>OZ005652.1:21324868-22689869 GCA_963930645.1 Salticus scenicus
GTGAAAATCCATGCAATTAATATTTTGGATGAAGCTAAATAATATTTTTAAATATTATCTATCATTATTATTTATCATTTAATATTATAATATCATTCAGCAGTTCCGCAAACATTATTTAAAATATCTCACAAAACTGTAAATTTTAAATTTATTTTTCTGAGGTTCCGAATTTCGGAAGATGACCCACTGACCAGTTACTTATAATGCTCTATGGTAATTTATTTTTATCCCATCCATTTAAAAATTTGTTTGAAGGTTAGTCAATGTATTTATCAGAAAACAGTGCATTCATTTGAAATCAAGAAATAATTACCGTTATTACGAACGCTCAAATTCAACTGAAAAAAAAAAAAAAAAAAAATCCCCCGTTTCGGTAACCGCTGATGGTTGGACCCATGCGGGATCGAAAACTGAATAATAAATGTTTAAAATTAAATATGAACTCCATATTGCTCATTTCTTTTTGTTAAATTTTTCATTTTTCCATGTAGAGCGCCATCTAGTAAACGTTCTTTTAAGGTAACTCATTTTATTTTCAGTGATTGCTGTACACTAAATGTTTAAAGATGCGTTAATATATATATATATATATATATATGCATATATTATTGCCGAAACGTCAGTGAACGCCTCTCTCTTGAGACTCAAAAAGATTTTGGGTTCCGTCTGTGTGTCTGTCATTCTGTCTGTTGCGCGATAGCGGCCGCAATAATCACACTATTGACTTGAAATTTGGTACACATGTTCATGTAATTTTGACAATTTTTAGTTAAATCCCATTTTAATTAATAAAAAAAAAAGAAATTATCCAAACAGATTTTCCATCAAATATTAGTAAGAACGATCTCGCTTAAATTAGTATTCTAAAACAAATCAAATCAATAAAAAATAAAATATAAAATAAAGTAAACCGCATTGAAATTGAAGTGTTCATTTGGAAGTTTTACAGCGAAAAGTACTGCTTACCTGTAACCACCTTCGACTAGGTAGAATTCATCAAAAACCATTTCCTGAAAAATAGATAAATAAGAATAAGAATAAGATTTTTTAATTTCAATAATTTTCACTTTTGTTTATTATGAGTAATAATTAAAAATGTTTGTTTCAAATAGATTATGGTGTATTAAAAGGCTGGCGCTAGATTTTTAAAACCGGGTAAAAACTACAACGTCTAGAACGCCAAAGAGAAAAACTCGGGAAGCTTACAGTAGCATTCAGCCTACCACGATACACGATCTTTTGTGATGTGTTTCTATGTGTGTGAGTGAGCACAGTACCGTCTGAATGCTTTGTTCGATTGAGCTGAAATTTGTTACGTATGTTATAAGCCAGCATTGCACGAATCCTATCGATTTTGGTGAATCTACGATTTATATATATATATATATATATACATATATAAATTATGTGTATTAAATAGCTAAGATATATTATAACATTTTAAAATTTGGCACAGAAATAGCTCGGATACTTCTCGCTAAAGACTCCAGTTACGCAATCAAGATAACCATTTTAATTGAGCTCCAAGGTAGCCATAAAAATTAAAACATTGCCAAAAAAAAACCCTACGCTAATGCTGTAAACACTAGATTAATATTTATATTAATTAATCGAGAACATACTAATTAATCTATGTGAGAGATTATGATAATATCAAAGAAAGCTAGACATCAAATTATGAATTGGTGGAAATATTAGCTTAAAACTGATATTAGTAAACTGTATTTGAATTACCTCGTTGGGAAACATTGCAAATGTACCAAAAAGTTAGCTTTGACACACTTTTAGAAATAAATAGATAATGAAATCTTTAATGCGAAAAATAGCTCACATACAAAGCTTGAAATCGATGAAAGATTTAAAGAATTTCCTTGTGTAACAATAAATTAAATTTCATGTCATAGACCATTGTTGGATGGAAACATTGTTTAAAATTAAATCATTGTTGAGATAAGCGGAAAATAATAATTAAAGCAACAATGAATTTAACCACTTGTTTACTTTTTCAAATTCTTATTTGAGAATTATCCAGTATTTAAACATGTGAATTTCCAATATATAATATGAAAACGGGATAACTGTAATATAGGACACCCTTCGCAAATTTTGAAATTTGGCGCTAAAATAGCTCGGGCTCATTTAGCTAAATAATTTTATTTCTGTGACCGTGATAACTAACGAAACTCTAACAGCGTGTTAAAAATATGAATGAATTATAAAGTACCACAATATAATAATAATAAAAAAATAAATAATAATCTATGTAATTAAAGATAAGTGTCTGTGTGTGCAAGTGTGTCTTTTTGCACTCTGGTGCTCACACTACTGATCGCAGAGCTAGAAAATTTGGCATATGGGTAGCTGAGATCCTGTAGGTCAGCACCTCACCGACATTTTTTTTTTTTTGAATTTTGAATTTGAATTTCTTTTTTATTTTAAATATTGGCTTTTATGTTCCATTTTTCATAAATTTATTATTCCATTGTAATCGTTTGTGTATCGTAGCAACGGCTGTTACGCTATACATTTTTTATTGAATACATTCATTTAAAGGCAAAAATCTTTTTTCCTTTTTTAATTTATTATATTTGTTGAAAATAAAATGGTAATTTAGCAAAGAAAAAATTTAGTAAATGAAATTAAAAATTAAAAATTTTATTTATAACAGTTATGTTTATGTATAATTTTTATAGCATAAAACTTTGAATTTTTTATTTTTTTTTTATATATATAAGTCCTTTAAAAGAAAAATCTTTTCCTTTCTTTCTTATTTTTCTTTTAATTTATAGTATTTATCGGAAAAAATAGTAGTATATAGTAGAAAGGATTAAACCGATTAAAATTTATTAGTTTTTCATGTATTTAATCCTTTTTGAAAAGAAAATCTACTTTTTATTTTATTTTATTGGTCGGAATCAAATCGTAGTAAAATGTAAATAGATTTTGTAAAATAGATGGTTCGAAAATTAAAATATTTAATAGATGCTAAGATACAGTCATCTTTAAAATCGTAGATCTTAAATAATAGCAGATTCGCCTGCCGTCGATAAATACCCAGATTAAAGTGCTCGGGAAAAAACTTTCTGCTGGCGGTGGGAACCTGGTTCCGATGCAATGGGGGCAGAAAAAGAGTTGCCGTGGGCAGCGGCAACTCAAAGCGAGGTTTAAAGCGTTTTCAGTTTTTTTTTCCAAGTTTTTATTTTTAATGTGATATAAAAAATAAATACTGATCCAATTCTTTTGAAAATTTATTTAAATATAGTGACTAGCGAAGCGGGCGTAACCTGCTAGTAATGAATAATTTATAAAAATCACCTAAATTAGACTTTTTCGCAATATTCTGAACTTTTTACATACACACATACAAAAATAAATTAAATTAAATAAATTTGCTTATTTTTAAAAGTTTTAACTTTTAATTTCTTAAACATAAACCGCACGTTGTAAATATAAACAGTTGATGGAATATTGTCATAGTTTAGCTAAAAATGCAATAATAAAAACATTATATAAATAGCTTTTTTTTTTTTTTTTTCAACACGAACCCCAAAAACATTAACCGCCATAATGGCGATAAAAATTCAAAAGTCGCCGACTGAATCCCAGACTAAAGGTGTTCTTAAAAAAAAAAAAAAAAAAAAAAAAAAACTTTATTAGAAAGAGGCATAAATTCTACTGCTTAATCCAAATGATGAAAAATATACTAGGGAAGATAGTCTTACAAATTTTCCTTGTTGCTTGGGTTGGATTGGGTTGTTGCGATTAAGGCCAATTAACTGCACTAGAATCCTAGGCCTGAGGGGGGGGGGATGTCTTCCATGAGGGTCTTTATAAGGGGTCATATTTACGCAAGTTTCGGATAAAAACACAGAAAACTCAGAACTATTAGGCCTTCGAGTAGGGCCGTGCCTACACTTTTAGCCGCCCTGGGCGAAAGATTTTAGGCATCCCCCGAGGCAAAAGATTTCAGCTGCCATACTAGGCAAATTTTAGCCAACAAACATCTAGCGTACACCCTACAATTTCAAAAAGCACTGCACAATGACGGAGAGTGAAAAACTTGGTCTATAGCAGCGATTGCAATCTTTTTGAGTTGACGGACCACCAAATTCACAACTAAAAATCACTCGGACCACTAAGTTCATAATATAAAGTCCCGCGGATCACTAACATTATTAAGAAACGTCAATATATTTCTAGAATAATAAACAGATATTGCCCATTTTTTCTATGTGAAATATACCTATTTAATATAAAACAGTACAAATGCTTATTTTATTGCAAAGAAAATAAATACTTATTTAATCATAAGAACGATGATTAAATGTTGTTTCATTGTAATAAAATTATTATAGGGAAAGAACGTGGACATATTTTTATTGCTTCTATATTATAAAAGACGAGGTTTAATTGTACTGATAAATTGCTATTTCTATATATATACAGTTGAACCTCGTCAACGTGAATCTCAAAGGGGATGAAAAATTTGTCCATGTTATCAGTAGTACATGCTATCAATAACTAATCTTCATATAACTAAACTAATCTTCATTTTGACGGGGATTGTGGAAACTGTTCATGTTAAAAGTAATTCACGTTATCAGTGTTCATGTTAACGAGGTTCGACTGCATAACTAAATACAGTAATTGTATACTGTATTGTTAGATTATTAGAAATCCTATGAAAAACCACATTTTTCGCATACATTACGCAGATCAGAAATTCAAAGCAATAATTATGTATGAAAGATTATTCCATTTATAAGGTCTCTTATCCAGGAAATTCTGAAGTTTAATGTTGTGAAATAGAGGCATTCAGGAAATTATGATGTTAAAAATTAACATTAGAATAACTTCTAATAAAACATTAAAAAATGCAAATAATGTCAAGATTTTTCTGCGGACCGCCAAAATGTTGACTATTAGCAGTCCATTGACCACTTATCTGTAGGTTTGATTGAAAATCTTGTTTTCTAACTGCATTGTGAGGAAAGATTTTAATCCTTGTATAAAGAAAATGCAGTGAAGTTATTTTAAATCCTGAAACATACTTATGTATGTAAATATGTCATGTATATAACAAATCGTGCGCGGGACAAATAAAATTACCCAAGATGTTTTTTCTTTTTAATGTTGTGGTGTGGGAGAAATGTTTTCGAAAACAAGCACATGCTTATGCTTCTTGTACCTATTGGGTAATCAATGCTGATTCTAGCAGCTGACCTTTGAGCGTCTGCAAGATACCTTGTCACTGTTCCCCCATTTTATTTGTCTTCTATTAGATCGTTTTTGAGAATCAGCAAAGTAAGAAATAAATTAAAATTTGTATCATAATAATAATAATTATTATATATATATATATATATATATATATATATATATACAGAGGCTGTTCGCACATTTTTTAGACGATTTTGATGGAGTGTACTGAAGCAATTTCACTCATATTTCGTGTTTTAATTGTTCAGTTTGATAGCCCTTATTCTTAACTATCATTCTACATCGTAATTTCTATGATAATAATGCTTTTTATAATATCGGAAGAGGTATATTTTTCTACTCCTCTTGAACGGCTTTCCAAAGTCCACAAAGCGTTGTAGTCGGTGTTTGGATAATGTTGATTTTAAGAGTCAAAAAACACAAAAATCCAACAGTGATACATCAGGAGATTTAGCAGGAATATCAGTGAAGGGTATGGTTTTAATTCCCGTTTATTGTTCCATTTTTTTCTAGAAAAGCAATTGCGGATTGCGATGTGTGGCTGCTTGTTTTGTCTTGATGCAGTTCAACGGATTGATAGCATTGTGGATAAAGATCTGGATTTTCATTTTTAAAAATTGGAATTAAAATATGTTCTTGATAGTATTTAGAGCTGATTTTGACAATTTTGACATTTTTGTCACATTTCTTTTGCTTTTATCTTGCGCTTGTATGAAAAACCAGTGGCAATCATAAATCCTTTAGAAAAGCTTTCTTTTGATGCTTTGAACCATGTAGCAAAAATTTTTTTCTCCACTTTTTTTATAATAAATTGATCTTTTTTTATTGCAACCACTTAAATAGACCCAATATTCATCTATTGTTGCAACATTTTTCCATTTTTCTCCTGATAAATGCTTTTCGTAAAGATTTCACTAAAAACTCTCTTTGGAAAGAGCGGAAACCTATCCTTCCATCCACTGCCTTTTTAAAAGCGCATTTTTGCATCTAAACAAAAACTCTAAATATCAGAAGATAAATAAAACTTCCAAAAATATAACTGTTGTAAAAATAAAATTCTCCATGCAAACGATTTTTTCTTACTGCGAAATAAAATCGTCTAAAAAATGTGCGAACAGCCTCTGTATATATATATATATATATATATATATATATATATATAATTAAATTATAAAAATGTTACATAAAATGAGTAATGGTTAAAAATTATAAAACAAATAAAACGATATCATAAACGTTCAAAAATCAAATTAATGACAAAAAATTAGTTGAAAATGACTAATTCAAGCATCCTGTTTTAAAATTCATGAATTTTAAAAGTATGCGATAGAATCAAGCCTATCGACCGCAAAAGACCTCGAAGGCCATATTACAAGTACATTTCATTTAGGCAGGCCGCATTCTGTATGTATAAAGTGTATATATGCATTATACTGTACGTGTAATGTATATATACATACACATATTAGGTTACTGATGCCCTTAGTTCTGCATTAACTAATTTTAAATACACTCCTTCTCATAATTATAAGGACACCCGTTTTTCTGTATTAACTAAACACTGAACACTATTATTTAAACAAATATATTTTTAATTAATTTGAATTTCATTAATAGACTATATTTAAGAAGTTTTATCGTTTTTTTTTTTTTATCTTAAAAAACTTTAAATATGGTAAAAAGATGATTTTTCAGGTGTTCACAATTATAAGGACAGCTCGAATTTTAGTAATTTTTGTTCAGTTATTCTTTAAATTAATATTTTATAGGGTCTCTTTTTAGAGTTAAACAATCAGACATTCTCTCTGGTATATATATATATAATTTTTTTTTTTTTTTTTTAATATTCAGTTTCAATACCATTTCGTATAGCATATATGATATTCTTAATACATTTAAACTATTTGAAATTGCTTTCCACTTGCATGCACTTTTCTAATATCATAAGTTAAGGTTTTTTCAACTTTTAGGCTATGGGAAAGGCAATAATACAGAAGTTTCTTTCTTCAAACTATTTCTATTGCTCTAAAAGTAGAGCAAAAATGTAAGTCTTGTTGAAAAAAATATTATTACCCCCCAAAATCTAATAAAAATCTGATAATTCCACGTTTAAATTTTTCGGATATTCTCTTGATGTTCATAATAATAGAAAAAATTACTAAATTCATTGTGCCTTCAGTAGAAGCAGCTCCCCAGAGCACCATAGATCCATCTTTAAAATGCCCCATTCATATCTACCTTTAAAATATCTCCTCTGTCTTCCTCTATCTTCAGATCGTGTCAGTAACTGTTAAAACCATTTGGTTAATCAAGAATAAAATGTTTTTCATCCGAAAATGCAACATTTTACCATTTAATATTGTCTTTATTCAACTTTAACACAGACGTTCTTTTCCCCATTAAATGCTGATTGATTATTACAGGTTTTTTATTCATTTTAACATATTATTAATTATTTTAAACATGCATAAATGTGGACCCTAACCTTTCGTTAAAAATTACGAGCAAATTCAGCAGCAGTCATTATGAGTAGAACAGTAAGAGGAATTATGAGTCTTCGATCTCTGTAAAACAACTCTGATTTTGCATCAGATCTCTCTCCTATCGAACCAGCAGTTCAACGTTTGATCACATTTCCTTCAGCAATTTTAGACCTTCGAATTTCATTAGAAATTCAGCGGATTGAAATTAACTTTCCACTTAAAAAACACATTTATCATACTTCACTACTTGAACGTTCTTTTTTTTTCGAGGAATAATCAGTAATGTCCGACCAAGAAAAATTGAAGGCTTATATATGAATTAATCTAGCCCAGTAGTTAACAAAATCGCATGTCAACTGTAATTTATCCGCTAGTAAGTTAAATAAAACGATATTATTTTTACATTAGTTATTTCAAAATATAAAGTGTCCTTATAAATATGAGAAGGAGTGTAGATAATTGTCATAAAATAACCATATGTTTGTAAAGAAGTATATTTAAAAAAGAGTGGGGAAATATTTCTTGAAAGAGTGGGATCGTGGAAATTCTAATATATATATATATATATATAGCTGATCTTGTACGCTACAAGAAATAAATATATCCTACAAATATCATATCAGCTAATATCATTTTCATATAGAAGAGAAGGAGCGAATTTTGTTAGCTTTTGTACTGTTAATAGAAGATAGCATTGCATAAAATTCTGAATTCCGTCGTGAATCACAAAACTTTGTTGGGAGGACCAATTTTGGCCCAGTGAGCGGCAGATGGATACCACTGCGACAGATGATACTCTACTGTTAAGAGCACTGCGGAAAATGCATGACTATTAAAACGCAAATAAATCCACAAAGGAAAAAAAAAAAGAAAATGCAGCACTAAAATCATTTCCTTCTTTCTGCTTCTGAAAACTAGCCAAAAACTGCCGAGCTGCCACAGATGAAAAGTTATAAAGTTTTTTTTTTTTTTAAATCTGTTAAAAAAAAAATTAACAATTTTAGTAGACTTAATTTTCAGCTGAAATTTTGTAACTTTTAGCCGTCCTGGGCGATCGCCCCGGTCCTCCCCCCCCCCCCCCCCCAAGCACGGCCCTGCCTTCGAGTGCGACTTGGAATTGAGCTCAGCACCTTACGTCTTCCAGGTTTGAGAGCAGGACCACTTGCATGCCGGTGGCCACAGCAGGCATAAATTCTACTACTTAATCCAAATGATAAGAAAGTGTATTAACGTAGATAGCCTTAGCACATTTTCTTTATTGTTTGGAAAGAAATGTTTTCGGAAAATTAACGGCTATCAGTATTAGAGAAACATTACACTGGTCTACATCTAAAAATTTGATTTATTAAGTTCGACTGATTTTTATGCTTTTTAGTGTACTGATTCGGAAACCGAAGCCAGTTTTTCTGTATCACAAATAGATTTTTATCAATAAAGGGTATCTATGGACACAGTTTCTTCTGTCCCACCTCCATTAGTATAATTATATGGTAACTTTTACAGTATGTTTCCATGATTAATTATAATTAATCATTGAAATATACTCGAAGCTACAGAAATTAAGAAATTGTTTCGGTAGATTCCCTGTATTGGTAAAAATCTATACGTGATAGAGAAAAAAATGTTTTAATTTCGGTTCAAGCAGGCCAATAAACTTCTGTATCAGTTAAAATTATCAAAGCAACATTACTTTTTTGCCAACAATTTTTTTTTTTTAGTCCTGTGTTACAGAAACACCTTACGCCGAAATATGCAAAAATATACACATATAGCTTTGAGGAAGGATTTCATACTAAAACTCAATGCATTAAACATGAAAGTTACTTCAATGAAATGGTTGCAATAACAAATACACAATGTATACCACCATCCTCCACCTCACCTTCCCTAAAAAAGAAAAAATTCGGCTTTAATTCTTGTTGTTATAAATTATGTATATAATTATGAAAAAGTTTATAAATTGAAAATTTTAGTATAAAAAAAAAAAAAAAAACTTTTTTCTCTTTTTTAACAAATTAGTAATTTTAGAGTGTTAAATTTTCAAAGTTACAGGAACTAAATTTTATCTTTTACCATAATAATAGTAAATAAATAAATAAAAACAAAAAAAAATGAAAACCTAAGCCTATTTTTGTTTTCTAAGTAACAGATATAAAAATCTGCGCAAACCAGAATTTAATTTAGTAAGACAGAACTTGCTTTAATCGGTCCTTCCATATAAAAGCATGCAGCAACTGTACTTCATTCCTTAGCATCGCTTACCATATCCATTTCTTGACATTTCTTTGGAATATCTTAACTTAGGAGCTTTTTGGCGGATTTTAAATTTTTATTGTCATTTCGGAATTTTTGGAATTAAAATGACTATGGCAATTGCCTAAAGACCTGGTAAAAATCTTAGCGAGAAACGTTCGAAAATAATTCAGTTCCGGATTTCAGATCACGAAATTGCTTCTGTACTGAAGTTGGTACATTTCATAAGCACAATATCTCTTAATTTTATTTAAATTATATGTATGTATATACATATATATATATATATATATATATATATATATATATATATATACTATATTATTATTATTATTATTATTATTATTATTTATTTTTTGACATAAAAAGAAATATATTCATTTTAATATCTGTTTATTTTTAGCTTCAATTTGTTTTTATCGGCATCAATTTATTTTTTTTCGTTGTTAAAAAGTGTACCAATTTTTGATGAAATCTAATAATCCGGTCAGATACAATGACAAACTTTCGGCTTTATATATTTTAATTAAAAAACAAAAATGTTTGCACATTCATTCAAGGTGTAATACAATAAATATGGTGACAAAGCAAAATCCCTGTCTGAAAAAAATATTCCTGTCGTACTAAAATAAATAAATAAATAAAAATAATATAATATAATAATAATAAAAAAAAGACTTATTAACTCACACTGACACATTCATTTATAGAATGACATACACAATTTCTGCAATCCATTACATACAGCAGTCCGGTTATGGAAGTAAAAAACTGTTGATTTTCTCTGTATTTTTTTTTTAAAGAATTGTTTTCCTTGAATATATGCGTCAATGTCATATAAATGAATTTAGATAATTAGAAGAAGCCTCATACGGACATAAACAGTCAAAACGTATTTCAAATATTATTTTTTACAGAGTGCTCCCGAACATCTTTTAAATAATAAATAATTAATTTAAATAATAAATAATAAATTATTATTATTTCAAAAAATTGGGTCTTTTTAAATATATTTCTTTTTGAATGCATTAATACTAATTTTAATTATGTGTGTGTATGTATGTGTGTGTGCATGTGCATGAGTGAACAGGCGGAAGTCTAAACGTTTTATTCGAATGAGCTGAAATAGGTACGTATGTTGTAAGTCACCGTAGCACGAACCATATTGATTTTAGTGAATCTATAATGTTTATAGTTTTCTTTGCAGAGACGCAAAGAAAAATGCTATACGTTTATGTCCTATGGAACAAAATTTTTAAAAATGCGATAGCTTCTGAACGACTAGTAAACTAAGCAAAAAAAAAATATATATATATACTTATATTATAGGCTACAGTTACACAAACTGTATAGATTTTGGTGAATCTAGCACTTGTATTCTTTTTACAGGGACATAGAGAAAAATTCTTTATCATTATGGCCTTTGGGACCATATTTATATGTATGTATGTGCATGTGCATGTCGCATGTGCATGAGTGAACAGGCTAGTGTCTAAACGCTTTATTCGAATGAGCTGAAAGTTGGTACGTATGTTGTAAGTCACCATAGCACGAACCATATTGATTTTAGTGAATCTATCATTTATAGTTTTCTTTACAGAGACGCAAAGAAAAGTTCTATATGTTTATGTCCTATGGAACAAAATTTTTAAAAATGCGATAGCTTCTAAACGTCTTACAAACTAGTAAACGAAGCAATATATATATATGTGGGATGGCACACTTTTGTAGGCGTTAAACAAAAACTAATACTTATTTACTAATTATTAATTTAATAAAAGATTAAATTATTTACATATATACAGGAATGCTAATAAGCATTATCGAATGTTCATTTCGCTTTTTAGTTACGTCGAAACACAAAGTTCGTAAAGAGTACAAAGCTCCGGCACTCGTACACATCGTCTAAACATTCGTCAAAATGTGCCTTCTCAATCGACCGTCAACTGCACTCTCTGAACTTTCTCTCTTCCGATGCTGTTAGCAGGCGCGCGTTCCGGAAAGACGTCATTCACGTCATGAGCACGTATTTCCTCTCAAGCGCTGGCGCTCCGTCACATGATCAGCAAACAGAAACTAAACTGCCTTGGATTTCAGGAACGGCAAAGAGAAATCAAATAGCTAGGGTTCTGAGTCATGGGAAAGCCAAGTAAGAGGAGAGAAACAGGATACTTCACTCGGCCATCCTTCCTCGACTGGACCTCCAGGCGATCACACTGAAAAGATACAAACAAAAAACAAACAAACAAAAGCAACACAAAATAATAACATAAATATTTACAAATTTTTACAAATCTTCAAAAATTTTTGTTTTTAAGTTATTCCCCATTTGAGGAATTCAGCTTTTGCAGATGTGTAATAGGAGCCTTCATGGCATCCATTTCTATATTTTTTATCAATATTTTCAATATTATCATTTTCCATTTTTGCTGTTATAAAGTTACAAAAGGAAGTCAATTTTGCGTTTACGGCAACTTGGCCGCTTAGTTCACCAGTTTTTGGTAGTTGTTTACTCAATTTACATTTCAATCTATTTTTCTTTCTGACTCTAGAAAGTTGTTTTTTATCATGTGTACTTAAATCTTTACTTTGGGGTTCAAAATTATTTTGGGACTCGAACTCGAGACCCTCCAATCGATCATTTTCAGTCTTAATGCCTTTTAAGGCCTCTGTTGCATCAAGTTCAGTCGAAAAGTCTATAATGGCAGTCTTATATGTAGGAAAAACTTCTAATTTTATTTGTATAGCTTTGGGAAACAATATGGCTATTTCACCAATCGTGGTTTTCAGTGGAAGTGATGGAATGAACAACTTTCCTAAATTGACACTGGCAGTCTCCTCTTTAGGCATATTCTGTCTTTTACACTCGATGGAATCTATCGTCGATGGCTTTTTTCTGGATTTCTTCCTTTTAAGGAGTTCGGAATTCTCGTCAACTTTTTCTTTTAATTTTTTCAACTCTTCGGCTAACTGTGAAATTTTTTCATGTAGGATTCGTTTTTCGTCTTTCTTTGAAGGAGTGTTTTCTTCATTTTGCGATTTTATTTGGGAAATGTTCATCTGATTTTGTTTCTTTCGTTGAGGCTCCACCTCTTCCTCACTGTCATCATCTTCACTATTATCGTCCTTTAAAACCATTTTCTTACCGTCATCACTTTCGTCATCGTCATTACTTTCACTTACATCTTTTTTGGAAGATTCTAATGATTTTTTGAACATAACAGCTTGAGGGGTTTTGTTTTTACACTTTTCAACACTATTTAATGTTTTATTTATTTCTGGGGATTTCTCAGAAATTTTACTTTCAATGTTAATGGGGGCGTCAACAGCAATATTTGTTTTAACTTCATTTTGATATTTATCTATTGGAAGAACTGTTACTAAATTTACCTCGAGGGAACTAGATTTGTTTTTCATAAAAATACCATTTTCATTTATTATCGTCTCACCCACCATCAGTACATTCAACCCGATGATTACGTCATATGGTATTACATCATTGTTTACAACATACACATTAGTTTTACTTTCAAAATTATCAACTTTCAAATCTACATCAAATGAGCCTAACGGCTTTACGGAACTTTTCCCGATACCCTTCAAAGTGGTACTTATTAAATTCAATTTATTTACATTCAACCTATCAAAAGAACTTTTACGCAACAATGTTGCTTCACTTCCTGTATCAATAATTCCAATAAAATTTATATCATTTACTTGTATAATTTTACTCATGTTTTGATTTACATTAATACACAGTGCATCAACTTCTGGTTTTGAACCTGGACACTCCGAACTTTTATGCCCGTACTGCTTACACGTAAAACACTTAAGGCCTTTGGCCTTATGAGGGCAATCTCTAGATAAGTGATTTTTTTCACCACAATTATAACACAATTTATTATTTACTTCATTTTTAGGACCAAATTTTTCATATACATTATGGGCTGCGTGCTTCGGTTTTGTGCTATATTCTACTTTATGCATTCTATCAAATTTATTTTTCTCATTATCTTTTTTATATATTTCATATAACTTAATTTTATCTTTAAATTCACGAATATTTTTTGCACCATAAAGAATTAGTTTGTTTTCACTTTTGTCATTTATTCCTTGGATCACGTAATGCATTAACGTGGCATCTTCAATGTGCCCGTTTTTTGCTAGTTCGCGCATTTTAAAGAAATACTCTATAACTGTTTCATTTGGCTTCATTTTCTTTTTACACAAAATTTCGTGTAAAGAGGCAGAATTTATTTCGATCTTGAATTCCTCGATTAATGCATTTTTTAGTTTCTTATACGTTAATAATCCTTTTTCGGATTTTACAAATAACAGAGCATTTCCGCTCAAAGACCTTTTACAGAAAATTATTTTTTGTAATTCGTTTAGATTAAACATTTCAGCTATTTCCTCAAATTCGTTAAACCAATCGAAGATATTGTCATGTAGCTCGCCGCTAAATTTTGACATAGAATTTTCAAAATCATTGAAAGAAATTGCACCAAGTGATCCATTATTCACATTATTACTATAATTTATACTTTTTTTACCCTTATTATGATCATCAATAACATTGTCACTATCATTATAATAATCATAACATTTATTTTTACTGATATGGCATTGCACAGAGGAGTCAGTTTTTTCAATATCATTATCGCCACTACTTTCGGATTCACTGTTCGATTCGTTTTCCGAATCTTCCTCTTCCGAATTATTTTCTGAACTTTGTTTCAGTAATTCCGTATCACACAAGCTTAACAATAGTCGATCTCTCAACTCGTTTTTATTCCCATCAAAAGGGACATTTAAAATATTACAAATAGTAATTAGTTCATTTAATGAAAAATTTTTATCAATTATTTTTTGCTTTTCAAGGTATTTTTCGTCGCCTATAGCGAAAGTGAATCCTTGAAACTTTCTTATTCTGCATCTGTTCTTACGATCGCCGATCTCATCGAATAAAAACCGATGCAGAATTTTAATTTTACTATAGTTCTCTATCTTCAGTGCATTGCCAATTTTAGGAATATCCCCTAGAGATACCATTTTATAAGAAGATAAAGTGTACGTACCTTTGTAGAGCCGAAACAGCTGTTGTTTTTAATCCTTAAAACCCTCGTTGATCCGTGGTTATATCACAGAATTCGCAGATCCTTCGTTGCTTAAGTTTAAGCTGATTTCACAGGTGTAAACATTTCTGTTGATCACGAAGTATTATCACACACAGTTGTAGTCGGCACTCATTTGTAAAAACACACACAACTAGTTGAATCATGGTTTAAGAATAAAAAAGTTCAGTTCGACAAATGTTTATACAGTTTATATTTTAAACACAGTTCAGTTTATAAACTTATTTTTATCAGTCCAGACGCATCATCATTTTTAGGAATACAGTTCGCAAAAAAAGTTTATAGTTTGTTCAATCAAATTTTAAGTTAAATTAAACTAAAAATTAACGTTCAATCACACTTTCTTTATCTTAAAATTCACGTTCTATCCAAAATTTAAATTAAAATTAAAATTCGCGTTCTATCCGTTCATGAAGTAGATTTTATTCTTTATCCAGTAGATTTTATTCTTTATCCAGTAGATTTTATTCTTTATCCAGTAGATTTTATTCTTTATCCCGTAGATTTTATTCTTGATCCCACTTCTGAACTTGTGGGATGGCACACTTTTGTAGGCGTTAAACAAAAACTAATACTTATTTACTAATTATTAATTTAATAAAAGATTAAATTATTTACATATATACAGGAATGCTAATAAGCATTATCGAATGTTCATTTCGCTTTTTAGTTACGTCGAAACACAAAGTTCGTAAAGAGTACCAAGCTCCGGCACTCGTACACATCGTCTAAACATTCGTCAAAATGTGCCTTCTCAATCGACCGTCAACTGCACTCTCTGAACTTTCTCTCTTCCGATGCTGTTAGCAGGCGCGCGTTCCGGAAAGACGTCATTCACGTCATGAGCACGTATTTCCTCTCAAGCGCTGGCGCTCCGTCACATGATCAGCAAACAGAAACTAAACTGCCTTGGATTTCAGGAACGGCAAAGAGAAATCAAATAGCTAGGGTTCTGAGTCATGGGAAAGCCAAGTAAGGGGAGAGAAACAGGATACTTCATATATATATATATATATATATATATATATATATATATATATATATACTTATATTATAGGCTACAGTTGCACAAACTGTATAGATTTTGGTGAATCTAGCACTTATATTCTTTTTACAGGGACACAGAGAAAAATTCTTTATCATTATGGCCTTTGGGACCAAATTTATAAAAGTGCGATAGCGTCTAAACACTTTATCCATTTGAGTTGAAAATGTATATACATGTTATAGGTCACTATCACACAGACTTTATAGATTTCGGTGGCTTTAACACTTACAGAGTTTTATAGGGACACAAAGGAAAATTGTTTATCATTATGGCTTATAGGCTCAAATTATTTAAGATGCGATAGCGACTAAACGCATTATTCAAATGAACTGAAAATGGTTATAAATAACCGTAAACATATGATAGGTGACCATAACACAAACTTTATGAACTTTAAGGAATCTAAAACTTTTGGTTATTTTTACAAGGACACAATGGAAGTATCTGTATGATTGGGGCATATGGGCTCGAATTTTAAAATGTGATAGTGTCTAAATGCCTTAACCGATGGTGCGGAAAACTTATATGAATATTATAAGTCACTGTTGCACTAACTGTATGCATTTTGATGAGTTTAGTATTTACGGGTTTTTACAGGGACGCAGCAGAAAATTCTTTATCCTTAGGATCTATGGGCTGGCACAATACCGTTAACCCATATTTTACCAAGCATTGAAAAAACAATTTTTTTTCTTTATGAAACTTTAAATATATGTTTCTTTAAGCCTATGTACACACACAAAATCAAAAACTTACCAACCTTTCATTAGCTTAATCAGTACATGCTGACCTAAAAAATAGGACAATGGTCTAGGGCAGTCGGAAATATAAGGAAAACAGACCATCTAGATATATATTTTTATAGAATTGCTTTACCAGTACAAAAGTGTTGAATATTACCTCAATAAATTTATATGTCCGTTATTCTTGAACGTAAAACCTTTTTAAGTAATAATGTGTTTAAAATGTAATGAATAAATCTTCAAGAATCGTCATTTTTAAAATTAAAAAAGGTACATTAAACGTTAATTTAAACTAACGATTAAGACACATATGTATTTATTGGACTTTTAAATAACATATCGGCTTTAATTTGAATAAAAATATTCAAGAGAATTTATGTAAATACCACTTATGCATGGTGTCCTATTTTTAGGACGATGGTAAAATATGGGTTTTAAATTAAACATCGTGTACTATATGGAAAAAATGCTCAAACACCCTAATATAATTTTCTCTTTTGCTTATTTAAAAGCTTCTCTTACTTTATCTACAAACCATTAATTGCTCAATGTTCTGAAAGTCGAGTGGAGTCACTCTAGATTTATCATATTTGCAGATGAGATATTTCTTTTTCGTATACTCGATATCCTATTCGATATTTAATTTTTAAGCGTTTTTCCAGACAAGACTGTACATGATCCCTGAAAATTTGAGCAGTGACAACCTTCCCCTCAGCAACGTCCTCTTTTGCGCCAGACCCTCTATAATTTGTTCGTTAGGTTGTGAACCCTCTGCTAACCGCTATCCTCGATCTATTTCTCTAAACAAATCTGACCGTAATACACTCTGCCAGACTTTCGCGATCCTTAACGATCTAGCTGTGGAAATTTCGTCTCCATTTTGTGCAATCATTATTTTATAATTAGTTCTATACAAAATCATAATCTCAAAAAGAATAAATTGAGAAATTATTTCAACAAAAAGTTGTTACAGTAAAACAATTAAATCACTGTGTCTTAGAAAAAAAATTAAAACTGAATTATTTCTTCACTGGACCAAGTTTAACAACAAATGAATTTTTGTTGATGCTTAAACCTTTATCATTACGACCGCCTATTCTTTCAAATCTATTCCAGTAAACATCTGAAAGAGCTTCCCCGGTGATATTCAACTGAACGCGAATGACTCCTCTCTGTAAGTTCCCTCGTTGTATGGACAATATTCCTGTGACGTCACAGTGGGTAAAATTGCCGAACACGTGGCCGATATTTTGTAAACAAATTAGATTCAAGATGCCATTTTATTGTTACGCATAACATTTTCCTAAATATTTCTCCTGTGAAACTTAATAATCAGATATCTGTACAAACAAGAACAAAAGAGAAATGTAAACAACTGAATCGAATGATAAAGTTAAGACTATTCCATATCGTAAAGTTACAGAACATTTTATGTATACGCACACACACACACACATATATATAATGAATAAATGATTAATAAGAACATTTTATGTATACGCACACACACACACATATACACTACTGACCATTAAAATTGCTACACCATGAAGGAATAATAATAACGGAATGAAATTTGTTGGACACATACATTATAGTAGGAAGAACAATTGATTAAAATTTCAGGAAATTTGGAGTAATATGTACTGAGAAAACAGTACATAAAGCAGCGACCTCTGTGAGCAATAACAGCACTTATCTGCCTAGGCATTGAATCGAACAGCGATTGGGTGACATTTACGGGTAGAACACTTCATGAAGTTTTTACACGATGCCACAATTCATCGATCGAAGTTACTGGTGAGTGGAGAGGGGGCAGTCGCTTTTCAACGATTAAACAGTCATTTTCATTGGTGCGAGATCAGGAGAACGCGCTGGCCAGAGCAACAGTCGAACACATTCGGCATCAATGAAGGTCCAGAGAATATGGACAACTTGCGGTCGTGCATTGTCCTGCTTAAATGTTGCGCTTCGGAGGCCTTGAACATAGGGCAGAGCGATGGGCCTTAACTCGTCAGAAATGTAATGGCTCGTCAGAAATGTAATGACGTGTGTCCAATGGTACCACATAGCATCAATCCAGGTAATGACTCTGTATGCGGCTACCAAAATTCTGATTACCCTCAAAACTGCATCACTGATATGGGCGCCATTAATGTGTGATCAACTATGAACCTGGACGCAGGAATGGCGTGAAGTCACTTTTCAGACAAATCACAATCCTGTTTACAGCATCAAGATTGCCTTATCCGTATTTAATGGCATTATGAATAATGCACATTGCCAGCTGGGATTCGACATCATCATACTGTCTATCATTCGCAATGATGTTATGGGTTCCCATTGGATACACGTCTTGATTACTTCATCTTCGTATTCCTGGCACTCTGAACAGCGACCATTAAATTTATGATGAGTTAAAGCCCGCCCCTCTGCCCTGTATTCGAGGCCTCCGTAGCGCAAAATTTAAGCAAGATAATGCACGACCGCAAGTTATTTGTATTGTCCGGACCTTCTTTGATACAGAATGTGTTCGACTGTTGCTCTGGCCAGCGCGTTCTCCTGATCTCGCACCAATGAAAATGACTGTTTAATCGTTGAAAAGCGACTGGCCCCCCACCACTCACCAGTAACTTCAATAGATGAATTGTGGCATCGTGTTAAAACTTCATGAAGTGCTCTACCCGTACATGTCATCCAATCGCTGTTCGATTCAATGCCTAGGCAGATATGTGCTGTTATTGCTCACAGAGGTCGCTGCTTTATGTACTGTTTTCTCAGTACATATTACTCCAAATTTCCTGAAATTTTAATCAATTGTTCTTCCTGCTATAGTATATGTGTCCAACAAATTTCATTCCATTATTATTATTCCTTCTTGGTGTAGCAATTTTAATGGCCAGTAGTATATATATAAGGAATAAATGATTAATAAGAACATTTTATACACACACATATTTTATAGACATCAAATCTTAAATAATTAGAATTTCAATCACTTTAATAAAGGAATTTATTAAATGGAACATCCATTTAAATTTGTTAACATCGCCACAGTTCACATGGCAACTTTTAATATTACATATGTTGATTAATATTAAAGTATATTACTAAAACTGGATTAAAAACAAAACAAAGGTATCACTATATCACTCTTACTTCAATTTTATATAATTTGTAACTCTTATAAATAATATTGCAAGATAAAAATGTGAAGGCCACAATGCTTTGCTATAGTAGAGTTGAGGATTGTTTGCCGAACCAGCTGATATTTTTGTAGCCTCGAACCCAAAGTGGGAATATGATCCATTTCTTTAAATAATGGACCATATTCCCACTTTGGGTTCGAGGCTATAAGAATATCAGCTGGTTAGGAAAACAATCCTCAATTCTACCATAACAAAGCATTGTGGCTTGCAAATTTTTATCTTACAATATTATTTATAAGAGTTACAGATTATATGAAATTGAAGTAAGAGTGATATAGTGATACCTTTGTTTTGTTTTTAATCCAAATTTAGTAATATACTTTAATATTAATCAACATATGTAATATTAAAAGTTGCCATGTGAACTGTGGCGATGTTAACAAATTTAAATGGATGTTCCATTTAATAAATTCCTTTATTAAAGTGATTGAAATATAATTATTTAAGCTTTGATGTCTATATATATATGTGTGTGTGTATAAAATGTTCTTATTAATCTTTCATTCATTATATATATATGTGTGTGTGTGTGTGTATACATAAAATGTTCTGCAATATTACGATATGGAATAGTCTTAACTTTATCATTCGATTCAGTTGTTTACATTTCTCTTTTGTTCTTGTTTGAACATTATTATTAAGTTTCACTGCAGAAATATTTAGGAAAATGTTATGCGTAACAATAAAATGGCATCTTGAATCTAATTTGTTTACAAAATATCGGCCACGTGTTCGGCGATTTTACCTACTGTGACGTCACAGGAATATTGTCCATTTTAAATATTGCATAGAGTAAAATTGAAAGTTCCAAGAGTAAAAATGAATTGTTTTCTAACATTATATAGTAAAAGCATATAGTCTTTACGCAGTATTGCTGTATAGATAAATTAGAGGGAGTTTATAAAGTTAGGCTATTTTTGAGATTTCCACAGAAATTTAAACTATAAGCTATATGGAAGTGGAGATAAGTAGATAAAGTAGGGTACTTAATATTTTTAAACTTTTACTTGCCGACGAAGAATTACGAGATTCGTATCCTACTCAGGTGCATATAGTTATGCTTTTACTGTTCCAGGAACATTCCCTCTCCGATTCCTCCACTCTCTATCGTCTCTGAAATCAGTAAACCCTTCGAAAACACTGCCATGGTTATTTAATTTCATTACAAAACCGCGAGAATAGCAGCTTAACACAAAGAATAGTACTTCAGCATCAGCAAGATGTGTATACACGCTCGGAGCAGTTAACGCTTCGGATATAGACGCATTAAAAATACAGATGCATGAAAAATATAGACGCTTTAAAATTTATTCAGTAAAATATAGCTTTTTTGACGATATGTTAGGGAGTATACGTTGTTATATGACAGGAAGATTTTGATTCGTTTTGATAAAAAGACAGGGGTGATTGCAAAATAATTCAGTGAAATATTTAATTTTCCAAAATTTTAAATTTTCAACCAGATTAAGCGAGTTTTTTTAACTGTGCACTCATAAACATTATTCATAACCAATTTGAAAATTTTTAAAATATCGGTTCGAAAATTCGCAAGAAAGAAAGAAAAAAAAAAAAAAAACTTTGTGCCCTTCTCCTATGATCTCTTGACAACATCCTTGATCCGAATTATGTCTATACCACACTGTCAGGTGTTTGCGGGCGCCAAAGTAATCGGATTGAAAAAATAATTTTATTATTATTATTATTATTATTTTGTTTCAAAATGCTTTCCTAAATCGAATTAAAATATTTTATGGATTCGTAATTGCTATTTATAGCAGATTCCCAATTTTTGTGAAAAGCAGTCCAAAAACTACATGACTTAGGCATGATTGGATTACCCCTCCCATTATTTGTCTCTAGATACGCCACTGTTGTGTTAACTTAGAAAAAAAAAATTCACTGTCATTCAATACTAGTTTTTCGAATATTTTACTACAATTTTTATGCTTCACTCCGTTAACAATAAGTATTTTTTTTTTTTTTTCGATTTTGTTGGAATACAAATATTTTTATACTAGTTAGTTGTAGGGCGACTAAGGCGCCCGTTGAAATATGATCATTTCATTTTATTTATTGCTCAGTTCAAATAATTCATTTGCTAGCAAGCCCGTGCGAAATTTTCGCACTTTATCTACCTGGTACACTTATTAGTGTGGAGTTGACGAACGCGTTTATCATCCGTACTACCAATTTGAGTAAGCATGTATTTTTCTTACTTTTTCTGTGTGTATATTGTTTCACTTTTTTTTTTTTTTTTTTTTAATCCTTTTTAGGTTTTATTGGCTGTATGTATTTGCTCATTTAAAAAAAAATCGAAAAAAAAAAAAAATCATTGGCAATACTGTTAAAAGTAATTGGTACAAAACTTTGAATAAATACCATAGAATAAAAGGATTCGCAAGAATTGTTTCGGGTCGAGAGAAAACACCACCCTTTGTCAGGCGAATAAAGTAGGAACGATTGCTGCAAACAAAACGACAACGCACGAAACCGAATTCAGTGAAGAGCAAAAACAAATAAAATCGAATGTAAATATAAATGCTGGTGTGAACAAAATTTTAAAATGAAAGAAGAAAATATGCAAATAAATAAAATTAAAAAATAAAACAAAATCTAAAAAATAACAAAATTAAACGAAAACCGAAATTATGTGAGTGAATTTCCAAGCATCAGACAAAAAAGGAGTGGAAAAAATGACATCAATAAGATTTTTCGAATTTTTAAATGTGTAAAAAGCTTCATGGATATCCAAATGGGAAGAGGAGATAGGAGAAGAAATTACGTTAATTTTGGAAAAATCAAAACAATGACCATGACCCCAGCAGTGGGAAGCAATAGAAGATTTGGAAATCTCTTTATTACGAACATTCCGACGGTGCTCATTTAATCTGTATTTCAAACGCCTCTTACTTTGACCAATATAATTTAAATGGCACGACGAACACGGGATTAAATAAGTGTCAGATCGGTTTTTCATTAGGGATGGGATCTTTAAGAGAAGATAATTTAATCTTGATGACGGGTTTGTAAATGACTTTAAAACCGAACGGAAAAAGAATTTTAGAAATATTAAAAAAAAGTCGTGAATAAAAAGTTAAAACTACTGGGATGAGACTGTGATAGTTCAATTTGGAAACTGAACGTTCAGGATTTTTGAATTTATAGAGTTTTATCGATGACAGAGGGATTATAGTTTCAAGAAAGAGCAAGAGATTTCAAATAATTGATTTCTTTTGAAAGACTAGACGGATCAGAACAAATGTGTAAGTACAACGTCTAGAATATACAGTGTGGCAAGCGCTTATGATCGAAGTGCTCGTTTCAATATCTATGCCCTTCCAAAAATTCATAAATCCACTCTCTGCTTCCGGTTTTTTTGGTCTAATATTGATACGACTTCATATAATCTTGCTCGTTTGCTTTCAAAATATCTTTCTCATTTAACTAGTACTAACCTTTACTCGGTAAAAAACTCTTATGATTTTGTGGGCAAACTTAAATACATTTCTCCCTCTAATTATACGATAATTTCATTGGATGTTAAATCTTTGTTTACTAACGTTCCTATTCGAAGTGCTCTAGTTTATTTAAAGAGGAAATTACGAGAATTCCCTTATTCTACTATCCGCGATTGTAATGAAATGCTCGCTCTCTGGTGGGCTAAGGTGAAATTATCACACCACTGCATATCATCATATTATGCAATCGATTTTCCATGATGAAATGGCGGAGAAAGAAGAATAATAAATACACGTGGCTGTTATATTTACTAACAACTGCAGTTCAGAGAGCGCCATCTATCGATCATTACAAACGCGGATTGAAATTGAGGAGAACCTTGTGAATTTAGTTCATTTATGTATCACGCAAACCGCCTTTATTTTGAATGGTACTTATTATTCCCAAAATGAGCGCATGGCAATGGGCAGTCCTCTATCTCATTTGCTTTGGGGCATTTATATGCACTATTTTGAAGAAAAACTCTTCATTGTACAGTCGGTAACAAAAGTGTCTGAACACTAGCAAAAATTCCTATGTAAAAAAAAGTACACTTCATACGGTTCTGTTAAATAAATCCTTGTCGAATCCTGTCCTTAGTCAGTCTAAGAACATGATTCGATAAGGATTTATTTAACAAAAGCATATAAATTGTACTTTTTTTACATAGGAATTTTTGCTAGTGCTCGGATACTTTTGCTACCGACTGAAAATATTTGGTTATAGATATTTTATTTATTTATTTTTAAATTTCAGCAAGTTAAGAATCCATAAGTGCTTAAAAATTGCACGAATTGTGTGCTGCTCATGATGAACATTGAGATTTATTTCACATAAATATTGATTCCCAAACTTCTGCGATCGTTTGTGCATTTGGTCTTTGACCACAATTTTGAGAGAATTAGATACAAATATTTAAATTTATGGGCATTTAATGTCCTGGGGCAGTCATAGTTTTTTTTTTGTGTGTGTGTGTGTGTGGGCAAAAGGGGCACAGTCCTCAATTTCCGAAAACGTTTGGTCACCTTAGTTTACGAAGACAGTTTCAAAACATCAAAACGCATTTGCGATCGCGAATAGCAAAGCAAAAGCAAGTACTAACTGCTCGAGTGAATACGGAAGAGGAATTACTATTTTAGTTTCTCTTCAAACCAACCGACACTTCCGAATCAAAATAAACAAAAGAAAAAAAGCTGAATACGCGGGTGTTTTGCGTCATTTGATTTTCGTGTTTTGATTTACCTTAGGAACGTTATATCGTATTTTAAATTTTAGCATTTTATGACAAGTTTATGTCTATTTTAGCATGCCAGAAATAAAGATCAAGCATGTGGTATCTTTCAGCAGTGAAGATAAAGTATAAAAGGATTTTACATTTTTGTTCCAATTTCATCTGCACTGTTTACATTTTCCAAACAATTTTTTTTTATATATGTAACGCTTGAAACATACTTAATTATATTTTAATTTAACTTTCATTTTGTAAATAGTTATTTGGATGTAGTTTTGATGCACTCGAAATATCTATTTTGTGCGAAATCAAATATTTTGAGATTTGTTACGCAAACACCAATATGCATTGTTCTGCTGCTATTAATGATACTTTTTTTTTTTTTTTTTCCAATTGTTCTTTATGAATATTAATCGTTCTTTTTTGTACAGATTGCATATTATGAGAATTCTATTTACATTTATTCTTTTTTGTTAATTACTATTTGAAATAGAACATTTACGATTTTCATTTTTGTTTAAATTTATGTGATTTGAATTTTAAAATGAGCATTTATTTCAAAAACATCGATTTTTGATTGCTTTCAGTGAGGCAATGCAACATTAATATCGTAAGAAACATCTGTACGAGTGTATATATATATATATATATATATATATATACTAGCTGACCCGACAAACGTTGTTTTGTGATATAAATTATTTCTAGAGAACATTTTACTAGAACAAAATAACTAATTTATTGTAAGTGTGTAAGGATGTGGTATATAAGTGAAACAGGTATGGAGCGCTGTGAACGGTGATTGTGAATTCCGATTATAACGTAAAAGACATAATTACCGAAATTTTCGCTACTTGCTTCTTGCTACATAGTACTTTCTACTTGCTACTTGTTATTTAAAACCTCCGCTGAATGTCGAACAGCACAAAATTTTATTTCATACGGCAAATATTTCAATTTATGAGAGAATCTCTGATAGCAACGAATTTCACATGAAAATTCCGTCTTTTTTGAATAAGCTGTAACAATTTGATGAAAATTTTTATCAAAAAGTTATTACAATATCTAACATCATTACATGTACATTTATCACAATTCAATCAATCGATGCATGTGAGTATGTGTATAGTATGAGCGAAGTGAAATGTAGAGTTCATATTAAATAAAAACTTAAACTCGTTTTAATTAAAGGTGAAAAAGTTGAAACTCAATTTATTTTATAACAGGTATATATTTTTAATCTACAAAAACTTAATTTATCGTATTGCCATTGGATGTACAATATTTTTGGTTAATCCTTGAGGAGTATACACAAACAAATTCGAAGGTTTTCCAACCCTGGAACATGCAACATATAATTGGCCGTGAAAAAAGCACGGATTTTCTAAATCTAAGCCACAAATTGGGACCCCTTTGGTGACTTTAAATATTTTAAGCCATTTTTGCGATGAATTGAAATGGCTATCTCAATTGTGGAACTAAAGATCTTGGCGAGAAGCGTCCGAGCTACTTTGGTGCCAAATTTCAAATTTTGCCAAAGGGATCCGATACTAAAGGTGTTCCATTCAAAAAATAAATAAATAAAATATAATAAATTAGCTACACAAATAATTTTGTAGGTTAGGGTGGTTGTTAATCAACGCGCATGTAAATTTGATAGAAAATTATATAAAATACTCACTCCAATTCCGCACTAAATTTGCAAAATGTATAGTTTTTTATGCACACTTCAAAACTCTTCAAACACTAATTACATCTTGATGTAATATTTCAATTAGGACACAATTTTTTTTATAACAATAATAACATGAAGTTACAAAATATTTTCCTGAATTTGATCGCAGCACCAACTGTCGGGACAAACTGGAATTACAATAGAATATACACAAGCGAAGTGTGACGTGACTGACCGTCAGTGGATGCAAGAAAAAGATTTCCTATGTTAATCTCCCATTGGATTTTTTATAAAATATTATTAAAAATCGAGGAAAATTATTTCTCGATTTTAATCCCCGTATTTGGGTATAGATATGTATTAGTTATCGTATGCATGTGTTAGATTGAGTTATTTTGCTCTCAAATTGACAAAATTTTAATTTTAAATTTCAGAACTCTTTCTTCCTTGACATTTTTTGTATTTGGCGCTCAAAAACGTAATACGAAAATATACATGCCAGATGTATATTTTCGTAATATGTACTGTACGAAATTGTTTCATATTATTCATTACTCTCTTAATATAAGTTGTTGAAATAACCATTATTTTTGAAAGAAATTAAATATTTTCGCCAGATGATATGGCGATATTTTTTTTCCGCCAAGGGTGACAGAGTTTTGAGATTAAAAATTCAAATTTTATCAATTTTACAGCAAAAACAACTCAATCTAACGCATGCACATGATAACTTATACCCAAATATGGGGATTAAAATCGGGAAATAATTTTCCTCGATTTTTAGTAATTTTTTACAAAAAATCCAATGGGCGATTAACATAGGAAATATTTTTCTTGCATCCACGGACGGCCAGTGACGTCATCACTTCGCTTGCGTATTATTGAATATTCGATACTACGATCATAGCGCCGTCTGCTGGATCCAATGTGAAACATTCCAAAATCAACAACAATTTATAAGTGATAAATTAATGAAATAAACAATTTAAATTGGACTGAATTGTAAATCTAAACCATTCTCGAATCCACCTGAAGACACACAAAAAATTTCATTAAACTTGGTTCAGCCATTTAGGAGGAGTTCAGTGACATACACACGCACAAAAGAAATATATATATAAAGATAAATACAAAGGCACAGCTTTAGTATAGACCTCCTTCCCCCTTGTCGACTTTAAGTATTTTTGGCCATTTTTGCGATGAATTAACATGGCTATCTCAATTGTGTAACTGACGATCTTGGTGAGAAACGTCCGTACTACTTCGGTGCCAAATTTCAAATTTTTCCAAACTAAAGCTGTTCCATACAAAAAAAAAAAAAAAAAAAAAGAAAGAAAGAAAAACTGTTTTATGATATATACAAAATAAAAATAAAAAATTCTAATAAATTCGAAATTATTACTATTTACAATTAAGGTGAAAACATAAAAGAACCTTTATAAGTTACATATAAAGTATCGATTAAAACGAAAAATTTTGTTTTGCTGTAGAAAAGAAAAGTACTACTAACTTAAATAAAAATTTTAAGCTAATACCAAGTATCTCTATGAAAATATTTATTTACACGCGAATATTTTCATAGTATATTAATTTTTTATTTTCTGATTTTTATTATTTATCACGCGAAATTAAAAATATTTTATTTCCGGAAAAAATAAATAAATAAACGTGAATTTTGTTTATTTTGGCATCAAATATATTTTTCTTTTTAATCATTTTAAAGTTAAAATGGAGTTTTTATTTAATATCTTTTGATCCAATTATCCGATTGAACTGAATTGTAAATCTAAACCATTCTCGAATCCACCTGAAGACACACAAAAAATTTCATTAAACTCGGTCCAGCCGTTTAGGAGGAGTTCAGTGACATACACACGCACAAAAGAAATATATATATATAAAGATATGTGCGAAAATATTTTTGCGTGTTACTTGAAATTAATAATATTTCAAAGAATAATTCTTGGATTTTCGCCCATTTTCACTTGAAAAATGTATTTTTATAACTCTTAATTTAAGTAGTGTTTCATTGTATATTTGTTTATTTATATTTGTTAAGGTTGTCATCTAAGCTGCTTTTTACACATTGATGGTTCTAGAGTCATAATTTATTTAATGTATTGTTAATGTTAGTATACTAATAATTTTAAATTAATATGTCAAATTAAATCTACATCTAAAAGTAAAATTCTTTTCAAAAGAGAATAAAATATACAAGTACTTTTCCATTACCCAACTGTCACTTGGCAATTTGGTTAGTTCTACTTCCTGCGATTGAATTTAAGTTGCACCAGAATTGGAGATGCCATACATCTACTCACAAGGATATGAATCAGTAAAATTACTATTCAAACCAAACCAAGATTAAATTAAAAGCGTGGTCAAAAACATAGGCTAAAGGGCAAATTTTGAACAACAACTCACTTATGGGTCACGATAAGACACTAGAAAATTTAATCCCTTTTATCAAAATCAACTAAACATAAAAAGCAAGAAAGCGTGGCACAGTGTCAGAAGTTTGACAGGAAATAAAAAGGTCTTCAGTTCAATCCCCGCCTCGGTCGAATTTTGATTTTTTTTTTCCTTCATAATACCAATATTTCGTTAATCTAAAATTACTAAATCATGGTAAAAAGTTAAATCATCAGGTAGTTATAGCTACTTCAGTAACAATTTTTGGTTCAAACTAACACGAAATTTTTAACAGTGTAGCGTAGTACTACTGCAACGTTAAACCCAACCAACTAACTGTAAACCGTCTGTACATTCTGAAGAAAACTACTAAAAGTAATTACGTGTAGAGACAGGGATTAATCCAGCTTTATAAAAATGGTACCCCATTTGTGAATTTATAAAATAATTTGTGAAAACATCAAGTAAGTTTGTGAAAATTAATGATACTTCAGAACAATTAACTAAAATACGTAAAGCATTTTTTTTTTTTTTTTTTTTTTTCAAATACATTTAAAAAATAAAATGAGACAGTTGTAAAAATAAATATCTATATGGGCGAGTTAAGTTGTTTCTTATATGTAAGATAAGTAGGTGTTTACTTAGATATTTATCATTGTCTCCAGTAAATATTCAAATTGAGGGTATTTTTCTGTGTTCGATACAGTGAAGCTTATAAAATATTTTAGTGTGCAGTTATATTGCTGAGAATTGACTTTGTGAAGGTACCTCTTTGCTGAAAGTTGAATTTGTGAAGGTACCTCATTGCTAAAAATTAACTTTGTGAAAGTGCCTCAGTGCGGCACTAAATTTGTTCTGGATTAACCTCTGAGAGATTATACCCTATAGTTGGTAACGCTGCCTTAAATCAATATATCCTTATATCGGTATTTTTGATGAATGATATATCGATTTAAGAAATTTCAACATCGCCCAGCACTAGTCCCAATAATGTTAAAAACTCTTTACAATGTTGAAAAGAAAGAAAAAAAGAATCTTATAAAGTAACAAATGGTTGATATATAATATACCAAAGAGAATTTTGTGAAGAAGCCATTTTAAGATATGAAATTATATAAAGGAGCTTGAAATTATATAAAGGGCCCAATTTTAGTCTGGATTCACCCTTTGTGTATTATTATAAATGTATTAAAATATTTGTACGCCATAAAAAATTGTCCTTAATGATCATTTTCCTTGAACTGATAGAGATCATTCTACCAAAAAAAAAAATCCAGAATTGAAGCTTGATGACAATGACATAATTTTGTTCTCTGCTAAAAAATAAATAAATAAAATGTTTATGCTTTTTTTGTTTGAAATTGAATTTTCACAAATGTGTTGTTTAATTTTTGTAATATGTTTTCTAAATAGGTTCATAAAGCAGAGAATTTGCTAAAGGGAGAAACGTACAGGAAGTGGAAATGTGCTACTCCAGGTGAAAAGAATGCAACAGTCGTACTGCAGTTTGAAAAAGCTACAAAGATCCATTCAGTCGATATTGGAAATGAAGGCTCTGCTTTTGTTGAAGTGCTTGTTGGGAGATCATCTGATTCAGTCAATGATTACCAGGTATTTATTGATTGAATGTTTAGAATTGAGGTAGAGTTATGTTACTATTTTGACCGACCGTATTTAGTTAAAAGTTTAATATGGTTAGAAAGAGCATGAATTGGCATTTCAAAAGATACCTCTTGTTAAGAATTTTTTTTTTTTCATATAGAGCGATTCAAAAAGAAAAAAAAAAAGAAATTTTGGACCTTAGGAAAAAATTTGCAAAAAATATAAAAAAAATCGTATTTTTACAAATTATTATATCATAAAAAATGAGAAAAAATGTGCTTTCGAATTATGCAGAAGTAATTTCCATATTTTTATTCATTACAGAGAAGGATGTCATTTTAAAAACAGCCTTATTTTTCACTCATAACTTTTTTCTTCTGTGGAATGTCTCTAGGTTTGAGGGAGAAAAATCCAAATGGGTTTGCTTTTTAATTGACATTTATTGATATTTTAATTAAAATCTCAAAAGCTTATTACAATTTAATTATTATTTTTTCACTATCTCACTCTGGTAGGCTTCTACAAGTATGTCAATTTTTGTGCATCATTTCGTGGAGGCTGAGCATATAGATGGACAGACAGACACTTTCATATATTATTATAGATTTGTCACTGCATTTATTATTTATGTATATATTTTTAATATTACATATTTTACATTCTTATTTGTATGTATTTACTAACACTTTTAATACATTATAATATTAGAATTCTAGTTTAGAAATGAAAAAAAAAAAAAAAAAAAAAACTAAAATCATCAAAATTCTAAAACTTACATAATGTTTGATTCTGTGCTGTCCAGATTTCTGAGAGTTTACTGTATATAGGTTTGTATTTTTATGTAGTCATTATAATAAATTCAATGATTGTATTAATTTTTTAAGACTATTATATTTTACTAAAAATATATTTAAAAAAACCCAAACAATTATTCAATATATTTTATTTTATTATTATTATTTAGGTTTTATTAGTGGCCTCATCTTTTATGAGTCCGTTGGAAAGCAGAAATGGAACCCACGCTAATCGAGTTCGTATGTTTGGACCAGAAAAACTATCCCAAAATACAAAGGATGAGAAATGGGATTGTGTACAAATCGTTTGTACCCAACCTTTCAATAAAGTAAATATTTATTAGTTATTAAATTTCTTGAAAAAAAAAAAAAAAAAATGCTACAGTTCATACAATAAAAATTCCTGGTTGGACTTGCCCAGATATTATAGTTTAATAATTATCAAATTCATCTGTTAGATTGCATTATTATTCATAGAATAGGTCAAAATTTACAATAAATAGTATCGTTTACTGTAAAAATTTTACAGTTTCATTACCTCCCCATGCACCTACCTAGAAAATAGCCACTTTTTATACTTTTGTCAGTCGTGCCTTTAACCTTTGTTCTGATCCTGAATCCCCCCATTCTGAAATTAAATATTTAAAACTGGTTGCTGTTGACAGAGATTACAACCAGGGTTCGAAATTAGCAGTCATTAGGCATATTTTGCACCTAGATATTTATGTTTGGCAACCACAAAATCACTCTCAGGTGTCATTTTTGGTGCTTTTGACCAGAGTTTCAAAAAATCAATTTTGTCATAATAAATTTTTTCTGTGAGTGAAACCTAAAAGTATAAATAAATAATTTATAAATAGTTTAAATGAATATTTTCCGGTAGTTCTCATTTTGCTTGAAGATATATTATGTGGTATTTGACTTATTTAAAAAATTAGTTGACCAGCAGGTAATTAAAAATTTTCTTCTGCTATTTGTTCTGTTTTAAGTAAGTTTCTAATTTTTATTTTATTTTTTATAAGTATGAATGTATTCATTTGTTAACTTTTGTGTTTGTATTTATTATTTAAATAAATAAATAATAATAGTAAGAGAAAACTTTTAAACTTTATCCTGTTATGATCCCAATGAACAATTGGAAAAAAAAAAAAAAAAAAAGAGAGAGAGAAATACACCTGAGTAGATCATTTTGGCAAGCAAGAAAAAATAGTTAGGTGCCATTGATACCTGACTTTCACCTTCGAATTTCTAACCCTGATTGCAACCCATCTATTATTGATAAAGCTCTTTTTAAATTACAACATCCCCATACTTCATGTCCTTTTACATCTAAGTCCTCTTCCAACATCGGTATTGTTGTGCCTTTCTTTTCCTTAAATCTTGTTTTGCTCTAGCTAAAATTCTCAAACAATATAATTTTAAAATAATTTTCATACCACAAACAAATTATCCCTTTCTAGGTCAAAAGACTCTATTGATATACACAACTCTTGGGGTATATATAGTATTCCTTGTCAGTGTGGACAATCATATATTGATCAAACAAAACGTCAACTCAAGTTTTGTCTTGAAGAACAAATGGGTTATATTCAGAAACAAGAAATAAACCAATTGGCCATTGCTAAGCATTATAAAAAAGCACCACAGAACTGGTGTTTAAAAGTAATAAGTACAAAACTTTGAATAAACACCATAAAATGCAAGAACTTGCAACAATTGTTTTGGGTCGAAAGAAGACACGACCCTTCATCAGACGAACAAATTAGGTGTGAGTGCTTTGTTCGCCTGATGAAGGGTTGTGTCTTCTTTCAACCCAAAACAATTGTTGTGAGTTTTTGCATTTTACGGTGTTTATTCAAAGTTTTGTACTGATTATTGCTAAGCATTGTAGGGAGAATAGCCATACTTCAAACATTAATTCAGCTGAAATGATCTGTCAAAACACTTACATGAACTCAATTTTCTATAAGCTTTCTATATCTATAAAGAATCATAAAAATGTTATTAATTGTGATTTTGCTTTGCTCCCCTTCTCTCAAATTGTTGGAAATATTCATAAAATCTACATATTCTTGATTTTTACATAGCTTTCTACATCCCAAATTCCTATTGGCTAACATCTCCAGTTTCTTAATTTCCTATTGGCTGCTATTCTGACTCTAAAATTCACTTCCCTATCTATATATAAGAGCAGTAATCCACCTCATCATTCTGCACTGATGACAGTATGCTTTACACTATCGAAACTGCAATTTGCGTTTAACATTTTTACATTGGCATTTTCAATGTTGTGTATATATTTATATTTCTGTTCAATGTCAAGTCTGGTTATTTATTGACACATTATGTCAAGAATCTTTGTTTGATTCCTGACCTAATCACAATCTCTTGTATAATAATAAAAATTATCATTCAAATTTTACTCTAAAACGTAGATTGCGTTTTAATTTAATCTGAATTATTTGTATTGCCCATAATATAGATATAGAGCATTTAGTATTGAATACATTTTTGTTTTATTATCCATTTTCTATGTTTTGTGCATCGTAGATTATTATAATTTTTCATTATTATTATTTTTTTTTCTTTTTAGAACATGCAATATGGCTTAACATTTATCCGGTTTCATTCCCCACCAGAAAAAATTGAAGAACAACTTAATTCTGAAAAGGTAAATAAAAAATCATTGCATTTTATAACTTTTATAACATAACTAATTAAATGCGGTAATATCATTCAGCTGGTTTGTAGTACTATAATTTAATTAGGACTGTATAACATAAAATAAGGAATCATTAACTATACTGACATTTCAATCTATTAATGAAATCACAAATTTTTACAGGCAGCAATGAGCTGCGTTGTCTAACAATTACATCACAACACCAACAGGTAAAAATCAACTTACAAAACCTTGTATCATATCTGCTGCAGTGGTACCATCTCTTGCTTAGAATACTTATGTAAACACAATTTATTACTTTCTTCAGTATACATTTAAAAAAGAAAATGTATTGGTTTTGTGAAAATTTTTGACTTTTGGTTTTCAATGGATTTGCTCATTTATAGATCTTGAACATAATTTGATCATACTAAGGAGATTTAAAATTAAAGTGCAAAATTAAAATTAAAATAATTAAAACCTAAAAATAATTTTACTTTTACCTAATTTTTTTGGTTACTTACACTTTCATCAAGGTGTAGGGTAAAACTGGTTGCTCTTTCTTCATTTGATTTTCCTTTCTCTCTCCAAGCATGGCGTGCCATCTTGTGTCAATCAGCAAAAGCTCAATGGTATTGCATGTGCCATGCTCCACTAAAATCACAAAGATAACTATTGTAACTTTTTAATTTAGAAATTTTTTTTAAATCCATTTTGATGCTATCTTTTTGGTTGGCTTTAGTGAGAACCATAGTTATTTTGTTAATTTTAATATAAATAAAGTAATAAAGTAACTATACAAAATGGGGCATAGCAGAACCTGTCAATGATTCTAGATCCCTTAGCTGTAACCTTCCTGCTCTTCATTGTTTTTTTCACTATTTTCCTGCGTGTTTGTACTGGTGTCAGTTGAATTTTCTTTGTGTTTAACACATTTATGATTATGTATTTCATTCTCAATTTTTGACGTTTTCTCCCCCCCCCCCCTTCCCACGTTTTCTCTTTATCTGAAATCTTTCTTAGGGATCCTAACTCACATTTAAAGAAGTTTGGGAGAAAAAAATCAACCTTCAAACTGAAGATAAATAATACAATAGACTTCCAGAAGTCGGCACTCCTGAAATCCGCAAACTCCAGAAATCTGCACATCACAACCAATGTAAACAATAAAATTTATATTAAAGTTTTCAAGGAAAAAAATCGAGATAGCCCTTATTTTAACACATTCATGACCACTGATGTGAACTCACGTCATCTTAACTTCTATAGCTAGTTGCTGCTGATGTAAATTTATGTTTTTTCAGATTCTGTATCTGGTTACCGCTGACGTGAATTTGCGTCATTTAAAGAATTTCTATGGGAACAACATTTTAGTATTATTTCGATATTACTTTTAGGGTATTAATTTCTTCGATAGTATTATAGGTTTGTTCTAATATTATATGACTAATCTTCATTTCAAGCTTCAGATAATTACAAGAGTATCATTTCAAAACATTATATCTAATTTTTATACATGTTTAAACATCAAAAGTGTGCGGCAACTGGCTTGAGTTTACTTTATTCCCCGGCAATCAGTTTTAGAAAAGGAAAAAGTATGCCAGTCGCAAAAGTGTTAATTGTGATGTTTAGAAACTGAATCTAATGAGATAAGGAAAGGTAAATTTAATCAGGTCTTGGGGGTATATACTTAAATTTATTAACACAAGATTTGTGTTTGGAAAAAAGTAACTATTCAAAGATTACAAGAAAAAAAATTCTAAGCAAAAAAAAAAACCCAGTTTGTACTTTTTTCTATATTTCTACATTAACAAAATTTGTAAATTTATAATACACAGGTGTATATTGTATCAGATGTTTAAGTTTAAAGACTACTTAAATTTTATATTTTATTTTATAAAACTTTATATCTTTTACTGTATTTATTAATCTTTAATTGCCTTAAGTTATTTATTTAATTTTTTAATATTTTACATACTTACTTATATTACTATCATTTTTAATGCATTATAGCATTAAATTTAGTTCAGAAAGTAAAAGGGGAAAAAAAAAAAAAAAACTGAAATCTACAAATTCTTATATAACTGAATCTTGACATGAGTGTCAGGATTTTAAATATTAAATGTCCCCTTAACACCTTTGGTGCCAATCACGTGCCAGTCTGTGATGTGCACTATTGTTTCAAATGACAGTCAAGTGAGATCAGCAACGAATGTGTTAAGAATCCAAAACTGCTCTTAAAAATCTAAAAAGTGCCTCTTTTTTATTGGCAGCATCCTACTTTTTTTTTTTTTTAATGTTAGAGAAGCTCTTCCTTTTATTTCAGTGAGCAAATTAAAAAATAAATAAATCTTCTTCCTTTTTGAGATTGAAAATTAGAGCTATAATTTTTAGTTTCAAAAAAAAAAAAAAAAAAAAAAAACAGAAATTAATTTTTTTTTTTTTTTTTTTTTTTTTTTAAGTTACTAAGATAAAAAAGAACAAGTTTAAAGAATGGAATTTAAGGGGGGGGGGGGGAACAGAATTCAAAAATTTCCATTTTTTTTTTTTTTTAATGAATTATCCATGAAATATGAAGCAACCAACGGCTATCCCATAGGATTACATGAAGAAAGTAGAAAGAGCAAATTTGATTGATAAACTACCTTAACCCTTTGCGGTGCAGGATAACTCGGAGCATTTAAATTATACTGCCACCGGAATTTGCGAACAAAATTAAAATAAAAGATATTTTAAATTTTCAGGTTTAAAAAAGGGCCTTTTCTGCTATGTTATAAATGTAAATTTTTGCTAAAAAATTTCCGGGATGAGTTTTCACACTTGAGAATTAAAATTAGGTATTCCGTCAGTGGGAACACTGCGACTGAAAGGGTTAATTTAAAAGTATCGCTACGCTAAATGTGTTCAGTTGTTATTTTGCTCAGTATAAGTATTGTAACTTCTCAAAATATTTATAAGTTCTCTCTTGCTTTTACTTTCTTTAGCCTATTACAAAACTTGGTGCCTTTAAATTAAAAGACGATAATGAGGATGATGAGGACTCACTGCCTTCTCTTGGTTCCTGGTTTGGAAAACAGAGGACGAAAGCTTCTGAAAGTTCATCAGGTAAAAAGGTTAAGGGGAAAAAAGGCTTAATGACTGTACATAAATGTGTAAAACATGATTATATTTTTAAATGAAATTGCTCATGAGGGAAAGAGATTTTGTAGTTTATTAAACCAATCTAAAATAATAAAAATAATAATTTACTATTATTCATGAAAAAAGGAGTAAATTACATTTAAAATTATCAAAATACCTTATAAAAATTCCTTTGTTGTGAGCATATATATTTCAAACCATATCTGGATCATCCTCAGTGCTCGAATGACTAGTAGTTGCCTGCTTCTGTTTTCCTCCTTCACTGTTTTTGCTCCACCGAACTTCTTCACTTTGCTTCATCCACAACGAAAAAGATCCCATTCCCTTTAATTATACTTCCGGTGTTTATAAAATCAATTTCAAATTCAATGATAATAAACCTGCCTGTTATATCGGCATGACCAAGTGCCATTTAAAAGCTTGTAAATCCAAGCATCATGCCGATTTAAAGTACAATAAACTCTCTACCGCTTACTCTAGAATTAACAATAACCCTATTAATCCTAACACCCTCGAATTTCAAAAAATAGCCCATTATAACTCCCACCGGTTTGCCTTAAAATGCGAAGCTCTTGAGATCCTAACAACTAACAATGCTGTCAACGATAGAGAGCACAGCACCATCCCACCTGATTGGCAACATCTGGTTGAGAATCTGAAGCGAAGTGAAGAAGTTCGGCAGAGCAAAAACAGTGAAGGAAGAAAACAGAAGCAGGCAACTACTAGTCATTCGAGCACTGAGGATGAACCAGATATGGTTTAAAATATATATGCTCACAACAAAGGAATGTTTATAAGGTACTTTGATAATTTTAAATGTAATAATTTACTATTTAAAAATGAGATTTTAGTGTTGCTGAATCACAATCATTTAAGAAAAAAATCACTTTTTCACCACAATAATAAAAATAAAAATTACTTTCACATACGAAACAGCTTCTGATATTGTAATTTAAAATTAAATAATGATTAATTTTTTTAAATCACTATTTACCTAAAAGTAGAAGGAATTTATTAAGGAAATGGTTTTGGAATGCTACTACCCTTAGAATCACATGGAAGGTTGCTATAGATCTTTGTGATCCACCTCAGAAAAATGATTTATTTATGCACAATATCTTTAAATTTCTCAATGTATATTACAATGGGATATAAAATTCATTGTTTGATATATTTATAGAATAAATAATATTTTAGTTTTAAGATAAGTTTAACAAGAGCCTTCTTCGTCCTAGTATTAAAAAAAAAATGTAGGGGGGGAGGGGGAAGTTTTGTAGATCTCTGATATTGGATGTAACTTTGCTAGTGTTAATGAAGTTAATAAACACTCCTTCCATTGATATATATATATATAATAAAGATGATCTATTAAGCATAGTAGAAGCCAAGCAACAGATACAAGATCACTGAAACACCAATGACCAATAAGATAAAAAAAAAAAAAAAAAAAAATCATCAGTGGATGAAATACATTAAGGTAAAGAAACCAGATCTATTAATTAACAGTCTGCAAAACAAACGAATCAATAAAATAAAACAACAAATCTTAACTTAAAACCATAAACTTATCAAAATTAATGAAAAAACAACCCAAGAAACACAAGATAGGAAGAAGGAGGCAGGCGGCAAGACTTGTGACTTGCCTGTGGGGTTACACTAGTTTTTACGCCGGCAACACTCCCCCAGCCTGCCACAACCAGATCAGGAACCATATGGATTTAAAAATGCAAAATTTCAAAGCAGATGAACAACAATGAAACCACGAAGCCACAATGAAATTCACCGATTGATCACATTGTGTTTAACAGTATAATTAGAACATTAAATATAGTTGACAACTCAAAAAGGAAAAATCTGAAATTTTATTGGAAAATGAAAGTTTGCATAGTAATACAAAGCAAATGCAACAAGCCTTCTACTTTTTTTTTTTTTTTTTTTTTTTTAAATTTAATTTCACAAACCCACCCAACCATCCAGCCTTACAACACTATATATATATAACATTTTTCTGAACTTCTCAAAGAAATTTTTAATCTTTAATCTTATTAGTCATTGGTGTTTCAGTGATCTTGTATCTGTTGCTTGGCTTCTACTATGCTTAATAGATCATCATTATATATATATATATTAGATGCTTAAAATTAAAAGAATAGAAAGAAATACTTTGCTTGCATTACCTGGTAGATTAATAAAGGACATCTGCTTTTAGAAACAACAATAAACAGTCTTTAAATATAAATTTGCTCCGTAAGATTGTGTGTCTCTTGTTATATATATTTGATCAATAGAGGGTTCCATATGCACACCCGTGCCTGTCTGCCAGAATCCACACATCTCTGGCAGTCTTGCAGAGGAGCCACTTGTAAATGAGTCATGTCTGTGTAAATAATCTAAACTTCTGTGTTTTTAAGACTGTTTGAGCTTATTTTTATGTAAGAACATTTTACACGTATTGAACTTCCTTTAAGAAGGAAGAAAAGTGTCCTGAATTTTTGTGTTTTTAAGACTGTTTTGAATTCATTTGAACTTTTGTGTTTTGAATTCATTTTTATATAAGAACATTTTTCATATATTGAACTTTCTTTTAGAAGGAAGGGAGTTGCAAATGTCCTAAACTTTTGTGTTTTTAAGACTATTTTGAATTCATTTTTATGTAAGGACATTTTTCACGTGTTGAACTTTCTTTAAGAAGGAAGAGAAATTGTTATGTATTTGTATTTGATCAATAGATGGCTCCACTAGCACACCCGTGTCGGGGGTGCAGAAAATGTTCAGACCTTGGAAATTTCCCCTAAATGCAGTTTAACTTTCCCTCAATAACACAAAAATACTATTTTGTTATATAAAGTCTTTTATTCTATGTAATAAGTATTTAAGAGAATAAGTATATACTGTAACATAAAAATAAAGCTGTTAGTTTATATTATAAGCATTGCAAAGTAGTAAATTGTTATTTTTAGCTTACATTTTAATTTTTTCTTAAGAAAATATTCAAAATTTCCCCCAGTTAGTCTAAATTTCCCCTAAACCTTGTTCAGGCACTTTTTTTTTTTTTTTTTTTAATAATTTTGATTATTTAGTATTTTTTTATCATTTAATAACTAGTGTTATAATTATTTGAACTTAAAAAAAGTATGTTATATGAATAAACATAGTAAAATTAACATTAACATAGTAAAACATAACATAGTAAACATAGCATTTAACATAGTAAAATGTTTAGTGCTGTATCTGATTAGTCTTTGGTCTTTAAAACCAAATTTTGCAGATGGGGTTTATATGGAAGGGTAGCTTAGCTTATCTTCCCAAAAGGATGTCTTTTTAAAAGTATAGTTGTTGCATCTCAAAATTGTTCTTACCACAACTATTACTTATTTCTTTTAATAAAAGAGGCTGTTTTTATTCTATTTTCTTGCTTTCATTATTATTATTATTTTAAATAGTGAAGAAAATTCAGAATGAAAAAATTAAATTTGATGTGTCAGCTTACAGTTTTTCATAAACAAATGGATTTTCGCCACTGAAATATCATTTGACTTGCTTTAATCATAATATTGTAACAAACACAAGTTAGTTGTCCTCCAGTTTAATAAGAGATGGTGTTACTAACCCGTTAATTGAAGAAAAGAAAAATTGCCGTACCACATTTTTTTTTTTTAGTATTCTACAAGTGTTAGAGGTATGTAATATTCCTGGAGAGGCCTGTAATATTCCGTGAGTCTATCAAGAATAAATTTAGTTCTCAAAAGAAAAGTGTAATCAAATTTTGGATGCACAAATGAAATGAAGTCCAGATATCACAATACAAATTGTAAAATTGCTTAAAAAATTTAAGTTAGTGTGTGATAGTGAAGATGAACCTTTTTGAGATGTGGGTCAAATTTTGTTTATTATTTATTACTAGCAAGTGGGTGACTTAGTCAGTAGCATCACTTGGAAAAGGTGAAGGGGATGAAAAAAAATATGGTAAAAAGATTATCAATAATTTCAAAACATAAAAAAAAAAACAAAAAAAAAACATGATTCTTTTATTATTTTATTCTCTCTTTTAAAATCTTCTGAAAAAGTTTATTCATTCATTCTATGAGGCAGTTTATTTATTTCTTTTATGTTTTACGATACAGTGTATATGCACACTAGACTTACACTTAAAAAAGGATAGTTCTGAAGAAACAATCACTGCAATTAGAGGTCTGTTGTACTAACTATGCCCAAAAGTTCCTAAAAATGGTCTGTTGCTGAAGCAAAGTTCAGAAGGCGTGTAGGGGGTCAATAAAATGTTGACCCAGGTGTTCAAACAGAATATACTTCACACTTCACATCCATAAAGATCTTGCAGTTGTTCTTCATTATGTAAGCAGCCCCTGCAAATTGGGACATCTTTAACACCCATAAGTTTAAGGTGCTTCCTCAAAGCACAATGCCTAGTGAGAACACCAATAACTTTTTTAATGCCATTTCCATTTAGCATAAAAAGTTTCTTGTACTAGGTTTACTACTGTTAAGTATATGCACATCAAGTTTTTGATCAACTGTTGTGAGTCAAGCATAGGTGCAGTGATATATTACAAAATCAATTTAACCCACATCTTGGAAATATTTTTATAAATTTGACATTAAATATCTGTAATTTAATTTTTTAATATTTTTTTTTTATGATATTAAATACAATTATATAAAAATCAATATGTGGGTCATTAGAAAGAAAGCCTCTGCGGGCCAATGTCTGACCCACACGGCTTATAGGTTCACCACCACTTGTCTATAGAATGTTTTAATTTATTTCAATTGTATTTTTTAAATTACTGTAATGTTAATTTTGATTTAGCTAAAAAGTAATAGTTTGTGTAATTGAATTTTAGTTTCATTATGTAAGAATAATGCTGGCTTACTATACATTTGTTTCATTTTTATATTTGGATGGTATTGATATTTTTTAATATTTTATAGGATCGATAGATGATAAAGCATCACCATCTTTTGCTGCAAGTGTTCTTGCATCAGCAAGTAATTCTCCAAAAATATCTTCTCAGGTAGGAGGTATTTTAATAACGATTATAAGATACTATGATATTTTCAGCCTTCTATTTCATCTACTTAGTGAGTATGTGTTGTCATATTCAAAAGCAGATCAGCTAATATCAGTAGTGATATTTTATATTCAGACACATACACGCATAAAAAAAAAAAAAGGTGTTAAATTAATATAATTAATTTTTGATTAGATAGTGAGGAAGAAATTGCTAATGCATTTTATATGTATTTTTGTTGCTGTATGAAATTTAATTGTCTTTTAGAAGAGAAAGAGAGATAAAAATCCTCTTTTATTGTTAAAAGAAAAAGATAGGTTATAGGTATAAATAAAATTTTCCTTTTTAACTAAAAAAGGAAAAAAAAAAATCTATATTTTCAAAGCATTTAATTAATCAGGGGTTCATCCAGGTTTTATTTTTTATAGCCTATTTTTGTGAAAGACAAAATATTTTTTGGGGATTTTTATTTATTTTTTGGAGAAAAGTATTGTTGTAAAACCTTCTATTTTAGCAGCAATTTGAAATATCACTGAAAAAATGAAAAAAAAAAAAAAAAAAAAAAAAATCCATAAAGGGATCATTTTTATGAAATTAAATTTTGTGAAAAGGCTTTTTTTTTTTTTTTTTTTTTTTCTTTATGGATTTGAATTTTGTGAAGACTCGATTTTATAGACTTGAACTTTGTGGCAAGTACATTTTATGATGGTACAGCAAGAGAACCCAATTTTTACCTGGTTCGACCCCTGTTAATAAACTCCATTATGAAGTCCAGGTGTTTATAATTATAACCAGCATAATTATGTGGCTGAATGATAAGATCAGAGTGGCCAGTAGCTTCGTAATCAGGAAAATTTTAAGGAATTTTAATAATCTAAAAAAATGTCAAAAAGTCGATTTTAACTCAGAAATTCCAAACTAAAAATCCCCAAGTTGCACTCATCAACCTAGCTGTTCAGAGTTTTCTGTTTTTTTCTCTGAAACTCACATAAATATGGGTTAGGACCCCTTAGGAAGTTCCCCACAGAGGACATTCCATATTTATGCCTAGGATCCTAGCATAGTCAATCAACCTTAAACCCTACTACCAGGGCTCGAAATTCGCAGTCGTTAGTCGTATTTTGCAACTAAAAATTTTGTTTTGACGACTGTGATTTTATACCCACTCATCATTTTTACGCCAAGCTTTCTGTTATTTCATTATTTTTAATAAGGCAACATCCTGAAAGTTTCATTTTTCAGGGTTCGCGCGAGATTGCGGGAATCGCGCAATATTAAAAGAAATCCCACTTAAAAAAATTTCATATGTGCGCTTTTCCCGCACTTATTTTCCGGCGATTTTTTTTTTTCTTTAATCTAATTCAATGAACTCCGCGAATTTATTTTTTCCGTTTTTAAAAAAATCGCGGATATCGTTCGTTAATAAATAAATAAATAAAAAGGGAACAATTGGCAATCAAATGTTCTACAAAAGCTTCCGATTCCTAATCTTTTTCCGTCCACAACATAAATGTTAATATCCATTTCAAACTTACTTTATGAGATTCTAGAACCTGTAAAGAAATATAATTGTTAAATATTTCTTGCTCATGTAATTATTTTTTTCCCACCTCCCCTTTTATTTATCTCCATCTAGTGATCAGCAATCAATGTTCTGCAGAAGTCTTGTTTCCCAATCTTTACCCATCTTCAACATAAATTATATTTATAATATTCATTTTAAACTTGCTTTATTAGATTCTAGAAGTAGAATTGAAAGAGTTTAATATTTCTTACTCTGTAATTATTTTTAACCCCCCCTCTTTCCCTATCTCCAGAATCCAGAATGTGATCGATGATCAATTCTAGAAACTATAAAGCAATGGAAGTGCCCAATATTTCTGACATATGTAATTATTTTTAGACCTTTAGTGCTGAACTTAATGAATCTATTTATTTTTTCTCAATTAAATTAAATCTTTATGGGGTGTCATATCTATACCAAATTTGTAAACAAGGGGGAAATGAAGAATAGATTAAGAAATTTTTTTCCAAATCAATATAAGAAAATTAATACTCAGTTGGTTTTATGTACGTTTGAAACTAATAATTAGCTACTGCTACTTTTATATGAATGATTAATGTACATACATAAAAATCATATTCTATATTTGTTTGAAAATTTTGTTTTTCTCTTGGCGTAAAATTTTAATAAGATTTTATGTGGATATAAAAGTTATTGCAGATATATTGAAGAATTTTTTTTTATGCTAATGAGAAAATTCTGAAAATGCTTAATGTAGACAAAAACTATATTTATAATTGTCATCAGTTTATTGAAAGTGACTTTATCAATATTCAACTAATCATCCAACCAATCATATTAGCGAAAATTTTTCAGCTAATTTCTAATTTTAGCAATCACATGTCTGTAATTTGCATATTTCTTGAAAATACTTTTTTTCTGTAAAATGTAATTACTTACTGACTTAAATTACAAAAATCTCACTTAAATTTTGAAAATCCCACTTAATTTTTTTGTTAGAGTGGGAGAATCCCACTCATTTTTTTTCCTTAGCGCGAACCCTGTTTTTAGTATTTCAACTTATTCTCCAATCTTCTCAAGGTCACAAATCTTTCTTTCTTTCAGTAAAGATTCACTGATTTAATAAATGCTTTACCTCATACTATATCTATTGACAAAAAGGCAATTACTGAAGAGTTTGAAAATTACAATTTTTGGTCAAAAGAAAAATTAAATATCCCATGTCTGTCTGCTTGGCAGCATTTGATGGCTGAATCAATTTCATTTTCTTCCTTTCCTAATTTAAGGAAAGAAATAAATTTCATAATGATTCTTTCCTTAAGTACAGCTGAGTGTGAAAGGAAATTCAGCCATTTTAACTTAATCGAAAGAAAAAACAGATACAATCTGTTAACTTTTACCATAGATGATTTACTATTTATTCAGTTATATGGACCAAGTTTCGAAGAGTTTAAATCACAACCTGCTATTGATTTATAGTAGAATGATGTTAAGTAGGGATATGTGAGACATCCAGAGTTAAAAAAATTATTTTGTATTTTTAATAAATTTTCTTTCTTATTTGCAAGGTATTTGTGCATTGTTTATTTCTAAGTATTGTGAATCATTAGATGTATATGTATATATATGTGCATTTATGAGCAAATAAATTATTTCAAAATGGCAACCAAGTAGAACATTATGGCAACTAAAAAAAATTTGTTAGGGGACATTAACGCCTCACTTACCAACTCTAGTTTCAAGCCCTGCCTACTACCAAACTTAAAATGTTGATTCATAAAATGTCACATTTCAAAATGGAAGAAAGTGCCTTGGAAAAGTCAGGGAATCCATTTTTCCATGTAAAACGTCACCTGCTGGACATTAACAGAAATATAAAAAAATAATTATCAAAAATTTAAATATTTTAAATGGAAAAGATTCTTAAAAGTATCTTTTTATTGTTTTAAGACATGGATAAATAAATTTGATTATTTAAGAATTGAATATTAAGGTAATTGTACACTGCTTTGTATTGCGATGGCTACGCCTTTTGGTGAATGGATTACCAAAATTTTTATTGATTGTTTCATTTTAATTAAATCAACTTCCAAATTATATCTGTTCTGAAAATTAACCTGAAAAGAAATTAATCCAAATAGACAGCTTACTTTCAATCAAAAAACTAATAGAAATGCAATATAAACACATTTATCACTTTATTATCTTACTTGATTATATGTTATTCAAATTATATGCCGGCATATTTGACAAAATAAGGGGGAAAAAACTAATCCTTCTTGCTATTCTTTTTAAAAATAAAACTCGTTACATTATTTTTCCATCAAAATTATTTGCATTTCCGATGATAGTTCGTTAACTGAATGTTGATGTATAGTCATAAATAACTAATTCATATTTCATAATAATAGTCATAATGTTTCGCATAGAGTTAAAAAAAATTATAAAAATATGTAGATAAACTGATATGTAGGTGATAACTGCTGTTCTACTCTGCCTCTTCACAAAAATAATCCAATTTTTCCAAAAAAAGAAAATAGCATAAAGTAGGTCCATTCAGATGAAATTGAAAAGAGTTAATATCGATAATAATAATAGGAGATTTGGCGTTAGAATATTAAAACCCGAATAAACTACTACGTCAGAAATGCCAAAGAAAAATATTTGAGATGCAAACAGCTGTTTCGGTAGCCTTAAGCATACCGTCTTCAGTCCAAAAAGAATTCTGAATCTGGAGAAGTGCTCGGACTCAGAATTCTTTTTGCACTGAAGACGGTACGCTTAAGGCTACCGAAACAGCTGTTTGCATCTCAAATATTTTTCTTTGGCGTTTCTGATGTAGTAGTTTATTCGGGCTTTAATAGTTAATATCAATGCTTGATTAATAAAAAGAATTGCAACAGATGATCAATTCATGTTTATAAGATGATGCTGTGCATAAGATGATGCTAGATTTCACCTTTGATGAGGACGAACTTATCACTTTGACGATGAGATTACTAAGTTAAGCTTAATTATGTACAGCCATTGCTGATAGATGAACACTGTCGCTAGATCAACTATTTTGACTCTAGGATTGGATGAGTGTTTCAGCTGAGCATCATAACCGTTGACATAAAGAAAAACAAAATCTCCACAGATAGGAGCTTGTACCACCAACAGCAAAGTCGCAGGGACAGAGTGGGACTTTTGTAGTGGGTGTTTCAATGAAGTTCTAAAACTCAGTGATGTCAGTTTCCTCCAAAATCATGCTTTAGTAGAAAATGGCATGCAATGATATTCATGAGCCCGGTAAATAATGCATTAGGAATTAATTTATTTAAAGTATAAAGTTTACAGAAAAGAAGATTATAGTGAATAAATTTCAATTATTATTATTATTTAATGAATATTTATTTTATCTAAGACTTATTTTATTTTTTCTTTTCTTTTTTGATGGTTTTTTTGTACTGCATGAATTTATAAAGAAAATGTAGAAAAAGTTTTGTGATGGTCACACACAACATATCAGTTTTAGTAAATCTCCATATTAACTGCAACAGTATAAGCCAATTTTTGTACTTTTGGTAATAATATACTTATCTGTATTCATACAAATCTTTTCTCTCTCTACACATTTTACTTTAGGACACTTCTCTGAAGAGGAAATCTGATGAAAAAAGTACTGTATCCGAAGAACCACCAACCAAAAATGTTCCTGTACATAAAGGACATATTATATACAAAGATGTGTTACGGGACTCTCCTCAAAGTAACAAAGTAACAGATACCAATAAAAATGTTAAAAAAGATGCACCAAGTCCAAAAGTTGTTAAAGAAAACAGAAAAATGCCACCAACAACTCCAACCTCAAACAAGCAAAGGGCTAATAATACACCTGGTAAATTTGTTGTTTGTGACTATTTTATTGCATCCTAATTTTGTTTAAAATGTTAAGGCACATCAGTCTCATTTTCCCCTTTTTCTCTTCCTATTTATTTCTATGGGATTATTGTTGCTTCATTTATATAAGGCTGTCTCATTCAAGAATATCTCATTTAATTTATAGAGTTATATATATAAAAAAAAAAAAAACAGAATTCTAAAAACTTTATTCTTGAATGAGATATCCTTATAACGCAAAACAACAAAAATCCCGAAGAATTAAAAAATCCCTTTCCAGCAAGCTTAAAGGCAAAGGTAGATTCCTTTACGTTGTATGGAATTACAATTTCAACTTGCAATTATAACATTAACATGAATATTAGTTAAGATTGGACCATTTGGGCACCACTAAATTTCAATGTTAATTGTTACGAATTTAGTAAATTGTAGGGTTTGGCGAGATTTTGGTGGCAAAATTTGCAACTTAGCAATGAAATTTGTGATTTGGTGGCAAAATTTGATAGCTGACGACAAAATTCATTATTTGATGACAAAATTTGGCGATCTTGGCGATGGAGAATGGCAGCTTTGCCATCATTATATTTTCTTCCCACGCGAAAACCTCTTATCTCTTCACAGACCAATATCTTGTTTCCACAATATAAAAAGTCAAAGGAAGCTGTAACGTATTACTTTTAACTTCATTCGTAAATTTTAAATTCTTGCCTAAACCGGCATTCTAAATTATTCACCACAAACGATATTTTTATTAAGACTAGCATATTATTTTAATTTTATATTTTTAAATGATAAATTAAAGCAGTTATCATGATTTTTATTTTGTCAGTGATATTTTTTATTATCGTTTGCACGTGATGTAAGCATCAGATTATAAATTTAAGCAATTAAAGGTATAAAAAAAGTCGGCTTCATCACAATTGACGAAAAATCACCTTTTAACTTGTAACTTTTAAACAATTGAAGCTATCGAAAAAGGATAAATAAAAAAATTATTCTTTAAGGTAAGGCAGTTATTGTAAGACAGTATTATTCTTTAGGGTAAGGCAGTAATTCACCTGATTTGAAGTTTTTTCCTATTTTCAATATTAAAGAAATTATGGTATGGGTAAATGAAAATTTCCACCCCCTTTGAGCTGGATACCCCATCTACGAACTCGACCGAGATTTTTCCTGTCCTGACAACATATCCCGAGCTAGTTAAATTTTAATTAAAATTACTCCAGTTATTGTGTTCACAACTTAACATGGGAAAAAGCATTATATATATATGTAAACTTTTGAATGGTGGGTGGTTTTGTGTTCTAGGGGTCATGATCGGTGAAGATATGAAGAAATTTTCTAGAAGTCGTGTCATGGGGACCATTGCAATAGGTAGATTTCATATAAGGAATCTACCTAATAGGAAGGGAAAAAAGAGTACAAATCAATCAATGATTATTGATGTACAGTCTTAGATTTTATTTAAAAATAAATTGTTTTAAAATATTTAGTTCCCTAAGCAGACATTTTAATTGAATTGCAAAATTTTCAAAACTTAACAACATTATTTTTCTGTTATGTTAGTCTGTTGGTATTTTACCAAAGTTTCACCATGTTAATTACCATGAGTTGTGCAATATACTTTTCATACTGCTAAAATTGTAATAATTTAATTGTATCATTGTAGGAAATCTTGATGTTTTGACAAAACCTTTAGTAAAACAGAACTGAATTAAATACTTTGCTATTAATTATTTATGTATTTAGCTATTTTGATTATCAAAAATTATAGCTGCTATTTTTAAAGATTGAAAATTGGGAGTAAGCAATACACTAATTTTAAAATAATTAAATGGTAAATTACAAGAAGTCATGGGTTATTTAATTGTTGCATTCAATTTTAAGGTTAGATATATTGAATTAAGTTCTTGTTGTTTAAACAAAATAAACAAATAATAATAATAATAATAATGATAATAAAATTAGAATATTAAGAATACATTACTATTGTTATAGTTTTTGTGTATTATTAAAAACTATAGTGAAATAATTCTTACAATAAATAAATGAATAAAAATTTTTATTATTTTTAAAATTATTTTAAAATTCTAAAAAATTCTATAATTGTATTAAGTGAACAGTTAGCTTGTTATTATTGTCTTTAAGTAGAGCTATATATGAGAATTGTATTTGATTATTGTATGAGAATTGCATTCATTGAATTCATGAAAAATCTTGCAAAAATTATAAGCATCCATTTTAAAAGTTACAGTAAACTCTTGTTTATCTATGAGTGTAGGAAAAGGGTGGGATCAAGAGAAAGATTCTTTTCAACGAGAAACAAAAACAGGTGATAGTTTTTTTTAAAGAAAAGAAAAATGTATATGTAAAGAACTGCATTGCTTTTGTTTTATTTTTTGTATAGTATAGTACAGTACAGTACCACACACATCAACATTTTAATTTATTTCGGAGCTTTGTTAGTACCCAAATTTCTCTATTCACGCTGCTTTTCTTGATGGTTTTTTTTATTTATGTAATCATAATTGCATATTGGTGAAAATTTCCTTATAAATAAAGTGGTATGAAAAAAGGGTGGGTATTTACAATGCTTTAGAATAAACTAAAATGTTGGCATGTCGTTTGATTTAGTGCATAAATTAGCCTACAGATTCTACCTTAGGGGTGCCAGAGTTTCCATCTCAAGATGGAACACTTACACCACTATTTTTTATCAAGAACTTCTGTCATTTCCAATCTTTAAAAAAAAAAAAAAAAAAAAAAAAAAAAAGTACAAATGTATCAGAATTTATTGACAAAAAATATTGGTTTAAGAGTTCCTTTCTAAGATGGAAATTCTTGCACCCTTGTTGTACCTTGGCTTCACCATAAGAAATTTTTTTTTCTTTATGGTTTTTAAATCCTATGGTACATAAAATACAAATAATTTTACTAATTGTGAATATTTTGATTGATTGTATTATGTTTTATTTACAATACATTCACAATTTTGAGCTAGAAATTATTTTTATGTCATTTACCTCTCATTTCCAGCTTTTTTTGCACTTTATCTGCGAAACCTGTGCAACTCAATTTCGCAGATAATTGGAAGTATACTGTATATTTATAAATGTATCTATTTTCATTGAATTTCTTCCAATAAGAAATATCAGTGGTATAAGGTGGGATCCGGATAATAAATATTTTGTCAATGGTTTATATAAAATGATGTTCAGCAATTTCACTGTTTAAAGTTATAAGTGAAAAATGTTTGTAACATAAAGGCAAATATACAATTGTAATCCAGAAAGTAAGTCCCATTAAGCAATTAAACAAACGGAAAACATTTTTAGAAAAGCACTTTTATTGCATAATGAAGTGCAATGCTTAGATTGTTTTTCAACATAGTTACCACCATTTGTTAATCATTTATCATAGAGTGGCATGGATTTTTCTACGCCCTCTTCAGAGAAAGATGCTGCCTGCTATACTGACCATAAGGACTCAGTTTTGAACATAATTTCAGGATGAATGGAAATTTTGAGGAAAATTCCTTGATAGTATCGTAATGGTGAATCTTTGGTTCACATGATTCTTATCTTGAATTTTTGTAAGCTAATCATCATCAATCATGTTCGTTGTTTTATACATATGTTACAGTCAATATCCCCATAAAATATGCACATTTCGTGTTCAGTAAACAGTGTGACCATTTATATATACATGCAAAAATAATAATAAGACATTGTAAAAGTGAAAATTTTAGTATGGGGCTAAATATTTTGCCATATTCAAGGCTTTCTCTTTGGTTATTGCCAAGAGCTATTAGTTGAGCCTTATATGTAGCAATATCACCCTTCATATTTTTTTTCACAGTGTATATTCATCATGCGCCAGTGCCAATCACCTTTAAATTTTTTCCATTTAGAACATGTGTCCAAACATTGCCATAAATTATTGTATTAATTTCATTTTATTCATTTTTCTGCTTGTTTGGGAGACTTTGGAACGATGTCATAAGGGCCTCTTCAATGTTTGATTCTTCATTCTTTTCAAGTATTATGGGTGGGTCTCTGATATGTATTTGAAAGTGAAAAATTTTGAAATTGTGTCATCATACTTAAATTTATTTTCTTCACTATATTTCTTGAGTTGAGATCCACTTCTTATTCTAATACCACAGGGAGTTACGATGCTATATATATATCATCGTTTACCAACTGTTGCTCCTTTTAGATGTTTTTTGAAGTGATATCTTTTTGAAAAGAAATGATGTTCTGTTTAATGTATTATTTTCTTTCATTTTGTATTTCAGCAAGGCCTGCAAGGCAGAATGTACCCTTTAATAAAATTATGGATAAAGTGGTATTTGTACTGAGCGGCTTTGTGAATCCTTTAAGAAGTGATCTACGAGAGAAAGCGCTTGAAATGGGGGCAAAGTACAAACCTGACTGGGACAACTCTTGTACACATTTAGTGTATGTATCTTTTTTTTCTATGTATTATGAATGTGCACTAAAATAAAGTGAAACCTCTCAAAAAATCCATCTCTGTTAAGGTGCCACTTTTTCCTGTTTCCAAAATTTCTCTATTGGATTTAATACTAAATTATCTCTATAAAAGACCCATTTATATTCAATCAGTGTATGTATTTTTTTTTTTTTTATTGCAGTTAATTATCTATAAATATGTATTTTCTATCATTTCAAAATATAATGAAATCTCTCAAAAAATCCACCTCTCTTGAAGTGCCGCCGCCTTTTAGGGCCATTTATTTCTGGTTCCAAAATTTCTCTAGAGGACTTAATACTGAATTATCGCCATTAAAAGCCCATGTATAGTTGTGTACCTTTCTTAGAGTCATATTTTTAAAGAGCAGATAATTTTATTTTTTCCTTTGCTTGTATTGACCACTACCCAATATTTAACTGAAGTCTATTTGTGTAATACTAATCTGCATGTAGAAAAAGAAATGATGGCTTCATATTTCTCAATACACATAAAGAAAGTTGTTAGAGATACCAATGTTTTGAGATACCAATGTTTTGAGATACCAATTTTTGATCCTATCACAATTTTTATGATTTTCTGCAAAACTTGGCAAAGTCATCTGCAAATTAGACCTGTCTTAATTATAAAATTTCATTGTTCTATCTTTTTTCCTTTGGAGATATGATAGCCAAACCTTCCCATGTTTGACTAGTTTCCAGAAAAAACTTTTTTGGACTCAGGGGACCTTAAAACATGTAAATCAGGGGAAAATTCAGTATCAAAAATTTCGACAGAAATTTACCTACAATAGGTAGGTGATGGAAGTAAAATCATTACCTATCATTCTAAACCGTATTTTAACTTATACATATAATTTTGTTTTATTTTATTTTTTATTTTATTTGAAAAGGTATCCTGTCAATTTCCAGTATTAAATAGTTATACAAACTTAGAAAGATGTCTATCTTTGATAGAAATTTAGTGTCAAAGGTTTTTTTTTTCATAAAAATTCTTCAAAAATATTTCCAAAAGTCAGTCAGAAACCTCAAAAACTTATGCTGGTGTGCTGTCAGAAATACAAATTTATTTAGTATGATTAACCGAATCGCTGACTGGTTTTACTGTAGGAACAGTCTTGTAGCATTATTCATTTTTTCATCTTTCAGATAGTTAAAATTTTCTGTAATTATATAAAAAGTAAGATAATTTTTACTTATTTCATATAATTATTTTCTCAATCTGAAAATAAATTATTCATCCTCTGATAATTTTTTTTTTTTTAAATCATATTGGTCATTGGTATTTCAGTGATCTTGTATCTGTTGCTTGGCTTCTACTATGCTTAATAGATCATCTTTATTATGTATGTATATATATATATATGTACAGTAAAGAGCCAGAAATCTGTCGACCTAAAATTCACTGATGTCTGAAATCCGTACAGCTTGTCAGATATGAACATTGAAATTCACGTTAATAAGCTACAAAACTGCAAATCAGACTTTTTGAAAAAGATCTTGAATGCAGATTCTGTACTTACATTTTATGATTGCAAATAATAATAATGATATGAAAGACTGCTGGAGCCGAAGTACTGATAGTTAAATTATTGACAGTAAATTAAATTCATCAAAAGAAAATGATGATGATGATGATATCAATGAGGTATACAATAATAAACTAATTTTTAAAAATGCTATCTGATAAAGGCAGAATTGTAAAGAAGAACTCACTTAAATTCTTAGAACAATAAATTTGTGTTACAAGACAAGAATTAATGACTATTTACAAAAAAAATAGAAAATAAAAATAATAGAAAAAAATCAATGATTTATGTATGCATGTTCAAATGATGTTTAAAAAAATCTGCATGTGAACAAATTTTATCTAAATTTGATGAATAATTTTTCCTTTTCATTTTATTGCTTTCGTTATATGTATATATATATTTTTTAATGTTCAGTGTTATTCTGATGTACCTAATAATTTAATATTCAAGTAGTGAAATTGCGTTATTATTCACTAGTATGGGTTTCGTTTGAGTAATATTCTGCTTTCAATATTCAAAGTGAAAATCATTTTTTATGGACCCCAAAATGCACCAAATTCTAAAATCTGCACAACCTCTAGTCCCGAGCTGTGTGAATTTTTTTATTCTACTGTATATAACTTTGAAATAAGTAAATCACATATACTTTTTATTGCTGCATATATTATATATATATATTTTTTCAATATGTGTATGTGTATCTGTATACATGTATATTTTAAAGTATATTATTATTTTTTTTTTCAATATAAATGGCATATTTGTTACTATAGCAAATCCTTTTAAATGTTATACAGGTGTGCATTTGCTCACACACCTAAATTTGAACAAGTTAAAAAAGTGAATGGTCGCATTGTAAAAAAAGAGTGGATTTTGGATTGTTATAACAAGAAGGAGCCATTACTGTGGAAAAAGTAAATATGATCTTTATTTGTATCGTTTTTTTAAGCATTTGTTTTGATTTTTATCTCTTCATGCTTTGATTTAAAATGGCAAAAGTTTTGTTAATTCTGTACTGATAAGTATAAAGGATTTAAGTCCAAATATGTTGATTTTGAGTTAAGTACATAGTCAGACTCAGAAAAAAATTCTCTATCGACTGGTATAATGGATTAAAATTAATGTCATTTATTCTTTGAGAAAATTCATTGGTAAAAAAAGATTATAATCAGAAATTTAGCATTAATCTATGGTATAAAATATTTAATTCAATTTTTTCCATTTATTAAATGAAGGTTGACAATGACTGAATGGTATAAAGCGTATAAATCAACATAATCCCTTTTTCCTAATCAGTTCTTCTGATTAGTTTTTAGTTAGTTTAACTTTATTTTTTGTCTCCTGAAAAATGAAGAATATGGACTTAAATCTTTATACTTATCAGTACAGAATTATGCTGTAATATACTTTTTTTTTTTTTTTTCTGATTAGTGCATTTTTAATTTTTAAAACATTGATTGCTTCATTTCAAAATGAATAACTTTCTAATTTAGAAACATAGCTTCTTTGATAGTGATAAACTTTCATTGCTGTAAATTAAAAGACAGTTCACATTCATTCATGTATTTTATTTCTTAATTATTACTACTTTTTATAATCAACTATCCATTAATTTTTCACTAAATATTGTTTGAATTAAAAAAGTTTAAACTGGTTAATAGAAGGGGGGGGGGGAAGTGTTATTTTAGAAGATATTTGAATGCATGAATATGTACAGATGGGTGGCAGTTTCGAATTTAGACATTTTGTCAAATATCTAAAGAAATAGTCGTTGGATTCTCTTAGAATTTTATGGGTGTAAAAAAAAGTTACATTGCATGTATGTATATCAATGAAGATTCTCTCTTGAAAACAGAAAGGGGATTGGTAACAAACTTAAAATGAAAAAAGGACCACCCTGTAAAAGATGATGCATGAGATGCATTAATTCTGCTATAGCAAGTGATCATGAGACTTCTTTTAATAATTCATCTGTATATCAATAGCATGTATATTCATAAAAATATAAAGATTTCTTTAACAAAATTAAATTTTTCGCTGTTTTTGTCTATAACATGCAGATTTTTCAAACTAATGCAATGCCATTTTTAGAAAGCTTGACTTAGACACAACATAATGCAATCAGAATGCAAAAGTATCAAATATCTGATGAAATATGAATATTTTTACTCAGTAACTTTTAAATGTGCATGTGCGAATGGAATCTCTTTTGTATAATTTATTAGCCAAATTATATAGCTTATATGGAAAAAAAAAAAAAAAAAAATCCTGAAAGCACAAATGCCATGAAAATTCAGAAAGCTCTCATCAAGGAAATTCTGTTAATTCAATTGATATAAAATATAAAATTTTAATTATTTGTTTCAAATAGCCATTTTGTTTCTAGATGGAAAAAATCTCTATTGTGAAAGCTAAGTAGTTTAACACCATGATTTTATGATAATCATAACATGCACATTTAAAAAAAGTTATTTTAAGGGTATACTTTAAACCTTTCTAATCATCTTTTTTTCTGATCCTTTCTACACTCAGAAAAAAAATATATACCGCCTTCATCTAGAATGAATAAGTGGCCATTTTCTAAATCCCTTAACTAGAAATATAGATTTCTGAGCTATGCGCATAAGGCACGCCAATAAACTGAATAGACGAAATGATCGAGAATTTCTAGTCTACACATTTCTACATGGTGAAACAATATTCTGAATCTTTTGTATGGCGAGAAATTCTCGCTTGATTATCTAGAATTGGGTCATCAACCAAGATTATAGTTGTTGAAACCCACCTCTTGTGTTCTCATTTATTTGGAGATACTTTCTAATAGGTTTGACCTCAATAATATAGACAAACTCTCTAGAATTCTAATAAGGGTTTCTAGAACTCGCTTTCAAAGGGGATTAGAACTTATAAGATGACATGGAACTATTTTTTCTAGAGCCACAATTTAGATTCTAGATGTCAGTTACAGAATTTTTTTCTCAGTGAAAGGATTTTGTACTGTGGAAACTTATACATACCAACTTTCAGTTCATTCACACACATACATAACCGTAAAAATAACAAAAATGAACTCAGGGGACATTAAAATGGATCAAAATCTCAAAGTTGATCATGATATCAAAATCTCAAAGTTGAATTTTTGTAACAAATACAATACTCTCTTTACATATGCATGTTTGGAAAGTAAAAAATGAGGTAAAAAATTTTCATATATACCAAAGTTTCCTCCATACCTATAGTATGATTAAGGAAGTAATGAAAACTTCTTTTCTCTTTTTTTTAAATTAAAAATTGTTTGTTTTTTTACAGTGTTTACAAAGTATCATGCTCCCACAGGGTTCATACTCATCAGGGAAAACCTGGAAAACAGGGAATACTCAGGGAATTTGTTAAAAAAAAGTCAGGGAAAACTCAGGGAAAATAAAAATTTTCACTAAAAGTCAGGGAAAATCAGTTATAAAACCTGGAAAAACAATTTTTTTTTCTCTCTCTCAAGTTATGTTTTTCTTGTTTAGCTTCTTATCAAAATTTAAATGATTAAGTATTGTGAAAATACGCATGTAAATAATGACTTCTACCTGAATTTCTATCATGATCGGCAGTAATATGACATCATACAATGGAAGTAGCTGTATTTTGTTCGGTCTAGAGAAGTGTTTCTTGTAATATGTAGCTAATAATTTCTTGAAAATTGTCTGGGAACTCAGGGAATTTTTTTCCCATATTTGAGTATGAACTCTGTCCCAAATTTATCAATACTTAACAACAACAACAACAAAAAAAGATATATCTTCAAAAACTGATGATTATAATAAAGAAAAAAAAAAGCCTTTTTCTTTCTTTCTTTCTTTTTTTTTTTTTTTTTTTTTTTTTAAATGCTGTGTTAAAGCATGGCTTTTTTGCTAACATTGCTTCAAAGTTTTGTAAAATTCCCCTTTTGTATCTAGATAAGAAACATCAATTAAGATTTTAATATTATTAAAAACTGTCATTTTTAAGTCTTTATTAATAAACTGAGATTCATTATATTAGTTCTAAACAGTTTTTTGTTTAAATGAGAATTAACAATCATCATTTCTGTGCATTTGGTTCCTGGAACATTCTTATAAATATATTCTCAGTTTTGTTTAGATTATTAATTTTTGAAGTGGTATAGATACCAATTAATTTTACTAGAAGTATGAATTTTTAAAAAATTAAATCACTATATTTTTACACCAGTTTATGAATAAAAACTCAAAAAATTCCATTCAAATTGTTGTAAACCTTGTTTCAGGTGACCGCTGCCTTCGGCAGTGTCTTCCGCACCTGCACAATCTTGGGTCTGGGTTCTCACTGCCTGCAACTATGTCTTACCTGAGCATCTCAGTTTGGGTATTTATTAGATGACATCTGGCGCTTCTATTTTTCAAGAATTACAATTTTACTGATGGCTATATTTCAGCATTTGCAATATTAATTCAATAACACATCTATTAAACGTGTTAGTTTTGGCACCATGTATTAGCAAGACCTAGTAACACAGTTTTCCTAGCCCTCATTCTGTACAGATGAAATTATAAATAATTTTACAATTTTTTTACTATTAATTAGGCCATCAATTTATGCATAAATTTAATTGCTATAAATTTTAATTCAATTTAAAATTTAATAGCTTTAATGCTTTTTACTATATTATCATTTGTTTCTGATAAGTACAATAATATATATCGTACGTGTGAACTCTCTTATTTTTCCCAGAAGACTTCATACCAGAATTTTTTTTTATAAAATTTTTTAATTTGTTTAATCATTGAGCTAAACATGCCAAATTTCTTTTTAAAAGTGGTAGAGCCAAATCTGATTAAAAGTTTTGAAATGTTCACTGTCAATTTCACTTTCAAAGGTATTTAAATAAGTTGTATGATAAATTGATAATCATTATTAATGAAACACAAATGATTGAAATGAAACAATAAATTTAAGAAAATTGGGCAGGAAAAATCAATGGACAAAATCTAAAAAATAAATACATAAATAAAAAATGTAATATAATTCTAAAAATTAAAAGTCGATAATTGAAAAAATCTCAATGAAGTGCACCCCTGTAGGCTCCAAGCAAACCCTATGTCAAGTTTTGTAGCTCTGTGATCAATAGCCTGAGCTCCAGAGCCCAAACACACAGAGACTTCTCTTTATTTATACAGATAAAAATAAATAATAAATAATAAATAAATATAAATAAAATTATATTAAAGTTTACTTCAACTTTTTCAGTCGAACTCCCTCCTTTGCTACAGCCTTGTCCTTCAGATAAATTTCTTATACAAAGCTTTTCAGTTGATGAAACATTTAGATTTTCAGTGAATCTTTCTTTTTTCTTTTTTTTCTTTTCATCAAGTGGTAAAAGCTTCAACATTTAGCTTCTCTTTTTATATTTTTTCAAGACATATTTTCCTTAATATTTCTCATTACACTGTTATCCTAAAATCATTTGTTCAATTGTGAATTGTTATATTCTTTTTTTTTTCTTTTTTCATCTTGTAATTGTTGAATATTATCTTTTTTTCTTTTAATACTTGAAATTGTTAAAACATATATCTGTTTATGATACAATTTTTTTCTAATTTGATGTGTTTTAAAATGATTTAGGTTTGAATGTTCTGAGAAATAATGAGTGTTTGGCTCACTTGATTGTTGCTGTATGTAAGAGAAGCTGTGCAGTATGACTGAAGGAAAGCTATGCACCATGCTTCTGCAAATCTGTTTTACTATATAATCAAGACATCATGTTTCTGTTATAAACAGAATTTTTACAATAAATCTGCCATAGATTGTTTTCCATTTTTATTTTGTAGTTGTTTCTTTATTTTAGAAATTCAGTCTTTAGGCTTGAAAATTCAAAATTTAAGGTACTCAATCTTTTAATTTTTGGGTACAACAGACCTCTAGTCAATGTACCCAGTTCTCAGTGAATTGCGGAGGGCTACCTTCCTTTTAAGTTATAAGTCTTCCTTTAATTTTACTTGTCTCTTTTTCCGAAAATTTTCAGTTGATCAAAATAAATATATATATTTTTTTCATTTGAATATTTTTAAGAAACTTTTTTAAAGTGTGTGATTTTTTTTCTTGTAAAGTGTTTGCTTTTTTAAGTTTGCTGACTTTTAGTAAATGTTCGTTTCAATTTCATTGATTTTGTGAAGGATCTGTTTTAGATGTTATTATTTTATAAAGTAAGAGAAACCCTCAAAAAGCACCTACATTATCAGGGTTGCCACGCTACCTGGAAAACCTGGAGAACCTGGAATAGTCAGGGAATTTAGAAATTGACCATGAAAGTCAGGGAATTTGAGTATTTTAGCAAGAATCTGGACAAGTCAGGGAATTTCATACAATAATTGCGAAAAATCTAATTTTTCCTCCAACGTAGAGTCATTTTTCGAGTTTTTTCTTATCCAGAATCTGGAAAAGTCAGGGAATTTCATTCTCCTATTTGAGTGGCAACCCTGATTATCCTTTGCACATATAAAAGTCATTTGAACACATTAACTTGTTTTTAATATAATTAAATTAGATGACATTTTTAAAATTTTATCAATTATTCAAACATCCCTTGACAAAATACTGAAACAAATGTCATTTAAATTTAAAAAAAAAAAATGAACAAAGAAGAAGGGGTAAGATAATACATAATTTTAAGGTATTAAACTTATCTTTAATTTATTCTCTTCAAATAGCTGTAAGATTGACAATTTGTTGATTGTAGAGTTCAAAAAATTTAAGAGAAATGGTATTATCAAAATCAGTTTGTTCATCTTATCATGAAGTATTATCACTCTTTAGAATCTTTCTTATCAATTTAGGTTTAACAAAAAGAAAGTTAAATGTATTAAGAATAGATTTGATAATTCTGATTTTAATGTTAGAATATTAGATGATGTAATTTCATGTGTATGTAACATGTTGTATTACATCATATAATTACAATCAGACCTCCATGTAAGCATGACTCCATGACTTTGCAAAAGCGACCTTATAGTTGGTTAATGTGATTTTGTCAATGAATAAGCAAGAATATCAATTCATGAATAAGCAAGTGTGAAATAAGCATGTATAAGCAAGCATGAAATAAGCATGCATAAGCATGCAAGGTAAAGAAGATTTTAAGTTAAAAAAAAAAAAAAAAGTAGTTCTTGAAACTTTCTAATAACCAATGGTCTGGAGCCATCCATATAATAAGCTGCTAAAAAATTGTTAATCTTTCTTCACATTTTTCAATCTTGAAAAAAAATTAAAGAAATGATAAAATATTGTTGAACATAAACCTTGGTATTTCTCACTTCCTTGCAAAAATTGCTCTCAATAGATTATCTTTTTCAAAATCTTTAACGATTTTAGTATAATAAAGGTTTTCTTTTTCTTTTTTTTCCGTATATATCTTGAACACAAACATAAAAAAGAGTGTAATAAAATCCTTTAAATGAACTTGCTATTCAACAGATGGACCAAGTTAAGATCAGTGATCTAGAGTTCGAGAGATCAGTGATCTCTGTTGAGAGTTTTCTATGGTTTCCCCCAAAAACACAGGAATACTGGCTAAAACCTCTTGGAAAGACATCAATAGAGGGCATATGAATTTTCCGTGATTAAAGATCATACTTCTTTATCATAGGTTTGGGTTTGGAGGTGTCATTCCACAATCGTTTTTTGCACATTAAGGCTTTTTAAAACCTTGGCTTACAGCTTAAAATTGAATTTGAATCACGGCGGACATTCATGTCTGAACTGTGTTTAAACCTGGCACCTGCTTACTGAAGAAAGGATACACGTTGCTAACCATTTGGCTATGAAACAGGCTCTTTACCACAAAAAATTTATTCATAATCATTACGCTTCTTTCATGCTACAGTATGAGAAAACTATCTGAATTGACTTAGTTGGGCACATAAATCGCTCCAAAAAATCAGAGGGAAAATGAGTGGTAACGGTATTCAAGGCCTGACCATATCTGATAAATCATAACACAGAATTCCTGTCAAATGAGTCGGGACTTTCAAAAACTGTCCTTATATGTTGTTGACATTATGTCGAGGTCCAACTGTAATAATTTTTGGCCATCATAAAACTTTCTTCTGTATCATTTTATGTAACAGCACTCCTACCAGTTAACATGCACAAAAATTTTATCAATACAGCTTATCACTCTAAAAAATTTACATATGCAGTTTGGTGCAATATTAACTAATAGATGCTGAGATATAGCCATAAGGAAGCTTGCAGAAAGTAAATATAAGCAGTGCCACCTGTCAATTGATATACAAAATAAAATCATCATTCTTTTTTCCCAATGGTTTTGAGGTTGGCACATTTTTATATACAATAGAAAATGAGATATAGCTATATTGGGAGCAGGAAATTGCAACACAGCCCTGCCAACTATTGACTGATTAAGTTTTTAAGGCGATCAATCAATAAACTCATTATTGTGTACAAGATCCAGTGTTCAGTGCTTTTCTGCTCCTGTCCCGTTCAGAAACCTCTATACACTCTATTTATATGCCTTCTTCATTTTCAGCCAATTAATAATTTCAATTAATGAACTAAGTGCATTTGTTACTGTCACATAAACATTGATGTGTATTACTGAAAGGAAATATTAAACTTTCACAGAAAAAATAATCTGGTGTGTCACTCACACGACTTTCTCTTACCCTGAAATTTAATACTATAAATACAGGTTGCAGATTAATAGGTAAGATAACGAGTACTGTTATGTAAACCTATGTTAAACAATTCATATTAGGCTTCTGAAGAGTTTTATATGATAATTAGTTCTGTGTGAGGGGGGCTGCGGCCCCCCTCAACCCCCCGTTTCATTAATGCACCTACATTTATATAGAATTTAATTCGGTTATTAAAAAATATTTCTCTTTTTAAAAAATAATTTATTAAAATTATTATTTAAAAAAATTATCTTTTATGATAAGGCAGATGATTTCCATATTAGAGATGTAGTTTAACACCAAATATCCAAAAAAAGTCCATTTTATTCTAAATATTTAAAAAAAAAAAAAAAAAAAAGTACGATTATTTTTATTTTTTTTTTTTGTTAAAAGTAAAAAAAAAATCGATAACTTTGTTTTAAATTATCGCAGATCGATGGTTCAACCATTCGTTTTAAAGGTATTTTCGAGCTCTTTTGAAAGATACCCATCATGAAAATTTACTCCCCTCGAGGGGGGACTTCCCCCCCAGGGGGGGAGGTGAGGCTCCTACATACACAGAAAAATTTTCCCAGTTAAATGTCTCTATTACAAAAAATATATATTTGTTTCATTTGGTTTAGTGCAGTCTATAGACTTTAAACTCTATTTTCCTGCAATTTCCCCCATAGACGTAATGTATTAGAATTCTCTTGATTGTCCCTGTACACGAACCATTTGCTTGATCTTAACGAAAAGCTTACTGTAGCATCCCTATATGATACACATTTAGAATACCAAGTTTGAACTTTCTGCCATAATTTGTTTTTGAGATATGCTGATAACAGACAGACACACAGACCATTCGCTAAAAACATGATTTTCATATTCAGGGGACCCCAAAACATATAAATATAACAAAATCTCGTGTTCAAAAATTTGAGCCAAAAACAATACTTTCTCTACCTTATGGGTAAGAGAAAGTAAAAATAGAAGCTAATGCATTTAAATAAGTGAAAAACAGGAATATTTTTTAAACTAAGATGTATTTGTTTTAAAATAAAATATACACCAAAACTTCATTATGAAACTAGGTCGAACAAAAGGTAGAATAAACAGGTAAAAAAAAAAAAAAAAAAACTAGTATGTTGTGGCCGCCACTTGAGTCTCTCCTAATTTTTCTTATACAAATTCACTTAGTAAAAATAACTTATTCAAATTATTATTTATTAAAATTATCTTCCCTGATGAATGCAGACGATTTCCATTCTAGAGAAATAGTATAACACTGAATATCCAAAGAAAGTCTATTTTATTCTTTATATGACATCGTTAAAGAAATGAATTTTTTTTTCTCTTCTGTTTTCAGTATATTTTTTAAATGAAAAAAAAAATTGATAACTTTATTTTAAATTATTGCAGATCGATGTTTCAACTATTCGTTTTAAAAGGTATTGACAAGCTCTTTTGAAAGATACCCATTATAAAAATTTGCCCCCCTTGGGAGATGGATGGGGTGGGAAGCAATGCTCCTAAATATACAAAAAATTTTTCAATGTTGACTATCACTATTATAAATAATTCTTTTTAAATTTGTAATGGTTATTATTAAAAAATAATTCTCTTCATGTGCATTTATGTGAAAATCTGTCCTGTACCTCCATGGATGTTTAAAATTTAGAAAAAGTGGGATGGCAACACAACCTGTTGGGCAATTTTCATCAAAAGTTGATAGGCACTAATTTGTGTTAAGGTGCAACTACATATCAAATTTTATGAAATTCTCTGCAGTAGTTCCTGAGATACAGTTGGCACAAAATTTTGTCTCACCTATACACACAGACAGACAGATAGACAGACATTTTCTAAAAATGGTTAAATTGTGTTCTAGACTTCTCAAAATGTGTAAATCCATTGAAAATTTGAGGTAAAAATTTTTTACGAATCTGATACTTTCTTCTATTGCATACAGAAGAAAGTAAAAAAAAAAAAAAAAAAAAAGAAAGAAAAGAAAAGAAGAAAAAAAGTCTAAATTTGCAACAAATAGAAGGGACACAAAGAAACAAAAAGAGAAGTGAAATTATAAAAATATGTTTTGTATTTTATTATTCAATCAATGCTTTATGAATTAGAATTTTATGACTTTCATTTTTTCTTGTTTACCACCCCCACCTCTCCATTGAAATTGACTGTAGCATTTCTATTATTTAATGATAATCATAAATATAAATAAACAAATTTATAAATGAAATTTGAACTCTTCAGTACCATAACCTAATTTCAACATTATTTTTATTCTTTTAAATTTATTTGCAGAAATGATAATTTCGAGTTTCCAATGTTTGGGAGCTTTATTTTCAGTAGGAGCTGAGTTCTGGAATGATCCATTGGTTTCTAATACAGAACTACATCAAAAGTTTCACTGATGAGACTATAAAAAGAGAAAAATCACTGCCAAAGAGTTTAGTTTTTGTTCAAACTTCATGCTGGGTGGTTAGCATTGAGAAATTGGGCATTGATACTTTAACTATCACTTGATATTTTCTTTTGAAAATAACTAAACTAATTTCAAAAAATGGTTATATTGGACACATTGCTGATCATTATGTAAAAAGAAAAATTCACATTTTTAATTCTCGAGAAATTCTTAGTTTGAAACATTTATATGTTAACCTAATTAAATTCAAACAATAATTTAATTAAAAAATAACTTTTGTTAATGAACACTATAAATAGAAATAAAAAAAATTGCAACAGTTGTTTCAGTTTAAAATCAGATGAAAATAATTAGGTACAAGTGCATCATTATCCCCCATTTTTCACCAGCAGCTGTGCACTTGCACCTACTAAGAAATTTAAAGTGACTTCTGCATTCGATTTCGTCTGAAACATCAATTGTTAAATTTTGGAGTAGTGCTGCCATCTACCGACCAAAGAAGAACCAAAAGCTTAAAAATTGATTAAAACAAGAAAGATATTGTTGTATAAAAAAGTTAAATGTTTGGTTTCAGTACAAAAACAATGAATGTTGAAGGGTTAAATGATTGATCATTGTTCCTGAATATTCCCTTATTGTTGACTTCTATGATGTTTACATGAAACGTATTCCACTGTTTAGAGAATATTCGTTAAATGCAGTGTATTTGTCAACTAGAAACTGAATATTTCTTTATGAACAACTTTTTACATTCAAGAAAATCGATAATTTTTATTTAAAAAAAAATCAGTACAGGCTCTATTATTAGGTTCTGTTGAAATCTCTGTGACAGTAGACCTTATGACAACTAAATGTTTTTTTGTTTTTGGTCATTACGGGTGTAATTTTTGTGGATATCTCTAAAGTGTTGGTCACTATATTTAAATGAATTATTTTCATAAAAGTATTATTATTTTCTATTTTAAGTATTATTTTCATAATACTTTAACATCTTTTTTTTTTTTTTTCTGTATTTATTAATAAACCTTAAAAATATCAACAATTATTGTTTGCTGCATTTTTTTTTTTTTTTTCTTTTAGTTCCCCATCATACTATAGGTATGGGGAACTTAGGTAATCGTGAAAAATTTCGACCTCTGTTTTTTGACTTTTTTATACGTTTTCAGGTGTGAGGATTCCGAAAATGAAAAAAATTGTATGGTGTCTGTCTGTAGGGTGTCCGTTAGTGTGTCAGTCCGTTAGTGTGTTAGTCCGTTAGTTTGTTAGTCTGTTAACACGATATCTCACGAACAAATGATCGCAGAGAGGTCAGATCAGTTTTAAAATATTACTTTCGATACTGGGAAGAACCCTATTTATTTGCAACATTCGAATTAAAAAACTTCGTAAGTTATGAGAAATTTACGATTTTCTTAACATGGGAGAATAGGACAAAATTACACTTAAACGTGCATTAAATGGAAACTTTTTACATTAAAAATGTCGGACCAGTTTTAAAATATCAGTTTTGATGCCAGAATGAACATCAGTAACTATAAATATGCTACTTTGAAAAATTCGCAAGTTATTGGAAATTTACGAATTTCTTAACATGGCAGTATAAGGCAAAATTTCACATAAACGTCAATTTTGAGAGATATTTTCATCGTAAAGATGTCAGACTACATTTGAAATTTTATTTAGAACACTGGCATGAATATTAATGACTATGAATTTTCCAATATAAAAATTTCGTAAGTTATTGGATACTTACGAATTTCTTAACATGCCAGAATAGAGCAAAATTTCACATAAATGTCAATCTTGAGGGATATTTTCATCGTAAAGATGTCAAACCACTTTTTAAATATTATTTTGGATACTGGCATGAATATCATAGACTATGATTTTTCCAATTTAAAAAATTCGTAAGTTATTTGGAATTTACGATTTACTTAAAATGGCAGAATAAGGCAAAATTGAGCATAAACTTCCATTTTGAGGATTATAAATACATTAGACAACTTCAAAATTACATTTATGATATTTGTTTGAACATGATTGAATACAAATATTCTAATAGGAAAATTTCGTAAATTATTCGTAATTTACGATTTTATCAACTTAGCGAAATTGTAAATTTTTCATATAAATATGAATTTTGAGGATTATTGCATTGGAAATAGTAGCATGAAAACTAAACAACAGAATTGACCCTGATAAAATAAATTAATAGATTAGAATAGGATAAATATATCGAAATGAACGGTGGATAGCCTATTAGGCGGGGATTTCATTCTGTCACTGTATCAAGCTTTTGTCAAATTCATTTCTTTTGACATGATTATAATATGTCTCCCACTAGAAATTTATGAGAACATAAATATGATGGGGAACTGAGCAGAGTCCACCTATGCCAACTAGTTTAATAATTCATCTGTAAAACATAACCCTCAAATGGCAACACTCTAAAAAAAGAAAAATTGTTGCTCTAGGAAAAGAACTTGTATTTGTTATGCAGCCAAATAAAATATTTATCTGTAACATGCAAAAGTTTTCTGATATCTATATGTATAAATGCAAAATGCCACTGATTCATTCATCTATAAACGGCAAGTCCAAATCACTGAAGCTAAGAACATGCCATTTAGTCAATAATTCTTTTCTTGATGTAAGGGCTCACTATAAATGGATATAATGAAATTTAACCCTCAAGTGATTGAAAGGGGAAGTTGAAGTTTTTAATCTTTTCACCATATCTCTGCAGTGATTTCTAATAGAGTTTTAAATTTATCGAAAATTCTCCTTTTAGGACCTAATTAACATAGATTTCAGAATCTTCCAAAATTTAATCCTTAACGGCCCTCTTCACTCACCGCCGCCGGAAGCCGAAGCTAATGTTATTCTATGGGAAATTTTTCTTTACAAATAACTTATTAACTAATACATATTTTTAAATTCTGTTTTCACATTCTGAAAATTCCCAGCTGTAAAATTGACAGACCTTTTTTAAAAATTTTTAAAAAATAGTTTTTTCTTTTATTTTGAAACTGCAAAATGAAAAAAATTCACATATTGAAAATTCGTATTTTGCAGCTTCAAAATAAAATAAAAATAATAATTTTTTTAAAAAAGGTCCGTCCATTTAACAGCTGGGAATTTTCAGAATGTGAAAACAGAATTTTAAAATATGCATTAGTTAATAAGTTATTTGTAAAGAAAAATTTCCCATAGAATAACATTAGCTTCGGTTTCCGGCGGCGGTGAGTGAAGAGGGCCCTTAAGGGAGTGTTTAGCAGTTCTACCTGTTCTTCACACATGGAAACTCTCAGTAGTTTTCATTAAAAACTTGAACAGGGAAGTCATGGAAAAATCAGGGTACTTTATCAATCTGGAAATATCAGGGAAAAAGCAGGGAATTTCGTAAAAACACCCCCAAATCATGGAATTTTTCATTTTTGCCCTGCAAACATGACTGGAAGGATCGTCAAACAAGTGTTATCTTAGTCATAATTATACAGAATTGGCTGCTTTATAGTTGAATCTCGCCAAGTTAATAAAAAAAAAAAAAAAAAAGAAAGAATATTTTTAGTGCAACAATTTGAGGAATAATTTTATATTCTGATTTATATTTTTATAATTTTGTTAATTTCTCCCAAGTAAAAATTTTTTCATTTTGTTTCCCTTTTTGTAATAGAACAAAAAAAAAGTAAATAAAAAGATTGAGTTATTTTTGTCAATTAGTATCGTTTTTTTGAATTGCAGTGGTTTAGTGAGCTTGTTACACAAGAGTATGATAGGTACAAAATTATGGAATGTATTTAATAGGTAACGAAAACCATGGAAATCTATCAAAATTAGTCGGGGAAATCAGGGAAATTTTTGTAGACACCCTGTTGAAATTCAGCAAGATGTCTCTTCTTAAGCCCTAATTAAGGTAAAAGAAGAGAATCTTTCGAAATTTAATTCTTAAGGGGGCATCTAGCATTTCTACCCACTTTCTTCATGCATGGAAAATCACAGTGGTTTCCTGTAGAAACTTGAAATTTAGCAAGAAGTCTTTTCTTAATCCCTAATTAAGGTAAAAGATAAAATCGTAAGAAATGTAACACTTAAGAGTGTAAGAGGGGCTATCTAGCATTTCTACCTGTTCTTAATGACAGTAGTTTCCAATAGAATTTTTGTATGAATTTGAACAAACTTGATCTTCATCAGAACTTTAATCTCTTGCCAACAAATCAAATTAATTGGCTTTTCTTTCATTTTTCTTTTTTAATTCTTTTCTCACAAGAAGAATGGGTAGAATTGCTAGTTGTATTATAATTTTCAATTAAGATTACTATTTCTTACTACTTATTCTATTGCTAAAAAATAAAAGCCTCACACAATCATAATAAAGCTTAGCAGTTTTCTCTATTAAAATGCACTTTTCTTACCAAATGATTTCTAAGAAGTAACACCATTTTCAAATATGATAGTACTTCATTTGGGTGGTTTTCTAAAAGTAGTGTCCATTCTAACATGTTATAAATACAGGGGTCGATCCAGGCAAAATTTTGGTCCCTTTTGCGGCCCCTTCACAAAATTCCACATGGTAAAAAGGGACCCTTCACAAAATTCAAATTCACAAAAAGGGACCCTTCACAAAATTCAAATCCATACAAAGGGACCCTTCACAAAATTCAAATTTATAAAATGAGTCCCTTCACAAGATTTAGTTTTATAAAAATGATCCTTTTATTAAATGTTTTCATATTTTCAGTATTATTTTTAATTTATGCCTTAATTTGGCTCAACGAAACTCTATTAACTTGATATTAAACATTACATAAAGTGATTGTAAAAACGGAAGATTTTACACAATATTTTACTTTTTCACAAAAATATTTTATATTTCACAAAAATAAATAAAAATTTCACAAAAAAGGGACCCAAAAAATTAAAACCTGGATCGACCCCTGTAAAAGAATAAGTGTCAGAATGTTATAAAAAATGTCTTCATTGTTATAAAGAATAACTATCAAAGTGCTAGTACTATTCTGAACCTGTTCTATATTTTTAATAAACAATTGAACTCAAGCCAAATATTTTTTCTGTCTAAAGATTATCAGCTTCATTTTTTACTATCAAGTTCTCACAACTTTTTATTCAGAGATCAACTTTTTAATATTTTTACTTTCCAGTATTATGCCATGTTAAAATTCACTCTTTGGTCAAAATTCCTAAATTTTCAAGCTGTTAAAAAATTTCAATTTTTGATGAATGCAAGTGTCGAGAATGCTACCATCAATAAGTAATTTAGTCTACTTCAATGTGTAGCACAGTTAGAGAAAAATAAAAACCCCATCCCCTAAGCAAATAATAATAATTAAAAATAAATAAACAAAACAAAACACACACACGCTCAAAAAAACCTTGTTCAAGCAAATAAAAAAAACCTTTTAAATATCATAAAGTTAATTAATCAATCATCTGTCCTAACTGAAAACTAGTGTTCTTCCATCAACAACATTTTGCATTGTTAGAGTTTCTGTTTTTACTAGCTGTTAGTATCAGTTATTGTATTGCTCATACTTTTGTTAATAGTGATGTTTTTTTTCCCAATACTACAATATTAGTGTATGTAGATATCTTAGGGTTGCTTTGGGGGTTATCACTCTACAGTCATTTTTTGTACGTTAAGGCTCTCTATTGCTTAAAATAGATTCCAAATTAGTATAAACATCCGTACCCTTTGCAGGTGATTTAAAAACCCATCACCTGCAAAGGGAAGGTCAGTACACTAACTGTTCTGCAACCAAATGACAAGATGCCTGGGTATTTGTGGTTGGTTGATTATATTCTTATTTTATATGACACAGGTAGATAGATTTTTACATCTAATGAGGTAAATCCCTGAAAATGCTTGCAAATATCCTTATGTCAAAAATGTGAGTAAAATTGATTCAGCAGAAATGCACCAAAAATGAATGCAAGATTTGGCACATACAGATAGGTTTTTGTCCCTGGAACCTACGTCTGATCAGATAATTTCTAAAATTACTGGCATATTGTATTGTCAACATGCTGGATTTGCAATCAGTATTTGAGCAAAATCAATTTGGCAAGAAATAATTAAAAATGAATCACAAGATTTTTAACTGTGGAAAATGCCCATTTTGAGATAGATTCCTGTAAATGATTCATATTATATTGCCATCGAGTAAGAACTCGATAACCAAATTTGAGCAAAATTAATTTGATGGAAGTGTTTTAAAAATCGACTGCAGGATTTGACCCAGACAGTCAGAAATATAAAGTAAAAAAAAAAAAAAAAGTTATTAAATCAAATATATCTGAGACAGTGGAATTTGTTTTGTATTCTGAAGGCATTTTTGGCTTTTTTGATATCTGGAAACATAAAAATCTTGCAAAATTTTGCCATTCTATGTGATTTACTTACAAAAGTGTTATTACTCATGCTCGGATGCTTTTTGTTCATATTATTATAACTGATAAAAAGTTTAAAATGGTTGATGCATATTAATTTACGTTGTGTACATGCTTACACCTCTGCCAGTACTATTCTATTTCGTCTTGTTATTTTTACATCATTTTCGGATAAAAAAAAAGCATTCCAGAAACTCATTTCTGCCCATTCACCTGCAATAGAAAATATTTTTAGCTTCCTTGATGTCTGAAACATAAAGATATCACAATATATTTTTATTCTGCATATTTTTCTGACAATAGAACTTATTGCACATGGGCAAAAGCTTTCCACCTATATATTTAAAAACAATTAAAATTTTGAAATAATACATAGATATAATTTTCAGTTTAGTGCAAGTGTAAATCCCTGTCAAGTGTTATTCAATTCTGTCCACCCATTTTCTCATGATATCTAGACCAAAAAAAAAAAGTTCTAGACGCACCCCAAACACACTTGCAGAAAATATAATGAATGCATGTTTGGCTTTTTTTATGTCTGAAACATAAAGATATCGCAAATTCTTTTGCATTTTATGTGTTTTACTGAGAAAGTCCTTATTGTAGATGCACAAGTATTTTTTGCCCTATCTCTAAACCCAATTAAGATTTTGAAATGTTTGAGAGGCATAATTTTAAGTTGTGTACAGGCCTGAACCTCTACCAAGTGTTATTGAATTCCATCTAGCCATTTTCACGTGATACCCAGACAAAAATACCATTACAGACATAATGATACATATACACTCACAGAGAAAATATTCTGGAAGCATTTTTCGTTACTCTGATGTCTAAAACATGAAGATATTGCCTTAAAAAAAAGAAAAAAATACAGAAAGTCTGATCGTATTTATGTAGATACCTTTATTTTGTTTCCAAGTAAATTACTTAATATTAAAAAAAATATTTCATTTTATATTTTTAAAGGTATGCATTATATGATCCTGATAGTTCTGATGAGCCAGATGATTCTGATAAAGATCCAGATTTTAAGGCTGACAAAGAAGAAGAAGAAAGTGATGCAGATGTTATTGAAGATGTTGATGATTCAGATAATGATCCAAATTTTAAGGGTGATGATGATGAGGAAGATGATAACAGTGATGCATTTGTAATTGAAGACAGTGATGATGAGAAAAAGAGAAAAAAGAAAAAGCCACAAACAAAATGTAAGTTTCTAAAAATAAATTTATAGTTAACTTTAATTAAACGACATTGCTTGTTTGTTTGGGAAAAATTATATCTAAATGGGAAAAATTTAATTTTTTCATATATATATAAATATGCAGTGTTGGACAAAATAATGGAAAAACTTTCATTTTTTTTACGTTTTGTCGAACATCTCGAAAAATACTTAATGTGTTGTTCTCGAATTTCGAATGGATGCACTTCCAGATGCAGGGTAATCATAAATAATTTTATTTTATTGGATTTGTTGTTCGCCTCCTAAAGGCCTTCGTGATGAAATCTTTGCTGGAAAATGTGAGAAAAAGACATGTTTTACTTATTTCTGGAATTCTTGAACAACACATTAAGTGTTTTTGAGATATTCAACAAAACATAAAAAATGAAATTTTTTCCAGAAATATTACAATCAATTCTGAATTTACTTCAAATTATGTGAAACTTCTATTCAAAGGGTAGATTGGGGGGGAAATTATATCTGTATGAAGTAACATGATGTATACTAAATGCAAGAGACAATTCTTTAATTTTGCACGTGACAGAGCTTTTAGATTATACACAAAATTCTAAACTTTTATTTAAAAAAAAATAAAAAAAAGATTTTTTTTTACAGACTCTTTGAAGTAAAAAAGCTGTTTGTGTTTTGCTGATCTTATAGAAAATTTGTCTTGGTTTTGCTGTCCAAGTTTATTTAAATATTAATTTTTATTTTACTGGCCCGGCTCAGCCCATATAAATATTTATATCTGTGTTGTCAGCCAACAGGACTGGGTATGAACTTTGTACTGTGACAGGCTCATGCAGACCGCTAGTGGTAGCCAACTAATACATATTGCATTATGGCAAGAAGAGTGACACACCTCAAAAAGCAGTATTTGAGAAAAATCAGCGTAAGTAATATAATAAAACATTAACTGATCCACAATAAAATTGGCACAACTGCTTCTCAGTTGAATAAATTATGAGACAGAGATGTGATTTTTTTTTTTTTCTTTTGGCATGTTGGAGCCCTTTATGACAAATTTTTCAATGACATAAACTCAAAATTGCCATTTTCTTTTTACTTGTATAATTTTTCTTGCTGGGGTGCTATATGTTATAGGGCCATCTAAAATGGAGTTTGTATAACAAGTTTAAGGAAAATTAATGGAGCCTTTTTTTTTTTTTTTTTTTTTTTTGAGGCACTCACTTCAAAGCTCTAAAATTGACTTACATAATCAGGACCTCTATCAATTTTCCTGTGGTAACTAGCTAATACATAAATATGAAAAGGGGTTTGTATAGTTTGTATACCAAATTTGAAGAAAATCATTATAGCCAATTATACACAGTTTCAGCCTCACTCCTAATTTTCACCAAAACTTGGCAAACTCATCTCTATACTTGAAATTAATATAGAAAAAGGACTCTGAAAGTGAGTTAATATTGTAAGTTAAAAGAAAATCATTTGAGCTGTTTTTAAGACATTCACATTTTAGACTTAAAATGGATCTACCTAATCAAAATGACTTATCAATTTTCCTCTAGTAACTAACTATTACATGCAAAAGAACATCTAAAAAAAAAAAGGGGGGGGGGGGAGAGTGTATATAACAGCTTTAAAGAAAATCATTAAAGTTGTTTTTGAGATAGCAACTTCCAGTCCCATTTCCATCTCTCCATGACGTATTTTCATTTTTTTCAAATTTCCACCAAATTTTGGCAAACTTATCTGTATACTGGACCTCCTTTAATTATAAAGTTTTGTTGTTATATATATATATATATATATATATATATATATATATATTTTCAGAGTATACACTGTAAAAAATATGTCCTATTTGCTGCCAGAAATTCTCAATAATTTGAGAAAATACGTTCTGACAATGTAACATTTTCGTAAATTACACGTTTTTCTCAAATTACAGAGAATTTCTGGCAGCAAATAGGGCATATTTTTTACACTGTAGTCAAAAGATTCTCCCTATACATACATGCATATAAATATGCAACCAATTTGCTAGCTATGGTTTTCTCGGTGAAAAAGAAAATTTAAAAATCAAGTAGAACTCACAATTTTTTAAAAAATTGGAAAATTTTTCAATGAGTTTGAATCCCATAACCTTTTCTTCCTCTATGACTATGATCTTGTGTGAATGCAAAATAGTATAAAAACAATAATTGTGTTACTAGATGTGAAAGTCAGTGCATAAAATTATAAAAACTGATGAATATTAGAATTTAAAAAATATATATCTTTCATTTGTATTATAACTATATTGATGTTTAAAAAAAAAAAGTTTTATTTAAGAGTCCTTGATAGCTGATTTATAATAATTTTAAAGAAACTACTGTTGTTCATTTTTACAGGGTTTGCCAACCCCCCTTTTTTTTGGAACACATTGGAATTTTTGAAAACTCTAAACACATGTCTAATCAATTTGAGAAATTTTTCATTTATTTAAAAAAAAAAAAAAAAAATCTGGGGAACACAGGGAATAAACTTTAAAATTTCAAATGAGAATTGATCTTTTTAGCTCGTTAGAAACATCACTTCTTAAAGCAAACATTTTAAACTTCTTTTTTTTTTTTTTTTCTTTTAGAATTTTTTTAAGGAGATTATATCTGATTTAAACATTTCACAAAAAAGTCACACCCTCTGCTCTATATTTCAGCAGGAGTCGTACTTCCCATCATTTTACAGGACACCTTGAGGGATGAGAAAGGTCTGCCTTTTTTTGCTATCACTATTTTCCTACAGATATATTTAATTTATTTTTATAGCAATATATCAGGATTAAGGGACTGTGGAGGCATAGGGAAACTTAAAAGGGCAAACTTTGAAATCTCAAGGAGAAAAGTGATTATTTGTTTGTTGAAAGATCTGAGAGATTCAAACTAAATTTGTAGCTTTCAAAAAATTCAAAGGCGTTTCCCACGACTTTAAAAAAAAAAGACTTTTATCATTAATAAGCTTCTTAAAAAATATCATATAGCATTTTTAATTTGTCTTTAAAAGATTGTTCAAAGAGGTGATAAACTTCTCAAGCACTTGAAATTTCAAAGTTAACCTCCTTAGATACACTCTATACTCCCACATTTTTAAAAAATCAAGCGAGGTTGACCTTGGATATATATATATATATATATAAAAGGAAAACAAAACATATTTCAGAATATGTTTGTTTTGAGAAAACCTTTCTAATGAACTTATAAAGAACTTCTTCTCATCTGAAATTAAAAAGTTGACCTAATGGATGCCTTGTGTTTCCCACTAGCTCCATTTTTTAAAACCAAATTAAGCCTCCCTCAAACAGATTAAGTGTTTCTTTTACAGTTTACAGTTCTGAGAATTTCCCAGTTTTTCTCAAGATTCAGTGGGAAGGTGAAAGGGGACGAACTTTATACGAAAACTGCAATCTGTTATAATTTCCTTGAAAATCATAGTAGGATAAAACTTTCTTTGCTAATATGTTGTCTCAAAAAAGACCTTTTGATTGAGCTATTAAAAGACACCCCCCCCACACCCCTCCTACCTATTTGAAATTTTAAAGTTTGCCTTGTAATAGCTCACCAGATCCTTTTCTTTTTTCTTTTTTTTAAATTAAACAAAGTACATCTCAAACTGGTTGGGCACATGTTTTACAGTTCTCAGGAATTCTGATGCATTTCTGAGATGCTGGGGGTCAGGTGACATTTTCAGCAGATCCTGTATATTTAGGTTATCTGCAAGTAAAAGTTTTGTACATATGTTTATTACAATTCAAAGAAGGAAAGCATTTAATAGCCCCCAATAACTAAAACTTCAAAGCCCTTTAAAAAAAAAAAAAAAGCACTATTATTGTTCATTTATTTATTGTGGCTATCTGCAAAGTAAAAGTTTTGTATGTATCTTATTTTTATTATAGTTCAAAGAAAGAGAGCAGCTAACAGCCCCAAAAAAGTAAAACCTCAAAGTCCTAATATTAAAAATCAAACTGTTGGCACTTCAAAGAAAAATGGCCTTTTAAGGACTCCATCCAAAAAAGTAAATATTTCAGATAGTGAAAGTGAATCAGATTCACCCCCAAAGAAAAATAATTCAGGTATATTTGATAAACTGAAACGAAATTTACAAAAAAATGATGTGTCTGATCAATCTCAGTCCTCTACTGTACAAAAGGAAGATGAAAGTGAGACAGAAGACGAAGATGCTATACAAGATTATGTTGCTGACACTGATGTTGAGGATGATTCTGATGCTGATACTGAAGATGAAATCCGCAAGTAAGTTTATGTGTTATGTTATTTTTGTCAACATTTTTAAACATATGCTTGTCAGGAGATAAACAATCGCAAAACCACATTCATGACTGTTATAGGGTTAATGTAGGTTAATAACCTTTAATAAATAGTAATATTTCATAATTTAAATTCTTATAAATTAATTAAAAAAATTGTAATTTCATATATTTTATTTTAATCCTACTTTATGATGTCTTTCGAAAAACATTGTGTTTTAAATTTTACGGTGTTTTTCAAAAATGTTTCTTTCCCCATTGTGGTTTGTATCAGTTATTGAAATTTTTTTACCAACTTATATTCACAGACCAGATTTGGCGCAAAATTGTCACTGTCCATTGAATAAAAAAAAAAAAAAAACAGGAAAATTAAGTGAACTTTTGTATTTTTGTATATTTTTATCTCTTTCTATAAAATTTTCAGTTAAAGCATGAGGCTGTGAGGTTTTGTTCTCAAAGCTGGTAGAAGGAAGGTACCAGGTTTGATTTTAGGTTGTGTTCATTATTAGCTTAGCCATTCTGAATTTTTCCTGGTTTTCTCAAAAAACACATAAATACAAGCTAGGACCTTTTAGAAAGAACCTCCATGGAGGGCACTCTATTCAGGCCTAGGACCCTTGTGTAGTGTATTGGCTTTAATATAAACATATACATTTAAAGCATATTATATTTATGTCTGATTTCATATTATTTTATAATTGAATTTGCTTTTATTTTTCACTGTCATTCAATGTAAAAATTTGCATAAATTTTATACTTTCTCTCTGTATTTACTAAAATTTAACCTGCCTTTTTCGGGTTTAAAAGCTAATAATTTATAATTGCTGGTAAATGTTTCCTTTTTTTGAATTTAAATAAATGGTAAGAATGTATATTTTTTAAATTATTCCTTTTTAAATATTAAAATCTATTTAACAATGCTTCAGTTAGTTGCAGGGATGATTAGGTTTTGAACATAATGGTAAAAACAGTGCTTTTTACTAGGCTGATGAGAATTATCGAAAAATGCATTTTGTTGCAAAAATGTATTTCATTAAACAGTGTGTAGGTTAATTTATCTTTGTTCAAAACTTTAAATATTTATTAAAAAATAAATAAATAAATAAACTGACAAGTTGTTACTATACTGTACAGTCACAAGCAAGCTAAATAAATGTCATTTAAACCTAAACATGAATTTTTATTCCCCCCCCCTCTCTCCTCTTCTAGTATGTACTAAAAGGAAAGGCAAAAAAAAAAAAAAAATTCCCCTTTTTTCTAAGTTTAACATTTTTTTTAATTACAAATATTTTTATTAAAACATTTTTTGGGCAGTTTAAGCTGCTTATCCTATATTAAACTGTTTTTGAGTGTTCCAAACCCAAAATTGAGCTATGCACTTTGTTTTGTTTTAATATATACTCACATTTGTAGAAAGTTTGCTTAAAAACTTTCAGATGCTGTTGAAAAAGTAGTGGAGTAATGAAAATAGTAATTAGGTGGATGTTTATATTGATTTACATTTTTATTTCTTTGCTCAAAATTTTCACAAAAAATATTTAATCATATTAAGATTAGGCATAGTTATATATTCATCATTAATTTTGCTGGTATCTTTCTTTGGGTCATTTTCATAGTTTGTAAGACTTTTTCTCTTTTTTTATTAAAAACATTTATTACAGCATGATTAAACTTAATTGCATAATGAGGCTTAATCAAGTTGTGCTCTGGTTTATTCAAGCTTCCTATGATTATTGTGTAACTTAAATGTCGTTATGTAACTTATAAAACCTTTATTGTGAGTGTGTATTTTCTAACAAAATATTTAATCATCATTTCATCTACTTAAATTGATAGCAAAACATAAAATGATCCATCTTAACCAATCATATGTTGATGATATCACAGTTAAAGTTACTTAAATTAAACATTTCACAGTATCACTAAGCATGCTAATAAAAATTTATTCATTAATATTCTCTTTATTTTTAATTACAATTGACTCTGTATTTATTAAAAAAATATGTTTCAAAATAAAATAATATATAACTACATGTTTGCTCTGCAGAATGTGTTTATAGTAAACAAATTGTTAATTAGGCTTTAGCCTTGTTGTGCCTATCTAAAGAAAAAAAGAATAAACTTAAATGATCCTTAAACAATGTAATTAAAAGTGACTTGTCTGCTCACCGTGTATCTGTAGTAAGTTAACTTAGTAAGTTACTAACTAGTTTTAAGTTTATGTAAATGAAGACATATTTTTTATATTGTTTGTTTTCGTTAGCTGTGACCCTGCTCACCTATGCGCATGCATGAGGTCTGCATTGATTTTGTTAAAATAGGGTAGAAGCATAGAAGATGAGAGAATGTTTACATTTTGCGAGTGAGAGATAAGTTGCGGTTTCTTTTTTCTTTTTTTTTCTTTTCAGGACATTATTGAATTTTGAGGCGATACTTCTTCGTTATATTCGTATAAAGGCAAAATGCTGATTTTTCCCCCTTGTAATTTTTAAATAAGTGTAGAAGATCAGTTTTATTCTTCGATGCAAAATAAAATCCGTAAACTTAAAAGTAAGTGCCTGTTTTCTTTCTTCTTCTTCTTTTTTTTTTTTTCAGTTAAAATTATTTTTATTTGCTTACTTGATCTCTAAATTCGTACTATATCTGTCATACCTGAACACTTGTTTCATGCACTGATTATAGTAGTAAATTAATTAAAAATGACTTAAATTAGGTAAAATTTACATAATTCATTAATAAAAGAAGAGAAAAAGAACAACGTTTACAGTAGACTTTACCTGTAGTAAAAGTAATATATTTTTTTCTTTTAAATTATACTGCTAAAATAAAAATACCATATTTTTGGATCTCTATTTTACAGAAATTTACAGAAAATCGTATTTAAATCAAATCATTAGATTTTTTTATCATGATTATTTTACACCTTTTATTTTTCGCGCATATTGTCATATAAATTACATTAAATAAAATATTGTTAATTAAAATTAAGTAAAATAAATATTGAAGACTCATAAAAAGAAAACGAACACGTGTAGAACGAAAAGCGCATTTGGCTAAGTGCCCATCTCATTCAACGCATCACCCCTTTTCCGAGTAGGATCGTTCCGCGAGAGGTAGACATGGTTTACGAAAACGGACAGTACTTGCTGAAAGAATGTCTAGTATTTAGGTATCAGCAAAGTTCATATATATGTATTTGGAATATTGCACATGCTGTATATATTTGTTCTGAACAAGTTTCAAACTGTATTAAGCATAAAGAATGTGAAAATGCGTAAGAATGTGTGTGTGTGTGTGGGGGGGGGCTTCCTGTGTTTTGTTTGCATTGAGTTATTAAATTTAAGTTTTCTAAAAAATACTTTCTATATTTTGTTTATCTTGAATTATTCAATTTAATTTTTCTAAAAAGTGCTTCCAATATTAAGTTAAGCCTGAGTTATTAAATTTAAATTTTCTAAAAGTTTTTTTTTTTTTTTTTTTCTAAGGAGATGGAGGGGAGTCATTTTATTACTAAAATAAACTGTTATAAAAATTATCAGAAAAATTAGAATAAACAAAGTTTACGAAAACAAATATAGTTAAATATATAAATGTAAATAATCTACATTTTATTCACTTTTTAACAACAACACAAAAAATAGCTTAATTTAAAATGTTTAATTTGGTTTAAATTAATTTATTTAGTTAAATTAATATTAAATGTTTCTTTTTTTTCTTTTTTTTTTTTTTTTTTTTTTAATTTCAAAGTTTTATGTAGAATTCGATAAATACACTGTATTAATAGAAAACATTTCCATTTTTAAAGAAACTTAAAACTAATATATTATTGTATGTAATTTCAACTTCATTATGTATATTACTTCATAACTACAATGAAGAAATTATGTGCATTATGTAGATGCAAAAATTGAAATAAATTGTATCCATCTTTTTTTTTTTTCCCCTTCTTGTTACAAAAGCTGAGGTAAAAAATAAATTTCATGCTCACACCCTGTCCCCCGAAATTTAAATTAGATGCATTATTTCAGTTTCATCTATGTTAACATATATTTACTATCCATGTTGAGTTTCATTACACATTTATTTATTTTTTTTTTTTTTTTTTTTTTGTGAAATGAATTACCATTATTTTGTTTCGAAACTGATTGTAAAAGAAACCTGGGTAAATGTTTGAGAGTATTAAGTATTGTGTACAAATTTTATGCAATTAAAATAGATTTATTGGATTCATCTGCTAATAATATCTATAAATCATGTAAATTGTCAATATAATTTCAATCATTTCACTTTCAGTTTGTTTCTCAATTTTTACAACTAATTACAGCAAATGAATTGCATTTTTAGCAGTATATGAATAATGTAAAATTTTGTGTATAGTTTCTTGATGAAATGTATTTTAATAATAAATTCTGTCTCTGCTTTAGGTAGATATATATTTTCCTGATAGGTATATTAAATGTCAAATATCAGACTAAATGATGTATTAGTAAATAACTTTATCCTTTGTTTATCAAGTATTTTAGATAATCATTTAAAAGCACATTGTAAACAAATTAAATTCAACATGAGATGTTAAATTGATGCATTATTCAAACAACATCTCCCCCCCCCCCCCCTCTGAGCCATCCCCTCCATGGAGAATCAAAATTGTCATTGCATGTCTCCTGATCATCCTTAAAGGCACATCCTAGACTGTCGCCAATTACCCGTAGCACAGTACTAGTGATGTTAGACCCAACCAACCACCCCCTCCCCCTATATACATGGCAGCAAAATTATTCGAGCATTAGCAATAATTTCTATATTAAAAAAGTACACTTAATACTGCTTTGTTAAATAAATCCTCATCTAGTTATGTTCTTAGTCAGTCTAAGAACATGATTGGGCAAGGATTTATTTAACAAAACAGTATTAAGTGTACTTTTTTTTTTATATACGAATTATTACTAGGGCTTGAATAATTTTGCTACCAATAGTATATAAAAAAGTATAACTGTAGTCAGCTGTGATTACAATGTGATTGCATGATATTTAATAGCTAACTTACTATATATATGTGACGAATTCCCTTACTTGAGTCACATAATAGCTATGAAGGAAAGAGGCTGGCACTCAGTAATAACACCAAATTTGCAGCACATGTTTTTATTTATCCATCTGGAACATATAAGGTACAGTCCATGATTGTGAGTTGAGCAAATGGATGCAGTGCAGTGCAGCCGAATGCGATCACGTGACCCCTCTCGGGCCGTTATTTGACGTAAGTTTACTAAGCAAGAGCACACCAGAAGAGAAGAGCTCCTCTGCCCGTGTTTTCACTTAAATACTGGCATTTTAGGCGGGAAATCACACCACTCCTTCCTATGCTTATTGGATATTAACTTAATGATTGACAGATTAGCTGAGGTCCAGATAACTGGGATTAATTACTATGCAGCTCCAAACCACAAAAAGCTGCAGGTTGCACTTATTCATCACTTTCTTGTCTTAAAGTTGGTTCTCTTTTATGACTTTTGCGTTATGCTCACGCATTGTACTAAAACTTACTTTACAGGGGAAACTTTAGAATTAATTTTAAGTTAAGACTTTCTAATGGGATTTTCTCTAAATTATTGCTCACTATTAATTTAAAATAATAAAATAATAATTTAAAAACTTACCTCTCTTTATCCTTTCATATCCCCCCCCTCCAAGACAATGTTCCCCTGGGCTTGCCTGCAAGTCCATGGGAACTCATTCAGAGGTGGCAGATAGTCCAGGAAAAGATGGTCTGTATTATTGTGTAGAAGGAGAAGTGTGTATATTGTCTCTTTAATTACTACTTTACTCCCGTTTATTGAATTTTTTTTTTTTTTGTATTCCTAGTTCCATGTGCTCAACCCTATACGTACAATAGTTTCATAGGAGTAATATAAAAATATAAAATAAAACATAATGTAGCACTCGTATACAATATTATATAAAGCAGAAAATATTAAAGCAGAAATTTCTTGCTCCCAACTAGTTGGTGACGCCTATAGTTTTATAATAGTTTTGTGTTCATATATAATGAACCATTATAACAAGGTCCTGTAAATAAGTTTTGTAACTGATCAGTAGGCAAAATAGTTCATTTCTTTGGCGAAGAAGTCCTTTGGTTTTGCACAGAGTCTTTAAAATTACATAAAAATATAATGACGTTGAACAAGATATTACACATCTGCAAGGAATCTATTTTTTAAAGGAAATATACGGAACTTGCAGTTTTCTCTACTGTCCATATATTTGAAAAAATGACACTATACATTTGTATCATTTCAGATCATTGACACTTTTTCCTGGTTAGTGTAAAACACATTTTCAAACAATTAGATAAAAATACTTACTAAAGATACAAACAATAACAATATTAATAACAGCAAAAAATTTTTACAAATTATTTACACCTAAAACCAAGTTAATTACTTTGTCTGAGTAATTATTTGTTTTCAAAGTATTTCAGACTGCTATAAACTTCAAGTTTGGCACTCTAAAAAAATTATATGGTGGGTACATTAACCCTTGAAACTCTGAGAATGTCAAGCCTTTCCAAAAGTAATTTGGGATAAAGGTGGAAACTGACTAGCTTCTACAGAGAGGGAAAACAAATCAGTTTTCCCGTGTTCTCCGAACACATCACAATGGTGAAGATCAGGAGACCATGAGAAAACAGACTGCTTATAGAAAGGGGACTTAGGAGCGGAGGATCCTCATTTCACGAAACCATCTACATGATATTTAAGAAAAAAAATTAAATAAACCGAAAAGGTATATTTGTAAAAAAGAAAAGTTAAGGGCACGCTAAGAAAGGAAGATATGTCTCCCGACATCCCTCAGATTTCCTTAACTCAGCTAGGATCCTCATCCAATGCGTATGGGGAAATAGGAAAGCAAAAATATAAAAAAAAACTTGGGACTGGAAGCTGATACCTAACTAATTTATTCATGGCTTAATTTGAAATTTTTAGGATTATTATAGTATCTTAACTTAGATGAATGGACAATTTCTGAATTTCTCTTAAAATGAGGACTGGGTTTGTCTATCTCAAAATTAACGTTAGATAATTGTCTTAAGATTTTATATGGACCTGAATAAGGTGAACTCAATTTACGCGTGTTTGGATATTGAAATTCCTCATAAATCACTTCATCTCCAACTTTAAATTCCACAGGGAGAAATCGAGCATCATATCTGATTTTGTTTTTATTATGATATTGTATTGTTTTTTCTTTTGCTATTTTTCTAGCTTCATCAACTGAAGGGTAGTAATTATTATTTGCCAATAAGGGGTTATATGGTAATTCTCCTAATAATAAATATTTAGGTGGAAACTGAGTTACTGAATGAGGTGTTGAGTTATACTGATTTAAAACTTCTTCAAGTAATTTAGTCCAGGGAATTTTGTTTGAAGAAGAATTAACTTTACACTTTAAACGCGTAACAATAGTCTGATTGAGCCGCTCGACTTTCCCGTTGCACTCGGGATGATGGCTACTTGTTAATAGGTGTTTAACATAATAATTTCGAAGAAATTTTTTAAAACGGGATGAAGTGAATGCTGCATTTCTGTCAGTTAACAATTTTTTAGGCACTTGAATTTGAAATAATTGTTTTAAAAAGTTTGTATAAGTTTCAGTGGTAATGCTTTTTGATGGAAATCCCCACACATAACGGGTTGCATGGTCCACGACCAAATGCAAATACTTTTTTGTAGAATTATAATAATTAAGTCCACCAACAGTGTCCAAAGACAAACATTCAAAAGGTTTATCTGTTGGTGGTACTTCTTGTAACAAGCCAAATCTTTTTTGTTTACATTTTTTGTTTAATTGACAAATATGACAATGTTTCACAAAACTTTCAATATCTTTATTAATATTAGGCCAATAATACTGGGGTGTAATTAAATTTACCATTTTATAAATTCCAGGATGTCCAAATTGAGTGTGGGTTTTCTCTAGTAGGGATAATCTTAATGACATAGGGACTATTATCTTATACAAACCTTTCTTTTTAATTACATTTACATCATCAATTTCAATAATTTTCTTACCATTAATAATTATATTTTCTTTTTCCTGATTGTCTTTAATTTCATTTAAGTCAAGGAGGTGTACATGGTGTGACACATTTTCTACAACAGGCAATCGGGATAACATATCAGCTTCAATATTAGTTGAACCTTTTTGATATTGAATTTGGTAGTCAAACATACTAAGTTTAAGGGACCAGCGGAATAATCTTCCTCTTAAATTTTTAACATTTTTTAGCCAAGTGAGAGCCGCATGATCTGTATGTATGACAAATTTTTGACCGTGCAAATAATGATAAAATTTATCTAAAGCATCAATGATTGCTAAACATTCTAATTCAGTAATGGCATAATTTTTTTCATAATTACGTAAGTTTCTAGAATGATATGCTACTGGATGTAAATTGCCATTCTCATCTGCCTGCTTAACAACACATCCCACACCATGACTCGAGGCATCAACAAATAAATGACAGGGACTTTTGGGATCATAGAGTCTTAAAATGGGTTTACTTATTAAAGCATTTTTAAATTTTTGGAAGGAATTTTCGCATTTTTGGTCCCAAACATAGGGGACATTTTTCTTTAGCAAATTATTTAATGGAGCTCTAGTTTTTGCATATTGTGGAATAAATCTAGCATAAACATTTACGGATCCCAAAACTCTCTGTAATTCCTTGACATTTTTTGGCAGTTTCAAATTTTTTATGACCTCAATATTGGGATTATCAGGCGTAATAAGTCCATTAGTAATTTCATATCCTAGAAAATTAATTTTTGTTTTGACAAAATTACATTTTGATAATTTTAATTTTAAGTTTTCTTTAATACAGATTTCAAAAAGTTGCTCTAAGTGCTTGAAATGTTCTTCTTCTGACTGTGAAAATACAATAATATCATCAAAATAATTACATGCAAAATCTATTTTGTATTTATTTAAGATTCTTCTAATTGTTCGATTGAAGATAGCGGGGGCATTCTTGAGGCCAAAGGGCAGGTATTTCCATTCATATAATCCAAAAGTTGTAGCAAAGGCTAATTTTTCAGTATCTCTTGGGTGGATAGGAATGTGCCAATATCCACTTGCCAAGTCGAGGGTGGAAAAGAATTTTGCTTTAGCTAATTTATCTAATAAAGTATCTATTCGGGGAAGTGGTTCAGCATCGGTTTTTGTTATCGAATTAAGTTTACGGAAGTCAACACATAAACGACTCTTTTTTCCTTCTTCCTTCTTATACACCAGGGTTACAGGTGCCGAATAAGGGGAACAACTTTCTTTTATTATACCTGCCTGTAATAAATTTTGAATTTGGGTTTTAATTTCTTCTTCTTCCTTAGGGGAAGTTCTATATGCTCTGAGTGAAATAGGTAAATCAGAAGTTAAATAAATTCTCTGGGGTTCCATACGAATTCTTCCAACGTCATATTTTGATTTAGCAAAAATTTTGACATATTTTGATAATAAAGTAGGAAGTTTTCCTTCTCTAGCAGACTGAGGAGTTACGTGATTTTCTTCAGTGGCAGGAGTGTACTTTATCTTCTCTACCCTATTATTTGATTGAACATTAACATTTTCATTTCTAATTGTATTTTCACTTTCAGGGAGTAAATGTAAGGTTTGAGAGCAACTTGGTATATTTTTTAACAATGGTAAAATATTGTTATTTTGTGTTACACATTTTTTAGCACAATCAAAAGTTAATTCAAATAGTCCACAATGATCTAAGCTAAGGAGAGCATACGGTAAGTTATTATTCAAAATAAACATATCAATATTTTTTGTAATATTACCTATTTGTAATAACAGGGAACATTTTTTGGTAATCTTCAACATTCCTTGTGTTTGTACAACATTAATTGGAGAGATATTTTTTGTGGGAAGTCGATATTTATGAACAAAATGCTCAGGAAGAATACTTAAACTGCTGCCTGTATCGAAAATTAAGGGAATAGGATTAGAGTACGAGCTTGGTTTTTTAACACTTTGACTTGTTTGCTGATTCTTTCTTTGGGTACCCTTATTTTGAATTATGCGACCGGTCGCGGCAAACTGTCAATATGTGTTATTTACACCTTCTGTCGTACTGTTTCCTACTGTGGACTCTTCTGTATTATGAGTCGGTTGTTCCTGCTTGAAAGGGCATTCTCTATGCCAATGAAACGCGTTAGGGATGTTAATTTTAGTACAATATTTACATGGAAAAGGAGGTAAAGATCCTTGAAAATGTAGTCGTGCATTTGCGTTTGACTGCTGGGGTCTAGGCCCTCGTAAATTGGGTCGGTTATCATGAGTCCTAGTGGGTTGATTTTGATTAGAGTATCCCATATGGGGTCTATTTACATTAGGAAATCGATAACTCCAAGGTTGTGGACGGGGATTGTATTGCACAGGGGCCCTATTGATGACTTGAGAGTAGTTATATTTTGGATACTGATCCGACTTAGGTGGGAGTGTGTCAGCTGATTTTCCTGATAGTTGCAATTTATCTAATCGATGAACCAAATCCCTCCATTCATTTAGGCTTTTCGGGGAATTAACCACCACAAGTTGTTTTAACGTTAAAGGCAATCCGTCTGTTAACCCATCCAACAGGAATTTAGGTTCTAACCCTAAAGCTCGTCCCACTTGAAGTTTTTTATGGTAGTAGTCTATAACATTGTCACCCTGTTTGAATACAATACTTGAAAAATCATTTAAAGAGGTCTCTCCAGGTGTAGTAAATTGCTCATTAAAAATTTCTACTACTTCTTCCCAGTGCATCATATTTAAGCTATTATTAACATAAACTGTTAGGGCTCTCCCTTTTAAAAACCTTTGTATGTTCCTAACCTTCCAAATCGCGTCTTTTCCATTCTCCTGACACCACGCGTCAAAATACGGTAACCACGCCGTCCATAACATTCCATTTTCAGGGCAAAATTCAATAAGCACATTTTCCTCTTTTACCGGTGTGTTTGTAGAAGAGGAAGAGTTATTTAATTCATTTAAATTACCCTGCTCTGTCTCTGAAATGGCACCTAAATTATCTCCACCTGTATTCTCAGGGACCACTGGATCTTCGGGTGGGTCCTTGGCCATTTTAACTTCTATTTTTTAACTTCAAATTTAGAAAATTCAAAAAAAAATTTCTTTTTTTTTTTTCAAAGAAATTTAACCTTTATGAAATATATTCAAGTTTCAAATAAAAATAAAAATTTAGAAAATAAGACAACTTTGTGAAAGTATCAATTTTTAAATTAATTATGCAGAACATTAAAAACGAAAACTAATTTAGATAACCCTTAAATATAATAATATTCAAATTTCAAATAAAAATTCAAAAAATAACAACTTTGAGAAAATATCAATTTTTAAAAATAATTATGCAGACATTAAAAACCACCACTAACTCAGATAACTCTTAAACATAATAATATACAAATTTCAAATAAAAATAAAACTTCAGAAAATAATACACTTTAACTTTGAAAATATCAAAAAAATTTAAAATACTTATGCAGAAAATGAACAATCAAAAATAATTTATATACTCCTTAAATATAATAAAAATTCATTATTAAATATGGGAGAACTGCAAAAATACTCATTTTTAATATAGTAATTAACACACATTAAGTCCCTTTTTATCTTAAAATAAATAAATAATTTACTCACTTCAGTGCCAGGAATAAAAAAGAAAAATAAATAAAAAAAAAATTGCTACTTCCACTTTATGTCTGCAGTTATTTATATTCTGTTATCTTTGTTTAATTCTCCATCCAGTGAATAAGGCCATTGACCTTGATGAAATAACACAATTGATAAGAAAGAACACCACATTAGTAGCCAAAGTACTTGACCTTGATTCCACACTCTTGATAATGACAGAACACATTATGAATGCAGAGAGATCCACACAATTTGACCCACTTTATTTGAGAGGAGATTAATTCTCTTTTGAATGAAAGATTGCAGAAAAAGCTCTTTTTGACTGAATGAATTTCTTCTTTATTTCTTTTCTTCATTAGGTATTAAAGATTAGGAATGATATTTTTCTTTTGAAAAAGGCTGCCTTTATTCATATAGCTTTAATTTAATATTTTCTTTCCTTCTGCAGATTTAGTTTATTGTTTTCTTTCTATTGAAAAGGTTTGCTTTTATTGATATAGATTTAGTTTAATGTTTCCTCAAGAGGGGTCAAGATCAAACATAATTAATTTTCTTGCAGCCATAACTTGAGTACCATTATTTACTTTGTAGCAGGTGTTCATGCCTGTCGACTTATTTTAATGTGACGAATTCCCTTACTTGAGTCACATAATAGCTATGAAGGAAAGAGGCTGGCACTCAGTAATAACACCAAATTTGCAGCACATGTTTTTATTTATCTATCTGGAACATATAAGGTACAGTCCATGATTGTGAGTTGAGCAAATGGATGCAGTGCAGTGCAGCCGAATACGATCACGTGACCCCTCTCGGGCCGTTATTTGACGTAAGTTTACTAAGCAAGAGCACACCAGAAGAGAAGAGCTCCTCTGCCCGTGTTTTCACTTAAATACTGGCATTTTAGGCGGGAAATCACACCACTCCTTCCTATGCTTATTGGATATTAACTTAATGATTGACAGATTAGCTGAGGTCCAGATAACTGGGATTAATTACTATGCAGCTCCAAACCACAAAAAGCTGCAGGTTGCACTTATTCATCACTTTCTTGTCTTAAAGTTGGTTCTCTTTTATGACTTTTGCGTTATGCTCACGCATTGTACTAAAACTTACTTTACAGGGGAAACTTTAGAATTAATTTTAAGTTAAGACTTTCTAATGGGATTTTCTCTAAATTATTGCTCACTATTAATTTAAAATAATAAAATAATAATTTAAAAACTTACCTCTCTTTATCCTTTCATATATATATATATATATATATTTCTGATTTGATGTTTAATTAGTTGGTACTAATATTATTATCATATTAATCATTTCTATTTGAAAAAATCAATATTTATGTATTTTTTTTTCTTTTTAACCTGTTATCTATTTAAACTAGTCTCTCTTCTCACTCACCCCTTTCATGTTAGTCACACAAGTGTCAGATTTATAATTTTTATAATCAATAATCAATAATTTCTATTTATAATTTATAACTCTATTAGAGAAATGCATGCTCTTCCAGGATTGTTCCAAAACTGAGCCTGGTCTGTCATGTAAGTTTAGCTCAGGTCAATTTTCTTAAAGTGGACTCAAGCCATGGTAGTCTAGGCTTTTTTATTTTCTCTCTTTCTTTTCCGTTGACTTAGTCTAAACCGGGCAAGGTTTTCTTATTTTCTGAGCTATTTCTTCCCAATTAAAATAAATTTATAAAGATGTAAAGAAAAAACTTTAAGCAGATATCATAAATTGCATATTCCTGCTAAATACTGCTCTGCTGTCTGTTTTATCTCTTATTTTTTGTGTAATGTAGATTATATTGACTAAACTAGAATTTTTTTAAAATATAGAATTAGTGAGTGCCGTTCGTTCAAATATGTGTAGTGAAGAAATTTATTAATCTTCTATTGCTTTCCACTGCTGGTCATAGGGTCACTGCTTTGATTTTCCTGATCTGTTTTTCTAATTTTTCTGTTTATTTGGATTTCCATAAAAAAGGAAAAAATACTTTTCATATCTTATGAATAAAAATTACTCATATAACCTTGCAATCTCTTGTTATTATTATTATTTTTTTTTTTGTGTGTTTTATTTTTCTTCATTAATTTTTCATTAGTAGTTTATCATTATAATTTTGTGCTCCCCCCTCCCCCTCCAAATATATATATAATAATGATCTATTAAGCATAGTAGAAGCCAAGCAACAAATACAAAATCACTGAAACACCAATGACCAATAAGATTAAAAAATTCTTTATGTAGGAGAAGTTCAGAAAAATGAAAAAAAAATCATCAGGGGATGAAATACACATATTTAAAGAATCAGATTTATTAACAGCCTGCAAAACAAACGAAACTATAAACTAACACAACAAATCTTAACTTAAAAACATAAACTATATCGATATATATATATATCGTTTTTATTTTTTAAATACCCCACCCTTCTTCTTCTTTTTTTTCTTTTTCTTTTCTATACATAACAAGAAAATATTGGATACTTTTGAACTCCATTTTGAGATGGATTTATACGTTGTGAGATGTCCTGAAGACAATTTGACGATTTTTAGAAAATGTCTATATGTTTATGTGTATGTTAATCAAAAGTTTTGTAGATGCTGTATCTCACAAAAAAAAAACCAAGCTTGGTATTTTGTTGTTGTTTGACCTAAACGGGTGCTGATTACATTTTGAGATCAATCATTCAACAGGTGGCTCTGTCACCTTTTTTTTTTTTTTTTTTTTTTTTTTAAATAACTATATGGCAGTATAGGACAAAATTTCTTATAAATGTACATAATGAGAATTATTTTTAGCTTTTCAAATTGAAAGTAAAATAATTAAATAAATAAACAAATAATAATAATAATAGCCAACCTTTTTTTTTTTTTATATATATATATAAGAGCAGTAACACCTCACTTTTTTTTAAAACCTTTTTTAATATGTTGGTTTTTCTTTCTTTTCTCATTTCACATCTCAAACTTATTTTCTTTCTTTATTTGCTAATTTCATCCTTTATGTATGTGCTTTTATCTTCTAAGTCTTTCTTGCAAATTTCAATAAATATTCATATACCATACTTTCTGGTCCCTAGATTTCTATAGCCTTGCTGGATTTTGCTGCAGTTCTCCTGTTTGTAGACAAAATTTAAGGCTTTCTTTGTACTTAGTAATTTTTTACTTATGTGCACTAGAGAAATTTCTTGGCATAAGCAACATAAACTGGAAGAAAGATATTTTATTTATGATTACTACACTCTATTGAGCTGAGGAGATTTTATATTAGATGATGCTTGTTTGCAATTGTTATACAGTGGAACCTCATTAACGTGAATTACTTTTAACATGAACTGTGTCTACAGTCCCATCACAATGAAGATTAGTTTAGTTATATGAAGAATAGTTACTGATAGCATGAACTATTGATAACATGATCAAATTTTTTATTCCCTTGAGATTCACGTTAATGAGCTTTGACTGTGTTTGATGAAAGTTTGTGTTTGCCGATTTTGATTGTTAATAGATTTAGTAAAAATCTACTAGAATATTCATATTACATATTGGCAGATATATTTCGTATTCTCATTCTGTAGATTCCCCCCCCCCCCTTCCTTTTTATTTATTTATTTATTGTTTGTTTTCTTGACAAAATCTTTCATGGTGATTGTTCTGCTCTTAAACACTTATTTTTTATGCTGCAAAACAGTGTTAATGACAAAGTGCTGACCATATATTTCTGTTCATCTGCATAATCTTAGTATACAGTCTTTTAGTATATACTCATTCATTTAACTCCATTCATTTATTTTAAATTTATTCATTATATAAATTTATTTGTTTTAAATTTATTAATTATATAAATCTTAGTTTTTTTTTTTTTTTTTTTTATTAACGAATTATTTGTTATCTAAAAAATGTTGTTCGTTTTTAGAGCTCAAAATAAAATACAGAGAAAGAAATCCAAGATGAAGAGTGATAATGAAGATCTAGAATTTTCTGAAAAGCCAGATGTGTCAGATTTGCCTTTGCCTGATTTGCCAGATCTCTTCAAAAAGCGACGTTTTTTCCTATATGGAGATTTTTCTCCTTCTAAGTTACGTAACTTGACAAGATATATTACTGCTTATAATGGGTAATATTTTATTTTTAAATCTCTAAAAACTAAATTTAATTTGTAACTCTTCAGAAATGACTTCATTGTATTATTTGCCTTAAAACTTTAGTGACCTTTTTATTATATTTTTCTTTTTTCAATACTCAATTAAAAAAGATGTGTGTTATATGTTTGAAGCCTTTGTCTGTCTATGGTACTGTAGTTTCCAAACAAATAGACTAATTTTAATACATATATTTTATTTTTTATTCATTTAGAGCATGGATTTATACATGTTTGAAAACAGATTTTTTCCACTTAACGGCCCTCTTCACTCACCGGAAGCCCGAGTCAATGTTATTCTGTGGGGAAATTTTCTTTACAAATAACTTATTAACTAATACATATTTTAAAATTCTGTTTTCACATTCAGAAAATTCCCAACTGTCAAATTGACGGACCTTTTTTAAAAATGTATTTTTTTAATTATTAATATTTTATTTTGAAATTGCAAAATGAAAAAATTTCACATATTGAAAATTCGTATTCTGTAGCTTCAAAATAAATTATAAAAAATAAAAATAATAATTTTTAAAAAAAAGGTCCGTCAATTTAACAGCTGGAATTTTCAGAATGTGAAAACAGAATTTAAAAATACTAGGTATTAGTTAAAAGTTATTTGCAAAGAAAAATTTCCCATAGAATAACATTAGCTTCGGCTTCCAGTGGCGGTGAGTGAAGAGGGCCCTTAACATGATTCTGTGGGGAAAAAAAAAGCATTGTTACTATTTAGAAAAATTGAATTTGTATCATGTGAAGCTTAGGAGCACTTGGGCCCACCTATGATACCTCATTTGATAGATTATTTGAATGCATGAAACTTTTTAAATCAATATCATTTTGATATAAATATCACTTCTTTCCCTTATTAGGCCGCTTTCTAGCTGTACTGCAATGATCCACTCTCATTTTCCTTTATACTTTCATCATCATTGGCATGTGGCAGGTGATGACATAAAAAAGAACAATTACTGTGGGATTTAATACAGCTTGTTATTTTTTTGTGTATTTAAAAATTTCGTAATCCTTGTTGTAAATGTAGGTATGCACTGTCCATTCACAATGTTTAGCTTTTAAATAATTTTTGTTATTCTTTGTTGGGGGGGGGGGGATTGGGATATAAATATAACTTCTTTCCCCTGCTAGGCTATTTTCCAGCTGTATTCTGAAGATCCGAAGCAAACTTGCATTTCCTCCTTATCATCATCAGTGGGCAGTAGGTGATGACGTCAGTGTGATATCAAACGATGGGTGGCACTTTGTGATGCACCTCTGGAGTGGCAAATTGCCATTCGTTTTACCTTGCTCGTAGTTTAGCGGACTCGTTTGCTTTTCAATGTGGAATTTGCAATCGAGACAAGTTGGATGTTTTTTTTTTTTTCCATTGAGTAGGCATGGGTTAAGTTCTGGGAGTACGTGTACAGACCCTATCTGTCTCCTGACAGTGCATATCTGCATGGTTGCATATAATTAATGCCCATCTTATAAGTTGTGATATATTTCATGCAAATTTCCTGAGATATTGTATATGAACAAAACTTGAAATATTTATTCGAAATGAAATCTATGATGTAATTGGATTATATTTTATGTAAGTTGTGCTTATCTCTCATATTCTGTATGTGCCTTCAATGAAAGGATTAAGGTGATTTTCTGTTCTTGTTTGATTTTTAAGCCATTTTATAGCAGGTACAAAATGAGTCAGCTAATTATTTATCTCATCCTGAATATTACGATTCCTTGGCACATGGCTGCTATTCCACATCTTGTACTTTGTTTGACCACAAAATCCTAGTTATTGTAACTTCCCAATATTTACATGACACTTGTACGCAAATGTTAATAATGTAGAAATATTTTCATGATTCTGTTAAATCTTATTACTTTAATGAAGTTATCACAGCCAACATGAAAATAATCTAGATAATAAAAGATTGTCATCACAGTCATCAGCGAAATTGCTCTCTTTTTTAGGTATTTAAAAGCATCGAAGTTTCTAGACTTTTATTCGAATGTAACATTCGGGAGCCCCTAGTTTGAAAAAATGAAAAATAACATTACATGTTGTCAAACAAATTTTTTTCTGCTTAACCCATTTTATCCCACTGTCCTATCTGGAGGACAGCTGAAAAATAGCACGTGGAAATCAGTATTTGTTTGTCGCGAATATTTTATCTGCTGGAACATGTAGAGGTATGCATAAGCTTCAGTTAGTGTGAGGTTCCAGCTGATAAAATATTAGCAACAAACAAATACTGCTTACTATATGCTATTTTTCAGCTGTCCTCCGGAGAGGACAGTGGGATGAAATGGGTTAAGATAATTCTGTGTAGATTGAAAAAGCATGGTTTTTATTTGTAAAAATTGAGTTTTTGTTATATTGGATCCTGAGGGCCTATCTATGATACCACATCTGATGGATTATTTAAAAGCACAAAACTTTAAAAATCAGTGTCATCTGCAAAACTGCTTTCCTTTTAAGGTAATTTGGGGTTTCTAGACTTTTATTTAAACATATCCATTTGTGTACTGTCCCCTACACTATGTATTAAAACTTTGAATTCAGATTTTTTCATGAATATTAGTCATGCAAATATTGAATTTTTTGTGTTTGAAATGTTTTTGTATGGACAAGATTTCCTTAAATATGAATGTAGGGGACCTGGTGGCTGTATACAGATTTAGATTTTGTAATTTTCTCCCCCTTTTTTTTAAACTTCAAACTTTTAATATCTTCACTCTGCATCTAATTTTGACCCTTTTTGTAACTGGAAGTATGTATCTAGGACTAACGATGGAGAAAACAAAGGTCGCTCAAGTCAAACATGCATACCTTATATATATATTTGTAATTGACTGCATAAGAAATACTTAAGTCGTCACTACACAAAGTGGTATGAGTCACAACAGTTTAAGGTGACACAAGATTGAGAGCTTCACTCCATGCTTAGGGTGAAGATTTGTATCAATGAAGAGGAAGAATGATGTGTGAGGGATATCAGCATGTGTATCATTTTGCTGGTTGATAGAGCAATATCTTCAGCTTGTTGCCAACAGTATCACTCCATAGACTTGAAAATTAAAATTTTCAGATACTTGCCAATGACCGGTAAATATTTTTAGCTTATTCACCACTTTTTCGCAAGTTTTTAAGCTGAATTTGCAGCTAATAGACAGTATTTGCTCTTTTTTATTTTTTATTCATTTTTTTAAATCTGTGCCCCAAAATTCGTGATTATTTCACAGAGTGTTTAAGAGGGCCTGGTACATTCAACTTAGCCCCACTGAAGTTTCATATAAATGCTTATATTTCCATTTAATAATTATTAACCGAACTATATTAGATTTGTTCAATAAAATATATATTTAGGCATTTTTTCTTATGATTTTTGATTGTTTTTTTTTTTTTTTTTTCTTTTTACAAATTTCAAATTTTTAAGTTGTGTTTTCTGAGTTTGCACTTTTTCATGAATTCATGATCTTTAAAATGCTAAAACTTTTACACTTATTTAAGGAAAGACTTTTATTTATTTATTTATTTATTATTTTTTGGATGTTTAAAAGAACTTACTCAAATGAATTAGGGGTGGATTTTGCAATATCTTTAAAAGAAAAATGTTAAAAGTAAAAACATAACAAAAATCATGTTTGTAATTTTTGACATAGCCACATAGACATGCACTTTTTAATGTTTTTTCTCAAAAACTATTTAATAAACTTCAAAATCCATTTCTAATTTTTTTTTAAGTAGGTTCTATTCAACATCCAAAAAAATATGAAGTCTTTTCTTAAATATCTGTAGAAGTTTTAGCATTTTAATGATCATGAATTTATGCTGAAATGAAAACTGAGCAGATGCTCAAAGATTTCAAATCTGTAAAAAAATCCATGAAAAATTGTAAGAATTGTTGCTTGAATATATTGAACTAAGTTATTGAACTAACCTAATATAGTTCAATTTATAAATATTAAATGAAAATATAAGCTTCTTTATATAAAACTTACTTCAACAGTGTCAAGCCAGAGGAGCCATGTCCTCTTAAAATGGATTCAACAATAAATATATATATTTTTTAATTTTATGTGCGTCTAATTTCCATAATATACACTTTTTTTGCAGCTGAATTTTGCAATGCTGGATATATTCCATGTTCTTTGACTTAATTTGTCTTTTAATTTCAAAAAAAAAAAAAGTTTAAATTCATGCTTAGCTTGTGAATGTAAAGGAAGTAAAGAAATGTGGGGAGTTGATTAATTTTTTCAAGTCACCATTTTACTTATTTTTGTTGCTGAGTGGAGTTTTTCAGGTTTATTGCTCCAGCAAGGAAAAAATTACTTGTTTGAAGCAAACTTTTACCTTTCTAATACTTTAACATGGTGTTGCTGTAAATTGCCACAACACTGTGTCATCTTGTGTAATAAATTCTTAATGATATTCATTGATTCTAACATTTTCTGCTTCCTGAAGTTGTATGAATTGAACAATTTTCATCATAGTATTCCTTTTTCATTAGAAATTTAGATTATTTTTTAATACGTATAAAATAAGCTGTAAGTTCTGTCAAGTATTTAGGGGTGTTTGTGTCTCCGAAAATTGCTACCAGAATTTTTTTAATAGTGATATTATTGGTAGTTTTCTAGTAAAGTTTAGCAATTAAATATAACCAAAAGTACAATTCATAATTACTGGTGGGAAATAAAATAAAAAACCCGGAACACAAACACCTCTGAGTATTACTTAAAATATTTTAGTTATTATTATTGATATCACTCAATTGTGATTAATTGAAACTGAATAAAAATTATAACTTACATCACAATTAAATCAGTGTAAACAATTTCTTTTTACAGTTTTTTGGAAGATTACATGAGTGACAAGGTGAAATACGTGATAACTGAGAAGAAATGGGATAGCAGTTTTGATGATGTAAGTACAAAACAAAACTTTCTTTTCCTTTTAATATTTGATTGAGCATTCTAAGAGAAAAGTTTGGTGAAGTTAAGAAGAAAGAAGATTTATTTTGTTTTATTACTTATTTATTATTATCAAAATCAAGTTCAGAAAAAAACATTTGGGGGGGGGGGGGATATAGTAATAATCTATCATCCCCATGTTATTGAGCGAAAATTTTTGATGCCGAAAAAAAGTTCTAAAATCAGCCATTAAGTGGTATTGTAAAAAAGAAAAAAAAAAAGAAAAATGAATTTGAAACTGTATCTGGAGTTTTTCATTCACCTTGAGTAAATGAATTATTCATAAATTTTATTTACTAAATTATCTGTGTGTATTCTTGTGTGTAATTTATTTGATGAAAGACAGCCATTAGAGTGTCTTTTCTCCTGTCTTTGTTACTCTTGGCAGTGGTGGACAGGCAGGTGGGCAACCATTGCATTTTTGCATGTGGAGAAAACAGAAAAAAGAAAAAAAAAATTGCAGAGAAAAGCAAATTTTAAATGTTCTTTGAATATGTGTGAAGAAGAGGATTATGTGGAAAAATTAGTTTTAAATTTCGCCAGTATATAGCACATTGCAGACTAAAGCAGGCACAAATGAATTTTACTATAAAAATGATTCCTAATGTAATTAGAACAAATCTTTTCTTGCAGTGACTATGCTGCTGCTCAAGAAGGAAAGTATGTTAGTTATTTTTATATCAAAATGTATTCGGATAGGAGTTAGGTTGCAAAACATTTTTTGAACCATGAACAATGTCACATGCAACCAACATTAAACTTTCAGCGAAAATTAAAACTTTTTTTTTTTCCTTTTTGAGGCAGATTATGCAATTTTTACTCTATTATAAAATAAAAAAAATAATAAAACCTGAAATCTAATGTAAATAAAAACTAAAGTATATTTGGACTTAATTACACTGGTTGCAGTACATGTTATTCATGGTTGGCAGACCTGTGTAAAATGCCTGCGCGTACATAGCAGGGCTGTGGAGTCAGTAGGAAAAATCACCGATTCAACTCCTAAAATTTTAAAGAGTCCGATTAGGGCTACTTCATACACATACATGTATACACATGTTATAGCTTATTTTTTAAAAATACAGAAAAAGGGTTAAGGAATAAACATTTGGAAAAAAAAATTATTTATGTTTTCTAGATACAAAGTTAAAGTGCAACAAGCTCAAAAATACAATGTTTTTTAAATAAATTTGTATCAGTGATAAACTAAACAATATTGCTCCAAAGTGTTGTATAAAGAAAACTTTAAATTAATGACAGTTTGCAAGGAAAGCAAACCTGACTGATATTAGTTATTTCAATCCTTGGTAAAGGATAAGAAAATATTCAATGCATCGATCAATTAGGAACAGAGTGTGATGTTAAAAACATCACTTCTTTTTTAAATGTTAAATAAGATCGTTTTCTGCACTTAAATGCATTGTTTCTCTCAGCTGGCTCAACTCACCCTGTTGTGTTTGCTTTACTGCAACACACACACAGGAGAAAAATTGGTTCTTCTTTCCTAGTGGTGATGTCATATCACACCATGCTGAGAACCAATAGGGTGATGGTTCTGACTCCACCTTCTGTTATTCCGGCAGTTTTAAATTTAGTTGGATTTCAGCAGCTCTCAAGAGAAGAACATGGGGTGAGAAAGATTTGTTTTGCTTCTGTTTTAAAATAATGACCATTTTATCATTTGGAGAGAGAGTGCCTACTTATTAATAATAAATATATATATATTAGTTTATATGGATACTTATTCAAATTTTAAAAATCATTAATTTTTATATCCTACTTAATTTGGAATTACTAGTGTGGTTTGGAAAATAAAATTGATTAATATTGATGCAGCAGACTAGTTTTCTTACAAACATTATTTGTGTATGCATTTTCCTTTTTACAGCATTCTAGCCAATAAGTAAATTGATTCCTCTTTTCTCTTATGTAAATAAAATTATTTGGATATATATATTTGACCTTTTGACCCAAAGAATAAAAAGGGTTAGTGGCCAGAACGCAATGTACACCATGAGGTTCTTTGATCCTCACTAAGTAACTTCTGTTGCTATGAAAATTAAAAATATTAATAAAATTAATTTAAAATATAGAAACATAAAAGGTAAATGAATTATTAACATCACATTTGGTGCCGGAAAGGAATACTTGAGTATTGTTCTTAAGAATAAATGGTACTGTAGAGATTGTTTATTTTGAATAAGTTATTTTGTTTTTATTGCTAGAATTACTGAAATTATTTTTTTAAAGTCATACATTACCAATTACATTTTTTTGGTGATTGAATATGATTGATACCAAGTGACCTATAAGACAATTCCCTGCTTCAAAAATTGTGATATGCTGGAACTTTGCACAAATGAAAATTTTTTTTTTGGTTCAATATATTTTGAATAACTGATTAAATAAATAATAGTCAACAGAACTTTGTATTGTTGGCTTAAAAAAAAAATTGTAGGTATCTCTCTCTCCTCAACTACGTGAATTTATTATATGCAAATAGCCATCAACACATGTAGTTTTATAGCCAATATAGTAGTTTCATATATATACAAAAAATAATGGCTTCTAACAAAGGATTGACAAGAGGTTTACCATTCAAAACTTTAGTAACACCATTTTCTGGAGACCCTCATTTATTGGATTTTTTTATTGAACAAGTGAAATTTAAAATTGAGAACAGCAAATGGGAAGAATCCCATGCTTTGGCTTTTGTGAAATCAAAATTGGCAGATACTGCTCTTAAGTTTTATGTCTCCTCCCCAGCTTGCCAAAAAGCCAAAAATACAAAAGAGTTATTTAATATATTTAAGAAATATTTTAAGGTAGAGTCGGCAACTGCAATAGCACAACAATTTAACGAATTTAAGTTTGAGTCCGATGTCAATATTAATATTTTTGCTAATAAGCTTGAAAATTTAGTGAGAAAACGTTTTCCTGATATGGAAGAAAAAGCCCTTGAACAACTACTAATCGCAAAATTCAATGATCTCATTCCGCCTCACTTTAGAATTCATCTACTATCACAAAAAGCCACAACCTTTTATCAGATGGTGGAATGTCTCGAAAAATTCCAGGAAATTTATAACTTGCAAGTAAACCCTGTCTTACCAGGAACATCTTTTGCTACTATTCAGAACTTCAATCATAAAATAGATAGTGAAGTGATAGGTACAAACTCAGAAAACAATTTGACTAAGATTAACAATTCATCTTATAGCAAGCGGCCATACAATAAATTTCCACAAAATAAAGGTTCGCACACGATTCAATGCCAATGGTGTGAAAGACCTGGACATTCTGCTCAGAGGTGCTTTGCACTCAGAAAATTACAAAATAATAAGTTTTCTCACAGATATCGTAATGGGCAAACTTTCTCTAGACCTTATAGAGACATGTCACGGAGAGCCAGGGCCCCTAAAACATTTAAATCCAACTCCCCTCAAACCAAAAGTAGTCATTCACAATGACTAGAAGTGGAGAATGGTAGAAGTGATACTAAACTCCTAAATACAAAGAGTTCCTCATATAGGTCAGGTTTGAATAAAGTCAATTACCATAACAACTTTTCACAGACTAACTCAACACATTCTAATCTACCTAATAATTTTTTTGTAAATAACAATGAAATCATTCTGAGATCTCCAGACACACAGGCAAAGTTCCCTTTGTCATTAGAACGCAAAGTCAAATCTGTTGCGATACAGACAACATCTCCTGTACTGGTAACGTCCCCGAGTGTGGAGGAAAATGGAGACTGCATATTAGTTAATTCACTGGAATTCTTGTTACACTCAGACAATGATCTGCCCAATCTCCCCATCATACAATTACTGTTAAACAAAACATTAGAGAATTTTCTTCTCGACTCAGGAGCTTCTGTGTCATTACTCTCAAAGCATTACTTCTTACAAAATCAAAACAAATTATATTACAAAAGAATTGCTTCAAGAGTCAAGATATCTACAGTAAACTCTATAGTCCAATGTGACGGATGTGTTTGCATTTCCTTTAAAATAGGGAAAACTTTTTACAAACACACCTTTTTTCTTATTGAAATACCAACTGAATCTAAATTTATTGGTATACTTGGCTTTGATTTTTTAAAGTCCCATCACGTAGTTATCAATTTACACAATAACAAAATACAAATTAATGAAAATGCTTTAGATATTCTAGACACTGTACCCTCTTGCAGTCTTCTATCATCTGAATCTGATATGAATCGGGCATCACATAAGATAGCTACTCATATGGATTTTCCCCAAACTGGATATAAAAAATCTAAAATTGATGTTCATAAAGAGAACTTACCCTCTGATCAAAAATGTTGGCTTACCCAGAAGATTATGATTGATCCTCAGGATACTATATATGTGCCTGTGCGGTCCACGCTTATTCCAGAAAATCAGTTAGTAATGTTTACATCATCTAACAAGCACTGTCCACTTGCGTCCTATCCTTCTCTTATGGAGGTACAACATATCAAGGAAAATTCTACTGAACAAGAATTAATTCAATTTTTTATTCCTATGTATAATAATTCGAGCAAGAAACTGCATATAAATAAAAATACCGTTTGCGGATACATTTCAGAGATAGATAAAATAGAAGAAAATTCCTTGGATCTTGCAACAAATACACCTGATCACATGTGTAATCTAATTAAGGCTACACCAGAAGTTTTATCCTTAAGACAGAAAGAATTTAATGTAAATAATTTTTCTATTCAGCATTTAAAACCTACAGAAAGGGTAATAATGCAAGATATTCTTCAGAAATTTAACTCTGTATTTTCATGTTCACTAAAGTCGATTGGACACACCGATCATATCACTCCACATATAAAATTCATTTCAGATATTCCCTTAAAAACTTACCCTTTTCCTATTCCACAAGCTATTCAAGAAGAGGCAAAAGATCAACTTGACAAATTACTGGATGCAGGGATCATTGAGAGAAATATCTCTGAATGGGCATGCCCAATGCTCATGGTTAAAAAGAAAGCTGTGTCTAAGGAGGATAAACCTTCCTTTAGACTGGCCCTAGATTTAAGGTTAATCAACTCTATGATTCGATGCTCCACTTATCCTCTTCCAAGAATTGATACGATAATAAATAACATCTCAAAATTTAAATATTTTACAACATTAGACTTTCCCTCAGCGTATCATCAAATTTCATTACCTAAAGAATACAGACGACGTCTCTCATTTACTACACAATGGGGAACTTATTCATTTAAAAGATTAATGTTTGGGCTGAGATCAGCCGCATCAACATTCCAAATGCTTATTGACACAATTATACAAGAGTGCAATTGTTCAGGCATATATGCTTACCAGGATGACATTATTATAGGAAGTGACTCTTTCCAGGAAACAACAGAAAAATTACAAACACTTTTAGCTACTCTACAAAAGTACAATCTGACATTGTCTCCAAAGAAATGTAAATTCCATCAGTCATCTATTGAATATCTCGGTTTCAGCATCCAAAATCAGAAAATACATCCTATTTCTTCCAACATTACAAAAATTACTCAATTTCCTATCCCAGCAACCAGAAAACAACTAAAAAGATTTATAGGATTGTGTGGATTCTACAGAAAACTCATTCCCTGCTACTCGCGATTAATTGATCCTTTGATAAAATTAACATCTCCGAAAACTACATTTAAATGGACAGAGGAACATGCTGAAGTCTTTAAACAAATACAGAAAGTTTTTTTCTCTAAACCTTTTCTTTCTTTACCCGATTGGTCAAAACAATTTTTTCTTAATACAGATGCTAGCAAAATTGCTATTTCAGGGGTTCTTCTACAAGAAAAGGAAGGCATTCTGCTTCCGGTTAGTTACTTTAGTAAAACACTATCTAAATCAGAACAGCGATATTCAGCCATCAAGCTTGAGCTGATGGCCATAGCTAAGTCAGTCAGTGCATTTAAATTTTTCCTTTTCAACCGACCTTTCACCATTCTCAGCGATAGCAGACCACTCGAACACTATAAGAAAATTTCCTCTCCTGCTGATCTAACTACTAAATGGCTAATTGAATTATCAAACTATCAATACACATTCAGATATGTAAAAGGTAAAACAAATGTTTTGGCAGACTATTTTTCAAGAGAAGACTTTTCTGCATACACTCAAGATCTTAACTCAAACCCAGAATTAATTAAAGAGGCTAACAATTTACCCATTTCTTCAGCTTCTCCAACAATTGAACTCCATCATTTCAATGTCACACAAAAATCTGATAAGTCACTCACCTCATCAGAGCCTCATCGTTCTTCCTTACCTCAGTTGTTAAGCAACGATGCTGCTCCACTCAGTCGTTCCTTAAACAGCTCTGACGCAGATAATCTTATGATGGAAATCTCGGAAGAATGTTTTTTTAAAGAGCAAAGAGAAGATGACTTTCTGCTAAAAATTATTGTCGATATCACTTCGGAGAAACCTTCTCCTAAATATAAAAATTATTTTGTCCATCCGGACACAGGTCTGTTAATGATCAAACGAAAGTTTCACCAGCCTGAAAACTCTCCAAAAACAAAAATTGTAGTACCACAGAAGTTAAAACCTAAAGTATTAAAAATTTGTCACATGCCTCACTTTGGAATTAGAAGTACATACAGAAGAATACTTAAACACTTTTATTGGACAGGATTATTTGAAGATGTAAAAAACTTTGTTCTGTCCTGTACATTATGTATTCAATATAAACCGCACAGAATTCCACCTGCTCCACTACAGGAAATGTTTGTTCCTTCTGCGCCGAGTATGTTAGTTTCCATGGACTTTTTGGGTCCTTTCTCCAATGGCTTCCATGTGTTAACATTCCTCGATCATTTTTCTAAACATATTGAATTGGTACCAGTAAAAAATGCAACAGCACAAGCTGTAGTTAAAGCCATTACGGGATACATTACTACCTTTGGTCGACCATCTGCGATACTCTCAGACTTAGGCCCACAGTTCACAGCAAACATCTTTAACAACTTGGCACAGACATTGAAAATTACAATCTCCCATTCATCATCAGGACACCCGCAAACACAAGGCTCATCAGAAAGAATTAATACCAGCATTAAATCCTCAATTTCCACTCTTACCAAGGAAGGATTTGATTTTCATCAGGCTTTGATGATACACAAGAACCTGTATAACACCACCGTTCATTCTTCAACTGGATATTCTCCAGCCTTTCTGCATTTTGGCAGGTCAATAACAAGCATCTTTGACTTGTTTGAAGCTCCTCAGTTAGAAACACTGGAATTTCCATATGAATACCATAAATACATGGAATCAATGAAACAGATCTTTAGGCAAGTGCATCATAACATGAAGTTTTACCAAAACCAACGTAATACTAGACAACATAAAAAAGCAGTTCTCCGGAAATTCAAAGAAAATGATATGGTCTTTATAAAAACCAAAGATACATTTAAACCAAGATTCATAGGCCCATATTCAGTTCAAAAAGTAATATCTGACGTGTTACTCTCCATCAGAGAATTCGAAAATGAAGGGGCTGAACCATTCACTATTAACATAGACCGTGTCATCCTGGCGCATAAAAGAAAGCAACATCTCATTCCACAAACAATTCTGACAGGTCAACCAGCTGGGATTGTTCAACCGCAGTCTCATTATGATCTCAGACCAAGATGCAAAACTTAATTTTTGTTTTTTGTTTCCATTTTCACAAATGTTCTTTTAACATGTTTTTTTTTTTAAGTTTTTTTTTTAGGGGACTTGATAAGCAATTCATTCACCAAAGTTGCCTGTTGTAAACAAGTATGAGTTGGTACAGGTATATTTGATAAGTTGTATTTTGTATATTGTCCTATTATATATTGTGTAGTTATATATATATATATTTTTTCTCCTGTGGCAAATGTTGAATATCTACAAAAACTTAGTGCAGTGTGTATTGTAGTTAATATGAATATAAATCTTCTGTTATGCTGATTTATTTTATATATTGTCTTATTTGTTAAATTTGATAACTATACTATAATTATTTACTGCTCAAAATGTACAGTATGTGTGTGTTATATGTATCGGAAACTTGCATATTTATATGTGTATACATAATTTTTCTTCTTTCTTTTCATATATTAATTCCTACACATTGTCATGTTTATAAATATATTGGGTTATTAAATACAATTTCTGGAAGCTTCCACACCATTTTCACCGACACAGACATCACTTATACAACACAAGTATACACTACATCCACACTATTACACAATCAAATTAATACACAATCCACACATGATATGTATATAAATGTGTATAATGTTTGATAAAATTTTTTGTTTATTGTGATTATTGACATTGCAGTTTTGTTTTGGTTATATCTGATAGTATGTTTATTTGAGTATTATTTGACGTTTATATTAAGTGCATTTTTGATTTTGTTTAGTAATCTAACTTGGTGGCCTCAGTAGCCACTCACATTTATTATTTCCATTTATAATATGTATATTCTTTAAATAATAATAATAATAATGGTAATGATAAAATTTTTTAAAAAATCTTATTCAAATATTATATTCGAGTACTTGGAATGCCTTTTCCGTAACGTAATATTTATCTATGGGATTATTTTGACATTTGTATTGATACTTATTTTGATTTTTTTTTTCTCCTTCATAATAATGCTTCAAGAGGTCATCTGTAAATATTTTATACTGAAATATAACTGATTTTGTTTTATCAGTTGTTAACAAGATTTCTTTGACATTTATTTAGTATAGTTGTTCTTTCATGTGTACCTTCATGTGTTCTTTCATGTCCAATATCACATAATTGACATTGATTAATCGGTAGATGGTATATAATGTCAAGACTATTGGTTAAATATTTTTGTTGATATTGCACATCCACTGAAATTCTTTTGTCATGTCATACATTTTTTTATTCTCGTTAACTAATTATTTTTACAAATTTATAAGAAAGCAAATTTTACGGCAATTATCATGCTTTTCAATATTTCTGTTATAATACTATTTTCTTTAAAAGGTATCAATGTTTTTTTACTCATGTCACTTGTTGATAAAAGCTGTGTCTGTTTGCATTTATAGATATATTTTATTAGTTGTCAATATCCTAATAAATATTGTTAGATATGTCACTGACCACTTTTGTATCAATAAAATCTTTTATTTGAGAATGTCTGTAACCACAGTGCTGAAATAGTATTGTTTTTGATGAAATGGTGTATTCCTCGCCTATTTTGGTAGAATTGATCACCTACCAGGGTAGGCGTTGATATTAGGTTGTTTGTCGGAATTTTATTGTTTCAGCTTTACTTATCGATTTTGTATTGTGTTTGGTTGAGATTTTGTGTCACATGTACATTGTTCTCAAAATTTCCAAATTTTTTTATCAAGTGCATGTTTTTAAGAGTATTGTAAGACCTTTCGGTTGCTTAGGGATTTGCTTTGTTACATTCATGCCTTTAATGGCCGTTCCTACAAGATTATGTAGTCAATATGGATATTTTTTTTTTCACATGTAAGTAAAAAAAAAAAAAAAAAAATTTTGTAATCCTTCATGTAAATGTAGGTATGCACTCTCCATTCACATTTTTAGTCTTCCAAATTTTTTTAATGGTCGTTAGGGGTAATGTGATGTTAAAAACATCACTTCTTTTTTAAATGTTAAATAAGATCGTTTTCTGCACTTAAATGCATTGTTTCTCTCAGCTGGCTCAACTCACCCTGTTGTGTTTGCTTTACTGCAACACACACACAGGAGAAAAATTGGTTCTTCTTTCCTAGTGGTGATGTCATATCACACCATGCTGAGAACCAATAGGGTGATGGTTCTGACTCCACCTTCTGTTATTCCGGCAGTTTTAAATTTAGTTGGATTTCAGCAGCTCTCAAGAGAAGAACATGGGGTGAGAAAGATTTGTTTTGCTTCTGTTTTAAAATAATGACCATTTTATCATTTGGAGAGAGAGTGCCTACTTATTAATAATAAATATATATATATTAGTTTATATGGATACTTATTCAAATTTTAAAAATCATTAATTTTTATATCCTACTTAATTTGGAATTACTAGTGTGGTTTGGAAAATAAAATTGATTAATATTGATGCAGCAGACTAGTTTTCTTACAAACATTATTTGTGTATGCATTTTCCTTTTTACAGCATTCTAGCCAATAAGTAAATTGATTCCTCTTTTCTCTTATGTAAATAAAATTATTTGGATATATATATTTGACCTTTTGACCCAAAGAATAAAAAGGGTTAGTGGCCAGAACGCAATGTACACCATGAGGTTCTTTGATCCTCACTAAGTAACTTCTGTTGCTATGAAAATTAAAAATATTAATAAAATTAATTTAAAATATAGAAACATAAAAGGTAAATGAATTATTAACATCACACAGAGGGGGAAAAAAATCTTCATAACTTTTTTTTCCTTCTTTTAATTAAATTTAAAGCAAGAGATATGTTTATTTTGGTTAGTATTTGCCTTTGATGATAAAAAGAATAAAATGGAAAAATGGGAAATATGTTGGAAATTGTTTTAATGAGAGTTCTGAATCAATTACACTAGGACAGGCAAAAATGTTTTTAGGTTGAACACTGCCTATATTGTCCTTTTCTAACCATGTCCCTGAATTAATTTAATCATTAATGACTAAAATATGACAAATATCATATTCACCCCCCTTCCCTACTGTCATTTATTATTAACATACCTATAAACTCAAAAATAACCCTGGCATTTATTAATTTATGTAGTTTAAAAAAAAAAAAAAGCAGTTTTATAAATTTAAACTAAAATGCAATTTGTTTAGTTTCACTTCAAACTGTTTAAGAGAGGCTAGAGTCCAGTGTTGAAATAAGAATTTTGAAACTAGGCGTCAAAATAACGCCTGGATTAAATTTTTTGGGTGTCCAAATTAAAAATCTAGGTGCCATCTATAATTAAATATGTATATTTAAAAAATAATAATAATAAAGCATCAACTTGTAAATAATATATGCAAGATTTTATAAAAAATATTTATGTAATGAATGTAATTACATTGACAATATTAAATGTACATATTTAAAATCACAAATTCATTCTTCACCCAGAAGATACATCATTCCACCACAATTTAATAGCATTTTCTGGGCAGAAATCTTCCAATTTAGGGCTGTTTAATTTAATCATTAACAAATCGTCAACTACTTTCATAGAGAAGTGATTTCTTAAATCAGTTTTTATTAGGTTCAAATTAGATTTTTATTAGGTTAGTTTTTATTAGGTTAGGTGAAATAGACTTGTTTGCTGTCTGATGGGATTGGGAAAATTATTAGATATGATGAGGAGAAAATCCGGACGTCAAATATGGTACCTATGATTGGAATTCTAGGCATCAAAATGAAAAAACTGGTCACAAAATACGACTAATGACCGCATATTTCTAACCCTGTCAGAGTCAGAGATGTTTTTAGTGACTCCATTTATGACTCCAACTCCACAGTCTTGATATGTAGCCAATTATCTGCAAGTTCTCAGATTTAAAAGTACACATATATATTCATAATTATTTGGTAACCCAGTTCAGTCAACAATCTGCATTGTTGCATCAAGACTAATGCAATGTTTTTTCAACATTTGTAATATAATTTTGTGTTTTTAGTAAATTTTATTAATACTATTAATAGTATTGACAATTTCTTCTATTTTTTATTTTAATCATTTTTTCATAAGTTTTTATGAATTCAACTGTAGTACATAGCTAAAATATGTAAAAATTAATTCCGGATGTCTGTTTTATCCCTTGTTTACCATTTCTATTGAATTTTATTACAGGCTCTCAACGCTAATGAAGATTTAATTTTTGTAAAGCCCACCTGGATCTATAAATGTCATGAAGCTGGCAAGCTTATACCTTATCAACCACATATTGTCATCCCTGATACATAATATCAAGGAAGAAAAAGTACCTGTAAATTATAAATTTATGAATCAATCTGCCAGGCATGATACATGTTCAAAGCATTTTGTAAATATTTCATATATATATTATTTTTTTTTAAATGTAAAAGTTAAGTTTAGATGAAATTAAGCAACATTATTTTAAAATAAATTTTCTGTAATAATGGTTGTTGTTTTTTATAATCTTGTTTGTATTTTGTTACCGAAGGGATTTTTACTTTCTCTTACCCATAAGGTAGAGAAAGTATTGTTTTTGGGTCAAATTTTCGAATGCGAGATTTTGTTATATTTACACGTTTTGAGGTCCCCTGAATACGAAAATCATGTTTTTAGCAAATGGTCTGTGTGTGTGTCTGTGTGTGTGTGTGTGTCTGTGTGTGTGTGTGTGTCTGTTATCAGCATATCTCAAAAACAAATTATCGCAGAAAGTTCAAACTTGGTATTCTAAATGTGTATCATATAGGGATGCTACAGTAAGCTTTTCGTTAAGATCAAGCAAATGGTTCGTGTACAGGGACAATCAAGAGAATTCTAATACATTACGTCTATGGGGGAAATTGCAGGTAAGTAGAGTTTAACGTCTATAGACTGCACTAAACCAAATGAAACGAATATATATTTTCTGTAATAGAGATAGTTAACTGGGGAAAAAAATTTGTGTATGTAGGAGCCTCGCCTCTCTCCCTGGGGGGGAAGTCCCCCCTCGAGGGGAGTAAATTTTCATGATGGGTGTCTTTCAAAAGAGCTCGTCAATACCTTTAAAACGAATGCTTGAACCATCGATATGCGATAATTTAAAACAAAGTTATTGATCTTTTTTTACTTTTAGCGAAAAAAAAAAAAAACCTTTAGAAAAAAAATCGCTTATAAAACTCTTCAGAAGCCTAATCTGAATTGTTTAACGCAAGTTTACATAATAGTACTCGTTATCTTACCTTTTAATCTGCAACCTGTATTTATAGTATTAAATTTCAGGGTAAGAGAAAGTCGTGTGGGTGACACACCAGATTATTTCAAAATATCTTTTACTTCCCTTACCTGGCTACTCTAGGTAATAGAAATATTATTCTATCAAAAATGTCAATGTAAAGTTTTGCCTGATCTACATCATTTTAAGTCTGAGTGAAAGAAAGGAAAAGAAAAAAAAAAGCTTTATATGGTTTCATATATATATATATATATATATATATATATATATATATGAAAAAAAATATATATATATATTTACACATTTTAATTCATGTCTGCATCTTTCGGTATTTAGAAACATCATCATTAACCATTTATTTTGAATTAATAATTTATGCTCTGCAAAGTTTAAAAACAAGAATATTAATAAACTGATCACAGCCACTGCTAAAATGGGTTTTCCTTAAAACTTTGTATTTTCTATTTTATATCCTTAACCATGTCTCTGTCAGTACAAAAAAAAAAAAAAAAAGCTGTGTACACTCTTGTGTATATCAACAAAAAAATTATAAAATAATAAAAGACAATAAAAAAGGTGGTGGTTGGGTGGGCAGATGTTTGATTACGGAGGTGGGGTGGTGTTGTAAGGCTGGATGGTTGGGTGGGTTTGTGAAATTAAATTTAAAAAAAAAAAAAAAAAAAAAGGTAGAAGGCTTGTTGCATTTGCTTTGTATTACTATGCAAACTTTCATTTTCCAATAAAATTTCAGATTTTTCCTTTTTGAGTTGTCAACTATATTTAATGTTCTAATTATACTGTTAAACACAATGTGATCAAACGGTGAATTTCATTGTGGCTCCGTGGTTTCATTGTTGTTCATCTGCTTTGAAATTTTGCATTTTTAAATCCATATGGTTCCTGTTCTGGTTGGGGCAGGCTGGGGGAGTGTTGCCGGCATAAAACTAGTGTAACCCACAGGCAAGTCACAAGTCTTGCCGCCTGAGTCCTTCTTCCTATCTTGTGTTTCTTGGATTGTTTTTTCATTAATTTTGATTTTATGGTTTTAAGTTAAGATTTGTTGTGTTTCTTCATTGATTCGTTTGTTTTGCAGGCTGTTAATTATTAGATCCGGTTTCTTTACATTAGTGTATTTCATCCACTGATAATTTTTTTTTATTTTAAATCTTATTGGTCATTAGTGTTTCAGTGATCTTGTATCTGTTGCTTGGCTTATGCTTAATAGATCATCTTTTTTTTTTTTTTTTTTTTTTTTAATCTTATTGGTCATTGGTGTTTCAGTGATCTTGTATCTGTTGCTTGGCTTCTACTATGCTTATCATCTTTATTATATATATATATATATATATATTTTTTTTTTTTTCAAGAACAGATGAGTTTGCTAAGTTTCGGTGAAAATTTAAAGTCAGTATTTCAAAAACTCTGACCATTTTCTTCAAAATGCTAATGTTCTCCATTTTTATTTTGAGTCTATCGATAAATTTTGAAAACATTTAATCCAGTTTTCAAAACTGTAAATAAAATTATTCAAAAATCAGCAAGCCATAGATTCATTTTATGTATGAAATATTCAGAAGCTGATTAAAAATTAACTTTCTTATATACTGTTTGCTTTTCTGTTTTTTAAATTTCATTTATTCCCTAAAACAGTTATTTATTTATTTATTCAGAAATGTTGATGAAAAAAGCATATATATATTTTCCTTCTGCATATAATTAAACACCATATTTACTAAGAATAAGAAAATGGAAGAATTATTTTTTTGTTTTCACTTTAAATGCTTTTACATGATTTTTTTTTTTTTTTTTTTGTCTTTACAATTTTGGAACTCAAAACCCCTTAAATGTTTACTTTTTCACAAGTACTCTCTGTGTGAAACAAAGAAAGTTTTACAGCTATTACAAAAGTTTTTCACATACTTATTATTATAATTTTTTAAGTTTATTCTTTTCCAAACTGCTCAGAAGTCTTTTTTTGTGTGGTATAATTTGAAGCATGGTGTAATACTACATTACAACCAGAGCAGAAATATCTTACTTCTTTTTGGATTCTCTTTCCATTATTGTATAAAAAAGAAAAAAAGTTATACAATAGTTGGAATTAACACAAGCCTTGTATACTGCAGAACAAAAGAACTTTCATGATGCAAAATGTCTGCCTCCGTCAACAAAAAACCCAGATAAAAAGCATTTCAGTGACATGGACAAGATTCACTGTCTATTGAAATATATTGATACTAAATAGTCTCTTGTCAAGAATTAAAAAAACGTGCAAACCAGAAAAGAAAAAGAGAAAATATTGATGCCTCTATGCTGTACGGGCACATCAGTTGGAGCCAACATTGGGTAGCCTGTGTGCCATACAAGTAAACCGGCTAAAGGGTTAATACATATAGTTTGAAATTACTGCTGCAATTAGATACTCAGTATAAGATAAAAATACTAGCTGTATTCATTTATAGTTAATTATAACATTTTCTGACTACTGTGTGAAAAATTAGAAAGAAAAAAAAACAAGTCCAGTGATTGCCAGTTGGTGATTCATGACAAAATTTTGGTGGTCCATAGGAAAGTTACAACATTATTTGCATTTTTGATGCTTTATTAGAAATTATATTGATATTAATTTTAACTTCAGGATCTTTCTGAATTTATCATGCTCGCAACGTTATTTTTCAGAATTTTTTTGATGACAGAGAGGATAAATAGAATAATTTTTTATCACAAAAATTTGAATTGTGCTTTTGAATTTCTGATCTGCTTTTGATACTTAGGTAGAAATTGTTTTAAATTGATCAGAATGTCCGAAATCTTCAAAGTTTTACAATGATCGTAAACAATATACACCCCTGCTCAAAAGTTTAGCAAGATCTGCAAACGATCGGTGTTTTTCAATTTAAAAATTTACCTTTCGATGAAATGTTTTCAAACATTGGGTATTTTAAGAACTGGGCCTTCCTCATGCTTTTCATTGAAGATTGGTTTAAGACAACATTTAGAGGACCGATAAGAAATTGAGCGAAATCAATAATGTTTGTGATCACCCTGTATCGTTAAAAGAACGAAATGAATTGTAAGTTTAGGATGTGTTAATACACAGTTTAATTTGTGGATGCATTTGTGTGACGATAGCATATTAAATAACGGAGATATAAGCATTTGTTTAAAAATTCAATAAATAATGTTTTTTATTTATAATATACAGAGTTTTTAATGAAAATTATTGCAACTTTCAGATACACAGGAAAAACAATTTTAAGACAATATACTGCAATTGGAATACAAATATCTCATGAAATACGAACATTTTTATGAAAAAGCGTTTTTACTGTGCATGTGTAAAAGATAAAAAAAAAATAGTATGTTGTGGCCACCACAAGACTTTCTTCTATATTTTCCTATATACATATTCAATCAGTAACAAAAAAAAAAAAAAAAACGATTTTTTTTCTAAGTTTTTATTTTTTTTTTGTTGTTAAAAGTAAAAAAAATCGATAACTTTGTTTTAAATTATCACAGATTTATAGTTCAACCATTCGTTTTAAAGGTATTGACGAGATCTTTCGAAAGATACCCATCTTGAAAATTTACCCCCCAGGGGGGAACCGGTGCCCCCACATGCACAAAATTTTTTTCGTAGTTAACTACTACTATTATCAATAATTCATATTAATTTTACAATCACAAGTTTAAAATAACGCTCATTGTGTACATTTATACGAAATTTTGTCCTATACTGCCATGTTAAAAGTTTACATAAAATACGATCACAGCGCCATCTGCTGGGCGATTGATCCCAAAATCTAATCAGACTCTTTCCATGTCAGGGTCCAACTATACACCAAGTTTGGTTCAATTTTATTCATCGGTTCGTGAGATACGGTGAAAAATACAAAATTTTGCGACCACAGCGCCACCTGCTGGACGATTGATCCCCAAATCTAATCAGCACCATGCCCCGTCAGGTTCCAACTATATACCAAGTTTGGTTGAATTTCATTCATTGGTTCGTGAGATACGGTGAAAAATACGAAAATGTGTCCTATACTGCCATGTTAAAAATTTACATAAAATGCGATCACAGCGCCACCTGCTGGGCTATTGATCCCCAAATCTAATCAGCACAATGCCCCGCCAGGGTCCAACTATATACCAAGTTTGGTTGAATTTCATTCATTGGTTCGTGAGATACGGTGAAAACACTAAACCACAGACAGACAGACAGACACTTTCTAAAAACTATCAATTCGTGTTCAGGACATCCCAAAACGTGTAGATCCGTCAAAAAACGGAGGTCGAAAATTTTCGCGAATCCAATACTTTCTCTATATTACATATAGAAGAAAGTAAAAAAAAAAAAAAAAAAAAAAAAAAAATGCATAGCTTGAAAGCTAGATATTTTGGGCAACTTTTATCAAAAGTGCATTTGAATAGAGTAAAAATTAAGCAAATTATCTGAAAAAGAACGAGCTAGATTTTAGATATTTTCCAAGAGTTGAAATTTCTTAAGGGGCTTTTCACATGCCACATAATCATTTTAAAGATCCAATTATTTTAACCACTCAGCAAAAGTTCTTTATTGTGAAAAACCCCTTATCTCACAAATCTTAGTAAATAAACAAAAATATGTTAGAGTTACAAGCTTATAAAGGGCATTTTACAAAAAAGTACATTTGAGTGTGGCTGAAATAATTGGATCTTCAAATTAATTTCATTGCATGTAAAAAAACCCTTAAGAAATTTCAACTCTTGGAAAATATCTGAAATCTTGCTCGTTCTTTTCAGATAATTTGCTTAATTTTTACTCTGTTCAAATCCACTTTTGACAAAATTTGCCCAATATATCTTGCTTTCAATCTATGCAATAACATTTTTTTATCTTTTGTGCATGCACAGTGAAAACGTTTTTCGTAAAAATGTTTTTCCACATTTCAGGAGAAATTTAAGATATTTGTATTCTGATTGCAGTATATTGTTTCAAAAGGGTTTTTCCAATTAGATAATTTTCATTGAAAACTCTGTATATTATAAATAAAAAGCATGTTGATATTTTTTGGAGTTTTAAAATAAATACTTATATCTCCATTATTTTATATGCTATCACCACACAAATTCATCCTCAAATTGAACTGGTTCTATATTAAAATATCCTAAAGTTACAGTTCATTCCATTCACTTAATACAGGGTGATCACAAGCATTACTGATTTTTCTCAGTTTGCTACCGACCCCCTAAATGTTGTCTTAAACCAATCTTCACTGAAAAACATGAGGAAGACCCAGTTCTTTAAATACTCAATGTTTGAAAACATTTCACTGAGAAAAAAGCTTTTAAATTAAAAAAAAAAAAAAAAAAAAAACTTATTGTTTGCAAACCTTCCTGAACTTTTGAGGTCTCCTGAGTTCATTTTAGCTATTATTACAGTGATATATGTATGCATGTGAGTGAGCATTGTGATGTAAATACATCACCTCTTGTTTAATTCCTATGCCAAAATACATCGTTTTGCAGGCATCTCATCGCAGCCGTTCGTTCCTGGCTCAACGCACCCTGTAAAGTTTGCTTCCCGCGACACTTGTCAACGGGAGAATCGGCGATTGTTTCTCTTGCGTGCGCGAACTGTTTAATTGGTTACTTTTGCGGTCCGATTAACGAATAAAAATCACGTATCCGTGATTTTAGGTGTGCGGACCTGTTTTTTCTTTAGGAGCGATTTTTAAAAATTTAAAAATCAGTTAGTTGGTGTTCCACCTGTGTGCAGAGAAGAATGGCCGGGCACTTGCGTCCGTACGTTATATTTTACCGTTATTTTTATATATGTGGTCCCACACGGTTATTATGACTTGAAACGAAATTGTGACAGTGACCGGAGCTGATTTTTGTTATATAAATATTTTGTTATAAGTATCTTGAATTTATTTTAAAGAAGCATGGCTATGTATTAGAGATTTGAGATTTATAACAGTTGTCCGGATTTCTGCATTCTTGAAGTGGGAAAGCAAATTAATCTTAATAAATACTCTTAAATTGGAATTGAAGACTGCCTTTCCTTTTTTTCAAGACCGGGTATGTTTTATTCTAAACTTTAAAATATCTTAAAAAAGTAAAGATTGAATTTATCTTATACTTGGTATGTACCCATGTATGATCAGATCGAAGCCTAGGGTAATTCATCATTATTTCATACGATCACAATTTGTTAACATATTTTGTTTTAAATTAAAGGCAACCTCTATCCACATTATTAAATAAAATAAAAAGTACCACCACAAGCATGATAATGTCCAAACTCTTTATTTGAATGAACTGAAAGTGGGTATGTATGTTATAGGTCACCATAGCATGAATCTTATTAATTTTTGTGAATCTAGCATTTAGTTTTTTTTACAGGGACACAAAGAAAATTTCTTTTATCATTATGACTTTTGAGCTCAAATTAGTTAAAGTATGATGGCATCTAAACATCTTCGTTGGATGAACTGGCAATTTATGTGTGTTTTATAGATAACAGTCAGAGTCAGATAAACTGTATGAATTTTGCAGAATCCAGCACTTAGTTTTTTTTTTTTTTTACAGGTACACAATGAAAAATTCTTTATCATTATGACTTATGGGCTCAAATTATTTAAAGTGTGATAGTGTCTAAATGCCTATCTGATTGAGCTAAAATTTTATACACATGTTATAAATTTCAGTTGCATGAACTATATTATAAATTTTGGTGAATTTAGCACTTAATGAATTTTTCGTTATGTCATTGTAAAAATTGATATCATTATGATCTATGGGCTCTAATTATTTGGCGCATGATAGCATTAAATTAAGTATCATATTATATGGAGAAAAATTCTCAAACACCCTATAACAATTTTCTTTTTTGTTTATTTAACAACTTTAATTTATTTATACACTCGTTAATTACTTAATATTCGGAAAGTCAAGTGATGTCACTCCAGATATTTTTTCTTTCAGCCTCAAGGATTATTGTTAAACTTAGCATGTACTGTTTACCAAGTAGATGATAGCAGCTAGCAGAGTTAAATTGCAATTAGCGTAACTGGGTAGATATTTCTTTGCATTAAATAAATAAGTCTATCACTATATAAGAAAAATATGTTCAGAATAAAAAAAGGAAATAACTACGAGAGTTTAAGATAAAAACAACAAACTTTTATTCAATATATTCTAAACAGTTTGAAAATTATTAACATGGAAATATATATATATATGTAAATGGATAAAAATATTAATGGCCGGCATTTAATTAATTTAGAGAACTATTTTAAATTTCTTTACATTTAATCAATTTATTTTCCTGAGTGGCAAAGTGAAGAAAAAGTAATTATCAAAACGTCACTTGTTATAGAAGGGAAACAATTCATACTTAAGTGGCAGAGGAAAACAACAGATGCCGGCACAAAAGGAAAAATTCCCCTACTCACATAAAACACCTGCTATTTATATTAGCAAGCCGAGGGACGCCACCGCCCACTTCCTCCTCTTTCGGAAGTCACGTGGCAAGGTGTTACGCAGGGACGTATCCAGAGGGGGGGCTCTGGGGGCTCGAGCCCCCCCCCGAAATTGTCTGAAACATTTTTTTTCATGTTCTTCTGACCAGAAAAAAAATTGTAAAAAAATGAATTTTTTCTCCACAATATCTTTTTTTTGTTGTTAGTTTGTTTGCTTGTGAAACCTTATTTAATAGCAATTTTCTGTCTTGTAAAGTCCAAATTACCGAAATGCATATTAGCGCTTTCTAAAAAGCCCTAAAAAGAGATCTTTATGGTACTCATTGTTGAACACTGTAATGTGAATCCTTTCTTTTAAACACTTCTCTTGCCAGAAATAGCGTTTCAATTCCATGTGAGACAAAAGATTCGTCATTAACAAAGATCACAGTTGCATATGGAACTTCTAGTTTTGTTAGCTATGCACGTAGTATACCTTCCATAGAGTTTAAAATTCTAAAAAAAAAAAAAAAAAAAATGCCAATATAAAGTCTACTTTACAGAAAGACTTGTGATGAAAGATGGTACTATCTAATCCTACTTAAAGCAAAAATGCAAATAATCACATCATAGAGTATAGCATGCAGTATTCATATTTGCAGCGAGGCAGATTTTCAAACAAATGTCCAGATTACCAAACCAGACTGAGCTTTGACTGGACCAGACTCTAGTGGGTATATTCAGTCCACAGGTTCTGTCAAAGAAATTCCGTATCAATTTTCTTTGTTTTCCAAAAGGAAACCGAAGTGTTAAGCCCACTTGCGGACAAAACCCACCATATGTGGCCACGCGTCATCAGCATCGTTCAAAGTATTACACTACTACCGTCATCCGTCGCCATGTACCTATAACTAAATAACATTCGCATAAGGAATCAGAAGAATTACCACAACGAATCAATCAGGGAGAAAAAACAATCGCATGCAATTGTATAGCCCCAAGCATTACAACAAATTGGTCAACACAAAGTCGGAAAAGTATTTGCAACTCCCTGCGCTCGAAAGAAGAAGTAAGGTATTCTACCGACATTGGTATGAACCACAGCTCGCACCATAGGCCAAGTGAAAGGAAAGAGGGAAAACTTAAAATATTTATATATACATACATAATGTTCGAGCTAAGTCTCCCTGAGTTCGACAAACCTCTGAAGAGATCTAAGACGGTCCTAAAACGAAAGTGGGTGTGAGCTGTGATGCAAGTAGAATAATTGGCTCTGCTATCTACTGTCCTGATAGGCCTTAAAAAACCAACACGTGATGTAAACATCTTTGTTATGATCATCACAAAACAGACAATATCTGAGTCTGATGTAGAATACTATGATGGGCCATCCCTTCACTGTTCAATTTCCAAACGATAATCACTAATGACGTGCATCCACAGTTGAAGATACGCTGTGTCACATGAGACACCTGGTTGATACACACCCTGATTACATATAGAAACGCTAGATAGTTCGATACGTACGCCATGCCAGAAGATTTTGAGCAACTACAATGCGCGTAAGCATGGCCCTGGGTCTGTAGGAGACACGTCTACCCACGCTAAACAGTAAGCTATATGAGAAGACCTCAATGTGTTCACTAAACCTAGACATGTAATATGTCTAGGTTTAGTGGACGCCAACACACAGGTCCTCATGTTTCCGGTAATATGATCTAAAGCAAGCATTATTATCTAATTAGAAAACCACATATATATATTATTTTCTTCTACACACATAACAAGAGAAAAAGTATTGGATTTGGAAACTTTTAGACTTCTAGTTTTCAATGTATTTACATGTTTTTAGATGTATTGAACACCATTAGACTATTTTTGTAAACTTAGGTATAAATTTTTTGTTGATTAGATTTTTGGGTACATCGCCCAGCAGGTAGCGTAGCTGCACTAGATTTCCCTTTTTATGGGAACGATATATCTCGGCTGTATAAAAAAAGAAGCTATATCTAAAAAAAAACGAAAAGTATTTGAAACATGGTTGTTTCGAACATAAATCATGCGCCATACCATTGAATTAGGAATTCAGCAAGTTTTTGGTATGTGGATTTTGAATGGACTTAACATTGCACTGAAGCTAGACAGGCAGCATACCAACGGTCTAGAATTCATTTCTAGGGTAATCGTACCATCACAATTTAAAACCTCCACGGAGGAGATGTTTCCCCAACTTCAGTATGCCCGAGCTATTTCATTTACAAAACATGGAGGACACAACGGATTTTACGTGCACCAGATACCATTAATTTACACAACAGTCTTTGGATGGCTCCAGCATCAATCGCTCAATCCTTCAATTACGAGCTCGACTCATTATTAACCGGACTACCGTGAGTCCAGTTTTTGGGGATTTTCTCCGTTTGTCCGCGGTTTATAACATCACGGATTAAAGAACTCTCTAGTAGAGACTTGTGCATTTTAAAGGACTAGTTCCATCAGTTTTAGGCCCAAGGCACTTTTTAGAATTATTATTATTATTAAATCTTTTCTGGCTATTTCAGATTTTAGGAATATTAATTCCATTGTTTGCCGCCATGCGGCATTGTAACCGATCTTATTTATAGCGCATAACCATTTTACTATGCCTAGATACGAATTTTAAGGCAATAACTTATATTTGTTTTAAAGTTAAGTTGATGGGGGGGGGGGACAAACTTTAATGCATACGTTCTTGGTGTACATATGTGTGGGTGTACAACCAACATCTGAGTGAAAGTTGGGCCCCCTCCGAAATTTTTTTCTGGATACGGCCTTGGTGTTACGTAACCACAGCAGCAACGCCGCGAAACTGGAAATAGGGAAAAAGGAGATTGTCACTTCTGCAAAACGAAGTGTAGTTTGAAGTTTGATTTTAATGAAGAAAGTGATAAACTTTAAAAGATAAAGTAAAAGGGAAGATTTAAAATTATGACTGTAAATAAAGACAATATTAAACAGAGTAAGTTAAGCTTTTGAAGGATTAATTTTTTATATAAAAATATAGACTTTAACTTTTATAGTATGTATTATATTTAATGTTTTCAGTTGAAACTTTAAGGGACTAAAGGATTGATACTTAATAACTTCTTATTGCTAAAACTCAAGATGTTGAGACTTAATAAAGGGCTCTGTATGCTAACAATTATCTGCCCTATTTTAACACTGGACTTATTAAAATTGTAAAATAGCACATATACCCATAATTGCCAGAAATGTAGTTAGTTGTACTGTATCAAAGCTTCCTAGATCTACTATCAAGCCTGAAGGTCCCCTTCGTGACGTCACAATCGGGGTCCTTCCCCATCGTTTACTAAAGCTTCATTTCTTCTTCATAAAAACTGATTTCTCATTAATATTCCGTTAAAAAATATCATTTGGCATTTATCTACCCTTTTTATTATATATATATGTATATGTTTTTTTTCCCCCATAGTTTCAGTTAAAATAGATATATTTTCCCTTTCATTTATGTTTATACGTGTATAAATCATTAAGTATTTTTTAAAATCAAATAGTTGATGATGTAAAACTATGATTGTACATGTTATTTTAATAAACGAGGGAAATACACCGAATTCCATTGGAATTAATTTATTTTATAACTATTACACCAAGGAAATTGAAATATTTAAATAATAATAATAATAAATTTTGACACACGTTCTTTAATTTTAAATTTCCAAATTTTAGCATATAAAGATTTAAATTTGAGTTAAAACAACAAAAATGACATTTAATGTTGCTCATTTGAAAATTAATATGAATGAAAATCTTTATTATACATATTTTACCAAATATTTATTTTATTTTTAATTATATTCACATTTATAAGTGTGTTTTAAAATCAAATATATAATGCAATAAATCAAGCTTTCTATATTTTTACATTATTTAAAAAAGTGTTATGATATATTCAGAATTTCATGAAGATCATTCAACTTCGAAGTTTTGTACAAAGAGTATTAAATTAATATTTAAAAAATAAGTATTAATAATTTTTAGATATACATGCATTCACTCTTTCTAAATTTCCAAATTGTGACTTATAAAAATTAAAATATTAATCTAAATTCAATCTTTAAAAGTAAAAAAAAAAAAAAATATTTTTTAAATCCTCTATTTTTGGCTATGTAACATATTTGAAAATGTTAAGTATGCACATTTTTCATCATTTTTATACATGAATTCGAAAGTTTATTTTCTGAAATGTAGATACAACAACTCTTAGTAAATGCTGATTTGTAAATTTTGAAAAAAATTTCGAGTTATAATAAATACAAGATGTTTGAATTAATATTTCAAATTAGTCTGTATTGGGCAATATTAAAATCATTCAGTTTATAGGTAATATCGAATAAATTTGAAATAATGTTTGCCAAAAGAATAATGAATTTTTAACATGCAGTACTTTTAAATTTCCAATTTTTAACATATGAAGATTGAAATTTGAATGTTAAATTTATATTTTAAGAACACTAAAAATGTATATTTAAAATTATCCCCTATTTGCAAAGCACAATAATTGAAAATGTTTTACATACATATTTTACGAAATTTTTATTGATGATGGCTTTCGAAGATTACTTCATAAAGCATAAATACATCATTTGAGTTATTATAATTGTTTTGCAAACATTTAAAGTAAACAATTTGAAGTCATAAATATAAGATGTTTAAAAATATTTCACATTAATATATAAGAAAATTTTGGATCATTCAATTTAAAATTACATGGGCCGAAAAAAAAAAAAAAAAAAAAAAAAAACAATATTTAAAAAATCTGTTTCAGATAAATTTATAATTCCTAAACCAATTCGCGCAATACAAACTACTTATCAAAATTAATTTCCACAATGAATAGAGACAACTTTCATATCAGAGAAGTACAATACTAAATTTCGAAAAAATAATTTTGTGCTCTACATTCGAGATTGTAGGAAGTGTTTCTTCCTTTCTTTTTTAATTTTTTTTTTCTTTTTTTTTATGGGAAAAAAAAAAAGTATTCGATAACTTCGTTTGAAATTATCGAAGATACATGATTCAACTATTAGTTTTAAAGCTATTTATTATTTCTTTTAAAAAATATTTATATTGAAAGTTTACAACATTCGGGAGGATTTCCCTCCAAGGATGCAAAGATGCTCCTATATATACAAATTTTTCCTAAAAGTATTTCGGCCCACCAGTGGTCGAGCGGTTTTGCGCTCAAAGCTGGTAGACGTGAAGTGCCGTTTTCAATCCCAGGTCGCACTCGCCGGCCTAGCCGTTCGAAATTTTTCGTGGTTTTCTCCAAAATTGTGTAAATACGGGATAGGAACCCTTAGAAAACCCCCACGAAGGGCATTCCCCTCAGGCCTAGGATCCTAGTGCAGTCCTCACAATTCAACCCAACTGTGAAGGTGTTCACACATATTGTTAACTTTTAATTTAATTTTAAATAAAAAAAAAAAACTGAATAATAAATTAATGCATTATCATATTAAATAATAATAATAAAAGAAAGATTAATTACATTTCAAATTATAAGCATTTCTTTTTGATTCGTTAAAAATAATCGTAGTTGTGCTCATTTATACAAATTTTTCTCTTATACCGCCATATTAATAATTATCATAAAACGTTATGGTATCTCCACCTGTTGGCGATTTTCACCAAAAGTTGAAGGACATTTATAAATCAAGAAGCAACTTAAACTTTTATGAAATTCTGTTCATTAGTTCCTGAGATACAGATACCACAATATTTTGTCACTCACACACACACACACATATTGACATTTTCTAAAACTGATCAGATCGTGTTTGTCCCTTTCAAAACGTGTAAATCCATCGAAAACCAGAAATAGAAAATCTTTACGAATCCAAGACGTTTTTCTATTGAATTCAGAAGAAAGAGAAAAATAAATAAAAATGAAACAAAAATTTGAAAAATAAAATCTTTTAACGAGTGGTGTTGCCATTCTGCTTTTCATAATTTTTATTGTGCCCGTATAGGACAAAGTTTCGTATAAATGAGAATAATTTTTAATGAATTATTGTAAAATTAAGAAATAATTATTCATAACAGTAACAGTCAATCAAGATAACAGTCAACCTTGCGTGGATGTGTGTGTAAATTTTTAATATGGATATCTTTTAAAAGAACTCGTCAATACCTTTAAAACGAATGATTGAACAGCGATCTCTGATAATTAAAACAAAGTTGTGTTCTACTTTCTTTTTTTTCATTTGGAGAAAGTGTCTTCCGTTGGGGTCATTTTACGGGGTCCTAGCCCTATATTTAAACGTTTCGAGGAAAAACAAGGACAACTCCGAAAGGATAGGTTGACATGTGTCACCTAGGATCGAAACCGGCACCTAATGTTATTGCGAGCAGAACCTTTTGACCACTGGTGAGAAGCTTTCGTAATTTTTAAAGAATTTTTACGTAATTTCTATCATTTCTAAAGAAATATTTAATTTTTTTAGAAATATTACAAAAATTTAAAAGAAATTAATTGACGCTTTTTAAAATCTCTGTTTGACTTTTTTTTAAAATCTATTATTTACAGTTGCTAATTTTCTGGAGGATCTACTGTGAAATTAATCATTTCTTGTCTTCGTATAATTATTCAAAAGAATGTTACACATTGTTTTTATACATTCATTAATTAACTGAGTTAGTGATTTACCACAATTACAAATTCCTTCAAATTCTAATCTGCCATCCATTTGTTTTTCTTTAAACAATTCACATAATAGAAATCATTGATTTTCAGATTTCAAAAATTTTTCCTCATATTCTGCAGTAATACAATGTAAATGAAAATTAACTCAATTGATGTTTATTAAATGATGGAATCTAAAAATTCATTCATGAAAAATGTAATTTAAATGTATGTGAGGTGTGAGGTGAGGACAAACATTGTTTGCTACATGCATTCCAAGCTGAAGATAAGATAGTAAAACATAATAAATGGACCCGCCGATGGACATCAGTTTCTTATAGATAAGGGACCCGGGTTGTGACGTCACACGCTGTCAGCAGTGATACCTTCAGGCTTGATAGTAGATCTAGGAAGCTTTGACTGTATGCAGCTTGCGAAACTGTGAAAATCTTTACATTCCTTAGCCAAATGATATAAGAGTCATTGAAAATGCAAATAGGAATTTAGTAGTAGTATCTATTAATATATGCTGGAAGAAAATTTTGGCGTAATTGTCATTTTCATTATTAGCATACTAATATTGAATCTCGTGTCCATTCATCATATTATCAGTTGAAAATTGCGTGATTGGAATTTAAATACAAATAGAAATAAAATGACATTAACCATTAGATATATCTATTTTAGAGAAAAATGTTTCATGTTCTGTACTAGATGAGACATAACAAACCTTGTTAATAGCTTCTGGGCCCTGTGTCTATCCCTTTTGTCTGATTTTTTTTGTACATTTTCTGACTACTGTTTTTTTTTTTTTTTCCCCGCTGCATACTTGTGATTGTGCTGTTTATTTATTTTGTATGCATTTTTTACTCCCCTTCCCTCCTTTTTACTTTCTTCTATATTCAATAGAAGAAAGTATTGGATGCATAAAAATTTTCGACCTCGGGGTTTTGATGGATTTACATGTTTTCAGAGCTGTAGAACACGATTTGACCATTTTTAGAAAATGTCTGTCTGTCTGTCTGTGTGTGACAAATTTTTGTGGCAACTGTATCTCAGGAACTACTGCACAGAATTTCATACAAATTGGTATGTAGTTGCACCTTGACATAAATTAGTGCCTATCAACTTTTGGTAAAAATTGTCTTACAGGTTACGTTGCCATCCCGCTTTTTCTAAATTTTTAACATGGTGGTATAGGACAAAATCTATATATATAAAAGAACACTTCCTGAGTGAGTTAGTGAGTGAGGGGGTGATCTATCAACGCCCAGACCAAACCCCTGGACCTAGAAGCATGAAATTTTGTGACAATGTTCTTTTTATGACGTAGGCATCCACTAAGAAGCGATTTTACAAAATTCGCCCCCCAAGGGGGGGAGGGGGGGCAAAACGTGATTTCACAAAATCCTTCATATCTCAAACAAAAAAACAGATATCTGTAAAATTTTTGCTTTAAAATATAGCTAATACAAATGTCAAAAAACCAATTTCTGGAATTTTCAAAATTCGGTCCCCAAGGGGGGCGGGGGGGCAAAACGTGATTTCACATGCGTAAAAACGTGATTTCGCATAATCCTATATATCTCAAACAAAAAAATAGATATGCGTGAAGTTTTTGCTCTAAAATATAGCTAATGCAAATATCTAAAAGCCAATTTCTGGAATTTTAGAAATTCAGCCCCCAGGTGGGGCAGCAGGGGGCGGGAGAGGGGGGGGGCAAAAAATAAAAAGAGAGTTAGATCGTTCAAAATTGGTATATAGAGGTTGTCGATACCTACAAATCGATTTCGGATATTTTCGAATTTGTAAAATTATTAAGAGGGGCGGCAAGGGGGGGGGCTATGGGGCAAAAACAAATAGAAATACAGTTAGGCCGTTCAAAATTGGTACAGTTAGGTTTTAGATGCCTGCAAGTCGAATGGGGATATTTTCGAAAGTGTAAAGTTATTAGGAGGGCCGGGAAAGGGGGAGGGGAGAGGGGGGGGCAAAAAAAAAAAATAGAGTTAGATCGTTCAAAATTGGTATATAGATGTTTTCGATACTTACAAATCGATTTCGGATATTTTCGAATTTTTAAAATTATTAGGTGGGGCGGGAAGGGGGGGGGCTATGGTCAAAAACAAATAGAAATACAGTTAGGCCGTTCAAAATCGGTACAGATAGATTTTAGAGGCCTGCAAGTCAAATGGGGATTTTTTCGAAAGTGTAAAGTTATTAGGAGGGCCGGGAAGGGGGGGCAGAGGGGCAAAAAAAAAGAAAATAGAGTTAGATCATTCAAAATTGGTACATAGAGGTTTCCAATACCTACAAATCGATTGCGGATATTTTCGAATTTTTAAAATTATTGGGAGGGCGGGAAGGGGGGGGGGAAGTAGAGCGGTAAAAAAATAAAAATAGAGATATATCGTTCAAAACTGGTGCATAGAGGTTTTTGATACTTACAAATCGATTGCGGATATTTTCAAATTTGTAAAATTATTAGGATAGACAGGAGGGGGGGTGAAGTGGGAAAATAATAGAAATAAGAGTTAGAGCATTTTGGGAATTTTTTCCGAAGGCAGTGAGAACCCGGTGCGACATTTTTCCTACTCAGATTTTGTTTCTCTTTTTTTTCATGTGATAAAAATTAATGCAATTTTGAGAATTCATTATAGTGATTCATTTAAAAATAGGGACCAGCGAAGCGGGCGTTGCCTGCTAGTTTTGTATAAATGTGCATAAAGAGAATTATTTTTTTATTAATAATTATGAAATTTACCAGAATTATTTATAATAGAGATAGGCAACTGGAAAATTTTTTTGTATGTGAGCCTTCCCTCCCCCCCCCCCCTGGGGGGGAAGTCCCCCCTCGAGGGGAGTAAATTTTCATGATGGGTATCTTTCAAAAGAGCTCGCCAGTGCCTTTAAAATGAATGGTTGAACCATAGATCTGCGATAATTTAAAATGAAGTTATCGATTTTTTTCATTTTTAACAAGAATTTTTTTTTTTTTTTTTTTTTTAATGTAATGTAATGACCATAAAATTGATTTTTTTTTTTTTTTTTTTGGGGGGGGGGGATATTTAGTGTTATACTACTTCTTTAATATGGAAATCGTCCGCATTATGATGGAAGATAATTCTTTTAAATAATAATTTTAATAAATTATTTTTACTGAGTGAATTTGTATAGGAAAATATAGAAGAAAGTTATGTGGTGGCCACAACATACTAGTTTTTTCATGAACTCGGAGATCTGCCCCTGCTCACTCTACTCACCAACCCTTGAAAGATGTTTTGCTGTTCTCCCATCTGACTCGCTTTATTTATTTTATTAACCTCTTTTACTGAATAGGAATATTAACAGTGCAGAACACAAGAAAAAAGCAGAACAGTATTATAGAAATCCCCTCATTCAATGTCAAATTGTTCTCCACATTCAATGTCAAATTGAAATACATAATATTTAACACCTTTTTTAAAAAATAAAATATGTTAAAAATCATTTTTTTTTTTTTTTTTTCTTAATTGGAATAGAAAGAATTTTGTAGCATCTAGACCATTTAGCATTACAGTTTTAGTATATGACCACCTTGGAGACTTTTTTAAATTGTTATCACTATTTGGCGTTAGATTTTTTTGGTATAATTACTTTTCTTCTTTTTTTTTAAATCTACTACCTATTCCCCCCCCCCCTAATGCCTATCCTTTTTTACTATTAGATATTTTAGTTAATTTAGGGTAATATATAATGCTCTATATATATCTAATGTACAGCTAGGTAATGATTTTACATATTCAAAAAAAAAAAAAAAGTTTATTATTATTTTAAATTGGAGAAATCTCCTACAGCTTCAATTTTTAATTCTTTCCTGCTTATAATTTTAAATAACGAAAAATAAAATGTACTTCATTCTCTGTGAGAGTTATAGGTGATGAATTTTTTTTTTTTGCCATTATTAGAAATATTAAATGTATCATAGAAATATTTAATTCTGTAACGTTAAAAAATTATCAATGTGAAATTAAAATGTGCCATCTATAAATGAGCTTGAAGAAAGATGAAGAAAATGAAAAAGTATTATGAAAACACTCCCCCCCCCTCCTCCCAAGTTTATGGGTATTTATGCTCTCATAAATGGGTACTCAAATTTCATGAAATCTTCTTCATTTTTGACAAAAGTGTTTCCAGAAAAATGCCCCAAGCGAACATTTTGTCAAATTGACAAAATTACTATCGTTATTTGTTTTTAGAATGCAAATTTTGTCAAGAGTAGAGAAGTATTTTTTCATTTTAATTTTGTGAAATTAACAAATAGTTTTGTAGTTTCGAGAGCTTTAATTTTGTCATATTCGGGGACATTGCTTTCATCATAAATGAGCATATTTTTATCTGATTAAATCATTTCCTTAGTATTTTTTACTACCATTGTCGCCAAAGCCATTCTACGAGGAATTTTGTCCCGTTGTAACTCATAAACTAATGCATATTTTTAAAAATTCTGTTTTGACATTCAGGAATTTCACAATTTTTTAATTAATTAGTTTTTAAAAACTTTATATATATAAAGGGAAGAATTTAATAACATTATAAAATATATATATATATATAAATAATAATACATATATATATATGTAAAATAAAATGCTGGGATACTGCAGGTGTACAGTCGTGGAGTATACAAGGAAACAGTCAGGTCTGCTGGAACATCTCTTTATTGAATATCCATAGATTATAAGGACTATGAAGGCAATGGACAGTTCGGATATTAAGTACGTAATCCAATTTGGGGTTTAGTTGGACGTTATAATCGAAAATCGCTGTCACCTTTCCAGACCTCAAGGCCGGGCCCCGAGACTGGCTTGCTCAGTAGTTAAAATCTTTCCAGCCGATGATAGTTCAAATATCTCTAATCGTTCTCTCAATTTTCGCGAGTTTTCTATTTTATACCTGTAATTTTTGGTGTAATTTGGCGTATTTCTAATTCCCTCCTTATTTCCTTTATTGGCTATTTCATTTAATAATAACGCCTTCTCTTTATCTCTTATTGGTTGTACTTTCATTTTTCGCAGACATTGTAACGCCGTTTGACTCTCCACTTTGCCAATTCGCCAAGTCATTAAAACAATTATTTATTGCTTTGTATTTGACATAAGTAATCAAACCTTAATTTAGAATCATAAATCTTCTATTTCTTTTAACATTGCTAATTTAATTCTTGTATTGAATCTTTCTGAAGCCAGGTACTTTTGCATTGCTCATTAAACTTAATTTATAGACTATTTCCAGGCATCAAAATGCTTAATGATTAACTTGTTCATTTATTTTTGAATGATGATCGCGATTGTAAATTCCCATTTGTTATTTTTTATGCTTTTAGTCTTACAGGCTAAAATGAAATCTCCTTTAATTTATTTTGCAATATTACTTTGAAATACAAAAAGAATACCCTGAAAATATGAAAATAATACTTTAAAATATAAAAATATTAATTCTGACTTCTTTTTATACCTTATTTTTCATATATATATATATATATTATTTTAAAGATGTAAAATGCAAATTTCATTTAGTGAAAATTTGCATTTTATCATTAAAAAAAAAATAAATAAAAATAAAATTTCTGGAAAACTATTACTAATTTAGCAGCTGTAAAAATTTTGAATGTAAAAGCGGAAGTTAGAAATATGTATTCATTAATGAGCTACAATAGGAGGGATTACTCGCCCATACAATAACATATTCTTTTATTTACGGCAACTATATGTGGAGAGTCTCCTTAACAGGCAATGTAGAAATTTGAAATGTTTATTTATTGAACTTTGTAAATGTTTATATTTCTTGAGAAATTTAAAGTTTTGATAGTTATTTTTTTTTTTTTTTTTTTTTTTTTTTAAGGCTTTTAGGTAGAGATCACATTGTTTCAATCAATTTGTTTTAATCATAATTTAAACCACTGTTTAAACAATTTTTTCTCTATTAAAAAAAAAAAAAATAAAAATAAATAAAAAATATTTCATTCCTAAAAATTCAAAAGGATTTTTATATAAGTTGCAAGGTTATGAGAGGTATCGATTTGGGAGAATGAAGATCACTAGTAGTCGGATTTGACACTAGGAATTGGTAGCTTCAGTGATAATGTTGAGTTGAATTAGAAGTACAGCACCTAAAATATACAGTGTGGCAAGTGCTTATGATCGAATGCTTAAAATATTGCTAAAAAATTTAAGCTTCCCAAATAGCACTGCGATAGAATTTTTTGTTCAAATCGAACAGCTGATTGCCTTTTCCCAGTTTCATCTGTTAAATCACGTTATCTAAGCACATAATTAACCAATAGGCAGTTTTTCAAGCAATAAACTCGCACTGACCTCTGGTGAGAGGCTTAATTTTTATGGCACTGATTTGCTGGTCACTGGTCGCTTTCCACACTATGTATTCTAGGCCCTGTATTAGAAGTATTGAGGTGGAAAAGTAAAATTCACTCGTCTGATCTAGTGTTGGTGGTGGTTTCGATGATAGTGTCGAGTTGAATTAGAAGTATTGAGTTGGGGAAGTAAAGGCCACTAGTTAGTACCAGTTTGATCTAGGATTGCGTGGTGATGTTTTGGTTAAAATATCAGACTGACATCATCGTGGCAATCAGAGAAAACAGGGAAATCATGGTACTTTAATTGATATGGAGAAATCAGGGATTTTTTTAAAAACACCCAAAAATCATGAAAATTTTCATTTTTGTCCAGCAAGCTTGACTGAAAGATGACCAAACAGGTGTTCTTAACCATGATTGCGCAGGATTGGCTGCTTTCTAGTTGAATCTCACCTACTTAACATTAGAAAAAATATGATGATAATAATAAATATTTATTTTTAGTGCAACAACTTGAGAAATAATATTAAAAGGAGACTTGGCACTGGATTATTAAAGTAAGTAAAAACTATAACGTTAGGAACGCCAAAGAGAAAATAATATTGGCTGTGAGGAAAATCATAATTTTAAATTTGATTCAGCTAAAGTAATTTGCAGGTCTAAATCCATTCATGAGCTCGATTTCTTTAAAGCTTTCTATATTTATAAAAATCTTAAAAATATTGTGAATTGTGATTTCGCTGTACCGTATTTGTCTGATTGTTGGAAATTTTACATTTGGCCCACATTTTCTTAATTTTCCTACAGTTTTCATTTCACAACTACTGTTTCTAAATCCTGTTGGCCACTTCCCCAACCTTCTACGCAATTCTATTGGTTGAATAGAATTCGGTCCCTTTTCTATATATAAGAGCACTTCTCTCTGATTTCTTTATGCATTGAAGACGGTACGCTAAAGGCTACCGAAACAGCTGTCTGCTTCCCAATATTATTTTCTCTTTGGTGTTCATAACGTTGTAGTTTTTACTTGAGAAATAGTTTTATGTCTTGATATTAATATATTATGCAATTAAAATGAGTCATATTTTTATAATTTTGTTAATTTCTCAAGTGAACAAAGAAAAAAAATAGACTGATATATTTAGAAATATTTATTCATGAATTAATCAACCGTGAATATTCATTTTAGGTAAATTGGAGTGTAAAGGTTGATATTTTTATTTACCAACTATGTGAAAAATACCAGAGCCGGGAATCGAACCCGGGCACCTCCGCTTAACGCACGGATGCTCTACCACTGAGCTACCCTGGCTGACATCCAGCTAGTGAGAAATGCCTAGCTGGATGTCAGCCAGGGTAGCGCAGTGGTAGAGCGGAGGTGCCCGGGTTCGATTCCCGGCTCTAGTATTTTTCACATAGTTGGTAAATAAAAATATCAACCTTTACACTCCAATTTACCTAAAATAGACTGATATATTTTTGCCCATCATTAGTTTTTTTTTTTTATTGCAATGGTTTAGTGAGCATATTACACAAGAGTATATGTGCACAAAATTATGGAATGCATATAATAGGTAATGGAAATCATGGAAATATCAGAGAACTTTTGTTTGGAATTTCTGTAACCATCCTGATTGAACATAGAAATGTAGAATTGAGAGAAGATTAGTGTAAAATGTTACTAGCTATTTGGAATTAGTTTGTCAAGTTGAGAACCGATTTAAGGGCAGTTGCGAAAATGGAGGTCAGTTGAATATAAGTAATTTTAAAAGGAGTATTTCGAGGGAAAATGGAGGTCAGTTGAACATAAGTAATTTTAAAAGGAGTATTTCGAGGGAAAATGGAGGTCAGTTGAATATAAGTAATTTTAAAATGAATATTTGAGGGAAAATGGAGGTCAGTTGAATATAAGTAATTTTAAAATGAGTATTTGAGGGAAAATGAAGTGAATCGTTTCAATAACTATTTACTATAAACTGACTTCTGACTCAAGGAAGCATGTGCTTCTGTTTTATCCTTAAAGTGTGCTCTTTATACGATTAACAGTTTGGAAGTGGGATTAAAGATTTCTACATAAGGATATTCAAGTGATGGCCACGGAGCACTCATATGGTGAGATCAGTTTTTTAACATAGTTTTCAATTAGTAGTCGTTTTTCAATTGAATTAATTTTAAAAGTTACCTTCATATCGTAGTGTCCCCTTTTTCTTACAAATAAATAAATAAATAAAAGGTTGGGTTTTAGAATTTGAGTACTTATTGAATTTCCATCGCATGCTTTTGACCACGCAACAAAACAATTTACAGGTTGAGGCGGGAGCTCAGGCTCCACAAAGTGATTTACTTTTAACAGAACAGCTTAATTTCCAGATGCAGCCTTGTTCAGTTAGAATGTTATTTATGCGTGACTTTAATAAAAATTATTTGTGAGCAGAAAAATGTCTAGCACTGATAGATTGAATTCCATTGTTATCAGAATCTTATTTAGAATAAAAGATGACTTTGAATGTGTAAATTGGTGCATTATGTAAATGGCACCATATCGTGGCTTGCCACAGTTTCGACTGCGGCAAGCCATAATATGGTCGCTGAAGAAAGGGCAGATGCACCCTGAAAGCTGCTATGACCAAGAAGGTAACGGAGCTTTATAAGGTTTCTATGTAATTAAATATGCTCCGATTTTTAAAGGTTTTAAAAGTTTTTTAAAAATGTAAATGTGTTTCATTTAATTTTAAGCTTACAAACATACAATGTACAATTAAAAAAAATTTAATTAAAGACTTTTTCTATTAGCTTGATTTGCACTAAAAGGTATGAAAAGATTAAAATGAAGTGTTAGTTGCCACCTAAATTTCATACTTTAGTTAATTAAAAAAAATCTAATTGTTGTGTCGAAAAACTTGGCACCCCTGGATTCAGAAAAATTGCCCCTTTCATTGGGTCCCAAATTTGTAACGATGGGACTGATATTTCTAATTTATTTTCCCCTTTTTCTGTTTTTAACCTGGATTCGGCAGAAGGTTTATGACAGAGAATATAAGCTAAAAAAAAATCTTTAATAAAAATACAGATAACAAGATTTAAACACAAAATTAATGGTAAAAACTGGGAAAAGATATTTAATACTTTAGAAAAATAGATACTATTCAAAAGCATTCTTATTTGGAATAGTAAGTCCCACCTTTATATGTTTCTCTAAACCTAAAGCACCAAATTATTTAACAAATTCGTGATTAAATAACTAAACTTTTATCGTCAACAATCAAAACGATAAATGTCATATGTTTATATATGCTAGTGCCCTATAAAAAGTCAAACAAAATATTAATAATATTAAAAAAAAAAATTAAGTAAAGTGTTGGTTGCTTTAGACGAATTCAGGGGGCGTGGCTTATTATTCTTTTGTAATGTCATAAAAATTTCCTGCCTGCAATGTGTTAATATTACAGAAATAAGATGATTTGTATTATAAACATCGAAAACATTTCTTAGAAAATAATAAAAAAACAGAAAACTAAAAATTTTCCAGATTGGAATTAACTTGCATAAATTGGACTCATAATATATGTCCTGTATACAGGGGCAGACTGGCCCACCCGGCGATCGGGGCCAACTGCCAAAAATGGGCCAAACAATACTTTTTTCATTCTCGTCATTAAATTTCAGTTGATAATAGATAAGCAAAAACTAGTGCCAATATATGCTTAATATTCTTCAAGTAAATGTTAAAATTCTAAAAATTTAAATATGCGATACACCGACTGGCCCTGGAAAAAAAGATCAAATTATCATTTTTTCCCCCTCCTTCCCGCTCCCCCCCCCCTCCTTTTTTTTTTTTTTTTTTTATTGTTTCAGGGGGTGACTAGATTGTACTAGGACAGAAAGCCGCACACCACTTTGGGAGCGGTTTTAAGCGTTTCTATCCAATTCTGGTCATCCTGTCCGATAGTCCTCCAACACTCCAAATAATAATAGGGCGAGTTAGGTCAGCACTGGCCGGAATTTTGAGGCCCAGGTCAAATTCCTTGCTAATTCGGCCCGGCTCGATATGGCATCTTAACTATCGACCCGGACCCATTTCAGCTCCTTTATTTTTTGTAACGTATGTCTTGGCCCGATCAAAAAAAAAATCAAAGATAAGAAGAAAAAAAAAAATTGCATGCATTTCAATGCAAAAATTTTTTAGCATCTATTTTCAGCTGTTTTATACAGCCAAGAAATAGATTATCCATTAACAAAACTATCGATCTTTTAGAAGACAATTACATAAAAACAGAAATTCATTATCATTAACAGACAGAAGGCGCACAGGCACAGAGAAAGGTCAAACATAAAATAGTAGTATGCATGAAACTATGAAAGTAAATATTAAAAATGGTTAATACTAATAAAAATCTAATTTAATCCTTTGCCATTTATATCTTATAATGTATTCGAAATCCTTTTTTGTGATTTTGTAAACAAAACTTTAAAACTAATCCAAACACTTTCAATGGAAAGATGCTTTTGCACATCTGAAAACTGATGCTAATTTCATTGTAATTAGTGTCCTGGAAAGTTGTAGAAAAGTGCTTAAAAATATCGTTCAAGTTCCGAAATTCTAAAAACTTTAGAACATAAAGCCTCATAGGCAAAAACTTAACTAATTATTTTTGTTGGTACTTGTGCGCAAAATAGTACTGACATACATACAGTTTTGAATAGGAAATCTACTACTGTAAACTTAAACAGCATATATAAGTTTCAAAATACACTAAATATGTTTGCGGGAATCAGAGTGAGAATAGATACAGTCAAACAATCAAGTTGAAGTTATAAACACTTTTTAACCAAACAAAATTTCCAGTGACATACTAGCCTATAAAATTATGCAAAATACCTTCCACGTTAATTAACGAGAAATGTTGGGAAAAAAAAAAAAAACAGTCTAACACGGCCCGGAAAGAATTCAATCCAGGTACGACCTGGCCTGAGACAGAATTGAGAAGCTCAGCCCAGGGGCCGGGCCAGGCTGAGCTCAGACTCAAGCCTCAGACTTCACACTAGTGATGCCAGATTGGGGATTTTGTCCCCATTTTGTGGATTTTTGAGGCTTTTGGGGACAATTTTGGGGACCAAATGTTTGTGGGGACTTTTTTGGAGAATTCTAAAATTTTTGGGGACAAATCTGGGGAGTTCTTCAATTTTCTGTCAATGTTGGCAACATAATGATTTATCTCTACAACCAGGGATTTTCAATAGCTTTATTGTTATTTGGGGATTTTTTTCAAAAATTGCCTTCATTTTGGGAAAAATCTGAGCTTAAATCCACTTAAATCTGCTTGATATACATATATATATATATATATTTTTTTTTTTTTTGAAAAAAATTTTATTTTCTCCTTTTAGTAGAAATCAAGTTGGGGATTTTTTCAACCCCCCCCTGATTTCGGGAAATTTAAAGACCTGTTTGGGGAAATAATTTTCGACCATCTGGCATCACTGCTTCACACCCATGCAGACCTGCAGGTGTCTTCTAAGGAGAAAAAAACAAATAACTCTCCCTTTTTTAAAATTGAAGGGAAAATAATCCCGATTTCCGGGTCAAATTTTTTACTTTCCGAGCATATTCTTACTATATGACAAAAGTATTATAATCATGAAAAAATTCGACTACGACATTTTGGTGTATCCATACTTTTGTGGTCTCCGGAATTAAAATTTTCGCTTCTTTAAATTCAATATAATGTTGGTAAATACGTTTAGGTCTACGTCTGACGATCTGTGTGGATTTTCATGAGCGTTGGACTCATGTTTCTTTAAAGAGGCATGAGGAAATTCTTTATCACTATAACCCCTGGATTCAAATTATTTAAACTAGCAAACCCGTGCGAAATATTCGCACTCTATTTCATTTCTTATTTACCTTTAAAATCTGAAACTCATAAATGTTATACCAATTTCACCACTTAATTAAAATTTTAATTTACCAGAAGCCAAATTATTATTAAAACCAAATTAATATTGTACAATAGGGAAACCAAAATCTTCAAAGAAAGGTTTCCAAATAAAATTCAGGGTTCACGATCCAATTTTCATACTTCCACAGGCAGTACAGTTTTAATATAGGACTTCCACGACGCCTTTTAAATTTTTGTCGTCATGTTGGCGATGACTTTTTATTAATTTTGGTATATTTTATTTATTTATTTTTTGTTTAAAAATAAATAAAATAAAATAAAATAATTCCTATTTTGATTATATTTCTTAAGATCGTGTTTTTTAGTCAATTTATGACACAAAAGTTCATATTCTGTATATATCTTTAAAATATTGCTAGGTTTAAAGTTACGCTTGCAAAGATTCTGAAGAAACAACTGTTAAAAATACATTTTTTCGTAAAATAATCTCATCAGACAAATGTCGTCATTTTTTCTTGTTAGTCCATTGAGCTAAGTCTGCCTGCTTAAATATTGTCCGTGTATAAATATTATTTTTTTATCCTTGCGTATCATGCCGTTTCGACAAAAAATAATTGAAACTGGTCCACGTTAGAGAAATATTATATATATTGTGATAGCATCTAAATACTTTATCCAATTGAAGTAAAACTTAGTCGGCATAATTAATATCACCACCGTACGGCTTGTAAAGATTTAGACGAGTGTAGGACTTATATTTCATAGAGACATGAAGAAAAAATCTAGAGTGACTCCACTCGACTTTCCGAATATTGAGTAATTCACAGTTTTGTAGATAAAGTAAAGAAAGAGGAGTTGTTAGACAAACAAAAGAGAGAAAAACATAATAGAGTGCTTGAGTATTTTTATCCATATATTACACGATGTTTTATTGAACGCTACTGAACTTTGAGCCCATAGATCATTATGATAAAGAATTTTTCGTTGTGTCCCTGTAAATACCTATAAATGCTAGATTCATCAAAATGCTTATAGTTAGTGCAACAGTGATTTATAATATTCATATCAATTTTCAGCTCAATTAAATACGGCGTTTAGATGCTATCGCACTTTTAAAAATTTGGTCCCATAGGCCACAATGATAAAGAATTTTTCTTTGCGTCCCTGTAAAAAAACTGTAAGTGCTAAATTCACCAAAATCTATACAGTTGGTGCAACTGTGACCTATAACATGTGTACAAATTTTTTGCTCAGATTAATCAGGCGTTTAGACGCTATCACACTTTTAAAAATTTGGCCTCAAAGGCCATAATGATAAAGAATTTTTCTTTGTGTCCCTATAAAAAAAAATATAAGTGCTAGATTCATCAGATCAATAGGGTTCGTGCTACGGTGATTTGCAACTTACGTATCAACTTACAGCTCATTCGAGCTAAGCGTTTAGACGCTAGCGTGTTCACTCACACACATACACACACACATACATACATCATCGTACAAATAGTGAAAACGGTCTCCGGGGACCTCGAAACGTATAGAAACAATCAAAGTCTCAAATTCGGATTTTTGACATGATTACAATACTTTCCTCACTATAGTGTTCGGAAAGTAAAAAAGTATCATGAGGGCTTGTATAATTAAAGTATTTCAAGTGTGGAGTATAAAATTCTAAATATATGTATTACACGGAAAAATTAAATAGAATTCATATACATTGCGATCTATGGACTCTAATTTCGTTTTAATAACTTTAGATTGTTTAGAAAATAAATATAAAAGTGATATATTTTATATTATTTTGTAATGGATGATCGTTATGGGAAATAATGTGCGTATTATTTAGTGATTTTTGACAGGGAACTACGAAATAATTTACACATTTCGCATGTTATTGGGTTAATTATAGGAAATTCGTTAAATTATTTAAAAGACACTAAAACTGATACATAATTTAGAATTTTGCTATAGGATGACTGTTATTGGATATTCCTTTCTTAAATTTTATACTTTTTTACAGGGAAACACAAAAGAATTCGGAAACATTACCGTCCATTGTAGAAATATTTGAACTTACAGAGAAATATTCAAACATTCTATTGTATTTTTCAATTTTGATAAATTACCAAATTATTCAAATTTGTGTAAATGCTTGATAAGTACTAAATCTTCGGAAAGTCGAGTGAAGCCACTTCAGATTTATTTTTAATTATCTAATTATATTTTAAAACATCGGAGATCGTGAATTCAAGTCGAGTCAAATATAAAATAATTAAGTAAAAAACGGTTCATATATCGTTAAGAAAGTCTTAGTTGCTTGTTATTTGCTTGGAATTTGTCTTGGGAAATCTATCGAATCTGCGTAATCTACGAATCTACGAATTTTGGTGCGTAAATTGTTTATATGTATCCGACACTTATTGTAACAGGATTTTATGAAATTTTCCTCCCCTTCCCGGGGTCGAAAAGCAATAAACAGTGTAAAAACACGTTTTCCCGCTTGAATTCGCTTTAAATTATCCTAGAATGACGAATTTTGGCGTGTGGATTATGTCAAAGCTTCCTAGATCTACTATCAAGCCTGAAGGTCCCCTTCGTGACGTCACAATCGGGGTCCTTCCGTATCGTTTACTTTCGCTTGAAACCTCTTAAGATCTTCTCTAAAAGCTTCATTTCTTCTTCATAAAAACTGATTTCTCATTAATATTCCGTTAAAAAATATTATTTGACATTTATCTACCTTTTTAAAATATATATGTGTATAATATGTTTTTTTTTTTCCCATAGTTTCAGCTAAAATAGATATATTTTCCCTTTCATTTATGTTTATATATGTTTACTTAATTTAATATTTTTTAAAATCAAATATTTGGTGTTATAAAACTAAGTTTGTACATGTTATTTTAATAAGCGAGGGAAATACACTAAATTCCATTGGAATAATTTATTTTATAACTATTACACCAAGGAGATTAAAATATTTAAATAATAATAAATTGTGACACACGTTCTTTAATTTTAAATTTCCAAATTTTAGCAAAGAAAGATTTGAATTTGAGTCAAAATAACAAAATTGATATTTAATATTGCTCATTTAAAAATTAATATAAATGAAAATCTTTATTATACCTATTTTACCAAATATTTTATTTTTAATTATATTCACATATGTCTATTTCAAAATCAAATATATAATGCAATAAATAAATCAAGCTTTGTATATTTTTACATTATTTTAAAAAGTATTATGATATATTCAGAATTCTATTAAGATCGTTCAACTTCAAAGTTTTGTACAAAGAGTATTAAATTAATGTTTAAAAAATAAGTATTAACAATTTTTAGATATACACATGCATTCACTCTTTCTAAATTTCCAAACTGTGGCTTATAAAAAATGAAAATATGAATCTAAATCCAATCTTTAAAATTAACAAAAATATTTTTAAATCCTCTATTTTTGGCTATGCAACATATTTGGAAATGTTAAGTATGCTTATTTTTCATCATTTTTATACATGAATTTGAAAGTTTATTTTCTGAAATGTAAATACAATAACTCTTTAGTAAATGTTGATTTGTAAATTTTGAAAAAAAATTCGAGTTATAATAAATACAAGATGTTTGAATTAATATTTCAAATTAGTCTGTATTGGGCAAAATTAAAATCATTCAGTTTATAGGTAATATCGCATAAATTTGAAATAATGTTTGCCAAAAGAATAATGATTTTTTAACACGCATACATACATTCAGTGCTTTTAAATTTCCAATTTTTAACATATGAAGATCGAAATTTGAATGTTAAATTTATATTTTAAAAATAATAACAATTTATATTTAAAATTATCCCTTATTTGCAAAGCACATAACTGAAAATGTTTTACATACCTGTACTGATAAGTATAAAGGATTTAAGTCCAAAAATGTCGATTTTGAGTTAAGTACATAGTCAGACCCAGAAAAAAATTCTCTATCGATTGGTATAAAGGATTTAAATCCATGTCATTTAGTCTTTGAGATAATCCATTGGTAAAAAAAGATTCAAGTCAGAAATTTAGCATTAATCTTTGTATAAAGTATTTAATTCAATTTTTTCCCCTTTATTAAATGAAGGTTGACAATCACTAAACGGTATAAAGGGTGTAAATCAACATAATCCCTTTTCCCTAATCGATTCTTCTGATTAGTTTTTAGTTAGTTTAACTTTATTTTTCGTCTCCTGAAAAATCAAGAATATGGACTTAAATCCTTTATACTTATCAGTACAGATACATATTTAAGAAATTTTTATTGATGGCTTTCGAAGATTACTTTATAAAGCATAAATATATTATTTCAGTTATTATAATTGTTTTGTTAACATTTAAAGTAAACAGTCTGAAGTCATAAATATAAGACATTTAAAAAATATTTCAGATTAATATGTACGAAAATTTTGGATCATTCAATTTAAAATTACATGGGCCGCAAAAAAAATTAAAATAATATTTTAAAAATCTGTTTCAGATAAATTTATAATTCCTAAACAAATTCACGCAGTACAAACTACTTATAAAAATTAATTTCCACACAATGAATGGAGACAACTTTCATATCAAAGAAGTACAATACTAAATTTCGAAAAAAAATAATTTTATGCTCTACATTCAAGATTGTAGGAAGGGTTTCTTTCTTTTTCTTTTTAATAAAAAAAAAAATAATAATCTCGATAACTTCATTTGAAATTATCGAACATACATGGTTCAACTATTAGTTTTAAAGGTATTTATAAATTCTTTTAAAAATATTTATATTGAAAGTTTACAACATTCGACAGGATTTTCTTCCAAGGGTGCAAAGATGCTCCTATATATACAAATTTTTTCTATAAGTATTTTGGCCCACCAGCGGCCGAGCGGTTCTGCGCTCAAAGCTGTTAGACGTGAAGTGCGGAGTTCAATCCCAGGTCGCACTCGTTGGCCTAGCCGTTTGGAATTTTCCGTGGTTTTCTCCGAAATCGCGTAAATAGGGGCTAGGAATCCTTAGAAAGACCCTCACGGAGGGCATTCCCCACAGGCCTAGGATCCTAAGTGCAGTCCTCACAACTCAACCCAACCTATAAGTATTTCTTTTTATTTCACGATGATTCGTTAAAAATAATTGTAATTGTGCTTATTTATACAAAATTTCTTCCTATACTGTCATATTAATAATTATCATAAAATGTAATGGTACCTCCACCTGTTGGCGATTTTCACCAAAAGTTGAAGATAATTTAAATCAAGAAGCAACTTAAACTTTTGTGAAATTCTGTTCAGTAGTTCCTGAGATAAAAAAAAACCACAATATTTTATCACACACACACACACACACACACATATATATATTGACATTTTTTAAAAATGATCAGATCGTGTTTGTACCTTTCAAAACGTGTAAATCCATCGAAAACCAGAAATAGAAAATCTTTATGAATCCAAGACGTTTTTCTATTGAATTCATAAAAAAGAGAAAAATAAATAAAAATGAAACAAAAATTTGAAAATTAAAACCTTTCAACAAGTAGCGTTGCTATTCCGTTTTTCATAATTTTTAATGTGCCCGAATAGAACAGTTTCGTATAAATGAGAATAATTTTTAATGAATTATTGTAAAATTAAGAAAGAATTGTTCATAACAGTAACAGTCAATCAGGATAACATTAACCTTGCGTGGGTGTGTGGGTGTAAATTTTCAATATGGATATCTTTTAAAAGAACTTGTCAATACCTTTAAAACGAATGTCGTGTTTTCTTTTCTTTTTTTTTTTTTTTTTTTTTTTTTTCATTTTGAGAAAGTGTCCTCCGTGGGGATCATTTTACGGGGTCCTAGCCCTATATTTAAACGTGTCGGGAAAAACAAGGAGAACTCCGAAAGGAAAGGTTGACATGTGTCACCTAGGATCGAACCTGGCACCTAATGTCTTTGAGAGCAAAACCTCTTGACCACTGGTGGGAAACTTTCGTAATTTAAAAAAAAAAAAAAAAAAAAAACGTAATTTCTATCATTTTTAAAGAAATATTTAAGTTTTTTAGAAATATTACAAAAATTTAAAAGAAATTAATTGACGCTTTTTAAAATCTCTGTTTGACACTTTTCTTTTTAAATCTATTATTTAAAGTTGCTAATTTTCTGTAGAATCTACCATGAAATTCATCATTTCTTGTTTTCGTATAATTATTCAAAAGAATGTCACACGTTGTTTTTATACATTTATTAATTAACTGAATTAGTGATTTACCACAGTTACGAATTCCTTCAAAGTCTAATCCGTCATCCATTAGTTTTTCTTTAGACAATTCACATAATAGAAAACGTTGATTTTCAGATTTCAAAATTTTTTTCTCATATTCAGCAGTAATACAATGTAAATGAAAATTAACTCAATTGATGTATATTAAATGATGGAATCAAAAAATTCATTCATGAAAAATGTAATTTAAATGTATGTGAGGTGAGGACAAACATTGTTTGCAACACGCATTCCAAGCAGAAGATAAGATAGTAAAACATAGTAAATGGACCCGACATCAGTTTCTTACAGATAAGGGACCCGGGTTGTGACGTCACACGCAGTCCAAAGTGATACCTTCAGGCTTGATAGTAGATCTAGGAAGCTTTGATTATGTACGCATTATGTACATTCGTGGGATTTCGCAAAACTTTGAACTTACCCGCTGGGGCTGGGGAAGGGGAAGTAATAAGCGGGTAAGTTGCTGCCGAACACAGTGGGGACCTAGACTCCTCACGTTGCGAGCGAGAAAAACCTCTACCGACCACAGCGAGAACTTATGATATGAGAATTTGACAACTTATATAAGTATAATGTCCAGCGAAGCGGGCAAAAACTGCTAGTTTAAATAAAAAGTGAAAAAAATTACACTGAAATAGCTCTAATCCTCACTTCAGGTAACTGCTCTTTTCTATCCGCGCTCCATCGGGTCCAGGTTCCCACTACCTGCAGAAAGGTCTTTTCTGGGCACTTCAATCTGTATTTATCGATGACAGGTGGATCTGCTGTCATTTAAGAACTACGATTTCGATTTTAAAGTTGACTGCATCTGAACATCTATTAAATATTTTAGTTTTGGAAACATGTATTTTACAGCCTTCACTGTTTGCACTATATTAAAATATGATTACGAACAATATAGTAAATAAAAAAAAGTAGATTTTATCTTTTAAAATGAATTAAATAGATAATAAGAAAAATAAATAAATAAATAAACTTAAATTTTAATAAGTTTAATCCTTTCTACTATATATCGTTTTTTCCGATAAATTTAAAAAATGAGTTCCAGGGACATGTAAACGATTTTTAAATATCTCTGAGCACCTTGAAAAGCGGAATTGGCCGAGGCCAGGTTCTGCTCACAAGGGAAGTATGAATGAGTAAAATTGCGATTTAAACCAAATCAAGCTTAAATTATAGAGCACGGTCGAAAACTTAGGATAGCGTTTAAATTTGCTGCAACAACTCCCCAGGGGGCAAGAAATGACCTTTAAACTTTTAGATGCTTTTTATCAAAATCGAAAAAAGAAAACTTCAGCTCGCAGAAGCGTGGTGCTGTGGCAAGGTCTTGGGTGTGTGTTACGTAGTTCCTGCGTTCGAGCCCCGGCGGAACACTTACTTTTTTTTTTTTCCTTTCCCAAATATGCATATACAGATATATTACATGCATACTTTTTTTTTTTTTAAATAAAATAAAGGAAAAAAATTAAGGAAGATAATTATTAAATTTAATAAAAAAAATATATTTAAATGTTTAATTAAATTATTAAAACATTTTTTTTTTTTTCAACTGAATTTTTTTTTTTTTTCTTTGTAATTTATATAAATGACGAGTTTAAGAGAAAATAAATTTTATTTACACATTTTTTTTTTTTCTTTCCTAAAGTTTCAGTTAATTTTTTTATCAATATTTTACGTCAAAGCCGCTAGTAGCAAATGATGATCGTCTGGTTTTAATTTTGTTATTCTTCGTACATAAAAATGAATAGTATTTCTATTAAATTATTAAAACATTTTATTTCAAGCGAAAAAATGCTTTTAATTTTTCTTTCTAAATTAAATAAATGAATAATTCAAAGAAAAATATTACCTTTATTTATTTATTTTTGCTTTATATCAATTCTTAATTAATATTTTTTGCCAACGCTGCTAAAGCATAAAGCGCCTCCAAAAGCTGATCATCTGCTTTTAATTGAATTATTTTTCATGCAGAAAAAGAAAGAACTTTTACTTATATAGTCGTTATTGTGATAAATTTTCGTTTATATGTTGCGCTTATGAATTGAAAAATGCTTATGTTTTGATCATTTTTTTAATTTCTAATCATAGTCATTATTAACTTGACACTAAATTTGTAAATTTAAGCATATATATATATACTTATTTTATTATTATTATTTTTTTTTCCCGTAAAGGGATAATTTTACCCTGTATTCCTTAATAATATCTTTGTACAGAGTATATTTATTTTAAATTTCATAATTATTTTGTCTAAAATTATTAATTTATTTTAATATTTTGTTTTATTTCGTTTATATATATTAATAATAATATTAAAAAAAAAAAAAAATAAATAAATACGAGCCGTCGCCTGGGTTCGGTCTCACGACCTTTCACACTGGAATTGATTACTCTAACCACTGTACCACGCCGTCTTGCTAACGGAGTCTCTTTCGTAGGTTTTTACAGAAACAACTAAAACTTTTAGGGTCTTTTTTTCGCACCATGGGGGGTTGTTGCAGCAAATTTGTACGCTACCGTATGTTTCCGACCATGCTTTTTAATTTAAGCTCGGTTTTGTTTAAATCGGAATTTTACTCATTCATACTTCCCTTGTCAGTACTTATTTCGCTTCCTTCTTCGACTCGTTTTAATAAGTAATTTTTATATGCATGGGCAAATTTAATATTTTTTAATTTTTCGCGTGAAAACATTATTTCCTCTTATGCCTCCCCCCCCCTCAAAAAAAAAAATATATATATATATATATATATATATATATATATTATATATATATATAACAATAACTGGTAAATATTTTTGGCAACAATCATAAATTTGAATGTCCAATTTTGAAATTATTTTCATATTTTAATTAATTCTAAAATATCTAATCAAAACTTCGTTACAAATAAGGTACCAAATGAAAGGTACCCTATTTGTAACGAAGTAACCTTAGGTACCTTATTTGTAACCTTATTTATTTTAACTAATTTGATAAATATGACTTTACAATCAACTGTTTGTTTACATCAGATAAGTACATTATCATGATTGCAAGAAAATCATGTAATAACTATTAGCCCATAATTTTTATGATTGAATTTTATATTACATTTTAATTTTATCCTCCATGGGTATTTTAAAATTGCAATGGTAGTTATAAACTTTCATTGAAATCTTTTTACATATTGAGATTAAGGGAAAAGTGCAAGCACAAAAAATGTTCAGTTTTGAAAGATCTTTCTAATGATGTAACATTTATGCAGATTAATAATAATAATAAAAAAATAATAATAATAAAATAAAAATAAAAATACATAGCATTTCTAAGGGGGAAAAAAAATGGCTACCAAAAGTCTGCGTTTTGAAGCGGTCTAAACCGGAATCGTTCCTGACAGAAGATGGTCATTATTATTATTAATATATATATATATAGTTAGTTGAGTAGCTACTTAGGAATTTCTTACAATTATTTTTTAAGTTGGGTATGGATACTTTACTCGTTAAATTTATTTTAATTTATTTTATTGTTGCATACTTAACACTTTTTTTTTTTTTTTAATTTATTTAAATTTCTGAAAATTTGTGAAACACTACATAGTATTGATGCTTTCTGCCATGATCCAGGAACTTAAAATATAGTGTAAAGAATGAGGGTCGCCATTTAATAAAACAAGGTTGTGTAGTTGTAGATGTTCATAAATAAAATTACAAAAATGATAGTGCGAAAATTCACTTCATATTTTACACGTAGACACAATTCCCAGTCTAATAGTAATTAATGAGTCTTTACGCGTCAATAAATGATAATAAGATATTTGGGAGAGGGGGGGGGGTCTTGCTCCCTACTGCACGTTCTTCTAGATTCCCGTTAAGAAATGAGTAAAAGCATTTTTTTTTTTCATTTAAAGAAAATATTATTTACATTCAACATAATGTTAACAGCATTAATAATTTTTATTTCTGATATATCATGTACATTGCATACTTGCTTAGCTGCCAATATTTTAATTTATTCTGAAGTACTTTTAGCCCTGCCTTTATTTCGAACCGCTTTTTTTATAGAAATTTTTTTCCAATACATAACTTCGATAAAATAACAAAATTTACTTGTAAAAAGTAAGTGGTACGAAATAAAGGCGGGGCTAAAAGTACTCCATAGTAAATTAAATTATTGGCAGCTATGTACTTGCCAACCTAACCCGGAAAATTGTTAGTCCCGCCCCTTTCCGCCTATTTTTTCACACCAGTCTTTTTTTTAGAGTACTTTTCTTCTTGTTTAATCGTAAATATATTTTAACGAGAATTATTCTAAAAATTAAGTGATGTACAAAAAAGGGCGGGAACTAACAATCTGATGGGTTAGGTTGGCAAGTATGATATTGGATAGTGGAGTATTTCTTAACAAAAAAATATCGATCATTTAATACAAAGATTAATAACCAATATTGTTAAAGAATTTTAAAGAATTTTTTAGTGTTACATTAAAATATCATTATATTGTGTGGAAAAAAGGTGGGAATAAATTCAGCTATAAATATGTTATCTAGCATGTATACTATAAAAATTAAATTTTCTTAAATAAAATGCGTGTTCAATGTTTTTTTTTTTTTTTCTTTTTAATTTTGTAAATGGCACGCATGTTTAATTTTAATTTTTTGTGTTTAAAAAACATTTTTGTTTATCTTTATAGTTCACCAATATTTCAAGAAAGATCAATATTAAAAACTCATTTGATTCTCGCGTGCTTTAATTATTAAAGTTCAATAAAATGTAAGCAGTAAGAGTCCCAGAATATCCTACCAAATACAACATTTCCCCTATTCTTATGAGAATATTAAGTTTTCTGAAAATAAAAATAAAAAAGGCTTTCATGCCGTTATAAAAATAAGAAATACTTTAGAGCAACATAAAATTCCTGTTTCTGACGGTCAAATGTTTGATTAACTTGCAGTCCACTATACAGGGTGATTACAATTAAAGTTACGATTTCAAAACGATATAATTTTACAACTACCCATCAGAGCGATTGGATGTTTTACCAGAGCAATCGTGAGGCAATGGAATTTTGTTTGGGGGAGGAAAAAAGTAGTTCCAAAATGTGCCGTTCATTATCCGTAAAGTATTTGTTTCATGAAGCTCCTCTTTTTCTCTTTTCACTAGGACTGTTTCCGCTGTAAGCACGTATTCTTGTCTTTTTGAAAAAAAAAAAAAAAAAAAAAAATTGTTGTAAACCCTTGAAGTCTATTGTTTCCTGCTATTCCATTGTGTTGCTAACAACATTCCTGTGTTTAATGAGTCCATTTAGGCGTTTCCCCTGACATTACCCTGGCAGCGCGATCTATAGGATCATGTTGGAACTACTTTTTTCCTCTTCCAAACAAAATTTTATTGCCTCACGATTGCGCTGTTAAATTATCAAATCGCTCTGATGGGTCGTTTTAAAATTATAGCGTTTTGAAATCGTAATTTGAGTTATAATCACCCTGTATGCGATAGCGCATGCCCGGTGAAATGTATATTAAAGATATTTTTAATAATTTTAAACATTTTATATTAAAGTATTTTTTAATGTACATTTTAACATTCTAAATAAGATATTTTCTTTATATATCTACGAAGTGCATCGTAGAGGGTCGTTTAAATATAGAATACTGAAGTCAACAAAACAAGCTCTACATAAAAGTATCTGATAATATTAGACTTATAAAATTTTGAATACACTTATATTTAAAATTTTTAGTTTTGTAATTGAAGAAGTTAATTACATACGTATTTAGACTTTCTAAAATAATTTAACAATATTTCCTGTACAAAGCATAATCAGTGTTCCCGAATTTAAAGAGTCAATAATCACTAATAATTTTAAAGAGTGATATTTTTCATACATATACAGAGTTCCCAACTTTTATAATTTATTCACGAGCATTTTCAGCCCCGCCTCTTTTTCATACCGGAAATTTTGAAAAATGATTTTCTTCTTATTTAATTGTTGTCACATATTAAAGAAAAATAATCTACAATATTTCTGGTGCGAAAAGAAGGCGGGGCTAAAAGTGCTCTTGAATAAATTATAAAAGTTGGGAACTCTGTATATAACAGACGACTGAACTTGGAGGTGATTTTGCAACGGTTACAATTAAAATTTAGTGGTAGATATTGAATAAAAAGGTCTTTAAATTTTGTCGAGACTGACTATAATTCTTCTGAAATAAAGGTTATATTTCATTTTCCTGTTTAAATCGTTAGTCACGCAATAAATGTCTAGGTACATACTTGTCAACATCCTAATTATGAAGTGGAAGATTTTAAGACCCGCCCCTTTTTCCACACTACTTTATTTTTAGAGTAATTATATCTAAAATTAGTTACGATTAAATAAATATAAAATCGCTCTAAAAAAAGACTGGTGGGATAAAAAGGGCGGGTACTAAAAATTTTTCTATTTATTAATGAGATAATTTTTGCTACTTTTAATTCTTAATAGTAATTGCGTAAAATTAGTCTCGTTTATTAAAGCATAAATATTTGATTTATATGATTTCTTATGTATTTTTTAATTAATTTACAAAAAATTGTAATACTTGGCTTGTAAATTTATAAACAAACAACGTCTTGGTAAAACAAACAGTTCACAAATTTTTAAATAGTTTTAAAAATATAATAGAATGAAAGAACGGACCAGTCAAAGTATGTAAGGACCAGTGAAATCTGAAAATGAACCAGTCATTTTTTTCTCCCCTGTATATATATATATATATATATATATATATATCAGGGATGGAACACGGGCGCAGGATTCATACCACTATCAATGTAAGAAAATTTTCTACTTCTTAAATCAGCGATATTATAGGTACAGAAATTTCTTCAACGGATTCCGGTATGAATTCTGCGCCCGTGTTCCATCCCTGATATATATATCGTATACACAGATTTAAAATTCTTGATCAAACGCCTGATAAGAATATTTTTAGAACCATGAATAAGCAATACATTTGAAATTTTTCTGCTAAAGGGGAAAAAAAAAAGAATTTTTAAATGAAAATTTATTTTTTTTTTGTAATATTTCATTTGGACCGATAATATATATATATATATTCCATATTTTTAGATGAGGTGGTATTTTTCTATTTTTGGCTTTTTAGCATTTTTAAATTTTTTAAAGCTTGCAAAAATATATGCTTTCATTATGTGTGTGACCCTTAAAAACTTTTTAATTATAACTTTATGAAGATTTGAGAAAATCTGCACAACCAATTTACATTTTTGGACTGCCGTGATGTAGAAAATTGAAGTACATTGTCAAAAAATGTTCAAATTAGTTTTTCCATTTGCAGATTAATACCAATATCCAAATCTAATAATCTTATATTACACTTCATATTTTAAAGTAGCATACAGTTTCCTGTCGAATGGTGCTACCTATTGCCTCTTTTTCCGTCAGTTACTAATAAAAAAAAAAAAAAAAAAAGGAAAAAAAAAAATTCTAAAAAAAAAAAATCTGACATTGACAGATTTTAATTTAGTACCAGAGGCCTACTGCTAAACTTGTTAATATCGACAAATTCTTCTTTAGTTAATCCGTGACGATCTAAATTCCATGATAAAGTTTTCATTAAATCAAACCAATGTGTTTCAGCTGCAGATACTGTAACAAATAACGTTGGAAGTCCAAACTGTCTTATAGCCGCAAAACAGCGTTTTTTCTCTTTTTCCCAATGAGGGGGAGGTGTGCCTTGGGGGGGACTCATGTCAAAGGTGTGCCTTGGGGGGGGGACTCATGTCAAAGTTGTACCTTGGGGGGGACTCAAAGTTGGGCCTTGGGGGGACTCATGTCAAAGTTGGGCCTGGGGGGGGACTCATGTCAAAGTTGTGCCTGGGGGGGGGGACTCATGTCAAAGTTGTGCCTTGGGGGGACTCATGTCAAAGTTGTACCTTGGGAGAATTTTTTATATTTTTTAAAAACTTGTAACCTTCGTTATGAGCAATCAAATTATCTACAAAATCTTCATTCAATAAATCCCCATTCAATAAACCGACTAAAATAGGCCCTTAGCACTATTAAGAGTGACGGATAAAAATTCGACAACGCTGTACCGACTGAAATAGGCCTCTAGCACTAAAAAAAGAAGAAGAAGAAAGACAGAAAGAAAGAATGAGAAGAGAAAAAGAAATCTGTCTAATGCATTTTTTTTCTCTTGGGCTGTACTGTTTTCCTGAATTTTGTGCAGCAGGACATCTTCTTTCATTTTTCATTTAAAGGAAGCCCCCATATACCATACAACACAATGGTAGCACACTCTTCATGGATTTTATATCTAATACGCAAAGAATAGGAAAGTAGTGGAGCATTTTCTGAAAAAAATATCGATTATTTACTGCAGATAATTATTAATCATTCCTGATACGGCAGCTTTAGGTTATGTAATACTAATTTTTTTTTTTTTTTTTTTTTAAAGATTAATTTTACGATGTAGAAAGAAAATAAATAGACATAAGTGCGAATGTATAAATATGTTTTAGTATGTGCATTAACCCCTTAACGCGCGGTGTCCTCGCTGCGAGGACGCAAAATTTAAGATCCAGCTGAAAAAATTCATCCCGGAAATTGTTTAGCAAAAAATTAAGTTTATAACATATAAGAAAAGGCCAGTTTTTTTAACCTTAAAATTTGAAATTTCTTTTAGTTTAATTTAATTCATAAATTCCGGTGGCAGTATAATTTAAATGATCCGATTTGTCTTGCGCCGGAAAGGGTTAAACAAACTTGATCATGTTAAAAGAAGCGGACTCAATTTAAAATTTTTGAAAATTACATAAATGAAATGCATGTTTAATTTGCAATTATAGTGTTTGAAAAACTTGTTGTTTATCTTTATAATTCGTTGATATTTCGAAGAAGATAAATATTAAAAACATGTTTGATTCTCGCGTGCTTTAATAATTAATGTTTAATGAAAAGTAAGTAAATAAGTTCCAGTATTTCTGTGTCAAATTATTAAACTTCCTCCCTATTCTTTCGTGACTATTAAAAGTTTTCTGAAAATAAAAATAAAAATGTAAAAATTGCTTTGATGTAGTTATAAAACATGAGCGTACCTTAAAACCAGACAAAAAATCTTTTTTCTTGATAGACAGATGTTTGCTTAACTTGCTTCCACTGTATCAGACAGTTCATGCCAGAATAATTAAACTTAAATGATATTTTTATTATATAATCATTTTAAATTAAAGTAATTGCTTAAAAAGTTATTTTTTAACCTTCTAAATCAGAATTTTAGCTTCATTAGGCTTCTTTCCTTCTACAAGGTGAATTGGAGAGACACTTAAGTAGAATACTGAAATCAGCAGAATCCCAACAGGAAAGTGTGTGAAAATATCGTGTATTTCTCAAATTTTTAATTGACTCACAATTTAAACTTTTATTTTTGTGCTTGAAAAAGTTGATTACATACATGTTTATATTTTGAAAAATAATATAACAATATTTACCGTACAAAAGCATATTCCTTATTAAAACCAAGTAATTTTTTATACTCTTTAATAACGTATTAAACATCTTTGCATGAAAATGAAGCAACATTGTAATAAGCCAAATGTTATTTCTGTTGCTTCATTATATGCCCCTGAGATAGAAATCTTTTCTTTACTGCAAGACGGTCAAAAAATTCATGTTTGGAATGCTGTCCTAATACGTATTCTCTCAGACATTTTCAGAGTTCCGTATAAAGTGCTTGTACCTCACGATGGTGAATATGGTAGGTGTTCGCCTGATGGAAACTGTACTGGACTCGTTGGGATGGTGAAACGTGCAGAAGTCGACTTAGCAGCGGCTAGTGTTCCATTCGTTGAAGATATATCTAAAGCCGTTAATCTCAGTTATCCTTATTTTTTTACCGAAATGCTTTTCATGACTGATAAGTTAAAACCGATTTCTTCAGAGCTAGCTGTACTATACCCATTTTCATTAAAATTGTGGATTACAATCATTATAGGACTAGTTTTCGTATCAGTGATCTTATCTATCTCATCAAACATAAAACAAACATTGGGAAGCATTCTTTTCATGATAATCGGTAGTCTTATAGAAAAAGCCACACGTTTCAAGATGCAGAAAACGAGCTTTAGATTGCTTTTGGGCACATGGTTGATTTTTGCTTTCATCATTTCCAATAGTTACAAAGCACTCATATTATCACTTCTCACATTTCCTCCACTCACTGGAATCAGAAATATTGAAGATTTAGCGAAAGCTGTAGAGCAAAACTCATTCACTTGTTGTACATATAAAGGTATTCCATTTCAACAAATCCTTCTCGAATCAGAATTTGATACCTGGAGATCAATTGCAAAATGTTTGAATCGAAACGCTGATTCATTTGGAGAACCTTATGAGAACTTCATCACAGCACCTCCGAACAAAGCGTTCTTCGCTGCGAGATGTTATTTGCTTCCCTATGAAAAGGATTTTTTCATCTCAGAAGATTCGCAGGGATGGAACTCGGGCGCAGATTTCATACCACTACCAATGTAAGAAAATTTTCTACTTCTTAAATCGACGATATTATAGGTAGAGAAATTTTTTAAACGGATTCCGGTATGAATTCTGCGCCCGTGTTCCATCCCTGGATTCGTTTTACAATATTATGTTTGGCATTCCAGTTTCAAGTAACTTTAGCTGCAAGAATCGCTTAAATAAAGTCATTCGAGAGCTTTTTGAAGCAGGTATATTCTTAAAGCACTTGCAAGATGAAAACCTTCACTTAGAATCCTACGTACCGCATTCTACCGAATCTGAGGCAACGTCTCCTAAAATACTTGAATTAAAAGATCTTCAGGGAGCCTTTTATATATTAATTTTTGGATATAGTTTAGCCCTGATTACTCTCTTTATTGAAATAGCTATGAAATACATGTTTTAAATCAAAATGTCGTTTAATATATTTATACACCCCGCGACAAAAAGATAGGTACAAAGGGTTTTTTCTTTGATTTTTCATAAAATAACATTATCTAAATTGTGCTTATCATTTATTATTATCATAAAATAACACTATTCCCAGACTCATTTTTGTTTTAAGACTCATTTAGATAAATTTTAAGAGTCATTCAGATAAATTTTAAGACTAAAATTTTTCTAATTTAAGACTACACAGCGCGACAAAAAGATAGGAACAAAGTTTTTTTTTTTTTTTTTTTTATGATTATTTTGAATATGAATAGTTTGAATAAGATTCAAATATTTAATATGTTTTTGATATGATAATATTTTGTTACGATAATAAATGATCGGCACAATTTAGATAATGCTATTTTATGAAAAATTTAAAAAAACACTCTGTTCCTATCTTTTTGTCGCGGAGTGTAGTCTTAAATTAGAAAAAGTTTAGTCTTAAAACTTTTAAAAAATTACTCTTAAAACAAAAATGAGTCCGGGAATAGTGTTATTTTATGATAGTAATAAATGATAAGCACAATTTAGATAATGTTATTTTATGAAAAATCAGAGAAAAAACCCTTTGTACCTATCTTTTTGTCGCGGGGTGTTTATGTATACAGGGTGATTATAATTAAAGTTATGATTTCAAAATGCTATAATTTTAAAACTACCGCTGAGAATGACTTGATATTTTACCAGAATAATTGTTAGGAAATGAAATTTTGTTTGGAAAAGAAAAAAAAAAAAAAAAAATAAGTTTCAAAACGTACCGTTAATCCTTCGTAAGATGTTTGTTTCATGAAACTCCTCTTTTTCTCTTGCCACTATCACTGTTTCCGCTGTATTCTTGTCTTTTTGCTAAAAAGGTAGTCGTAAACTCTTAAAGTCTATTGTTTCCTGCTATTCTATTCCATTGCTAACAACATTTCTGTGTATAATGAATCTATGTAGGCATTTCTTTTGCGATTACCTTAACAGCGCCATCTCTAGGTACATTTTATAAATAGTTTTTCGTTCACCAAACAAAATTCCATTGCCCCTCACGATTGTTCTGGTAAAATATCAAGTCGGTCTGATGGGTAGTTTTAAAATTGTATCGTTTTGAAATCGTAACTTTAACTATAATCACCCCGTATTTAACTCGTTGAGGTAGAAGGTTATTATGCTCATTTAATTTCGCAGGCATCAGAAATTACAATGAAAGATATAAGAAAAGAAACATTTATTTTTTTCCCTGTAAGTTTTGAGAGCAAAATCTTGTTAAAATATTCTGGGATGAATCTTAGCAGTTGGGAATAAAAAGTAGGGTGTAAAGCGTATACCACCGCGCTTGAGAGTAAAACAAGAAATTTCATTTAAATTAAAATTTTATCATTAATAATATTACTTATAATTACTAATTACTTATTTTAAGCATGGTAATGAATATCCTATTTTGTCATCAGTTTTAAATCTGTTATATTTATATAATAATTAGTTTTAAATTGCAAAAGCTGTCGTAGCCACGAAATTGTAGCATGGTCTATAAATTCTTTTCGAAAACCTGATTCTAATAAAAATATTTTGGTTATTTATTGTATAAAAATATTTTTTTTTTCTTTTTTTTTTACGAATTAGAAATTTTATGTCATTCATATTATTGAGAAAACATTTCGACATCTTAGCCTGCAGAAATTAATTCTTAAAGAAACAAGCAGGTTCTAGTCAAAAAATGCACTTCATTCAAGGAAACATCGTGAACCAGTACAACAAAACTGTACTTTCAAGGGATATTCTCAAAACAGTCCAATAGTACTGCCAATTCAACGAATATTGTAGAAGCAGTCCAATAAGTCTGTAGCTCGTATCACGAAAGTCATTATTCGACGAACGTTCTACAAATTGTCCCTTGTTTCACAGGAAAAGAGGAAATGACTTCAAATACTCCACAGAGCTAAAATTTCGCTGATCACGAACATAGTTCAGTTATATGGAACTCAGTTTCATCTGTGCAATCGTTCAAATAGTTCTCTGAAGAACACTGACTCTGAGAAGTCAACTTCTTCCATTTATACCTGTTATCGATAAAGTTTGGCGATTGTTCTGTAGTAGAATCTTATGGAAAGTTCTAGATCTCTATGGAGAGTTCTAGGCTCCTATTAAAAGCAGAGCCTCAAAACTTCGAGAACTTTAACCGTTTGCACTCGAAGCCTTTTTCGCATGGGTAGCAACTCGAAGCTATTTTCCAAATATTTGGTGATCCGCATATAAACCTTCATAATTTTTCCAGTACTCATGGAATAATATTTCATACTAGAAAAGGCTTCTTAAAAGGGCGTGGCTTGAGAACAGAATTAGAACTGTGTAAGCGATCTATTAAAAAATACAGCAAAAATACATTTAGAAATACAGCAGGGTTCGTAGTTTCCGCTTTTTAGCCAGTCTAGCTAAATCTAATCTAGCTTAATATAAGATCTGGCTGCCCTTATGTTATGCTGGTCGCTTAATAAAAGGCTAATATAATGCACCGTTTACGAAGGCTTTGCCTTGTTTTTTGTCAGTGGCCTCTTTTATGTTGACCACTTTGTATTTTCAAATGTGCGGGCCTAGTGTGAGATGGAAAATTAAACTTTTCCATTCGAGTCTTCTTTTAGTGAGCGTAATGAGCTACCCGACAATAGTTTTAATAAAAAATGCAAAATATGAAACATAAGAAATTTAAATAAAAACATTTTATTTCTATATTTGATGTATATTTGCACATTACAAGCATTATATATGAATATTGTGATTTATAATTTTCTATCGTGTGATATTTTGCAAAGCATTCTTGGCCATTTACCAATGACCAAGGCAAGCAACGTCCAAAGGCACTTAATAAAAAGTGTGGGTGGAGTCTCTTTCTTAACGAAGTATGCACCTGTTATAGCACTTTTAGTTGTAGAACATTATTGGTGGATATAAGATATATAGTAACTTAATTGGTCATGGCGCCTCTCGAGCGCCGTTCGAGTTGAAGTAATGAATCGGAGTTCGCCTGAGAGGCGACATTCGAGTGCAAACGGTTAAACTGTAATTTTTCATGAAATTTGGTCGCCAAGTTGTTAAAGGCCCTCTTCACTTACCGTCGCTGGAAGCCCGAACCAATGTTATTCTATGGGAAAGTTTTCTTTACAAATAACTTATTAACTAATGCATATTTTTAAATTCTGTTTTCACATTCTGAAAATCCCAACTGTTAAACTGACGCACCTTTATTAAAAATGTATTTTTTTTAATTTTTAATATTTCATTTTGAAATTGCAAAATGAAAAAAATTCACGTATTAAAAATTCGTATTTTGCAGCTTTTTTTTTTTTTTTTTTTAAATTAAATAAATAAATAAATAAATAAATAAATTTTTTTGGAAAAGGTCCGTCAATTTAACAGCTGGGAATTTTCAGAATGTGAAAACAGAATTTAAAAATATGTATTAGTTAATAAGTTATTTGTAAAGAAAAGTTTCCCATAGAATAACATTAGCATCGGCTTCCGGCGGCGGTGAGTGAAGCGGGCCCTTAAGTTTGTCACTAGGGCCATACTGGAAGCGAATGAAGTTTCCCTTTATTTTCACTTTGACTGTAAAACGTCTTCACTGCAACAAGACAACTGACGCAGAGGAAAAGATTTAATTCGTTTCTACAATATTTATTGATGTTTAATCTTTTCTTGTACAATGCTTGAAATTGTATTCTTTATTTTGTATAAAACTCAACATTATGTGTGTACTGCGAAAAATTAGATTATTATAAGTTATAAAATGTATCTTCCCAGATGGGATGTTATAATTTTTTTAAAAAGTTTTTGCTTTCAAAATATATGTAAAAAGTTTGATCTGTAACACAATTGCAGCTAATATTAAAAAATGTACGCTTAACCTATTCTCGTGGGGGGTATTTTTCTAGTTTGAACAGTAAGTCCCGCCTTTTGGAGTTCCTCTAAAACGTTACATTATTTACTAAAATGTTTTTACGTATTCATGATTAAATTATTCTAATTTTATTCTCAGTAATTGATTCTGTAAATTTCGCTGGCATATATAGATACACCAGCAGCATATAAAGTGGTAAGACGAACACTTGAAATCTTTTTTTTTTTTTTTTTTTTTTTTTTTTAAGTAAAGTATTTTTTTTTTAGAGGATCGCCTGAAGGTGGTGCTTGTTTTTCATGAAATATGTAATTTTATGTGACCTGAAAGCAAAGTGTTAATGTAAGATTATTGTTTTTTATTATTCAATAAAAGTACCGACAAAAAATGAAATTTGTATTATCTATATGTATATATTTGAAAAAAAAAAAGGAAATTTTTTTTTATATAAATAATTTAAAGAAAGTCCGTAATATATTAAATTGTTTTATTTTTCGTACTTAATACATTGACAATTTTTTCCTATTTAGAAATTTAAGGCACTCATGAAAAAAAAAAAAAAAAAAAAAAAAAAAAAAAAGACACGATTTAAATTTCAAATATTTATTAAAAATACAGAAAACACCGAGGAAAAATAATTTATCTGTGTCTATGTGGTAAGTTTTACTCTAACCCATATGGTGAAGGTAGGGTTGCTTTATGTGTCAAAATTTACTATTAAGTTTTTGCTTTATTTTCTCTTTTTTACGTATCCTGAATCCAAAATACAAATTTTTTAAGATTAGTCTGTATGTGTATGTATGCGTGTGTTTCCCTGTATGTGGTTGCCTGAATCAGTGGCGGATTTAGGGTGGGGGGCTAGGGGGCTGAAGCCAAAACACTGACATTCACAATTGAACATTGCAATTGTAAATTTTTTATTGGTCTAGAATAACACTTTGAAAAATCTTAGCCCCCCCCCCCCTAAAAGTCAAGTTCTGGATCCGCCACTAGCCTGAATGCCACAGTAACTTCCTTGTTTGCAAAATGAAATCGTCCAATTTTTAAAGGGGATGTAGTTTTATGAAGATATATATTTATGTATTATTTTTATTTAATCTTGATATTTGACGTATTAAAATAGTGTAAAAGAAACTCATAAAACTCATCCTGAGAACAAGAGGATTTCGCAGTTGTGCAAAGCTATTAACTCATCTTAAAATGCATGCTAAAAATGATAACTTTTTGACTGATTGGTATCATTTAACAAAATTACTATAAAATATACCTTCATTCTCTCTCCCAATAGAAACTCAACTAGTTTCTGCTTTAAAAATGCATTCACATCAGTAACGAATTTTTGTAATATTTTCGTATACATATATTTCATAGCATGTTTGCGTTTTGTGTTGCACCTTTAATCATACCGAACAATACACAAAATTCAGTTTTTTTTTATGTTTCTAGAAATGTTATCACATGTTGTTACTATTGATCACTGTTTGCAAAGTGGAGATTGTGTGACTGACGTTTGCTGCACAATTTTCAATAGTATTGTCTGATTTCACCAATGGAATGTAATTATCATAAGAAAGGTCACTGTAGTGACCTCTTATCTATGTAGGTAGGTCTTATATCTTCTTTTAAAACATGGGAATGATCTCAATCAAACTTGACATACTACTTACTGCTTATTACTAGGGCTTAAGTAATGTGTTAGTTTGACATCTCTAGCGCATTCTAATGAGCGCAGATGATGAAAAACACACTGAAAAATCTCGATTCTTTTATCAGGGTTCGTACGCGGCTTATTTTTTCCTTGAGTCTTATACCAGTAATTATGTATAACGATTTTTGTTATAAAATAAGTCTATACGATTAACGCGAATTTTATTGCTTCAGAATACTGGTGTGAGACTCAGGGAAAAAATAAGGCCTGTACGAACCCTGTTTATGATATCTATAGTAATAATGCAGCTGGAAACTTCAAATTTCCTATGTAGGCTATTTCTAACAGAGTTCCTGACTTTTATAATTTATTCCCGAGCATTTTTAGCCCCGCCTTTTTTTCATACCGGAAATATTGAAAAATGATTTTCTTCTTATTTAATCGTTGTCGCAGATTAAAGAGAAGTAATCTACAAAATTTCTGGTACTAAAAGAAGGCGGGACTAAAAATGCTCGTGAATAAATTATAAAAGTTGAGAACTCTGATTTCGAATCTAAAAATTCTCATTCGGTAGTGGTTTTTAACAATCCGATATTATAAAGCAGCGAAATGACTAAAGAAATCGTTTTAAAATTACGCGTTCGTCAAAATTTAATGCCTGCAATTTAAACTTTTACTGTGAATTCGACAAAATGGCGTCGTGTCTTGATATAATTAAAATCAAAATAACTTTTATAACATGTTAGAATGACATCACTTTTAGAAAGTCTCTCAAATGTTCCTAATACAGGGACGGAACACAGGCGCAGAATTCATATCACTATCAATGTAAGAAAATTATCTACTTCTTAAATCAACGATATTAAAGGTAGAGAAATTTCTTAAACAAATTCCGGTATGAAGTCTGCGCCCGTGTTCCATCCCTGCTAATACTGTCGCTTTCGAAAATGACGTCATTTCTCCAAAGTTATTCGATGGGAAACTTACATTTTCATAGCATAGATATAGCAATAAGAAATAGATTGATCATCGCGAGGGAAAATGCTCTCGGGAAAAGACGGCCATTAGAGGAAAGCTGTAACAGAAGCAGTTTTATAGATTTGGAATACATACTGACCTTTTAGCAAATAAAATTTATAAATAATTTATGAACTAAAGGTGAATGAAAGACTCCAGATACAGTTTCAAACTATTTTTTTTTTTTTTTTAATTACGGCAAGGTGTAACACCACTATAACGGCCTAAAAAAAAGCGCTTTTTTGACAATTTTTTCGGCGTAAGGTAAGGTGATAGAGAAATAATACTTGGAGTAGTTACTTCGCATATATTTGGGTATATTACACACAAAAAAAAAAAACTTACAAAATGGCGACACTGCAGAAATTTTCCCGAGCCATGTTGAACTTGAGGCCATTTGTGGCACGCACTATAACTGGTGCCAATTTAAATCTGGAAAAAAGAAAAAAAAAAAAAGTCTGTGTAATCTACATGAGTGTAGCTAGTGAACTAACTACGTAGAGGATTTTAGAAATATTGATTCTTGTGTAATTGGCGAATGTTTGATTAAAGTCGTTCAATTTTCACACACTCACACACACACACAAAAAAGGACCGTCATTTGTTAATAAATATTGGTTAAATTAACTAATAAAAATTTTTTTTACGTGGTTCACTTTGAAGTGTTATTTGCAAGTTGTAGTTAAATTTTGAAATAAAAAATTGAAAATTTTTACAGTTATGCTGCGTGCCGTTTCAAAAAATATCACATTTCGAAAAAAAAAAAAAACGTGTCTAAAGCTTTGAAATGTGTTATAGAGATGAACAAATGAAAAACTCCGCTTTTTGAAATGCTTCTAACTACATCCAGATACTATAATACTATCGACATCTGTGGAAGTTTTGAAGAAGTTTCAGGTAGGCCGTTTCAGGTCATCCGAGGGGCTAGAGGAGGAGTTCCGAGTTCCATAGAACTTTTTTTTTTTTTTCAAAGATTAGACTTTTTGCCTCATACTCTAGAAGGTACAAAACATCATTTTAACGATGTATATATATGAATAATAAAGGATTTTTTGAAAATTCTACAGTGGTGTTACCACATAAAGAATTTTATCGTTTTCTTTTTACTATTTCTATTTGGTAAATCTTTAATTGCATCTTCTTTGTTTTTAACACTTTGATTAAAAAAACTTTTGAACTTTGTTGGTATATGCTAAAAGTACAAGTATCTCAATGTCGAAAGTTTATTATTAGTTTGACTTCAACATAATAATATTATAGTTTAAAAAAAATAAAGAACACGCTTTTATAGAAATGTGAACTAAAAAGCACAAAATATCTATCTTAGTATTAAAATGCAGGGTAAGAGAAAATCGTGTGAGTGACACACCATAATATTTACGTACATTTAAATCTTTAATTAAAATAATTTAGAACTAAACAAAAACCGTTTTTAAAAAATCTCCTCTGACTGGGCTCGAACGCTAGACCTTTTGGTTCGTAGCGCGGAGCTTCACCTCACAGCCACAGCGTTCACGTAGGTAAAGTCTTTTTTTACAATGTAGATTTTTTGTTTGCTCCCAGAGCGGTTACAAACATACATACAGGTAAAGCTAATAAAAGCGTGTTAAAAATGAAGTTTAGTAACTGAGTAACTGTTACGTGATTTTTTTTTTTTTTTTTTTTTTTTTTTTTAATGAAATAGTTTAAAACATGTATGCTTTGATAAGTTTTATCACTCCTTTTTTTAATTTTTTTTTTTCATATATTAAAACTAGCGGCCTTTATATGCGCCGTTAGTAATTATATTTAAAAGAATTCTAAAAATTCCATATTATACACTGTAAAAAAAATAACTATTACCAGCTGCAAGAAACTCTCTGTGATCGGAGAAAATAATTATTTTCTCCAATCACAGAGAGTTTCTTGCAGCTGGTAATAGTTAATTTTTTACAGTGTACTAATAGGAAATCTTAAAAAAATATATATATAGAATTCAAAATAAATTCTATTAAATATAATAGAAGTATTTACATCATAATAATAACGAAGCAACTGATTATGAAAATTATACTTTAAATAAATTAGTGAAATATACCAGGTACACAAAGATATGTGAAATATAACTTATTTATTGAAAGTTATTCTACTTGCTTTAATAAATTTATTCGAAGAATTAAATACCACGCAAGTTTCGTCATTCAAAATATTCATCAACATTCGTGATGGTACTATTCTATTCCTATTGCCGAGTTTCTACTTTCTATCCCCTCTAATGGCGCCAACCATCGGCCGAGTGGTTTTGCGCTGAAAGCTGGTAGATGGGAAGTGCCGGGTTCGATCCCAGATCGCGCTCATCGACCTATCCATTCGGAGTTTTTCGTGGTTTTCTCCGAAAATCGCGTAAATATGGGATAGGACATCTTAGAAGGACCCCTCACGGAGGGCATTCCATTTATAGGCCTAGGACCCTACCGCAGTCAATTGGCCTTAAATCCTACAACAACAATAATCCCTCTAAAGGCTGATGCCAAAACTTTTTTTAAACATTATAAATCTTTGGTCGATAACATGGAGATGATAGATCTATATAAATTGCTATATTTATGTTTTATAACGATAACTTTGTGAGGTTTTTATTTGCTAGAGATAGAATAAGTAGAAAGAAATAGTAATTTTAATTTCAAATGATAATTTAATATCAGAACGCTACTATATGTTACAGATAAATGTTTCAATCATCTACATATCAAAAATAAGCTCTTTTCTTAGAACAACAATTTTTCTTTTTTAAGAGCGTTGCCATTCCAGGGTTCACAAGTGAATTATTTCAGAAATAATTGATTCAAGTTACTATGAGAGAGGTGGTCATAGATATAGTAATATATATAGATCTATCATCCCCATGTTAACGTGCAAAGATTTTTGATGCCGAAAAAGTTTTTTGGCATCAGCCATGAGAGAGTATAAAACTCGGAAACAAAAATGGAATAGAATGTTGATATACATTGAAAATGCCGAAATACTGCGCGGCTTTTAATTGTACAAATACATTTATGAAAGGAAATGGAATAAGTTTTCACAAGTAAGTAAATTTAACTAATTTATGAAAAATATGATTTTTTACAATGAGTTGCTTTGTTATTATTATGGTTTAAATACTGTTTTGATTTTTAATGAAATACTTTTTTTAAAATTTTAATACTTTTTAAGTTTTTATATTAGTAAGTAATATCGAATTTTCAAAATTCTTTTTAATGTAGTTAGCAGCGGCAGAGGTAAAGCCCGCTTGTTTTAATATATTATAACTAGTATTACTACAAGATTTTCTTCTGTATATAATCCTATACAAATTTACGCAATACAAATTATTTATTAAATTATGATTTATTAAAGATATTTTCCATGATGAATGCAGACGACTTTTTTCTTAAAGTAGTGTAATAATAAATGCCGAAAAAAAAAAATCATTTTTGTGCAGGCATGAAAAGATATACAGTCGAACATCGTTAACGTGAATTTTAGGGGGGGGGGGGGGGTCAAAAGTCTGTTCATGTTATCAGTAGTTCATGCTATCAGTAACTGATCGTCATATAACTAAAGTAGTCTTCCTTTTGACGGGGATTGTGGAAACAGATGTTAAAAGTAATTCACGTTAACAGTGGTCACGTTAACGAGGTTCGACTGTATATATATATATAGTTTTACGAAATCATTGCAGCTTTCTCTGCTTTATGAAGTATGCGCCCCTTGATAAGTATACTTCTAATTTTAAGCATTTATATCCAATTGATTATGTGGTTTATTATCTTTTTTCTCTTTCACAAGTTTAATGGTCCTTTCTTATTATCCTTCAGGTCGACGTAAGTATTTTAAGTTAATATGGTAACTCATTGGTTCCTTATCTATATCGCAACTTTTTGTGTCATTCTTTCCTCTATGTTAAATTCAGTTCTATATTTTAGTGTGCTGTTATTGTTTTTAGTTCTATTAATTGCTAAATTTTAAGATTAAATTTTATTACGTTATCTATTATTTATATATATATATATATATATAGTAATACAATAATATCAGTGCATAAAATTTAAAGACGATTCACTTCAGCATTAAACCAATTATTTGGATCATAAGCGAAGACCACCCAAATCAAACCACAAAAGAATAAAATAAAAATTGAAATGAATATTGGAAATTGGAAGAAGAATAAAGCATAATTTGCATTCTAACGTTTTCAAGGGCCTGATGCCGTAAACTCCTGATTTCGTGTTTGCAGTCGTGAATCCATGAGAAAGTAACCAAGGCAGGTTAACTAGAAACTTATTTATTAAACGTCCATTTGTGGGCTAGGGAACCGAGTCATTTTAGGCAATGAAGTCTGCTGGGGTCTCGTTATCAGTCCCGCGTCATGACCAGAATTTTCCGGTGACCCGACCTCGCATGAAACGTTCAAATCCGGTGGCACGTAGCTGCTAACTTTTTCTGGGAAGAGCTAATCAAGAGAGATTAAAAGAGAGCTCCTGAATTTTTTGGCGAGTTCCATCTTTTAAACCCTAATCTTTGGTGTACACTGGCGTATTTCTAAACCCAACCCATTCTATTTAATTGGTTATTTTATTCAAAACCAACGCCTCTTCCTGCCTTTTCATTGTTTTCTATTGGTTATATTTTTGTATTCTGCAGACATCGCGACTCTGGTCGGCGCCCTATTTTGCCAACTCGCCAAGTCATTAAAATCATTATTTATTGCTTTGTATCTGACATGAAATAATCAAACCGCAATTTAGACTCATTAAAATCATTATTTATTGCTTTGTATGCCTATTGCTTTTTACATTTATTTCTAGGCCAATTATAAAGCTATTTCCAGACATCAAAATACTTAAATGAATCATTTGCTTATTTAATTCAAAGGATGATGACCGCGATTGCACTTTCCACTCGCTATTTTTCCCATACTTTTAGAGTAATTTATAATCCAATATGACATTTCTTTTAATGCTTTCTGCTATCCAAAAAGAATACCATAGAACGTAAACACACTAATTTAAAATATAAAAATATTAATTTATTTCTTACCTCTTTTCATCTATTATATTTAATATATTTAATATCTATTATATTTTATATCTTTCATATATATGTCTATATATATAAATCCAAGGGGACAAATGATCCAACTGATCACATAAATTAGCAATACAGTAGTAAAGTATTACTAATCTATGTGAACGACATTACTTTTTGTTATTGTTTTTAATTATAATATTAGTGTATTTTAATGATTATTTAATCGAACATCATATATATTAAACATCCTTCTTCAAATACTAGTAAATAATAAATTAATGTACCCTACAAGTTAGAAACCCTCTTTCAATGAACCCCCAATGTAGAATTAAAATTAAGATTTTCTGATAGTTAAAAAAAAAAAAAAAAAAATCTTTTATAAGCAACTATGCCAAACATATTAATGCGTTTTAATTAATGCTATTTCATACACGTTTAAGTGAAATTTTGCCCAATTCTCCCATGTTAAAAAAAAAAAAAAAAAATCGTAAATTTCTAATAACTTACGAAGTTTTGTAATTCGAATGTTGCAAATGAATGTTCTTGCCAGTGTCGAAAATAATATTTTAAAACTAATCTGACTTCTCTGCGACAATTTGTTCTTGAGATATCGTGTACACAGACTAACAAACTGACTAACGGACTTACGGACTAACAAACTAACAGACACCCTACAGACGGACACCATACAAATTTTGCCATTTTCGGAATCCTCACATCTGAAAACGTGTAAAAAAGTAAAAAAAACCGAGGACGAAATTTTTCGCAATTACCTAAGTTCTCCATACCCACAGTAGGATGGGGAACTAAAAGTAAGATTTTTGAAATTTTAAAAAACAAAACTTTTCTAAGAAACAATACCGAACATATCAATGGTTTTTAATTTGATATTTTTTTTTTTTCTTTACCAGCAATAGAGACATAAAAATAGAAATGCAAAATAAATAACGGTATCATTTTGGTAAGTTTAGTCGTGTAAACTTTCAGTTTCACATACGATATTTTTTCTTTTTAATTCGATTGTATTCATTTGTTTTTTAAAATATTAATTTAAAATTGGATAAATTCTAAATAATTGGCAAGAAGTCTATTAAAGTTGTAGAAGTTTATTAATATTGGCAAGGATTTTGTTACGGTTTTTTCTTCTTTATCTTTTTCTTTTTTGTAGGAAGGGCCCGTTTCTTGTGTAAAGTGTCTGAATTTCTATACACAAACACTGCTACACTTGAATTTAAAACACAATTTATGTTTCCAATGGCGAAGTTAAAAAAAAAATAATAATGTATACACACACGAACACACACACACATATAGATAGTATATAACTTTGTCTACGAATATCACAAAAAATAAAAATAAATAAATAAATAAATAAATAAAGCAAATTTTGATTACTTTTAACAAGAAATAGTTTACATAGCACCTTATGAACCAATGAACTGAATTGAACAATAAAATACATAATAATAAAATAATTATAATTATAATAATAAAATTGACATTAATAGTATCAACTTCGTTGATATTGCGTCAAACTTTGTTCCGTTTTCCGTACAGTGCAGATTATAAACAAACTTTCAAAACCTAAATAAATCAAATTTTAATTAGCCGTTGTGTATACTATACAGTCAATTAACTTTGAGAATATTGTAAAAAAGAGTTTATATCAAATCTCATTAACAAATGAAACAATCCCAACGTTATAAGTAGATGTTCAATTATGCAATATATCTATATTAATAAAATCAGACTTTTGTCTGTAAATTTGTCGGAATCGAAAAATTTTGCGATATCTTCACGTTTCACACCCCATGGAAGCCGAAAATGACTTCAGAAAAATTTGCCTCTGTGTGTGCGTGTGTGTGTGTGTGTCATCGTGTCTGTATGTCTCTTTTTTTGTCCGGGCATCACTTGAGAACGGCTGGGCGGAATTCAACGGCGCTTGGCAGAAATTTAGCTCTTCACCCAACTTAAAATTATATCTATCAACTTTTCAGAAATGCCCCCCCCCCGTTCCTCTCTGGGGGGTAAAAGACTAAAACACGTTTGTCCGGGCATCACTCGAGAACGGCTGGACGGAATTCAACGGCGCTTGGCAGAATCTTAGGTCTTCACCTAACTTAAAATTATATCTATAGAAATTTTCAAAATTATGATTAGTGTTTAAATTGTGGGTAAAAAAACGCCTGTGCATGCTTCATAAATATTTTTTGACTAAAACGCTTTGAATGGAAAAATAAAATTTAAAAATAAATTTTTAAGTTAAAGACTTTTTTATTCGCGTGATTCGCACTACAAATTATGAAAAGATTGAAATGAAGTGTTGCCATCTAAGTTTCATATTTTAGCTAATTTTAAAAAATCTAATTGTCGTATGGAAAAACTGTTTACACCCCAGGATTCAGAAAAATCATCCCTTTCATTTGGTACTGAATTTGTAACGATAGGTCTGATATTTCTAATTTATTTTTCCCTTTTCCCGTTTTTCCGTTGCCACTTAAATTTCATACTTTAGTTATTTTTAAAAAATCTAATTGTCGCATCGAAAAACTGTTTGCACCCCTGGATTCAGAAAAATCGCCCCTTTCATTTGATATCAAATTTATAAATATAGGTCTGATATTTCTAATTTATTTTACCCTTTTTCCGTTTTCAACCCAGATTCGGTAGAAGGTTTTATATTTATATATACGCATTTATATATTTTTTTATTTTCTAGAAATAAAATGAAATATTTTTAATTTCACGTGAACAATAATAAAAATTAGAGAGAAAAATACCTACAAAAGTTGGTGATTTTTTTTTTAAATCAGGAATTTGCAAGTGGATAAATATTTTCAAAGAGATATTTGTCATTAGTTTAATATTTTTATTTAATTAAGCAGTACTTTTCTTTCCTACAGTAAAACAAAATTTTTTGTTGTTATTATGTACCTTAAGAGGTTCTTTTATGTTCTCCCCTTATTGTAAATTATTATAATTTGGATTTTATTAAGATTTTTTATTTTTATTTTGTAAATATCAGAAAAGAGTTTTTATTTTATTTTATTATTTAATTTAATTTATTTATTTATTTTGTGTATGGAACAGCTTTAGTATTGGATCCCTTTGGCAAAATTTGAAATTCGGCACCGAAGTAGCTCGGACGTTTCTCGCCAAGATCTTTAATTGCACGATTGAGATAGCCAATTCAGTTCATCGCGAAAATGGCTTAAAATATTTAAAGTCACCAAAGGGTTGCCATACTAAAGCTGTGCTTTTTGTATTTATTTATTTATAATATTTTCTATTAAAGACTTCTGTGGTCACGAAATTTGGTGCGTAAATTGTTTGTATGCATCCGGCATACACGAAATTCGAAACTGGATTTCACGAAATTGGATTTCACACTGGACTGGATTTCACGAAATTCGAAATTCCCCCCCCCCTCCTTCTCGGAGTTGGAGGGACATAAACATGTGTACAAACATGTTTTTCCGTTTGAATTCGCTTTGAATTATCTTAGAATGGCGAATTTCGGTGTGTGAATATTGATTAAGTGTACGCATTATGTACATTAGTAGGATTTTGCAAAACTTTGAACTCACCCGCTGAGGAAGGGGAAGTAAGAAGTGGGTAAGTTGTGCCGAAGACAGTGGGGACCCAGACTCCTCACGTTGCGAGAGAGAAAACCTCTACCAATCACAGCGAGAACTTAGGTTTTTAATAAAAATATGGTATTTTGAGAACTCATTTAAGTTTAATGTCCAGCGAAGCGGGCAAAGCCTGCTAGTTACATAATATATAATAAAATTATTAATAATAATAATAAGAAGAAGAAAGTGGTTCAGATGGGAAAAAAATCAAATAATCTTAAATAAAATATTTCTAAAGTATCAAAATCTCTACCTGATGTAGACATCAATTATTTAATTTTTTTTTTTTTTTTTTTTTTTTTTAAACCTGAGACTTATCTGCTGTTTGCATCGAATTTTACCTTTGCTTCAAAAAATATTTTATAATCGTGTTCTAAAAATACGCAGTTTTAGTAAAATAACTTTGTATATTCACAAATTTTACACACTGCAAATAAAAGAGTCCTAAAGTCAGGAAAAAAAAAAAAAAAAAAAAACTGAAACGGCATTTAAGTCACGAAAATGTCTTAAAATATAGATTAGACATTATAGGCATCGTAATTTAAGACAGAATTATGTCTGAAATACCAATTTAGACACAAAAATGTCTGAAACACGTAAATACGCGAATTTTCAGACAGCAAAACGCGTTTGAATTTTCAGACACTTTGGAAATTCAGACAGTTACTTTACTTAGTAAGCGTTTCATATGGAATCTACTTTAAGAAAACATTCTTATCCTACTTCTTTCCACATTCAATAAATATATTATTATTTTATATAATAAGCTTTAAGCTACTTAAACTACGGTAGATTTAGGAAATTGAATTTTTATGGAATAATACTCTAGAGATGTGAATGATATTTGCATGCTATTATCTTTAACATAATTCATAAACTACATATTTAGACGCAAAGCTTTGTATGTAAATATGTTGTTTATGACGAAATAAGCTAGCTTATTTCGTTTAAAAAAATTTTTTTGTCTTTAAAGCTTTCTTGTATTAAAAGAAAATAATATTATAGTTTTAAAAATTTAAAGAACACGCTTTTATAGAAATGTGAACTAAAAAGCACAAAATCTTAGTATTAAAATGCAGGGTAAGAGAAAGTCGTGTGAGTGACACACCATAATATTTACATACATTTAAATCTTTAATTAAAATAATTTAGAAATAAACAAAAACCATTTTTAAGCAATCTCCCCTGACTGGGCTCGAACGCTAGACCTTTAGGTTCGTAGCGCGGAGCTTTACCTCACAGCCACAGCGTTCACTTAGGGAAAGTCTTTTTTTACAATATAGATTTTTTGTTTGCTCCCAGAGCGGTTACAAACATACATTTTACATGCAAACATACATTATACATACAAACGTACATACAGGTGATGCTAATAAAAGCGTGTTAAAAAGTGTGAAGACGGACGTAGGAAGTATGAGAAAGCGAATTTATATGTGAACAATCATGAATAATTTGTGCATAACTCTTTTCTTTCTTTCTTATTATTATTATTCATTTAAAAACTTTTTTCTTTCACATATTTACCTGCATCTAAATGTAAAATAGCAAATTTTCTTGTATTCATGATTATAGTTTGTTTTTACTTCAATATCACTTTAAGGAAAGATATCGTTTCATCGAGGGCTACAACCTTCACATACTTGTTATGCATTATGAAAAAATTCTATACCTCTAGATATGAAATTTAAGATAATAATAATTTTTAATTTTAAGATCAATACTATCAGTAGTTTTATAGCAAAAAATTAGAAATAAAACATAAGACTACAATTTGCTTCGCGAATACAGACGTATATTTTATCATAAAAACTGTAATGTTGTATTCGACGATGGCGTGATTGGTAAATGCTTGACTCCGACAGTGCTTAGCTCGAGGTTTTGGTTTCTACGGACAGTGTGAATTAAAATCCTAACGCCGGGTAATGGCACTTTTTTTTTTTAAATATAAATACCGGGTGATCCAAAAGTCAGGACAAACTTTAAAAAGGAATAATTCGAAAACAAATCAAGATACAAAGATACGGTTTGCACCAAACGGATGAAAAAGAAACCGGGTTTTGTGTGGCAAAGAAAAAGTAATAGTTCTGTTGACGACCAACAGATGGCGCTATAGTGTTTTATTTCACCAAAAGGTGGTTAACAAATGAAAAAAAATGTTGAGAACTTACAAGTCAGCTTAATTACAGTTAATTAGTACTACTACAGTAACTGTTCAATGTCCATCATTCAGAAGTACAGCTGTGAGACGATTCACCGCATCGTTCACAGCATTTAGTAGCATTTCTTCCGTTATGGCAAACACATTTTGGCGGATGGCATCTTTCAGTGCTGCTAGTGATTTAGGTTGGTTGCGGTACACTTTTGACTTCAAGAATCCCCACAGCCAAAAGTCACATGGTGTCAGATCGGGAGATTTTGGAGGCCATGCTTGATTAAATTAGCGACTGAGAATGCGATATTTTGATGCATATAAGCTTTGACTACCATTACCTGCTGTAGTTGTTCCTTTTTATATCGTTTGTTGCTTTGCATAATCCTACATCAGAAATCCGACAGCGCCATCTATTGGTCTCCAACAGAACTATATATATATATATATATTCGTAGCCACACAAAACCCGGCTTCTTTTCCATCCGTTTGGTGCAAACCGTATATTTGTATCTTGATTCGTTTTCGAATTATTCATTTTTAAAGTTCGTCCTGACTTTTGGATCACCCGGTATTTCATTAATGTTCTAAACAATTCTAAAATCTGTTTTTATCAGAAAAGCATAATTGCGCACCATATTTATTTATTTATTTATAAAAAAGCCTTAAAAACGGTAGTGTTTTTAAGCCTAAAACATGGCGACGTTTTAAGACACTTACAATGTCTTAATTTCAGCTGTCAAAAGGTGTCTCAAAAAGTAAGACTTTTTTTTTCCCTTAAAATATGACTATCCATATAAGACACTTTTGTAACTGAATTTAAGACATTTACGTTTACAGTGCACAAATAAATATAACCGTTGGAATTTTTTTTTATTTTTTAAATCTCATTAACAACTGAAAAATTGCCCTCCCTTATATAAGACTTTATTTGCATGATGATAATTTACATAGTATTATTTAACATTAATCAATATACATAAATCTGAAATATTTTATTGGATAAATAATTGTACTGTAAAATAAAATGCAGACTTACACTTTGATTAAGAACATATGTGAAACATACAAGAATGACAAGTGTGGCAAAGAAAAACCTCACGGTTATGATTAAACTGAACCAACTAAGCAAAGCATAGCTTTTAAGAGCAGTGATGCCAGATGGTCGAAAATTATTTCCCCAAACAGGTCTTCAAATTTCCCCAAATCAGGTTTTTTTTTTTTTTTTTTTTTCGAAAAAATTCCCAACTTGATTTCTACTAAAAAGAGAAAATTTAAATTAAAAAAAAAAAAAAAAAAATCAAGCAGATTTTTTTATGATTTAAGCTAAGATTTTTCCCCAAATGAAGGCAATTTTTGAAAAAAATACCCAAATAACAATAAAGCTATTGAAAGTCTCTAGTTGGAGGGATAAATCATTACATTGCCAACATTGACAGAAAGTTGAAGAAATCCCCAGATTTGTGCTCAAAAATTTTAGAATTCCCCAAAAAAGTCCCCACAAACATTTGGTCCCCAAAATTGTCCCCAGAAGCCTCAAAAATCCCCAAAATGGGGACAAAATCCCCAATCTGGCATCACTGTTTAAGAGTTTTAATACGCAAAGTCTATTTGATGAAAAGCAATGATTCATGACAATGATTCGTCTTTGTTTTTCAATAATCTGACCTTGATCTGTACATAAAAATTTAAGAAATTTAATATTCACGGCCTATTATCATAAATATCAGGAATACATATACATATACATTAATTAAGATTTGTATGCGAATTTTTAGATAACTGAGAATAAATATTTTTGAAAAAATTACTATGAAATAAATGTCGTATAATTATTAATCATGATGCATGAAAATACTTAAATTGCTTTATCATGGGTTATTTATTTAAATGTCTTGCTAAAAATTTAATGATAAAAGTATTATCGTCTCTCTCTGTTTAAAATCGTTTCTCGTGACTGATTCATCATCGCCCAGCCCAAACCTTTGGACCTAGAAACATGAATTTTTTTGACTATGTTCCATTTATGACGTAGACATTCACTAAGAAGCGATTTTACAAAATTTGCCCGCGAAGGAGGGGTGGAAGGGCAAAACGTGATTTCATAAATGTGATTTGCTTTATTTCTCAAAAAAAAAAAAAAAAAAAAGATATCCGTAAAATTTTTGCTTTAAAACATTGGAATTTCTGGAATTTGGTCCACAGGAAGGGGGTGCGTGGTAAAATGTGATTCCAGAAGCGCAAAAAGTTATTTCCCAAAAACCTTCATATCTCAAAGATAAAAACAAATATCAGTAAAATTTTTGCTTGAAAATATAGTTAACATATAAACCAATTTCTGGAATTTTAAATATTCGACATCTCAAGGGGGACAGGGGGTAAAACGTGATTTCAAAAAAACCTTTATATCTCAAAGAAAGAAAGTAGATATCCGTAAAATTTTTGCTTTAAAATATAGCTCACACAATCACCTAAAAATCAATTATTGGCATTTTAGAAATTCTGTCCCCAAGGGGAGGGGGAGGAAGCAAAACGTTATCTATATTATACATTCCATATGATATAGGTATTTCTTCTATAATGAAGCGTTAAAATTACTTATTTTAATTTTTAATTGTTGACAAAGAAGTTTACGAGTTAATTTATTTTTCGATATATCTATCTATCATTGATGGAAAAAGAAAATCCCAACACCAAGAAAAAATTATTGTACAGTAATGAAATTTCAGCAATACATTTGTCTAGGTAACATATTTAATTGATTAAAGTTTCAAGATCACAGGTAGAGCCATTGGCGAGAAGAGCCATTTCAAATGTGAAATGTTGGTACATTAGTAACCGGTGTAACCGCCAGAATTTTGAATGCAAGCATGCAAACGTGCATGCATTGTGTCGTACACGTGTCGGATATCAGTTTGTGGGATGGAGTTCCATGCCTGTTGCACTTGGGCGGTCAATGCAGGGACGGTTAATGCTGGTTGTGGATGACGCTGGAATCGTCGTCCAATGATGTCCATACGTGCTCGATTGGAGAAAGATCTGGTGATCTAGCAGGCCAAGGCAACATGTTGATACTCTGTAGAGCATGTTGGGTTACAACAGCGGTATGAGGGCGAGCGTTATCCTGTTGGAAAACACCCCCTTGAATGCTGTTCATGAATGGCAGCACAACAGGTTGTATCACTAGACTGACGTACAAATTTGCAGTCAGGGTGCGTGGGATAACCACGAGAGTGGTCCTGCTGTCAAACGAAATTGCTCCCCAAACCATAACTCCAGGAGTAGGCCCTGTGTGTCTAGGCCGCAGACAGGTCGCTAGCAGGCGTTCACCTGGCCTCCTTCTAACCAACACACGGCTATCACTGCGACCAAGGCAGAACCGGCTTTCATCAGAAAACACAACAGATCTCCACTCCGTCCTCCAATGAGCTCTAGCTTGAGACCACTCACGTCACAAACGGCAGTGGTTTGGAGTCAGTGGAATGCACGCTACAGGGCGTCTGGCTCGGAGCTGTCCTTGAAGTAACCGATTTGTAACAGTTCGTTGTGTCACTGTGGTGCCAACTGCAGCTCGAATTTCAGCTGCAGACGCAGTACGATTAGCCACAGCCATACGCCGAACACGGCGGTCTTCCCTCTCAGTAGTGCCACGTGGCCGCCCGGAACCTGGTCTTCTTGAGGCAGTACCTTCCCTTGACCACTGCTGCCAACACTCATGCACAGTGGATACATTCCTGCCAAGTCTTTCTGCAATATCGCGGAAAGAAAACCGACCTTCTCGTAGCCCTACTACACGACCTTGTTCAAACTCAGTGAGCTGTTGATAATGGTTTCTTCGTCTTCTTAGAGGCATCCTTGACTAACATTAACCCACTACGTCAAATATCAACTGTAAATAACGATCACGAACCTTACAGCGCTTATTTAAAGCAAACCTCATTTGCATGTTCATAGTGTCGCTACTAGCGTCACACTTATGCGCGTAGCTCGAAATTTGAATCGACGTCATCTTTGAGATGTATAAACACGCCTACCAAATTTCGTTTAGCTAGCACAGCTCCTTCCTGGTGTTGTTATTTTTTTTTCCATCAGTGTAAAATAAGATGTTTGTGTGTCTCTGTGTGTGTGTGTCATTGTGTATGTATATCCAGAGCTTTTTAGAAAAACGGCAGATCGCAGAGCTACACAAATGTACATGGTGGTTCGTAATGACCTCTCCTGATGCACCTCGAAGCCCGATTTTCGAACTTTGTTTTAGTTTTCTTTTAATAAATTAAAATGTGAAAATAATAACCTTCTAATTTCTGATAAATAAGCCATTTAAATTTTATCCATAATTTAATTGTTGCCAATTTTTTTTCGACGGAATAAATAATAATAATAAAAAAATACATTTATTAAAAATGAGAAAATAAATTAGAAAAATTAGAAAATAAATTAGAAATATTAGTTGTATCGTTACAAATAAGGTACCAAATGAAAGGGAAAAAATGTGAATCCAATGGATTAAACAGCTTATCGATCGGACAGTTAGATTTTTTAAAATTAACTAAAGTATGAATTTTAGGTGGCAACAGCAGAAGATTGTATGGAAACCGTTAGGATAAATAAAAAAAAATCTACTTCACATTAAGTCACATGTTTTTTGAAGTGGGATTAAAAATTGCATTTTTAAATTTTTTTTAATTTTCTCTCACGAACACAAAAATATAATATACAGCCTGTACCCCACAGGACTAACTTGCATTTCAAATTTCATCAATTTTTTTGGTTAATAAACAAAAAAGTTTTTTTTTTTTTTTTTCAAATTAAATTTTATTCTAACTTCGAAAAGATTTATGTGATACGATACATTAAGAATTTGGGTTTTAAAAGTTTTTTTTAAATAGATTATTTAAACTCTATAAACCATATATTTATTTTATCAGTTTCATTAACAGATCCTGCTGGGCGATTTTTTTAATTTTGGTGTTGAAGTACACCGAACGTTTTTCAATAAGAAGTTAAATATAGCAACAGCCATTTTAATCTAAGTAGCGCATCAAAAATATAAAAACATAAATGATTTATTTTTAAAGAAAGTTTACAGAAAAAATGCAGTTTTAAAGATAGCAAATTTATTTCAACAAGCACTATTTTAAACCTAAAAACCATTATAAATATAAGCAGAATATGGAGAATTCTTATGTATAAACAAAAAGGTGTCTGATGAAATTATTAGCAAAATAGTCTTCCCCTTTTCATACAAAAAAAAAAAAAAAAAAATATCCATCGCTAATATGGCGACAAAAATTTAAAAGCCGCCAATGGAGCGATATAATAAAGTTGTGTATCACGATAATGTTTACCTATTTATTTATTTTTTTATATAATAATCACTATGCTAATTTATCATACAAACAAATGAACCTCTGTGTGTTACTGCACTTGCACGCTGTCGAACAGAAATATTTGATTAATTCAAATTAATATTTAAATAAATAAATAAAAATATGTTTAGTGGGAAATAAATATAAAAATAAAATGATTAGTTGTCTAAAATACGGCAGAAATACCGCTCATAGCATATTGTTACAAGGAATTAAGTCTTAGTGTTACAAGGGTATTAAGTGTAAAATGGTGACAAAAATACAGAAGTCGCCAAAAAAAAAAAAAAAAATCTATATTAAGGCTGTACTATAATCAGGTTTACAAACCGTGAATTATATATAACCAGAAAAAATTAATTGTCTCATGCGAAAGACGTAGCCGGTCATAGCATATTGTAATAGTTGGCGTGAAATTGCTGTCATTTTATGGTTGATCAGATAAACAAAATAAGGATAGGAAATAACGTAAAAGCAAATATTATATGCACCACGTACAGTGTTGTTCACATGTAACTGGAATTCAAATATAAAAGGGATACTCCAATTTTTCCGATACTATCTATTTCGAAACTGCTACATAATAAACACCTAAATGGAAGCTCATTGGTAAAACATTGTCGTAGGGAATAGGGACAGGCGCCCGAGTTTCAGAGGATGACCAAATCGCTGCCGAAAGCAGCAGGGACCTGAAACGAGCTTTTGAGCAATTTCAGTATTTTATTTTATTTCATTTTTATAAAGCTATATAGAAAACAGTTTCCTTTAAATTTAGTGACCAGCGAAGCGGGCAAAGCCTGCTGGTACATATAATAAAATAAGACGTTTGTGTGTGTGTGTGTGTGTGCGTCTGTCTGTCTGTTATCAGCACATCTCAAAAACAATTTATGGCAGAAAGTTCAAACTTGGTATTCTAAATGTGTATCATATAGGGATGGTACAGTAAGCTTTTCGTTAAGATCAAGCAAATGGTTCGTGTACAGGGACAATCAAGAGAATTCTAATACATTACGTGTATGGGGGAAATTGCAGGTAAGCAGAGTTTAACGCCTATAGACTGCACTAAACCAAATGAAACGAATATATATTTTTTGTAATAGAGATAGTTAACTGAGAAAAAATTTTGTGTATGTAGGAGCCTCGCTTCCCCCCCCCCTGGGGGGGAAGTCCCCCCTCGCAGGGAGTAAATTTTCATGATGGGTATCATTCAAAAGAGCTCGCCCATACCTTTAAAACAAATGGCCGAACTATAAATCTGTGATAATTTAAAACAAAATTATAGATTTTTTTTACTTTTAACGAAAAAAAAAAAAAAAACTTTGAAAAAAAAAAAAAAAAAAAAAAAAAAAACCGTACTTTTTTTTTTTTTAAATATTGAGAACAAAATGGACTTTTTTTGGATATTTGGTGTTATACTACTTCTCTAATATGGAAATCGTCTGCCTTATCATAAAAGATAATTTTTTAAAATAATAATTTTAATTTTTTTTTTTTTTTTTTAAGAAGAGAATTTTTTTTTAATAAGCGAATTAAATTCTATATAAATGTAGGTGCATTAATGAAACGGGGGGTTGAGGGGGTGGTAACCCCCCTCACACAGAACTAATTATCATATAAAACTCTTCCGAAGCCTAATTCGAATTGTTTAACATAGGTTTACGTACCAGTACTCGTTATCTTACCTATTAATCTGCAACCTGTATTTATTGTATTAAATTTCAGGGTAAGAGAAAGTCGTGTGAGTGACACACCAGATTATTTTTTTTCCGAAGGTAAACATCTCACAGAAAAGAAGAGTTTTATAACATTATATGATATTTTTATCATTTAATGATTGGCAAGATATTTAAATAAATAGCCCATGATGAAGCGATTTAAGAATTTTCATATATCATGATCAATAATTATACGATATTTATTTCTTAGAAACATTTTCAAAATATTTATTATCTCAAAATTTTCCATACACATCTTAATTAATGAATATATTTCGCGAATATTAAGTTTCTTAAATTTTAGGTTGATTTATTCAGAAATCGACCTATTGCAATCACTTCGTTTATCTATCTATCTATCTATCTATCTATCTATAATGAAAATTTTGTCATCACGATAACTCCCGAAATAATGCTGCAAATCGAACCAAATTTGGACAGTGAACTAATCTTATAAATATCTTGGATGAGTTCGTTAACCAAGTTGCTCCGACTTTTTGTTTTCAAGTGGCAGCCACTTGAAAATTTCAAACCGACATTGTAAAAAGCATATTTAAAGCAAGATTTGCTTGAATTTTCATGTAAATACAGGCCACATAAAGGTCTCAATGAAATTTATTAATGAAGTTTATCTGCCATTTTTAATAAAGTGGCAGATATTTTAAGTTAAGCGGGACCACTTGAAATCAGGCTACCACTTGAAAATTTAAAATCACTGTAACTTCCGAAATAATACTCCAAATCGAACCAAATTTAGACAGTGTCTTAACTTATCTTATAAATATCTTAGATGAGTTTATTAACCAAGTTGCTCCACAATTTTGTTTTCAAGTGGAGACCACTTGAAAATTTCAAATTAACAAATTGTAAAAAGCGTATTCCGAATTTGTTTGAAATTTGATGTAAATATAGATCACATAAGGGTCTCAATGATGCTTATTAATGAAATTTGTCCGTCATTTTTAATAAAGTGGTAGATATCTTAAGTTAAGCGGAGCCACTTGAAATCACGCGACCACTTGAAAATTTAAAATCACAATAACTTCTGAAATAATACTCCAAATCGAACCAAATTTGGACAGTGTCTTAACTCATCTTATAAATAACTTAGATGAATTTGTTAACCAAGTTGCTCAGATATTTTGTTTTCAAGTGGAAACCACTTGAAAATTTCAAATTCAAATTGTAAAAAGCATATTCCGAATTTTTTTTAATTTTGATGTATACATAGGTTATACAAGTGACTTAAATAACTTTATTAATGAATTTTATCCGCCATTTTGAATAAAGTGGCGAATATCTTAAGTTAAGCGGGACCACTTGAAATCAGGCCACCACTTGAAAATTTAAAACCATGATAACTTCCGAAATAATACTCCAAATGGATCCAAATTTGAACAGTGTCTTAACTTATCTTATAAATATCTTAGATGAGTTTGTTAGCCAAGTTGCTCCGCCATTTTGTTTTCAAGTGGAGACCACTTGAAATTTTCAAATTTAAAGTGTAAAAAGCGTACTCTGAAATTGTTTGAATTTTGATGTAAATACAGACCACGTAAGGATCTCAATGAAGTTTATTAATAAACTATATTCGCCATTTTTATAAAGTGGCAGATATCTTAAGTTAAGTGGGGCCACTTGAAATCAGGCTCCCACTTGAAAATTTAAAATCACGATAATTTCTGAAATAGTACACCAGATCGAACCAAAATTGGACAGTGATATTATCATATAATTAATTATCTTGAATGCTTTCACTGGGCAACTTGTCCCGACATCTTGTTTCTAAGTTCCAGCCACTTGAAATTACACTGCCACTTGAAAATATGCCATCACGATAACTTTTAAAATACTTAACTGATTCAAATAAAAGTTGGATAGTAAACTTATAGTTCAAATATCTAGGATAAGTTCACTTGGTGATTTCATCCGCAATTTTATTTCCAAGTGGCGGCCACTTGAAGATTTGTCATTATGGTAACTTTAGTAATGCAGAATCAATTCGCATCAAATTTGGGTAGTGGATTTATCATTCAAATATCTCAGATAAGTTCGCTGGGCATCTCACTCCACTTTTTTTTTACAAGTGGTGCCACCTGAAAATTTCTTACGACGATAACTTTTGAAATACTGATTTAATTTAAACTAGAACTGGACAATGAACGTATCATACAAATATACTGGATGATTTCGATAGGCAAGTTGTTTTGCCATTTTGTTTTCAAGTCGCAGCCATTTAGACTGCCACTTGAAAATTTGGCATAATAATAACTTTTGAAACACGGCACTAATTTAAACCACAGTTGGACAGTGAACCTATGCTTCAAATATCTTAGATGTGTTTGCTGGGCAACTTGTTCCATTGTATTGTTTCCAAGTGGCGGCCACTTGAAAATTTGTTATCACGGTAACTTTTGACATACTTAATCAATTCAAATCAAAGTTGAAAATTGAATTTATCATTCAAACAACAAAAATCTAGAAAATTCACGTAACTCGTGAACCAATCACGTTATTGCGTCTATCTTTGGTATATCGATAATAAGTATTTTCTCGCCAAAAGTCGCCAAAAATTCGCCATAGGGGAAAAGTCGCCAAATTTGGCGCCAAATCCATTACCTGCGTTACTGGATCTTTTTAGTGCGTTTTTAAGGAAAAATTAGGCCATTTTAATGCTAAAACAAACTAGAAATGCAGAAAACTAACATTTTATCAACTTACTAAGCCTCTTTGAAAGAATTTCTACAAAAAAAAAAAAAATTCTAATTTGTAACGATATCTAGAGATGAGCAACTTTCTCTGCCATTTTGATCGAAGTGTTTGCCACTTAATTTTTCAACACGATGACTTCTGAGATTTTGAATTAAATCGAACTATCTGCGTACAGTAGACTTATCTCACAAATACATTTCATATATTTGTCAACTTAACCCGCCATTTTGCTTCCAAGCGCTGGCCACTTGAAAATTTTAAATTCAAATAAAAAGGTATTTATGAACCGATTTGCTTAAAACTCCATATGTGCATAGCCTACATCAATATTTCTACCAAGTGCATTAATAATTTGTAGCCGTCATTTTGAAACATAATGACGGCTACTTGATAAGGAAAAAGAAATCAACCTACCCTTCCGAATAAGCCGGAAGGTCTTGTTTATATTTAGTATCAAGGTATCGCTAATGAAAATCAATGACACTTGGCCTTGCTTAAATTGTCCTGCGTCATTGTTTTTCATCGAATAGACTTTGATATTACGTAGTAAAACTTTTAAAATTCACGCTATGCATAGTTGGTTTAACTTCATTATAACCATGAGGTTTTCATTTGCTATACTCTTCATTCTTGTATGTTTCACATATGTTCTCAATCAAAGTGTAAGTCTGCATTTTATTTTACAGTACAATTACTTAACCTATAAATTATTTAAATGTATGAATATTATTGAATGTTAAATTATACTTTGTAAATTATAATCATGCAATTGAATTCTTGTTTAAGAGAGGGGGAAATTTCAGCTGTAAATGAGATTCAACGAGCGAATTTAATTTTTTTTTTTTTTTTTTTTTTCTAATAGAGAAATTCTGAACCACTTTCTTAGTTTGTATTTTATAATATATTGTGTAATATATCACATGAATAAACATCTATTTCTATCATTTTCTAATAAACATCTGTTCTTTCATTTGTTAACGAGATTTTAAAATAAACTTATTCTTAGAATTATCTATTCTAAGTGAATGAGTTATATATACGACGGCTAATTAAAATTTGATTTATTAAAGTTTTGAAAGTTGTAACATAATCTATACTATTTGGAAATCGGAACAATGTTTGACGCAGTATCAACAAAGTCGATACTTTTCGTGTGAATCATATTATTATTGCTTATTATTATTATAATTATTATCTATTATGTTCTTCAATTCAATTCATTGAGTCATAAAGTGCTATGCAAAATATTCCCTGAGAAAAGTATATCAAAACTTGCTTTAAATATTTTTTGAATCATTCTAGACAGTGTTATGTACATATACTTATCTTCATCATTAGAAACATAAATTTTGTTTTAAAATAAAATGAAGTAGTGTTTGTGTAAGCACATTGAGACACTTCAAGCAAAATAATCAGACGAGCCCTTCAAAATAATAATAATAATGAATAAATAAATAAATAATAATAATAATAATTAATCAAATTCTTGCCAACATTAATAAACCTCTACAATTTTAACGTATTTCTTGCCAATTATTTCAAATTCATCAAATTTTAGATTTTAAAAAACAAATGATTGTATTTAGATTGAAACAATGATCATAAGTCAAACTGAAAGTTTGACGTATAAACTTACCAAAATGATACCGTTACGTTATTTTGCATTCTTATTTTTATGTATCTGTTGCTGGTAAAGCAAAATATCAAATTAAAAAGCATTGATATGTTCGGTATTGTTGCTTAGAAAAGTTTTGTTTTTTAACATTTCAAAAATCTTACTTTTAGTTCCCCATCCTACTGTGGGTATGGGGAACTTAGGTTCGTGAAAAGTGTCGACCTCGATTTTTTTGACTTTTTTACACATTTTCAGATGTGAGGATTCCGAAAATAGCAAAATTTGTATGGTGTCCGTCTGTAGGGTGTCTGTTAGTTTGTTAGCCCGTAAGTCCGTTTGTTAGTCTTTGTACACGATACCTCAAGAACAAATTGTCGCAGAGAAGTCAGATTAGTTTTAAAATATTATTTTCGACACTGGCAAGAGCATTCATTTGTAACATTCGAATTACAAAACTTCGTAAGTTATTAGAAATTTACGATTTTTTTTAACATGGGAGAATTGGGCAAAATTTCACTTAAACGTGTATTAAATAGAAAATGTATACTGTAAATATGTCAAACAAGTTTTAAAATATCAATATCGATGCCGGAATGAACACGAGTAACTATAAACATGCTAATTTGAAAATTTCGCAAGTTATTGGAAATTTACGAATTTCTTAACATGGCAGATTAGGGCAAAATTTCACATAAATATCAAATTTGTGGGATATTTTCATTGTAAATATGACAGACTACTTTTGAAATATTATTTAGGTTATTGGCATGAATATCATTAACTATGAATTTTCCAATATAAAAATTTCGTAAGTTATTGGAAATTTACGAATTTCTTAACATGGCAGGGGTCCGAAAAGTGATAAAAATAGGAGGCTGTCCCTAAAAAACGGTGGGTGATAGGGCAAAATGGACGTCCTATTCGAATCCAGGAGGTTATTTTACATAAGAATTTGCCAAAATGAAGTTGGGGCAATTTTCATACCAAGCAGTGTAATTTAAATAATAATAATAATAATAATAAAAAAAAATGAAAAACTTGCTAACAAGAATTATTTTTGAAATAAAAATAAAATTCCTTTTGAATGTAATTGTTTTAATAAAATTTAGTAAATTTGTTAATATTACATTCCAATTCATATGTATGAAATGTTATATAATTTTAAAACAGTAATAAAGAAAATGATTTATAGCATCCCTTAAAATTACACTATTTTAAATTGTTCAAAGTTCAATTTTTTAGAACGCTTTCCCATAGAATAACATTAGTTTCGGCTTCCAGAAATGGTGAGTGAAGCGGGCCCTTAACAATGAACTTGCGAGATTCTAAGATTCCGGTATACAAGGTTGGATAAATCCGATATAAAATACTTATATTTAGCACACACACACACACACACACACACACACACAAAAAAAAAAAAAAAAAAAAACTGAAATAAACATCGAGTATTTCTAACTGTAGTTTATAATATATCCAAAGTTTTGTGAGGGATTCAAAGTAAATGTATGACTGGGGCGCACTATATTGTATACAAACATCCCCAATGAACATGAAATTTCAAGACCTTTATCAACAATCGCCTTGAATTTCCAAGATCTTTCAATTAAGGTGTCACATGGTGGTGTCAACTGCAAAATCCTTTAGTTGCACTTTACGCCACCAGGGGGCACAGTGTGTTCTCTTATAAATATCAACAACGGTCAGGAAATACCAAGACCTTTAAAATAAGGTGCAACATGATAGGGCCTACTGCAAAACCACCTAGTTCCATTTCTCACCACCAGGGTGCGCCCTATATTGTATACAAACATCCTCAATCAACATGAAATTTCAAGACCTTTAAAATAAGGTGCTACATGTGTGGGTCTAGAACGGATCTCCCTCTCAAACTAATTCCCCCCCCCCTTTCAAATCTACTTTCCCCCCTTTCAAATTGAAAATTCCAAAATCGGAGATATTGATTTTTTAGTATTCGAGTCTAGTTCCCCCATGTACAATTTATTCATCGTGAAGTAATTTGGAGCTGAGTTATGCTCGCCAACGTATGTTTAATCCCTGCCCCCCCCCCCCCCCAGGGGGAACCGTTCGACTTTTTTTATTTTTCTCTTTTCATAACATATCTACAAACCAAGACCTTTTTTTAGACACCTCAACCAAATTTTTACAACTAGCCGTTCTCTCAATTTAGTGGAGACAGATAAAAACATGTTTCAAATTAATATATAGATGAAAGCTTTTTACACCATATCCTATTCATATTTTTTTCATATACAAAAACATTTTTTCATTTAGTGTCTTTTAGTGCTGGCTAATGATGTTAAAAAATGTTCCAAAGACAACTTCAGCCCATAGACGTGATGTTTTTTAGTTATTATGTTGTTATTATATTATTAATAATCTGTACATTAAAATTTGTCCGAATCTTAGTAAAACGTTTCAAACAATATCATCCTAATGTCAGTTTTTGACGTGTGCTTACATTCACACTAACTTAAAAAAAAAAATAAAAAAATGGATTCAAAAGACATAAAAATTTGTATTTATAGAAAAATTCCATAGTTTCGTAAAATTGATTCTAAAAGAATATTTTCTCTGCCATATATGGGTAAAAAAAGACAGTCTCTGCATATATAATATAATCATGTAACTAGTTTATAAACCTTAATAATTTTAAGATAACAGGTTGTATATGGAAAGTCAAACCAAACGTATTATAGAAAGATATTAAAACTTCTTCACACACCATAAATTTTAAAGTCTTGCTTTTGCCGCCAAGGCACGTGTTTTTTTTTGTTTTTTTTTCACCTGATGAAGAAAGGCTACGTCCTTTCGTAACCGGTTGTGCTGACTTAAAATTTATGGTGTGTGAAGAAGTTTTAATATCTTTCTATTGATTGTACGCCAGTTTTTGGAATTTAGTTTTGGCAAACGTATTATAATTATACATTGTCTTGAGGCAAATTATATTTACTGAAAATTTCAGCTTTAAGAAAATTTTAATGTTGTTGCAGGCTTTGTTTGGTCTATATGTAAGTCATAGAATTTGATATTTTCTGTTGATAATAAACAAGTTGAATATGCAATATTTTTCCTTTTAGGATTCTGATTTGGTAAGCACTTGCGATCTTGAAGGTTTTGAGTACAGATGCGTTTATAATCCGGTAAGTGTACAGTTTGGTGCATTTTTCAAAATAATAAAAATGATTAATATCGTCTTTATTTCAAGATGCATGATAATAGAAGTAATCTGGTGTGTCACTCACACGACTTTCTCTTACCCTGAAATTTAGTACTAAAAATATAAATTGGAGATTAAAAGATATCGAGAACTGATATGTAAACCTATGTTAAAATAATTCAAATTAGGCTTCGCAAGAGTTTTATAGGATAATTAGTTCTGTGTGAGGGGGGCTACGATTCCCCCTCAACCCCCCGTTTCATTACTGCACATACATTTATATAGAATTTAAATCTGTTATTAAATTTAAAAGTTCACTTAAAATTATTCAGACAACTTTCACACGCAACATTCCTTGAAACTTACCAGTCTTGATCAAATTTTCCAGCAACAAACTTATATTAACTTGAAAATACAACTTTTGGATCTCCTAAAATTATCAGTGTTTAAGTTACTCTAAGTGACACAGACAAAGACCAAACGTTAAAAATTAGACTTCGGTAATCAGGAAGCCTCAAAACGTGTAAATGTACAAAAAAAAAGCGATGAATATTTAGCTTTAAAACATAAATTATTTACCATATGTCTATGAGGAATTTATTTCAGTTCCTGAGCAACTTTCCAGGACATGATAAAATATTATAGTAAAGCACTTCCAAAAACAATAAAAAAGGACGTTATCGCTTAAATATTTGCAGCCATGTATATCTTTTGAAGATTATGTACAGACCAAATTGTGCACCTAAATATAATCCTATAGTAATAATACACGACACAGCCTGAAATACGCTTCCATCAATTTTCACCTATTGTCACACTATAATGTAGTTCTTTTGTGTAGCTCTGTAAATGAACAGTGAATGAATTCCCAACCATATTCTACATGAGACATGCTTTTATGCATATAAATTATATAAATTCATTTCATTTGTTTTAGTGCAGTCTGTAGCTGTTAAACTCTACTTACCTACAATTTCCCCCATAGACGTAATATATTTGAATTCTCTTGGGTGTCCCTATACAAGAACCATTTGCTTCATCTCAACGAAAAGCGTAGTGTAGCATCCCTATATCATACACATTTAGAATACCAAGTTTGTACTTTCTGCTACCATTTGTTCTTGATATATGCTGATAATAGAAAGACACACAGACACACAGACCAACCGCTAAAAACATAATTTTCAGATTCAGGGGTCCTCAAATCGTGTAAATATAATAAAAACTTGCTTTCGAAAATTTGACCCCCAAACTATACTTTCTCGAACTTATTGGTAAGAGAAAGTAAAAATGTACTAAACTCTGAAATTTTTCCTACGTTAATATTTCAAGAGTATTTTAAGAAAGGGGAGTAATTTGTTCCAAAGATTTAAAAATAATACATCTTTTGTTATTTTATTTTAAAATACTAACCGATTAATTTATTTAGATATTTAGATACTCGTTTATTTTATTATCTAGGCTATAAAGTGTAAAATATTTTACAAAGAGAAAAAAAAAATAAACCATAGAACTGAAGTATAACGTACTGCGCTTTCATTTACTAGTAAATATTCCGATTAATATTATTGTTATTTTTTTTAATTGACTATATTTCAATCTATTTTTGCGTTTTACCAATAAAATCTTTTAGTTAAAATTAATAAAATAATTAATAATTTATGGAGGGATGAATAATCCAAAAATTATTTTTAAACACTTTACTGATATATACAATATTACACTGATACATTTTACTTTTAGTACAGCGTCTAGAATAAACAGTGTGGAAAGCGGCGAATAAAATTGTACTAAAAAAATTAAGCCTGTCACCAGATGTCATTGTAATCGAAGCTAGTGTCACGACAACAAAACCGAGACTCCCTATTGGTTAATTATATGCTTAGATCACGTGATTAAACTGACGAAACTGGGAAAAGCCAATCAGGTCTTCGATTTGAGCAATGGCTTCGATCACAGCGACATCTGGTTAAGCTTAATTTTTGTGGCATCATTTTAACATCACGGTTATAGGCGATTGCCACACTGTTTATTCTAGACGCTGTACTTTTAGGTTCTCTCTAAATTCTGTTTGTGATGATGTGTGTTAAAATAACTTTCCACTTCTTTCGTTCTAGCACATTTCCAGTTTGCTGCAATATTTTTCGAGTGCTAGCAGTAATTCCTATGTAAAAAAAGTACACTTAATACTGCTTTGTTAAATAAATCTTTGTCAAGTCATGTTCTTAGTCAGTCTAAAAACATGATTCGACAAGGATTTATATAACAAAACAGTATCAAGTGTACTTTTTTTTACATAGGAATTATTGCTAGCGTTCGAATAATTTTGTTGCCGACTGTATTTCACAACCTTGAATAGCTGTTTGAGTGAGTACTGTTTTATAAAGATAAATTTGCACAGCTTCTACGCAATTAAAGGAAAGCAACATGTTTTAATTTTGTAATTGTTTCAAGGCACCCCTGTTTGTATGCAATTTAATATTTGCATATTTTTAATCCTGTCGTGACATTATTTTTCCTACACAAAGAAATTATAATTTTACCTCCATTACCCAAATTCTGTAAGTGACGGAAGTATTGTACTCGGTCAAAACTTCGACATCTAGTTTTCCCATTATTTAAGTGTTGTCCGCTTAAACCAAAAATATAGTTTTTGGCAATTGGCTAGAGGCTGTAGCTGTATGAGTGTACATGAACAGTCGATACAAAAGTGTCCGAACACTAGCAAAAATTCCTATGTAAAAAAAAGTACATGTCATACGGTTTTGTTAAATAAATCCTTGTCGAATCCTGTTCTTAATCAGTTTAAGAACACGATTCGATAAGGATTTATTTAACAAAACAGTATTAAGTGTACTTTTTTTGCACAGGAGTTTTTGTAGTGTTCGAACACTTTTGTTACCGACGTATATGAGGGATTTTGTGACAATCAATCTCCAAAACAAAAGAAAATGAGAAGAGAGGAACTGCATAATTAATACAAATCATATGCAAATATAGTTTTTGGCAATTGGCCAGAGGGTGTTTTTGTATATATGTATATGCATATATGTGAGGAATTTTGTGACTACCAATCTCCAAAACAAAAGAAAATGAGAAGAGCGGAACTGCATAATTAATGCAAGTCATATGCAAATATAGTTTTTGGCAATTGGCAAGAGGCTGTTTGTGTATATATGTATATGCATGTATGTGGGGAATCTTGTGACTATCATATCCCCAAGTCAAAAGAAAGAGAGGGAAAAGAAACTGCATAATTAAAACGTGTCATTTACTGAGATGATTTTTCTTTTTTGGTGAAAATTGGAAAAATTAAAAAAGGTACTGTAAGTCCATATCTCAAAAACGGCTTTGACAATTTTCTTGAAATTAGCTGATAAAACCTCTTTCAGATGCCTTTTAATTTTTTTTGCCCTGTATTAATTGGTTATTGACGGAAATTGATAGGTAAGTGTCTCAAAAAAGGCATTCTTTAAAATCGCTATCTAAACTCTCTTTTATGTGTCTTTATGACGCATGCATTAGTTTGGTATTCGAAGAAAAATGGTAGGTCAGGTTAGAGCCCCTTAAATAAATAATAGGCCGGCGCATCACCGCCATTTTTTTGCCTCGTAAGAGGACAGCATTTCCGCTTGGCGATTTTATCGCTTCACTGGTGGTTTTAAGAAATTTTCATCTAAAAATAAAATCGACCAAAAATGATAAGCAACACAAGTAATCTGTTTCTGTTTCTTAAATAATTCATAACATTTGAAAGGGGGAAAAAAAAAGAGCGTACCAATTAAAATTGGAAATTTTTTTCAACGACCTAATACTATCAGGACACGGAAACAAGACAACTTTGGCGAACCAAAAAAACGTCGCCAAGACTCTACAAACACACAGTAAAAAAGCGTTTCTTAAAATAATTTATGGTTATTAAAATACATATTTAGATTTAAATAATACTTTATTTTTAAATTTTTTACTTTATAAATGTCAGAAATGCAAAGAAAAGTATAAGTGAATAACAATAAAACTTACTATGCAAAGCTGTGCATTAGGTCCCGGGATCCAAGAATCTGGACGACAATTCGCAGCCCATTTTCTCCTTGCATTATCCGAAGGAAACCTAAACATTTTGTATCCTTTTCTGGAGTGTTTACAGCAGTTTATTGCTGAACAACCTCCCATATTGCAGTTTATTTCACTAAAATTACGAGCAAGACGGTAGAAACAATGGATGCCGTTTGTTTATCACGCTGGGTACATGCGGCAACCCTAAGGCAAAAAAATGTCGGATGCGCCAGCTCGTATATATAGGAGCCTTAGGTCAGGTTAGTTCAACTTTATGTTTTCTAACCACTCTTTCTCCAAAAAATGTTGATATTGTATAATATAGTAGTAAGGGTAGACAGTATAGCGTCTGTATATTATATAGTATAGTGTAATATACTACAGCACAAGAACGAATGGTTGTCACTCCGTATATTTTTATTTATGAAATTATACAAATATTTTTTGCACAAGCTTGATATTTTATTTGCATTTCTTTGCACGTAAGTCTAACTGTCGCAATGGGCACAGTCAACAGGGAGAACAAAAAAGAAGAGCTTCCATTTTTTTTTCATCCTGTTTGCAAAAGATGAAAATTGTTGTTGTATTCTTTCAGACTAGGGTGACCAGGCTTTTTAAATTCAATTTGAGGACAAATAGGGCGTTTTCTACAAATTTCGAAGACAAAATTAATAAATCACCTTAAATTGTAAAATTTTAGTAATTTTTACGTATGAAGTACGTGAAAGCACTTATGTCCCTTTGTTTATCATATGTATAATAAACTATTATATTAAATTATTAATAACTTTATAATAGACGTAATAAAATGTGTTATATGTTTTTCGGGACGACGCAGGATAGTTTCCGAGGACTGTACTCCGAAATCTACGTCTGGTCAGCTGGCTCTAAACGGGAATTTATGCCCATCGCCAATTTTCCTTTACGTAGCTCTACTGCGACGTTAATTCCGCTCAGACTTAATCTCCAATATATTTTCTTAGTGATGGGTAAATCAACCCCTTAATTAAGCCTTTATTTTTCAGCTTTCATGCAAAAGTTATTCATTTTTTAACACGCTTTTATTAGCTTCACCTGTATGTATGTTTGTAACCGCTCTGGGAGCAAACAAAAAATCTATATTATAAAAAAAAAGACTTTCCCTACGTGAACGCTGTGGCTGTGAGGTAAAGCTCCGGGCTACGAACCTAAAGGTCTAACGTTCGAGCCCAGTGAGGGGAGATTGTTTAAAAATGTTTTTTGTTTATTTCTAAATTATTTTAATTAAAGATTTAAAAGTACGTAAATATTATGGTGTGTCATTCAGACGATTTTCGCTTAACCTGCATTTTAATATTGTAAATGTAAATATTTTGTGCTTTTAATTCACATTTCAATAAAAGCGTGTTCTTTAATTTTTTAAAAGTATAACTTTATTACAAATTGTCTTCTTCTACAAAGCTAGCATGTTAAGATCTGCAAGTAGATATTATTATTATTACTATTTTAGCCATTTTGTAACGTCATGATGCCATTTTTTTTTTTTTGCATCATTGTTTAGAGATGACAATTTTCTCTTTATATCTTTTCTTTTTGGTCAAATTTTTCTTGATCGTATTTTATGGTTATATTATAATTATCATTTTCAAAACCTATTGCATTAGAGGTAAAGAAACACTGTTTAATCTTCAAGCATGCTGATGTTTTACCTATGTCAAAGTCAGCCCACCATCGACCGAGGGGTTCTGGAAGACGTGAGTTGCCAGGTTCGAACCTAAGTCGCGCTCGTTGGCCTAGCTGTTTGGAGTTTTAAGAGGTTTTCTCCGAAAATTGCGCAATTATGTGGTAGGACTCATTAGAAAGACCACAACGGTGGGCCCTATCCCTCAGACCTAGAATCCTAGAGAAGTCAATCGGTCTTACTCCTAAATCCAATCAATCCTATGTCAAAGTCAGTAACTTCGCACTCGGTCTGATAGGTGCTCGGATGTTGAGTTGAAATAGGCGTGGTATAAAAATCGGGTAACCTTAAGGAAACATCACTGAATTCAAGAACAAGATAGATCGAGACATTTTCCTAGAATTTTACCATTCACGTGTAAATTAATGTGATTCTATTTATGTCAAACAATAGAACCTATAAATGTACAGGGTGAACATAATACAACGTGAGGTATTCAAAGCCCTAAAATTCTTTTAGTAGAATGGACCGAATGGAACATAAATTTTTCGTTTATTAACAACAGATTATATAGTTTCGATTTCTAAAGAAAAAAAAAAAAAAAGTAGAACTAAATTTTGCCCCAGGCATTAACTTTGGCGCTAAGTACGTATACAAATATATACGTTATTGTCAATTAAAACTGTAATTAACAATTTCTTTATTTAATACTAAATGGTGACTTATCGCTAAGTAAATAAACACAGAAAAAAAAAAAAAAAAAAAAAAACAATACCTTAAACGCCAAAGAAAGTCAAGCATACAAATCTGATGTATATGTTATCAATAAGCAAACAAACAAATGCTGAAGGAAATAACAAAATAAAATTTGGTATTCAAGACGTTGTTTATTTGTACATTTAATTTCTTTATTTGCAAGAAACGTAAGCCGGCCTGGTGGTTTGGTCGATAGGGTGCTGCCTTCTGTATCCTCAGACTCCTGGTTCGACTCTCGGTGTGAGCATGGATGTTTGTAATGTTCCGTGTCCACAAAATATTGTGCATTCGTTTCTGTGAATCGTAATATCGAAGGACAGTTCGTTAATAATGGTGACGATTATTTGACTTCTCCTTTGATAATCAAGATCGCTTTATACGAAACCTATTTATGCAAATTTCTTTTATTTTGCTTGACCATAATGCAAAATTTCTCCATATTGGAAGATTTTTATACGAATTTTTACTTTCTCTTACCCATATATAAAGTACTGTTTTGCAGCCAAATTTTTTTTAATTGAGTTTTGTTCTATATTATACATTTTGAGGTTCCCTAAATCCGAAAAAAACAACAACATATTTTTAGTAGTCATTATGTGTGTAAGTGCGTGTGCGTGTGTGTCTCTTTTCAACATATTTGAAGAACAAAAAGCAGCAGTAAGTCCAAACTTCTAAATATGTATTATGTAAGGATGCTACACGGAATTTTTTTTTCAGATCAAGCATGTATGTTTTTTATTTATAAAAAAGCATGTTTCGAATAGAAAATGGCACGAAAATCTTTCACTGTTCATTTACGTTTCTATTCAAAGGAACTGGAATATTCAGCGGCAGTACTTGAAAATTACTGTATTTCAGGTTGTGTTGTGTACAATTAATATAGGACTATATTTAAGTGAACAATATTCTGCGTACATAATTTATAGAAGTCATACAGGACACCCATAATTAAGTGAAAACATTCTTTTTTATTAAATGTAATTGGTGCAAGTGCTTTACTACATTTTAAATTAGTAGACTTTGTCGAAATATTTAATGAAATTTTCAAAAAAACATTAATCACTATATTTTAATTCACATTTTCAAAAAAATCAAAAAACCTTTTCATTGAAATCACTTTAAACCTCGCATCGGGGCTTCACTGTCTTCGGTATCTTTTTTCGTGTCTATCTGTTCCAGGTCCTCGCTCCTTGCATTTGCACCTTAACCGGTTATTTTAATTTAGATTTTCATTAGACGATGAGAGGTGCTGCTTTTGTCCAAGAGCTTCTTTTTTTTTTTTTTTTTTTTTTTTTTTGACAAAAAATTCTTGGAGAGACTACCATCTCCAGTTTATGACAACAGGTGGCAGCACCAAACAATTTTACCAAATGAAAAAATTTTAATCTTTATATATAAAAGAACACTTCCTGAGTGAGTGAGTGAGTGAGGGGGTGATCTATCAACGCCCAGACCAAACCCCTGGACCTAGAAGCATGAAATTTCGTGACAATGTTCTTTCTATGACGTAGGCATTCACTAAGAAGCGATTTTACAAAATTCGCCCCCCAAGGGGGGGAGGGGGGGGCAAAACGTGATTTCACAAAATCCTTCATATCTCAAACAAAAAAACAGATATCCGTAAAATTTTTGCTTTAAAATATAGCTAATACAAATGCCAAAAAACCAATTTCTGGAATTTTCAAAATTCGGTCCCCAAGGGGGGCGGGGGGGGGGGGGGCGAAACGTGATTTCACATGCGTAAAACGTGATTTCGCATAATCCTATATATCTCAAACAAAAAAATAGATATGCGTGAAATTTTTGCTCTAAAATATAGCTAATGCAAATATCTAAAAACCAATTTCTGGAATTTTAGAAATTCAGCCCCCAGGTGGGGCAGCAAGGGGGGGGGGGAGGGGGCTAAGGGGCAAAAACAAATAGGAATACAGTTAGGGCGTTCAAAATTGATACAGATAGGTTTTAGAGGCCTGCAAGTCGAATGAGGATATTTTCGATTGTGTAAAGTTATTAGGAGGGGCAGGAAGGGGGGAGGGGAGAGGGGGGGGCAAAAAATAAAAATAGAGTTAGATCGTTCAAATTTGGTATATAGATGTTTTCGATACTTACAAATCGATTGCGGATATTTTCGAATTTTTAAAATTATTAGGTGGGGCGGTAAGGGGGGGGGCTAAGGGGCAAAAACAAATAGAAATACAGTTAGGCCGTTCAAAATTGGAACAGATGGGTTTCAGAGGCCTGCAAGTCGAATGGGGATATTTTCGAACGTGTAAAGTTATTAGGAGGGCCAGGTGGGGCAGGAAGGGGGAGGGGAGAGGGGGGGGGGAAATAAAAATAGAGTTAGATCGTTCAAAATTGGTATATAGAGGTTTTTGATATTTACAAATTGATTGTTGATATTTTCGAATTTGTAATATTATTAGGAGGGGGTGGGAAGGGGGGTAAGGGGGGGCTATGGGCAAAAAAAAATAGAAATACAGTTAGGCCGTTCAAAATTGGTACAGATAGGTTTTAGAGGCCAGCAAGTCGAATGGGGATATTTTCGAAAGTGTAAAGTTATTAGGAGGGCCGGGAAGGGGGGGGGGCGGAGGGGCAAAATAAAGTAAAATAGAGTTAGATCATTCAAAATTGGTGCAATGAGGTTTTCGATACCTACAAATCGATTGAGAATATTTTCGAATATTTAAAATTATTGGGAGGGGCGGGAAGGGGGGAGCTGAGGTGCAAAAAGATAAAAATAGAGATAGATCGTTCAAAACTGGTGCATAGAGGTTTTTGATACTTACAAATCGATTGCGGATATTTTCGAATTTGTAAAATTATTAGGATAGACGGGAGGGGGGGGCGAAGGGGGAAATAATAGAAATAAGAGTTAGAGCATTATGGGAATTTTTTCCGAAGACAGTGAGAACCCGGTGCGACATTTTTCCTAAACAGATTTTGTTTCTCTCTTTTTTTTTTTTTTTTTTTTTTTTCACGTGATAAAAATTAATGCAATTTTGAGAATTCAGTAATTATAGCGATTCATTTAGGGTTACATACAAACGGAACGCTTGCAAATTCGATGACGTAAATTTTGCAAGTTTTTTGCAAATACAGTCGGCAGCAAAAGTAAGAGAGCACTAGCGAAAATTCCTATCTAGAAAAATGTACACTTAATGTAGATTTGTTAAATAAATCCTTGTCGAATCCTGTTCTTAGTCAGTCTAAGAACATGATTCGACAAGGATTTATTTAACAAAACAGTGTTAAGTGTGTTTTTTTCATATAGAAATTTTTGCTAGTGCTTGGATACTTTTGCTGCCGACTGCAGTTATACATTTGGAACGCTTGCAAACGGCTTTGCAACTGGAAGTGTTTCATTTGTATGTACCCTTTAAAAATAGGGACCAGCGAAGCGGGCGTTGCCTGCTAGTTATATATATATTAAAAAAAAAAAAAAAAGAAAGAAAGAAAGAAAGAAAGAAATCCAAAATTTAAAAATCCAGTAAGGGTTACATACAAACGGAACGCTTGCAATTTCGATGATGTAAATTTTGCAAGTTTTTTTGCAAATAAATTCGGCAACAAATGTATCCGAACACTAGCAAAAATTCCTATGTAAAAAAAGTACACTTAACGCAGTTTTGTTAAATAAATCCTTGTCGAATCCTGTTCTTAGCCAGTCTAAGAACAGGATTCGACAAGGATTTATGAAACAAAACAGTGTTAAGTGTGCTTTTTTTATATAGGAATTTTTGCTAGTGGGCGGATACTTTTGCTGCCAACTGTAGTCATACATTTGGAAAGCTTGCGAGCGGCTTTGCAACCTGAAGTGTTTCATTTGTATGTACCCCTAAAGCACTAAAAGGTTTTCTTTTATCAATTAACAATTTTGCAAATAGTTATCTACAAAAAGAAACATACTGGCCGTTAGATGATAGAATTCGCAACTATTGCGTTCTTATCCATACGCTTCTAACCAACTGAAGTGGCCCATGAAGAATCAATTAAATTTTACCTTTCTATCTCTGGAGACGACCATTTCAGAAATTTTCAGGTTTTTAATTAAATAAAAAACAACCGAAAGTTTGGAAATCGAGCTTCGAGATGCACCAGGAGAGGTCATTACGAACATCCATGCTAAATTCTCTAGCTTTCCAATCAACCATATGCCTACTCTTTGACCGCGTCGGATTGATCCCCGGTTGGCAAAGTGCCAGGACGTTTCCACTAACGCTCTAGGAGACACAGCAAGGAACACAGAGGGGAATCCTCTGCTATGAGTAGAATCATTGATACTCCTGCTCCGTTTTCTGCTACGGACATTCCTATTTTATAAATGGACTAGTCATTTTCACTCATGCGCAGATGACGCCAGGGATCTTCCTTCCACGGTTTATCAGTACAATGTGACAGCCACACACACACACATCTTATTCTATTGTATTTAGGGATATTCAGAAATACATCTAGGCATGAAAATCAATTTCTCATACTTATACGATAAATATATATATATATTTTTTTAAGTTAATTTTTCAGTGCTTGTTACTTTCTTCTATATTCAATAGAAGAAAGTATTGGATTCGTAAAAATTTTCGACCTCGGGTTTTTGATGGATTTACACGGTTTGAGAGCTGTAGAACACGATTTGACCATTTTTAGAAAATGTCTGTCTGTGTGTGTGTGTGTGTGTGTGTGTGACAAAATTTTGTGGCAACTGTATCTCAGGGACTACTGCACAGAATTTCATACAAGTTGGTATGTAGTTGCACCTTGACATAAATTAGTGCCTATCAACTTTTGGTAAAAATTGTCTTAATTGTGTAAAAATAGGTGTAAAAATTTGTGTAAAAATAGGTTTCGTTGCTATCCCGCTTTTTCTAAATTTTTAACATGGTGATATAGGACAAAATTTTGTATAAATGTGCATAAAGAAAATTATTTTTTAGTAATCATTATGAAATTAAAAAAAACTATTTATAATAGAGATAGTCAACTGGGAAAAAAAATTTGTATGTGTAGGAGCCTCGCCACCCCCCCTGGGGGGGAAGTCCCCCCTCGAGGGGAGTAAATTTTCAAGATGGGTATCTTTCGAAAGGTCTCGCCAATGCCTTTAAAATGAATGGTTGAACTATAAATCTGTGATAATTTAAAACAAAGTTATAGATTTTTTTTACTTTTAACGAAAAAAAAAATTTTTTTTTTTTTTTTTTTAAATCGAAATTTAACCACACTTGGTATTTATATGGCCCCTGACATAAACTGGTGCTGATTAGATTTGGGGATCAATCGCTTAACAGGTGGCGCTGTGATCGTATTTTTTCTAAATTTTTAACATGGCAGTATAGGACAAAATTTCGTATAAATGTACATAATGACAGTTATTCTTAACCTGTGATCGTAATATTAATATGAATTATTTATAATAGTAGTAGTTAATTGGTAAAAAAAAATTGTGCATGTGGGGGCATCGCTTCCCCCCTAAGGAGAAGTACCCCCTGGTGGGGTAAATTTTCAAGATGGGTATCTTTCGAAAGTCTCGTCAATACCTTTAAAATGAATGGTTGAACTATAAATATGTGATAATTTAAAACAAAGTTATCGATTTTTTTTTTTTTTTTTTTTTTTTTTTAATTGAGTGAATTTGTATAGGAAAATATAGAAGAAAGTCTTGTGGTGGCCACAACATACTAGTATTTTGAATAAATACGCATTTTGAGGTTCTCTGAATACTAAAATGTTTTTCATGGTTGTTCCTCTGTTTATGTTTGATATCTTAGTAATTTAAAAACAAATAATTGCAGGTAATGCAAATGCTGTATCTTGAAGTTCATATGCGATTGCTGTTTGAATAGTTTGATCAAGATTGATAAGTTTTAAAGAGCTCTGCGGGTGAAACTTTTAAAATAATGTGGAATAAGCGTTAAAATTGAAAAACAGACTTAAACTCTATATAGATATAGGTATTATATATATATATATATGAGAAAAATATTATGTATATGTGTATTCGAAACATAGTAATTTATAAAATTAAAATTACATTATTATTAAAGTAATTAATAACATGAAAAAAGTAGTATTCTGTGACCGCCACAAGACTTTCTTTTATATTTTCCTATACATATTCACTAAGTGTAAATAATTTAATAAAATTATTATTCATTAAAATTATCTAACATGAAGAATGCAAATGATTTTCATCTCAGAGAAAACTAACACTAAATATCCAAACAAAGACAGTTTTATTGTCTATAAATAACATCTTAATAAATGCGTTTTTATAATAGTTATCTCCCATTGCATGTTTTGTACAGTTATATGCCATGGAAGTTGAGATATAGCCTTCAAGTTATCGAGAAAATTTGCAGTATAGCAGTATAGCTATTGGTCGATAAGTATCCAATTTGAATCAGCTTAATGTATGAAAAACAGCCTTCTCATATACCAAGTTTTGTTTAATGATACGCAATAGAACCTGAGATATAGCTTTCTCTTAAACTGCAGAAATCACTGTGTAGCAGCGCCACCTAGAGAGCGGTTGACACCAAAAGTTTATAAGCACTAATTTATGTCAAGGTGCATTGGCATAGAAATTTATAGGCAATTCTGTGCAGTAGTTCCTGAGATATAGTTTTTCCTTAAATTACAGAAATCGCTGTATAGCAGCGCCGATAAGAATTCAAATTGTTGGCCGATAAGCATTCAAATTGATTCAGCGTAACATTTCATAATGACCTTCTGACATATCAAGTTTTATTTGATTATACGCAATAGAACCCGAGATATAGCCTTGCCTTAAATTTCAGATATCACTGTATTGAGGCGCCACCTAATGAGCGGTAGACACCAAAAGTTGATAGGAACTAATTTAGGTCAAGGTGCATCTACATATAAATATATATGTAATTCTGAGCAGTAGTTCCAGTTATACAGTTGCCACAAAATATTTTTGTCACACAGACAGACAGACATGTTAAAATGAAATTTTAACAGTTGTGTTTTTCTATTGTTTAAACTAATAAAATAGCTAATTTGTAATTTCTTATTTTTTTTTAAAAGGGGAATATTGTTATTATTAATGTGCGTCAGTCTTTTTTCTCCTCCTAAATTCTTCTGCATTTTCTAAATCGTATTTCTTTTCAGAGCAAACCCTTTTTCCAGCAGGGAGTAAACGTCCTCTGCTATTATTTAATTTGACCTCTAGTTTGAGTACGTGTTTTTAGATCCGTTTTGATCTTCAGGGCATCCCTGCGATCGTGTCTCTTTCCCACGTGTCAGTGTCTCTTTCCCACGTAATTACACTGGACCGTGTTCAGTTTTTAATCGTTTATAATCGGTCGGAGTTCAGTTTCCACATCGGCGGTGTTGTTGCAGCTGCTGATTGGTCGAACTGTTTTTCCCTGTGAGTTTTCATGTTGTAAGTGGCAACAATAATTTAGCTTCCTTCGGGAAAGCGCGAAAAAAATTCAATTGAGGCGGTGGATATCGATTTTGTAGGACGATGTTAGAAGAAAATCCGCAAGAAAAAAAAGGGGCTTTTGCCCTGTGGGAGCCCATGTTAACTCTCTTGTAATGGTAAATTTACGTCATAGGGGAAGTTACACCATATTATCGATGTTGCAAGTTTCTACCAAGAAAAAAAAAAGGAATCTTCCCTACCTTCATTAAAAATGAGGACTACGTTCCATTGTGATTATCAGAAAAGGCTTTGCAGTGGAAGCTCTACCTTCTCAGTCTCTTAGCAACCAATTGATGGGTCCGTAATGCTATATATGGTTTCCGATGAAGATATGTGGATCACGATTGTACTAGGTCTGGAGGAAAGTTTGATTTTACCATGTTAAATAAATGAGGTGTTGAGTGCGAAGTCTGTTGCCAATGGTCCCTGTAAAAGTTTTGGCATCGAACTCTGGTCCTGCTGCCTAGATAACTATTGGAGGTTAGTGCCTTTTAGTGTGGGTGAAAACCAAATACCCTGGTATAACTAATGAAATTCATCAGTGAAAATGTCTCCAATCTTCAACCTGATACCACTTCCCGGAGCCTCAGCTATAACAATCAAAGTCGGTAACCAAATTTACTTTTTATCGATTATTGATCTTGTTTATTTATATATATATATATATATAGGAATTTATAAATGTAGAAATATATAAACAAATGAATGAAATAAAACCCGAAAATGCACTGAGATCTTCACCAGGGAGGCCCCTCAGTGTAGGGGTGAATGAGAAGTTTCTGAAATTCATTCATTCATTCATTTGTTTATATATTTCTACATTTATAAATTCCTACATCTAAGTTTTGCATTTCCTTTCGCTGCAATTTTGCGCATTGGTTTGTAATTCTCCTATTGGTTTTTCTAATCTGTTGAACTTATATATTTATAAAATTCCTGTTAATAGATATCTATATCTATATATATATATATATATATATATATACTTTCAGTTTTTATAGTGGAGTTCATGAGTCAAAAAAAAAAAAAAAAAAAAAAGAGAGAGAGAGAGAACGACTCTTAAATTGTTTTATTTAAGAAGTACATATTAAATTTAGTAAATTACTTAACTATTTTATTAATCACTTGTCCAAGATGTTAATATCTTCTCCTATAAACGAAAACAAAGTGAACTTGGTAAATAAGTAACATACATTGCTAATGAACTCATGTGTTGGTAATTAAAGTGCTTATTAGGACATCTATGCACTATAAGTACTCCCCTCTGGTTAACTGTAAATAGTTAGGGGCGAAGTAAATTTTGATGCTGTAAAAGTTATTCTTTAAGAAGTGATTATATGTTATACTTTGAAGTAAACTTTGATGCTGTAAAAGTTTTTATTTAAAAAGTGATTTTATGTTATCATTTGGGTTAATATATTTGGTGTGATTGATTGATGTAACCAGAAAAAAACAGAGAAAAAAAAATGTGTTGTCATTATGTATTAGCTTTGAGGATCCTCATATGTTTTTTTTTATTTTTATGCTTTATTTAATAATTAAAATTTTTGGTTTTCATTTTAAAGATGTCTTATGAGTGTTTATTTGTATTTTGAGAAAATATTATTTTTTTTTTATTATTTCATGGGGAATTGAGTTTAATACCAATGTTATTTTATGAGCCATTTAGTAATTTGCTGGAAAGTTCTGAGAGATCTAATTGTTTTTTTGTTTTTTTTTTTTAAGATAAAGCTTAAATTGTATGAGTGTATAATGTAATTAATCTAAAGAAGTTGTGCATAAATTATACTTTTTGTAATGATCCTTATGCTTCAAGCAGGTTACACGTGTAAAAACTTAAATTTTAAAGTTAGATTTCTTTTTTTCGGGGTCTGGGAGGTAATGGCTCCATATATATATTTTTTTATTTACTTATTATGGTAGTTTCTGTTGTAACCTTTAAATTGCTGATAATTTTATTAAACTTAAAGATTTTTGTTTGGGTTTGTTAACAGAAACTGCCATAAGTCATCATGGCCCTTTCTTTTTTAATTTATTAAGTTATGTAAATTTTTACTGTATTAACACTATGTAGTCAGGCATTTTCCCGCCAAATGTCGAGTTTACTTGTTTCCCACAAACAATGTGTTAATATTTATAGTTACATAAACACAGAGAGAGAGGGGCGGGCGGAGGCAGAGGCCATTGTGTTATTTCCTCATGTCAGAATTCTTAAGATTACTTCACATTTCTCTGACAAACTACAGTAATTCCTTTTTAACCCAATATTTTTCTATGTCACACACTAATTTTTTTTTTTTTAATACAGCAATTTTTGCCTGTCATAGCACACAATACCTAACTTCCCCGCAGACAAAATCAACTTTTTTCTCAATTACTCATAACCTAATGAGTTTATTATTATTTAATTATTACTAGCAGGCTACGCCCGCTTCGCTGGTCACTATTTTAAAATGAATCACTGTAGTTAATGAATTTTCAAAATTGCATTAATTTTTATCATGTGAAAAAAAAGGAGAAAAAAAAAATCTGATTGGAAAAAATGTCACACATGGTCCCTACTGCCTTCGGCAACGCAGGCCTTTGTGTGCTGCGCGCGTGCATTTATGTTCGACACTCTTAATGCATGACTATATTATCGTAAGGGAAAAACATAAATATATATATATATATATATATATATATATATATAATAAAAAAAATCTTCTTCCATTGTTGAATAATCAGTACTGGCCCCAACTTCCTGCGCGCCGCACATAGTCCTTCACCTACCGTTCCTGCCCCTCCAAATTATTTTAGACTTTAAAAATACTCGCAATCGTTCTCTCGGTCTTTTAAACCTAATAATACTAATTTCTAACATTCTATCTGAATTTCTTTCTTTTTACCCCTGCGTCCGTCCCCCTTCCTGCCCTTCATAATAATTCTGTACTTTCGAAAATATCCGCAATATATTTATCCGGAATCAAAACCTAACAACACTACTTTTCAGCGCTTTAACCGTTATTTATATATTTTTGCTCCTTACACCCCTTCCCGTCTATCCTAATAACTTTACAAATTCGAAAATATTCGGAATCGATTTGTAGGTATCAAAAACCTCCATGTACCAATTTTGAGCAACCTAACTCTATGTTTATTTTTTGTCCCTCCATTCTCCCCCTACCACCCCCTTCTAATAACTTTACAAATTCGAAAATATCCGCAATCGATTTGTAAGTATCAAAAACCTCTATGCACAAATTTTGAACGGTCTAACTCTATTTTTATTTTTTTGCCCTTCGCCCCCTCCCCCTTTCTGACCCTCCTAATAACTTTACACTTTCGAAAATATCCTCATTCGACTTCCAGGCCTGTAAAACCTATCTGTGCCAATTTTTAACAATGTAACTGTATTTCAATTTTTTTTCCCTATAGCCCCCTTTCCCGCCCCACCTGGGATGAATTTCTAAAATTAAATAAATTAATTTTTATGTATTTGTGAGAGCTATATTTTAGAGCAAAAATCTCACATGTATCTTTTTTTCTGTTTGTGATATAAAGGATTATTTCAAATCACGTTTTGCCCACTCTCTTCCCCTCTTGGGGGCTGAATTTCTAAAATTCCAGAAATTGTTTTTTAGGTATTTGTATTAGCTATATATTAGAGCAAAAGTTTCACGTATATCTGTTTTTTTGTTTGAGATATATAGGAGTATGTGAAACCACATTTTGAGAATGTGAAATCAAGTTTTGCCCCCTTTCCCCCCTTGGGGACCGAATTTCTAAAATTCCAGAAATTGGTTATTAGATATTTGTGTTAGCTATATTTTAAAGCAAAAATTTTACCGATATCTGTTTTTTTCTTTGAGATATGGAGTTTTTTGTGAAATCACATTTTGCCCCCTACTCCCCCTTGGGGGGCGAATTCGTAAAATCGCTTCTTAGGGGGTGCTTACACTATATGTTCTATAATTTGACCCAGTTTCGAGTCAATGGCTTCAGTAGATTTTGCTGTGCGTTGATGAGTCAGTGAGTTGATTGCCCTTCGCCCCCTCCCCCTTTCCAAAGAACTTCTTTCTGACCCTCCTAATAACCTTACACTTTCGAAAATATCCTCATTCGACTTCCAGGCCTGTAAAACCTATCTGTGCCAATTTTGAACAATGTAACTGTATTTCTATTTTTCCCCCTATAGCCCCCTTTCCCGCCCCACCTGGGATGAATTTCTATAATTAAAGAAATTATGTTTTATGTATGTGAGAGCTATATTTTAGAGCAAAAATCTCACATATATCTTTTTTTCTGTTTGCGATATAAGGGATTATTTCAAATCACGTTTTGCCCCCTCTCTCTCCCCCTCTTGGGGGCTGAATTTCTAAAATTCCAGAAATTGGTTTTTAGGTATTTGTATTAGCTATATATTAGAGCAAAAGTTTCACGTATATCTGTTTTTTTGTTTGAGATATATAGGAGTATGTGAAACCACATTTTGAGAATGTGAAATCAAGTTTTGCCCCCTTTCCCCCCTTGGGGACCGAATTTCTAAAATTCCAGAAATTGGTTTTTAGATATTTGTGTTAGCTATATTTTAAAGCAAAAATTTTACCGATATCTGTTTTTTTCTTTGAGATATGGAGTTTTTTGTGAAATCACATTTTGCCCCCTACTTCCCCTTCGGGGGCGCATTTTGTAAAATCGCGTCTTAGTGGATGCCTACGTCATAGAACGAACATTGTCACAAAATTTCATGCTTCTAGGTCCAGGGCTTTGGTTTGGGCGATGATGAATCAGCCCCTCACTCAGTCAGTCAGTCAGTCAGTCAGGAAGAACGATTATATATATAGAGACTAGCAGGCAACGCCCGCTTCACTGGTCCCTATTTTTAAAAGAATCACTATAATTACTGAATTCTAAAAATTGCATTAATTTTTATCACGTGAAAAAAAAAAAAAAAAAAAAAAAAAAAAAAGAGAAACAAAATCTGATTAGGAACAATGTCTCACAGGGTTCTCACTGCTTTCGGAAAAAATTCCCAAAATGCTCTAACTCTTATTTCTATTATTTTCCCCCTTCGCCCCCCTCCTGTCTACCCTAATAATTTTACAAATTTTAAAATATGCTCAATCGATTTGTAAGTATCAAAAACCTTTATGCACCAGTTTTGAACGATATATCTCTATTTTTATTTTTTTGCCCCTCTGCTTCCCCCCCTTCCCGCCCCTTCCATTAATTTTAAAAATTCGAAAATATCCGCAATCGATTTGTAGGTATTGGAAACCTCTATGTACCAATTTTGAATGATCTAACTCTATTTTATTTTTTTTGCCCCTCTGCCCCCCCCCTTCCCGGCCCTTCTAATAACTTTACACTTTCGAAAATATCCCCATTCGACTTGCAGGCCTCTAAAAACCTATCTGTACCAATTTTGAACGGCCTAACTGTATTTCTATTTGTTTTTGCCCATAGCCCCCCCCCCTTACCACCCCCCCCCCTTCCCGCCCCACCTAATAATTTTACAAATTCGAAAATATCCGCGATCGATTTGTAAGTATCGAAAACCTCTATATACCAATTTTGAACGATCTAACTCTATTTTTTATTTTTTTGCCCCCCTCTCTCCTCCCCTTTTCCCGGCCCTCCTAATAACTTTACACTTTCGAAAATATCCCCATTTGACTTGCAGGCCTCTGAAACCTATCTGTACCAATTTTGAACGGCCTAACTGTATTTCTATTTGTTTTTGCCCATAGCCCCCCCTTATCGCCCCTCCTAATAATTTTACAAATTTGAAAATATCCGCAATCGATTTGTAGGTATCGAAAACCACTATATACCAATTTTGAACGATCTAACTCTATTTTCATTTTTTGCCTCCCCCCTCTTCCATCCCCCTTTCCTGGCTCTCCTAATAACTTTACACTTTCGATAATATCCCCATTCGACTTGCAGGCCTCTGAAACCTATCTGCACCAATTTTGAACGGCCTAACTGTATTTCTATTTGTTCTTACCCATAGCCCCCCCCTTTACCCCCCCCCCCCTTACCGCACCTCCTAAGAATTTTACAAATTTGAAAACATTCGCAATCGATTTGTAGGTATCAAAAACCTCTATATACCAATTTTGAACGATCTAACTCTATTTTAATTTTTTGCCCCCCCCCCTCTGCCCTCCCCCCTTCCTGCCCCTCCTATAACTTTACACTATCGAAAATATCCTCATTCGACTTGCAGGCCTCTAAAACCTATCTGTATCAATTTTGAACGGCCTAACTGTATTTCTATTGGTTTTTGCCCCATAGCCCCCCCCCCCTGCTGCCCCACCTGGGGGCTGAATTTCTAAAATTCCAGAAATTGGTTTTTAGATATTTGCATTAGCTATATATTAGAGCAAAAATTTCACGAAAATCTATTTATTTGTTTGAGATATATAGGATTATGCGAAATCACGTTTTATGCATGTGAAATCACGTTTTGCCCCCCCCCCCCCCCGCCCTCCTTGGGGACCGAATTTTGAAAATTCCAGAAATTGGTTTTTAGACATTTGTATTAGCTATATTTTAAAGCAAAAATTTTACGGATATCTGTTTTTTTGTTTGAGATACGAAGGATTTTGTGAAATCACGTTTTGCCCCCCCTCCCCTTCTTGGGGGACGAATTTTGTAAAATCGCTTCTTAGTGGATGCCTACGTCATAGAACGAACATTGTCACAAAATTTCATGCTTCTAGGTCCAGGAGTTTGGTCTGGGCGATGATGAATCACCCCCTCACTCACTCAGTCAGTCAGTCAGTCAGGAAGAACGATTATATACACTAAGCGATAAAAAAAAAAAAAAGCCGCACTGCAGAAAAATTGACTTATACCTTTTGGGCTTGTAATAATTTAAAAACTAATAATTGCAACGAATAAAACTGTTATGTTTGCATAATACGGAAATCATAACATGATACCTATGTACATTTTCTATTTAATAATTCATTTTATTACACTCTACGAAGCATTTAATAAAATTCCACATAAAATTTTCTTTTTAAACGTAATATAATATATATATACTTTGTATTCTATCATGATTTATTATATGAAATAAACAAGTGCTATGTTAATGTATGAAATAAAACTGTTTGTTTGTTAGGTCTAAACGATTATTTAATAAAAATATGTATTCTGGATTGGATAATTCCGCCTTTATATGGAATTACTGCTTTAATGGGCAATTGGATAGTATTTTACAGTTTTTTAACACGAAGCTCAGAAATTTCACTGTGCTAAATATCATAAATAATTTTTGCTAGTTCTTTCAAAATTGTAAGTTACAAATTTATAATCCCCACCCTCTTTTATAGACTAAACATTTTCGAGCGGATTGAGATTAGGACAATTTTCAGGTCTAATACAGAAGAAATCCTACGATATTCTTTGTGAGATTTAATTTAAGTAAAAAAAGTTATGATAACTTACAAAATTATAGATGCTCATGAGAATGGATATGTAATTTTAACAACTTGAATCAAATAAATGTATCACAAGTGCCATATAAAAAGGTGCTTTATCATCTAGAAATCCTGATTATGGAAGAGTCTGAAATACCTCCAAAGTAGTCGGTCAGGTATCAGTTTTTTTAGTGGCCAAGTTTTATTTTGGGTAAATTGATCCCTTGAACATGAAAATTTGCCATACTCACCGAAAAATTATGCATTTATGTATCGTAATGTACGGGGAATATGTCATTGTTTTAAAAGTGCGATTTTCATTAAGTCAGATTTTCGTGATCAGATCTGCTTGTTCCTGTCTATTCGAAATAAGTTAAACTTTACTCATTAGAGAGAACAACTTCAGCCCAATAATTAATTGATAATTTTTTAATTTTTTTTTTAACCCTTTAATGTCCTGGTTTTCTAATTCTTTTCGTTAAGAATGAATTTTTTTTCTGATTTTCTGGCAATTAAACCTACTTTGTTTAATTGTTATCTCACTGTATTTAGATAAATTATGTTACTAAGCACTTTTTCTGAATCCCTGCTATGTTCTAAATGTAATACAAACTGATTTTTTTAAGCGCTGGCTTTTTAACTTGCGGTCAACATGACTGAATGAGTAACGTGGCCGCTTAAGGACAAATGTGCAGTTTAAACAGCCAAAAAATAGTATATCTTGCTTAAAACCAGACCACTAATATTTTGTTAACATTTAAGAATTTTGACATCCCACCTATTAAAATATTTTTTTTTATTTTCGCTCTAAAATTAATATTTTTTGTGGTATCGTTAACTGCCTTATTCTTGCCATTTTTGAAATACTTTCTAAAATTACAATTTTCCGAGCAATTTCATCTTGTTTTTAACACTTGGCTCAATCCTAAATTGCACGCGGAACACAATGTAATAAAATCTGTTAAAAAATTTACTTTTGAAACAATAAAATTAGCGATTACAGGAAGAAAAATGGAAAATATCCAAGTGCAGCTTTTTTTTTTTTTTTTTTTTTTGTCGCTTAGTGTATATAGAGATTAGTCTCTTTACACATAAGGAAAATCTAGAACCTTTAAATTAGTACTCGTTTTCCAAAAATTCCTTTTTCAGATTTTTAAATTTTATTTATTTATTATATATACAGTGGTGGACATAATTATAAGACACCTATCTAATTTGACAAATAGTGAAAGAAAAGATTCAGAGTTTAATGTTTTATCACATACGTCAAAAACATACATTTTTTCTGTTATCATCCATAATTATTTTATAATAATGATATTCTCATACAATTTAATGAAAAAACTTAAAAACATAATGGACAAAATTATAAGGCACCAACCGTTTTTTCCAAATACAGTGGTCAACACGATTAGCAGACACTAATGGTCTAAAAGAAAATCCTCTAACATGGTTATTCATGATTTGGTGGAGCCGCCATTGTTTTTTATAACATGAAAGATGCGATTCGGCATCGAATCTATCAATTCTAACAAAATATCGCAACACAGTTTTTCCCAAGCACATTTTATAGCATTCTTTAGGTCTTCGATATATATAAACTGCGTCCCATTTCGGTAAACCGCACGAGCTAAGATCCCCCACAAGTTTTCAATGGGATTTAAGTCTGGGGAGCGAGAAGGCCACGGTAGAACATTGATACTTTGCTCTGAAAGCCACTTTTTTGTTACGTGTGATGCATGAATAGGCGCGTTATCGTGCTGGAAAGTGTAGTTTTCGCCACAAAGAAGTTCACCGTATATGGGGCTAGTTGATCTTTAAGAAGATTCTTATACTTTTCGGAATTCATTCATGAATGCACAAAAACAATATCCGTTTTCCCTTGAGACGAAAAACCATCCCAAACCATTACTGAGCCTTCACCCATTTGGCGGCTCATTAGGTGAATGGTTCTCCTTGAACAATTCAGTTTCAAAGCATTCTTAATGCCTGTAGTGATCATCCTATTCTGTGTAGGGAGCGAAAGCACATGGCGTCTGTCTCTAAGACAAGCAAGGAGTACGTCCAGATCTTTTAATCACCGATCCATTAATTCTTCTTTTCAAAACATTTCTAATTGCACATCTAGAGCGTTTAATAACTTTTGAAATATTATTAATTGAAGCACCATTTCCATTTAATCTCCAAATTTCGTGAATTTCCCTTTCTTTTAATACTGTACCTCGTGGCATGTTTGTAAATGCGTGAAGTCAGTTATCATCTGCTTTAGTTAACTGCTGACGTCATAACAGCGTGCAGAAAATTTGCATATTGCACATTATTTTCGTAAAACAGCAGGTGTTTTAATTAAAATGTTAGGGTGTCTTATAATTTTGTCTATTATGTTTTTAAGTTTTTTCATTAAATTGTATGAAAATATCATTATTATAAAATAATTATATATGATAGCAGAATAAATTTATGTTTTTGACGTATTTGATAAAACATTTTTAAGCTCTGAATCTTTTCTTTTACTATTTATCAAATTAGACAGGTGTCTTATAATTATGTCCACCACTGTATATATATATATATATTTCACTTTGTATTTAGCAGTGTTTTTAACCAGCTAATATTTCTTTTTTAGTCAAATGCAACTCCGAACTGTTTTTTTAAAGACGGGTGTCCAGATTACGTGGATAAGGTAAGACGTTTCAAAATATATTATTAGAATAATTTCTTTTTATTAACATTCAAACTTATTATTTGAGACCAAATACACAATAGGAAAAACAAAAATTTCTATTCAACACAAAAAATTATCTCTGTATGTATAACCTTTAACTTAACCCCAAATGTTTCTGAACTAAATTTATTTGTTTTTTACTTTTTAATTATAAAGTAAGCAAGTATTGCAATACAAATTTGAGAAATGGATTTTTTATCTCGCACAGTTGCATAACGAATGGTCGTCAAATGTTGAAATCTTACACCTGCGACTGTTCGTTTTGACACAAGATCCATTTTTAAAGATATTTATGATTTTACAGAATTTTTGTGACGTCTGTATGCACTCATATGTGTGTGTGCGTGTGTCTGTATTTCGTATAACTCAAAAACGGTTGGATGTAGAACGTTATAATGTTGGATGTGTAACGTGGTAGGTTTTTTATAATATCTAGATGTGCCTATAATGATAGAGACCGTAACGATATTATTACGAAAGCTGTCGACATTTTTGCGTGCAGAAAGTAATTTGTGTAGACATAGGCTGATTCTAGTCGACGAATGCAGTTTATATAATGAATATTTTGGAAACAGTCGAATAACATAAGTTTTAGATCACGTTAAAACAATAATCATCGAGTACTCTCGAAACAATTCAACAAAATAGACATTCGTGCTATAAAAGCAGTGATACCAGATGGTCAAAAATTATTTCCCCAAACAGGTCTTCAAATTTCCCCAAATCAGGGGTTTCTTTCGAAAAAATCCCCAACTTGATTTCTACTAAAAAAGGGGGAAAAAAATTGAAAAAAAAAAAAAAAAATCAAGCAGATTTAAGTGGATTTAAGCTCATATTTTTCCCCAAATGAAGGAAATTTTTGAAAAAAAAAAAAAAAAACCAAATAACAATAAAGCAATTGAAAATACTTGGTCGTAGGGATAAATCATTACGTTACCAACATTGACAGAAAGTTGAACTCCCCAGATTTGTCCCTAAAAATTTTAGAATTCCCCCCAAAAGTCCCCACAAACATTTGGTCCCCAAAATTGTCCCCAGAAGCCTCAAAAATCCCCAAAATGGGGACAAAATCCCCAATCTGACATCACTGTATAAAAGTCAAATAATCAGCGTTCAGCACAACACAGAGCCGGAATTTCGCTGATTAAGCATCAATGATTAGCAGCTCACTTCGGAGGCTGAATAGAATTTGAATTCATCGAGAGTGTTGTTAGTGGTTTATAGAATTGTCTAGACAGTTTTGCGTTAGAAACTCATGAACCATTTCGGATAATTTTGGAATTCAGTTCCTATTAAATTTAGAGATGCCAAACATTCGAAGTCTTTTGTCTATTCTTCAAATTTGCAAGCCAAATTGCAAAATTTGACACAAAATCACAAAGTTTTAATAAAGTGCCTTATTTGTGGAAGTGAAAAAAAAACCACCATTTGTTAAAACTTTTATTGTTATATTATGCAGAAAGTAGCAGGTAAAACAATAGATAGGTTCTAGTCTAGAATCGTCAATAATGGCTCTTCACTTTTTATAGTATCGTTGGTGATTTCTAGAACTTACGAGGAAGATGGTTCTGCAGCAGAAAGCTGTAACTGAGTCCGGAAATTTCCAGAAATCTGTTTTTATTGAAATTTGAACTTCCAAACATTGTGAACTCTAAGCGTTTTTTCGCTAAACTTGGTCGCCAAGTCGCCCATATTCGACGACAAGACCAAAATCTATGTTGGCGATAAACTTGGCGAATTAATGGGATGAGCGACGAAATATGGCTAAAAAATGTAATTCAATGTCATCAGCATGATTTTTCACACTTTAAGCGGTGTTTTTATGTTTATCATAACTTTTCTCCCCGTAGAATGTAAAATAGTTAATATCTGAAATTGTTATTACATCCAGTTGAACACTTCCTATTTTGATTTAGCTATATTTTCTTAATTTAGAGATTTCCTATAATTTTGCAAGTTACTTTTTTTTTTCTCTCTACATGTGCATGTAAACATTTCGCATCGCTAAGTATACTTTATAATATGTCGCAAATGTGTATGTTTGTTTATTATAGGATCTAGTTGTGCACCTGTACTTTTCATCACTGTAGGGTTTTCCATTTTTGGGTTTAAGCTAAAACTCAAACATTTGATCATTTTGCAACCTGTCGCTTCAACTATATTTAATTATAAAGATTAAAACTCCTGTGTTTTATTTGAAAACTGTTGTTCATAGGGTAATACGTGTCAGATCACGAAAAGTATAATAGCCGTTTATTGAATTCATCAGAGGTTATCTTGACGATGAACCTGGCGGTGCTTATTGCATCTCATGGAATTTGACGATTAAATTTGTCTAATGATAGTAGTAAGGGAGCCCACGATGCTAAATGGTGATTTACTGGAGCGTCGTAGGGACCTATTGGATTTTGAAGATTACATGGTAGAAAAAAAAAAAAAAGAAAAGAGTTATATGATGTACACCCTTTCAACGGTGGGGGCAGGGGGGGGGGTACAGGTTTTCAAAAACGTAAAAAAAAAATAGTCACATGGAAATACTCGAGCGCGTCAGATATTTAGAGTGTATATGCCCCACGTGTCTCTGATATTGGAGGTATGTTAAACTGCCGGTTTGCATGGGGAGGGGGATTGTACGGAGGGGTAGAAAACGGGAAAAAAGAAATGTTTATTCGAGCGCGTCAGATATTCAGAGGGGATGTTAAGTGAACCCGTAAGAAGCTTCCAGTCAAAAGACTGACGATTCGAACATGACGCAAGCTCGTGGCGGCTTTTTGTAAATGAAAAAAAAAAAAAAAAAAAAAAAAATTAAAAAAACTTTTTTTTTTTTTTTTTTTTTTTTTTAAATCACTAAATGTGACGAATAAAATGCACAGAAAATAGCCTGCAAATAAAAAAAATTATTTCTTTTAATTATAATATACATTCAGAAAAAAATAACAAAATAAAATAAAACTTTTAAAAATACTTTTTTTTTTTCAATCTTCATCCGTGGAATTATCATCGTACTGCAAGTCTGGTTCGATTTGGGCTGTTATTCACCAATAACTTCAACTCCAGGTTGAACACGGAAATCTGAAAAGCGTATAAAGGCGGGGTGCAAATTTTCAGCAAATTTTGACGCGTTATTTCTGCTATCTAGCGGTATAGTTATTTTAAGATTTTTCGGGTGAAAATAGCCAATAAGAGATTCTATAAAATCCTCGACGCTAGATGGCAGGAACAGCGTGCTGTATTTTGCTGGAAAGCTGCACTCTGCCTTTAAACGCTTGTCAAGTTTTTGCTTTGAACCGGGAATTGAAGTTAACGATTAATATGCCCATTGGCCATCAATTTCATCTTCATCTTGCATATCTGTAAGAACAAGAAATCGCTATATAATACTTAAAAATATTTTATTTATTTCGTGAAAAGTGTATTATTAAAGTTTTAAAAAAGGAAATGTACCTGAATCTGGAGTACTTCTTAGAATATCAGGTGCTATGACTACATCTTCACACGCTTCTGATAATTCATTTCCAACGAACCAAGCCATTTTCATTTTACGTCTGTCCATCCGTAATCTGTTGGTGACATGTCGATGCTGTTTGGATTATGTGCATTCCTGCACAAGAATGCAATATATCTTGTTCGTGATAAGTGCTGCAGTAACTCAGATTGACACGGTGGCAAGCAACAAGCATCGTAATTACGAACAATCAACGAGTAAGGCTGTGATGTATCTGATACCTTGTATGTCTAAGGCTTCCTTCAGAGACTGGCAACTTTAGAAAACTGCAAGTCGGCTCTATTGATATTTCTTTGATACGGTTTAGGAGATCGACTCTGGCTGCAATCGAAGATCACAAACCTCCTGGTGCGATAATTGCATGAGAAGGGGGTCTCTTTTGCATAAGAGCAATAAAAAGTAATGTCCTTCATTGTAAATGTGTGCAAAATGTCAACGGTCGCTTTCGGACAATGGATAATTTATGAGTTTTGACGCTCTGTATGTTGCTAGTATCTGAAGGGTCCTTTACTGAAGATTGTAATTCTAGCTCTGTTGACATCAGTTTTCTTTTTTTTTTTTTTTTTTTTGCTATGCAAGTGGCTGATAAAAGTTTGTATGATATTAAAATGTTCATCTATATTCTAGAACTTTCCTGTTGCTCGAGCTTTTGAAAATTAGAAGGTAATTTAATCGCTGTGAATAACTTATAACACTGAACGTAATATCCTTCCTTTAATGATCTTTCATCCACAAACTCAACATTATCGTACGTTTTCAGCGATTTCCTGAGAGCCGGTTTGCTCCGACAATACTCCAAAACAGTAAGGTACTTTTTTATTGCTTCTGACGTAAATTTAACATTTTTTTTTTTCAAATGTATTTTGTCCACAAAATACACATTTATAGTTTTATCACTCATCGTCGTAGTAGATGTTAAATTCACAAAATTTGATTCACGTTTGTTTATATAATTTATAATTTCACGAACGCGTGTGATTAGCTGTGATGATGTCATGGTGACGGAAAGTAGTTTGGGACGGTGTGCGAGAGTAAGAGATGGAGAAAGGAAAGGGGAAAGAGAGGCGCGGAGTGGGGAATACATGCTTTACTGCAGCTGCATGCACTAACTTTATTGGCGATTTTTGCTACTTTGTTTTGTGGAAATCAGCAGAATATATTTTTTCTGTTATTCTTAAATAATTTCCTTCAAGAGAAAAAAAAAAAAAAAAAACCCGCGCCCGACAATGTCAAGGTAACTTCCCCCCCCCCTCCCTCAAGTTTGTGACCCTCCCATTCCCTTAAGTCCCGCTAAAATCGTCAGATTATTGAAATGTACTCTTTTCAGCATGTAGTTAAACCCACCAAATATTAAACTAACGCGCTCCAGTATTTCTAACGATTGATTTTTTTTTTTTTTTTTTTTTTTTTTTTTTTTTACTATTCTGATCGGCTGTCCTAGACGCACGTTCTTATATAAAGGGCTTATATATGGTGGAGATACTCAACAGGGTGTAAGGTATCCCCTTTTATGTTAATCTGCCGCGCTTGTGAAAATTCCAAAATCCCCTGTTGGGCTCCCCTACTATAGCAGTTTATGGGTGGTAGGATGTTAAAGACAAAATATGCATTTGAATTATAAGTGAAATATCTCGAATGCAATAAATATTTAAATTTTAAAAATTAATCATAAGCCAAAAATTCAATACAAAGCACTACTGATTTCGAAAGAGCATGGCCTTTCTTCGTCAGTTGCAAAAACACTCGCTTCCATCTTGGAGGCAAAAGCTAAGTGCTTGCATTGATTTCATGGTGTGTACAGAAGATTTAATATTTAAATATATAATAGAAATCCAGTTTAAATTAAACCGAAGGTGTTTTCATTTAGCTTTTTTATATATAATATTAGGAGGCCCAGTTTCATGTGTGCTGCTCTCACCAACCTCTGAGGGACGCCCTCTCCTGATTCGCGTCACTTATGAGCCCCTGCAGCGCTCTGCCTGCCTATTCGCTGCTTTTCCTTTCACTAAACAGAAATATTAATAGTGTTTAACGCAAGACAAAAGCAGAAAAATGTTATAGAAATCCCCATATTCAATGTCAAATTAAAGTAAATAATACTTAATACCATTTTTTAATAAAATAATATGCTAAAATTCAGCAATTTTTTCATAATAGAAAGAAATTCTTAATATCTGGATGATTTTGCGTTACAGCCTTAACGTACGACCCCCTCGGCGACTTTTGAATTTTGTCACTATTTGACGATGAAATTTTCAGCATAATTGCTTGTTAAAAAAAAAAAAAAAAAAAAAAAAACTTAATTAATAAAAGAAATCAAGTACCTATTTTTTCTAACGCCTATACTTTTAACTATTGAAATTTTATTTAATTTACGGCACTATATAGTACTCTGTGTATACATAATAATTTTACCCATTCGAAAATATCTGAAATTTTTTTTTTTTATTATTATTAATATTATTTTAACTTGGAAAAATCTCCTATGTCTTAAAAGTTTAATTCTCTCCTACCTGCTTCTTAAAATAACAAAGGATAAAATGTACTCAATTTCTTTATAACAGTTTTAGCTGCTGATTTTTTTTTTTTTTTCATTCCATAGTTAGAAATACGAAACGTATCACAGAAATGTCCAATTCTGTAATGTTGAAAAATTATCAATGCTAAATTAGAAGGTGGAGACATGTATAAATGATTTTGAATTTTAATCTAAAATATTTTTCATGCCAAAATATATCCGAAGTATTTTAAATTATTTTTAAATAAAAGGATAATTACACTTTAAAAAAATACAGAAGTGCAGTCAATTTTACAGACACGACATTATTTCATTATTTATACACAGACACACACACACACAAAGAAAAAAAAAATTACAACATAAGAAAATATACCAGTAAGAATATTAATTTTCTATTTGTAGGAAATAAAGATACCTGTAGACAACAAACTACAATCCTAAATTCCTTTTTTTCGTTGAAAAAATGAATTATCTGAGATAACTCTTTTTATTAAATAAATAATAATTTGTAGAAATTTGCAGAGGAAAAATGTCTCTATCACCAATAGCAATGTTGACGTTTATTTTATTTCTTTTTTACGCCATTGATTACGTTTTAATTGTCATGTTGAAAATGATGTCTATATCTGCTAAAACAACTATTCAAGATCTTTTTTAAAATGTCAAATAGAGCACCTTTAATAACCCGACGCTTTTAATTAATAACTTTGTTAATTAAGATGATAGAAATCTCTAACTAAGTGAAATGTCCTCCTTGGGGTATTCTGCATACATTGTTACCCGTCATGACGCGGAAGATACTACTCTCCGCAAAGAGATTCGGTCGCCGACAAAAGATTTTGACGCCAGCGACAGTAACTTTTTTTTTTTTTTTTGTAATATATAGAGATATGAATCTCTATCACATATCTCCGCCAAAGAGTATAAATAGAGGCCATCTTCTTATAAGTGAACTATTTAATTCATAATTAAATTTGATAATTATTAGTTCATAATTATTTCTTGAAGTATATAATAGTGACAGGGCTTTAAATGTATTTTTTTTAATTACTAGAAGTTGCTCCTTGTTCGCTCCACTCACCAATCCCCGAAGGAACTCGCTTCACTTGTTAAGATCTATGGGATTCTGCACGCTTATTAGCTGCTGTGCCTACATTAAGAGTGCATAACACAAGACAAAAGCAGAAAAATGACATAGAAAACCCCATATACATTATCAAGTTGAAATACATAATATTTAATACTACTTTTTTTTTTTTTTTTTATGAAATATTATGTTAAAAATCAATATTTTTTTCAGAATTGAAAAAAAAAAAAAAAAAATTAGTTGGCATAGGTGGACTCTGCTCAGTTCCCCATCATATTTATATTCTCATAAATTTCTAGTGCGAGACATAATATAATCATGTTAAAAGAAATGAATTTGACCAAAGCTTGATACAATGACAGAATGAAATCCCCGCCTAATAGGCTATCCACCGGACACTACGATTTATCTTATTCTAATCTATTAATTTATTTTCTCAGCGTCAATTCCGTTGTTTAGATTTCATGCTACTATTTCCAATGCAATAATCTTCAAAATTATATGAAAAATTTACAATTTCGCAATGTTGATAAAATAGTAAATTACGAATAATTTACGAAATTTTCCTATTAGACTATTTGTATTCAATCACCTCAAAATTCATATTTATAGGAAAAATTTACAATTTCGCTATGTTGATAAAATCGTAAATTACTAATAATTTACGAAATTTTCCTATTAGAATATTTGTATTCAATCATGTTCAAACAAATATCATAAATGTAATTTTGAAGTTGCTAATGTATTTATGATCCTCAAAATGGAAGTTTATGCTCAATTTTGTTTTATTCTGACATGTTAAGTAAATCTTAAATTCCAAATAACTTACGAATTTTTTAAATTGGAAAAATCGTAGTCTATGATATTCATGCCAGTATTCTAAATAATATTTCGAAAGTGGTTTGACAGCTTTACGATGAAAATATCCCTCACGATTGACGTTTATGTGAAATTTTGCTCTATTCTGCCATGTTAAGAAATTCGTAAATTTCCAATAACTTACGAAATTTTTAAATTGGGAAATTCATAGTCATTGATGTTCATACCAGTTTCCTAAATAATATTTCAAAAGTAGTCTGACATCTTTACGATGAAAATATCTCTCAAAATTGACGTTTATGTGAAATTTCGCCCTATACTGCCATGTTAAGAAATTCATAAATTTCGAATAACTTGCGAAATTTTCAAAGTAGCATATTTACAGTTACCGATGTTCATTCCGGCATCAAAACTGATATTTTAAAACTGGTCTGACATTTTTACAGTAAAAAGTTTCCATTTAATGCACGTTTAAGTGTATTTTTGTCCTATTCTCCCACGTTAAGAAAATCGTAAATTTCTAATAACTTACGAAGTTTTTTAATTCGAATGTTGCAAATGAATAGGGTTCTTGCCAGTGTCGAAAGTAATATTTTAAAGCTGATCTGACCTGTCTGCGACAATTTGTTCTTGAGACATCGTGTACACAGACTAACAAACTAACGTACTAACGGTCTAACACACTAACGGACTGACACACTAACAGACACCCTACAAATTTTGTCATTTTTGGATTCCTGACACCTGAAAACGTGTAAAAAAGTCAAAAAACCGAGGTCGAAAAATTTCACGATTACGTAAGTTCCCCATACCTATAGTATGATGGGGAACTAAATTCGTAATATCTAGTCTAGACTATTTTACGTTACAACTTTAGTATAGGATCCCCCTGGTGACTTTAAATTTTTTTCACTATTTGGCAATGCATTTTGGTAATAATTTACTAATTTTTATTTTTAAAAAAAATCTAGTACCTATTTATTCTATTGGCCAAACTATTTTCTATTTAATTTTTTATTTAATTTAGAGCCGTTTGTTATACTCCACGTATATTTCTTATGTACAGCTAGGTAATAATTTTACACATTTAAAAATTTCTGAAAAGAAAGAAAATTATTGTTATTATTTTAATTTTAAAATAGCTCCTACAGCTTCTAATTTTAATTATTTTCTAGCTATTTATTAAAATACTGAAGGATAAAATGTACTCGATTCTCAGTAAGAATTTTAGGTGATTTTTTTTTTTCTTACTATAATTAGAAACTTGAAATGTATCATAGAAATTTCTAATTCTGTGATATTAGAAAATTATCAATACGAAATTAGAATCTGCAGTGGTTTACAAATAAGTTTGAATTTTTTTTTTTTTTTTCCTTATATATATATAAAAATAGATCCGAAGTATTTTGAAAGATGTTAAAAAAAATGTACATTTAATACAACAATAAATGCAGTCAACAATAAATGCAGACACAGCATTATTTTATTTGACATAAAAAAGACCACATAAAAGAATAATAAACAACATAAGAAATTGCCAGTAAGAAAATAATTTTCTAAAAGTAGAAAAAAGTATCAACAAAGAACGAATTACAATGCTAAATTTATTGTTTCATTGAATATATCTGAAATAATGCATGTTATATATTTATAGCCGACAAATTTCTTTGTTACTAATAGTAACATTGACATTTAGCGTATTTGACACCTCTCTGGATACAGAGGGCTTTGCCCTCCGCGAGGAGATGCGGTCGCAGTCAAAATAAATAAATAAATAAATGAAAGAAAGAAAAGAAAAGAAAGAAAAGAAAAGAAAAGAAAAGAAAGAAAGAAAGAAAAAATGACGTCATTGACAGTAATTTGTTTTATATATATAGAGAGAGATAAATTGCAATAATTAGTATAAGATATCAAACAAAAAATATTATCATTAATACTACGTTTCTGCATAAAGCTAAACACCAATAAAATAATGCTTTACAAAATGGTTGATACTTATTGTATGTTTGTTCAAAAATTATTTTTAATGTCACTTTTCCTTTTTGTTTATTTCGACTCTTTGTATTCTTGACATTAACAATATACCATAATTACAATTTTAGAAGAAACTTGAAGAGGAATTAATATGCTTTCAAGACAGTTGTCCAGAACGTCAGGTATGTGTTTATGATAATAAGGATAGAGTGTAAATAAAGTATAATGTAATGTACACTGTGACCAATAAGTTCTCATACACTTTCAAATTTTTATTATAGCAACACAAAGTAAATCAAACAAAAACTTTTTGCATAAAATTAAAGTAGTAATCATTGAGTATCTTTACAATAAATGCTTTGGAATAATTTCGCTTTTTAGTTTCTTAACGAGCTTAAGTCTCTTTTCAAATCCATCACATGCGGCATGCACGGCTTCCATTGACATTTCCTGTCATATCGTTTCAATTACATTTTTTAATTTGCTCAAATCGGTAATTTTATAGTTATTCAGTTGGGAGAGCATATATGACCACACAAAATAATCAAGCGGGTTCTGATCGGGGGAGTCGGGAGGCCATTCGTTCTTTGGCAAAAAGTCAGCTAAATTTTGACTGCACCACTTCTGAACCAAACTTGCGGTATGAGAAGGGGCATCATCTTGTTGGAAGAAGAAATATTCCACCCCATACATACTCTGGACATTTGGTAGTAAAACGTTTTCCAAATCCTCAGTTTTATAATATTGCGCATTGATTACCACCCCTTTGTGAATGAAAACTAACTGGAGATTTCCGCTTTTGGAAATAGCGGCCTAAATCATCAGAGACGAAACATTTTGATAACCGCGGAACGTAATGCTGTCCCTCAGGGATATTATCAATAGAAACTGACCATACTCTGTCATTTTGGGGGTTCAGACTTTGCTGTAAAATAAATAGTTTCTCGTCTGAAAAGACAAATTCATCCCCAGCGTGCCAGCTAAGAATTTCTTCAACCCTTTGCTTCCTTTTCATCTTAACAGAATACGAAACTCCGTGAATTTTACGTTTTCTATAAACCTTGCACCCAAAGTCCTTTTTCAGAATGTTTAACAATGATCCCCTTGATAGTTTGAGCTCTCGTACTAGTTTTCTAGCAGATTTTTGTCCGTTTCGTCGTATCCTTTCCCTGACCCTTTTCACAGCCTCTTTTGTCCTAACGGACCTCGGGCTGCCAGATCTTTTATGTCACCGAGAGATGACGTCTCATTACACCTTCTGATAGATCTGCAAATGAAATCTCTCCTCACACCCAGGGCTTTTAAGTCTCTGAAAATTTCAATCGGCTACACTCATTTGGTAAATTTATTTATCACAATTTTTTCATTCTACCTAGGTAAAGGAAAATTATAATTAGTACAACATTTACACTTGCAATAGCTTTATACCTAACACTAAGTTGCCTGCAAAATAATTGGGACTACAGTAACACATATGTACAGGGGTGTTTGTGGCCCCGGAAATCGCCACCAGAATTTTTTAATAGTGATACTATTGGCAGTTTTTCAGTAAAGTTTTATAATTAGATATAACCCCAAATACAATTCATAATTACTGGTGGGAAATATAATAAAAAACCCGGAACGCAAACACCCCTGTATGTACAGTCGGGAAAAAAAAAACGCAACACTCAACGTAACTTCGTTGCTAATCGATGTAGAAAAATGTAATAGGTATCATTCGACGGGGAATTGTGAGTAGTTTCAGAAAATGAACTGAAATTTTGAATTGGGGGTCGTCTACATATGAAAACGCACACCAACTTTGATTTTTTCAATGGTAACACCCTATTTTTATTTTATATTTAAATTCCTGGGATCGCGACAACGCGAAAAAGTATATTGGTTGTATATTTTACTTATTTTTTCACAGAGTTATAAGCGTTCAAAGTTTGAAGGTGCTAATGTTAAATTCATATTTCAAACTTTTATTAATATCTTCACAAAAAATAACTTGATCGATATAATTTTTTTTTTATGAGATACAGTGAAGAAACCCAAACATAATCCATCATTACTTTTGATTCTGAAAAATATTTTTAAATCTGAAAAATATTAATAAATTCATATTCATAAAAATTATGAATTATGACCTATATTAATTTTTACATAAAATGAATACTAATGCTGAAAAATATGGGTGTGCAAATTTGCAGCTCATTCCAGTTATTAGTTTTCGAGATATAAATAAATCTTTCTTTTGAAGTGGTTTAGGGGGCCGTCTCTTATAAAGTTTTGCATGAGATAACGAATCAAATCTTAAAAAATAACAAAGAAAATTAAACAAAATATTTTTATTTTTTATTTACGGGTCAAATTATATAACAACAACGTCAAACGCAAAGAAATGAATCAAAAAGGATGATTTCTAGACATTAGTGTTAGCATCAAGAATTCCTGTTTTCTAAAGAAGACAAGCCCCGCCTTCATCGTTCTTCAAAACAAAACAATACAAAAAAGAAAAGTTAATGTGACATTGAGTATTCGTGTTAAACCCCTTATTTTATGTTGACAAAAATATGCACTTCATCGATTAATTGGTGATAAATTTTGAATCTTTTAAACAAACACTACAAGAAAAAAAAATTAACTAAATAGGCGGGGTTTACTGTTTTAAATAGAAAAATAGGTTTAATGTGAAAATGTCAAATATAAAAAACGAATGGAATTAGAATGCAAGACAGACTTGTAAAATCGTTTCTTAACTACCGTCATAGTTAAAAAAGGCTTAATCATTTGCTTCATATATTGCTTTTTTTTTTTTTTTTTTTTTTTTTATTTATTTACTTATTTATTTATTTTGTAGGGGAACGATTATTATTTTAAGGACACTTTAGTCTTTAAAATTTTATTAATATATTTTAACTTTATACATTTTTAAAAACATACTTTAACTTTTATAAATATATTTTAACACTTTTTGCGACTGCAGGATTTTGTCTTTTTGACTGTAAGACCCGCCTACAGGCGTTATACTCTCAAAATAAAATATTTGAGAACAAATTCTCTGTATTCACAATTATATTACAAATGGATATACATTATAATTATATTCTTTCTAATGAATATACTATTTCTATCCATAGTATATTTTATTGCAAAAATATGAACACTGGGTACACACTTAAGAAATATGTAACACACAAATTAAGAAAGAAACGCCCACTGACAGAGTTACAGATTTTCAAATGGCGTGAATCTATGTAAGCAGTCGCGAAAGGGTTAATTAAGAAATTATATTTTCATAGAAATTATAAAACGAATCGTACAGTTCCAAAGAGTTCAACTGACCCAAAACTGGTAAGTGCGATTAAAATTGTTTAATATTTACTTCATGAACCCTTACAATAATTTATCCGAAAAGATTTAGTTTATGCGTTGTTTTATATATATCTATATTCTTTCATTTCGTATATGCAGGGATGGAACACGGGCGCATTATTCATACCACTATCAATGTAAGAAAATTTTCTACTTCTTAAATCAACGATATTATAGGTAGTAAAATTTCTTAAACAGATTCCGGTATGAATTCTGCGCCCGTGTTCCATCCCTGTATGTTAAACCTACGAAAGAAAATTTAAGCTTTATTGGTGATCAGTACAGCCATAATAGACACTTTCCTTGAAAAATATTGCACTCTTTTCAAAGAGTACTGTATGGACTAATCGCAAGTGTAATGTATTTAAATTGACCTAAAATTATCTAAAAGAGTACCGAAGTATATACAAATCTAAGAAAATTAAATTCAGGATAATTAAAGAACTGGAAAAGAGGCAACCTTTTATTAATTTCTATAATTATTTTTTTTTTTCTGAAAGATTTCCGGTGTGAAACATTTAAATTTTCTCTAAGTATTATAGTATCATAATTTTACTTTTGTAAATTTAATTATAACCCCCTAACACATTTTTGATTATAACTCTATAAATACTAAACATGAAATATACAAACAGTATACTTTTCCGCACTGCCAGACTCTCAGAAATTCGAAAATGAAGTCAAAATTAGGTGTTGCTATTGAAAAAATCAAAGTTGGCGCTCATTTCAATATGTAGATGACCCCTAATTCAAAATTTGGCGACATATTCAGAAAGTGCTTTTAATTTTCTATTGAATGATGTCTGTTAGATGTTTCTGCGTCAATTAGTAACGAAATTACAGCGGGTGTAGCGTTTTTTTTTCCCCGACTGTACAACTTTTCAACGTGCTTCAAAAGTTGTATGAGAACTTATTGGTCATGGTGTATATCTAATTATTTCTATATTAAAATATTAATTGTGTAATAATTAATATTCTATTTCAGCTTTATTGAAAAACATAATTGACATAAATGGGAAGACAGCTTTTTGCCTTAATATTCCAATATGTCGCAAGAGATTGAATCAACATTTTTTTGTACAAATGACTTGTTAAAATCTTGCACCTGATTAAATATCCGCCCTAGACAAATAAAAAAAACTTAAGGCATAATCTAAAGACACGTGCAGGGAACTCAAAATATTTGCAAATTGTCATAAAACAGCAAATGTAACTAGATGGATATAGAACAATTTTTCTCAAATTATTTCTGAATTTTTTGGTGCTATATAAAATTATTCAACGGGTTTTTTCATTCAAACTTGTTTTGTGAACTTGTTTGCTGCATGAACAATTTGATCGAGATTGGTAAGTATCAAAGAGTGTTGCGGGTGAAATTTGACTGAATAATCTATAATAATAAAAGAAGATGTCTGTCTCTCTGTCTGTCTGTTTGAGCATCTATACGTTCAGCCCCTATTGAACGGAGAACTACAATATTTGACATACGGGTGCTCAAAAGCCTGCCCGAATGCATAGTGAAAAAAGAATTTAAAATTTTAATTAGTTCCGGAGATATTAATTAAAATGTCGACCCATGTCAAATCAAAAAACGATTCAAAATCGGAGGCGACCGTCGAGTTGATACACATTTTAAAATATTTTTACATTATCGAAAATGGAATTCGAGATTTCACCCGATTTACACTTTTTGAGGTGTCCTGAATCAGTTTTATTTTGTATCTCAGCTACTAATTCAAATAATTTCATAAGTAATACATCATTAGAAAGCTTTTTTGATTTGAAATCGAATAGTGGATTACAGAAATTTCTACCGCCAGATGACGCTGTATTGAACAGTTGATTAAAGAAATTTCTACCGCCAGATGGCGCTGTAATATTTTAAAATTTCAATATTTTAAATTCTAATGAGCGAGGAAGGTGTTGTATGTTCTAGAACGGGGATAAGGCGCCGCAAGCGCCACCGAGCGGGAGTTTCATAAAGTCGGATTTTTCAAGGATCGCGAACCAGCTGGTCGCCGAAGGCGGCTAGTTTGGAATAAACATTGAATATTAATAACGCCCTTGAATTCTTTATAAATGTAAGTACTGTAATTAAACAAAGGTAGGGGGAGAAGAAGTGATACCACCTCACACAGAATTATATTTCGAATAAAAATTTTCCGAAACTTATTTTAAATTGCTTTAAATAAGTTTCATATACAGTACTTGTTTTATCTTATTCCTTATCCTGTAAACTCTCTTTATGGTATTGAATTACCGGGTAAGACAAAGTTGTGTGCGTGACACACCAGATTATTTTTCTTTATTTAGCATATATTTTGAACCGATGATCTATTTTTTAATTATGTTATAGCATTCACATTAATCAATTTAATTAGTGCTGATGCAAATATTCTCAAAATAGTGGTATTTTTGGTATTTTTACGTTTTAATGTTAAATATTAAGCAGTTAAATATATATATATATATATATATTTCAATTGAAAAAAAATTAAGGGTTAAGTGAGGTATATGTAAAAATATTTTGGCATAGTTTGACTTTTACTTCATTTTGCGTCCCGAGGATATTCCTCAAAAACTAGCTTTGTCCCTAAAATATTAGGACATATATGAGGACGCCGGTTATAAGATTATTAATGTTTTATTATATTAATTTATTATATGGATAATAGATAAGCTGAAATTGGTTCTTTCACGTACTTCATACACAAAAATTACTAAAATTTTGTAATTTAAAGTGACCTTTTTTTTTTTTTTTTTGATCCCCCGAAATTTCCGTGCACCACTATATTTGTTCTTAAATTCAATGTAAAAAATCTAGTTGCCTCACAAGTGCAAAACGTAGATTCCTTGCGATCAATTTCGGCTTTTACTTCTCAAGTATAGCAATGGCAACATTTTAAACTTTGAGAGCAGCACTAGCCCTCCTCAGTATCAAACAACGAGATATATAAAGTAGAGTGATAAATGGTAACCCTTGAGAAGGTCCAAGATGAGTCATGTGACATGCTTTCCTTGCACATGCGTATTCGGTGGTTCCCTTGGTAACAGCTTATTTTCAGTACATTTCTATGGCAACGGTTTCAATGTTTTTGTTTACTTTACGTAGTTTAATATTCTTTTGTTCTAAACCATTTTGATTTTGATTTTACTTCTTTTTTATTTCGTGTAGTTGAACTTTAACCGACAAAATGCTTAAAAATGGTTGAAAAATTATTATTTGTTGTTAAATTTAGCTCTTTAAAAGTTTAAATTTTGTTTTATAAACACTTTTAAAGTTTGTTGAGAAACGATGAAAAGAAAGGTATTTTATTATTTATTAAAATGTGAAATATGTGTAAAATTATTTTAAAAGCAATTTATTTCGGTCATAGGACTGTCATGTTACCTAATAATAATGATAATTTGTTGAACTGATATTTTAAATGCCAAAATAGCGATAAAGGGCCAAACACAGCAACCTATTCGAGCATGTCACGTGATTCATCTTGAACCACGGAAAGCTAATCCTTCATCCATTGAATCAGCACTCTAATTTATATATCTCGTTGGTATCAAACATACGAGCACAACATTTACAAAAATTCATAATACATCATAGTAAGATTAAATATTCAGGAGGAATAGCTTTAACCTCGTTCAAGGCAGAATTATTACTAAAATGCAAATTTACTAAAATGCAACATTCTGCCTTGAACGAGGCTAAAGCTATTCCTCCTGAATATTTAATCTTGCTATGATGTATTATGAATTTTTGTAAATGTTGTACTCGTATGTTTGACACTGAGGAGGGCTTAGTGTTCTAGCCGAAACGTCTGTCTTGTGTTTTAATGTTTTTAATTAAAAGGTATTTTTAAAATTTTAAAATTTTTGTATTCTTTATCTCATTTTAAATGTTACATTGGTTTTAATATATTAATGAGACGTATAAATTATGTTTAATTTTATTAAATTTTAGAGCAGCAAATTGTCAGAAAAGGAAATGTGCGCAAAACTTTTACATTATCATTCTTTTATGTTTTATTTAGTTTCTTAGAACTAAGTATAACGAAACAAAAAGTGTCGTTCAAACTAATGTGATAACTGTTAAGTCGAAATTCAGTTTATCAGTTAAATTTTACAGCAAATTTAAACTTGCTCCGTGATTAAATTTATTCCATTTTCTCATATATTTGAATATTTCAAAATCAGCTATTCATTCCTTAATAAACATCAATGATCACTTAGAAAGTATATCATAATTACAATAATAGATTTTATAAATTAAATCATTGAAGGTAGGACAGAAAAGAAATAATCTGGTGTGTCGATCATAAGACTTTCTCTTACCCTGTCTTTTAATATTATAAAAACAGACTGCATATTAAGAATAATAAGTTAAGATTGAAAATACCAAATTTGAATTTTATGCTGTTATTTCTTTTTTTTTTTAATTATGCTGAAAACAGATGTACAGTCGGGGGAAAAAAATCGCAGCACTCGCTGTAATTTCATTATTAATTGACGCAGAAAAATGTAATAGACACCATTCAACAGGAAATTAAATGCACTTTTTGAAAATGCTATCGAATTTTGAATTAGATGTTATCTACATATTGAAATGAGCGCCAACTTTGATTTTTTTTCAATAGCAACACCCAATTTTGACTTCATAATTGAATTTCTGAGAGTCTGTCAGTGCGGAAAAGTATACTGTTTGTATACTTTATCTTTAGTATTATTTATAGAGTTATAATAAAAAATGTGTTAGGGGGGTTATCTGTAAATGTAGAAAAATAAAATTAAGATCTCATAAAAAATAGATAAAATTTTAATGTTTTACACCGGAAATCTTTCAGGAAAAAAAGAATAATAAAATTTAATAAAAACTTTGATTCTTTTTCTGTTCCTTAATTTTTCTGGATTCAGTTTCTTAGATTTGTATATACTTCAGTACTTTTTTAAATAATTTTATGTCTATTTAAATACATCACACTTTCGATTTGTCCAGACTGTATTCTTTAAAAAAAGTGCAATATTTTTCAAGTAAAAGCGTCTATTATGGATGTACTGATCACCAATATAGCTTAAATTTTCTTTCATAGGTATAACATAAAATACGAAATGAAATAATATAGATATATATATACAGCAACGCATAAACTAAATATTTTCGGATAAATTATTGTAAGGGTTCATGAAGTAAATATTAAACAATTTTAATCGCACTTTACCAGTTTTGGGTCAGTTGAACTCTTTGGAACTCTACGATTCGTTTTATAATTTCTGTGAAAATATAATTTCTTAATTAACCCTTTCGCGACTGCTGACGTAGATTAACGTCATTTGAAAATCTGTAACTCTCTTAGTGGGCGTTTCTTTCGTAATTTGTGTGTTACTTATTTCTTAAGTGTGTACCCAGTGTTCATATTTTTGCAATAAAATATACTATGGATAGAAATATATTGATTATAAAGAATATAATTATAATGTATATCCATTTGTAATATAATTGTGAATACAGAAAATTTGTTGTGAAATACTTTATTTTGAGAGACTAACGCCCTTAGGCTGATCTTACTGTGAAAATTACAAAATCAAAATTTATTAAAATTTATTAAAAAATTTATTAAAATTTTAAAGATTAAAGTGTCCTTAAAATAATAATCCTCCCCCCTACAAAATAAATAAATAAATAAATAAAAATAAATCAATATATGAAGCAAATGATTAAGCCTTTGGTTATGACGGTAATTAAGAAACGATTTTACAAGTCTGTCTTGCATTCCAATTCCATTCGCTTTTTTTTTTTTTTTTTTAACTGACAATTTTTACATTTACCAATTTTTCTATTTAAAACAGTAAACCCCGACTATTTAGTTATTTTTTTTTCTTCTAGTGTTCGTTTAAAAGATTCACAATTTATCACCAGTAATAGAGGAAGTAAATATCACCTGTGCACATTTTTGTCAACATAAAATAAGGGGTTTAACACGAATACTCAATGTCACATTTACTTTTCTTTTCTTTTCTGTATTGTTTTGTTTTGAAGAACGATGAAGGCGGGGCTTGTCTTCTTTAGAAAACAGGAATTCTTGATGCTAACACTAATGTCTAAAGATGATCATTTTTATTTCATTTCTTTGCGTTTGACGTTGTTGTTACATAATTTGACCCGTAAATAAAAAATAAACATATTTTGTTTAATTTTTCTTGTTATTTCTTAAGATTTGATTCGTTATCTCATGCAAAACTTTATAAGAGACGGCCCCTTAAACCACTGCAAAAGAAATATTTATTTATATCTCGAAAACTAATAACTGGAATGAGCTGCAAATTTGCACCCCCATATTTTTCAGCATTAGGATTCATTTTATGTAAAAATTAATATAGGTCATAATTCATAATTTTTATGAATATGAATTTATTAATATTTTTCAAAATTAAAAATATTTTTCAGAATCAAAAGTAATGATGGATTATGTTTGGGTTTCTTCACTGTATCTCGTAATATATATATATATATATATATATATATATATATATATATATCGATCAAGTTATTTTTTGTGACGATACTAATAAAAGTTTGAAATATGAATTTAAGATTAGCACCTTCAAATTTTGAACACTTATAACTCTGTGAAAAAATAAGTAAAATATACAACCAGTATACTTTTTCGCGTTCTCGCGATCCCAGGAATTCAAACATAAAATAAAAATGGGGCATTACCATTGAAAAAATCAAAGTTGGTGCGCGTTTTAATGTGTAGACTACCCCCAATTCAAAATTTCAGTTCATTTTCTGAAACTACTCACAATTCCCCATCGAATGGTACCTATTACATTTTTCTACATCTATTAGCAACAAAGTTACGTCGAGTGCTGCGGTTTTTTTTTTTTTTTTTTTTTTTTTCCTCCCGAGATTCAGGTCAGCCGCTAAACATTGAACTTTCGTATTCAGAGAACCCTAAAATGTGATATTGTAAAAAAAAAAAAGTTTAAATGAAAATGAAAATGCAACTTTAAACAATACTATCTTTAAAGCAAGGGTATGAAAACTTTTATTTTGAAAATTTACTTGCTTAATATTTAGTACTGCTTCAAATAAATTTCTTTTGGCGATCAAGTTTGTAAACAATAAAAACGTTGCCAAAAGAAAACGTAGATACAGAAAAAGAAAATTACAGAAAGAAATAAAAATAATGAATTACTAATTATTATTATTATTAGAATAAAAATTTCACAGATTCTTTCACACAAATAAGAAATATAAAAAGGAATTTTAGATTGAATACAATTTAATTACCTCTTTATCTACGTATACAATTGTATAAAAGGTTAAAATGATATGCTTTTTTTATGTATTTTTGAAATATTATAATCATCTACTTATAATCTTGTAATATTTGCGTAGCAAACAATCGAAATAGATAGTGAAGATTTATAAACAGAATAATTACTTCAGTTTTATGAACTGGCAGTCAAAAAATTTTCCACTAATATATTACTGAGAAAATTACTTTGAAAATTTAAAAGAATGTCTTCTTTAGCATGTTACAAAAGAAATTATTTCCTTTATTTTACAGAATATATCATGTGCAACGCAAATTGACTATCATAATAAATGTCCAGAAGGCGAATACTGCGTTCTACCTTATCCATGTATCACAGAACTAGCATTTGAAAATTCTGAGTGTAAAAAGCCAGTTAGCAAAGGTAAGCATGTTTTTAAACTAAAAAGTCGGCACAAAAATTCAAGTTCTAGCAATAATTCCTATATAAGTTTTGTTAAATAAAACCTTGTCGAACCATGTTCTTAGATTGACAAATGGCTTTATTCACCATTAACTTCAACACCTGGTTCAACGGAAAAACTAGAAAAGCGTCTAAAGGCATTGTAAAGCTTTTGAAGAAAATTTGGCACACTGCTACTTCCATCTAGTGTCAAAGTTTTCATATAATTTCCGATTGGTTATTTTCAGATAAAAAAGCTGAAAATAAGAATCCCGCTAGATGGCAGATGCAACGAGTAAAATTTTACTAAAGAGTTGAACTCTGACTCTACACGTTTTTCAAATTTTCGTGTTTAACCGGGAGTTAAAGTTATTGGTGAATACAACCCATAGAATAATAATAAAGGAAGAAGGAGCATAAGTGTTTCTAATAAGCTGTTGTGTTGCCACAACAAACAGCGATATTATTATTACTCTATGGCCCTACTTTAAGGTTTTGAGTAGCAAAAGTAGCTTTCGCTGGCATTTCACTAGAAGGGGTTTGTAAGCATTAAGAGTATTGGCATGCTCCTTCTTCTTATTATTATTCTATGATACAGCCGTAAGAACATGACTCGACAAGGATTTATTTAACAAAGCAGTATTAACTGTACTCTTTTTGCATAGGAATTATTACTAGCGCTCGAACAGTTTTGCTTCAGACTGTATGATTATATTTAATCATAATATTAATAACTGAAAATTATTTATGAATTATCCACGATTACATTTTCACATACGTTCTTAGAAAACGTAGAAAGTAACATATATTTGATATATATATTATTTAAACGTGTATATATTTATTTAAACATTACAATGTATGATTGTATTTAACTATTCTATTAATGATTTAGAATTGGCAGTATAGGACAAATTTTCGTAAAAGTGTGCACAATAAGGATTATTTTAAACCAATCAGTGCGGTGATTAACGAAAAATATCTGTAACAGTAGTAGTCAATTTTTGCACATGTATTCAAACATTTTTGTATATGCAGAACATGGCTTACCCATCTGAGGGAAGTAGATACTAGACGGTAAAAAATTTCAAACACACAGTTGTTAAGAATTTGTAAATAACAGTAGTTATTTCTATGTAAAATCTTTCAAAGAAGCTTAGGTTATTGAATGTTAATTTTCAGCATTTCAAGCTTGTTTTCGCATTAAAATAGCTTAATTTCTCCGTTAAGAAGTTTCATTAAGGTAGGTAATGGCTTTGACGCCACATTTTTCTCGAGTTTTTCTGTCCTTGGCGACTTTTTTAGCAGCCTTGGCGAAAAAATTTATTATTATATCTTTTATCTGAGCTCTATCTTGATTCCCTGAGAAGTTACGAGAAATTTCTGGTTTGGGGGGATGGTATGAAAGGAAGCCCAATGCGGCCAAGTCAGTCAGTTTCCGCCAAGGCATTACTGGATAAAGAGCTCTGCTCGGCTAAGTGTCTAATATTGTTTACATCCCATTGCTGCGTGTTAATGCAATGCTACAGTCTATGCTGTGAATTTGATGTTGTTAGCTGTTATTTAAGCTGTGTTTTCTGGCAATATGGAAGTTAATAATTGGTTTATAGACTTGTAATCTTCTAGAAATTTTTGTAAATAAACTTTTGCGCCTTTGCAAGATTCGTTTTTTAATTCAGAGACCACGAACCCCGAGTACGGAATAGTAATTTTGATAAGAATTTATAAATATTTTTGCAATAAATGTTATTATAATCGAGAGGTGATAACTTGAAACAAGTTTTATTTATTTATTTATTTATTTATTTTTCAATTTTAATGCAAAAAATTTGCAAATAATAATAATAATAATGTATTTCCTAACAGACTACTGTAGTATAGAAAACTCACTTTATCTCGACATATCATATTAAACTTCTATGAGATGAAAATCATGAAAAATAATTTCGATAAATGATGTTTTTAATAATTAATTTGTACTACAGAAATTTCTCTATGAAAATACAGAAGAAAATGTTGTTATGGGCACAACTTAATAGTTTTTATTAACATTATATATGGTGATATTGTTGTTAAATAGTACTTTTACCTGTGTATAAAAAAAGTGACTCTTTTTTTTTTTCTCTCTCTCTCTTATTTTAGGGGAAGCGTGTAACAATGCATTAAAGTATAATTATCCGAATCACATTGAGGATTACTGTCTCTTTCCACCATGTGACTTTCGCTTAGAATGCAGCGATGTAAGGATAATTGATTTTTTTCTTTTAATTTATACCAAAACGATCGTATATTTTTATTTTCTTTTTCACAAAATGCGAGATTTGAGTAAGAAAAATCAATTCTTTATGCGTGAATATATTTACCTAAAAAATCTGATGTGGGCACCACATGACTTCCTTATACATTTTTAGAAATATGCATAATGTTAAAAAACATTGTCACTGGACCCGAAACAGTTGGCTAAAAATATTTAAAAAAAATGCATGCATACGTAAAAATAAAATAAAAATAAAAATAAAATTGTGCCTTGAGGGGACTCATGTCAAAGTTGTGCCTTGGGGGGGGGGGACTCATGTCAAAGTTGTGCCTTGGGGGGACTCATGTCAAAGTTGTACCTTGGGGGGACATGTCAAAGTTGGGCCTTGGGGGGACTCATGTCAAAGTTGGGCCTGGGGGGACTCATGTCAAAGTTGGGCCTTGGGGGGGGGCATGTCAAAGTTGTGCCTTTGGGGGGACTCATGTCACAGTTGTGCCTTAGGAGGGGACTCATGTCAAAGTTGTGCCTTGGGGGGACTCATGTCAAAGTTGTGCCTTGGGGGGACTCATGTCAAAGTTGTTCCTTGGGGGGGGGACTCATGTCAAAGTTGTGCCTTGGGGGGGACTCATGTCAAAGTTGTGCCTGGCGGGGGACTCATGTCAAAGTTGTGCCTTGGGGGAGACTCATGTCATAGTTGTGCCTTGGGGGGACTCATGTCAATGTCATTTTGAAAAGATTTTGTGTAAATTCTGGCAAAAGCAGAATTTAGTTTAGGACGGAGGACTATTAGTTTTTTTTTCTTCCCAATTATAACATCGCTTTCAAATTATTCAATTATATTTTCGATAAATTTTAGATTTCGATAAACTGCAAGATTTGTCCAAACCGTTTTTGAGTTATTACCGATTTTTGATACATTCTGGCCATAATGAACCTAATTTCCCTAAATATCTCCAAAACGGAAAATCATACAAAGTCCAAAAAGGGAGGTGCACAACTAGATGTTATAACAAACCTATGTACCAATTCGCAACTTTCTACGTCCAACCGTTTTTGAGTTATGCGACATACGGACACACACACACTAAGACGACACTTGTAGGTGTACAACTAGACCTCATGACAGTCACACGTATAAATTGGCAACATTCACCGATCATTCGTTTTTGAGCAATGTGAAATGCAAAATCCATTTCGCAAATCGGGATTACTATACTTCCTTATACTTTGTATAAGGAAGTAAAAATCGAGAAGGTACAAAAAATAAAAATAAAATTAAAAAATGCACTATCACCCAATATGTTAAAATGTAAAAGAAAAATATGTCCAAAATAAATTATTTCAAATGCATGTTTTATATAAACCTTAGATATCTAGTTCAAACGATACAGCGAGTCCAACGCTCGTAACCTTGACAGTACTTCTTCAACAAGACAACTTTAGGATATCCTGATTACATCGCTCTGAGAAAAAAAAAAATTCGACAATTGATATCATTCTGGCAGATTCTTATATAAAAGACCTCCTGAATCCGAATATGCTTAATCATCCACCCTTTTTCTAGATACACCCCCTCCCTCATTTTTATCATTGTTTGGTAATTTTATATCCATCAGTTTGATTTCGAGAGGAACGATGATTATTTTTACCGTTAAATGTCTTCTGACCTGAGGAGCTTACAGAGATAGAAAGTTCTAAAACACGAACATTTGTACTAAGGCGGAAATGTGAGGGGATTTTGGCCAGAAAACAAAAGAAAACAATAAAAACAATCGGTTTCTGTTTCTTTCTATTTTTTTTTTTTTTTTTTTTTTTGCAATATTTTTTTTTTTACATATTCCAACTTCCAGTTTGCCATTTTCTTACCAAAACACCATAAATAATAAAAATTATACAGTATTTTTTTTTTTTTTCAAAATGCTGGTGAGTGGAGTAAAGTCTCAAAGCCCTCGCAAGAAAGTTTGATTGATTCACTGTACGACGCTTACTTCAAATAATTCCCACGTTAGTTTTGGGCAGTAAAACATGAACAGTAAAATATCCTTCCTTGACACGTGTTACAGATCACCACACAAGAACACCACCGTAGATAAAAAAAATCGGCTTTATTATTATATTGGTCGGTATCAAATTTTAATATAGTGTAAAGAATGGAGATATGACGCAGCAGCTAGAATATTTACAGAGGGAACCTGGACCCGATGCAATGCAGGAGGCAAAAAAAGCTGGCGCAGGCATCGGTGACTTGAAACACACTTTTACAGATATTTTAATGTCATTTTCGCTTTCTGAACATATTGTGTAAGGAAATTATTGTAATCATGACAAAAATTCGACTCAGATTTCGGTGTATCTATACGTTTTGAGGTTCCCAGAGTTCATTTTTTAGTTTTTCTTTATAAAATGATGTAAAAAATTCTGGTGTGAAACAACCACGCGACTTCCATTACCCGAATATGACTCCCATTTTGCCGAGGCACCCACCGTTTTCTAGATACACCACCCCTCAACTTTATGACCATGAATTTAATTTGAGGAGTGAAAAATATTTAATTTAACACCTAAAAACAAAAAATATATAAAGTTTAAAAAATAATATTAATAGCAGATTTAAAAATGTATAAGATATGTAATGCATAATTTCAGTGGCAATTCCCACCAAAATTTTTCCCTTCGCGCAAATGTCCATGTTTTAGAATTTTCCAACTCTGTAGCCTTTTAGAAGATATTTAACTTTTAAAATAATCCTCTACCCTTCTAAAAATCAAATTTATAGTCCCGAAATCACCGAAAAATGATAAAAATAGGGGCCATTCCTAAAAAACGGTGGGTTGTAGGGCAAAATGGGCGTCATATTCGGATTCAGGAGGACATTTTACATAAGACTATTCTGAAATGTTGTCAGAGGAAATTTTCATGCCGAGCAGTGTAAATAACTAAAAATATAATTTATTAAAATTATCCACCATGATGAATACAGACGGTTTTCATCTTAGAGAAAATTAACACTAAATACACAAAAAAAGACAGTTTTATTCTCTATAAATAGCATCTTAAAAAAATGCGTTTTTATAATGGTTACTTCATGCATCAAGTTTCGCATAATTATATGTCATAAAAGTTAAGATATAGACTTTCCGTTCTCCGATAAAATTGTAGTATAGCAGCGCCACCTACTGCCCCAAATGAATAAAATTGAATCATGATAATGTCCTTTTCACATATCAAGTTTTATTTGATTATGCACTACAGAATCTGAGATATAGCCTTCCCTTAAATTGCAGAAATCGCTGTATATAAGCCTCTCCTGTTGAGATACTCACACCAAAAGTTGATAGGCACTAATTTATATCAAAGTGCATCTACATATAAAATTATATACAATTCGGTGCATTACATCTTGAGGTACAGTCGTCACAAAATTTTTTAACTCACCGATATAAACAGACATTTTCAAAAAATGTTCAAATCGTGTTCTGGATCTCTCTGAACATATAAATCCACCAAAACTAGAAGTCGAAAATTTTTACGAATCCAATAATTTCTTCTGTGGAATATAAAAATTAAAAAAAAAAAAAAAAGAAAGAAAGAAGGGGGGGGGGGGGACGTAGATGCAATGCATTTTTTTTTTTCTGTTGTAGGGGAGAGTCGGGAGGGATGGGACATTGGGAAAGATGGGACACCTAAAATTAATCTTAAAATAAATATAATTTTTAATTTCTGACACTTCCACCAGTTGAAGTAACTACAGCCCCATATTTGTTGCGATGTATCATTTTAGTTGGAGAATTCTGTAAGTTTATGTAACGAAAAAACCATTTTATAGAACCTAAAGTAAATAATTGTTTAATTTTCAAGGCAAGTTTTCAACGTCATTCACTGATGTTAGCATAATTACTTTTCCTATTTTATATACCTAATATTATAACTTTTATAAATTAATAGCTAAATTAAATCTAAAAGTAGCTTGTGTCTAATAATATATATATATATTTTTTTTTGAAAACGGGGGGGGGGGGATGGAACAGAGCAGTTCAGGGAGGAATGGGACACGTAAGAAAAGGAATAATCTAGTGTGTAACTCACACGACTTTCTCTTACCCTGAAAATTAATACTATAAATACAGGTTGGAGTTTAAGGGGTAAGATAACGAGTACTGCCATGCAAACCTATATTAAACAATTCAAATTAGGCTTCGGAAGAGTTTTATATGATAATTAGTTCTGTGTGAGGGGGGCTACCGCCCCCCTCAACCCCCCGTTTCATTAATGCACCTACATTTATATAGAATTTAATTCGGTTATTAAAAAGTAATTCTGTTTTTAAAAAATGATTTATTTAAATTATTATTTAAAAAAATTATCTTTTATGATAATGCAGACGATTTCCATATTAGAGAAGTGGTATAACACCAAATATCCAAAAAAAAGTCCATTTTATTCTCATCATTAAAAAGAAGGGGGAAAAAAAAACGATTTTTTTTTCTTTTTTTTTTTTTTTTCCGTTAAAAGTAAAAAAAATCGATAACTTTGTTTTAAATTATCGCAGATCGATGGTTCAACCATTCGTTTTAAAGGTATTGGCGAGCTCTTTTGAAAGATACCCATCATGAAAATTTACTCCCCTCGAGGGGGGACTTTCCCCCCAGGGGGAGAGGCGAGGCTCCTACATACACAAAAAAAATTTCCCAGTTAACTATCTCTATTACAAAATATATATATTCGTTTCATTTTGTTTAGTGCAGTCTATAGACGTTAAACTCTACTTTCCTGCAATTTCCCCCATAGACGTAATGTATTAGAATTCTCTTGATTGTCCCTGTACACAAACCATTAGCTTGATCTTAACGAAAAGCTTACTGTAGCATCCCTATATGATACACATTTAGAATACCAAGTTTGAACTTTCTGCCATAATTTGTTTTTGAGATATGCTGATAACAGACAGACACACAGACAGACACACATCCATACACACAGACCATTTGCTAAAAACATGATTTTCTTATTCAGGGGACCTCAAAACGTGTAAATATAACAAAATCTCGCGTTCGAAAATTTGACCCAAAAACAATACTTTCTCTACCTTATGGGTAAGAGAAAGTAAAAAGAATGAAGATTCTGATAATCCTTAAACAGAGAATATCAAGAGGCACATGATTGAATAATAGAAAGAGAAAATGCACGAAACAAATTCAAAATCATGAAAAATAATTGGTGTCGCACTCACACGAGTTTTGTTTACCCTTTTATATTTTAAAAATACTTTATTTACCATATATCTATGAGAATTAATTTTCATTCCTGGGCAGTTTTCCTGGACATGGTAAAATATACAAAAGAAATTACATTCACCAATTACAGTTAGAATTTCTTGGTGATATTTGTTTTTGATGAATATTTGAACTAAAAAACAATACTTTCTCTGCTAGAAGTAAAAAAAAAAAAAAAAAAAAGATGAACTCCCCGATCACTCTGCTCCGATATGGCCATATCACACGGGAGCATATATACTCAACACCATAAAGTTCACTCCCTTATCGAAAAAAGTGTACTAAAGGTAGATAACGGCTGACCACTACAATAATAAGAGCAATAACCTTTAACACGTGTCAAAGCAGGAGATTTTATTGTTCATATGTTTTACTGCCCAAAACATTTAACTTGGGTGTTATTGAAAGCAAACGTCGTACAGTGAATCAGTCAAACTTTCTTGTGAGGGCTTTGAGACATTACTTCACTCACCAACATTTTGAAAAAAAATTCACTGTATAATTTTTATTATTTGGGGTATTTTGTCAAGAAAATGACAAATGTAGAAGCTGGAATATGTAAAAAATAAGAGAAATATTGGAAAAATAAACAGAAACTGATTGTTTTTATTGATTTTCATTTGTTTTCTGGGCACAAATCCCCTCAAATTTCCTCCTTACTAGAAACGTTCCTGTTAGAACTTTTTACCTTTGTAGCTCCTCAGGTCAGAAAACATTTAACGGTTAAAGTAATCATCGTTCCTCTCCAAATCAAACTGATGTGTATAAAATTACCAAACAATGATAAAAATGAGGGAGTGTGCAAAATGGTGGTCATCTTCGGATTCAGGAGGTCATTTTACATAAGAATATGCTGAAATGGTTTCAGAGTCAATTTTCATGCCGAGCAGTGTTATTAAAGAATATTCAAGAGATATATTCTAAATGCAAAGCTGCTATTAGACGTAAGAACACTTATTCTAAAATATAAGATATTGCCTCTCAAAATCCACCACAGGAATTTCTCGAGCTTTAGGTAGGGTTGTTTATCAGCATAAATGAAATCCACAAATGTAAACAGCTGACACAACATTTGAAGATAATTCATCTCAAGGATATTTTAAAAGAAAAAGGACAGAGGGTATTTGGAAATCGCGATTCTCTGATTGGAGAAATTCATGCTGAAAATTACTGTAAGAGATTCAAACAGTCGAAAATGCGTGATTGACGAATATACGTGAAGCAATTTGTATTGCGGAATATTTCGGCCGCTTCCCTCATCAAGAACCTGTTTGTGAGGTAGTATTGTGCTAATGATTCTCTTTCCGAACTGCATCCGATAGCCCTTTAAAAGGGATAAATGTGCTGTTATGGGAGCAGATATTTACGATGAAAGCTTCGCAAACTAAACTTCGACAATCACGACAAATTTCCAAAGGTTATATTTTTAAATACTATATTTAGAGATTAAAAACTGTTTTTTCCTATTATTGGTAACTTTTTCAAATCCTCAATTAAAAAAAATAAAATCAGAATGCATGGTAAGGAACAAGATACCAACAGTGGAATGGGTACTTATACAAAAAAAAAAAAAAAAAAAAAAAAAAAAAAACTTTAAACTATATTTTAATGTATAGGAATTACAAAAGTATATGAAAATCCACAATAAGCAAATCCCCAATGTGTGAAATGAAAAGATGCTAATTATTATTTTTGTATTATCATTAATATTACTTCTACGTATAGGCAGAAAAAGTACTATTTTCAGGTCAAATATTCGAAATAGAATTTTTGATATATTTACAAATTAAGAGATCCCCTAAATCATTAAAAAAGATTGTTCACGATTGATATGTCTCTGTGTTTGTCTCTGCGCGTGCATTTTATCAATCAGCATATCTCAAGAACAAATAGTAGCAGGAAGTCCAAATTCAGTATTCTAAATCTGTATCCTATTACAGTGATACTACACTGAATTTTCGTTGAGAAAAAACAAATGGCTCGTGCACAAGCACATCCAAAAAAATTCAAACTCATTACGTCTATGAGCGAAGTTCTTGTTTGGAGCAGTTTAAAATCTATAGGCTACACTTACAAAATAAAATGAACGTAAATTTTTCTAATATGCATGAAAGAATCTTTCGTATTGATTGCAGTATAAAAATCATTCACCATTCGATTACAGAGAAACATAAAGAGTTAGTTTATTTTAAAACTAGTTCTTTTTGTACCTATACTTGGAATTTGCAGAAAAGCTGCTAATAAATGAAAAGTAATTCCTGATACCCATACGGTAAATATTTGTTAAAGATATATATTTTCAGTGCTTTTTGTATAATTATGCGATTTGGATTCCTGGAACACTAAAGGTCAGTGTTTTAATGGTTTAGTTTTGTGTAGGACTGTTATCAATTAAGAAGTAAGTGTAAATTAAGTAAATTAAGAAGAAATAATTGCAGGCAATTCAAATGTTGTGTTTTGAACTGTATATCCTGAACACGGTGACAATACTTTTTTTAATACTTTCAGTCAACTGCTTCAGGTCCCTACTGCCTTCGGCAGCGTTTATATGATTCAACAGAAAATTTATTTAACTAACTTCCCGAGTAGCTAGACATTTGAAACTTTCAGAATAGTTCAGAATACGGTGAAAATGCATTTCAAAAATATTTTTAACCAATTGCTTCGGGACCCTGCTGCCTTCGGCAGCGTTACCAGTACAAAGCTTGCAATCAACTTTTAACTAACTTCCCGGCTAGATAGCCATTTGAAACTTTTATAATAGCTTAAAACACGATAGCAAGGAATTTTTGTAATACTTTTATCCAATTTCTCCGGGTTCTCGCTGCCTTCAGTAGCGTTTATATGATTCAACAGAAAATTTAAAAACAGGGTGTATAAAAGTTCTTTTTATCTTGTAATTATTTTGTGTAATTTCCTTAATTTTAGAGTTTCGAAAAATAATTAATATTTCAGACCTTTACTAACTCTTTCTTAACAAGACTGTATTATGAAAATTGTTAATTGTAGCATTTATACATGTAAAAAGTCAAAAATCTGAAGAGCTTAAAATGAGCTAGTAGTGGACACACTAAAAACCCGGTAGTGGACACTTTTTTTGTTCCAGTAGTGGACCCCTTTGAATTTTTGCTTTAAAATTCAACTCTAAAATTGCTAGATTACAGAACTGTGTCCACTACTGCATATGGCATTAAAAGTCACATGAATCGGTAGTGGACAGGGCTGTCCACTATTTGTTATGATGACATATTTTGGCACCAGTAGTGGACACCCATAAAAGTACTATGTGTTAATGCAAGATTTAAAAAGTAGCACAATAAATGAATTCTGCATACGTATTTTAGTCCTATGAAAGCAAAAGGTAGAAGAAATCAGTTAAAAATAAGCAGAGAGCGAGCAAATAAAATTCCATTTTCTTATTCAAAGAGATAAGAAGAAAACAGCAAAATCACAAAAAGTACGAATTTTTTTAGTTAAACTAACATTATTTTAAAACTAATGGCGGGAATTAATTTTAGTTGAAGGGTTTAACAGTAGAGGACTGTAACATCCTTCCTGAACATTGCTCGAATCTTCAGAATTATTAGGTAGCTTATTTTCCGAACTTAAAATTAAAAGTGGCCACCACTGGTACAGGGTCCACTACTGGTGCGTTTACCTTAAGTAAAAACTAAAAATATTAGTTTGAAACAAATAAGCTACAGTGCTGATTAAATTATTAGTTTTTTTTTTTTTTTTTTTTTTTTTTTTAAGAGAGGGGAGGGAGAAGCACATTTTTTTTTTTTTTTTATATAAAAAAATACTGAACCCAATGGCCTTGAACTTTATGTGTACAACGAACATTTACGAATTCATATTTTCCGCTATCGATTTAATCACGTTTGCAATTAGAAGAGAAACCGCAAATTGAAGAAAAACACAAATACTTTGGATTACAATGTATCATAAAATGCTGCATAAATGCTTGTCATTTTAATACATAATTTCCCGTATTGCGTGCAATATTTGTATGCACATACATGTTTTTTGTGGGAATCGGATGTTTATTTAAAAAGATATATATATAAGGTAAACGCACCAGTAGTGGACCCTGTACCAGTAGTGGACACTTTTAATTTTGAACTCGGAAAATAAGCTACCTAATAATTCTGAAGATTCGAAAAATGTTCAGGAAGGAAGTTATAGTCCTCTACTGGTAAACCCTTTAACTAAATATAATTCCGGCCATTAGTTTTAAAATAATGTTAGTTTAACTAAAAAAATTGCACTTTTTGTGATTTTACAGATTTCTTCTTATCACTTTGAATAAGGAAATGAAATTTTATTTGCTCTCTCTCTGCTTATTTTTAACTGATTTCTTCTACCTTTTGCTTTCATATAACTAAAATAAATATGTAGAATTTTTTTTTTTTTTTTTTTTTTTTTTGCTGTTTTTTAAATCTTGTATTAACACATAGTATTTTTATGGGTGTCAGTACCACAAAATGTCATCATGACCAATAGTAGACAGCCCTGTCCACTACTGGCTCATGTGACTTTTAAGGCCAGATCCAGTAGTAGACACAATTCTGTAATCTCGCAATTTTAGAGTTGAATTCAGTTTTTTTTAAGCGTCACTCTAAAGCTACGCATTTAGCAATTGGCGCCGATCTGGGACTCACTCCTAGGAGGGTAAGGAGGCATGCTATCACAATTTTGATCTTCTGAGGAGAAGGTGGATCCCAGGTTTTCCCAAATTTCGAAAACTGAACAAAATGGAAATTCACTTGAATCATGAGATAATCTTGGGGCATTTTAATTTTTTATTCGCATTTCTTTTTTTTTTTGGGGGGTTCAATATTGGACTTGTTGGTTAAGTTCGGTTCCCATTGAAACATCGACACTGAAATAGCATAACTGCGGTCAGTATTTAGAGGGTTGAGCATGAATGAATTTTATGTCGCACTAGTGCTACTCTATGGGCAGTTAAGGGGGTGCATCACGGATCGTCAAGGTCATCGAAAGCCCATGTTATTCTATGGCGAAATTTGTTTATAGAATTACACATTCCCTAACTCTTATATTCAAATTCCGTTTTCATATTCTGAAAATACGCAACCGTTAAATGAGTACCCGTTTTCCAAAAATTTATTTTTTAAATTTTTTTTAATTTGAATTTTGAGTTTAAAAATGCGAATTTTCACAAAATACATTTTTCTCATTTTTGAACTGTAAAATGAAATATTAAAATTCAAAAAATTCAATTTTTGGAAAACGGGTACTCATTTAACGGTTGTGAATTTTCTGAATGTGAAAACGGAATTTTAAAATGCCAATTAAGTAATGAGCAATTTTATAAACAAATTTCGCCATAGACTTATATGCGATTTGGCGACTAGAGACGAGGAAATCGTAAGAGAGAGTGAGCAGCCTTAACGACGGTCTGAAACTCAACCCTGAGGATAGTCCGGATACATTTGATAAACCTCAAAAGTTTAACTTTGATGGGAACATGGAGTACATTGCGAACTCGAGGAGAAAATTGTGATGGGATGTCTCCTCAATAGTCTTATTAGGGATACCCAGACTGTCTCCAATAACCAACAGTGTAGCACTAGTGCGACGTAAAATTCACTCAAATTTCAGCCCAACGGGGATTCATGTATGTGAGGACAAACTGCTAAAACGGGTCTGTCTTCAAAACATAGAACCGTTTGGTCACTTTAAATTTAAAGCAAAAATTCAAAGTGGTCCACTACTGGGTTTTTAGTGTGCTCACTACTGGCTCATTTTAAGTTCTCCGGAATTTTGATTTTTTACATATATAAATGCTACAATTAGCAATTTTCATAATACAGTAGGGTTAAGAAAGAGTTAGTAATCGTGTGAAATATTAATTATTTTTTGAAACACTAAAATTGAAGAAATTACACAAAAAAAGCCGGAAAATGTCCTTAAAGTGTCCACTACTGGTGCGTTTACCTTACATATATAAATTATTGTTATTATTATTATTAATACTATAAATTTGTTGTGTACATCATTAGAATTTTAGAAAACTGTCAGAAAACGTGAGAAATTATTAGAGAGTCATTATTTTGAAACATAAAATGCACACGTGTAATTTTAGCTGAGAGATGAATATTTGTAGTAAGTATTTTTTTACTGCGGGTGCGCGAAAGATATATATGCGAGGTGTGGCTATTAAATAACGAGACTATTACTGCTACAGATGAACTACATATGCGCCAAATCCGAACGACTGACAGCTGTGCAGCGTAAAGCCTTCTCTTTCGATTGCAGCGCTTCCCGTGTTTGTAGAGAAATCAGTCTGGCCGTTACCTTCGTTTGTGTAAGAGGTGTTTGTTTCGTTTTGCCGAAAACTTGATAAGTGTAAAAGTAGAGTAACGAATTGTCGTGAAATTTCACATTAAACTTGTAAGACCGCTAGTGAAACTTATTTTTTATTAAAACAAGTTTATGGCGATGAATGTTTATCACGTGCGCAGGTTTTTGAGTGGTTCAAGTGTTTCCAAGATGGCCGAGAAGACATTGGAGATGATGAGCGCCCGAGTCGCCGTTCCACGTCCAAAACGGATGAAAATATCGAAAAAGTCACTAATCTGGTGCGATCTGACCGTCAGTTATCAATTCGTGCGATTGCTGAAACTATAGGAAAAAAACGACCCAAATTGTGGTAGAACAAGTCATGGGTTCGCCATCAAGACTACGCGCCAGCTCACACTGCATTGTCTGTCAAGACGTTTCTAGCCAAGTACAACATCCCAGTTTCAGACCATACGCCTTATTCGCCTGACCTGCCTCCATGTGACTTTTATCTGTTCCCCAAATTCAAATCTCTATTAAAAGGAACAAGTTTCGAGTCAGTTGAAGCTGTGAAAGAAAAAGTGACATGCCTCATGCAGGAGCTCACAGAACAAGACTTCCAGCACTGTTTCGAACAATGGAAAATTCGCATGGAACGTTGTAGGGATAGAGGAGGGGTGTATATTGAAAGTGATAATAATTCAATATGTATAAATTTAAAATAAAATGTTTTACAGCAATAGTCTCGTTATTTAATAGCCACACCTCGTATATATATATATATATATATATATATATATATATATTTACTACACTAGTTGAAAGCTTGATATATTCGATAACTTATGTCAAAAGTTTATTTGAATTGAGTAAAATTTAAGAAAATTATCGGCAAAAGAGTGATCATGATTTTGAATATTTTTCGAAGTTGAAACTTTATGTTTTTCATGCCACACATCTAATTTAGTGATCTAAATTATTAAAACCACGATCTAAAATTTCTTTTTTGTAAAAAAAAAAATACATTATGGGCATGTAACTTTAACTTTTTTAATTTATTTACTAAGATCTCTGATTTCAAAAGCTTTTTTTTTTTTTTTTTTTTTTTTTCCCCAAATAAGGGCATTTTCATCTCGGGTGAGTAATTGTATCTTGAAATTAAATAAGTGGCATAAAAATTCGCTTACGTAGTTTGAATGCTGAAAAATATCTAAAATCGTGCTGACCTTTTGCCGATATTATTTTTTTTTAAATAATTACCCTATTCAAATGAACTTTTGACATAAGTTATCCAATATATCAATCTTTCAACCAATGCAATAAAAAAATCCCTATCTTTCGTGCATGCGCAGAAATATATATATATATATATATATATATATATACTACAAATACTCATATCTCAGGAAAAATCTCGTGCATTTTATGTTTCTAAATATTAGTGCAATTCTCACAAAAATATATACAAATATTGCACATGGTATGTGAAATCAAGTAACAAAATTTGGCCAATAATGTAGAATTTTTTACTATTTTATTCGGTTCGAGTGAATCAAAATCTAAAAAAAAAAAAAAAAAAAAAAAAACTGTAAAATAAATCTATGCTGTTTTTCAGTTGTAGACCTATGTAATCAGATTTAATGAACAATATATTTGAATAACTTTAATTAGACTGTTCCTCAAAATACTACAGATGCGGAAAAGAAAATAATTTTGTTTTTAATGTCGAGAGTTCTCATTATTATTCACGTTAGTTTCGGATTAATTATACAAATCATATGTAAAAGTATTATTATAGAAACCATAATAAAGACAGATTTAAACTATTTAAAAGTACCTTTTCACTCACCAGTGGCCGAGCGATTCAGTACTCAAAGCTGGTAGACGTAAAAAGTCGGGTTCAGTCTCAGGTCGCTATCGCCGACTGCCCGTTCAGAGTTTTTGAAGGTTTTTTTTCCGAAACGCTCGTAAATATGGGCTACGATAACTTAGAAAGACCCCCCATGGAGGGCATTCTACCCATAAACTTAAAATCCTAGGGTAGTCAAAAGTACAAAAAGTACAAGAACAAATCAAAAGTACATTCGTTAAATGTCCACTATGGTTACAATAACGTAAGTACCGGGTTTATTTCTGATTTGATAGGTCTAGATATTTAATCATTTGTCTAATCATATATCTATGATTAGATAGATGATTTATTTATAAATATACATTTTTTCTATATTTTCAATTTTTTTTTTTTTTTAACAGGAATCTGATTTTAAAGGAGAGTTTAGAGATTATGCTGGAATATGTAGTAACTGAACTATAATTTCGTTATGTAGAACGTAAGTGGTAATTTTTATTGCATGTTATGCATAACAGGCATTACTTCGTCGTTGGTTTATTGTTAATCACTGTTGTTGAAACAAGGCATTAACGAACTCTAAAAAAAAAAAAAAAAAAAAAAAATGCAAGAAAGATTATCAAGGAAACTATTGAACAGTTTATTGTATACCTAAGTATACCTGATTATGCTAAAATAGTTGTAATAATTATCATTGTAATATTTTAAAGTTAATTATGTATAATAAATATTGTAATAATATTATGAATAAAAGTCGATTTATCATTGGACTTTTGTATACTGTAAAATAATTCTGTGAAATTACAGTATTTTTTTTGAACAAGGACGTAGAGCTCAGATTGTGGTACGTTTTTTCCTAGTTGGCACAGGCGGACTCTGTTCAGTTCCCCCATCATATGTATGTTCTCATAAATTTCTAGTACAGAACACATTATAATCACACTAAGAGAAATTTGACCAAACGCTTGACACAGTGACAGAACGAAATCCATGCCTAATAGACTACCCACCGTTCAGTTCGATATATTTATCTTATTCTAATCTATTAATTTATTTTATTGGGTTTCAATTATGTATTTAATTTTCATGCTACTATTTCCAATGCAACAATCCCCAAAATGCATATTTATATGGAACATCGCCCCATTTTTCTATGTTGATAAAAACTTAAATTTCAAATAACTTACGAAATTTTCCTGTTAGAATATCTGTAGTCAATCATATTCAATCAAGTATCATAAATTCTATTTAATTTGTCTGATATATTTAAGATCCTTAAAATGGACGTAAATGCTCAATTTTGCCCTATTCTGCAATGTTAAGTAAATCGTAAATTCCAAATAACTTACGAAATTTTTAAATTAAAAAATTCATTATCAAGGATGTTCACGCCAGTATCTTGAATGATATTTTAAAAGTGTTCTGGCATCTTTACGATGAAAACATCCCTCAAAGTGGACGTTTATATAAAATTTTGCCCTATTCCATCATATTAAGAAAATCGTAAATTTACAGTGACTTAAAAAATTTAAACTGGAAAATTCATAGTCAAGGATGTTTATACCAGCATATTATATAATATTTTAAAAGTAATCTTACAACTTTACGATGAAAATATCCCTCAAAAGGGACATTTATACAAAATTTGCTGTATTCTGCCATGTTGAGAATTTCGTAATTTGCGAATAATTTGCGAAACTTTCAAAGTAGCATGTTTCTAGTTAATGATGTTCATTCCAGCATCAAAACTGATATTTAAAAGCTGTTCTTACATCTTTACGATAAATCTATTTATTTCCATGCACGTTTAAATGAAATTTTGCCCTATTCTCCCATGTTAAGAAAATCGTAAATTTAGAATAACTTTCTGAAGTTTTGTAATCAGAATGTTGTGGATGATTAGGATTCTTGCCAGTTTCATAACCAGTACTTTAAAACTAGTCCGACCACTCTGCGATCATCTGCTCGTGAGATATCGTGTGCACAGACTAACATAGTAACGGGCTAACCTACTAAAGGACTAACCCACTAATGGAGTAACACGCTATCAGACTAACAAACTAACATATATCCTGCAAACGGACACCATACTTATTTTGATTTTTTAGATTACTCACACCTGAAAACGAGTAAAAAAGTAAAAAAAAAAAAAAGTCGAAAATTTTCGTGATTATCCATAAGTTCTCCATATAGTATGATGAGGAGCTAAAGCTAATGACATATAGATTAACTAGGGAACCCGTGAGAAATTTTCGCAATTTCTTTCTCTCTTTTTTTTTTTTTTTTTTCTTTACCATTAAAATTTAAAACTTATCAGTCTTATACCGAATTTACTAACCAATTTAAATTTTAATTGATGAGAAGCCAAATTATTAATAGTTTTTGTGAGATGGAACGCTAATGATTGTTACAACCAAATCATTCAAATTAAAATTCATGTTTGATGGCCTAGTTTTCATATTCACCAGGCAAGACAGCTTTATAATGGGCCCCTAAAGCAAAATTTTTCCTGCCATGTTGGCGAGATCCCATTTATTTATTTTTATTATTTATTATTGTTATTATTATTTATTCAGTTTGACATAATGTTTTGCTAAAAACACTTAGAACCTATTTTAATTATACTTTTTGATTATTGCTTGTTATTTAGTCAGTTTAGGACTAAAGTTCATATTTTGTTTATACCTTTAAAATATTACTATGCTTAAAATGACGCTCGCAAAGATTATAAAGATGCAACTTTTAAAAACAGTTTTTTCTATGAAACGATCTCATAAAAAAAAATGCGAAAAAATTTAAAAAAATTTCGAAAAAATTCGTAAATAAATTCGTAAAAATTTTTTTTTATTTATTTATTTTTTTTTTAACTAGACCACTGACCTGAATCCACGTGCTTAAACATTGCTTATGTATTATTTTTTATCCTCGTATTATTTTATTAAATCACTATCGTATCGTTTCCACAAAAAATAGTCGTAACTGGTCCACGTTAGAGAAATACTATTGGGTGAGTACGAAAGTTCTACCCGTTTTTATTACGCATAAAGTAGAGCAAATAAACTCAAAATTAACAGTACCTATTATTGTGCGTAATCCCCATTGCTATTTTTGACCTCTTGCTATCTTTCTGGTAGGAGATGAATCCCACAGCGGTAAAATTCCGGCGGTTTCGAGTCAGAAAAGCCTTGGATTTCAGTTTTCACAGCATCAAGGTCATCAAAAATTTTCTGACTGAAGGAATTGTTCAACGCACGAAATAGGTGATAGTCAATTGGTGCCCATGATATCGGAGCTATAAGCCACACACTCTCCAGTCCTTCTACTTTCGATGAGCATTATTAGCAGTTCAAGAACTGGTTCTTGGTCACCATACCCTTCTGCGGAGACAGTGATGGAATCTCCCGATATAGGAATCCTGCTTCATCCCGCATCAACTGCCTTTGATTGCGTTTAATTACAAATATTAAAGATATGAGAGACCAGAAGACACAGCCTTAGCTTGCAAAGCGTCTATGATTCATCTCTGGGAATAATTTATCTTATAGAATCTCTGGTTGTTCTCCCGATTCCTGGATCCACAAGTGCCTTCAAATTATGGAATCTACTGCCATCGATTGTGTTTAATTATAAAGATTAATGATATGAGAAGTCTTATCCTACAGTTTTAGCTTGCCGAACCTCTATAATTCGTCTCTGGGTGAGTCAAAATTTTATATAAAAGAAAAAGAAAATATTTTATAACTACTCCCTTTTTCTCTCTCTTTCAATTAAGTCTGAGTTCTAAGTGGATTTGAATTAAAAGAAACTTGAATTAAATAAAATATTAGTTTTGTAAAAGGAGTTAAAAAAATTGAATAAAACAAATGATTAAAGAAATTCTTTGTCTGTCCATTAATTTAGGAATAATTTTTTTTAGAAAACTTATTTTAAATTTGAAATTATCTCCTTAATAAAAAAATTAATTTTATGACCCATTAAAGATAATTAAGGAACTTGGGTGCAATTTAGAAGTAAAACAACGCAGTGTAGGAAACAGTTTGGAGAATGTTCATAAATGACAATTTCGCTCCAACAATCCGTTAATTGAAAGTTGCCTGCCTGTAGATATCATGAAAACAGGGAAAAGATATTAGAGTATGACCTTGAACTACGCAAAACAGGAAAATGATGATGAATTGAAAACGGGAAGAAAATTAGATTGCTACATGATTTTTTTCTGGCATGAAATTGGAAGCGAAAAAAAGGCGAAACTTGCTTGTACGGATGCAATTTTGAGAATGTTAATGAAAGTATTTATTATCCCACGGCTTGCCGGAAAAAAAAAAAAAATTTCCTACCCCAAGTGACTTTCAGAAATTTTCTGATTAGGAAATAAGAATTTTAAAGTTTAGCAAGAAAAGTTTAGCTGGACTGTGAAACTGAATCTCTCCCCCCCCCCCCCCCCTGCAGCAATAACCTAGCAATGAATATCCTATTGAATTCCATTGTCCGCGTGATTGACGTCCTCCACCCCCTCTAATCCGTAATACGCTTTGGAAGAAACCGTCTTTTGCTGTTCGTGTGCATTCCAGGGATGAAACACAGGCGTAGAATTCATAACGGTATTTGTTTAAGAAATATTTCTGCTTATAATATCGCTGATTTAATAAGTAGAAAATTTTGTTCCATTGATGGCATAGTGGTATGAGTTATGTGCCAGTGTTCTAATTTCTATTCCTGTTGAAATAAAAGAAATAGAAAACACGTACATTCGAGTTGACTTTAAAAGTAATCAAACAATATAGCTGAAGTATTTTGTACAGAACTTGCTTTGTATAAATTAATTAAAATCCAAGGTGTTATTTTATTACAGTTAGAGGATATGATGGAACACCACTATTCATTCCAACGAATATAATATAAATAATTATTAACTATATCATTTTCTGCCAAAGCAGAAGCTTTTAATATAATATCAGATGCTGTTAAATTTACATATGGTCTTATTACCATTATTAGTTATTAAATCAAACCAATAAAACTCAAATTTTATGTGTACTCTTTAACTAAATTTCTTGCGACCATGGAATCCTCTGCGCAAGTGCGGATTCGACGAGTCCATTAGTAAAATAGGTGAGACAAGCTTTTCGTTGAGAGAAAATAAGCGATAAGGGAATACCGAATGACTGGATGTTCACTAAGTTCAAACCTGTTGGTCAACTTGGAAACCCTCCTTTCGACTCGTCTTCACTGCTTGGCGTAGGAAACGTGGTTACACTATAAGATGCCTTTGACTGAGGACCTACTAAAGGACATGAATTAAAAAGGTTAGAAATATACAACTATTAAAAAGAAGAAGCATATTCCAAGACTATATTGTCGATACCCTTGAATGTAACAAAATTAATTATTAAGTTTTAAAATAGTAATCGTCAGATATAGAAACTTATAAGTCAAATATTTTTGTTTTTCATCTAATGTAATTACATTCAAATATAAATTTAATTGTTACAGCAAATAAACCATATAAATCTTACATATTAAATTAGGTGGCATGGATAATATACTTTTCAGGGTTTTTTAACGTTAAAAAATAAAAATTAGTAAAATAATAATTGAATAATGGTTATTTTTTTTTTTTAAACCAACAAAATAATATATGTATAACGTTTCACTGTAAAAAATTAAGAGAATTAATGAAGAAAAAATATTTTTCTTTTTTTTTAATTATTAACTATTCTTTAACCTTTTTTCTATAAATAACAAGCATTTTAATATTGTTCTAACATCAAACATTTATTTTAAAGATACATGTTTGTTTTTATATCAGTCAATAAACTTTCTTTGTTAGTATAATGTTAATATTTCCCATATTCAAAATGACCATTTATAACTTTCAAACAAATAAATAGTAGTTCAAATTACAACACGAAACACTTTTTTTTTTTTTTTTTTTTTAATTTGAATATTCTGAAAAAAATTTAACATTCTCACAGTAACAGAGACAAAAAATATTTATTTATTATATCTTTTACAAGTTTCCAATTTATAAAATATGTATCAGCTTACTTTATCACTAACTTCACGTTTCATTTGACATTTCACTTTATAAAAGGATCTTGAAACAAAACAAATGAAACAGTCTTGTGCATCACCATCTTATATAGAAGATTATAAAATCGATAGCATAATTACTGGAACCATTGTTTCTGATATGGAATATAAAGAACATGGATATCACGTGTACAAGTTCCAAACATGTCTGGAATTAACTCAGTATCAGGGTTGCCAGATTGGCTTTTTTAAAGCCAAATCTTACATTTCTGTTTTTTTTTTTTTTTTTTTTTTTAGATTGTTTGGCTTGTAAACATAGTGTGTGGCCTATTGATTTTTTCGTTAAAAAGGAGACAGAGTGACAAATGACATGGAATATGGACTCTATGGTAGGTTTAAGTGGTGTGGGAGAGGTATGAAACAGCAGGCAGATTTGTTACCGACGCTGACCGTTCATGCGGTTTTTCATGTTTTCAGCATTTTTCCAGGATTGCATTTACTTTTTCATAGCGAATGACTGAATGATTGGGAGAAGAAAAAAATTTTCATAGTTAAATATTGCATATTTAGAGTGAAATCATTATTACCAGAAGTTATACATATATATATATATATATATATATATATCTTCCATCTTAATGATAAGAAGTTCAAGCGAACAACGATAGTTTTCTGCAGTTGTCATAATAAAAAGCACAACAGAACTGGTGTTTAAAAGTAACTAGGATTTTATGCTGTTTATTCAAAGTTTTTTACTTATTAGTTAACAGTATTTGTATCTTAGTAATTACCTAGAAACAAAAAGTGATTTGAGTTACCAAAAATTTCGCTTGTAATACAAAGGGAAAAGTGTATAATAGGTAATGTGCTATGGTAATTAATAACAATTATTAATACTTTTTTACTAATTAATTTATAAATGAATAAACAATTTAACAATTGATATTGTTTTGACAAAGACAGCGCCATCTGTCGGTCATCTATTTAAATAAAAGGAGTTTGGCTTATTTTTAGCTTTTATTCTTTCCAGTTTTTGCGTTTTCTGACAATTTAAATCTGGCAACCCAGCTCAGTAGTACAACGAATATCATAGTTCGAAGCACCTATCGTGCAATGATTACGCGTATACAAATATATCACATTTTGTCGCTGTCCACTATTTATTCATTATGCAGTGAATCAGTTATTTGATGCTTGAGTAAGGGGTGTTATTACTGTACCACTGCTAATTACACACTCAATATCCTGAAAGGTTGATGCTTGATATGATTTGAACAATAATTTTTGATAAAAGGATTTTATATTTCGATACCATAGATTATTTATTCCCATATTAAGAATGGTTTATAACTGCTTCAGCAAGATAGTGACCCACTATAAGGCTGTGTGCAACTTATGACAATGGAATTAAATGTTGAAAAAAATTTTTGGACAATTTCTTGCTTTACTTTTAATGCATGCTGAAATATGAACCTTTTATCTTCTTATTATCTGAAATTCTGATGAATATTTATTCTGTTATACTAAAGTACGTGGATGAATATATATTTATGCATATGTGATCATGCTGTATAGATATACAGACTAGATATTTATTTTGATTCATTCAAATGTACAAAAATGAAGTCATCAAAAGATCGCTGCACATTTATTTTACAGAACTCAGTTTATGACATTTCTAAAACAAAATAAAGAAATAAAGAAGAAGGAAAGAAAAGAATAAAAGACGAATATATTTAAAGAGAGAATTTTACTGCTAATCATGACTTTCATTTTGTTAAATGGTATGCAATAGTGATATTCAAATACAGATTTCTTGCTGAGTCAAGGTACTAAAAATTTAACATTCGTTTAAATATAGAATTTAGAGCAACTCTTCCGTCCCTTAACTCAATCCATGAATCTTATTATAGTACCATAGTTGAAAAAACGATGAAATTACATGAAATTGGTAGCGAATGACAATTGTATGCATATTATAATGGTGATCTATTAGAATAACAGCCGTATGAAAATAATATATGTATATAAAGTAAAATTTAAACAATTTATTTAGAAGTGTCGCGTAACTCTTTTCAGGATGCAAGTCCACTTAATAAAGTTATCTGTGTTTCTCGTAATTTTACTAGAATCTACAAAAGCTAATCAGACAGTGAGAATTGGATTTTTAGTTGAATCTGATAACCTAACCTCGAGAAATTACAAGCAATGGCTTGAATATTATATATATAATAAAACGGATAGGGATGGCCAAGCAACCAGAACGCTAACAGAATATCTTACATATTCGAAAAGATTCAATAATATTCAAATTATATTTACGAACGCAAGAAGCAGAATTTTCCCTGATGGCCATTTGGGGGGGGTTAATCCGATTCGTAAATAAATCAATAATGGATATTGTCGTTGAACCCCATATTGTAAATGAAGTAGCAGCACAATATGTAGATTTCGCGTATCCACTGAAACTTTATTCGTCTACTTTCGCCACGGAGAAACCCAGATACGAACCTCAGATGTTCGGTATTCTCCAAACATTTTCATTTTCGCTTTGGATAGCTATTCTTTCAGTCTCCTTTGTGATGTATATGGTGTATTACTTAACATTAAGCAAGAAATATACATTCGACAAAATTATGCTTCACGTTCTTGCGATCTTAATTAGGCAGGGATCTGTTGTCAGAGCGAAGACGACTGCAGAGACCTTGCTGGTGTATTCATGGGTGGTGGGGGCGATGTTTATCTGCCTCGCATACGATTCCGTATTCTTGTCTTTTCTCGCCATTCCGCCCGTCGCACCCATTAAAAATGTGTCACAGCTGGCCCAGGCTGTGAAGAACGGAGACTACCACTGCATAGCCATTGCCGGTTCAGGCACTTATCAAGCTCTGTTAAATTCAGAAGATGAAAACTTCAGAATAATCGTAAATGATATTAGAAATAACAATTTAAGTAAAATATATAATCACAATAATTTTTTTCTGGAAAAAAACAGAGATTTAAAACTTGCTTTTTTTCTGAGTTCCAATACTGCTGAATATTATGCAGGTACAAAATATTTTTCAGAAGATAATTTTTTGCACTGTATGGCTGCCATGATGATACGGAAAGGATTTTGTTGCAAGAAATTGATCGAAACTTTTGTACATCGACTGATGGCTTCGGGGCTTCATTTTAAGTTTCACAGTGATGAAACTTTTTCAGTTAGAATGCCTATTTTGCTCAATCAGGAGGAAGAAGACAATAGCCTGACGAAACTCACTCTTACTGACGTTGCTCCTGCATTCATAATTCTGTTAACGGGTTATTTCATGTCATTCAGTGCTCTTTTTGTGGAAATTATTACAAGAAAACTGAATTGTGTAAATAAAACTAGAAAAGAAACAAAACTGAGGTTCTTAAAGATGGCCACATTAGATTGATTGTGTAATATTGCTGCTGCATTCATCCTGTAAATACTCCTTTGTTAGATAACTGAGATTATATTTTAAACTCTTTAGCTGTGCAAAGAAAAGAGACTTAAAATAAACAAAAAAAAAAAAAAAAAAAAAAGACTGAAAATGAATTTAATACGCGTAAATGTCTAAATATAGAGCTTAGACATAATAGATATGTTAATTTTTGAGACATTTTAGACTGGTGCAAGTGGACTAATGTAAGGTGTCTAAATATAGTTATGTGTTATTAAATAAGATATTGAAAACGACCTGCGATCTATTGTTTATAAATAAAATCATCTTATTAGCACTTTATATGTCAAGATCTCAGATTTAAAAATTATTTACAAATATTTTTGCATATGTTATATAAAGCATGTAAAAATGGTTTTAAAGACACTATACAAAAAAATTAAGCATTTATTGACAAAAAAGTGTTTGCTGGATGTCTGAAACATCGTGCAAAATAACTTAAAAAAAATTTTCGAACTATTAAAATTTTCAGTTTAGATGGAAAAATTATAAATCTCGTATAATAACGAAAGCTGACTTTGAAATTGTTTTATTTCTCACAGATTGCCTCTCGAAAGTTTACGTCTGATTTTCCGTCCTTCATAAATTAAACTTTCGTCTGAAAACATCACATACTTTCGCCATCTGTAGCGAATTTTGTAAACATTCTGTGTTAATTATAAGGGTTCAGGATAGTAACAGTCATTACAATCAAATTTCAAGCCTTACTGTAGAAATATAATTTACAAATATGTTTGAATATATTACAAAATTGTTTTAGAAACATTATACTAATAAAAAATTAATCATTTATTGACAAAAAAGTGTTTCTTGGATGTCTGAAACATCGTGCAAAATAACTTAAAAAAATTTTTCGAACCATTCAAATTTTCAGTTTAGATGGAAAAATTATAACTCTCGTCGAATGCTGACACTTAATATATCATATATTACTTCTTAAAATTATTGGTGACAGTTGAATAAAAAAGTCGTGCAATCTGTATAGGTGGCGCTGTCTACCGCTTGAACAGTTGCCAAATTTCTGAGCCATGCGACAGGCATCTAGTTTAGGAGGCTATGATACAATATATGAGGAATATCGTACTCTCCGCCCTCTTTTCAAGGCACTTTGAAAGATGAAACATTTCCTCCCCTATTGCTACCAATATTTTTATACAATAACTTCTATCCTATTTAATCACGACACATTACTATAAAAATACCTTAAAATTTTTTGTATAAAATTAGTGGTGGCAAAAAGGACAAGAATTTTTTTATCCCTGAGAGTGTACTGAAAAAAGGGTGGAGAGTACGACCCCTGTATGTATATATATATATATAATTTTATATAAGACACATATTTAATTTATGATACATATACCTTATCTATAAGCCACAGCAGAAAATGGTAAAACGCAAAGTTATTAGATTGTTTTAAAACTTGGTAAATGGTTATAGGCAAATGGTTATAATTTTCTCAACACATATTATGGAGCAGGAATATATATATATATATATATATATACATAAAATATTTTTTAAAAATCACATTAAATAAATGTATAACTTTTAACAGAAATAAAGGTTGTGTTTTATAGAGATATACAAATTATATAAAATTACATAAAAATTTCCAACATGCAGTCTTCGATGGATTTGCCCGTTTGAGAAGTTCAGAACACGATGCGACTATTTTTAGAAAACGTCTGTCTAGGTGTGCGTGTGTGTGTGTAACAAAAGTTTTATGGGAACTGTATTTCAGGAACTATTGCACAGAATTGCGTATAAATTTGTATGCAGATGCATCTTGACATAAATTAGTGTTTATCAGTTTCTCTGCCGATTGTCCAAAAAGCGACATACTATCAGGGATGGAACACGGGCGCAGAATTCATACCACTCTCAATGTAACAAAATTGTCTACCTGTTAAATCAACGATATTATAGGTAGAGCAGTTTCTTAAACAGATTCCGGTATGAATTCTGCGCCCGTGTTCCATCCCTGTACTATGCAGTGATTTCTGCAATTTAAGGAGAGGGTATATCTCAAGTTATATTGCGTATGATCGAACAAAACTTGATATAAGAAAAGGCTCTTATGCGATATTAGGCTGACTTTATTCGGTGCATATCTTTCGGTAGATGGTGCTGCTATATTGCAATTTTCCCCAAGTACGGGAAGGATGTCATGTGCGTGGTAAAAAAAAACCTTCCGTTGTATATTTTGAGCAATACCTCTTTGAGATAAAAATCGTTTGCAGTCATAACGGATACAAGAATAATAAATAATTTATACTGCGTGAATTTGTATAGGAAAATATCGAGAAAAGTTTTGGGATGGCCACAAAATACTTGTTTAGTAAAGCACTAATATAAAGTTTAAATATGGGACATACTTTTCTCAATATACTGATAGTGCAAATGTTACTGGTATATTATCATAGCCTCCTAAACTAGATGCATGTCTCGTGGCTCGGATACTTGGCAGCAGTTGAAGCGGAAGACAGCGCCACCTGGTACAAATTGCGCGGCATTTTTATTCAGCAGCCACCAAAATTTTTAAAGGTGGGATATGATGTACAGTCGAGGAAAAAAAAAACGCAACACCCGCTGTAATTTCGTTATTAATTGACGCAGGAACATCTAATAGACATCATTCAACAGGAAATTAAAAGCACTTTCTGAATATGTCGTCCAATTTTGAATTAGGGGACATCTACATATTGAAATGAGCACCAAGTTTTTTTCAATAGCAACACCAAATTTTAACTTCATTTTCGAATTTCTGAGAGTCTGGCAGTGCGGAAAAGTATACTGTTTGTATACTTTATCTTTAGTATTTATAGAGTTATAAGGAAAAATGTGTTAGGGGGTTATCTATAAATGTAGAAAAATAAAATTGAGATCCTATAAAAAATAGACAAAATTTTAATGTTTCACACCAGAAATCTTTCAGGAAATAAATAATTATAAAAATAAATAAAACTTTGCTTCTTTTCCAGTTTCTTAATTATTCTGAATTAAAATTTTTAGATTTTTTATACTTCAGTACTTTTTTAGGTAATTTTAGGTCTATTTAAATACATTACACTTGCGATGAGTCCATACAGTACTCTTTGAAAAAAATGCAATATTTTTCAAGTAAAAATGTTTATTATGGCTGTACCGGTCACCAATAAAGATTAAATTTTCTTTCGTAGGTGTAACACAATATACGAAAGGAAATAATATATATATACAACAAAGCGTAAACTAAATCCTTTCGGATAAATTATTGTAAGGGTTCATGAAGTAAATATTAAACAATTTTAATCGTACTTACCAGTTTTGGGTCATTTGAACTCTTTGGAACTGTACGATTCCTTTTATAATTTCTATGAAAATATAATTTCTTAATTAACCCTTTCGCGACTGCTGACGTAGATTCACGCCATTTGAAAATCTGCAACTCTGTCAGTGGGTAATTTGTGTGTAATTTGTCAGTCGTAATTTGTGTGTTACATATTTCTTAAGTGTGTACCCAGTGTTCATATTTTTGCAATAAAATATACTATGGATAGAAATATATTGATTAGAAAGAATATAATTATGATGTATATCCATTTGTAATATAATTGTGAATACAGAAAATTTGTTCTGAAATATTTTATTTTGAGAGTATAACGCCCGTAGGCGGGTCTTTCTGTCAAAAAGACAAAATCCTGCAGTCGCAAAAAGTGTTAAAATATATTTATAGAAGTTAAAGTATGTTTTTAAAAAATGTATAAAGTCAAAATATATTAATAAAATTTTAAAGTCTAAAGTGTCCTTAAAATAATAATCTTCACCTTACAAAATAAATAAAATAAAATAAAGCAATATATGAAACAAATGATTAAGCCTTTTTTAACTATGACGTTAGTTAAGAAACGATTTTACAAGTCTGCCTTGCATTCCACTTCCATTCGTTTTTATATTTGACAATTTCGCATTAAACCTATTTTTCTATTTAAAACAGTAAACCCCGCCTATAGGTAAATAAATAAAATAAAATAAAGCAATATGTGAAGCAAATGATTAAGCCTTTTTTTAACTATGACGGTAGCTAAGAAACGATTTTACAAGTCTGTCTTGCATTCCACTTCCATTCGTTTTTTATATTTGACAATTTCACATTAAACCTATTTTTCTATTTAAAACAGTAAACCCCGCCTATTTAGTTAATTTTTTTTCATCTAGTGTTTGTTTAAAAGATTCAAAATTTATCACCAATTAATCGATGAAGTAAATACCACTTGTGCATATTTTTGTCAACATGAAATAAGGGGTTTAACACGAATACTCAATGTCACATTTACTTTTCTTTTCTTTATTGTTTTGTTTTGAAGAACGATGAAGGCGGGGCTCGTCTTCTTTAGAAAACAGGAATTCTTGATGCTAACACTAAAGTTTAAAAAATCATCATTTTTGTTTAATTTCTTTTCGTTTGACGTTGTTGTTACATAATTTGACCCGTAAATAAAAAATAAAAATATTTTGTTTAATTTTCTTTGTTATTTTTTAAGATTTGATTCGTTATCTCATGCAGAACTTTATAAGAGACGGCCCCCTAAATCACTCCAAAAGAAAGATTTATTTATATCTCGAAAACTAATTACTGGAATGAGCTGCAAATTTGCACACCCATATTTTTCAGCATTAGGATTAATTTTATGTAAAAATTAATATAGGTCATAATTCATAATTTTTATGAATATGAATTTATTAATATTTTTCAGAATTAAAAATATTTTTCAGAATCAAAACTAATGATGGATTATGTTTGGGTTTCTTCACTGTATCTCGTAAAAAAAAAAATTATATTGATCAAGTTATTTTTTGGGAAGATATTAATAAAAGTTTGAAATATGAATTTAACATTAGCACCTTCAAACTTTGAACGCTTATAACTCTGTGAAAAAACAAGTAAAATATACAACCAATATACTTTTTCGCGTTGTCGCGATCCCAGGAATTCAAATATAAAATAAAAATAGTGTGTTACTTATAAAAAAATCAAAGTTGGTGCACGTTTTAATATGTAGATGATCCCCAATTCAAAATTTCAGTTCATTTTCTGAAACTACTCACAATTCCCCGTCGAATGATTTCTACATCGATTAGCAACGAAGTTACGTTGATTGTTGCGTTTTTTTTTCCCCGACTGTACGTAAAAGGCGAATAGAATCGAAGAAACTTCGATTATATATATCATGTAACACTTCTTAAAATTATTGGTGACAGTTGAAAAAAAAAGTCACGCAATCTGTATAGGCGGCGCTGTCTACCACTTGAACAGTTGCCAAGTTTCCGAGCCATGCGACAAGCGTCTAGTCTAGGAGGCTATGATATTATATATATATATATATATTCAAATGGATGCTTGTGAATATATATTCACTGTTTTTATTATTCTTTTTTCATGAAAATTTTCCGATGAATTGAGCAGATCTGAGAAATAATTCAACAACATACAATGGCTTAATTTTTCTTCCTAAATAAATTTCTTTGTGATAAAAGGAAAAAATACAAACTTTTCGACATCATTCCAAAATAATAATAAATTAAAAAATATATATATATATTATTATGATTTATATAATTTACAATCTTGAGATGATATGCATATTTTGAAAAATAAGATTTAACTGTACATATGTATATAATGTGCTGGTAAAATAGATTTGTTTACATTGTAGCTTATGTGTTGGTAAAATAATTTTCTTTATATTATGTATTGTGTTTATAATGTTCATAAAATGTTCCGAAACTTATCATTGATTATTATTCACATATTATTTTGTTTGCAACAATCATTATGTATAATCACATAGCTGCCAATATTTTAATTCATTCCGGATTACTTTTAGCCACGCCTTTATTTCAAACCACTTTATTTATAGAAACTTTTTCTCAAATATATAACTTCGATGATATAAGACAAAATTACTTAAAAAAAATAAGTGGTTCGAAATAAAGGCGTGGCTAAAAACATTACGGAATAAATTAAAAAATTGGCAACTATGTAATCATCATTGTATAATGTAATATTCATATCAGATTCATGCTATTTGTATGGTATATTATTCTTGAAATTTAAAAATTTTAAAGGGGGGAGTATGTTAAGGCATTTTCCCTCCCACAATTACTAAATGTTCTGTGGCATCATGTACGCCCTTTGATACGCCCTCTAGAGAGCAAAGTAAAAAATTCACCAGTAGAGAAAAATACTTTGACCGGTAAGCGTCAACTTTCGAACTCCAAGAAATAAAAATAAAAACAAGTTATTTACCGATTTCTTCTTTCACGTGGATTAACTCCCTAACAGCCTATTTGCTTGAAACAAGCTTTATTTTGGTGGCGATGATGTAGGTGTTAAGGCCAATTGGCAACAAGAGAATCTTGATGGAGTGGAGAAAAGTGTGAACGGAATATCCTCACTGGAGGGTCTTTTAAGGAGATCCTATCCCATTTTTACGCGAGTTTCAGAGAAAAACACGTAAACTCCGAAAGGCTAAGCCGAAGAGCGAGAACTGGGAACGAACCCGGCACTTCCCATACAGCAGCTTCTAGAGCGGAACCTCTTGACCATCGGTGGGACTTTCGATTTTGTAATTAAATGATATTTTTAATCAGTTTCAAGCTTGGAAAATCGCATCGGATAAAACAAACATAGTAGAATTATTAGCTTGAAAATTCTTAGATCTCAAAAATCAAAGGCTAAAAGGTGCACCTGGTGTTCCTAGTTTGTTTTCACTCAAAGAAAGAAAAGATCAATTTTACAAATGTAGAGTAAAAAACTTTATTTACCAGAGAGCTTATAATGAAATTTTTATCAATTAATCTCTAATGTGTTTGATTCAAGTGATGAGTAGTGTGATTCAGGTTTAAATTGCTAAGCTTAAGTAATCTGGACCAGAGTAAATTTGAATGCTTAAAGTTGGCCTGCATTATACTTGCACTCTTGGAATATCATGTTTGATGAAAGCTTTTTGTGTTGTCTTGGGCAATTAATATAGTGCTCCAGAAGTACTAGAACATTTTTCAATACTAACACTAGAACAAATGTTAATTATTATTAATATTTTTTTTAACTTTTCAGGATATAAATTGTCAATACTATGTTCTGGGCTTTAAAATATAACAAGATTACTTTTACTGTGTAAAAGATACTCAATGACAAAAATTTATTTTTCCATTTTTTAAAACAAAGCTTTACGCATTTTAAATTACACGAGGGAAGTTCTGAGGTTTTTTACAACATTGAAGTGAACGGTAAATATTGTAAAAGCTACATTAAATAATTTTTTAAGATAAATTGCTGCAGATGCTCATGCCGAACGAAAAAAAAATCTAAATTACTTCGTAAATAATTATGAATTTCTTAACTAGAATATCAGAATACATTTTTTAATATACAAAATATACACCAGAAACTACAACATTATCATAAATTAAAGTAATATACATTTTGTTTTTAGGGTAATTTTGTGGTAATGATTTTTTTCGGATGATAGGGCGAAATCTATAACAGTATGTACATTTTATTGCAAAGAGTAATTTTTAATGTTCCAAATCATAATGTTAATACATATATATCAGGGTTGCCAACACTTTAATTTATTCCGGAGCATTTTTAGCCCCGCCTTTATTTCGCACCACTTTATTTGTAGAAACCCTTTTTCCAATATATAAGTACGATAAAATAAGAAAACTAGTTGGCATAGGTGGACTCTGCTCATTTCCCCATCATATTTATGTTCTCATAAATTTCTAGTGCGAGACATATTATAATCATGTTAAAAGAAATGAATTTGACCAAAGCTTGATACAGTGACAGAATGAAATCCCCGCCTAATAGGCTGTCCACCATTCACTTCGATATATTTATCTAATTCAAATCTATTAATTTATTTTATCAGGTTCAATTCCGTTGTTTAGTTTTCATGCTACTATTTCCAATGCAATAATCCTCAAAATTCATATTTATATGAAAAATTTACAATTTCGCTATGTTGATAAAATCGTAAATTACGAATAATTTACGAAATTTTCCTATTAGAATATTTGTATTCAATCATGTTCAAACCAATATCATAAATGTCATTTTGAAGTTGTGTAATGTATTTATGATCCTCAAAATGGAAGTGTATGCATAATTTTGCCTTATTCTGACATGTTAAGTAAATCGTAAATTCCAAATAACTTACGAAATTTTTAAATTGGAAAAATCATAGTCTATGATATTCATGCCAGTATCCTAAATAATATTTCGAAAGGGTTTGACATCTTTACGATGAAAATATCCCTCAAGATTGACGTTTATGTGAAATTTTGCTCTATTCTGCCATGTTAAGAAATTCGTAAATTTCCAATGACTTACGAAATTTTTATATTGGAAAATTCATAGTCATTATTATTCATACCAGTGTCCTAAATAATATTTCAAAAGTAGTCTGACATCTTTACGATGAAAATATCTCTCAAAATTGACGTTTATGTGAAATTTTGCCCTATACTGCCATGTTAAGAAATTCGTAAATTTCCAATAACTTGCGAAATTTTCAAAGTAGCATGTTTATAGTTACTGATGTTCATTCCGGCATCAAAACTGATATTTTAAAACTGGTCTGACATTTTTAGAGTAAAAAGTTTCCATTTATTGACGTTTAACCCTTTGCGGCGCAAGACATTTCGGATCATTTAAATTATACTGCCACCAGAAATCATGAACTAAATTAAACTAAAAGAAATTTTACATTTTAAGGTTAACAAAAAAAACGACCTTTTCTCATATGTTATAAACGTAAATTTTTGCTAAAAAATTTCCGGGATGAATTTTTGCAGCTGGATCTTGAATTTTGCGTCCTCGCAGCGAGGACAGCGCGCGTTAAGGGGTTAAGTGAATTTTTGTCCTATTCTCCCATGTTAAGAAAATAGTAAATGTCTAATAACTTACGAAGTTTTTGAATTCGAATGTTGCAAATAAATAGGTCTCTCGCCAGTGTCGAAAGTAATATTTTAAAACTGATTTGACTTCTCTGCGACAATTTGTTCTTGAGATATCGTGTACACAAACTAACAAACTAACGGACTAACAGACACCCTACAGACAGACACCATACAAATTTTGTCATTTTCGGATTCCTCACACCTGAAAACGTGTAAAAAAGTCAAAAAGCCGAGGTCGAAAATTTTCACCAATACCTAAGTTCCCCATACCTATGGTATGATGGAGAACTAAAATTACTCTTAAAATAAAAATGGTGTGAAATAAAGGCGGAGCTAGAACTGTTCTGGAATAAATTAAAATGTTGGCAACCCTGATATATACATATATATACTAGAAATTCGACCCGGCGTTACCCAGGTTGAAGCAGTGTTTATAGAATTTCGAAATTAATGAAAGAACTGAATAAACATGTAAAGGAGATGAATAAATGCATGAAATATTTCCTGAAGTCTTTATTAGAAAATGTTATGGGAGAACTAAGACATTGATTTATAAAACATTTCTGGCGATTCTCTTTTGACGACCACAGCGAAATGCCTCTTTCTGAAATGATTGCCATGGATTTCACTCCAAAACCATAACATGCTGCCAAAGAATCCAGAATGATATCGTTATCTCTCCAAACGGCGCCTAAAACAATACACCAAAAAATGTGGACCAATAGCCTAGTTGTACTAACGTTACAAATAAATAAATAGATACAAAAAGGCACAGCTTTAATAAGAGATAAGGTACAACTATAGAGTTGGTCAGCAATTGAATTTGGCGATTTTTCTTTGACGCCATTGTGAACGAAAATGATGTCGTTCTGAATTCTTTGCAATATAATATGGCAGTCTGCATGCTGTTTATTTTTGATGGCCATGGCCATAGCAACCAGCATTCTGTTGTTTTTTTATTACCATGGCAGCCAGCATAGCAATTAATTATATAGAAGTAATTATTCATTATTCTATTCTACTTCAGCTGGTGAAGTACTAGTATATTGAGGTGTGTTGCTTAACACTCAGTTATGTAATGGCGTGTCGGCGTATTTTGAATTAATGACTCCAATGTAGAAAAATAAACTATTTATTAACATAACGAGGAACTATCTACAAGCGAACACACTTCTCTCGTTCGAACATGGCAGAATCCAAAACAAAACTTTTTACAGAGAGAAAAGTTGTAGTGCTTTTCGTGCGCTTGCAGCGCCATCTCATAAAATGCACCAGGGAGGATAGATAGAACACCATAGAGTATCCCCCCAGTGAACAAGGTGAACGATAAAATGCAAAAGTTCAATACAATAAATGCTTGATACAGTATAATATGTAATAGTAACATAGTAAGTAATGCAAAATAGAAATACAATGAACAATATATAATATTAAAAAGTGTAAGATAATATATACAAAACTATATTACATATTCAGTCACCAAATGTTTTGGGAAAGTGACTTTACGTCCAGAGCGTGTAGTACGTGTTTTGTTGACAGGAGTCGGCTCTGGTGGTATTTCGAATGATTTGTTGACAGGCGTTGGCTCAGATGGTTCTTGGTTAGGAACAGAATTATTTGTCACAACAGTATCTGACCATCTATAGGCGGGTTTCACGCGATCTATAGAAACTGTTGTGTTTTTACCATTTATATCAATGACAAAATTTTTATTATCTCTGTTTATGACAAGGTGAGGTCCAGTATACGGCGGTGTTAATGGACGAGTTACTTTGTCTGATCTTAAAAATACATGTGTACAATTCGACAATGCAGGATTTACGAAAACACTAGGACTGCTATGTAAGGAAGTAGCAGTTGGATTAAGTGTCTGCATTGTTTGTACCAAGTTGGAAACATAATTGGGATCAATCGTTTGGTCAATTTGTTTTTTATCAGTAATAAGATCAGAGGGTAATCGTAAAGTTGTACCATATACTAATTGTGCAGGTGTTGCATTAATGTCATTTTTAAGAGCTGAGCGCAAACCTAGTAAAACAATTGGAAGGGTTTCAGTCCATTTAGTGTGATTATGTGCCTTAAGAGCATCTTTTAAATGTCTATGATAGCGTTCTAAAATTCCATTTGACTGGGGATGGTATGCCGAAGTCCGAATGCGCTTACAGCCTAAGATATGCATAAGTTCTCGAAATAGAGTAGATTCAAAATTACGACCTTGATCTGTGGTGATAGTGACTGGGCATCCGAATCTAGAGATCCAACCATGCAATAAGGCACGAGCGGTTGTTTCCGCAGTCATATCAGGGGTCGGAATTACCTCGGGCCATCTGGTAAATCTGTCAATGATTGTTAAACAATACTGATTTCCATCTGATGGGGGAAGAGGGCCAATGAAATCTAAATGAATATGGGCAAAACGGGCATCCGGTAGGGCAAATGTTCCAACTGGTGACTTGGTGTGCTTTGTTATTTTGGCTCTTTGGCAATTAACACAACTGCGAACCATAGATTTGATATCTTTATGCATGCCAGGCCATACGAATCTTTTAGCAATTAAATTTATGGAGGCTGACATACCTGGATGTGAAAGGAAATGCAAATTTTCAAAAACTAATTTTCGCAAACTTTGTGGAACGAATGGACGGGGATGTTTTTGAGATGTGTCGCAATATAGGTCAATATCCTCAAGGGGAAAATAGTGTTTTTCTAATTGTAAGGATGTGGTATTGGATTGCAAAAGTTTTTGAAGTTCTTGATCAGTTGATTGTGCAGAAGCAAATTCTTTAAAATCAAGTACAGTTGGGGAAATTTGATTGATCTCTATGCGAGATAATGCATCGGCTACATGATTTTCAGAACCTTTCATATATCGGATATCGGTAGAAAATTGGGATATATAATCGAGATGACGTAGCTGTCGAGGACTGCACTTTTCAGGATTTTGTTTGAAAGCGTATATTAAGGGTTTCTGATCAGTGTAAATGAAAAAGTTTCTACCTTCTAGTAAGTGACGAAATTTCTTTATAGAGGAATATATGGCGTAAAGTTCACGGTCATATGTCGACCAATTCTTTTGAGACTTACTTAATTTGCCAGAATAAAATGCTATAGGTTCCCATTGATTATCAGACATTTGCATGACAGAGCCACCAACAGCGACGTTTGATGCATCTACCCATAAGCTTAATTGGGCACCAGGAATAGGATGTTTTAGAAGCGTTGCATGAGAAATTGCTTCTTTTGATTTCGTAAATGCAAAATTTGCTTCGTCGTTCCATTCTAATTGCTCCATTGAAATTTTGGCATTGGAACGCGGATGTTTCCTTTTATTTTTGTGCCCTTCGAGGAATTTAACGAGGGGTGCTAAAATATCAGCAGCTCTGGGAATGAATCGTCTGTAAAAATTAAATATACCTAAATATCTACGAAGTTGAGTAATAGTTGTAGGTCTTGGAAATTTTAAAATGGCTTCAACACGGTCAGAAGTTGGTGAAAGACCATCTTTTGACACTGTAAAACCTAAAAATTCCAAAGTGGGAACACCAAATATGCATTTTGAGGGCTTAATTGTAAGGCCGTAATGATCAAGTCTGGAAAATAGTGCTCTGAGATGTTCAATATGTTCTTCGAGGGATTTGGATGCAATTAAAATATCGTCTATAAATGGATAAACACCTTTTAAATTTCTTGTAACTTCATCAATAAATCTCTGAAATGTGCTGGAAGCATTGCACAAACCAAACTGCATCCGAGTGCTCTCGAAGAGTCCGAAAGGTGTACATATGGCAGTTTTGTGAACATCCTCGGGAGCAATCGGAATTTGATGAAAAGCTTTAACTAAATCAATACGTGAAAAAATTGTGGTTCCGTGAAGTTCACTAGTAAAATCAGCAATGTTGGGGATGGGATATTTATCCTTTTTAGTGTGAGCATTTAGTGCTCTGTAATCTCCAACAGGTCGCCAGTCATCGCTGTTTTTCTTTGGAACCATATGCAAAGGTGAAGCATAATTGCTGTTGGATGGACGCATGTGTCCCAAATCCAACATATGCTGAAATTCCATTTTTGCAATTTTTAAACGGTCGGGGGCCAGACGACGTGGTTTAGCGTATACCGGTGGGCCAAAAGTTTCGATATGATGCATAACAGAATGTTTCACAATTTGGTTTGGGCTAGGAGATTTACTGATGTTAGGAAATTCACTTAAAAGATTAGAAAAAATATCATTACTTATGATAGATTTCACTGAATATATATCAGAATTATGTACAACACAATGAGAATTTAAGCTTGTGACATTATCAAATAACGAACGTTTTCTAAGATCTGGCTTTAAATTAAAGTAATGTAAAAAATCAGCACCTAAAATAGGGGTTGAAACATTACAAACATAAAAAGGGTAAACAAACTGTTTTCTTAGACCAAGATCAATAGATAATAATTTACGTTTATATACATTAATTAAAGTACCATTAGCTGCAACAAATTTTTGAATTGGAATAGACATTTTGTCTATTTTTGATGCTGGAATTAATGAACAGTCACTTCCTGTGTCCACTAAAAATTTTAGATTGCTTCTTTTATCTCGTACAAAAAGGCGACGAGAAGTGGAAGGCGAGGCGTATGTCGCCGCTACTCCTTGCCGTAGTCGTTTCCCGCGGAAAAAGTACAGGGAGGTACGCACTTTTTAGCTTTAGAGCTAAATTTCTGATGATACCAGCAAAATTCTTTATTAACTTTTGGGCTTTTGTGCCGAAAATTAGATCGAGATAGTGAACGAGAATGACTTCTGGAACGTCGCAATGAAGCCACTTCTTCTCTTAAAAGTTTTAATTCTTTTAAAAGTTCGGAATCAGCACTCGAAGAATTAGTTGTACTAACAGCACCTACCTGTGGTGGAGATACATCCAAAATTTTATCAGCTATTTCGGCAGCTTTAATGGGTGTAAGGTCTTGCACTGATGCTAAAATAAATTGCGCATTTGAAGGCAGTTGTTGCAAGAATAGTTCGAGCAAAAGAGTGCCGGATACCTTATGGTTTTCAGCTCTTCTCTGCATGACGCGAAGTAGTTCTGACGGTTTTCTATCCCCTAGTTGTTCACCAGCTAATAATCGGCGAATTTCCTGCGATTTTGTTTCACCACAACGTTGAATTATTTCGTCCTTTAAGTTTTTGAATGGATCGGAATTATCAGGTGAAATTATTACGTCACGCACAGTCATTGCAATTTCTGGAGGTAAATTCGCAACACAATAGTTATATTTTGTTCTAGAATCCGTTATTGGTTTCGGCACAGCTAGTTGAAATGTTGATTCTACCATCGTGAACCACAGGGCCGGGTCCGTAGGGATGAATGCAGGGATTTTCACTGCAGCTGTTTCATTCATGTTGAAAACAGAAACGAAAACACTTATAATCCAAAAATAAGAACAGTTTATCCGGGTCACCACTGAGGTGTGTTGCTTAACACTCAGTTATGTAATGGCGTGTCGGCGTATTTTGAATTAATGACTCCAATGTAGAAAAATAAACTATTTATTAACATAACGAGGGACTATCTACAAGCGAACACACTTCTCTCGTTCGAACATGGCAGAATCCAAAACAAAACTTTTTACAGAGAGAAAAGTTGTAGTGCTTTTCGTGCGCTTGCAGCGCCATCTCATAAAATGCACCAGGGAGGATAGATAGAACACCATAATATAAAACGGTGGCAGTTTTATTCTTTATTCTTAACTTATTTTATTTTATTTATTATTATTTTATTTTGTTTAAGTATGGTATCTATTAGAAATGAATCAGTGAAAAAAAGTTGGTGAAAAATATAAAAATTTGTTGATAAAAAATGTTAGAATAGTTGGAACCAGCGAGATAAATAAAGTAGAGTGATAAATGGTAACCCTGACATGGTCCAACATGAGTCATGTGACATGAACCCTGTATGCGTTGGTTCCCGTGGCTTATTACAGCTTATTTTAAATAAATTTCTATGGCAACGGTTTGGAGATTGTTCTTGACAAAGTCCTAACCGCCAATGTTTTTGTTTACTTGTGTAGTTTAATATTCTTTTGTTCTAAATCATTTTAATTTTCATTTTGCTTCTTTTTTATTTCGAATAGTCGAAATTTAACTGACAAAATGCTTGAAAATAATTGAAAAATTATTATTTGTTGTTAAATTTAGCTCTTTAAACGTTTAACTTTTTTTTATAAACACTTTAAACTTTGTTAAGAAACAATGAAAAAAAAAAAAGGTATTTTATTATTTATTAAAATGTGAAATATGTGAAAAGTTATTTTAAAAACAATTTATTTCGGTCATAGGGCTGTCATGTTACCTAATAATAATGATAATTTGCCGAACTGAGATTTTAAAAGCCAAAATCGCAATAAAGGGGCAAGCATAGCAACCTATTGGTTCATGTCACGTGATTTATCTTGAATCACGGAAAGATAATCCTTCATTCATTGAATCAGCACTCTAATGTATTTATCTCGTTGGTTGTAACGAGAGATAGGCCTATTTTTGTAAGAAATGTTGAATGTAGTAGGATTTTTTTTTTTTTTTTTTTTTTTTAATTTTGAAAGAACGTGAATTAATTAAACAAAGTATAATTTATGAAAAGTGTGGGAGTGATATAGTTTTGGGAAAGAAAAATAATATGAACGGAAGAATCTGCATGGAGGGTGGTTATGTTGTGGATGATACGCGTAAAAGGTGTTTCGCCGAAAATCGATTAGGTTTGGATCGTGGTTCTCGTCGAGCAAATTATGCAATGTGTTCTAAAAATCATTAAGAGAAATGGTATATGGAATTCTAATTGATATAGTCGTATTTAACGGTAAGTGCAAAACATTTACACTGTATAAATATACGGGGAGCATATATTTATATATTTATGCATATTCATAACCTTTCATGTACCGAAATTCATGAAGCTCTTTTATCATGAACTAGCAAAGCCCCGGTTCGGGAACGAACCGAATTCCGAATGCGGGAAAAATTTCAAAATCAAACTCGAAATGTACAAAACTCGGCCTGATGCTGCCTGCGTGCCAATAGATCAAAGTTTGTTAACGAAACCATTTTTTAATTCATGAAATCAATGAAGGTAGTGAATCAACGAAGGCTTTTCTCGCTTTGCTGGTCACTATACTTAAAGGAAACTCTTTTTTAAATCACTTAACAAACAAAAATAAAATTTATAGAAATAATGAAATTGCTTTAAAGCCCACTTTGGTCTCATTCGCAGACTCTCGGATGTCTGTCCCTATTGCCTGTGACAATAACTTACCATTGAATACTTATCAGATGAAAGTTTCGAAACGGACAGTATCGAAAAAATTGAAGTAGCCATTTTATATTTGAATCCCAGTTACATATGAACAACACTATACGTGGTGTACATAATATTTTCTTTCACGTTATTTTTTATATTTATTTGAGTTATTCGATCAACCATAAAATGACAACAATTTCACATCAAATATAATATTACAATGTGCTACGATCGGCTACGTCTATCGCATGAGACAATTAATTTTTGTGGTTTTAATAATAATAGTAGTTGGTATATAGAAAAACAAATAATGAAATATGTAAACCTGATTATGGTACAGCTTTAATGTAGCTCCCCCTGGCGACTTTTGAATTTTTATCGTCACTTTAGACAAAAATATATAATTTATGTTATTATTATTTTTTTTTTTCTTTCCTTTTCGTTTTCCTTTATTTTTAAATTGATAATGACGTCAATTTTTGTGAGATGCAGAATTTAACTTTTTATAATTTTTTAATGTTCACGTTTAATTAAATGAATTTACTTTTATGTCAAAATAAAATGAACACGTAATTTCTTTTTTTTTTTTTTTTTTGGCAACAATTAAATTATAGCTAATATGGCTAATATTTTAATGGCTCTTTTAACGTTATTAAGATGTTATTATTTCCATATTTTAATTAATTATAAGAAAACTAATAAAAAATTCGAAAATCGGACTTCGAAGTATTGTGTTGTCACCGTGTTCTGAGCAGTCCTGAAAGTTTCAAATTTCTAGCTAGTAGGGAAGTTAGGTAAAAATCGATTGCAATATGTGTACAAGATATATATAGGGAGAGTGTGAACTAATAGTAGGAATTGAAAAATTACCCAGGATTATCAATGAGTAAAGTTCTTTAATGTAATGCTGAATTAGCTTTCATGCCAAGCGCGATTCATCCGTGCCAGAAACATACTACTTAAACAAAAAGGGAAAAAAAAAACTAAAGTTGAGGTATATTATTATTATTATTATACTTTTTTTTTATATACACCATTTTCATTTTTTCCTGTGCAGGAGCAAATTTAATATTTAATATGTATATATATATTTTCTCGTGAAAGCATATTTCATTTAATGTTGAAAAAAAAAAAAGTATTTTTTTTTTTTTTTTTGGCAACAATTAAAAATTTAAATGTCCATTTTTAAAGCTTTTACCAGGTTATTATTTTCCCATTTTAATTAATTTTAAAAAATTTAATCAAAATTTCGTTACAAATAAGGTACCAAGTGAAAAGGACTGAATCCGTCGGTTTAATCAACTTATTAATCGGACAATTAGACTTTTTAAAATTAATTAAAGTATGAAAAGCTGGTGCCAATTTTTTTAATTAACTTCAGTATGAAAAGCTGGTGGCAACTTGCGTCAACACACAGACAAACAGAAGAAAATCTCTCTTAGCCAATCAACTTGCGTCAGCACACAGACAAACAGGAAGAAAACTCTCTTAGCCATTTATATAGAGAGAGATAGTGAGGAACGTCAATTTTAAATGTGTATTTGTTTTATTATTATTAAAAATAGGCTTAATTAATTGTTGTACATTAATAATTACGCCATTTTTAAAAAGGAGTTTTGCTTTAGTTTACGCTTCGAACCCATGGCAACCATTTGTGAAAGTGGCATTTCGCCATAATAACCAAAGAAAAACTGCCAAATGCACTTGCGGACCAGCACTATAGTAGTTCCAGAGATCCCCTTGGCGCCTTTTTTATTTATTTATTTGCCATTTTCGCGAAGAATTGAATTGGCTATCGCAACTAAAGACTTTAGTGAGAAATGTCCCAGCTACTTCGGTGCCAAATTTTGTCAAAGGGGTACTAAAGCTATTCCATTAAAAAAAAAAAAAAAAAAAAAAAAAGTTAACATTTTTATTATATTTGCAAAATTAAAAAAAAAAAAAAAAAAAAAGCAATTTTATAATACAAAGCAATATTTGGTCATTCCTACACTCATAAGTATCGAAGAAACATTTCTCACCTAAGTGCGTTTGGCTATATAGGTCATGCGTTCTGTAACGTAGAATCTGAGTGTTACCAGCTTAATTATGTCATGTCGCAAAGCTTGAAGTCCCTACATCTATGGTATAAATCCTTACTTTAAAGTTGAGGATGTCCGTGGATAAGCTTTCACACTCAAGATATTGTGAGGAGAAAAGTGACCTCAAAAGACGCCCTTGCGCATTAGAATAAATCACTACACTACAATTGACGATATTGCGAGTTGAATAACTGATGTTCATTTGACTATTTATTAAAAACCGAGTACGCTTTCGCATACTCAAGTTTTACCGACATATTTATATGTCTGTCTGTGTGTGTTAAGCACATAGTGCTAAAACGGCCACAACATACAAAGACAACGTTTGGTGGAAATTTACAAAAAATACTTACCACTCTGATATTTCTGGTGCGAACAAGATATTTTACATACGAAGCAATATGAAATTAAAAAAAATATATTTCAGTCAACTAAAGTTTTTTCTTTGGAATTTAAAGGTACAAAATATAAACGTCCGCTAATATAATCATATTTCAAGTTATTTATTTTTTACCTTTCATCAAGAGTAATATCCCTCAACGAAGAGCATTATGTTCATGTACATAATTCTTCAAAATATTGAAAATACCAAGTTAAATTTTTGAGACTGAGAATAATTTTTTGGCATTAGTAGGTGGCATACACCTTGCATCTCAATTTCTAACTAGAAAGCCGCTCTTATATCTTTCTGTATATATATCTTTAATCTGTACATCTTTATAGGTGAGTTTTCGACTTATTTTAAAGTTAAATTTTCACTCTTACATGACGTAATTTCTTTTCTTTTTCTTAAAAAAAAAAAAAAAAAAAAAAAAAAAAACTATTTTGATGAAATTTTCCAAAAGCAGAGTTTAGTTTAGTACGGAGGATTATTAGGGTTTTCTTTCTTTCTTTCTTTTTTTTTTTTTTTTTTTTTTTTTCAAATTATAATATCGCTTTCAAATTATTCAATTATATTTTCAATAAATTTTCGATTTCGATAAATTCTCGATTTCGAATAATTTTACTAATATATGGTCCGTCGTTTATACTTATCAAATAATAATAATAATAATAATAATAATGATAATTAAGCACTTTTATAAAAGAATGAATAAATATAATTCTTAAAGGATACCAACTCATATTACATTATTAAGCTCCCATTTAGAAAATAGAAATTGTCTTATTATTATGATAAATATATTGTTTAATTATTACTTACAGGCTGTTAATTAATATTTTATTTATCATTCATAAAATAAATATCTATTTGTAATTGGATTGGCGAGAGAATGAATCACCACTAAATAATAATTATTAAACAGAAGAAGTTAATTTCAGTCATTTCTTCAGATATATGTATCAAGAAACGTATTCTAAAAGATTTTAAAAACTACAGATCTCTACAGGGTACTTTATCTTAAAAGACTCATATAAAAAGTATTATCAGTATTCTTATAAGAATAGAACAATAAATGTTTTTATTCAAGGCATATATATTTCTCTTTTTTTTTAAGATCTTTTTTTTTTTTTTTTTTTTTTTCTTTACAAAAACATATAAGAAAAATTGAAATCCTGCGTTTGTTTATATTATGTTAATGTTTTTCGCAGCAGAAACAAACATACGTTTTGGATTTTCGGTTAGAATTTAAACGATTTATTGTGCATAAAAATTTCTGAAGATACCCATACAAGCTAAAACTAGGTAATTTTTTTAAAAGTATGCCAGTTAAAATTACTCTACTAATCGCCATTTTATCGTAGAACATCCCATCGGATGTATGCTTTCTGATCTGGTAGACATAGCTGCCAATATTTTAATTTATTCCGGAGTACTTTTAGCCCCACCTTTATTTCACACCACTTTGTTTATAGAAAAATTTTCTCCAATATATAACTTTGATAAATTAAGACAAAATTACTTTAAAAAAAATAAGTGGTACGAAATAAGGGCGGGGCTAAAATTACTCCGGAATAAATTAAAATATTGGATAACTATGGGTAGAGTGTTGCCATACTTACCAGAAAAGCATCAGAATAGTGTAATAATAGTTAAATTATGCTCATTCGAGAGGACATCATCTAACGAAACAAATATACGGGTTGGAATTTCGGTTAGAATTTAAACGATTTATTGAGCATAAAAATTTCTGAAGATACCCGTACAAGCTAAAACTAGATATTTTTTTTTAAATATGCCAGTTAAAATTACTCTACTAATCGCCATTTTATCATAGAACATCCCGTCGAATGTATGCTTTTTGATCTGGTAGAGAGTTGCCATACTTACCAGGAAACCATCTGAATAGTATAATAATAAAAAATCAATTAAATTACGGGAGGTATTAAACAGGTAAACATTCGAGAGGACATCATCTAACGTGATTTTCGAAGCGTTAAAACCCTCGTGAGAGCATTCTCGAGCAATCTATAGTTAAGTTAGGGTAAAAATGCAGTAACAAGAAAGAAGTGGGAGGAGTCCCGATAAATCTTGGCAGAACAATGAATTTTATCAATTTGTAGATTCTACATTAGCCAAATTTTAGACTTTATATCTCTATATAATATATCTCAAAGCTAAAATGGGCAACGGATATTAATGCATCAAACAACCCGTTTGTCGGTGCTCTTCCCATTATTGCTTGTTTTGAATTTCATTCATTGTTTCAGTTAGGCGTGGTTTTATCAATTTAGGCGTGGTTTCACCGATTATTAGCGAACTTTCAGAATTTATAATTTGAAAACTTGCGGGCAAGCTCTATTGTTTTATGCGTCAAAAAACATGTTTATATATGCTCTTTCGATTGATACTTGTTTGGAATTTTTTTTTTTTTCATGATTACAGTATTGGATTTCCTGGTTAGAGACTTTTTCATTCAATAATCACCAATAATATTGAGAAGTGATAGCTGATATTCATAGACAATTATTCTTCGAAGTGATTAGTCAGCCATTATAAGTAAAATTTAGTGGTGGCTATTGAAAAAAAGAAAGTCTCCAAATCTGGCAACATTCGTCAACGTCAACGTGAGTGCTTCGGAGTACCTGCAATTGGTCGCAACCAATGCTTACCTTCAACGAAAAATAAGAAAACCATAGAAGTAATTTTCCCTAAAATAAATAAAAGCCAAAAGGATGAGTTTAGAATTTTGATCTCTGAATAAATCTCCGCGTGAGCAGAGACCAATTAGAGTGAAGCACCAGGAGTTTAATAAAAAATAAAATAAAATAAAATAATAAATTAATAACACCTTGGAAAAACCTAAGTGTAACAGTGATACTGTTACGTGCGTTGAGGAAGACAATCTGGACGGCGAAAAGGAGTTAAGAGTTGAGCAGGGCGCCCCGAGGGGCACAGGAAATCGCTCGGAGTCCCGCTAATAAAAAAAAAGGGGGCCATACAATTTTTTCCCCCTATCATTATTAAAATTCAGGAGGATTAAAGTGAAGTGCATGCATGAAATTTACGAGAGTCTCGGTGTCCGGCCAGAAACTAGTTCTGAGCCGGACCCGCGGACCTCTCAACAATAGCACTCACAATCCGCGGACACATAGCACTCACAATCCTCTCTGAAAGTAAAAAGAGCAAAATCGCAGAGGATTTTATCCTGAAACTGAGAGCCAATCAGAGGCCAGGAAAACGACCAATAAGAGGCGACCTCAGAACCCTACGAGAAAACACTAAAAAACTAAATAAAAAAAAATAATAAATAAGCCAAATTATAAAAAAAGATGCAGCAATTAGGAAATTTTGATAAAAAAATGTTTAAAAACAAGAAAGAAACATTTCAATAGTAAGAAGGTTCAAAACTCGCGACTGACAAAATTCAGTTGATAAGCCTGATACTAGGGTTAGCCAAATCTAGATGAACATTTCGTTCTATCGAGGGAAAAAAGAATTTTGGATGGAAATACAAAGTTAAGTAACTCCAAAAGTTATACTCCTACGCTTTTTAGAGACGGGGAGAAAATCATCCCCTCTGACTAAAATAGCCAGAGGCCGTTTTTTACCACGACCGACTCTAGCGTCGTATCTATGTATAGAGTCTAACAGAGGATTTCCAACATTAGGAATGGATCTGTGAAACTTCAATGCAAGTTTCCGAAATTGAGCGTAGATAGGCTTAATTCGGAGATCCTGATGAATTGTATCATTGCAGACGTAGCGAGTAGCTTTCAGAAACCTGCGCAATAGCTTGTTTTGAAACTTTTGAATTTTATCCAAGTTGGTTTTAGCAGCAGATCCGTATATCATACACCCGTAGGTGAGGATAGGACGGATCATGGATTTATATAGTAATAATTTATTTTTGATGGACAGGCGGCTACTAAAAGCTAAGAGAGAATGAAGGGAATGCGTGGCTCGTTTGGCTTTACCCAGAGATTCTGAGATGTGACGAGACCACGTTAATTTGGAATCAATATAATGGCAACATTGATCACATGATTGAAACATGATTGAAACACTGCCATTTGACTGACTGGTATTAAGGATTTTATGTTTCTGTATATTGCATGATTTTGTGTGCAAGTGTTAGATAGGGAAATCTGATACTTAATTAAATATTGCTTAATGAAGTTGTAACATCGATCTTCCTGAACATATTAGCAATTAATATAAATACAATAATACGATTCAACAAATACAAAACATGCGTATGGCACAATTTTAAATATTAAATAATAATAATAATAATAATAATAATAATGGGTATATTTAAACGCAAAATTTAAAATATTTAGTGCTTAGAAATCAGGTATTTTCATCTGCATTTATTGAATTTCATAGACTATATTTCATATACGTGTATTTCATACAATTATATTTCATGTAGTTATAGGATATGGAGAAAAAAAAACAACTAATTATACTCGGGGAAAGCATAAGTTGACAGTGTGTGGAAGCCTGTAGAAAATGTACTTCCGCGAAAGAAAATAGTTCCTTACTATATTTAAGTGTAATAAACTTTTTACTCGATTCTTTTTATTCCGGTAAACTGAAAAATGATTGTTTTTTTAAACTAAACGTATTTATGTTAACACAAGGTATTTTTTATAATAGATAAGCATAAATTTTATGTGAATGTATTGTTTCGCGAAGAAAGACTGTTGGCGAAATATTGGCGGAAGAGGGAATACCGGAAGCAACCTTTTATCCCCTATTGCGAGTGCGAAGAAGTTTGGTGGAGCTAATAGATTACTTTATTTTCCGAACATTTGAAGATAATTAATGTACAGTCCGCTTCTTCAATTTCACAACTATCAAAAATAGAGAAAAAATTTTGACGGATTTGAACGTTTCGGAAATTTTTACACCAGATTCATACCAAACATGTCAATGAAATGTTCAAACTTACAGGAATGGAAAAAAAATATATTTCGACAAATACTTTTTTTTTTTTTTTTTTGTTATTAATATTACAATGATAATATAATTTCAATTCGGCTACGCGTTTTTATATAAAATATTTTTATTCCCAATACCAACAACTAATCTGGTGTTTACATTAATTTATACTTTGCACTATATACTAAAGGTTTTACTTTGTTTTTCCCTAACAAAACAACAAAAGAAAAACATAATTATCTTTAATAATAATATTAATAATATAAAAAGAATCAGACTTATGTATGTAAAATTTATGTATAAATGAGAGACAGATCAATTATTTAAAGCCGAAATTACATAATTAGCAAGCATTCCGTTGTAAAACAAATTTTATTTTAATGGATATTTACTTAAAGAAAATTAATTAGGAAATAAATACTGTTTCAGACTTTATAACAAATAGATCGATACCTTGGAGAGAAATTACAAAATTTTAAACATATATAGAGCAATTATGTAGCGATTTATATATTGTAGTTTAAAATATTTACTTTTAAAGATATCAGTAGAAAAAAATGTTGATTAGAAAAAGCTTACATCGAATAGAATTATTACTTATAATTCTTTGGATTTAGTTGGTAAAATAATAATTTCTTCAAATGAATAAAAACTATATTATTTAACTACCATTATGTTTAAATTAAATTAAAAATAAATAAATAAATAAATAAATAAAGGCTGATAGTGGTCAAATGAATTGAAATGAAATTTAAATTCTGTCCTACACATAGTATAATTTTCTAAAAGAGGCCTATTTATTTATTGTGTATGCATGAGACTGTATTCCTGACACTGCCTGCTTTAATCAAGGTAGTCTACCGCAAAATTTAACGACACAATTATTTTTATTATTACTGGCTCTTTGAAAGAAATAGTTCTCTCGTCCTTATAAATCTATCTTTTAGAGATTTGAATTTAGAGCCAAAAGCCTCCTCTATTCATAAAAATGCCTCGAAGTTCTTCCAAAAGCTACACAAAGTCAAAAGCTTTTATTTTTAGATATCTAAATTAATTCCAAATGGCTACAAAATTGGTATTGATTCAGTTGCTAAGTTTTTCAGTATCAAGTATGACGGAATTTTCACTCATTTGCTGCAATTGCTCAATAGTTTACTACAATAGCTATTTTTCGATTTAAATATACAGATATCCTTTAAAAAAAAAAGGGAGGGGTCCTTAACTTTATATTGTATCTTGTGTGTTGGGGTCCACAAATAACGAATACGTAATTAATACACACATTTAATCACGATAAACTACACAAATAAGCATTATATACAGGAACACTTAAAGTTACCGTACGCTAGTACGTCAGAAGAACAACAACTCTAACATGGAGTTTATACGTAGAGTTCACATTGCACAACACAGGAACAGCGACCTCGTGCGGTCAGGCACGATCGGAACATGGAACAAAGTCTAATACATGACACTCCTCCCCCCTAGGAATAAACTATATAGTCAGTCAAATGTTTTGGCGAGGATCGGGAGCGTTCAGAACGCCTTAGAACAGGAAAGTTCGGCTCCTCGGCCACAGGACACACAGGAGAAGACTCGGTTGGTGAATCTTGTTCAACCGGAACATCTTCCGGAGATGGCGAAGATGGAATCGCAGGAGGCTGAGTTGATGTTTTCGCATCTTGTGACCGGCTGCGAACTTGATCAACATGACGTTTTTGGATCATTCCGTCTGCTAAATTTTGGGTCTTATAGGAGACTGGTCCTGTTGGCTCAATAACTCTAGCAGGAATCCACGCAGGACCTGAACTGTAATTACGAATGTACACTGGATCGTTCTCTTGAAACTGACGTAGGCGTTTAGTTTTGTTTTCCTCAGCTAGCTTTTCTTTTTTGAATTTCATCTCTTTATTCAGATCAGGATGTAACCTATCCAAGAGTGACGTCAACCGTCTATTCATCAATAGCTCAGCAGGTGATTTATCGGTAGTAGTGCATGGCAAAATATGCTGTGAAAATAGAAATCTAGCTAGCCGGGTTTTCCAATTGCCTTGAATTATGTGCTTTAAAGCCTGCTTGGTTGTAGCCACCATTCTTTCCGCCTGGCCATTGGATGAAGGATGATAGGGAGCTACGAAAATTTGACGAATCTGGTTTTTTGCTAAAAATTGTTGAAATTCAGCAGATTTAAATGTACGGCCATTATCAGAAGCTATTGAATCCGGAAGTCCATGAGTAGCAAAAATAGATCGAAGGTTATCAATGGCGGCTGTAGCTGACATGGAGGAAGCTAGTATAACCTCCAGCCACTTGGAATGAGAATCTAACACAATGAAGAATATTTTCCCTTGAAATGGACCAGCGAAATCTATATGAAGGCGTAACCATGGCTTTTCTGTCCACTCCCAAGGATGTATGGAAGCCTTGTTTGGTGCTCTTTGATTCTCCTGGCACAGACTGCAAGTTTTTACGGTATTTTCAATGGCGCTGTCCATATTAGGCCACCACACATAGCTGCGTGCAAGACCTTTCATTCTCACGATGCCGGGATGTCCATTATGAAGGAGGATGAGTACCTCTTTTTGGAGGGCTGAAGGTATAATTACCCTGCTACCCCACAGGACACAATTTTTATGAACACTCAAAGCGTCCCTACGTCTGAAATAAGGTTTGAAATTTTCATCAGTCAGTTTTGAAGGCCATCCGTTTAAAACCATTAGTGAAATTCTAGATAGCACAGGATCTTTTCTTGTCACTTCCGATATCAAACTAGCACTCAATTGAGTAAGCGGAGCATTTTCCAACAACAGAATGTCTGCCGGTTCCAGCGAGTTAGCTTCCGGAGAATGCAAAGGTAAGCGACTCAGAGCATCAGCGTTACTAATGTCTTTACCCTTCCTATACTCTAACTTATAATCGTAAGAGGATAACAATAAACTCCACCTAATAACACGGGGTGACATCATTTGGGGTAATGGTTTCTCAGGATTAAACAGTCCCAAAAGAGGTTTATGGTCAGTTATGATTTTGAATTCTCGCCCCTGGAGATATTGATTAAATTTCTTTACCGCTGAAATAATAGCCAGAGCTTCGCGGTCAGTCTGACTGTAATTTCTCTCAGGCTTCGTTAACGTTCTGGAATAATATGCTACCGGCGATTCAGTGCCATTAGGTAATACGTGACTCAAGACAGCTCCAACTCCATAGGAGGAGGCGTCACATGTTAAAACTACGGGAAGCCTTTCATCGAAGTGTGCCAAAATTACGTCCTTCTTAAGCAATTCCTTAGCGGCCCTATACGCTCTATCATGGTTGGCCGTCCAACGCCAAACTCTGTCGTTTCGAAACAACTGGTGCAACGGCTCCAAAACATCTGAGCGGTTTTTCAGAAAGCAACCATAGAAATTTAACATTCCAAGAAAAGCTTGAAGTTCAGTTTTATCCCTTGGGCTAGGGGCTTCATGAATGGCTTTAATTTTATCGAAACTAGGCTGAATGCCCTTTTTATTTACTCGGAAACCTAACAATTCAATTTCTGGCACCGCGAACTGACATTTTTCCCGTTTAAGCTGAATCCCGAATTTCTTTAAGCGTTCTAGCACTTGTTTTAATTTTTCATTATGATCCTGAGTATTTTTCCCTTGAATGAAAATGTCATCTAAGTACGGCTGGACGCCCTCTATGCCTGCTAAGACCTCTTCCATTCGCTTTTGGAAAATAGCGACGGCTACTGAAACGCCAAATGGAAGTCTATTAACTTTGAAAAGTCCCTTAATTGTGTTTAAAGTAAGAATTTTAGAACTCGGCTCATCCACCGGAAGTTGCAGATAAGCCTCAGAAAGATCCAATTTAGAAAAAATGGTACCGCCAGTCATCGTAGTCAAAACTTCATTAACCGTAGGTAAGGGATATGTAAACGGTTTAACTGCTTGATTCACCGTACTACGGTAGTCGCCGCATAAACGAATTTTGCCATTTTTTTTTACTACTGGTACTACGGGTGTAGCCCAGTCAGAATAAGCAACAGGTTCTAGAATACCCTTCCTAACCATATTCTCTATTTCCTCCGTCACCTTACTGCGTAATGCTAGCGGAACATTTCTAGCCTTAAGAAATTTAGGAGTACTATTTTCATCTATTTTTATTGACACGGGCGGACCCGAAAATTTCCCTAGAGTCTCATTAAAAATATCCTGAAATTCTAATAAAATGGACTCAAGAGGTTGAACACAAATGGTATTGACAGAAGGATTATCTGTGCTTAACTTAATACCCAACGCATCAAACCAACTTCTACCTACCAATGATTTACCCTTACCCCCAATAACTAATAAAGGCAAAATAACATCATAAGATTTATAAGAAACATTTACATCAAAATAACCATGAACATCTAATTTTTCAGAGTTCCATGTTTGGAGACACTGATCAGAGATACGTTTTAAACTAGGGGGATTAATGGGCCACAATTTAACAAAAGTATCCGAACTAATTACAGAATGTAGGGACCCGGAATCTATTTCCATCTTATGTTTAATTCCATTTAAATTAATTAACACATCATGGGGTGGATAATTAAGCACTGTACTAACTGAATTTATAGTATTAATATAAGAATTATCTTCATAAATATCTGACTTACCTGTGTCAATATTTTGAAGTTTCGAATTATTTTTACCCCCAAATTTCTGGAATTTTTTCGAATTGCACATTTTTTGTATGTGCCCCACCTTCTTACAAAAACGACAGACAGCTTTAAGAAATTTACATTCACCAAAGGGGTGATAATTCCCACACCGCTGACATGGCTTCTTGCCCTGAGGCGCACCCTTTGCATTGTTATCCAGTACTCTCTCGGGAGCTTTTTTCTTCGTTTTCAGAAGGACCCACGAATTTCTACGGTTTGTTTAGCTGCTGCTTCGCCGGCTAAAGCTACATCCATAGCTGAAGTGAGAGTTAACTGTGTATCGGACAGAAGCTTCCTTTGTATGTCTTCATCTTGAATCCCACATACCAGGCGATCTCGTAGCATTGAATCTAACTGCGTACCGAAATTGCAGTTTTCCGACAGTTTCCTAAGCTCCGCCACAAATTCTGCAATAGATTCATTCGGGCGTTGATCTCGTTTATTAAATTTGAAACGAGATAGTATTTCTGACGGTTTCGGCGAAAAGTGGTCGTCTAGAATTTTTAACAGATTGGCAAAGTCAGTTTCATTTGGAGAAGCTGGCGTACATAATGATCTTATTAAAGAATACAGTGTAGGACCCGCAACACTCAGAAATATTGCTCGCTTTTTAACATCATCAGTAATACCATTGGCAGCAAAATAAAAATCCAGACGTTCTTTGTATTCAATCCATACAGATTTTCTGATAACGAATTCCTCAACTTTACCTAGAGACATTTCGAACAAAGGAATCGTAACTGTAATGCGTAGAAGAAGAAAATTAATAAATACATCCAATTGTACTCGTCGCCAGTATTGTATCTTGTGTGTTGGGGTCCAGAAATAACGAATACGTAATTAATACACACATTTAATCACGATAAACTACACAAATAAGCATTATATACAGGAACACTTAAAGTTACCGTACGCTAGTACGTCAGAAGAACAACAACCCTAACATGGAGTTTATACGTAGAGTTCACATTGCACAACACAGGAACAGCGACCTCGTGCGGTCAGGCACGATCGGAACGTGGAACAAAGTCTAATACATGACACTTTATTTATAAATTGCAGCCCTTTGAAACGGTAACTATATAATTTTCTGAAAATTTCTGTCGAACATTATCTCTCAATTTTACCTTTAATATTTTTTTAACTGCGCCAAAGGAAAAAAAAAAAAATTCACAAAATAAAAAGATAAATCGTTTTTATTTAGTCTATGCTGTCTGAAAAAAAAAATAGTTCTAAAAAAAAAAAAAAAAAAAAAAAAAATGGGAACATTGTTTCTGAAAATTTTAAGATTGCTTTTAAATATAATATCACATTAATATCAAAGCTTTCTTATCCATTACGTACATCAAAATAAATTGAAAAATGCGTGAAATGCCATGCTTTCAATTCATATTCCAAAGAATCGAATAACGTAACATTTCCCTTTTTCTCATCTATAAAAATCTCATTCCAACCTCATAAAAATGCTAAGAAAATAGATGTTTCAACTCAGTTTTTTAAAAATAGCAATCGCAAAGGTATGTGTTTATCAGTATTAAATAAAGACATCAAGAAAAGTCATATTTATAAGTAAATTAAAATTCGTTTCCTTTTCACGTAAATTGTGAGTTTCTTAACTTTATTCATAAATGAATATAAAAATTCTCATATTCATATTTAGCTTAAAAAATCAGGGTACAGACAGAATGAATGTACAAACAAATTGTAAACAGAAATTGCCTCTACACATGAAAATTCACTATATTTATTTATTTTAAATTAATATTTTTTTAATTTTTAAATTTATCATAAAAGCAATAAACTATTTCCACTTTCTCATTTTTTTTTACTACTTTTAACATTTACTGATTAACCGGTAAATAATAATGCAAATTGAAAATCTATTACCTTTTGTTCATTCAGAACTTTTTGTTCATTTTCTCTTGAGAAAATACTGCCATTTATAAATCACAGTTTAAATCTTATGATAAAATAATTTTTCTGCCAAATATATTCGAAATATTTTAAAAGTATATTTTTAAATTTAAAAAAAAAAAAAGTAAATTTCTCTTTAAAGGAAACAAAGACAAAAAATATACATACAAATAATATTTAATTTAGATATTTTTTTTTTTCTTTTTTCGTTTTCAAATTATTTACGTATTAAACTTTTTTTTTTCTCTCTCTCTCAGGGTAAAATTTAGTATATTACTCAATTTGCAGTAATATGGATTCACAATAAATTGTAAGTAACCAATTTAGTGTAAATTCATCCAATTTAGTGTAAAGAAACTAAAAAATATACTCTGAAAAAATATTTTTACTTTAATCGAAAAAAAAAAAAAAAAAAAAAAAAAAAAACTTTCTCCAATCATCGTTAAATCGCCCGATGTGGCAACCCAATTAACGCCAAGTGCGTAAAAAGGTCTCTGTAGCATATACAGTGCTGTCAAGTTTTGCTTTCCCCGAGTATAGCTTTAACACGTTGAGTGCCACGCAAATTCTTAAAATCCATTAAAATTCCATAATGATTCCTCCTGTAGTAAATAAAAATGAAGCAATTTTTTAATAAATTTTCAATCATTAAATGTAATATTTTTAGTTTTATATCCTATTTTATATTCGCCACCGATGGTTGAGGAGGCTTTATATAATATTTGACACGGTCAGTCACCGATGGCTGAAAGGGCGCGCAGCGTTTTAATATTTTATTGGTACTGCTTTTACTTTCGGGGTGAAACTTTCACTGAAATGTTTGAAGTATAACATGTTCTGCACACTGCTAAAGTTTCAAGATGATGCCTTCAGTACTTAGAGATATATGACAAAATGTCTAAAATCTAGAATGGCTGACATGGCGCTCAACGCGTTGACTGCAAAGGTTAGTTTCTATACATATGATATATATTTTTAGATGGAAATATTCCAGTACACCTTCAAACTAAAACTACAAAATTGATAAAGCCTGTTAGTGTGACTAAAATTACGTCATTTGTGTACGCGTTGCTTACTTTCATGAAATTTTCAGCACTTAAATCTGGAAGTTCATGAGATTGATTAATAGAGTAATATTGTGTGCATGTGATCAAAATATCCATAAACGAATCAAAAACAAAAATTAAACATCAAAACGTTAAACTTTTTTTAAAACTTGAATTATTGAACAACATATGAATTTATATTGGATATTCAAGAACAAAATTGACATCTTTAAAATGAAATGTTTTAAATTTAAAAATTTTCGCAATGAGGAACATTTAAAAAAGAATTAATTATTATTATTATAATTTATTTATTTATTTAGTTTATTAAAAGTTTTTATTTATTTTATTTATTTATTTATTTTTCACAATTCAAATTAATAAAAATGAATAAATAAATCTAGTATATTGTTTACCATCATAAATATCTCGCCTTATGAATTAATAAACACCGGAAATTTTTATTTAATAATATTTATGATACTTAAAAATTATCATCTTAAATTTACACAAAATTATCTTAAATAATATCTAGTGTATGTTTCTGGTGCTATTTTATAAATTCAAAGAGTACGAAGGTACAAAGGGATTCAAAGGCCTTTATAAATTTAAAGGTATTCAAGATTCAACAGAACTTTCTGGTAGACCTAATTTGAAAGCGCGGTTTCACACTTGCTATAAAGATTAAGAGTTTGAATATATTATTTAAGAGTTTGAATATATTATTATACAGTTTGAATTAAAAAATTCAATGTACTATTTTTTTAGCAATGCAATTTTATAAGTTATCAATATCTGATTACCAGAATAAATTACAGATTTAACTTTTGCCCCGTGTTTTTTCAAATATTAGATAATAAACGATTGTTTGTGCTCAGAAAAGTTTTCTTTTTAACAACATAAAATTTTCTTGAATAATTTGAAATTGTACACCCTCTTACATAGTATGAATTAAAAACAATGATAAATAATAAATAAAGGAAGATTGATTTTTGATTTATCAGTCATCAGAAAAAGAAAAATAATTTTATATAGTCTAAGTTAAGAACTATCTATAGAATATTATGAATATTTATGCCGTAATACGTTGATAATTTTAAAATTTATAGAGAAATTAAAATTCCCAATCTTAATGATTTCATACAATAATTAAATATTAATGTTCATCTCGACCTAGAATTATTTGGAAACAGTGCTTTAAATTCTCCTACTGTAGACCAACTTGACGGTATAAATAGGAAAAATCCGCTAGCCGGTCCGTTTTCAAACGCTTTCTTTTAATCTTTTTGTTAGAATTTGTTTTTCATTTGTGTTAATAATAATAATAATAATAATAATCAGTATAGCTTGAAATCTCCTTAAACATTAAATTGTTGTTCTTTCAATTACATGGCGATACCAAACATCTGTCGAGGCTTGTACGAATTTCAGCCTCCTTGTTGAAATTTTACATGAGCATTCTATTTTTACCTCTTAATCGGTTGTTAACTGAACGAGTATTTAAAATTATATATCTATCTCTACGTATCATAAAAAGATGTGTGTGTGTTTGTGTGCGTGTATGATTGGAGCTTTGTACGATAACTACTGATCGCAGAGCTACACGTAATTCCATGGAGGTTTGTATCGACCTCTCCTGTTGTACCTCCAAGCCCAATTTCCGAAATTTTGATTTGTTTCTTTAAATTATTTAAAATGCCTAATCCTTCTCCTTAAACTTTAAATTGCTGTTCTCGCCATTATATGCAGATACCAAACATTTGTTCAGGCTTATACGAGTTTTAGTCTCCCTGTTGAAATTTTACATGAGCATTCTGTTTATTCCTTTTAATCTGTTGTTAGCTGAAATAATATTTAAAATTATCTATATCTCTAATTATCATGCAAATGTGTGTGTGTATATGTGTTTATATGGCCGGCACTTTCTAGTAAAACTGCTGATTGCAGAGCTACACATATTTCCATGGAGATTTGTAACGAGCTCGCTTGGTGCACCTCGAAACCTGATATTCGAAATTTTGATTGTTTCTTTTAATTATTTAAAATCCTTAATCCTTCTTCGTAAACTTTAAATTGCTGTTCTCGCTATTATATGACGATACCAAGCATCTGTTGAAGCTTATACGAGTTTTAGTCTCCTTGTAGAAATTTTACATGAGCATTCTATTTTTTCCTTTTATTCTGTTGTTAACGAAAACATATTTAAAATTATATATAATTATGTATAAAATTATATATATCATAAAAAGGTGTGCATGTGTGTGTTTGTGTGTGTGTGTGTGTGTGTATGCCTGGTACTTCCTAGAAAAACTGCTGATCGCAAAGCTACGCATATTTCCATGGAGATTTATATCGACCTCTCCTAGTGCACCTCGAAACCCGAAATTTTGATTAGTTTCTTTTAATTAATTAACATAAAAAAATTTCTGAAAAGATATGTTTTATAGATAGAAATATTGAATTGCAAAAACATTCTGTGGCTCTTTACCTCATTGGTTAGCCTCATGCTAATATAGCAAAAGTCGTGACACAAGTTTTTTCTGCTTATGTTACAAGTGAAAAAGAAAAAAAAATCTTATTAAAATTACACTTATAGAAAAGTGCATAAAAAAGTTTTCTGGGATTTTTTAATTTTAATGTACAGTCAAGAAGAAAATGGCGAAATATGATAAATTTCAAAGCAAACCATCATATAAATTTGTGGATGGTGCCTATCGATTGGTAATAACGCCTAGTTATTAATGTTATTGTGAAATAGATGGTCTTCTACATATAAAACCTGCATCATGTTCATTTTTTACGAATAGTATCCCCCATTTTTACTTTCTCTTACCCAAAAGGTAGAGGAAGTATTGTTTTTGGGCCAAATTTTCGAAAGCGAGATTTTGTTATATATACACGTTTTGAGGCCTCCTGAATACGAAAATAATGTTTTTAGCGGTTGGTCTGTGTGTGTGTCTGTGTGTCTGTCTGTTATCATCATATCTCAAGAACAAATAGTAGCAGACATTCCAAACTTGGTATTCTAAATGTGTATCATATAGGGATGCTACAGTAAGCTTTTCGTTAAGATCAAGCAAATGGTTCGTGTACAGGCACAATCAAGAGAATTCTAATACATTACGTCTATGGGGGAAATTGCATGTAAGTAGAATTTAATGTCTATAGACTGCACTAAGCCAAATGAAACGAATATATATAGTTTTGTAATAGAAATAGTCAACTGGGAAAAAAAAAATTGTGTATGTAGGAGCCTCGCTTCCCCCCCCCCTGGAGGGGAAGTCCCCCTCGAGGGGAGTAAATTTTCATGATGGGTATCTTTCAAAAGAGCTCGCCAAACCTTTAAAACGAATAGTTGAACCAGCGATCTGCGATAATTTAAAACAAAGTTATCGATTTTTTTTTTTTTTTTTACTTTTAACAAAAAAAAAAAAAAAAAAAAAAAAAAAAACATATAAAAAAATCATATATATATATATATATATATATTTAAATATTGAGGATAAAAAGGACATTTTTTTTTATATATTTGGTGTTATGCTACTTATTAATATGGAAATCGTCTGCATTATCATAAAAGATAATTTGTTTAAATAATTTTAATAAATTATTTTTTAAAAAAAGAATTATTTTTTAATGACCGAATTAAATTCAATATAAATGTAGGTGCATTAATGAAACGGGGGTTGAGGTGGGCGGTAGCCCCCCCCCCCTCACACAGAACTAATTATCATATAAAACTCTCCAGAAGCCTAATTTGAATTGTTTAACATAGGTTTACATAACATCGTTATCTTACCTCTTAATCTCCAACCTGTATTAATAGTATTAAATTTCAGGGTAAGAGAAAGTCTTGGGAGTGACACACCAGATTATTTTTACTCCATATCCAATTTTCTGAAATCAAGGTAGTTCAGAAAATCGTATGCTTTATATACTTTTAATTAGAGTTGCGAGCGAAAATGTATGAAAGCTCCAGGAAAATTCTGTCTCTATGAGTTAATAAAACACCGGAAATTTTTGTTTAAAATTATTTATGTTGTACTGTACAAAATATCATCTTGTAAGTTACCGAAGAATATCTTAAATAATATCAAGGATAAATTTCGAGGCTAACGTTGGCTTTGATTTTCGGGGACGATAATCAAGGAATCCTCTTAAAAAACCCTACTTTTCGTTTACCTGTATCTCGGCTTACTTTGTAAATTTAACAAAATTATACAGAATGTATTTATGCAATCAGTACGATAAATACATCAATTAGAAACAGATTTATAACTATGTGTATTCATTCACAAGTAAGAAGTTTAAGGGGAAAAAAAAAAAAAAGCATCATTCCAGAGTTACGCCCATATCTGAATTATATTTTTATAGAGTTGCCAACTTATTATTATTATTATTATTATTATTATGGAGCATTGTTAGCACCACTTTTCTTTTCATACAAAAAATTTTTAAAAATAATTTTCTTCTTACTTAATCGTTTTCACTTACTACCGAAAAATAGTCTACAAAAATTCTTGTACCAAAAGAAGGCAAAGCTCAAAAAGCTCCGCTATAAATTATAAGAGTTGACTGTTATTGAAAAACATACCTGCCAACGCCCTAATTAATATTCTGTAGTGTTGTTAGTTCCTCCCTTTTTTTCACACCAGTAAATTTTTAAAGTAATATTCTCCAAATGCAATTATATTAATTAGTATGCTGGCAAGTATATTAAAAAATAACAAAAACATTCAGTTCTTAAAATGACGTTTGTGTTCATAGGCTCCTATACAGTTCTCAATCCTTGTGATGATCTCCATCTCTCTTCCAAGTTTGTTTCATAAACTTAGAATCACCCTATGTATAAGAAAAGCTATGTAATTTAAAGAGGATATTATTATTATATAAAATAAGGATGTTCTGAGATCTTTTATACAGATTCGGTATTTTGCAACATGTATTTTCACATAAACATAACAATACCTAATGCAATTTAACTGTACAGGCTATGGAAAGCTTAAAATATATTCCCAATAAAAAGTTTTTTATTCTTAAAACAATAAAAAAAAATAAATGCAATAGTAACAAGAAACATCACCTAAGTGACCTTCTCGGATTTCAATGAGAGAGACGCGTTTCTTTCCTAGAGGCGTTTCTTTCATATTAGTTACCCATCATACTATAGGTATGGGGAACTTAGGTAATCGTGAAAATTTTCGACCTCGGTTTTTTTACTTTTCTACACGTTTTCAGGTGTGAGGAATCCGAAAATGACAAAATTTCTATGGTATCTGTCTGTAGGGTGTCTGTTAGTGTGTTAGTGTGTTAGTCCGTTAGTGGGTTAGTCCGTTAGTTTGTTAGTCTGTGTACACGATATCTCACGAACAAATTGTCGCAGAGAGGTCAGATCAGTTTTAAAATATTACTTTCGACACTGGCAAGAACTCTATTCATTTGCAACATTCGAATTTAAAAACTTCGTAAGTTATTAGAAATTTACGATTTTCCTAACATGGGAGAATAGGACAAAAGTTCACTTAAACGTGGATTAAATGGAAACTTTTTACTGTAAAAATGTCAGACCAGTTTTAAAATATCAGTTTTGATGCCGGAATGAACATCAGTAACTATAAATATGCTACTTTGAAAATTTCGCAAGTTATTGGAAATTTACTAATTTCTTAACATGGCAGTATAGGGCAAAATTTCACATAAACGTCAATTTTGAGAGATATCTTCATCGTAAAGATGTCAGACTATTTTTGAAATATTATTTAGGACACTGGCATGAATATTAATGACTATGAATTTTCCAATATAAAGATTTCGTAAGTTATTGGAAATTTACGAATTTCTTAACATGGCAAAATAGAGCAAAATTTCACATAAACGTCAATCCTGAGGGATATTTTCATCGTAAAGATGTCAAACCACTTTTGAAATATTATTTAGGATACTGGCATGAAGACCATAGACTATGATTTTTCCAATTTAAAAAATTCGTAAGTTATTTGGAATTTACGATTTACTTAACATGTCAGAATAAGGCAAAAATTGAGCATAAACTTCGATTTTGAGGATCCTAAATACATTAAACAACTTCAAAATTACGTTTATGATATTTGTTTGAACATGATTGAATACAAATATTCTAATAGGAAAATTTCGTAAATTATTCGTAATTTACGATTTTATCAACATAGCGAAATTGTAAATTTTTCATATAAATATGAATTTTGAGGATTATTGCATTGGAATTAGTAGCATAAAAACTAAACAACGGAATTGACCCCGATAAAATAAATTAATAGATTAGAATAAGATGAATATATCGAAGTAAACGGTGGATAGCCTATTAGGCGGGGATTTCATTCCGTCACTGTATCAAGCTTTGGTCAAAATCACTTCTTTTAACATGATTATAATATGTCTCGCGCTAGAAATTTCTGAGAACATAAATATGATGGGGAACTGAGCAGAGTCCACCTATGCCAAGTAGTTTGATATGCTATCAAATTTTACTCAAAAATATGCAAAAAATTTGTATTTATACAGCAAGTGAATACTCAAATTAATAATTCAGTTGAAATAATTTTCAGTACTATAAATTTTCAATTGTAATTTAAACATGAAAGCGCAAAATCATTTAGTATTTTTAAGTCACACACCCAAAGGCGGAGCTTACTGTTAATATGTGGCTGATATGGTTTTTAACATTTAAAAAAAAATTCAATAAATATAGAAAACATGGACGATAGCAAATATTTCTATGATAAAAAATATTTAGTACATGCCCTCTATCAGAAATTAAAATTTCATTAAAGTCGCAGCCGGACACTTGGGTGTTGTTCCTAGTAAATTAAATATTTTTTTCTTTTTTTTTTTCTTTTTCAATAAATGGTTTCGTCAAAATAATAATAATTCATTGCGTTTAAAATATACGTTGCAGCAACAGGTACAATTATTAGTTGTAGAGACACAATTGATTCTTGTTAAATTCCAAAACTGTTTACTACAAAGTAAGTTTTTGACATGTACTAAAAAGTGATACAAACTATTTAATATATATTATGTTACACAAGACATGGCAATAGTTAAATATATACTTAACTTTAGTGTAGTTGATTTATGTTTTACAGAGGGTATTTTCCCGGAGCTCCTTTAGATGTTAATTAATTAATTTCTCCCAAATCACATCTCCAAGTTGTGTTTTTGAACATCTTGATGACAGTTGCTGCTAATAACCGTAAAGTTTTATTAAAACTTATACTAAGTAAACATTTTCATTTATTTGATCACATAAGATCGTAACAGACAATTGTCATAGTAAAATTATGGGTGGTTGAAATCCAAAGCTGGTAACCTTTGTGGATTGGGCTTTTAAAATAGGGCGCATACGATATCTTGACCACTGAACTAACTCAGTGGTCGAAATCCCCGCCTTTTTTTTTTTTTTTTTTTTTTTTTTTTGAGGCACTCTCAGAGATGGGAAATGTTCGCCTTTTTCCCTCCACTAATTTTCTGCTGAAAAACTTCATAGCGATGTGTCGTGATTCAATAGGATTGAAATTACTGTGTACAAATAGTGGCTGCAATAATGAAGGAAATTTCTCATTCCTGAGAGTGTCCTGAAAAAAGGGCGGAGAATATGACACCTGTTGAACTGATTAAAAGAAATAAGTTATTTAATTCTAAAAATAATCTTTTGTGTTAAAATATCGCATCTTAAGTATATTTCTAAGCCCTGAGGTAAAAGACACCATGACTATTTCTCATTTTTTTTTTTATGAAAAGAGTTAGCAACATATCAGTGATGGGCATTTTCCCCTTTATTACATTAGTACATTATGCATTGATAATGTGTTTACGTATCATTAAGCGATTACTGCTAGTTGCAAATAACTGCATTTAAGCATGCATTAAAAGTTGAAAAATAAAACTTTAAAAGTTACTGTTCTGAAAAATTACATTTTTGTGACATGGTATCTTTTTATTACTGAGTACAAATTTAATTTTTTCTCAGAGTAAAATTACAAAATCTAGAAAATGAATTTGTTATACAGTTAAAAAAAGTATAAGCTTTGAGTTATACAAAATTGTAAGCTCTTTAAAGCTTTGAGTCCTAAAAGGACTTTCAATGTTTAGACTTTTCAAGGACTGTTCCCACCGCTAGTGTTTGCATAAACGCGCATTAAAAAGGCTTTCACAGAGAGCATACCACGCAAACTTTAGTCTCGAGACAATCGGCTTTAAGCGGATTCTCTACTCATCGTTCCCAGAATCCAAAACCAATATTTCTCTCTTTAGAATTTTCACCCATTATAACTCATTAATACCTATATTTAAAATCCATTTTCACATTCAAAACGCTTCAGCCAGTTGTCGATTTCTATTTATTTATTTTTTCTTTAATTTTAAGTATTTTATATTGAAATTGTAAAATACGAATTTTCACGTAGCGAAAATCTGCATTGTTTGACTTAAAAATGAAGGAAATCATTTGTTTGAAAGCGACAAATTGTGAAACAGTTTTGAATTTTGTAAATGTGGAAACAGAATTTAAAAATATCCAGTAATTAATGAGATATACCGGAGCAAAATTCCCCATAAAATAGCAATGCTTTCGGCTTTCGGAGACGCTAAATAAAGAGCCCACTCAAATTCTAACGCATAACACAGCTGACCCACTCCTACTGAAATTCTACCTTTTTGTTGTAGGATATTTTTTTCTCCTCCTATTTATCATAGCTGGAAAATAACACAGAACTTTTACGGTTTTTCTACGGTCATGGGATAAACTTGGAAGGGATTAACAGGACATCACAAGGATTGAAAATTTTATAAGAAAGAATCCATGGCCGCAAACGTAATTTAAATTTTTAACTCTTTATGGAAGTACATTTTTTTTATTATTATTATTATTAAAATCACACAATCAACTGATTGGAAGAAAACCATATTTATTGAAATTTTATTTTTCCGACTGAGTAAAAATAATGCCTGGACCGGGAGTCGAACTCCGGATCTTTGACTTACAAGGTCAAGGCTCTACCAATTGAGCTATCCAGGCCGACAAACCGGTCGGCATTACTCACTCAGACAACCTTTAGGCAGAAACATCTGGTCTATCATGTAGATAGCTCAACAGAAATAAGCCGCAGGTAATGGAAAACACCATTAAACAATGGGGAAAAAATACATTTTTTTTTTCTATTAAAATCACACAATCAACTGATTGGAAGAAAACCATATGGTTTTTATAAACTAACTTTCTTTAAAACTATACTTATAACTAAACTTATCTTTCTTTAAAACTATATGGTTTTCTTCCAATCAGTTGATTGTGTGATTTTAATTTAAAAAAAAAAAAAAAAAAAAGCAAAAAAAAAAAAAAAAAAAAAAAAAAAAAATACAGCAAGTGGGAATGAATAATGAATAATTCAGTTGAAATAATTTTCAGTACTACAAATTTTCATTTGTAACTTAAACATGAAAGCCCAAAATCATTTTGCAAAATCATTTCGTATTTTTAAGTCACGCCCAAAGGCGGATCTTACTCTTGATATGTGGCTAATGTGGTTTTTAACATTTTAAAAATTCAATAAATATAGATAACATGGACGATAGCAAAAATTTCTATGATCAAAAATATTTGGTACATGTCCTCTATCAGAAATTAAAATTTCATTAAAATCGCAGCCAGACACTTGGGTGATGTTCCTTGTTAGTATAGTTGATTATTGTTTTAGAGAGGATGTTTGTCCCGGAGCTCTTTTAGATGTTAATTAATTTTTCCCAAATCACATCTCCAAGTTATGTTTTTGAACTTCTTGCAGACAGTTTCTGCCAATAACTGCAAAGTTTTATTAACACTTGTACCAAGTAAATATTTTCACCTATTTGATCATATAAGATTGTAACAGGCAATTATCAGAAATTTCTAGTAAAATTAGTGTCGATCCATAGCCGTTAGCGTTTGTGGGTTGGGATTTTATAATAGGGCGTGTATGATATCATGACCGTTAAACTCAGGGGTTGTACTCCCCGCTTTTTTTTTTTTTTTTTTTTTTTTTTCAGGACACACTCAGAGATGAGAAATTTTTGCCTTTTTTCCACCACTAATTTCATGAAAAAAAAAGTAGTATTTTAGCAGTAATTTGTTGTAATTAAATTGGATTGAAATTATTGTACACAAATAGTGCTAGTAATAATGAATGTCCTGAAAGAAGGGCGGAGGATACGACCCCTGCTGAACTGTTTATAAGAAATAAGGTATTTAATTCTAAAAATAATCTTTTGTGTTAAAATATCGCATTTTAAGTACATTTCTGAGCTCCGTAGGTAAAAGACACAATGTCCTCTTTTTTTTTTTTTTTTTTTTTTTATGAAAAGAGTTAAAAACATATCCTTGATGTGCATTTTTCGCTTTGTTACATTAGTATTTTATGTCACTGATAATCAGAGGTGGGCAGTATATTATATACTTGTATATAATATAGTATATTCAATATACATTTGTATATTGTATATTGTATATTTTGCAACATTTTAAAAAGTATTTGTATATTGTATCTAATATACATTTTAGGCAGTATATTGTATATTTTACAGGGCTTAATATACGATATACTTTATCTCAAAATTCCCAACTTCTTAAAAAAAAAAATCTTTCATCTCAGATTTAGAATACTGTTTTTGGTATGGGAACTCAGCTCAAATACCCCTAGAGACTGACAATTAATTTCTCAATGTTGACTGACTACCAACCCAACACCCCCTGTTGACTGACCTCAATAAGAATTAAGTGATAACATACTATTACAAATGGGTATTTTATGATAGCGGACACTTTGAGTATTTAAAAGAAAGTACAAAATACAAAATGTGTTTTTTTTCTTCACTTCCTGGCTCCATAGGTGTCTAATTAAACCTGGTGTTCAAGAAATGACCGTAGAGGGAGGGATAGATAAACCCAAACAAATCAATTCTCTTTCCATAGATGTCCTCAATGTCCACATGCATCTGTAAAACGAAAGTGATCATTACACCTTTTTTTTTTTTTTTTTTTTTTTTTGTCTTGAATCTTTTCATTTGATTTCAGAATTAATTGGGTATCAGAGAAAGCCGTCTTTAAAATAATTTAGTTTAGAGTTGGGGATGGAAATGCCTAGTGAAAAATTTGCTTTTAACTGTTTTCCTATCGAAAATATCTGTTTTCATTTTGTGGACGTTTCATTTTATTTATATATATCTCAGTCATATAGAAAGGTACAAAATTTTATTTTCTTACATCTTACACATGGATAAAAATAGTGATAATATTTTTAAAAAAATCTGGTGTGAAACAACCACACGACTTCCATTACCCGCTATTACATGTATTATATGCATTTTTCAGAGATAATGTGATCAGAAAACATAAAAGTGACCAAAAAAGAAAATCGTTAGAGCCGTTTTTGAGATACCAACTTTCACAAAAAATCAATTATTGACCGGAAAACAATAATTACATACAAAAGCATATTTAAAAGTGAGTTAAAATGGCGAGTTTGAAAAAAAATCCGTACAACCGTTTTTAAAGGAACGCCTTTGCGAGGCCTGAAATTGAGCTATTTATACAGGACGCCTATCAATTTTCATGAACTAACCAACTATATCATTCGAAAGGATATCTGATAGAGTGTTTATATAGAAAATTTGAAGAAAATCGTTAGAGCCGTTTTTGAGATACGGACTTACGGTCTCACTTCCGGTTTCCGATGTCCCATTTCCGGTTAAACTCAATTATTGACAGGAAAACAATAATTACATACTAAAGCATATTTAAAATTGAGGTAAAATGGCGAGTTTGAAAAAAATCCGTACAACCGTTTTTAAAGGAACGCCCTTGGGAGGCCTGAAATTGAGCTATTTATACAGGACGCCTATCAATTTTCTTGAACTAACCAACTATATCATTCGAAAGGACATCTAATAGAGTGTTTATATAGCAAGTTTGAAGAAAATCGTTAGAGCCGTTTTTGAGATACGGACTTACGGTCCAACTTCCGGTTTCCGATGTCCCACTTCCGGTTTTTCAATTTTCACCAAAATTTGGAAATTTCATCTGTACGCCAGACGTATTTGAATTCTAAAGTTTCGTAGCTCTATCTTTATTAGTTTCTGAGCTATAATAGCCAGAAGATTCTCCACATACATACACACACACATACACACATACATACACACTGACCAATTGCCAAAAACCACTTTTTTAGACTCAGGGGACCTTAAAAAGTGTAAATCAGGTGAAAACCCGATATCGAATTTTCAGACCGAATACAATACTTCCATTACCTACGGTAGTAGGGTAATGGAAGTAAAAAAAAGAAAAAAGAAAGAAAGAAAGAAACTGGGCGGAAATTTTTTTACGATAACTTTAAAAGGTGAAAAGGGGAGTATAATAAAAGATAATAAAATGGATAATAATAATTGTATAATTGTTGGTATAAATGGGTCCACAGAGTGAAAAGCAGAGTCTTTTAAACAATCACAACATTTAATAATATAGAAAAGTAGAATAACATAATGCGGGCATTTCTTGCCGCACGCTTAGCAAAGCTTTCTCGAACAGACTCATATAAAACTCTCTCTCAGAGAAGAGAAGATGCGCTGTTGATTACGTAATACAGTTACGTCACATCTGACGTCATGACAGGTGTGAGCTGGTTAACAGATGATATGAGGAAACATGCATTGAAATCCTTCATTTCCCCCTTATTCAATAAATGTTTCGAAAATAAAACATATTTATGCATTATAATAGCATATTAAAAATTACAGAAAATTATTTTTATGCAAGAGTTACTTAAAATAAGAAAAGTGTTAGTAAAGAAATAGAATTATAAGCAAATAATTTTGGTTAATATAATAAAATAAAATACGTAAAATATAAGCAGTTAATTTCTTAATGAAAACACAGTTTAAATATATATATTTTTTTAAGTTCTTCAGTCCTGAGTATTAAGTCCTATCATATCACAACATTTTTCATGTTTATATGCATTTAAACTTTTTGTTAAAATATCTGCAGGTTGTTCATCTGATGAAATATATTTAATGTCAATTAGTTTATTATTGTAAACTTCTCGCACAAAATGATGACGAATGTCAATGTGCTTAGATCGATTGTGATGAACAGGATTTTTTACTAATCTCAGTGCAGATTGATTGTCGCACATGATTGCAGTTGGACTTGATACAATTTCAGGATCCAATTCTTTTAAGAAATTTCTAACATGAATTGTCTCTTTTGCGGATTCGGACAGAGACATATATTCAGATTCTGTTGTGGATAGAGCAACGGTTCGCTGCTTTCTAGATTCCCAAGAAATAGGTCCACCGGCATATTTAAAGACGTATCCTGTATATGATTTTCTATCATTTATATCCGATGCCCAATCGGCATCAACAAATGCTGTCAATGGTTTATCGTCTCTGTAATACACAATTCCTAAATTTCTAGTGCCATTGAGATACCTTAGTATTCTTTTAGCAGCTATCCAGTGAGGTTTTCCTGGATTGTTATTAAACTGACTTAAATAATTTACAGCATGGGTGATATCTGGTCTGGTAGCAACCGACAGATACATAAGAGAACCAATTAATTGTCTATAAGGAATTTTTGACATGTATGATTTCTCTTCTTCTGTATTTGGACACATTTGTTTAGTTAATCTTACACTGCTATCTAAAGGTGTATTCACCACTCTAGAATCTTCCATATTAAATTTATTTAATAAATCTTCAATGTATTTCTTTTGTGTTATAGTGATGCTGTCCCTATCTTGATTAAATTCAATGCCTAAGCAATAATGCAGAAGGCCCATATCTTTCATTTTGAAAGATTCTGCTAATTTATTTTTTATATCAAAATAGTGCTCTTCACTTTTAGTGAGACAAATTAAATCGTCGACATAGACGATTATAATAGCATCAAAAGGATATTTTGAGTAATAGACACATTTGTCAGAATTCAAAGGGTTAAATTTCATTTTTCTCAATTTCTCATCTAATTTCTTAAACCATTGTCTTCCTGACTGAAGTCCATACAAAGACTTCTTTAATAAACACACTTTATTTTCGTGTATATCATTTTCAAAAAATTCAGGAAGCTCCATATAAATTTCTTCATGTAACATTCCGTTAACATATGCCATAATGAAATCTAACTGGTATGCTGTGAAACCATTCTGGATAGCATACGCGATTGCAGTTCTTATAGAACTTAATCTGGCTACTGGTGAAAAATTTTCCTCAAAATCTATACCTTGTTTCTGTGAACACCCTTTGGCAACCAATCTGGCCTTAAATTTTTCAATTTGACCATCTGGTTTGAATTTTGTTTTTAAAACCCATTTACACCCAATTACCTTTTTATCTTTTGGTCTATCTACAATTTCCCAAGCGTTTTGCTTAACTAAAGAATCATATTCTAATTTCATCGCGTTCTCCCAATTTTTAGCATAATCTCCATTTAGCGCGTCGATTACGCTGGGATTAATTTCATTAAATGAGTTATCAGCTAATTGAGAAGTTTCATCTTTATATTTTGTATCTGTAATACACTCCTTATGAGACTTTTGAAAGTTCCAACTTTTAATTTTTTTAGGTCGGCCTGGACCGCGTTTAAAAGGAGGATTGTTTATCCCTTCCTCTTGTTTACATTTATCGTGAGCACTCTCCTCCCCTCCACTCACATCTTCTACGTTCCCCCCTTCAGAAAGCGAGTGGCTCGCTTCCCCCCTTTCCAAAAAGAGAAACTTTCTCCGTTGAATTCAGGAGGATAGGAAATCGATCCGCTGTTTTCCCCCCTGTGGATGTCTGCGGTTTGAGTAGGGATAGGAGTTTCATTTTTAATATTACAATCATTGCATTTATTCTCACACGGAAAAATTAATTCTAATTGATCAGTAGTGGCTGAATCATTTGTTTCAAATTCGTCTATAAAACGAACATCACGACTTATGACAATTTTTCTGGTATCCTTATTCCATAATCTGTAAGCGCGTGATTCATTTGAATAGCCAACGAATATATGTTCGTGTGACCTAGCTTCAAACTTTCCTTTTGATTTTTTATTTAGAACAAAACATTTCTGTCCGAAAATTTTAAAATAGTTAACAGTTGGTTTATAACCGAAAAACAATTCGAAAGGGGTTTTATTTTCTTTAATTCTTTTAGTGGGACACCTGTTTCTAATATATGCAGCGCAATTTACTGCTTCAGCCCAGAATGTATTTGGAAGGTTTGATTGCATTAATAAACACCTCGCCATTTCGCATAATGTACGATTTTGTCTTTCAATTCTAGAATTTTGCTGAGGCGTCATTGGTGAGGAATATTCGCGTTTAATACCGCATTCTTCAATATATTTATTGAATTCTTCGCCACAATATTCCAAACCATTATCAGTATGCAGTATTTTAATTTTTTTCCCTAATCGATTTTCGACTGCTGCTTTATATCTCCGGAACGCGTTCTTAGCTTCATCTTTTGTTTTTAGAAAATTTACTTCAATGTAACGAGATTTATCATCCAAAAAAGTAATAAAGTAACGTGATCCGCCATGGGATTTAACATTTATAGGGCCACATAAATCAGAATAAACTACTTCTAATAATTCCTTACTATGAAATTTGTTTTCTTTACAAAATGGTTTCACAGTTTGTTTAGACTGAATGCATACTTTACAATCTTTTAAAGAATCTTTTTCATTAAAATTTAAATCTCTTAACATATTTTCAGATTTTAATAATTTTAAATCTTTTTCATTTAAATGTCCTAATTTTAAATGCCATTTATGAAAGTTGCTTACCTGAGTTGATGCAGCGATATCCACCTGCGGCTGAAAAAAATATAAATCACCTTTTCTCGTAGCACTTATAATTGGAGAGCCGTCCTGCTCCGTAATTTTTGCACATTTTTCGGTAAATACAACTCGGCAGTTGTTTGCAGTAGCTTTTGACATAGACATTAAATTGCATTTCAATTTTGGAACGCACAAAACATTTGTTAACTTTAAATTGATTACACCGTGATTACCGGGAACTTTTAATTTGACTGTTCCAACACCTGTGATCTCCGCTGTTTCATCTACAGCTAATTTTATAAATGATCCAATTCTAGGTTCGAAATCTATAAACAAATTCTTGTCATGAGCCATATGTGATGTCGTACCGCTATCGAGACACCACTCGGAATGTTCTTGGAAAGAGTTACTGGCTGCCATCGTGAACTCTGTACTATCTTCAACCATGAAAGATCTATCTTTGTATTTATTCGATGAAGTGAATTTTCTGTCTGAGATCTTCTTTCTGCATTCTGAGGCTTTATGCCCTACTTTTGAACAGTAATTGCATTTGAAGATTGCATAATTTCTTTCGCCATACGTGTTCTTGTTCTGCACAGGCTTTAAGATTTCTCTTTTGTTCTTTTCAGGAAGATTTTTCTTGTGAGTTGTAAAATACGCATTTGATGATTCTTGATGCTTTTTATTTTTTCTTGACTCATATTCTTCCATCATTTTAATTTTTAGAGCTTCAGGCTGCGGCAATTCATCTCTTGCTTCAATAGCGCAACGAAAATTTTCGTAGCTCTCAGGAATACTGTATAAGAGCAAAATTGATAATAGATCTTCGGCTACTTGAATGTCCATTTCTTTTAGCTTGTCCACTATATCAAAGAAAATATTTAGGTGATCGGACATATTTTCACTGTCAGTCATTTTCTTAAAGAGTAGCTGCTTCAATAGGGTGGCTTTCTTTGCCGGTCCTCTCGATTCGTAAACTTCTTTTAATTTATTCCATACTTCATTTGAGGTGGTACAATGTTTAATATGACACAACTCACTTGGGGTAATTGCTAGGATTAAATCGGCTCTAGCTTTACGGTCAATTTCGAGCCATTTTTCTTCACCTTCGGCGCCTTCATCGGGCTTAATTTTCGTTCCGTTAGCATAACTCCAGTGATCATTCTTGATTAAAACAGCTTCTATCTGCAGCTTCCAGGTGTCAAAATTATTTTTGGATAACTTTTCTATATTTAATACTTGCGACATATTTAATCAGCTATAGTAGCTTCTTTATAAAAATAGAATCAAAAATACTTTCGATTTCAGCCCTTAGGCTTAACAGTAAGTCGCACTTTCGTTTTAGCGAATGTTAATTTAAATTTTTAAAAAGTCCGCAGTAAGATGCGTGTCTCTGGGCCCATAACCATTGTTGGTATAAATGGGTCCACAGAGTGAAAAGCAGAGTCTTTTAAACAATCACAACATTTAATAATATAGAAAAGTAGAATAACATAATGCGGGCATTTCTTGCCGCACGCTTAGCAAAGCTTTCTCGTACAGACTCATATAAAACTCTCTCTCAGAGAAGAGAAGATGCGCTGTTGATTACGTAATACAGTTACGTCACATCTGACGTCATGACAGGTGTGAGCTGGTTAACAGATGATATGAGGAAACATGCATTGAAATCCTTCAATAATGTATGATAATAATAATAATTATAATAAAATAGTAGTATAATAGAAACAAGAACAAAATCGAAACGTAAAAAATGGTTGACAAAACAAAATTATAATAAAAGGTTTTTAGGTACATTTATTTATTCTTTGTTTTAATAATTTATTCGATTAAAACATTAATTACCTTAAAGATAAATAAAAGGCATTATACAAAAGAGCCTTAAGGGTGTCCGGGACACCAATTTTTGTTTTTATTATTTATTGATTAATTGCTGTAATTATTTTTTTCTGAAATTGGAGCTTTTTCAACGATGAAGTTGAGCAAGAAAGAATCTTAAAAAACTTTAAATAAAAATTAAAATAAAATTTTAAAATTTTGATAAATTTAAAATTCGTTATATCTCATGAACTAATGGTTCAATTTGCAAACTTTTTTCACTCTTATATACAGAAAAGATTTATCTTCAATTTGTCTTTAGGATTTTTAATTAGGAGCAAAATTTTTCTGGTAATCAAAAAATTATGCATGAAATAAATACTTTTTTCAAATTAAAATTAATATTTAAAAATGTTATTATAATCAGAAATCCTGAAGACAAATTGAAGATAAATCCTTTCTGTATATAAAGATGAAAAAAGTTTGTAAATTGAACCATTAGTTCCTGACATATAACAAATTTTAAATTTATCAAAAATTTTAAAATTTTATTTTAATAATAATAAAAAAAAAAAAAGTTAAGATTCTTTCTTGCTGAACTTCATCATCAAAAAAGCTTCAATTTCAGAAAAAATAATTACAGCAATTCACCAATAGATAATAAAAACAATAATTTGGTGTCCCGGACCTTCTCAATATCGTGTAAAAGGAGTTCCAAACTTCAAACTGCATTTACACAGGTATGTCTGTATTTATATTTATAAATTATTATATAACATTAATTTATAATATTTAAACACAACATCACAATAAAACAGTAGAGAATTCTAATGAAATATATAAATTTATTTTCTTATGAAAAATAAATTATTCCTTCAGAATTTATAATATATGATACATCATTTTAACAGTTTGTGTTCTTTGGCATTTGGACATCAAAACGTGAGTTGGGATAAGTAGACTCTACTCAATTACGTATAATATATTTTCTCATAAATTTCCTACTGTAGGACATATTGTACTCATAGTAAGAGAAATAAATTCGGCTGATCAACCAGCATGGCCAAAAATTTAAATCACCCACCCACTAAGCTACCCTCCCCCAACTTCCATACATTTATGTTATCATAATTTACTGATTAATTTCACTAGGTAGAGTCAATCATATTTTAGTTTTCATGAAATTCTATATGCTATTTCCAATGCAATAAATTACATAATGCAAGTTTATGTGAAATAGGGAAATATTTCATATAAACTTGTGATTAAATAATAATAATAATAATAAATTCACAGTTTTTCTGCCCTGTTATAAAAAATCTTTAAATTCGCATGCCTTAAGAAGCTTTTAAATTAGAATATTGATTATCAAGAAATGTTAATGCCAATATGATAAACTAGTATATAACCCGTCAAAAATGACGGAATGTGAACGATAAATCTGCAAAACGATGTTTAGATCATGATGGTTACCACGTGATCATTTAAATGTATTTTCAATTTTTTGTTTATAAATCAAATGTGTTTAGATATTTTATAATTTTCGTTCTTTGTGAGGTCTAACTGTAATAGAGACAGTGTCCGGAGATGAGAGAAGTCGTGTAGAGCCGCACCAGATTGTAAAAACGTGAGAAAAAATGGAGGCTTTGGCCTTTATCACGGTTCTGTGAGGTCTAATTGCAACGTTTCCGGCTGCAATCTTTAAGAGACAGTGTCCGGAGATGAGAGAAGCAGAGCTGCCAAACTAACCGGCAAATTGTTAGTACCGCCTCTTTTTCTACACCACTTAATTTTTAGAGAAATTCTCTTCAAATGTATCTACAATGAATTAAGAAGAAAAATACTCTAAAAATTAAGTGGTGAAAAAAAATGGGCGGTATACTAACAATTTGCCGGATTAGGTTGGATGCTCTGGAGAAGTTGTGTAGAACCGCACCAGATTTTAAAAACGTGAGAAAAATGGAGGCTTTGGTCTTTCTCACGGTTCTGTGAGGCCTAACTGCAACGTTTCCGGCTGCAATCTTTAAGAGACAGTGTCCGGAGATGAGAGAAGTCGTGTAGAGCCGCACCAGATTGTAAAAACGTGAGAAAAATGGCAGCTTTGGGCTTTCTCACTGTTTTGTGAGGTCTAACTGCAATAGAGACAGTGCCTGGAGATGAGAGAAGTCGTGTAACGCCGCACCAGATTTTAAAACAATATACAGTATATAATTATTAACACATCACATTAGCAAGTTAATTGCGTGATACATTATTTGTATCATACAAGGATGGAAAGCGTTTGCTGACGATGACGCGAATTCAATGATTTTTCTTCACCCAAAAGTTTTCACTTCAAATGGAAAGCGTTAGCTGACGATGATGGGAGTTCAATGATTTTTATTAACCCAAAAGTGCTCAACGCGCCTAAAGAAGTTTTCACTTCAAAAATTTTACCCGATCAACAAATATGAATGACAATAAAAAAACTGCTGGTTGACAAAAAATATAGGCCCGACAACACAACAGCAACAACACATCCCAGTGTTCCATTAAGTGCTCTATACGCAAGCGAAGTGTGACGTCGCTGACCGTCCATGTATGTAAGAAAATGATTTCCTATGTTAATCGCCCATTGGATTTTTTGTAAAATATTATTAAAAATCGAGGAAAATTATTTCCTGATTTTAATCCTCATATTTGGGTATATATATGTATTAGTTATCATGTGCATATGTTAGATTGAGTTATTTTGCTGTCAAATTGACAAAATTTTAATTTTAAATTTCAAAACTCTGTTGTCCTTGGCGTTTTTGTATTTGGCGATCAAAAACGTACTACGAAAATATGCATGCCAGATGTATATTTTCGTAATTTGTGTTGTGCGAAATATTGTTTCATATTATTCCTTACTCTCTTAATATAAATTTTTTAAATAACCATGATTTTTGAAAGGAATTAAATTGTATTCGCCAGATAATTTGGCGATATATATATATATTTTTTTTTTCTGCCAAGGATGACCGATATCAAATCTATTCCGCTGCAACATATTAGTATTTTATATCAGATACTTTATTTAGACATTTGAAAACAAATTTCACTTCAAATTATAATAGAATATTTATCATTTTCCTTTTAATTAGTATATTAGTTGGATATTTATTGTGTAATATCATCCTTTGAAATGAAATGTTTATGTTTTCAATGGAATATGGAAGTTTTTTGAAATTTAAAGTTTTGAAATTTAAAATTCAAATTTTATCAATTTTAGAACAAAAACAACTTAATCTAACGTATGCACATGATAACTAATACATATCTAAACCTAAATATGGGGATTAAATTCGGGAAATAATTTCCCTCGATTTTTAATAATTTTTTACGAAAAATCCATTGGGCGTTTAATGTAGGAAATATTTTTCTTGTATCCACGAACCTGCCAGTGACGTCATCACTTCGCTTGCCTATTTAAAGTCCTCATAATAAGAAAAAACGATTCACTTCATTTTACCAAAATACTTTTTTTTAAGACTATCGTAGATCCTGTTTTCAAATTTTCTAACTAACTATCCAATAACTACAGACACTCCATGCTAACCCAAATTCACCTCTACTCGATACCTCCAACCAGCTATCTCACCCTCAACATCGCCAAAATATCCAGGATCCAGCTAGGGACTTTCTCATTCTCAACCGAACATTTTACCTTGACTCGACCATAGATATAGTAATATACATAGATCTATCATCCCCATGTTAACGTGCAAAGATTTTTGATGCCGAAAAAGTTTTTGGCATCAGCCATGATGAGAGAGTATAAAACTCGAAAACAACAATGGAATAGAATGTTGATATCATAGATATAGTAATAAGACATGGTTGATATCACGGAGTAAAAAGACAGGAGAAGAAGGTAACGCTGAAATTTTGTGATGTTGTTTTCTAATGTTTACAGATGGCGCCAGCGTGCAATCCTTCCTTCTCTCCAGCTTCCGCAATGTTATTCAATGGGGAAATGTCTCATTTTAATTATTTTTTTAAAAATAATATCAAGCTGAAAAAATTTCGATTGAAAGCAAATTTCATTAAATAGAGTATTCTAACCAACATGTTTTTTTTAAGATCCATTTTATACTAATTTTACTTTGAAAGAAAGCTTTTAAAAAATGACGATTCTTATGAACCGAAGCTAGCTAAAACAGACAATTGGGAGGAAGGAGAATGGATGAAATTTTGTAAAGAAAAAAAATAAACTTATTTTAGGTGCAGAAAACACGAACTCGGACTTTATTTTTCTCCTAGGGCTTTTTTTTGTTTTTCTTATCACTATCATAGCCTGTTTTACAACTAGGAACGAAGCATTTATTTGAAACATCTGAATTATGCAGTTTTAAGAACTTACAAAGAAATTAAATTGCTTAAAATAAAAATTTTTAAATGTACTTCAGCAAAATTCTATTGAAAACAACAGTATATCCGCGCCGAAGTAGGGAGGAATGACAAGTGGCGCCCTCAATATTTACCAAAAATTTAGATCACAGTTTCGTAGCTTTCTCCCATTGGACCTTCAACTCCTATTAATATTACTCCGTGGTTGATATATATTGAAAATGCCGAAGTACTGCGCGGCTTTTAATTGTAGAAATAAATTTATGAAAGGAAGTGGAATAAGTTTTCATAAGTAAGTTAAATTTAACTAATTTATGAAAAATATGATTCTTTATAATCAGTTGCTTTGTTATTATGGTTTAAATACTGTTTTGATTTTTAATGGAATACTTTTTTTAAAATTTTAATATTTTTTAAGTTTTTATATTAGTAAGTAATATCGAATTTTCAAAATTCTTTTAAATGTAGTTAGCAGTGGCAGAGGTAAAACCCGCTTGTTTTAATATATTATAACTAGTATTACCACTAGACTTTCTTCTCTATTTAATCCTATACAAATTTATTCAATACAAATTATTTATTAAGTTATAATTTATTAAAGATATTTTCCATGATGAATGCAGACGATTTTTTTCTTAAAGTAGTATAATAATAAATGCTGAAAAAAATCATTTTTGTGCAGACATGAAAAGATATACAGTCGAATCTTGTTAACGTGAATCTCAAGGGGAATCAAATATCTGTTCATCTTATCAGTAGTTCATGCTATCAGTAACTGATTGTCATATAACTAAAGTAATCTTCATTTTGACGGGGATTGTGGTAACAGTTCATGTTAAAAGTAATTCACATTAACGAGGTTCGACTGTATATATATATATATATATATATATATATATATATATGTCTATACTATATATACATTATATATAACATTAAAAATAAAAGAAATCGGTAGCTTCGTTTTAAATTAATACAGATGTATGGTTCAACCATTCGTTTTAGAAATATTGACGAGTTCTTTCTAAAATATTCACATTGAAAATTTACACAGGCCCCGGGGGAAGAGCACTTCCTTCTCAGGAGGAAAGCAATGCTTCTACATGCACACAATTTTTTTTTTTTTTTTTTTTTTTTCAAGTTTATTACTACTATTATCAATAATTCATATAAATTTTACATTCATGCGTTAAAAAGAACTCACATTATATACATTTATATGAAATTTTGTCCTATACTGTCATGTTAAGTACTTAGACTTTAGTACTTAGTCTTGTTTTTCAACCGGCGGATGATACGTTAACAGCGCATGCAAATTTTTCTGAGAAAGAGGATAAGTTAAACCAATTCTTCATCCGTAAATCATTTTACTCTTACTTTCTTGAAATTCATTATGTGTATTTCCGAGTAAACCCAATTTCTACAATATTTTGCAACAGGAAAATAAAGGGTTAACAGCTAAAGCAATATTTCCTGTAAATGAGGATAAGTTTAATTAATTTTTCATCCCAAACACTTATCAAAATTATTATATTTATTTCCAAGTAAACCCGATTTTTGCCATATTTTTCCTCATTAATATGCAATTTTTGTCATATTATTCCAAGTAACCAACAAATAAAGGTCTAACAGCAAACCATGATTTTTATGAAGATGGGGATCAGACTAATCGTTTTTTTACCCCAAAAAACACTTAACTCCAAGCTTCCATCAAAATCGTTAAACCCATTTTCAAGAAAACCCAATTTCTGCCATATTTCCCAAACGGTAATTAAAGGGTAAACAGTAGACGCGAATTGCCCTGGGGATGAGGATATGCCTAATTGATTTTATACCTCTAGAAACACTTAATCAAAGACTTTCTTCAAAATCATTACATTCCTTTCCGAGTTAACCCAAATTCGGCCGTATTTCTTAACCGGTTGATAAAGGGTTAACAGTGAGCAGGAACTTTTCTGAATCGAAGAAAAAATCTAATTTGCACCAAATATCTATCTGTTTATCTATCTATCTACCTATATATATATACATATATATATAGAAAGAGATGCCAAGTTATTACGGATTTCCGTAATCTTAATACCAGAAATTTTTTTATGTATTCCTTTGTAATAACACTGCTCGGCATGAAAATTGTATCTGACACCATTTCAGCCCACTCTTATGTAAAATGACCTCCTGAATCCGAATATGATCACCATTTTGCCCAATCACACACCGTTTTCTTGATACGCCCCCTCCCCCATTTTTATCATTGTTTGATAATTTTATACTCATCAGTTTGATTTGGAGAGCAACGATGATTATTTTAACCGTTAAATGTCTTCTGATCTGAGGAGCTACAGTGGTAGAAAGTTCTGAAACACGAACATTTGTAGTAAGGAGGATACTTGAGAGGATTTGTGCCCAGAAAAAAAAAAAAAAAAAAAAAAAAAAAAAAAAAAACACTTAACCCTAAAATTTAATCAAAATCGTCACATTCACTTCCGAGTAAACCCATTTAATGCTATAAATTTCGACTGGCCGTTAAAGGGTTAACACGATTTTTTCTGAAGATGAGGATATGTCCATTCGTTTTAGCTCTCTAAAGAACACTTAATCTCAAACTTTTATAAAAATCGTTATATCCATTTCCGAGTAAACCTAATTTCTATTATATGTTGCGACTGGTCGTTAAAGGGTTAACGCGAATTTTCTTGAAGATGAGGATATGTCCAATCGCTTTATCTCTCTAAAGAACACTTAATCTCAAACTTTTATAAAAATCGTTATATCCATTTCCGAGTAAACCTAATTTCTATTATATGTTGCGACTGGTCGTTAAAGGGTTAACGCGAATTTTCCTGAAGATGAGGATATGTCCAATCGCTTTATCTCTCTAAAGAACACTTAATCTCAAACTTTTATTAAAATCGTTATATCCATTTCCGAGTAAACCTAATTTCTATAATATGTTGCGACTGGCCGTTAAAGGGTTAACGCGAATTTTCCTAAATATGAGTATATGTCCAATCGCTTTATCTCTCTAAAGAACACTTAATCCCAAACTTTTATAAAAATCGTTATATCCATTTCCGAGTAAACCTAATTTCTATTATATGTTGCGACTGGACGTTAAAGGGTTAACGCGAATTTTCCGGAAGATGAGGATATGTCCAATCGCTTTATCTCTCTAAAGAACACTTAATCTCAAACTTTTATAAAAAGCCGTTGCATCCATTTCCGAGTAAACCTAATTTCTATTATATGTTGCGACTGGCCGTTAAAGGGTTAACGCGAATTTTCCTGAAGATGAGTATATGTCCATTCGCTTTATCTCTCAAAAGAACACTTAATCCCAAACTTTTATAAAAATCGTTATATCCATTTCCGAGTAAACCTAATTTATATTATATGTTGCGACAGGCCGTTAAAGGGTTAACACAAATTTTTCTGAAGATGAGGATATGTCCAAACGTTTTAGTTCTTAAAAAAAAAAATAATAATAATAATAAAAAAAAAAAAGACACTTAACTCCAAACTTTAAACAAAATCCAAACTTTAAACAATATCCATTTCTGATTAAACTCAATTTCTACTACATGTTGCGATTGGCAGTTAAAGGGTTAACACTAATTTTCTTGATGCTAAGGATGTTCCAATTGTTTTAGGTCTCTAAAAAGCACTTATCCCAAACTTTTATTAATATCTTTATAACCATTTCCGAGTAAACATAAATTTCTACTCTATACAGTTGGTAACAAAAGTGTCCGACTGCATTGCGATTGGCAATTAAAGGGTTAACTCTAATATCTCAAAAGATGAGGATAAGTCCAATAGTTTTTTCGACCATAAAAACTTCTAACCAGACAGAAATAGTAGACAGAAACGATAAATTTCTTTAAATGTCGTTATTCCATACAAAAAAAAAAAAAAAAAAAAAAAAAAAGGAAGAAGAAGAAAAGAAGAAGAAAAGAGAGAAAGAAAAATTAGTATCTGGAGTTTTTTCATTCATCTTTAGTACATAAATTATTCATAAATTTTATTTGCTAAATTATTTGTGTGTATTCCCGTGTATATTCAGTCGGGGAAAGACATCCACAAGAGAGTAAAATGGCCGTCTTTTCCCGAAAAAAAAAGGCATCACTTTTTCGGCCTCGCTGATCAATCTATGTCTTATTACTATATCTATGGACTCGACATTATCACATTAGACTACTCTAATTTCAATACTCATTTCAACTGGTGACTTTTACTTGCCCAACCAAACATTCTATCCCAACTATCATTTCACACTAATTTCAAAACTAAAATCAACTGGCGGCATTTACGTACTAAACTCGGCGCCAATCATACCTTACAATGTAAACAAATAATAAAGTTTGATAAAAATATTTAAAGGCTTTGATGCGTTTTTACAAATATTTTAAGATTTTTAAGGCTTTAATATGTTTTAGAAATATTTTAAGCGTTTTTTTAATGAAACAGTCAAAGAGTCGTTCATTCGGAATTAAAAAGTTGTCCATTTGGAATTTGTATTTTCTGAATGGCAACAGTTCTGGTTTGTTTTTATTTGGTCTTGCTTTGTTTATAATCATGAAGTTACATAATTCTATTTATAGGTTCATGTTTGTAATAGCCAGTGATCCGTTATACTTAATTTAGAGATTTAAACATTACAATTGAATAGTTTTTCAAGGTTTTATAGGAAATAAGAATATGTGCGATACAAAACATGTATGAAAAAGATATGTATGTTTCCTAAGTTGAATTAAATAAACGAAAAAAAAAAGGCTGCCAAAAGTTTCTGTTTTGAAGCGGTACTAACCGGATTCGTTCATGACAGATGAGGATCATTATGTATATTAATGATATTTTAAAACTAGTCAGACATGTTTATGAAGAAAATAATCTTCCTAATATATATTTATGTGAAATTCCTTCATGTTAAGAAAATCTTAAATTTGAAATAACTTACGAATTTTTTAAAACAAAATGTGCCATAGTCATTTTTCATACCAGTATCATAAATTATATTTTAAACTGATCTGAGATCTTTATGATGCATATGATCATCATAATACATGTTTATGCCAAATTTTGCATAATTCTACCATGTAAAAGAAACCTTAAATTTTGGATAACTAATCAATTAGCTCCCCATCATACTATAGGTAGGTATGGGGAACTTAGGTAATCGTGAAAAATTTCGCCTTGTTTTTTGACTTTTTTATACGTTTTCAGGTGTGAGGAATCCGAAAATGACAAAATTTGTAAGGTGTCTGTCTGTAGGGTGTCTGTTAGTGTGTTAGTCCGTTAGTGTGTTAGTCTGTGTACACGATATCTCACGAGCAAATGATCGCAGAGAGGTCAGATCACTTTTAAAATATTACTTTCGATACTGGCAAGAACCCTATTCATTTGCAACATTCGAATTAAAAAACTTCGTAAGCTATTAGAAATTTACGATTTTCTTAACATTGGAGAATAGGACAAAAATTCACTTAAACGTGCATTAATGGAAACTTTTTACTGTAACAATGTCAGACCAGTTTTAAAATATCAGTTTTTATGCCTGAATGAACATCAGCAACTATATAAATATGCTACTTTGAAAATTTCGCAAGTTATTGGAAATTTACGAATTTCTTAACATGGCAGTATAGGGCAAAATTTCACATAAACGTCAATTTTAAGAGATATTTTCATCGTAAAGATGTCAAGACTACTTTTGAAATATTATTTAGGACACTGGCATGAATATTAATGACTATGAATTTTCAAAATAAAAATTTCGTAAGTTATTGGAAATTTACGAATTTCTTAACATGGCAGAATAGAGCAAAATTTCACATAAACGTCAATGCTGAGGGATATTTTCATCGTAAAAATGTCAAACCACTTTCGAAATATTATTTAGGATACTGGCATGAATATCATAGACTATGATTTTTCCAATTTAAAAAATTCGTAAGTTATTTGGAAGTTACGATTTACTTAACATGTCAGAATAAGGCAAAATTGAGCCTAAACTTCCATTTTGTGTATCATAAATACATTAGACAACTTCAAAATTACATTTATGATATTTGTTTGAACACGATTGAATACAAATATTCTAATAGGAAAATTTCGTAATTTACGATTTTATCAACATAGCGAAATTGTAAATTTTCCATATAAATATGAATTTTGAGGATTATTGCATTGGAAATAGTAGCATGAAAACTAAACAACGGAATTGACCCTGATAAAATAAATTAATAGATTAGAATAAGATAAATATATCGAAGTGAACGGTGGATAGCCTATTAGGCGGGGATTTCATTCTATCACTGTATCAAGCTTTGGTCAAATTCAATTCTTTTAACATGATTATAATAGTATGTCTCGCACTAGAAATTTATGAGAACATAAATATGATGGGGAACTGAGCAGAGTCCACCTATGCCAACTAGTTTTTAAATTAGAATGTTGCAAATCAACAGGGTTCTTTCCAGTTTCAAAGTGATATTTTGAAACCTCTCCGACTTCCTTAAGAAAATTTGTTTTTGAGATATTGTCTATTATAAAAACTATGACATTAACAAACTGACTAATATATGGATACCACATACATTTTATGATTTTCGGATTACTCACACCTCATCATTACCAAATCTACTATTACGATGAGTAACTAAAAATATAAAATGAACAAGATAATGTAATTGAACGAAGTAAATTAATTTTTTCTTTAATTGTTTGTGTTATCTAATTAGAGAGAATGACAGCATTATATAACACTGTATTCTATTACATTTTTAAAGGAGTAATTCATTATTATGATAATAGCTTACTTCCTAGAAAATTTTCATGTGTTTATTTTCTAATTATTTATGAATTCCTAATTGCCTAAATATTTTTATTTAAGTGCATAAAATACTGATTTTGAATTCTAAGTAAAATATTAACTCATTTATTCTTAGTAAGAAATTAAATAAACGAAAAGATACATTTTTACATAATTACAAATGCTACAACCACATAGAAAAATTAATTTTTAAAAGTATATTCTGAAAGTATATCAAATATACTTTTTGAATCAAGAGTATATTGTATACTGTATATTTTCGAAATTCTAAAAAGTATTTGTATATTGTATATTTTTGGACAAAATAGAGGAGTATTTGTATATTGTATATAATATACTTTTTTGAAGTATATTGCCCATCTCTGCTGATAATGTGTTTACGTATCATTAAACGATTACTGCTAGTTTCAAATAAGCGAATTTAAGCCTGCATAAAAAGTTGAAAAATAAAATTTAAAAAAGTTACTATCCTGAAAAATTACATTTTTGGGACATGGTATCCTTTAACCGCAAAGTACAAATTTAATATTTTATCAGAATAAAATTACAAAATCTAGAAAAGGTATTTGTTATACAGCTAAAAAAATATATGAGCTTTCAGTTATACCAAACTCAATGCCCTTTAAAGCTTTAAGTCATACAAGGACTTTCAATGTTTAGAGAGTGAAGGATTGTTCCCACCGCTAGTGGTTGTATAAATGCGCATTAGAAAGGCATGTACAGAGAGACGCGGACTTCAGTTTCGAGGCAATCGGCTTTAAGCGGATTCTCTACTTATCGTCCCCAGAAACCAAAACCAGTATTTTTCTGAGGAGAATTTTGACCCATTGTAACTCATTAATTAATAGCTAGTTTTAAAATCTATTTTCACATTCAAAAAATTCAAAACTGTTGAACAGGTTATTGCTTTCTATTTCTTTTTTTTTTCTTTAATTTTTAATATTTTATTTTGAATTTGTAAAATGCGAATTTTCACATAGCGAAAGTTTGCATTGTTTGGCTTAAAAATGATATTTTAAATATTAAAGAAATAATTTTTTTTAAAGCGACAAATTGTTAAACAGTTGTAAATTTTCTAAATGTTAAAACGGAATTTAAAAATATGCGTTAATTAATGAGTTATAACGGGGCAATATTCCCCATAAAATAACGTTGCCTTCGGCTTTAGGAGACGCTAAGTAAAGAGCCCCCTTAAATCCTAATACATAATACAACTAACCCACTTCTACTGAAATTCTAGCTTTTTATTGTAGGATACTTTTTACTCCTCCTATTTAATACAGCTGGAAAATAACACAAAACATATTATATACGCATACTTGCCAACCATCTCATTAATAAGCGTACAAATGTTAACGCCCCTTTTTTACATCACTTTATTTTTAGAGTAATTCTGTCCAAATTTTGTTACCTTTAAATACGAATAAAATTACTCTAAAAAATGACTGGTGTGATAAAAAAAGGCAGCTACTAAAAATTGTACGGTTCATAATGAGATGGTTGACAAGCATGTATACGGCTTTTCTACGGTCATTGGATAAACTTGGAGGGGATTAACAGAACATTACAAGGATTCAAAATTGCATAGGAATCAATGAGAGAGCAATAGCAATTTAAATTTTATCTCTTTAAGGAATGTCTTTTTTTTTTTTTTTTTAAACTAAAAAGTGCAGTGGCTCTGAACGGCTCTGGATTCTTTTATTAAAAAAATATTTTTTACAGGCTAATGTGTTTATAAACGAATGTACCTAGTAATAATTCTATTTCTATATGTATTTATAGTACGGATTGCATTAATACGAAGATTGTGTATGATTGTAGGAAATATTGAAACATACAAAATTTTAATTTTTACATAGTGGGCGGAGTTACCTGCAATCAAGTATTTATCCATTTAAGATGAATTTATACCAGAACTTATCAAGTTTTTATCCGTTTTGTGCCTTTTCTGCGAAATGTCAAAGTTATATATATATATATAACGTAAAAAAAAAAAAAAAAAAAAAAAAAAAAAAAGTGTGTTAAGAGCAGTGCTACCAGATTGAGGGATATTTTTATTTAACACCCACCACTAAATTTTAATTGAAACGGTTTACTTATCGTTTCGAAACATCTTTTACAGAAATCGTCTATGTAATTAGCTAATCGTTATAAGTAACATTTAACGGTGAGAGTTTAATAAAAATTTCCCTCAAATCTGGCAGCACTGGTTAAGAGTAGTCATTTCCTTCCTCTAAACGATGAAGAGCTTGTTAAAAGATATAATTATCCCACCATCCATTTCTTTTGGTCTTTTTATGACAAACACTTGTACTTTACAAAACATACAGCAATGAAGTACCCATCAAAGTAAAAGAGAATCGTTAAGGTAACAAAAGAGGAGGTGGGAAAAAGCTACAAAAAGAAGGAAAAGAACGCGAGGCCTTTGCTGGCGCCAACACTAACAGCGACATTGACATTTTATCAATGTTGTCAAATAACTTGTGGTATTGTTTACCTAAGGTACGAGTTTAAATTGAACACTGAGCAATCCATAGCGCTCATAGAGGGATAAAGATGTGGCTTCTTGGTTATTTGTAACTCCACCTATTGTGTATATTTTAAAAATTGTATATTGTATGCTTCATTATTTCGTAAAATCTGGCACAATGTTCGTATTAATGCAATCAGTGCGGCATATGCATTTACCAGAGGCCGAATTATTACTATGCATATTCCTTTATAAAAGATTAACATGAAAATATTTTATTTTATTTATTTATTTACTTACTTATTTTTTAATGGAACATTCGAGAGCCGCGCCATAGTTGCCAACATTTTATTTTATTCGGAAGCATTTTTAGCTCCGCCTTTATTTCTTTTGACAATTTATAAAGTAACAAATTAGTTTTTATAAGTAGTACACTCCTTCTCATATTTATAAGGACACTTTATGTTTCGAAATAACTAATGTAAAAATAATTGTGGACAAGATTATATACTAAGTGCACTTGATATATCAAGTATTCTAAAAACCAAACCTGGTATAATTTTTTAATATGAAACAAAATTAATAAAAAGTAGTGCAAAATATTTTTTTGATGTTCATAATTATAGGGGCAATCAAGATTTTTTTCGTTTTATTTAACTTACTAGCGGATAAATTACAGTTGACATGCAAATTTGTTAACTACTGGGCTAGATTAATTCATATATAAGCCTTCAATTTTTCTTGGACGGACATTATTGATAGTTCCTCGAACAAAAGAACACTCCTGTAGTGAAGTATGACAAATGTGTTTTTTAAGTGGAAAGATAATTTCAATCCGCCGAATTTCTAATGAAATTCGAATATCTAAAATTGCTGAAGGAAAAGTGATCAAACATTGAACTGCTGGTTCGATAGGAAAGAGATCTTATGCAAAATCAGAGTTGTTTTACAGAGATCGAAGACTCATAATTCATCTTACTGTTCTACTCATAATGACTGCTGCTGAATTTGCTCGTAATTTTTAACGAAAAGTTGGGGTCTACATTTATGCATGTTTAAAATAATTAATAATACGTTAAAATGAACAAAAAACCTGTAATAATCAATAAGCATTTAATGGGGAAAACAACGTCTGTGTTAAAATTGAATAAAGACAATATTAAATGATAAAATGTTACATTTCCGGATGAAAAATATTTTATTGTGGATTAAACAAATGGTTTTAACAGTTACTGGCACGATCTGAAGACAGCGAAAGACAGTGCAGATTTTTTAAAGGCAGATATGAATCGGGCATTTTAAAGGTTGATCTATGGTACTCTGGGGAGCTGTTTCTACTGAAGGCAGAATGAATTTAGTAATTTTTTCTATCATTATGAACATCAAGAGAATATCCGCAAATTTTAAACGTGGAATTCTGAGATTTTTGTTAGATTTTGGAGGGTAATAATATTTTTTTCAACAAGACTTACAGTTTTGATCTACTTCTAGAGTAATAGGAAATAGTTTGAAGAATGAAACTTCTGAATTATTGCCTTTCCCGTGGCCTAAAAGTCGAAAAAACCTTAACTTATCATATTAGAAAAGTGCATGCAAATGGAAAGCAATTTTAAATAGTTTAAATGTATTCAGAATATCATCTATGCTGTATGAAATGGTATTGAAACTGAATATTAAAAAAAAAAAAAAAAAAAAAAAAAATGTATATATATACCAGAGAGAATGTCTGAATGTTTCACCCTAAAAAGAGACCCCATAAAATATTAATTTAAAGAATAACTGAAAAAAAAAAAAATTAAGATTCAAGCTGTCCTTATAATGGTGAACACCTGAAAAATCATCTTTTTCACCGTATTTAAAGTGTTTTAAGATAGAAAGTCGATAAAACTTTTTAAATGTAGTCTATTAATGAAATTCAAATTAATAAAAACTATATTTGTTTAAATAATAGTGTTCAGTGTTTAGTTAATATAGAAAAACGGATGTCCTTATAATTATGAGAACCAGTGTATATTACATACATTGTGTGTATTAATCCATAAACAATGTTCTCTTCATGTGTTGACTTTTACTCGCACTCGTCGTTTATCTGCTTTCATCGTCTTTTTTCCAAGCACCCCGTGAAAAACGATGTATCGAGGTTGTACTGTATTAAAAATTATCTTTCAAGTAAATGACTTCACATATTTAAATAAAACATTAAATGCACTATATAACTTTAAATCCCATATGATAAAATCATTTTATGCTTGGAATATATACATATTTTGTTAACAAACTCTTCCAAATTTTTATAGATGTAAAAAACCCGGGAATTTTGATTCAGGGGAATAAACATGGGAATTTTCGGGTTTACACCGGGAATTTTGGGAACATTTGAAACTTAGATCTTGATGGCAGGGTTCCCACGGCCACGCCTTTTTTCAAGGACTCTATCACCAGAACAGGGATGGAACACGGGCGCAGAATTCATACCGGAATCCGTTTAAGAAATTTCTCTACTTATAATATCGTTGATTTAAGAAGTAGAAAAATTTCTTACATCGATAGTGGTATGAATTCTGCGCCCGTGTTCCATCCCTGCCAGAATAATCTTAAGATTAATTTACTTTTAAATGTACAGTATACATTTAATAAGAAATTTATTTTAGATAAAACTGGTGGAAGAGTCCTTGAAAAAAATCTTGCCGTAGGAACCCTCGATGGGAAGAAACTAATACAGAATGTTTAGATTTAATTTTATTAAGTGCACAAGCAACTTATTTCGATATAATTTTTATTCTGCTTGCTTAAATGATATGATATCGAAAATTATGTGACTATTTTACAAAAAATAATAAAAGGTTAAATATTTACGTCATTAACAATAATAAATTATGAAGTTTTGTCTGCCTGTTTAAATAACTTTTAGAACTTTTCCTTTTCCTTTTTATTTTATTATTAATGAATACCATAATGAAATATGTTATAAAAAATAATACAATGAAATTAAATTATGATAAAAATACTTTAAAAATTATGAAATTTAATTTTATTGATTTAACAAATTTTCACATAAATTGATGAAATTTTGTTATAATCATTTAAAGAGCACGAGGAACAAAATCGAACATCAGTTCTTCGGTTATTAAAAATTCCAGCAATAATTTTTGAATGCGTTGGATCAATACATAAAATTTTCAATAGCAAATAATTAACAATTTGGATGTTATTTATTTATTGCATATTAATATTGTTGAAATTTTAATTGAAATAATATTTTTCATCAGTGTAATATTATTGATCATTTTAGTGAACACAGGTTATTTCGGAACATTTTTGTTTTATTTTTGAAATAAAATATTAAAGATTTACATTCATAGATATATACAACTAAAACATGATGAGCTTCGACTGCTATAAAAAAAGAAGTGTTACTTTTAACTCAGTGTGTATACACTATACAGTCAGAACTTAGATGTAAATACACGGCAATAACAAAAAATAAGTCTGTTAATTAATGAAATTTTATTCTAGTAATTTTTAATTTTGTAGACGTTAAAAGCACTATTTTAAAATCGAAAGATCATAAATGTGAGATAACATTTTGGAATGCCGTAGAACATCTCTAACATTGGTTAAAAAAAAAAAAAAAAAAAATGCTAAATTCACAATATTTTATAACTTTCAAAATTCCCTTCCCAAAAAACCGGGTTTTTTCCCCGCTCACATCTCTACAAATTTTACAATAAACCTTTGGATTGAACGTTTCAGAAAATCAATATATATGGGTTTGAAATTTAAATAGTTACACATAATTATCATATATAAATGCTTTGGAGATTTTAACTTAAATATATGGTAGTGCCAGTAACAAAACAAAAAAATAAATAAACCCTAGAATATGTTAAAGACGAGAATCACTGAAATTTATGCAATGACGTCTGCGGCAACATACAATTCTTTTCCCATCAAATTCACACATATAATTTCGTAATTGTCAGCTGGAATTTATGGTTTGAAATTTTTCTTGGTCTTCAGACTTGAAGAAGTCGAAGACCAATGTTTGAATGATGAAGCTAAAGTAAGGTAATAAACAGTAGTGTGCTACATTATTAAAAAAACAATGATTTTATAATTCGTCTGGTTCAAATAACTTTATTTCAATATAGTTATTCCTATATTTTAGAAATATAGCTATAACATGAAATTTAAATAGTACAACAAAATAAATGTTTTTATCTCTCCTAATTATTATTATTTTTTCCTGTTCACTTGAATTTGTAGCAATGAAATATCTTAGTACGGTTTATCTTATAACCCATTTGCGTATTGTATTCGATATCTAAACTTGTAATATTGGTGAAAACAAACGTACTTTTTGTATAAATCTATGAATGGTATTCTTTAAAAAATAAATGGAGCGGAAAAGGTGCAATAAAAGTTTGTTATTAATTCATTAATTTTCCTCTATTTTGTTTACGTATTATTCTGTTAAAGAAAAAAAGAAAAAATGGGGATTTTATATTTTACTTTTTCATTTCTGTTATGGCTTGAAACACGTAAAAAAAAAAAAAAAAAAAAAAAAAACGTTTAATTTAAGCAATCACTGAATCCATACAGTAAGTTACAAAAAAAAAAAAAAAAAAAATTATACAGACACGACATTATTTCATTATTTAAAACATGAAAATCTGACATTGACAGATTTTAATTTAGTGCCAGAGGCCTACTGCTAAACTTGTTAATATCGACAAATTCTTCTTTAGTTAATTCGTGACGATCTAAATTTCATGATAAAGTTTTCATTAAATCAAACCAATGTGTTTCAGCTGCAGATATTGTAACAAATAACATTGGAAGTCCAAACTGTCTTATAGCCGCAAAACAACGTTTTTTCTCTTTTTCCCAATGAGGGGGAGGTGTGCCTTGGGGGGGACTCATGTCAAAGGTGTGCCTTGGGGGGGGGACTCATGTCAAAGTTGTACATTGGGGGGGACTCATGTCAAAGTTGGGCCTTGGGGGTACTCAAGTCAAAGTTGGGCCTGGGGGGGGGGGACTCATGTCAAAGTTGGACCTTGGGGGAACTCATGTCAAAGTTGTACCTTGGGGGGGGGGGACTCATGTCAAAGTTGGGCCTTGGGGGGGACTCATGTCAAAGTTGTGCCTTGGGGGGACTTCATTCAATAAATCCCCATTCAATAAACCGACTGAAATAGGCCCTTAGCACTATTAAGAGTGTATTATAAAAATTCGACAACGCTGTACCGACTGAAATAGGGGTACCTTGGGGGGGACTCATGTCAAAGTTGGGCCTGGGGGGGGGGACTCATGTCAAAGTTGTGCCTTGGGGGGACTTCATTCAATAAATCCCCATTCAATAAACCGACTGAAATAGGCCCTTAGCACTATTAAGAGTGACCTATAAAAATTCGACAACTGTACCGACTGAAATAGGCCTCTAGCACTAATAATAATAATAAAAATAAATAAATAAAGAGCCCTCAAAAGCAGAAAGGTCAGTTAAAACCAGTTTAGTTTTTAAATAGTGAGTCAACAGAAAATTCTGCTTAACTCACTATTAAAAAAAAGAATTTTGTATTTTAAAAATTACAACGTTATTATTATTATTATTATTTATTTTATTTTATTTATTTATTTATTTATATTTATTTTTTTAAGAAAGCATATTTGGGGGTGGGGATTTGTGCTACAGTGGTGGTACATCTCGCCTTTTTTTTTTTTTTTTTTTTTCACGAAATTTTCAGGGACAAGAAATTTCTGCCCTTTTATTTTACCACTATTTTGATGTAGCAATTCTTTATCCTATTTTAACACAACACATTACATTGGAAATTGGATAAAGATTTCAGTATGAAAATAGCAGCTGCAGCTAAAGCAGAAATTTTCCATCTCTGAAAGGATCATGAAAAATGGGCGGAAATTAAGACCCCGGATTATTCGCTTGTAAACTGCCCTTTCCTTGTTCTCTTATGAGTATCTGGTAACATTTACAATTTTTTTTTTTTTTTTTTTAATATTATAAGACTTTCTTTTTTCAAAGAAGTTTATTTTCAAAGCATTTTTCTATTTTCAAACATGTACGCTTTTTTTTTTTTTTTTTCCTTATTTCATCGTAACTGCATGCATATTGGAGAAAAATTCTCTAAAATTAAAGTACTGTGAACAAAGGGCGGGTCTAACAGTACTCAGGAATAAATTATAAATATTATCAGATATGTCTATGTTGATGTATCTATCCTCCTTGATGGAATTCATGTGTAGCGATCATAACGCATTTAAAAACAAATTTCTACTGACACTCTCTCTGCAGAACTGTTTACTCCAGAGAAAAATGAGTTCTTAGTTCTTATTCTGCTGTAAAGGGCGAACTACTGACCGGCGTTATTTTCGTTAAGTTTTTATTTATTAAGGCGTCACATTCACCAAAGCGCGATGCAGTGAGCAAAATGATCGCAAATTATCCATCATCGGAAAAACATCCTTGAACTTTTCATATGTTTACAATGAAGGACATTACTTTTTTTATGATCCTTGAAGAATTTTACAAAAGAAACCCAGGTTTTCCATGCCAATTATCGCAACAGATCGTTTGACAGAGAAGGAATTGTCCCTTCGAGGCTCGCACAAGCTCTTAATTTTTCGCCAAGATCTTTACTTGCACAATTGCGATAGCTATTTTAATTCATCGTCAAAATGACAATAAAAGTTTAAAAGCCGCCAAGGGAATCCTATGCTAAAGCTATACCAAAATAATGTTAATTAAGAAAGAAAAATCATGCAGTACGCATTGATTAGTAACACTTTCCAACTCTACGGAATTGTTGTGTCGAATAACTTTTAATATTCTTTGCCTACGTTATCCCACAACAGACAGAAGGACTGAAAACATACAGATAGACTAACTGATTTTAAAATTACTCTTAGGCATTTTGGAAAGTGTTAAAAAGGCTTAACGCAAAAGAAAATGCAGCCGTTAGATTATAATTACAGCTTTTAATCTCTCTGAACATTTTACTGTAGCCTGTAAATCTGAAAGTTAATCATATCATATTCTACACAAAACAATATTTTAGAATATTAATAATACATGTCAATGCTTTTATGATTTTTATAGTAGAAAGTTTTTTAAATAGAATTTAAAAAAAAATTCTGTCCTAAACACATTGGCTTTGTTGTTGTTGTTGTTGTTGTCCCTGTAAACAAACTAGTTGTACAGGACCTATTAATGACATTTTAAATAGGGAACATTCCATAGGGAACTTGAGTGTCACAGACGCAGTGAGACAGCCATCGCTGTCCATTGTTAGAACCATGCGAAGTGGCGAAGCTTAATTACTATTGGATGGACGTATATAATCAAATCCAACATCTGCTGGAATTCCATTTCAGCTATTTTTAACCGATCAGGAGCCAGACAACGGGATTTTACATATACAGGAGGGCCAAAAATATCGATATAAGGCAGGGCGCGAGATTTCCGCTCGTCAGCTCGCCATTAGCGTGTGGAAATTTTACTGTGGCGAGTAAAATTTCGGTCTAAATGCAGATAGAATTCTTACAGTATACGGTGCTACCAAAAAAAGAGACATCCTCCTTTTAAGAGGACAGTCTTCTTTTTCAACGCTCTGCTCTCTTAAACGGGGAATAATAATAATAATAATAATTACAGAACTAAAAAGTCCTTTTCTGTATGTTTTTCGTCTTCTGTCCTCTTTTTCAAATGAAAAGGATTTAGTCTTTAGTGTCAAAAATTTCGCAAAACTGGGTGTTGGTGTTAGGGATTAAGGCCGATTGACAACACTGGGGTCCTAGTCCTGAGGGGGAGTGCCTTCCGTGGAGGTCTTTCTAAGGGGTCCTAGCCCGTATTTACGCAAGTTTCGGAGGAAACCACGGAAAACTCCGAACGGCTAGGCCGACGAGCGCGACCGGGGATCGAACCCGGCACCTCACGTCTACCAGCTTTGAGCGCAGAACCGCTCAGCCGCTGGTGGGTCTCGCAAAACTGGGAAGCTCAATCGGCTGTTGGCTGTATCAAACGGTGAACACTGTTTTCTGCTCTAGGTTCGCAAAAGAACAACTTTCTAATAAACTTGCCAAAGCATATTATGGTTGCATATTATGGTTTATGTCTATTCAGATTCTTCGAATCACAAAGAAATAAAAGTATTCCTTATATTTGTACGGTTCTTTTATCCAGAACACGGAACCAATACTGAAATTGTCATTAAATCATTAAGAAGGTGGTGCTCAGATTGATACGTGGTGGGTTGACGTGTACCCGGTCGCGCTCGCTGGCTTAGTCATTAGAAGTTTTCGTAGTTTTCTCAGAAACTAGCGTAAATATGGGCTAGGACCTCTTAGAAAGATCCCACGGAGGACTCTTTTTCTCAGGTATAGAACCCTAGTGCAAACAAATTGGCCTTAATGATAACACTACCACCACTTCACAAAAATATGCAAATTTCATTTTATGTCCTCCTGGCAAAAACGCTTCCACAAAGTGACAGTTTTCTTCAAGGAACAAAATGTAGACATGTGAAAAAAATCCCCTTTATATACCTACTTTAAAAACTTATTAACTACTAAGACTAATTTAGGTTATACTTGTGAAAACTTTTATAAAATGTTGATAAAGAATAAATAACTCTTCATTAAAACAAATCGTTCCGTCTGTCGAATATTAATTTTATTTTTTCATTTGTCATTTGTCATTTTTTATTTTATGATTATGATTTTAATAATAATAAAAAAAATCTGATGTGGGCACCACATGACTTCCTTATACACTTTTAGAAATATACATAATGTTAAAAAATATTGTCACTGGACCCGAAACAGTTGGCTAAAAATATTTAAAAAAAAATGCATGCATACGTAAAAAAATAAATAAATAAATAAATAAAATTGTGCCTTGAGGGGACTCATTTTAAAATCCTTGGGGGGGGGGGGGGACTCATGTCAAAGTTGGGCCTTGGGGGGACTCATGTCAAAGTTGGGCCTTGGGGGGCCTTATTTCAAAGTTGCACCTTGGGGGGACTCATGTCAAAGTTATGCCTTGGGGGGGACTCATGTCAAAGTTGTACCTTGGGGGGGACTCATGTGCCTTGGGGGGGGACTCATGTCAAAGTTGCGCCTTGGGGGGACTCATGTCAAAGTTGTGCCTTGGGGGGGGGGACTTCGGATCCGAAACAATTGGATAAAAGTGTTAAAAAATGCATTTTTACCGTGTTTCTGAACTATTCCGGAAGTTTCAAATCTCTAACTAGTCGGGAAGTTAGTTAAATAGATTTTCTGTTGAATCATATAAACGCTGCTAAAAGCAGCAGTGACACGAAGCAATTGGCTAAAAATATTTAAAAAATGCATTGTCACCGTGTTCTGAGCTTTTCTGGAAGTTTTAAATGTCTAGCTAGTCGGGAAGTTAGTTAAAAATCGATTGCAAGATTTGTACTGGTAACGCTGCCGAAGGCAGCAGGTATCGGAAACAGATGGCCAAAAATATTAAAAAAAACGCATTGTAAACGTGTTCTGAGCTTTTCTGAAAGTTTCAAATGTCTAGCTAGTCGGGAAGTCAGTTAAATTGCAAGATTTGTCCAAACCGTTTTTGAGTTATTACCGTTTTTTGATACATTATGGCCAAAACCAATGTATTTTTGGTCCATTATGAACCTAATTTTCCTAAATATCTCCAAAATGGAAAATCATACAAAGTCCAAAAAGGGAGGTGCAGAACTATATGTTATAACAAACCTATGTACCAATTCGCAACTTTCTACGTTCAACCGTTTTTGAGTTATTACCGTTTTTTGATACATTATGGCCAAAACCTATGTATTTTTGTCATTATGAACCTAATTTTCCTAAATATCTCCAAAACGGAAAATCATACAAAGTCCAAAACGGGAGGTGCACAACTAGATGTTATAACAAACCTATGTACCAATTCGCAACTTTCTACGTCCAACCGTTTTTGAGTTATGCGACATACACACACACACACACACAGACACACACACACACATACAGACGTCACGAAAAATCGTGTAAAATCGCTTATATCTCTAAAACGAGAGCTCGTGTTCAGACGACACTTGCAGGTGTACAACTATACATCATGACAGTCACACGTATAAATTGGCAACATTCAGCGATCATTCGTTTTCGAGCAATGTGAAATACAAAATCCATTTCGCAAATCGGGATTACTATACTTCCTTATACTTTGTATAAGGAAGTAAAAAGTCTACCAACGTTTTTTATGTAACTACATGAAAGTACCCCAAAAAATGGGGGGGGGGGGGGAGTTTTTGTCTATAGCAAATATTAATAATTAGAAAAAAAAAAATCTATATTGTCCAGTGACACCTATAAAAATTAGAGATTTTTCCTCTCGTATCCGTATATTATTAATTTATATTAAGGTACACTGATTAAGATTCATCCTTTCAGAATGATTCCACCACTTGTGTAAAGTAACTTTTGAATAGGTTTTATAATTTTCATTCAATTTTGTGCCCTCAAAAATGACCTTTTTCAAAATTGAATGTCTTCTATATTCTAATAAAATAAGATATTGCGTAATTTTTCCTCTTTTTTAAATAAAAAATTCTGGTCACTTTATGCGTAAAAAATATATTAAGTTAACATATTTTGTGGCAAGTAATTTTTCTTTTCAGCGAGTGTAATCTAAGTTGAAATTTCGGGCCCTGATAAAAGGTATAATAGAATGTTTTGCAATTTGGTTTGGACAAGGAGATTTAGTGATGTTAGGATATTCATTTACAATTTTAGAAAAAGTATCATTATTTACAATTTATTCAACAGAATACAACGAAATGTGAATTTAAACTAGTCACATTATCAAATGAAGATTGTTTTTTTGAGATCTTGCTTTAAATTAAAATAATCTAAAAAATCAGCTCCTATAATGAAAGTAGAAACATTGCATGCATAAAAGAAAACTACCTTCGTCCCCGAAAAATTAGAGCACATTTGAGAACACCGGTTTTAAAGTTAATAAGGCTTTATTGTTTATTTATTGTCCTAATAAAAATTAAGCTTAAATAAGTTCTTTCAAGATCTTCATATATAAAAAATATTAAATTTTAAAAGTTGCTTTTTAATTTAATTTTATTAGTCCTCGAAATACGGGGACACCGCCATATTTGTCTTGAAATTCAATTAAAAAAAATCTGGTCGCCCTAATAAAAGGGATAAACAAATTGCTTTCTTAGACCTTTCTATGGATAATAACTTACGCTTATAAGCATTAATTGATGTATCATTAGTTTCAATAAAACTTTGAATTCGAATAATTATTTTATCTATTTTCGATGCTGGAATCAAATAACAATTGCTTTTAGTGTCGACTAAAAAATCTTAAGCTGTTTTTCCTGTCGTGTATCAAGAGGCGACAAAAAGGTGATGGTCAAGCGTATATCGCTACCACACCTTGCCTTTTTTTGTTTCCAGAAAAAGAATGTGGTAGTAAACACGCCGAACTTTCTCTGATATCACCATAGGTTTTTCTTGTAACTATAGCTTTTCGGCCGGAAATCTGGTTGAGACCGAGGTTTCTAGATCTTCTTAATCAGGGGTGCAAGTTTTTTCCGTTTCAATGAGGAACACTTACAACACTGTTTTATACCAATAACTTCTTTTATATTTAACTGTAAAGAATGTTGTACACGTATGAGAGAAGTTGTTGATAGAAAACATTGGTGTAAGAGAACCTTCTTAAGACGGAAACTTTTGCACCCTTATTCTTAAAGAAACCATCTCTTGCATGCGATGGACCAATAGTAGAAACAGCGTTTAATTGTGGTGGTGAAAAATCTGAAACTTTACCCGCAATTTTAGAGGCTTTTTTTGATTTGAGATCCAGACCTGATGCTAAACTGAATTGAGAATTAGGATACAAAATTCTGAAAAAATAATTCAAGTAAAAGAGAGTCGAACACAGTGAGGTTTCTAGCTCTTCTTTGTATGTCGCGAAGAAGTACAGAAAATTGATGATCGCCATTTTGTTCTCCAGATAATAATCAAGGTATTTCTTATGATTTGCTTTCACCGCAATGAAGTATGATTTTGTTTTTTGAATTCTTGAAAGTCAGAAGTGTCGGGAGAAAAAAATAACGTCACGAACAATCATTGCTATTTCTGGAGATAGATGCGAAATGCAATAATTTTATGTCTTTCTGAATATGTAATAAGCTTGGGTACTGCTAGTTAAAAAGTAGATTCAACCAAGGTAAACCATAAGGCTGAGTCAGTTTGTATAAATACAGGAATTTTAACTGTGGCCGTTTTTAACGGTTTGAATCGAAATTCGAAATAAAAAATTGTAGAAATCTAAACTGGAAATTTTTAATCGGTAGTCACCATTTGTAGCGAATTACGTAATAAAACTGATGTTATGTGACCTTACATAAAATACACTGTTTAAAAAACAAAAACACTAAAGTTTAGCACAGACCAGGGTGCGCGATGTCGGTTCTATTCAAATATCTCTGATGTGGGATTTGAGCTTGCGCAAGCCTCGAAGGGACAATTCCTCCTCTGACAAACCATCTGCTTCGATAATTGACACGGAAAACTTGGGTTTCTTTTGTATAATTTTTCAAGGGGTTAAAAAAAATAATGCCCTTCATTTTAAACACATTCAAAAGTTCAAGGATAATTTACGACCATTTTACTCGTTGCATTGCGCTTTGGTGGGTGCGAAGTCTTAATGAATAAAAATATATCGAAAATAACGCCGGCCAGTAATGCGCATCTTATAACAGAATAAGAAATGGGAACTCACTTTTCTCTGATGTAAACAGTTCAGTAGGGAGCAGTCGAAATTGTTAATTGCGTTTGTATCGCCACACGTAAATTGCAACAGGGAGGATAGATGTACCACCATAAGACATATCTGGTAATATTTATAATTTATTCCTGAGTACTCATAGACCTGCCCTTTTTTCACACCAGTTTGGTTTTAGAGAATTTTTCTCCAGTATGTAATTACGATGCAATATAAAAAAAAAAAAAGGTTTTAAAATATACTTGTGTGAAAAAAGGGTGAGTCTTATAGTATTCTGGAATAAATTATAAATATTACCAGCTATGCATAAGAGAACAAAGAGAGTGCAGTTTACAAGTGAATAATCAGGGGTCATTATTTCCGCCAATTTTTAATGACACTTTCAGAGATAGAAAATTTCTGCTTTAGTTGCCAGTGCTATCTTCATACTGAAATGTTATCGAATTATACTGAAATGTTATCGAATTTACATTATAATATGTTATGATAAAATAGGATGGAGAATCGCTATATCAGGGATGGAACACGGGCGCAGAATTCATACCACTATCAATGTAAGAAAATTTTCTACCTCTTAAATCGACGATATTATAGGCAGAGAAATCTCTTAAACACATTCCGGTATGAATTCTGCGCCCGTGTTCCATCCCTGCTATATAAAAATAGTGGTAAAAATACGGGCAGAAATTTCTTGTCCCTGAAAGTTTCATAAAGAAAAAAAAAAGGCGAAGTGCACGACCTCTGTAACACAAACCCCCTGCCCCCAAATATGCTTTCTTAAAAACAAATATTATACATAAATAAATAAATAAATAAAAATTTAAAATAAAATAAAATAAATAACACTGTTGTAATAATAATAATAATAATAACGTTGTATTTATTTATTTATTTATTTTTCTTTTTAAATTAAACATGAAAACTCTTCTTTATCTTTCTTTATTTTTTTATTTATTTTTTTATTTTTTTTTTTTTGACGTTTTTCAAGCGGTAACAAAAATGAAAAAGTAAGGCACAAACCTCCCATTTTTTCTATATTTTTTAACATACATAAGCAAAATAGAGGATAATTAATTAATTAGTAGCAAATTTTTATTGCATCTTTTCTGCTGTATTTAATTTTCAAAGCATACCATGCATAGATTTAAATAAAATGCATGTTTGTCTTCATCAGTATTGCAAGTTAGATATAGAATACAATATGGGTTATAAGATAAGTCGTGCTAAGATGTTTCATTGCTACAAATTCAAGTGAACAGGAAAATAATAATTATAATAATAATTAGGAGAGGCGAAAATATTTAATCTGTTGTACGTAATAGCTATATTTCTAAAATATTTTGGAGGGATAATTTAGTTAGCTAATAACAATCGTAAAGTTATAAAGAAGACATATTTTAAAAATAAAATTGTATTAGATTTTTAAGAATAGTTCAATAAATGCCATTTTAAAGGCTATGCTAATTTAAAAACAAATGTTGAATAATTTTTATTGACTCTTACTTCCGATATTGCTCTTACAAATCGTGCTTTATGCAGTGGAAGATAAATCTGAATTAATTGTATTTGCATTCAGAAACTCTGTTACAATATGAACAGCCATAGCATTTTCTCATGAAAGCTTTCTCATAAGCACTCATAAGAAACAATACGATTAAAATGTCCCTTTCTTATTTATTTACAAAATGATGAAATTATTGTATAATTTTAACGTTGGATAAAATCTTTATTTAATATTTTGGTATAATTAAACTTCAAATTTTAAAATAAATTGGACAAAATCATGTTAACACTTCCGCGACCGCTGACGTAGATTCACGTCATTTGAAAATCTTTAACTCCGTCAGTGGGCGTTCCTTTCGCAATTTCTATGTCATTTATTTCTTAAATATATAACCAATATTCATATTTTTATAATGAAATATACTATGGATACAAATACTTTGATTAGAAAGAACATAATTATAATGTATATCCATTTGTGATATAAATGTGAATACAGAAAATTTTGTTGTGAGATATTATAATTTGGAAGATTAACGTCCACAGGCGGACCTTACTCTCAAAAAGACAAAGGCATGCAGGCCCGAAAGTTTTAAAATAAAGTTTTATTTTTTTTTTGCATTAGCGATTTTCAACCTTTTCTAGTACACGCCCATCCCTAAAAGAAATGCATTTTGCGGAATTGGCAAAATTCTACTCATGAATGTATCATGTCAATATGAATGTGTATTTTATTTTGTAATTTGTTAGAATGCATTTTCTTTCATTTTCTTTTCTGTAAATTAATCTTTTTATTTCTCTTCGATAAGCTCACATCACCCTTCTAGTGAAGTCACGTCCCTTATCCCCCTTAAGGAGTCGCATCCACAATTATAGATGCATACTTGCCAAACTTACCCGGAAGATTGTTAGTTCCCGCCCCTTTTTATACACCACATAATTTTTAGAGTAATTCTCTTCAAATATATTTACGATTAAATAAGAAAAAAGGACTCTAAAAAAAGACTGGTGTTAAAAAAATAGGCGGAATGGGGCGGGACTAATAATCTTCCGGGTTAGGTTGGCAAGTATGTATATCATACTTGCCAACCATCTCATTAATATCCGTAAAATTGTTAACGCCCCCTGAAAAAACGCCCCTTTTCTCACACCAGTATATTTTTAGAGTGATTCTTTCCAAATGTTGTTAGGATTAAATAAGACTAGAATTACTCTAAAAAATTATTGGTGTGAAAAAGAAGGCGGGTACTAAAAATTTTACGGATCATAATGAGATAGTTGGCAAGTATGGTATATGCCAAAATGTTAATTTATTCCGGAGTATTTTTAACCCCGCCCTTATTTCGCACCACTTCATTTATAGAATATTTTTCTTCTATGTACGAGAGTAAGGTGAAAATTTCTCGGCCTGACAATGAAAGACTGCGATTTGCAGTTAAAAAATGGTTTTATTTTCTTTACATACTCTCTTTTGATTTCAATACATCTGGTCCAGTGTTTCTCCAATATCAGTATTCCTTCCTGGAAGTGAGAGTCTAAAAGACTGTGAAAATATTCATCTAAGACCCTTCTGGCATGTTATATCGTTTCTGGCGTGTAATGGTGGACTAATGTTTCATCCATGGTGACAAATCGCTGCACAAAATCGGTCAGATCCTTATTCAGTCGTCCCAAACATTGCTGCGACTATTGTTTACGCATTTACTTTTGATCGGCATTCAACAAATGCGGCACCCCTCTTGCGCAGAGCTTTCGCATCCCTAATTCTTTGTGCAAGGTGTTTCGCACACATTCTTCCGTTACCCCCACAGCCTCAGCTATCTCATTCACCTTCACTCGTCTATCATTCAACACGATATCATGCTTTTTTTCGATGATTTCCGGTGTGTTGGCGGATTTTATCCGCCCTTCAAGTGGGTCATCTTCGAGCGACGTGCGACCACGTTTAAAATCAACTGACCACTTTTTCATGGTTAATATGGAAGGATCAGAGTTCCCGTAAATTTTTGCTAACTTCAAAAGAGTTTCCTTGGGAGTTAATCCATCCAAAAAGAAGAATTTTATTATCGCATGATATTCAAATTTATCCATTTTAACGAAAAAAATTCGTGTAAACAAACTACTTGAGAGAACAATTTGAAACTTGCCTTATAAACTAATGACACGTGCACCAAGGCAGGAAACACAAATTTTTGCTGATTGGAGCGCCCTTTTTGCGTCAGGCCGAGAACTTTTCACCTTACCCTCGTATATGATAAAATAAGAAAAAAGTACTTTTACAATAAAAGTGGTATTAAATAGAGGCGGGGCTAAAAGTACTACAGAAAAAATTAAAATGTTGGCAACTTTGCATAATTTATCGGCCACGCTTTGTTGCTTCAGCAATCAAATCAAGTGTGTGGTAATAAGAATCAATCAGTTTCTTGTAAGTCCAAGAAATTTTAATATTAATACGATTTTATACAATTTCTATTAATAGTTTCATTACGTAGGGAGTTTTGTATGGACAAAATATTTTGGCTTAAGGAATTTAGGGATTTTTGTCTCCATGTTGTAGGGACAAATTAAATTTTCATCTGACAACACTTTTCCAAACCATGAATTAGAATAAATTATTATGAAATATGTATGAATATGCTGTGTTTTTAGCAAGCAATTACAAATTGCCTCAGACTTCATTGAATAAAATATAATATAGTGATTCACATCTTCAACGTGTTCTAAAGTTTATCCTTTTTTGTTTTATTTCTAGCTCTACCATATATTTAAAATAAAATTTCCAGAATATTTATAGGTGATAATTAAGTGTAACTATTTAAATTTTAAACCTATATATGCAGATTTTCTGAAACGTTCAATGCAAAAGTTTTCTGTAAAATTTGGAAGAGTTTGTTCACTAAAAAAGTATATGTGTCGAGCATAAAATGATTTTATCATATGGGATTTAAAGTTATATAGGTTATTTAATGTTTTATTTAAATATGTGAAGTCATTTACTAAACAGAATTTTTAATATAATAGATAATTTTTACCATAAAATGTAAAGCATGACAAAATTTAGAATACAAGAGATACATTATTAATGCCAATTTCATCCAAAAAATTGCATAAATAAAGCCATGATTAGTAAAGATTAAATCAAACGTTCACTTTTTTTAATAAAAAATAAGATTATTCTGCGGTCATCGGACAAACTTGGAAGGGAGGTAGAAAACATCACAAGGATTCAGAATTACATAGCAACCAATGACCGCAAATGCTATTTTAACCCTTTAAGAATTCTATGCTTTTGGTTATTTTTAACAATTAAATCCAGATATGAGTGTGGCCAAAGTTGCCAACATTTTAATTTATTCTGGAGCATTTTAGCCCTGCCTCTATTTCATACCTCTAAATTTTTTAAAAGAACTTTTTCTTATTTTATCGTAGTTATATATTGGAGAAAATCATTCTATAAATAAATTGGTGCAAAGTAAAGGAGGAGCTAAAAATTCCTCGGAATAAAATAAAATGTTGGCAGCTATAGTGTGGATCTTGAATGTTCCATTAAAAATAAGTAAATAAATAAATAAACAAAATAAAAAAATGTTTTAAAATGTTTTTCATGTTAATCGTTTCATAAAGGAATATGCATAGTAATAATTCGGCTTCTGATGATATTATTTATAGCACTGATTGCATTAATACTAACATTGTGAAGGATTTTAGGAAATAATGAAGCATACAATACACAATTTTTAAAATATAAACAATAGGCGGAGTGACAAATAACCATCTATGAGCGCTGTCGACTGCTCAGTGTTAAATTTAAACTCGTACCGAAGGTAAACAAAAACACAAGTTATTTGACGACATGGATAAAATGTCAATGTTGCCGTTACTGTTGGCGCCAGCAAAGGCCTCGCATTCTTTTTCTTCTTTTGTTAGTATTTTCCCACCTTCTCTTTCGTTACCTTAACGATTCTCTCTCTGATAGATAGTTCATTGCTGTAAGTTTTCTAAAGAACAAGTGATTGTCAAAAAATGCTAAAACACCAACAGAAGAGGGGTGTGTGATAATCATATCTTTTAACGAGCTCTTCATCGTTTAACCTGCTTTAAAACTCTGGTAACAGCAGAGCGACAACGGCGGCCTCTTTTCATATTCCTTTGATGTGGTATTTGAGCTGTCGCTGGTTGGAGTCGTCGCTCACAAATCTCCTAGTGCGATAATTGCATGGAGACTTTGGTCTCTTTTGTAAAAGAGCTATAAAAAGTAATGTCCTTCTTTGTAAACGTGTGCAAAATTTCAAGTATCACTTTCGGACAACGTATAGTTTATGACTTTGACGTTCTACTTCTGTTGCCAGAGTTTGAAGGCAGCTTTAGAGGAAGGAAATGGCGCATCTTAACGCTTTTTTTTTTTTTTTTTATGAATAACTTATGTATTTAAAAAAGGTCTTGAAACTAATTTATGTTATACATCTTCGGTATGACATGTTTTCTATTAAATCAAGCGTAACTAGTTTTGCTGAGATTCGCAAAAATTTGAAGTGCGTTACGGTCTATGAGAAGTATATTTTTAAACCATAATTTAATATCTTTATACTAGATAAAACAAAACAAAATTAATAAGTAACTTTCTTAAATATACAAAATCATTTTTCCTTTAAAATAAGGCATGATTTTGATCAGCGTAACTGATTGTTTTAGATAGTACCATAAAGTTGTTCTGAATCAATGTTGTATTGATTCTTGAGATATTAGGAAAATATTTCAACGTATATACTTAATTTCATTAAGTAGTACACATTTCACACGGTGCGAATGCACAATATAGGCGATATACAGGGCTACATTAAAAACAATCTTTATAACGCTTTCTCTTTAGAAATAAAACTTTAAAAAATCTTTTGTGAAGTTCTTTACTGCAGATCTAAAAGAAAATGTGCTTTTGTAGGTTTGTTTTTTTGCGACAAATATATTACAAAGTCAATCATTGTTCGAGGTGAAAGCTACATAAAAGAAATCTATAAATATGTTTTTTTTTTTTTTTTTCTTTTTTCTTTAAAGAAAGAAAAAGGTATAAAAATATTTTGTGTGTAGTTTTTTCTTCTTAACTTAAACCAAAATGTTTTTTAGTGTGTCATCATTGAGGCGAAATATATATAATATATATATATATTGAAAATTAAACAATATAGAAGGTAAATACAGTTGAAAAGTTTTTCTAATCAATGCAAACTGCATTATTTTTCATTCATGTTCAGTTGGGATTAAGCCAAATTTCAGTCGGCTAATTTTATATTTTGCCCCCCCCCCCCTCCAATATTTATTGTTCACTATGTCCCTGTTTTTCACCAATATTACAAGTAGTTTAGATATCAAATACAATACGCAAATGCGTTATAAGATAAATCGTACTAAGGTATTTCATTGCTACAAATTCAAGTGAACAGGAAGAAAAATAATAATTAGGAGAGATAAAAATATTTATTTTGTTGTGCTATTTAAATTTTATGTTATAGCTATAATCCTAAAATATAGCAATAAAAAAAATTGAAATAAAGTTTTCGAACCAGAAATATTATAGAATCATTACTTTTTAAAAATATACCACACGACTGCATCAAACCTTACTTCAGCTTTATGGTTCAAATATTGGTTTTCGACTTTTAGTCTGAAGATCAAGAAAAACTTAAAATTGTCCAAATCATAAATTCCAGTGTTGACAATTATGAAGTAATAGGTACGAATTTGCTGTGTTACAGGAAAGGAATTATAAGTTGTCGCAGACGTCATTGCATAAATTTCAGTGAACGTTTTCTGAAGTTTATTTATTTTATTCTTTTGTTTTGTTGCTGGCACTACCATATATTTAAGTTAAAATTTCCAAAGCATTTATATGTGATAATTATGTGTAACTAATTAAATTTCAAACCCATACATATAGATTTTCTGAAACGTTCAATCCAAAGGACTTTTGGAAAAGTTTGTTAACAAAATATGTATATATTCCAAGCATAAAATGATTTTATCATATGGGATTTTAAATTATATGGTGCATTTAATGTTTTATTTAAATATGTGAAGTCATTTATTTAAACATAATTTTTAGTACAGTAGAACCTCAATAAATCGTTTTTCACGGGGTGCTTGAAAAAAGGCAATGAAAGCAGAAAAACGACGAGCGTCAGTAAAAGTCAACACACGAAGAGAACAATGTTTATGGATTAATACACACAATGTATACAATATACTACTAATAAAAACTAATTTGTTACTTTATAAATTGTCAAAAGAAATAAAGGCGAAGCTAAAAATGCTTCGGAATAAAATAAAATGTTGGCAACTATGGTGTGGCTCTCGAATGTTCCATTAAAAAAATAAGTAAATAAAAATAAAGTTTTTCATGTTAATCTTTTTATAAAGGAATATGCATAGTAATATATCGGCTTCTGATGAATGTATATATCGCAATGATTGCATTCATTCGAACATTGTGCCAGATTTTACGAAATAATGAAGCATACAATATACAATTTTTAAAAGATACACAAAAGGTGGAGTTATAAATAACCAAGAAGCCACAGCTTTATCCATCTATGAGCGCTATCGAATGCTCAGTGTTCAATTTAAACATGTACCTTAGGTAAACAACCACCACAAGTTATTTGACAACATTGATAAAATCTCAATGTCACCGTTACTGTTGGCACCAGCGAAGGCGTCGCACTCTTTTCCTTCCTTTTTTAGCATTTTCCCACCACTTCTTTTGTTACCTTAACGATTCTCCCTTAGTTTGATTGGCACTTCGTTGCTGTATGTTTTGTAAGGCACAAGTCTTTGTCATAAAATGACCAGAAGTGGGTGGTGGCAGGGGTGAAAGTTTTCCATGTTTTGACGGAACTCTGCCATCGGCAATATTTTACAATAATCTGTATTCTAGTTGATAAAAAGATATTAGAGTAAAAATACACTCATTTTTTTCTAAATAAAAATAGTGGTGCCGATGACGATAACCACTGTCAACGCTGGCTGATGGGATAATTATATCTTTTACCAAGCTCTTCATCGTTTAGAGGCGGGAAATGACTAATCTTAACACATTTTTTTTATACGTTTTATGCATATATATGTATATATATGTATATATAATTTTGCCATTTCGCAGGAAAGGCACAAAACTGATAAAAACTTGATAAGTTCTGGTACCAATTCATTTTAAACGGATAAATACTTGACTGCAGGTAACTCTGCCCGCTATGTAGAATTTAAAATTTTGTATGTTTCAATATTTCGTACAATCATACACAATCTTTGTATTAATGCAATCTGTACTATAAATACATATAGAAATAGAATTATTACTAAGTACATTCCTTTATTATCATGGTACATTCCTTTATTCGTAGGTACATTCCTTTATTCCTTTATTATCTTAAAAACATTACCATGTAAAAAATATTTTTCAGTGCAACAATCGAGAGCCACTTTCATATATGCATTTTATTGTTAAAAAAAAAAAAAAAAAAAAAGACATTCCTTAAAGAGTTAAAATTTAAATTACGTTTGCGGTCATGGATTCTTATGCAATTTTCAATCCTTGCGATGTTCTGTTAATCCCCTCCAAGTTTATCCTATGACCGTTGGAAAACCGTATATATATTTTCTGTGTTATTTTCCAGCTATGATAAATAGGAGGAGTAAAAAATATCTTACAACAAAAAAGTGGAATTTCAGTAGAAGTGGGTCAGCTTTGTTATATGTTAGGTTTAAGGGGGCTCTTTATTTACAAGGAATATCACCCAAGTGTGATATTCCCATTTCAATGAAATTTAGGCGTTTCTTTAATAGAGGCGTTTCTTTCATATTTGATATGGTATCAAATTTTACTCAAAAATATGCGAAAAATTTGCATTTATACAGCAAGTGAATACTCAAATGAATAATTCAGTTGAAATAATTTTCAGTACTTTAAATTTTCATTTGTAACTTAAACATAAAAGCGCAAAATCATTTTGCTAAATCATTTTTAAGTCACGCCCAAAGGCGGAGCTTACTGTTGATATGTGGCTGATGTGGTTTTTAACATTTTAAAAATTCAATAAATATAGAAAACATGGACGATAGCAAAAATTTATATGATCAAAAATATTTGGTACATATCCTCTATCAGAAATTAAAATTTTACTAAAATCGCAGCCGGACAGTTGGGTGATGCTCCTTATTAGCGTCTCTGAAAGCCGAAGGGAATGCTATTTTATGGGGAATTTCCCCCCGTTATAACTCATTAATAAATGCATATTTTTAAATTATGTTTTCACATTTAGAAAATTCCCAACTTTTTAACAATTTTCAATAAATGATTTCCTTAATTTTTAAGATTCCATTTTTAAGCCAAACAATGCAGAGTTTTCCTATGTGAAACTGTGCATTTTACAACTTAAAAAAAAAAAAAAAAAAAAAAAAAAAAAGTAGAAAGCGATAACCTGTTTAACAGTTTTGAATTTTTGAATGTGAAAGTAGATTTTAAAAACAGGTATTAATTAATGAGTTATAATGGGCCAAAATTCTGTGTAGAAAAATATTGGTTTTGGCTTCTGGGGGCGATAAGCAGAGAATCTGCTTAAAGCTGAATGTCTCGAGACTGAAATTTACATCGGATGCTCTTTGTCCTAGTCTTTCTAATGCGCATTTATACAGGTTTGTATAACTCGAAGCTTATACATATTTTAACAGTATAACGAGTTCCTTTTCCAGATTTTCTGATTTTACTCTAATAAAAAATAAATATTTTATCCGGAGTTAAAGGATACCATGTCACAAAAATTTAATTTTTGAGGACAGTAACCTTTTAAAATATGCACTTATTTGCAACTAGCAGTAATCGTTTAATGATACGTGAACAAATTATCAATGGCATAATGTACTAATGTAATAAAGCGAAAAACGCATATCAAGGAGATGTTGCTAAATCTTTTCATAAATAATAATAATAATAATTTAAAAAAAGAAATAAATGGATATGGTGTCCTTTACTTCCGGGGATCAGAAATGTACTTGCGATATTTTGACACAAAAGATTTTTTTAGAATTAAATAACTTATTTCTTATAAACAGTTCAACAGGGGTCGTATTCTCCACCCTTTTTCAGGACACTCTGGGGAATGAGAATTTTCCTTCTTTATTGCTACCTCTATTTGTATACAATAATTTCAATCCTGTTTCATCACGGCACATTGCTATGAAAATACTACAATTTTTTCTGCATGAAATCAGAGGTGATAAAAAAAGCGAACATTTCTCATTTCTGAGAGTGTCCTGAAAAAAAAGCGGAGAGTTCGAGTCCTCAGTTCAATGGGCAAGATATCGTATACGCCCTATTTTAAAAGCCCAACCCACAAATGAAAACTGCTTTGGATTTACAGCCACCCCTAAAGGATCCTTCAGAGACTGGTAAGTTAAGAAATCTACAAGTCGGCTCTATTGATATTTCTTTGATCTGCTTTAGGAGATCGACGCTCGCTGCCGCTGGCTGCAATCGAAGCTCCCAAACCTCCTAGTGCGATAATTGCATGAGAAGGGAGGTCTCTTTTGTAAAAGAGCAATAAAAAGTAATGTCCTTCATTGTAAATGTGTGCAAAATGTCAAGGGTCGCTTTCGGACAATGGATAATTTCTGAGTTTTGACGCGCTGCATGTTGCTAGTATCTGAAGGAAGCTTTATTTTGTTGAAATTTCTGATAATTGTCTGTTACAATCTTGTGTGATCAAATAGGTGAAAATATTCACTTGGTGTATGTGTTAATAAAACTTTGCGATTATTAGCAGCAACTGTCATCAAGAAGTTAAAAAACACAACATGGAGATGTGATTTGGGAGAAATTAATTAACATAGAGTAGCTCCGGGACAAACATCCTTTGTAAAACAATAATCCACTACACTAAACTTAACTAAATGTTTAACACTTTCGCGGCCGCATGTTTCTGTCTTTTTGACAGCAAGGTACGCCAGTGGGCGTTATTCTTCCAAGTTACAACATTTCAGAACAATTTTTTTTCTATTCTTATTTATAATGAAAATGGGCATATATTATAATTATACCCTTTCTCATCAAAATATCTGTATCCATAGTATAGTCATTGTATAAATATGAATATTGAGTATATTTTTAAGAATTAAAAAACCTACTAACTGAGAAGGAAAGCTCACTGACCGAGTTACAGATTTTCAAATGACGTGAATCCACGTCAGCGGTCACGAAAGTATTAACTATTGCAATGTCTTGTGTAACATATATTAAATAGTTTGTATCACTTTTTAGCACACTCCAAAAACTTACTTTATAATAAACCGTTTTGTAATTACACAAGAATAAATTATGTCTGGAAAACTAATGATTGTACCTGTTGTCGCATCGTATATTTTCAAACGCAATGAATTATTATTTCGACGAAACCATTTATTGGAGAAAAAAAAAAGGTATTTAATTTAGTATTGCATTTATTTTTATATTGTTATAAGAATTTAATATATATATATATATATATATATTGAGAATATATTTTAAGCTTTCCATAGCCTGTACAGTTAAATTGCATTAGGTATTGTTATGGTTGTCTGAACGTACATGTTGCAAAATATTCAACCTGTATAAAAGATCTCAGAACATCTTTATTTTATGGAATAGGAATATCCTCTTTAAATTACTTAGCTTTTCTTATATACAGGGTGATGCTAAGTTCTTGGAACAAACTTGGAAGAGAGTTAGAGAACATCACACGGATTGAGAAATATATAGGAACCCACAAACACAAACGTGATTTAAAGAACTAGCTGTTTTTGTTATTTTTTAATAACAGCCAACTCTTATATAATGCATAGCGGAGTTTTTTAAGCTCCCTCTTCTTTTGGCACCGAAATTTTTGTAGATTATTTCTATGGAGTAAACGAAAATTATTAAGTAGGAAAAAAATTATTCTCAAAATTTACTGGAATAAAATAATAATAATAATAATAATAATAAAAGCAGCGCTAATAATGCCTCAGAATAAAAAAAATATATAAGTTATCGACTCTGTAAAAATAAAATCCAGATTACAAAATTTCAGAACAATTTTTTTTTGTATTCATATTTATAATGAAATGGATATACATTATAATTATACTCTTTCTAATCAAAATATCTGTATCCATACTATATTGATTGTATAAATATGAATATCGAGTATATTTTTAAGAGTAACTCTAGAATGTTGCTTTTTCTTTTTTTTTTTCTTAAGCTTTTTACTTGCTGAGGATTATATAAATAAATACACATAGTAATAAATCTGTTTCGAATCGATGTATTTACGTACTGATTATTTCGTACTGATTGCATAAATACATTCTGTATGATTTTGTGAAATTTACAATGTAAGCCGAGATGCACGTAATCAAAAAGTAGGGGTGTTTAAGAGGATTCCCTGATTATCGTCCCCGGCAATCAAAACGAATGTTAGCATCGGAAATTTATCCTGGATATTATTTAAGATATTCTTCAGTAACTTTCAAGATGATAATTTGTAAAGTACCAAATAAATACTATGAAACAAAAATTCCTGTGTTTTATTAACTCATAGAGACAGAATTATCCGGGAGACATTTTTGCTCTCAACTCTATTAAGAATTAATTAAAAATACATAAACTGTACGGTTTTCTGAACTGCCTTGATTTCAGAATGTTGGATATGCAATAAAAATGGGTGATACCATTCGCAAAAAATGAATATGATGCAAGTTTTATACGTAGAAGACCGTCTAAACAGAATTTCACAACATTAATAACTAGGCGTAACTACCAATCGATCGGCACGAACCACAAATTTATATGCTGGTTTGCGGCGAAATTCGTTAGAGGGGGGGGGGGGCTGTTTTTTTCTTGACTGTACATTAAAATTAGAAATATCTCAGAACGAAAAACGCGTATCAAGGATATGTTGCTAAATCTTTTCATAAAAATAAAAATAATAATAATAATAATTGAAAAAGAGAAATAAATGGATAGGGTGTCCTTTACTTCCGGGGCTCAGAAATGTACTTGCGATATTTTAACAAAAAAGATTATTTTTAGAATTAAACAACTTATTTCTTATAAACAGTTACACAGCGGTCGTATTCTCCACCGTTTATCAGGACACTCTCGGGAATGAGAATTTTCCATCTTTACTGCTATCTCTATTTGTATATAATAATTTCCATCCTGTTTCATCACGGCACATTGCTATGAAAGTACTACAAATTTTTCTGCATGAAATTAGAGGTGATAAAAAAGGCGAACATTTCTCACTTCAGAGAGTGTCCCGAAAAAAAAAGTGGAGAGTTCGAGTCCTCAGTTCAATGGTCAAGATATCGTATACGCCCTATTTTAAAAGCCCAACCCACGAATGAAAACGGCTTTGGATTTCAGCCACCCCTTATTTTGCTAGAAATTTCTGATAATTGTGTTGCAATCTTATGTGATCAAATAGTGAAAATATTCACTTGGTATATGTGTTAATAAATCTTTGCAATTATTAGCAGCGATTGTCATCAAGAAGTTAAAAAACACAACATGTAGATGTGGTTTGGGAGTAATTAATTAACATAAAGGTGCTCCGGGCAGGACTGCCAACCATCTCATTAATAAGCGTAGACTTGTTAATGCCCCTTGAAAATACGCCCCTTTTCCCACACCACTTTATATTTAGAGCAATTCTCTCCAAATAGTGTTACGATTAAATAAGAGTGAAATTACACTAAAAAATTACTGGTGTACAAAAAAAGGCGGTGACTAAAAGTACTACGCTTCATAATGAGATGGTTGGCAAGCATGTCCGGGACAAACATCCTTTGTAAAACAATAATCCACTACACTAAACTTAACTAAATATTTAACACTTCCGCGACCGCATGTTTCTGTCTTTTTGACAGCAAGGTACGCCTGTGGGCGTTATTCTTCCAAGTTACAACATTTCAGAAGAAATTTTTTTGTATTAATATTTATAATAGAAATGGATATACATTATAATTATACTCTTTCTAATCAAAATATCTGTATCCATAGTATATTGATTGTATAAATATGAATATTGAGTACATTTTTAAGAAATAAATAACCTAGGAACTGAGAAGGAAACGCCCACTAACCGAGTTACAGATTTTCAAATGACGCGAATCTACGTCAGCGGTCGCGAAAGCATTAACTATTGCAATGTCTTTGTAACATATATTAAATAGTTCGTGCTAATTTTTAGTACACTCGAAAAATTTACTTTATAATAAACAGTTTTTTAATTACACAAGAATAAATTGTGTCTGCACAGCTAATGATTGTACTTGTTGTTGCATCGTATATTTTCAAACGCAATGAATTATTATAATTTCGACGAAATTATTTATTACAAAAAAAAAAAAAGTATTTAATTTAGTATTGCATTTATTTTTATATTGTTTAAAGAATAAAAAAAATAATGATGAGAATATATTTTAGGCTTTCCATAGCCTGTATAATTAAATTGCATTAGGTATTGTTATGGTTGTCTGAACGTACATGTTGCAAAATATAGAATCTGTATAAAAGATCTCATAACATCTTTATTTATTGAATAAGAACATCCTCTTTAAATTACTTAGCTTTTCTTATATACAGGGTAATTCCAAGTTCATGGAACAAACTTGGAAGAGAGTTGGAGAACATCACCGGATTGAGAAATATATAGGAACCCATGAACACAAATGTCATTTAAATAACTGGCTGTTTTTGTTATTTTTCTAATAACAGTGAACTCTTATAATTGACAGCGGAGCTTTCTAAGCTCCGTCTTCTTTTGGCACCAGAATTTTTGTAGACTATTTCTCTGGAGCAAACGAAAATTATTAAGTAAGAAGAAAATTATTCGCAAAATTTACTAGAATAAAATAATAATAACAATAATAAAAATAAAAGAAGCGCCAACAATGCCCCAGAATAAAAAAATAAAAGTTATCAACTCTGTAAAAATAAAATCCAGATTACAACATTTCAGAACAATTTTTTTTTGATTCATATTTATAATGGAAATGGATATACATTATAATTATACTGTTTCTAATCGGAATTTCTGTATCCATAGTATCTTGATTGTATAAATATTAATATTGAGTATATTTTTAAGCGTAACTCTAGAATGTTGCTTTTTCTTTTCTTTTTTTTTTCCCCCTTAAACTTTTTACTTGCTGAGGATTATAATAAATGAATACACATAGTAATAAATCTGTTTCTAATGATGTATTTATCGTACTAATTCATTGCATAAATACATTCTGTATGCTTTGTTGAAATTTACTAAGTAGGCCGAGATGCACGTAATCAAAAAGTAGGGGTGTTGCAGAGGATTCCCTGATTATCGTCCCCGGCAATGAAGACGAATGTTAGCATCGGACATTTATCCTGGATATTATTTAAGATATTCTTCGGTAACTTTCAAGATGGTAATTTGTAAAGTACCAAATAAATATTATGAAACAAAAATTCCGGTGTTTTATTAACTCATGGAGACATAATTTTCCGGGAGACTTCATACATTTTAGTTTGTAACTCTATTAAGAATTAATTAAAAATAAATAAACTGTACGGTTTTCTGAACTGCCTTGATTTCAGAAAATTGGATATGGAGTAAAAAATGGGTGATACCATTCGTAAAAAATGAATATGATGCAAGTTTTATACGTAGAAGACCGTCTAAACAGAATTCTACAACAACATTAATAACTAGGCGTAACTACCAATCGATCGGCACCAACCAGAAATTTATATGCTGGTTTGCGGCAAAATTCGTCAGACGAGGGGGGGGGGGGCTGTTTTTTTCTTGACTGTACTTTAGAATTAGAAATATCTCAAAAAACTTTTTTCTGCATTAGAATATAAGTGTAATTTGTGTGTTTTTTTTTTTTTTTTTTTTTTTCCACTTATTGTAACATAAGCGAAAAAAAACAAATTGTGTCACGACTTTTGCTTTATTAGCATGAGGCTCTAAACGAGTGAGGTAAGGAACTACGGAAAGTTTTTACACTTTCATGTTTCTATCAACAGAATCTATCTTTTCAGAAATTTTTAGATTTTAATTAATTAAAAGAAACTAATCAGAATTTCGGATATCATGCTTCGAGGTGCACACCAGATGAGGTCGTCACAAATCTCCATGGAAGTACGTGTAGCTCTGCGATCAGCAGTTTTCCTAGAAAGTGCCAGGCATACAAACACTCACACACATATTTTTATGATATGTAGAGATATATATAATTTTAAATATTATTTCAGTTAAAAACAGATTAAAAGGAAAAAATAAAATGCTCATGCAAAATTTCAACAAAGAGACTGAAACTCGTATAAGCTTCAACATATGTTTGGTATCTGCATATAATGGCGAGAACAGCAATTTAAAGTTTAAGGAGAAGAATTAAGAATTTTAAATAATTAAATGAAACAAATCAAAATTTCGGAAATTGGGCTTCGATGTACAACAGGAGAGGTCGATACAAACCTCCATGGAAATATGTGTAGCTCAGCGATCAGTAGTTATCGTACAAAGCGCCAAACATGCACTCACATACACACATCTTTTTATGATACGTAGAGATATATATAATTTTAAATACTCCTTCTGTTTATAACCGATTAAGAGGTAAAAATAGAATGCTCATGTAAACTTTTAACAAGGAGACTGAAACTCGTACATACTTGCGAACCATCTCATTATGAACCGTACAATTTTTAGTACCCGCTTTTTGTTTCACACCAATAATTTTTTAGAGTAATTTTAGTCTTATTTAATTCTAACAGCATTTGGAGAGAATTACTCTAAAAATATAGTGGTGTGAGAAAAGGGGCGTTTTTAGCGGGCATTAACAATTGTACAGTTATTAATGAGATAGTTGGCAAGTATGCTCGTATAAGCCTCGACAGGTGTTTGGTATCGCCATGTTATTGAAAGAACAACAATTTAAAGTTTAAGGAGAAGATTTCAAGCTATACTGATTATTATTTTTATTATTAACACAAATGAAAAACAAATTCGAACAAAAAGATTAAAAGAAAACTTTTCAAAAGAGACCGGCTAGCGAATTTTTCCTACTTGTATCGTCAAGTTGGTCTGCGGTAGGAGAATTTAAAGCACTGTTTCCAATTAATTCTAGGTCGAGATGAACATTAATATTTAATTGTTGTATGAAATCATTAAGATTGGGAATTTTAATTTCTCTATAATTTTTTTAATTATGTACGTAGTACGGAATAAATATTCATAATATTCTATAGATAGTTCTTAACTTACAAGGAAACATTCAAAAGGTGTCGTCTTCAACAAATATTGAAAAAAAATATATGCGATTCTACTCTTCATAAAACACAAGAAAGTGAAAAAATTATCGGCTGAAATAAATTACAGCGACCACAAAAAAGTAGCAAAATTAAGCATATTTGGCGGTTTCACACTGTCAGGCGATTGATTTTGAATACTTGGCGGAGAAGCAAAACACGGTTCTGTTCGTACACGGCAATCTCGGTGCTTGCGAACGTATCGCCTCACAGCACTAAATCGCCAAATATGCTTAGTTTTGATAATTTTTTGTGGTCGCTATAATTCATTTAAGCAGATAATTTTTCCACTTTCTGATGTTTTATGAAGAGTAGAATCACGTATATTTTTTCCAATATTTTTTGAAGACGACACCATTTGAATGTTTTCTTGTTAGACTATGTAAAATTATTTTTCTTTTTCTGATGACATATAAAATAAAAATAAATCTTCTTTTATTATATAATTTATGATTGTTTTTAATTCATATTATGTAAGAGGGTGTATAATTTCAAATTATGCGAAAAATTTTTTATCTTGTTAAATGGAAAACTTTCCTGAGCATAAACAACCGTTTATTATCTAATATTTAAAACAACACGTGGCAAAAGTAAAATTTATAATTTATTCTGGTAATCAGATATTGATAACTTTATAAAAGTGCATTGCTAAAAAATGTAGTACATTGAATTTTTGAACTCAAATTGCACAATAATATATTCAAACTCTTAATCTTTATAGCAAGTGTGAAACATAATTTCTTGTGTTTAAATTTTTATTATGAGGTATACCGGAAAATTCTGTTGAATACATTTAAATTTATAAAGACCTTTGAATACCGAACGTACCCTTTGATTCCCTTTGTACCTTCGTACCCTTTGAATTTATAATCACCGGAAACAAACTAGGAACATCAGGTGCACCTTTTAACTTTTGACTTTTGAGATCTAACAGCTTTCAAGCTAATACTTGTAACATGTTTGCTTTATCAAATGCGATTTTCCAAGCTTGAAAGTGATTAAAAATATCGTTAAATTGCAAAATCAAAAGCCCCACTGATGGCCAAGAGTCCGCTCTGGAAGCTGCTGTATGGGAAGTGCCGGGTTCGTTCCCAGTTCTCGCTCTTCGGCTTAGCCTTTCGGAGTATGCGTGGTTTTCTCTGAAACTCGCTTAAAAATGGGATAGGATATCCTTAGAAAGACCCTCCAGTGAGGATATTCCAACCACACTTTTCACCACTCCACCAAGATTCTTTTGTTGTCAATTGGCCTTAACACCTACATCATCGCCACCAAAATAAAGCTTGTTTCAAGCAAACTAGCAGGCTTCGCCCGCTTCGCTGAGCACTATATTTAGAGAATTTTTTTTAATTGAATAACTGAAACGTTTAAATAAATATATTTCGATTGGCGACTACTTTCTTCGCAATTTTAGTATGGGATCTCCTTGATAATTTCAATCATTTTTTGAACTTCTTGAATCTGTGCAACAAAACTATTATTAAAAGTAATATTCTCGAAAGCAGTCAAAGAAAAATGTTAATTCTTCGAATATTCTAGAAACATTTGAAGCTGTTACTCGTACAGTAAAAGTAACTGTGCAATGAATAGTCGAATTAGAGAACGCACGTAAGTCATTTTCGCAGCAATCACTATAACGCACGTATGTACGCTTCACGCATATGGAAACGAAAAAAAAAAAAAAAAAAATGGTTGGACAGTCCTACACCGCTGTGCATGAATTTCAGAACACAGGAAACTCGGTTACACGGCAATCACTATCATGCATGTTAAAACCAAAAAACATCACTGGACAGCCATACCCGCTGTGCATAAATCTCAGAACACACGAAACTCGGTTCCGCGGCAATCACTATCGCGCATGTTAAAACCAAAAACCATCACTGGATACCCCTACCCTGCTGTGCATGAATCTGAAAACGACGAAACTCGGCTCCACGGCAATCACTATCACGCGTGTTAAAACCAAAAAAATATCACTGGACAGCCCTACCGCGCTGTGCATAAATCTCAGAACACACGAAACTCGGTTCCGCGGCAATCACTATCGCGCATGTTAAAACAAAAAAACATCACTGGACACCCCTACCTCGCTGTGCATGAATCTGAAAACGCACGTAACTCTGTTCCACGGCAATCACTGTCAAGCATGTTAAAAAAAAAAAAAAAAAAAAATACTGGACACCCCTACCTCAAAACAATGAAAATCAAATAAGCCAATCAAATCTCTCGTAATTCCTCATAACGTAGCTCTAGTTCAACCTAAAATACACTCAAATCAATGAAAATCAAATAAACCAATGAAATCTCTCGTAATTCCTCATAACGTAGCTCTAGTTCAAAGTAAAATACATTCAAATCAATGAAAATCAAATAAACCAATCAAATCTCTAGTAATTCCTCATAACGTAGCTTTAGTTCAACGTAAAATACACTCAAATAAATGAAAATCAAATAAACCAATCAAATCTCTCGTAATTCCTCGTAACGTAGCTCTAGTTCAAAGTAAAATACACTCAAATTAATGAAAATAAAATAAATCAATCAAATCTTTCGTAATTCCTGATAACATAGCTCTAGTTCAACGTAAAATACACTCAAATCAATGAAAATCAAATAAACCAATCAAATCACTCGTAATTCCTCATAACGTAGCTGTAGTTCAACGTAAAATACACTCAAATCAATGAATATCAAATAAACCAATCAAATCTCTCGTAATTCCTCGTAACGTAGCTCTAGTTCAAAGTAAAATACACTCAAATCAATGAAAATCAAATCAATCAATCAAATCTTTCGTAATTCCTGATAACGTAGCTCTAGTTCAACGTAAAATACACTCAAATCAATGGAAATCAAATAAACCAATCAAATCTTTCGTAATTCCTCAAAACGTAGCTCCAGTTACACATAAAATACACTCAATCAATGAAAATCAAATAAACCAATCAAATCTCTAGTAATTCCTCATAACGTAGCTTTAGTTCAACGTAAAATACACTCAAATAAATGAAAATCAAATAAACCAATCAAATCTCTCGTACTTCCTCATAACGTAGCTGTAGTTCAACGTAAAATACACTCAAATCAATGAAAATCAAATAAACCAATCAAATCTCTCGTAATTCCTCGTAACGTAGCTCTAGTTCAAAGTAAAATACACTCAAATCAATGAAAATCAAATCAATCAATCAAATCTTTCGTAATTCCTGATAACGTAGCTCTAGTTCAACGTAAAATACACTCAAATCAATGGAAATCAAATAAACCAATCAAATCTTTCGTAATTCCTCAAAACGTAGCTCCAGTTACACATAAAATACACTCAATCAATGAAAATCAAATAAACCAATCAAATCTCGTGTAATTCTTCATAACGTAGCTGTAGTTCAATGTAAGATACACTCAAATCAGTGCAATAAACCAGTAAAATCTCTCCAAAGATTCTGCATTCTACGTCATTATAGAAATGGGAAGTTTTATTTTTATATTTTTATTAATTAAAAGAAAACTAATCAAAAATTCGAAAATCTGACTTCGATGTGCACAATGACCCTTCGGAGGGCACCTTTGTGTTAAATCACGTGACTGTCCGAGCAACCGTTTTCGAGAACAGTGAAATATACATATATATATGTATATATACAAATATTACTCACTTAGTAGTATAAGATATGCTGTTGATCTAGTTGAGAGTTGATCCACGTGAAAGAAGAAATCGGTAAATAACTTGTTTTTATTTTTATTTCTTGGACTTAGAGAAAGTTAACGCTTACCGGTCAAAGTATTTTTCTCTACTGGTGAATATTTTACATTGCCTCACTAGCGGGCGTATAAAAGGGCGTACATGATGCCACAGAACATTTAGTAATTGTGGGAGGGAGAAATGCCGTAACATACTCCCCACCTTGAAATTTTTAAATTTCAAGAATAATATACCATATAAATAACATGAATCTGATATGAATATTACATTATACAATGATGATTATGCATAATATAGGTTGCAAACAAAATAATATGTAAATTATAATTAAAGATATGTTCCGGAACATTTTATATACATTATACACACAATACATAATATAAAGAAAATTAACTTACACACACATAAGCTACAATGTAAACAAGTCTATTTTACCAACGCATTATATACATATGTACAGTTAAACCACAGCCTCCTTAACTAGATGCCTGTCGCGTAGCTCTGAAACTAGGCAACAGTTGAAGCGGTAGACAGCGCCACCTAGTACAGATTATAAGTCTTTTTTTAATCAACTGTCACGAATAATTTTAAGAAGTGATACATATATAATCAACGTTTCTTCAATTCTATTCGCCTTTTATATATATCATATCCCACGTTTCAAAACTTTTGGTGGCTGTTGAATAAAAAGGTAGCGTAATCTGTACCAGGTGGCGCTGTCTACCGCTTCAACTGTTTCCGAGCTACGCGACAGGCATCTAGTTAAGGAGGCTATGGTTAAACCTTATTTTTCAAAATATGGATATCATCCCAAGATTGTAAAGAATATGAATCATAAGAATATTTTATTTTTATTTATTTATTTTATTTTTTAATTTATTGTTAGTTTTGAGTAATGTTGAAAAGCTTATATTATTTCCTTTTATCGCAAAGAACCTTTTATTCAAAGTGGACCTTAACACAAAATACGATGACATTGGGAAAATACAAAAATTTAAAGCACGACTGGTAGCTCAGGGATTTCTCCAAAAATTTGGGAAAGATTATGATGAAACATTTGCACCAGTGGTGTCCTATACAACAATATGCTCTTTCCTAAGCTCTGCAGCTTACCACAAATTAAAGGTAAGACACATAGACATTAAAACAGCATTCCTACACGGTGACTTAAACGAAGAGCTGTATATGAAACAACCCGGTGGATTCGCTAATCCAGGGGAAAAAAATAAAGTGTGTAGGTGAAACAAATCAATTTATGGACTTAAACAAGCTGCTAGAGCTTGGTACTTAAAAATTGGGAGTTTCCTAAAAACCCTAAATTATGTTGAGAGTAAAGCCGATTCGTGCTTCTATGTAAACAATACGTTAGACAACATTTCGTTTATTATAGTCTATGTCGTGATATCTTAATTGCCGGAAATAACAGGCAAATCAATGAAATAATAAGGAAATTAAGCAAAGAATTCGAAGTTAAGAATTTAGGAGAAGTTAGTTTCTATTTGGGCATGAAAATAACTAGAAATGATAGAGGGGATTTTGAAATAAATCAAAAACTGTAAATCGAAGAGTTAGTACGAAAATTAAATTTAGAAACCTCTAAACCAACATATACACCAATGGAAACAAATTATTTAAAATTTGATGATAATGATAACCCATTAGAAAACAACACTAAATACCGACAAACAATAGGAAGTTTGCTATATTTGGCTACAGTTAGCCGTCCTGACATATTATCAGCCTTAAACTTATTAAGTAGGACAAATGAACGTCCAAGAAAAAAGGACTGTGAAACAGTAAAAAGAGTATTGAGGTATTTAAATACAACAAAAAATCTAAATCGTTATCAGTACCGATGAAAAGCCTAAACTAGTAGTTTACGCAGATGCGGACTGGGGAGGAGACAAGTCCAACAGAAAATCAACATCAGGCAGTGTCTTCATGCTAGGTTGGTTGGTTGGTTGGTTGTAGGATTTAAGGCCGATTGACTCCTGATGTGTCCTAGGCCTAGAGGGGGAATGCCCTCCGTGGGGGTCTTTCTAAGGGGTCCTAGCCCGTATTTACGCAAGTTTCGGAGGAAACCACGGAAAACTCCGAACGTCTTCATGCTAGGAGAAAATCCTATTCAATGGATCACAAAACACCAAATTTGCGTTGCACTTTCTTCGGCTTAAGCTGAATTTATTTCCACTACGACAGCTGCGAAAGAAATTGTATGGACACTAAAATTATTAAAAGACTTGTACTTACCTCAAGAGTTACCTATCAAAATTTTTGAAGACAATATTTCATGTATAAAATTGATAGACAATGGATTTTCTGGTAAACTAAAACATGTTGATCTACAATACAAGTACTTAAAAGATCTGAAAGAAAAAGATGTCATAGAAATTGAATATTGTCCAAGTGATCAGATGACTGGTGATATCGTTACCAAGGCACTTCCAAGGCAGATTCACGAAAATCATAGAAAGAAACTGAAACTGATTAGTGAAACTTAAAAGATTTATGGAGCTGATGGGGTGGGGGAATTGATAAACATTTCATCATCTCCATAAACTTTTTTCATTCTTTTATTGTTATCTATTCCAGAACTATATAAACAATCTAATTTCTTCTGTAATTAAATGTAACCTTGAACATCGAAAAGCGCGTGGGCGAAAAGAATTATAGAGTGATAATGACTTTTTCTCTCTAAATAAGCATTTATAAACTGTAATTTACTTTAAATGTCATAATAGAAAAAATAATTTATGATGCATAATAATATACTCAAATATGTAATTTAAATTCTTTTTGTAGTCTGTAATAAGTTTTCAATCAGAAGGGATGCATGAATATGCATTTCTTAAAACATTCTAATAAAGCTAATTAAAACATCGAATTGTTTGCAGAATCATTTAAACTAATTTAAATAATTATTTTTTGCATTATTAGTTAAAAACATAAGCTTATAAGAGTATAATTAACAAATGTAAAACTCTGGAAAATTCATCAGAATCAAGAAGACCAATTGGAATATAGTTTGATGCCAAGAGATGAAGCTGCTACTGAACTACTGCATACATGGTAAGTGAAGAGTTTATTGTTTTTCTTTAAAGTCTTACCTTGTATTACGTATATATCTACCAATGTACTAAAGTATTTTACTAATAAAAGCAACACTCACAAACTTTAATCAAAATTTACGAAATATGTTTTTTTCCACTAACTAACTAAAATGAAGCACGTGTACAGAATCTCTCATTAACCCTTTTTGCAGAACACTGATTGTGCTTACATAATAAAGCGAGTCATAAGAATTATGTTTATCGGTATATTTAATCAAAAATGTTACAATCTATTTCGTAAATTGCGTGTTACGAAAATTGCATGTTACATAAATTGCTCATCTCGAATTCTTTTGTGGTAGTGCCACTTTTGTAGTAGTTCCACATTAAAGAAAAAAAAAAAAAATCATTTATATAACGATTTACAACCAATAAATCTTTGAATTACACTTTAATAAAATAAAACTGTTATAGATAAAAATAAATGTATACATGTAATTGAAACTTTTACAATAAAACATGCTTGGAAAAAGTAAACACATCGTTAAGCATACATGTAATGAATCATAAAATGAGATTCCCGCACAATTTAGACTACCAAAATTAAGTGCTTTTATTTCCTTATACAAAGTACAGTCGGTAACAAAAGTCTCCGAACACTAGCAAAAATTCCTATGTAAAAAAAGTACACTTAATACAGTTTTGTTAAATAAATCCTTGTCGAATCCTGTTCTTAGTCAGTCTGAAAACAGGATTCGACAAGGATTTATTTAACAAAACTGTATTAAGTATACTTTTTTTATATAGGAATTTTTGCTGGTGTTCGGAGACTTTTGTTACCGACTGTATAAGGAAGTATAGTAATTCCGATTTGCGAAATAGATTTTGTATTTCGCATAACTCAAAAATGAATGATCGTAAAATATTGCAAATTTATGTACGTGACTGTTATGAAGTCTAGTTGTACACCTGTACCTTAGATTTTAATACCAATTCCAGTTTCAGAGATATCAACAACTTTACACGAATTTTCGTGACGTCTGTATGTAAGCATGTGTGTATGTGTGTGTGTGTGTGTGTGTGTGTATGTGTGTGTATCTCGCATAACAGAAAACATTTGGACATAGAACGTTGCGAATTGTTAAATAGTTTACATTAGTTTTTAGATTTTTAAAATGTAAATTTCTGTTTTATATTATTCTGCTGGATGATCACTAGTAAAAAAAGTTAATATATCTGTGATGATAAGTATAAAGGATTTAAGTCCATATTCTTGATTTTTCAGGAGACGAAAAATAAAGTTTAACTAGCTAAAAACAAATCAGAAGAATGGATTAGGGAAAAGGTATTTCGATGATTTTTACCCTTTATACCATTCAGTGGTTGTCAACCTTCATTTAATAACGGGAAAAATTGAATTAAATATTTTATACCATACATGAATGGTAAATTTCTAAATTGGTCCTTTTTTTACCAATGGATTTTCTCAAAGACTAAATGACATGGGCTTAAATCCTTTATACCAATCGATAGAGAATTTTTTTCTGAGTCTCACTATGTACTTAACTCAAAATCGACATTTTTGGACTTAAATCCTTTATACTTATCAGTACAGATATAATATCTAAATTTTTTATATATTTACTTATTTTACAATTTTAGAAGTAAGATAACGGGCCAGGGTTTTATATTAATATATTTTTGCGTGTTTTGCTTATTTTAAATTCACTATTTTTTTTTTTTTTTTTTTTTTGGCTTCTTCATGATATTTCTAAAAAACGCTTTTTAAAATTGACGTGGAAACATAATATTTTACCAAAAATATTTTCTGTAATTCTGTTATACCGTAATTCTTTATGTTGTTTCAACATAATTCAATATTTTGTTTCTCATATCTTAAGTCAGAATAAAGCTTTGTTTTTAGAGTATTTTCTACTGTTACATCATTTTTTTCTCGCATTCAAATTCGTCATTTAAAGACACTATCAGGGATGAAAGAAAACAGTTCCGCTTTCTTTGCCCCTAGTATTTTTTCTACAAAAATATCTATCCTATAAAAATCACAAAAATAAAAATGTAAAAAAAAAAATTCTGTATAGTAATACTGAATGCAGCAAATACGGAACTCTTTCAACCTGTCGTTATATCCTTTTCAGGGAACTCGCACGGAGGGCAACTCACATATAGGCTTAGGGCCCTAGAGCAAAGTTGCCAACATTATAATTTTTCCGGAAAATTTTTAACCCCGCCTCTGTTTCATCCCACTATTTTTAAAAGAATATTTTCCCTTATTTTATTGTAGTTATACATAGGAAAAAATTATTCTATAAATAAAATGGTGCGAAATAAAGGCGGGGCAAAAATTGCTACGAAATAAATTAAAATGTTGGCAACTCTGCTATGGTTATTTGTATAAAATGGTGCACGATAAAAGACACCATTTATACAGAATTATATAAAAGGAAATCGATTTTGTATAATGCATTATAAAATTACACCTAATAATCTGTTTCCAGTTTCAAAACGGCGCCCGTCGCGTCATCTGGCGAAGAAAATTCTTCTCCCCATCTGTAATATGACAATAGAGCAAGCGGCAGGAAGACCACACCACTTTGCGAGCAAACTAATCACGTGATTTAATTACAGCGTGCGAATTCAGACTTACAGTGTCTGTTTAACCCATTTTATCCCAATTTATTTATTTTGCTCAAATTTGAGAAAAATTATATTTTTTAAGGCTAATTAAACCTAAATAAACTAAATACGAAAAAATTTGAAAAAAAAAAAATTTTTTTTTTGCTTATCCACCTTGTACACAGGACATTGAAATAAAGAGGATGAAATTTGCACTTATATGTTTTCTTTTTGCACTTATATGCATTCCAAATATAAAGTTTTGCTTTATCTGTATAATACTTTCTTATTTACATGATAGCTCTCCAGAAAGAATTTTCAACGCAAAGAGAATATAAACCACGCTCCATAATGTAATGATTAAACAAAGATTAACAAAGGAGGAGGAGGAGGTGAGACACATAACACGCTAGCAGGAGCTTATATCTGTACTGATAACTATAAAGGATTTAAGTCGATATTCTTGATTTTTCAGGAGACGAAAAATAAAATTAAACTAACTAAAAACTAATAAGAAGAATCGATTAGGAAAAGGGGATTATGTTGATTTATACCCTTTATACCGCTCAGTGATTGTCAACCTTCATTTAATAAAGGAAAAAAAATTAATTAAATATTTTATGCAAAGATTCATGCTAAATTTCTGACTTGAATCTTTTTTTACCAATGGATTTTCTCAAACACTAAATGACATGGATTTAAATCCTTTATACCAATCGATAGAGAATTTTTTTCTGAGTCTGACTATGTACTGAATTCGAAATCGACATTTTTGGACTTAAATCCTTTACACTTATCAGTACAGATATATACCATTATATATTCCAGCTGAAAAAATATTCGCACCAAGCAAATTCTGATTTTTATATGCCATTTGTCCTGTCTTTTAAATAGGACAATGGGTTAAAATTAACTTGGCTTTCTGACTAATTACAGTCGATAACCAAGCAATGAAAATGAAGAGCTAAAGTCTTTTTGATGCTGAATTTAACAACCACGAACCCTAAGAAAGACTTATTATTAAGTATACAGAATTTCTGGTACAAATTTATTAATAATTAAAATGTCTATTTTCGAAGTGTGTCACTATAATAATATATAATTTTGAATATTTATATAGCAGCTTACTTTCCAAGTTCCTTGGACATTTTTAGTACCCGCCTTTTTATTCACACAAGTGTTTTTTTTTTTTTTTTTTTTTTTTAAGAGTAGTTTTATTCTTATTTAACTGTAACTGCATTTGGAGAAATTTACTCTAAAAATAAAGTGGCGTGGAAAAGGGGGCGTGTTTTAAAGGGGCGTAACAATGTTATGATTTTATTAATGAGATGGTTGGCAAATATGTTATAGAATTATATAACAGTTTATTGTTTCTTCATTTTTCCCCCCTGTTTATTTGAATTTGAAGCAATAAAATATTTTAACACGAGTTGCCTTATTTATAGCCACTTTGCACATTAAAATCGATAATGGTGATCCTGTAATAATGGTGACAACATTTTTTTTTTTTTTTTTTTTTTTGAAATCGTATTGTATTCTTGAAAGAATAAAGTCAAACAATAAAGATCTAAATAGAATCTAATTTTTGAACTAGAACAATTTAAGCATGAAACTTCATTTAGTAGTTTTTTCCTCAACTCAATTTATATATCCGTGTGTAAACAATCGTAAATAAAAAAAGTTTTGTTTGTTTTTCTTTTGTGTCAAGATAAAATTAATATGTATATGTACAGGGTGATTCTGTGATCGTCGCACAAATTTGGAGGGGAGGTAGTGAATGTCACAAGGATTCAGAGATTGTATAGGAACCCATGTCCCCAAACTTCATTTTAACTCTTCAAAAAACGAGTGATTTTGCATGGCGTAGTTCACAAATGTTGCATTCTTTAAAAAAGCATTTTTACATGCTAAAGTTTACATAAGTAAATAAATTCTGTATTTATCAATTATTTCATCGCAGTAATTCAAATCTAAACTGCGTTCAATTCTATCAATTCCTTCAATAGTTATGATTTTTTTAGATGTCTACAGACTTATAGGACGTCCTGTATTTAATTTGTTTATATACAATTTGTTTATATGACGTTTCTCACGACATTCACAAAGGAATATGCAAAAACAGGGGTCGTACTCTCCGCCCTTTTTTCAGGACACTCTCAAATATGACAAATTTCCGCCTCTATTCCTACTACTATTTTTTTACAATGATCTCTAACCAGATTAATCTGGAGACATTTCTATAAAAAGTACCATAAAAATTTCTGCATGAAATTACTGGTGGCAAAATAGGAGAAAAATTCTTATACTTAAGTGTGTCCTGAAAAAGGGGCGGAGAGTACGACCCCTGGCAAAAAAAAAAAAGACGCATCTTTCACAAAGGAATATGCAAAAAAAATGACGTATCTCACACTTATGATTAAAGCAGATATGCATTTGAATGGATGTGTGAAATTTAGTGCCGCTGCTGAAATTGGTCACCTCCACACCTGATACATGCCCTTGTCCGCTTACGAACGGAAACCACAGTAGCTCTTAGCGAAAGCTCATCCCTCATTTTATTATTGCATCATCGAGCTGGCTGCTTAAATCTTGCAAACTGGCAGCTTCTGTGCGCTAAACTTCTTGCTTCGGGAAACCCCAAACATAGAAGTCCAATGGAGTGGGATCTGGCGATCTAGGTGGCCAAGGAACTGGCCCACTACGACCAATCCATCGTGGATACTGCTGAGTCAAGAAGTCCCGAACGGCATTGGAAGAACGTGCAGGGGCCCCATCGAGTTGGAAAACGATTTCCGCTCATTGGGGTACAGGAATGACATCAAGTAATCCTGGAAGATGATGTTCCAGAAAGTCCAAATATGTATTGCTTGTCAGATGACCTTGGAACACATGTGGACCTATCAAGTGATCGCCAACCACTCCAAGCCAAACATTTAAGCTGAATCGCATCTGGAACGATGAGTTTCGTGTTACAAATGGATTTTGTTGAGCGTAATGATGCCAGTTAAGTAAATTTAACATGCCATCCCGAGTGAAAAGTGACTCATCTGTCCATAGTATCATTCTAAGGAAATGGTGTTCCTCAATATCTCGCTCTAAAAGCCAGCGGCAGAATGTTACCCGCTTTTGGAAATCTCAGCGGCGTAATTCTTGTACCGGTGTGAAGTGGTATGGATGATACTGGTTTTTGCGCAAAACATTCATTACTTTGGGAGATTTCACCTTCTCTCGCAAGTGATCATTTGAAGTGCCGGTTCCGTGAGTGTTGCATGGAAGAATTTTCGCTCCCAGTTTTTCTTGTGTTTATAAAGTGTTTCTGTGTTTTGTAGTTAAATATTTTAATTTTATGCTTTTAAAAGTTCTTTAATAGTGTTCAGTTCATCTTCCGGTGAAAGATTATATGTGTGCAGTGAAATTATATTGGTAAATAGTGAAGTTATTGTGGGTTTTTGTCAACTTTGTCATCTGTCAAGATTTTACTTTTTCAAGTTTCTTCATATCAATGAATTTCAGCTATTATAATAGTATATATCTTTCTTAATTTATGCTACAGACAAGCTACAATTCTAAAGGTAAAGAAACAAGTAGTTTCAAGGAGTTACTTCTGTGTTTTGTGTCATAATTAATGATATTCAAGTTTGAGTAAATTTTGAGTTATGCAATTTAACAAAGAATTAGTGTTCATTTGTATATTATTCTATCTATTGTACATATTTTAAGTGCTGCATGTTAATGAAAGGTAGAAGTGTATTGGTGCTAACAGTTAAGAACCTACTGTAAATATAATTTACATAAATAAGTGAAAAGCGTTTTTTATACTTACTGAAACTGTGGGCCCCCATTTTGGTGAAACGCCCAATTCGCCATCTTTGTTGACGTATTTCTAAAATTTATTTTTCAAGTTTCATTAAATTAAATGGTTGATATATTTATTGATTGAGCAATTATTATATATAATTTAAGCAACAGTTAATTAAATTTTTCTCAAGGCCAATTTTACTAGAATTGTGACTTAATTACTAATTACATTTTAATTAAATAGTTAACCCCTTAACGCGCGGTGTCCTCGCTGCAAGGACGTAATATTTAAAATCCAGCTGCAAAAATTCATCCCGGAAATTTTTTAGCAAAAATTTACGTTTATAACATATCAGGAAAGGCCGTTTTTTTTTAACCTTAAAATTAAAAATTTCTTTTAGTTTAATTTAGTTCATGAATTCCGGTGGCAGTATAATTTAAATGATCCGAATTGTCTTGCGCCGCAAAGGGTTAATTTTCACAAATTTTATTATCAGCAGTATTCACTGCTCCACACATAAGGCAAAAGTCATAAGAAACACTTTCTACTATTAGAGATTCCTTACGAGTTATTATAACGTAAGAGAGTAACTGTGGTGGAAATAGCATTAGGTAACTTTCAGCATATATATAGAGTGAGTAATGGCTCAAAAAATAAACGTTGAGTGCAAATCGCACTTACTAAAGAATATAAAAACTCATACAGATACTATAATGACAAGAATCAACGAAAGGACCGGACAAAAAGTAGCAAAAGAAATGTGTGATGTGGTCTATAAACTTATTATGGATATTATGGTCGACTGCGCTGCATCGGAATCCAAACATGAGAGACTCATGGGTAAATTTGAACAGTTGGAAAAAGATTTTGATAAGGAATTGAAGAAAAATACGGAAATAGACAAAAAATTAAAAGAGATAAAGGTAATCACATCAGAAGCAATAGGAACGAAAGAAGACAAATTAATGGATGATTATACTATAATAATTACACCAATAGAGAAGAATATACATAAAAAGGTCTTCTTAAATAAGATTACAGATATTAGTAAGGCAAATCATTTGGAAAGATCTAAAGATGTTATAATTAACAAAGAGGGGAAGGTAATTGTAAAGACTGGTACGCAAGAGGGAGCTACAGAGTTATTAAATGTTTTGGAAAAAGATGATGACTTAGAAAAGACAGCAACTGCAAAACTTGGAAAAATAAAAAACAATAGAATGATAATTTTTAATGTAGACGAGACAGTGGAAGAGGATGGTCTCAGGGAAGAATTAAAGGAAACAGTAAATTTGGAAGAGAAAGAGTTCGATGTAATAAGGAAATTTAAAAGCAAAAACGGAAACCATTGGATAATTGACGTGGACAGATCTACAAAACAAAAGTTATTAGCGAGGGGAAAAATCATAATAAATTTTCAAAGGGTCTACATTAAAGAATATGTCAATATTCTGAGGTGCTTCAAATGTCAACTTTTGGGTCACACGCAATTTAAATGTAACAATGATGTAAGATGTTAAAAATGCGGTGATAACCATGATGGAAGACAATATAGTGTGGACTTAAAAAGATGTTTGAACTGTAATGTTGAAGATCATTCTTCAGATGATAGAAGTTGTCCTACTCTTGTGAAGTATAAGGCAGAACTTCTGACTAGCAAACCGCCACAAAGATTATAACGCTGACCTCGATGGGCTCAAATGTAAATGGTAAAATTAAAATAGTCCAAATTAACTTGAATTTCTGTAAAGCTGCAAGTGATAATCTTTATAATTTCATAATAAGTAATAAAATCGACATAGCTCTAGTGCAAGATCTGTATATTTTTAATGGTAAACTTATCAGTATCGATAGTTCTTGGCGCGTTCACTTATCAGTTAATAAGACCTCTGGTATCATAATTATAAATAATAATATTCAGAACAACAGAATCTTGGTTTTGCAGCATGCCGTGTTCGTAAATATACTAACAGATTTTGGGATTATTACAATCTCCTCTCTGTATATTTCTCCTTCTACTGACCTGGAAAACAACCTGGAAGAGATCCCAGACGAAATTAGAAATCTTAAGTATCTCCTTTTAGCAGGAGACTTTAATGCCAAAAATAATCTTTGGGGATACAAAAGAAATGATGATAGAGGTTATTGTATTTTGGATTTCTGCAACTCTAAAGATTACTGTATTTTAAATGATCCTCTCCAGCCCCCAACGTACTGGACTCCAGACAACTTTGGTTATCCTGATCTTGCTATTTCAAGCCCATCGCTCTACGATAGCATTAAAAACTGGTCTGTTTCAGTAGAAGAATCTTGTTCAGATCATCGTTATATTTTATATGATCTTAATTCCTCTTTTCCTCATCTGTCTTACAATAGGTTTGCTACTAAATACTTTAAGCCTGGAAAACTTAAACATCTGATTTTGACAAAACTTAAGCCTTTGGAAGATGATCTGATTCATTGTCCAACTGCACATTATTTTGATTTATTTTTCGATCAACTAAATAGTACAATAGAAAATATCTCTTTACAAATCTATAAAATAAAATCTAAAAATAGGCCTGTTTCCATTTCCTGGTGGAACCCTGAATTAAGGTCCAAAAGAAACCAAATTAAAGCACTATATAGGAGATTTAGGAGAACTGGAGATATAGATACCAAAATCAAACTTAAACAGGCAAGAGCTATCTATAAAAAACAAATTAAATCAGCAAAAGTAAATTCCTGGAAAAATTATTGCTCAAATACTAACAAGATTTTTGGCAAAGCCTTCTCTGTTTTAAAGTCAAAAAGTAATTTTCACACCCTTAGTAACTTGGACGGCATGCCTTCAGATTCTAGTGTTATTGATATTGATAAAAATTTGTTAGGTCATCATTTTTACATAGTTGACGAGTCCATAACTGAGACCTGCCTTTCACTCAGTGCTTCCCCTGTTCATATCAAAGAATTGGAATATTCCATTAACTCTTTTAATAGTAACAAGGCACTAGGACCGGACAGAGCAGACTTAAGAACCTGGAAATTTATTCATAAAACTATCCCTACATTTTTGGTTACCCTATGCAATAAACTAATTACATCTTGCTATTTTCCTAAATGTTGGAAAAGTGGTATTGTTATCTTCTTTAGTAAATTGGGTAAGACTCCTACAAGTCCTGCGTCCTATAGACCGGTTTTCCTGCTGAATACGGCAAGTAAAATCGTTGAAAAAATAATAGTCAACAGACTCACCTATTATCTTGAAAGTAATAATCTTCTGAGTAGAAACCAGTATGGTTTCCGGGAGAACCTTAGCACTACCAAGTGTCTTAAAAGATTAATTAATGAAGTAAAAATCAGAAAAGGGAACTATAAATATACTTCCACAGTTTTCTTTGACATCACTGGTGCATTCGACAATGCCTCCTGGTCTGCGATTATCAATGCACTTATAGAATTAAAGGTTCCAGACAACCTTGTTAATAAAATTAAAAGTTATCTCACCAATAGATTTGTCACAACTAATACTATGCGAGAATACTTTCAAGTCTGTAAAGGTTCCCCTCAGGGTTCTTGTTTAGGGCCTATTCTTTGGCTGGTTTTGATCAACGGTGTTTTTTCACTATTTGAAAATTCTGATTTTACCCTGTTGGCTTACGCTGACGATTTTGTATTGATCTCTTCTGGTGCCTCTAGGGCTCAGCTGGAACTAATTACCAATGATAACATTGACATTTTTTGTAAATTTTGTGATCAAAATAATTTGGCCATTTCTGGCAGTAAAACAATGGCCATGCAGTTTGGAGTAGAATTGAAAAGACCACCTATTTTTAAAATTAACAATAATAACATCAAGGTGGTTGACAAGTATAAATTTCTTGGTATTCATCTGGATTCAAGGCTTAGCTTTCTATAACACCTTGACCAAGTCAGAAATAGAATTACAGATTTAAATATCAACTTAAGGAGAATTAGTGGTGTTAAATGGGGAGTAAAGCCTGAACTTAAGAAGTTCTGGTATGTAGTTGTAATTAAGCCTATCATCTTGTATGCATGTGAAGCATGGTACCCTTGTATCAATGTTCATGGAAAACGTAAACTTTCATCGTGTCAACGTCAGAATATTAGATTTATCTATCATTTTTATAGAAGTGTTTCGACTGACGCTATTTGCCGAATCACGGGCATTTTGCCAATTCACATAGAGGCTAAGAAAAAATGTCAATAAATTTGCTATTATGCAGGAAAGCAAATCATGGTTTTATGATTATAATTATTTTAGTAAAAATGAATTTGAAAAAAAAAATTATAAACGAGATAATAATCCTGCCAAGGAGTATAAGAACATTAACTTCATTGACTCGGATAATTTTACTGACTACATGTATAAATTTTATACTGATGGCAGTAAAAACGATGATGGAACTGGCTGCGCCTTTATTGCTTTCTTTGAAAATTCTTTAGTTCACAGCGAGACTTTTAAGTTAAAAACTGAAAACTCAGTGTTCCAGGCGGAAGTCCTCGGTATTATGAAGGCTGTGGAGTGGGATATTTCTAATAAATTACAAAATATTTTAATTAGAACTGATAGATAGCTCTTCAGCTATCAAAGCACTGGATAATTTGATACCAAATTCTATTTTGGTGAAACAATTGCTGGACAGAATAAATTCTTTTGATGGTATCTTTAATATCGCTTGGGTTAGAGGCCACTCTGGTATCATTGGAAATGAACTAGTGGATTCTCTAGCTAAATGTGCAATCTACTCTGGTATTAATTATCCTCTTTCTTACCCTGTATCCTATCTTGATAAAATTCTGATGTCAGACGCCTTGAAAAATTGGCAAAACTTTTGGAATTTGTCGGACAAGGGTCGAATTACATATGAAATTTTTCAGGATGTTTCCACTACTTTGGCAATCAAAAATCAGGTTTTGATTTACTTTGGTACTGGACATGGAAGCTTTCCTGCTTTTCTCTCAAGAATGAATAGGTCAAACAATCCTAATTGCCCTTGTGGCGAACTTGGGGATTCCATGCATTTTCTACAAAATAAATGTTCTTTTAGCAAGAATTATGTTAAGAGGTTCACGAAGAAGTCATATTGCGTATAGATAATACTACATATCTAATTAAAAGAGTTTGTAACATTTATAATGAACTAATCAAGAAATACTCTGACTTTATAAAATACACTTTTTGGATAAAGGGATATTTATCGAGTTAAGTAATGGTGACGAAAATAGTGTATGTTGGATGTTCATCAAATTATGACTCTTTCTTAGGGTTCACTCTTTGACATACATGACTCTTTCTTTTGTGCTCATCTGTACCTAGGATTGAATAAATGGGCTTGCTGAACTGTTTTTCATCTACTAAATAAAATTTTAATGAACATTTATATTATTAATGAACATTACTTTCATGAACACTAATTTATTGAACTGGTTACAGTATTGTTAAGGAAATATTAACGGAAATAGTTTCTCTGTTTGTACTTATTTTTATTGGCAACGTATTGTACTTTTAAGTGTATTATATCTTCAAGTGTTATTGTATCTTTTAGCAACGTATTGTATAAGTTGCTATTCTTTTTGTTTATTTTATATATCTCTTCAAGTGTAAAATTTCTTCCTGGTTTAAATAAATGCCGTTTGGTTTTCTGGGTCGGTTCCTTTGGCTTTGCTGATAGTGGAAGGTACTTCTCTCCCGCCACCCTTCGGGCTTCGGCCGGCTATAAACCCTCGGGTTGGCCGGTGGTTAGGGGCGTATCATTCTCAAGTATGCGTGAACTCATATTTGGATTTTCCTCCACTGGGTCGAGTACGGTCGAGTGGCGGAGCAGCGACCATGGCCCCTTTCGTAAACCACACCAAACGACCCACTCTCCCTAAGCCTTCGATGAATTACGGCAAATACAGCACGGTTGGACGCACGACGATGTGAATAACATAGATGGTACTCTTCTTCGGCTCTCTGAGAGTTACCATCGCAAAATCCATACACAAAATGCATATCCGCGTACTTTGCATTTGTAAAAATAGGCATATCTGTTTACAGGTTGGAAAGTATGACAATTTGATCCCTGTGATGACTTCAATTGAAAATAAAATTCCGAACGGTAAACAAAAAGGTATAAAATTTCAATATTAATTTACAAAAGTAGAAGAAAAAGAGTGCTACGGAATAAGAACCAACTTGGTTAATTCGTACCAATGTAGGAAAACGTACTAAGTACGAACTAAGATAGAACAAGTAGACGTGAGAGCAGCGTGAAAGGTATCGGCCGAGCTCAGGCAAAGTCCAGAAAATGCTAAAGCAATAGGCAGCTTAAAGCGTAAAAGAAGCTGACGAGCTAATGAGCTGTTACAGATTGACTCGTCTTTGTACCTGCGAGTGGGATGCGCACACAGGAAGGTTGGAATACATCTACATATCACTAAGAGTCTATATGCAGATAGTCACGAATTTGCATACGTTCCATTTACTCACCATCGTTTCGTTTACCGAATTTCGACGAACGCCGTCTTTAGTGATTATTTTAAACAAAAGGCTAAATTTCTCCTGAACTAGAGCACCGATATGGTTTATTGTGAGCTCATTCTAAAGCTTGTGGAATGGAGACGTTTTTAGTAAATTTGTCCGATTGTAGCTTGAACGGTGTTTGCAGAATTGCCGGTTAAAGAATTTGGCGACAACTCGATTTTAAACTTCGCCAATGTATTAGCGCTTGTAGCTTGAAGTCAAATTAATGTATCCTGATATAAATGGTGTCACCCGATAGGATTATTTCTGCTCTTTCCAAATATGTGCTTAAGAATTATAAGTTTATAAATTTAATTAAGCAAAGGGGAAGAAAGAAAAAAAAGAAAGAAGGAATGAATGAATGAAAGTGGAGTTCGACCTCGGGTTTTTGATGGATTTACACGTTTTGAGAGTTGTAGAACATGATTTGACCCTTTTTAGAAAATGTCTGTCTGTCTGCGTGTGTGTGTGTGTGTAACAAAATTTTGTGGCGACTGTATCTCAGGTACTACTGCACAGAATTTCATACAAAATGGTATGTAGGTATATAGGTATGTACACAAATGGTATGTACACATTGACATAAATTAGTGCCTATCAACTTTTGGTAAAAATTCTCCAACAGCTTGCGTTGCCAACCGGCTTTTTCTAAATTCTTAACACGGTGGTATAGGACAAAAATTTTGTATAAATGTGCATACAGAGAATTATTTTTTAATAATCATTATGAAAATTAAGAGAATTATTTGTAATAGAGATAGTCAAATGGGAAAAAAAGATTGTGTTTGTAGGAGCCTAGCCTCGCCCCTGGGGGGAAGTCCCCCCTCGAGGGGAGTAAATTTTCATGATGGGTATCTCTCAAAAGAGCTCGCCAATACCTTTAAAACGAATGGTTTAACCACTGATGTGCGATAAATTAAAATAAAATTAACGATATTTTTCATTTTTAACTTTTTTTTTTTTTTAAGTAATATTAAGAATTAATTCGACTTTTTTTGGATATTCAGTGTTGTACTACTTCTCTAATATGGAAATCGTTTGCAATATCATGGAAGATAATTTTCTCAAGCATATGTTATCGTCAAATTTTAGAAATATTAATTTTAAGGGGTGGTATACAAACTGCGAATTTAACACCCCGAATAAAGCCCTCCTTTATAACAATAAAAATATTGACTCGCTAAGAAAAATTTGCATCGTTTAAACGACTCTAGTGGACGCTCAATTTATATTATCATCAAAATTTAAATAAATAAGTTCTAAGGGTAGGTTTACAAATTGTGAATTTAGACCCCGAATAAAATACTCCTCTATAACTATAAAAATATTGACGATCTAACAAAAATTTGTATCGTTCAAATGACACAAGCGGACGCTCAAACATATGTATCGTCAAATTTTAAAAATATTAATTTCAAGGGGTGGTATACAAACTGCGATTTTAGGCTTCCGAATAAAATACTCCTTTATAATTATAAAAATATTGCCGCTCTATCAAAATTTTCATCGCTCAAACGACCTAAGCGGACGCTCAATCCTATGTTACCTTCAAATTTGAAAAATATTAATTCTAAGGGGCTGTACACAAACAGGGAATTTAGCCCCCCAAATGAAATACTCCTTTTGAACTATAAAAATATTGACGCCCCAACAAAAATTTGTATCGCTCAAATGACCCTAGCTGATGATCAAACATATGTTACCGTCAAATTTTAAAAATATTAATATTAAGGAGTGGTACACAAACTGTGAATTTAGCCCCCCGAATATAATATTTCTTTTTAACTATAGAAATATTGACGCTCTAACAAAAAATTGCATCGCTCAAACGACTCTAGCTGACGCTCAATCCTATGTTACCTTCAATTTTGAAAAATATTAATTCTAAGGGGCGGTATACAAACTGCGAACTCAGCCCCCCGAATAAAATACTCCTTTATAACTATAGAAATATTGACGCTCTAACAAAAATTTCTATCGCTCAAACGACCCTTGCGGACGCTCAAACATATGTTACCGTCAAATTTTAAAAATATTAATATTAAGGGGTGGTATACAAACTGTGAATTTAGCCCACCCCGAATAAAATACTCCTTGATAACTATAAAAATATCGACGCTCTAACAAAAATTTCTATCGCTCAAACGACCCTAGCGGACGCTCAAACATAGGTTATCGTCAAATTTTAAAAACATTAATATTAAGGGGCGGTATACAAACTGCGAACACAGCCCCCCGAATAAAATACTTCTTTATAACTATAAAAATATTGACGCTCTAACAAAAATTTCTATCGCTCAAACGACCTAAGCGGAAGCTCAATCCTATGTTAGCTTCAAATTTGAAAAATATTAATTCTAAGGAGCGGTACACAAACTGGGAATTTAGCCCCCCGAATATAATACTCCTCTATAACTATAAAAATATTGACGCTCTAACAAAAATTTTCATCGCTCAAACGACTCTAGGTGACGCTCAAACATATGTTATCGTCAAATTTTAAAAACATTAATATTAAGGGGCGGTATACAAACTGCGAACACAGCCCCCCGAATAAAATACTTCTTTATAACTATAAAAATATTGACGCTCTAACAAAAATTTCTATCGCTCAAACGACCTAAGCGGAAGCTCGATCCTATGTTAGCTTCAAATTTGAAAAATATTAATTCTAAGGAGCGGTACACAAACTGGGAATTTAGCCCCCCGAATATAATACTCCTCTATAACTATAAAAATATTGACGCTCTAACAAAAATTTTCATCGCTGAAGCGACTCTAGGTGACGCTCAAACATATGTTATCGTCAAATTTTAAAAACATTAATATTAAGGGGCGGTATACAAACTGCGAACACAGCCCCCCGAATAAAATACTTCTTTATAACTATAAAAATATTGACGCTCTAACAAAAATTTCTATCGCTCAAACGACCTAAGCGGAAGCTCAATCCTATGTTAGCTTCAAATTTGAAAAATATTAATTCTAAGGAGCGGTACACAAACTGGGAATTTAGCCCCCCGAATAAAACCCTCCTTTATAACTATAAAAATATTGACGCTCAAACAAAAATTTGCATCACTCAAATGACCTTAGCGGACGCTCAATCCCATATTACCTTCAATTTTGAAAAATATTAATTCTAAGGGGCGGTATACAAACTGCGAACTCAGCCCCCCGAATAAAATACTCCTTTATAACTATAAAAATATTGACTCTCTAACAAAAATTTTCATTGCTCAAACGACTCTAGCAGACGCTCAAACATATGTTACCGTCAAATTTTAAAAATATTAATATTAAGGGGTGGTATACAAACTGCGAATTTAGCCCAAAGAATAAAATACTCCTTTATAACTATAAAAATATTGACGCTCTAAGAAAAATTTGCATCTCTTAAATGTTTATAGTGGACTCTCAAACCTATATTATCATCAAAATGTAAAGAAAGTAGTTCTAAGGGTCGGTTTGCAAATTCTGAATTTAGCCCCCCGAATAAAAATATTGCTTTGTAGCTGTGAAAATATTGACACTCTAATAAAATATTTTTTTTATCAAAGAGTACTGCTTATGCTCAAAACCTATGTTATCGTGAAAATTTAAATATATTCAGATTAAAGGGGTCGTATACAAACTGTATATTTAGACCTCCCAAATAAAACTCTCTTGTATAACTATGAAAGTATTGAATCTCCAAGAGAAATTTGTATCACTCAAACGACCATGTCGTGCAATTAATCATATGTTATTCCCCAATATTTTTTTGCTTATAGCTCTTATAATATTTTTGATTAAATTGATTTTGATAATATCTTTGTTTTGTCACTGACCCGAACTCAAACGACATTGAATTTTATGCAGCTCTTGAAAATTGAAAATAAGAATGTGTGTGTTTGGGGTGGAGGGGGGGAGTCCTGTATCTTAACCTGTTTACTTTTGTAGCTCAAAAGAAAATTTTGCGCTCAAACGAGGGTCAAACTTTTTCTATAATTAAATTTTATATACATGAAATTTAGGGGGTTGTACGTAATTGGTCCTTCGTAAGGTATTTTCATTATATCTTTTTTCAGGATGTCACTTAAACGAAAATTTTTGCCGCTGAAATGCGCTCAAACGTATATCGACTTCAGATTTTTAATTCTTAAAATTGTGGGGGACTAGGTAGTTTGGCACCTCAATATTATTTTGTGTGTAATTTCTGTAATATTGTGGATGGAAAAGAAATTATTGTCGCTCAAATGCGCTCATACGACACTGAATCTTATGCGCCTTATGAAACATGAAAATAAGAATGTCGGGGGGCTGGTAACTTTTGGCCCCCTTATTGTAAGCGCTTTCCTTTTGTCGCTCAAACGGAAATTTTTGTCGCTCAAACGCGCTCAAATGACGCCCAAACGTTTTGTATCATTAAATTTTCTAAATTTAAAAGTCTTGGGGGGGCTGTGTGAAGTTGGCCCCCCGTATGTTATTTTGCTTATATCTTTTTTCAGGATGTCGCTCAAACGACGCTCAAACCTGTGCCAACTTCAGATTTTTAATTCATTAAAGTAGGGGGGCCAACTTCACAGACCTCAATTTAAGCATGATACTTCATTTAATAGTTTTTTCTTTACTCAATTTATATACCCGTGTGTAAACAATCGTAAATAAAAAAAGGTTTGTTTGTTTTGCTTTTCTTTTGTGTCAAGATAAAATTAATATGTATATGTACAGGGTGATTCTGTGATCGTCGCACAAATTTGGAGGGGAGGTAGAGAATGTCACAAGGATTCAGAGATTGTATAGGAAAGCATGTCCCCACCACAGATTATCATACAGATAGGACAGTGAAGCTAAAACGCGAACCGGAAATATAGTAGCACCACTAGTGTCAACACAGGGGAACTGCATGTGTTAAGTCTACATGAATAGCATCTTTGATCGAAAATTGTTTTTCTATTTCGCGAGTACTTAGTAGCAGGTCAGTATGGGAAGTTTTCTTTTTCTTCACTATTGTTTTTGAATTCACAAAATTATCCTCAAAACATTCACAGCTATTCTTCTAAGAAATAAAAATTATTTTTTATATTGTTTAAAAATAAATTTTTCCAAACACATTCGTGTTCAAGAGTACAAATTAATATAACAAACTGTAATGCTGAAATAGCAGTATGGTATGAAATCTTAAATATTTAACATTGCTTGGTGTAAATAATACAAAATGCTTTAAAATGAAAAAAAATATTTCTGGTTTATGTATATTTTCGAAATTTATTTGCTTAATATTTAGTACTTGCTTCTTAAAATAAATTGCTTTCGACAATCAAATTCGTAAACAATAACAAAGTCCAAACGTAAACATCAATAAATGGTTAGTCGGTTGGATGTTGGGTTTAAAGTTGCACTAATATTACGATATTGAATATAGATACAATATAAATAAGACGAGCGATTCCGTAAGCTGGAGAGCTCGAGAAACTTACAGCCGTAGACAATAGGGTCGTTGCAGTCAAATTCCGGTTACCGAAAAATATACGGGAGTGTCCTATCTGTATGATAATCTGTGGTCCCCACTTAACCCGCGCTGTCCTCGCTGCTAGGACGCAAAATTTAAGATCCAGATGCAAAAATTCATCCCGGAAATTTTTTAGCAAAAATTTTCGTTTATAACATAGCAGAAAAAGGCGTATTTTTAACCTTAAAATTAAAAATTTGTTTTACTTTAATTTAGTTCATGAATTTCGGCTGCAGTATAATTTAAATGATCCGAATTGTCTTGCGCGGCAAAGGGTTAAAAACCGAGCGATTTTGAATGGATATGGGCGTAGTTCACAAATGTTGCATTTTTAAAAAAAAGAGTTTTTACGTGCTAAAGTTTACATAAGTAAATTAATAAATATCTATTAATGTGCTTTATCGCAGTGGTTCAATTCTAAACTGCGTTCAATTCTATCAGTTCCTTCAATAGTTATGAATTTTTTAAATGTCTACAGACTTATATCCCGTCCTGTATTTAAATGTGTTTATATACAATAAATATAGGAAAGTCTGCAAAACAGTCAAAATTTATATGTTAACCAAAACATAAGCACAATTACCATCATTTTATAGGACGTTTCTGCTCTTTCCTAAAATGTTACACAATACATAAGTACATATTAGGAAAGAGCAGAAAAGTACGATAAAATGATGTTAATTATATAGAATATCTAGATTTAATGATCAGTTAGAAGAGCTGAGGCAGTTTAAATAAATAAATAAAAATAAAAAGCAGAATAAAAAAAATTACAATAACAGGCACGGTCGTCCCCGCCAGATTTTTAGATCACTTTCAGGGATGAAAAATTTGCATCTTTATTGCTACCACTATTTTTGTTCAGATATCATCATGATAGTTTTATAGTAATGCGTTACGATCAAACAGGGTAGAGATCATTGTGGAAAAATATAACTATCAGAAAGGAAGGAAGTTTTTCCTCCCAGAAAGTGTACTGAATAGAGTTTCAAATCTCTTCCTTTTTTCAATATATTTTCAGGTGTGAGAAATTTCTTTTTATTGAATATTTCCCAGATATACAATATTATGAGATTCGTAAATTTACAGTCGCAATACAGTTGTAACGTGCGCATTTGAGGGTTTTTAAATAGAATCAAAATGAATGGAAGATGGGTGAATAGTGGCGCCCCTTATTAGACAATTAGGAAATTAATCAAAATTAGATGAAAGTTAGAATATATAGAGAAAAATAAGTAACGACTCACATATATATATATTTTCTTAATTCAATGTTTTGCTTTTGTAAACCATAAAAGTTGATTTTTTTTTTTTTTTTTTTTTTTTTTTTTTTTTCAAATCCTATTAGAAAATCGGGCATTTAATAAAAAATACGATATACAGTCGGCAGCAAAAGTATCCGATCACTAGCCAATAATTCTTATGTCAAAAATGTACACATAAAACTGTTTTGTTAAATAAACCCTTGTCGAATCATGTTCTTAGACTGACTAGGAACATGGCTCGACAAGGATTTATTTAACAAAGCAGTATTATGTGTACTTTTTTTGGACAGGGATTATTGCTAGTGCTCGGATACTTTTGCTGCCAACTGCATATATATACTCATAAGAGAAAATCTACTGGATTCGTAAAAACTTTTTGTTTTTGATTTTCGATGTATTTACAGATTTAGAGGTAAAACAATTTGATCAGTTTTAGAAAATGACTGTCTTTCTACTTATTTGTGAGTCTGAAATATTTTGTTAGTAGCTCTAAATAAAGAATTGATGCACACAAATTCATAAAATTTATGCTTTGCTTTTTTCTTTATATTGTTAGTAGGGCAATGTCGTACATTTTTCCTTTGTTGTTAAAAGGGCAGTATATGACAAAATTTTGTGTAAATGTGCATAATAAAAATTATTTTTAACCAATCTCTGTAGGGATAAATAAATTTAAATTATCTATAATAATAATAATTAACAAGTTTTTTTTTTTTTTTTTTTTTTTTTTTTGTATAAATAGAAGCATTGTCCTCAACCCTTCTCCAGTGGAAGTGTCCCACCGGTAGTGTAAATTTAAATATGACACTTTTCCGAAAAAACTATGAAGTACAGTCGGCTGCAAAATTATTCGAGCACTAGCCAATAATTCCTATATTTAAAAAGTACACTTAAGACTGTTTTGCTAAGTAAATCCTTGTCGAATCATGTTCTTAGAGTTATTAAGAACATGACTCGACAAGGATTTATTTAACAAAGCTGTATTAAGTGTACTTTTTTTTGGCAAGGATTATTGCTAGTGCTCGAATAATTTTGCAGCCGACTGTAGATGTCTTTAAAATGAGTGGTTGTGTGATATACCTTTGATAATCTTCTGAAATAAAGCTATCATTTTACTTTTTCTTTTCTATACCGAAAAAAAAAAAAAAAAAAAAAAATCTCCATAAATGCATATCCTCCTCATGTAGTCGGTAACCAAAGTGTCCGAACACTAGCAAAAATTCCTATGTAAAAAAAGTACACTTTATACGGTTTTGTTAAATAAATCCTTGTCGAATCCTCTTCTTAGTCAGTCTAAGAACATGATTCGATAAGGATTTATTTAACAAAACCGTATGAAGTATACTTTTTTTGCATAGGAATTTTCGCTAGTGTTCGGACACTTTTGTTACTGACTGTATTTGTACGATATGAAATTGAATTTCTTTCAACACTGAGTTACATTTTTCAGAGAGAAAAGACTTCAACATTCATTATGAAAAATGATTTTGATTAGTACTTTTACAGCGTGATTTTGTATTTTCAAAAATATAAAAGAATGTTTTGTGCTTGCCCCAACATACGACTGTAAATCAAAAATATGAGTATGTTTTTGTGGTTTACACATAATACTGATTAAAAATTTGGATACTAGCATTATAAGCATATAGTTTAAGCACATAATCGATTAAAAAATTCATTCTTACAGACATCAAGCTACTGTCATTTTAAAACTTTTATGAAAAAGTGGATACAGGTCAATTGTATTCATATACCTAGACTAACTTTAATGAGAAAAAAAATTAAACACAATACATATTCTGAAAATATGCAGCAGAAATTAAAGATTCATTTAGTAGATAAATCTTCTTTTTCGAAAATTCTTGTGCAAAAAATGTTCGAAGTTTCCATCTTGAATCATAAAAATCCCTCAGAATAAGGATGGATGGATGGTTGGGATTTTCGTCGCACTAGTGCTGCCCAGTTGGGCAATTGGCGACGGTCTGGGACACACCCCTAGAGGTGGTCTGGAGACATGCCATCACAATTTTGATCCTCCACGGAAGGGATGGCTCTCCCGCTTCGGTGACCCCCAGAGGTCTCAGAATAAGGTTTTACCTTATTACGAAGTATCCCCTTGCATGGCAGGATCCTTCTTGCACACTAATAATGGCGGGGGATCGTCATTCTAGAGAAAAAAAAAAAAAAAAAAAAAAAAAATGAAATTTAAAATTAATCTCATAGCACAAAATGTGAAATGAATGTATGAAATTAAAAAACTTTTTTTTTTTTTTTTTTTAAAGCGAAAATGTTACTCAGTATTTTTGCTTTCTTCTATCTCCATAATTAAAAAGTGTTAGATTCGTAAACATTATCAACTTCACGTTTTTGACGAATTTATACGTTTTAAGACCACCAGAGGGCGTTTTCTTAATGTTTCGAATGATATTTGTGTGTTCGTGAGAAATTTTGTATCAGTTCTAAATAAAGGATTAATGCAAAAAATTTGATGAAATTTTTTATTCAGTTACGTCTTGACATAGATTGGTGTCATACTACTTTGGATGTATGTCGCTCGAAAGTGTCGCTGTCTTTATATATATATATAGTTTTATAGCAATATCATCATTAAATTAAAATTTTAATTCACCAGAGACAAATTATTATTAGTTTTTGTGGGATGAAATGCTAATGATACTTAAACTAAAGCATTCAAAGAAAAGTTTCAATATAAAATTCATGTTTGACGACTTAGTTTTCATATGTCCTTTGGCAAGACAGCTTTAATAAAGGACGCCAATGGCGACTTTTAAATTTTTGCCGTTATGTCTACGAGATCCCTTTTATTTTATTAAAAATGAAAAAGTCGCCAAGGGAAGCTATAATAAAGGTACCATGATGACGTTTACAGATTTATTATTATTATTATTTCTATAAACCAACCGCTATTAACTAACCATAAAGTATTTAAAATGGAAAATATATATAATAATAATAAAGTTACTTGAAGTAGAGCTCATAACATATTGTAATATTGTATTTGGCGTGAAAGTGTTGTAATTTTATGGTCGAGTGGATAAATCAAATAAAATATAGGAAATAAAGTGGCAGTAAATATTATGTATAGTACGCATAGTGTTGTTCATGTGTAACTGGGATTCAAATATAAAAGCGATATTTCAATTTTTTAGATGCTATACGTTTTGGAACTGTTATCCAATAAGCACCCAAATGCTCATGAGATGTGTCTAATACCTGCGGCAATGTCCAGGGGTAGAGCATTGCCACATGCAATAGGGATACGTAGCCGATGTCTTAGCCCGAGAAAGACGCTGCCATAGGCAGCGGCGACCCGAGGCGGGCTTTTCGGATATTTCAATTGATTTTCTTTTTTTCCTTTTATTTATAAAGCACTATAAAGAAAAACAGTATTTTTTTTTTTTTTTAAAGTAAATAAGATTAAAAATGTGTGATTCTGTTGAGGGACCAGCGAAGTGGGCAAAACCTGCTAGTAATTAATAAAAAACACGGAATAATTTTAAAAATAATAGAAATTATAATAAACTAGTTACTATGGGTTGCCAAATTAATGTGGACACTTGACTTTTTTTACATTTTCGCGTTTTTATGCCACTTACAATTCCTAGAAGTGATTCTTATGTTACTGGAACACATGTTTATCATTTTTTATTATGTTACACATTATTTTAAATGATTTAAATAAAACATGCTGAGATTAGTAACATTTTTGTGACAGTCACTTCACTTTATGTTTCAAAGTACTCTCAAAGTGTAATACTGAACGCTCGTTTTGGATCTTTAGAATTGAGATTTAGTGCGAATTCTGACGCATCTTTAATAACAAAAGTAAAGTTTGATTATTAATTTTCAATTAAATTTATTTTTACTACATTTTTATAACTTAATTAATTTTTTTTTTAATTTTACTCTGGTCAGAGGAAGTGACATATTTCAGAGAAAAAAATCCGAAATAAAATCCCTCCTGCAGCACTCACAGGGAAAGTCGCAGATATTGTTAGGGTTTCTAAATTTCCTGTTAATAAAATAAAAGTGAATTTAGACAAAAACCTGTCGTTTTAACTGAAAAGAATAGGGAAGTGTGATAGAAAACGTACGATTATGCCCAGTACAGACAAATAAATTAGGTACATTTGCGTACGAAACAGGAAAAATGTGCTGCTACACTGTCTCAGCAGGGCCGGCTCTAACGTTTTTGCCGCCGTAGGCAAACCACAAAAGTGCCGCCCCCTCCCCCCTTCAAGCTTTAAAAACTTTCAAATTAAAAAAAAAAAAAAATCGTAAAAACGGTCTAATAGAATTGAGCTAAGTAAATAATACTCATGTAATATTTACTACTCATGTAATATTTACTGCTTTTTTTTTTGTTTAAGTTAAAAACACAAAATCTTTGGAACTAATACTAGTACAGACAATATTTTCTAAACAGCAAAGAATAAAGAATGCTAGTACAATATACAAAATTTAAACCTTAATAAAATAATCTCTTTCGAACCTTTTTTTTTTTTTTTTTTTTTTTTACAAATCTCGAATAACTTCTTGCATATCTAATTTGTTACTCGATTCATGTTCAATGGCCAACATTGCTAACCCATTGAGTCGATTTTGACTAGACATGGTTTTAAAGTACTTTTTTTTTTTTTTTTTTAATCATTTTTAGTTTAGAAAAAAAACTTTCTCTGTTAGCAAAAGTTATGAACAAGGTTAACAAAATTTTTAAAGCAATGCTTAAATTCGGCCCAATGTTAAGGAAGGTAATGAATTTAAGGACGTCAACTGGACATTCTTTTTTTCAAAAGTGAAGAAAATAAAGTATATTTTATCAGCCAATTTTAAAATGTTAAGATCAGAGGAATCACCATCTGTTAAGTCGTTTCCCAGATCTTTACAGTGTGGTAGTAATTCATTTTTGCACGTGTCTTTAAGTTTGTGGACATTGCATAAAAATTCGATTATGATTATTTAATAAATTTAATCTCAGCTTCAAAGCACTGATCGCTGAAAAGAAAAAAAAATATATATATATTTTATATTTCTCTTTTGAATTTTCTATAGATTCATCTACACTTTCATAAGAAAAATTTCATTTTTAAGATTGAACATGATGGCGTGATTTAGTCAATTCAAAGTTTTTTTTTTTTTTTTTTTTTTTTCTATGTCGCTAATTTTTTCGCTTTTAAGATTAAGTTTTCAAAGGATTCAACTGATCTTAATTCTTAATAATAATAATAATAATAATGAGCTATTTAATAAATCAGTGGCTTGGTATAAATCAAAAACTTTTGTTTCACGTAGCTTACTTAATCGGATTTATATGATTTAAAATTTTGTATCAAATGACGATCAAAAATAAAACTTTAATTGTTTTATTATACAGTCGGAAGCAAAGTTATTGAAGCACACATCCGCATTTTTCATATATTATATATATTTTTTTCTTAGTTTTATCGCTTCTTTTTATCATCAACTTACTTTTTTACATACACTATAAGACTAAGATCATCACTCGACAAATATTTACTTAATAAAACAGTATTATGTGTGCATCTTTTAAGTAGGAATTTTTACTAAGTGCTTCAATAATTTTGCTGCCGACTGTAATCAATGAACAACTGCCTCATTTTTAATCATATTATCTATCTCTACATTTTTATAAATGACTTAATAAAGCATCATGAATATTTTCTATTTTAAGAAATAAAGATATTGGGGAATCTATATAACTTTTCCAACTTCGCAGTCATTCATTAACTACTAAGTTTAATAAATGGCTGCTGCAATGTGCGTGAAATGCTCTAAAATTTAAAGTTTTAAACCTTGATTGTACTCCGAATTTGTCGCCTCTCATATCTGAGCAATTTTCATAACCTTGACTTTCATATTTTATAATTTTAACCCAATTTTTTTCCCATCTCTTTTAATAAAACTTTAGGCAGTTCCTTACCAGTAGGTCTTTCAACAGGAAGAAAACCTTAAAAATGTTCATTGAATTTGCATTGAAATTCTGATTGGCCAATGGAAGCATACCTTAACCAAAAATTTATCCCCCCCATCCAATGAATTTGATGGACGTTATTGTATAAATAAAGCATTGTTTTAAATCTGACATCACTGTTGCCAATTCCAACTCAAATTTTGCCGTGTTTTAACGGACAACTCAAAATGTCCCTATCTTATGGCTGAGGATGTCTTAGGGCGTTCTTTCATACTTAGGATATACTGATAATGTCCTGGGGAGAAAGGGTACCTGCAAATAGTTCCTACATGCTGAAGAACACTGCTAAAAGTACTTACAATTGGCAAATTCTTGACTTTCTTTAATTGGAGAACAAAAAGAGCTTGTTAAATCAGCGAGTGTGCATTTCTCCCTTCGCGTCGCGGCTGCACAAATAATAACTGTACATACTGTACAGAATTTAGAAATTTGTTTATTCTTGTCTGCATTTCAAATTATAGGAATGGGCAAAGAAGCCTGTAAATTCTTGTTGTATTTATTTACTTCTTCTTCTTTTCTATTTATTTATTTTCTTCATTCAATAATCGAAGTATTTTATTTATTTATATTTTGTAGTTCAGCTGGTTTTGCCGCCCCTAAATTTTGCCGCCGTAGGCAGTTGCCTACCTTGCCTACCGCCTAGAGCCGGCCCTGGTCTCAGACTGTTCAGAAGTCAGGTATTGCCGTTTCCAAAAGAACTGTGCAGCGTAGACTGGCATAAGAGGACCTGGCAGGCCATCGTCCATTTCGCAAGGCTAAGCCTACAGGGGCTATGAAAAAGAAAAGACTCCCCTAGGCTCCAGACAATAGTTGCATGACTGTGAAAGATTGGAATAAAGCAAAACATGATATTTATTAATAGTTTCAATGATTTCTAAGTGTTTTTTGCAATTAAACCATAAATTAGTTTAATTTCAGGTGTGCTTCTCAGACGAGCTAACTTTTGAAATTTTAGTTGATAAAATAAATTTCTTCTGACGGCGCTCTGGCGAACAGTTCCATCTTGATTGCATAATAGAAAGAGTTAAATACCTTGTAAAGGTCATGGTGTGCTCTATTTTAAATACCAAAGGTGTAGGACACTAATACATCGTTCAAGGAACTATGAAACAGGAACAAAACAGGAAATTCTACGAACTCACCTTCTTCCACAGCTGGAAGAATGGTTCCCCGAAGGTGAGCACGGTGTTTTAATGCACAATACTGCCCCTTTCCATAAAGCCAAATGTGTTACCGAATTTACGGGCCAAGAATATTGAAGTACTATTGTGGCTTGGAAATTTGCCCGATATGAATCCCTCAGAAAACTTATAAGAAATTACAAAAAGAGAAATTGCCAAGAAAATGATTACAACCAACAGGGAACTGATCTAAAAACTTCAAAGTGTCTGACACCACAATCCTTTAATTAAAGAAAGTGCAAAATCCTGCATAGAAAGCATGCCGCAACGCACTGAAGTGCTAATATCAGCTGAAGGAAGTATCACCAAATGTTAAGACCTTACAAAATGTTACTTTTTTTTTTTTTTATGTTTCTATTATATATTTTTTATTATATAGCTATTAGCTATATATATTAACATTAAATAAAGTAAAAAACACTGATTGTAGCATATAATGTATTTTTATTTAGATGAAAAACCACGATAACTTGATTTTTACGAGTGTCCACATTAATTTGGCAACCCACTGTAGTTGTAGGGCGACTAAGGAGCCCGTTGAAATATGATTATTTCATTTTATTTATTTTTCAATTCAAATAATTCATTTGTTAGCAAGCCCGTGCGGAAATTTCGCACTTTATTTATCTCTTCGTTACCTTTAAAATTTAAAATTATTGTTAAAGCTTAATAGACGACATTTTTTCATATGTATGAGCAAATTTAAATATATACATTACGTGAAAGCATATTTCATTTTATGCTATTATAAAAGAGAAAAAGAAAAGAGAGAGAAAGAAAATAAATTCGCAACAATTAAAAATTAAAATGTCTATTTTAAAGCTGTTATTTTCATAATTTAATAAATTTTAAAAAATCTAATCAAAAATTCGTTACAAATAAGGTACCCAATGAAAGGGGAGACTTTTTTGAATCCGTATGATTAAATAGCTTATCGATCGGACAATTAGATTTTTTTTAAATTAACTAAAGTATGAAAATTAGGTCGTAACTTGCATTCACACACAGACAGACAGGGTTCAAGGAAATCTCTTAAGGGGGCTCTTTACCTATCGTCACCGAAAGCCGAAGCCAATGTTATTCTATGGGAAATTTTGCCCCATTATAATTCATTAACTAATACATATTTTTAAATTCCGTTTTTACTTTCCGAAAATTCACAACTATTAAACAATTTATCGCTTTTTTTTTAAATTTATTTTTTTTATTTTTAAGATTTCATTTTAAAGCTCAAAAATGCGAAATTTCACATTGTGAAAATTCGCGTTTTACAACCGCAAAATAAAATATTAAAAATTTAAAAAAATAATTTTTAGAAAGCGATAAATTGTTTAATAGTTGTGAAGTTTCTGAATGTGAAAACGGAATTTAAAAATATGTATTAGTTCATAAGTTATAATGGGACGAAATTCTCCATAGAATAACATTGGGTCTGGCTTAGGGGGACGATAAATGGAGAGGCCTCTTAAGCCTAAAGCGTGACAGAGTCTGGCACAGATGAGCGTAACTATATAGGCTGATTCAATTCGAAAAAACTTATTGTGCATTTCTGTTATCGAGATCAATTCAGGTATTGCTTGAAAAAAAAAAAAAAAAAAAGTTTTTAATAGAAAATCAAATTAAGTAACTGGATTCACGATCTCGAAAACTACGTTGAACAGACACTAATTGTTTTGCTTGATGAGTACTCAGTTTTTACTTTTGTCTCGAGGTCTGCTTATATCTCGAAAAAATCTGGCAGTAAAGATTTATTAGTTTAAATTCAAGAACAATTGTTCTTATTATACACACATAAAGGTATAGTACAGTCCGCAACAAAATTATTGAAGCAATTAGCAATAATTCTACTTAAAAGATGGGCACCTAATACTGTTTTGTTAAGTAAATATTTGTCAAGTCATGATCTCAGTCTTATACTGTTTATGAAAAAGTGAGTTGATGATAAAAATTAGCTGTCAAACAACATACACTGTTAAAAATTTCAACAGAAAACTCTGTGTAATCTATTACCTTAAGTCTTACGTAAAATTACGGAGAAAAATAAACGGAGATGTTAAAAATCTTGTTTTATATATTCATTTTAATCACTAATATTAATTTAATTAATTATTGTTGAGAATATATTACGGACTTAGAATGCTTTTTCCAAAGTAGAAACAGTCATTTTTAATTTTAATTAAATAATTAAATTACGTAAAGCACAGAATAAAGATTGAGAATCTCGATTATGCACTTTTAACTAAGAATTACTGTAAATTTACAGAGACTCTGGATAAATATTTACATTAAATTTACAGAAATTTTTAACAGTGTATATATGAATAGACTGGATGTGAGATTAAATAATTTTGCTGCCGATTGTAAATATACATGCTTTTCCAGGGATTTGACCTCAGAATGTCAGCTCCCGGCCAACAAATCTTCAACAAATATTTAGAAATTATTTTTTTCGAACTAGGAAGAATTTTAAACGAAAGTTAACAATTTAATAGTGTTTATTACACAATGATTTTTATGAAAAACTTATTGATTAATTCTCTTTATTAACTGGTTGCATTCTCTTACAAGAGTATTAAACATAAAAGTAAATATTGGCGAAATTTGCACAGATACTTACCAGTAGGCAAAGCATATCCTCCTTACAGGGACATCTATATAAGAAAAGTCTTTCCTTATGATTTTTTGTGTAATTGTAATAGCATTCCTCACCTAAAATAAACAGTTTTGCAGTATTTTATGATTATGATCTCTCATTATGAATTATCGCTGAGCAGAGTGGATGATTTTGAAAATATAAAATTAAATTGAATTGTAAATATCAATAATCATAAAATAATTTCTTTCACGCCTATTGATATTTTGAAAAATTAATTTTAACTTTTTCTTTTTTATCGAATGGTCTTGCAGAGGTTTTGGGGAAGGTTTGCGCCTATAAAATAGCCCGCTCCACCCGTCTTAAGCTGTGGTAGCCTCTTCTCCTTCTTATTGTTATTTCAGTTTCATTCGTTTGGATATTGCCCTTGTTTCACATAGTTTTCAGTTCTTATACTAGATATATGTGTTCATTTCTTACATCAAATATGTTTATATATGGTAAATCTTCGAATTATTACTTTATTTAAATTATTGATTTGTTCAAATTATTACTCCTTGATAGGCAACACACGCTATCTGGATATGGATCTTTTGTAAATTCCTTTGGTAATTTTTACATCTACTAACCTAACCTTATTATCCTGACCACGATATAGCGTTACTACGCGTCCTAACAACCAGTTACATGGTCGGAGATTTTCTTCCCTGACTAAAACCATCTCTCCAATTTTTTAATTTTCTTTATCAATTGTCCATTTCCTACTCTGTTGTAAGTTATATGAGAGAGACTCCATTCGGAGACTTCGTACGGAGGTAAGGAGGGTTCAACATTTGGTAAGGAGGGTTCAACAACAGCACTTATTGGCCTTTCGATAAGAAAATGGTGTTAAAACCTCCAAATTCTCAATACTTGATGAAAGTGGGGTTAGATCAATTCCACTTGAGTAACAAGTGTAAGCATTTCCTCAAAGGTAAATTTGGAATTACCCGCTACGCGTTTAAAATGATATTTAAATACCTTTATATTTTCTTCCCATGATGGACTTTTTCAATTTGGACTCCTTGGAGGGATAAAAACCCATTCTATGTTTTCCTCTGTAAAAAAGATGAATAGGGAATTTTCTTTATCTTTTACTAATTTATACAAAGCGTTTAGTTCTCTATTGGCTCCTACCATGTCGGTACCATTATCAGAGGATATTTTATGCAGTGTTGTGCAAGTTCACGAAAAAAACGAGCTAGTTCAAACTCAAGTTCATCGTGTAAAAAACGAGCTAGTTCGCGCTCAAACTCCTGTCTGAAAAAAATGAACGCGTTCAACTCAAGTTCATTTTTAAAAAGGAGCGAAGTTCATTAAAAGTTCATTTTTGAGTATTTTTTTTTCTCTAAATAGATCTTCTCGGTGACTCGGTGAACACTTTCATAGGTAATTTACATTTATTAAAATTGTCAATTACCATGAAAATTATTCTTAATTTAGTGTTTAATTAAACTTATAAGCATTTAATTCTCAATTATAACTTATTCATTTAATTGTAGTAGAAATTTATTTAGAGGACACTTCTGAATAGTGAACCCATTGTTTTTGTGTATTTTTTTATTCTCAAATTTCCAATACTTTTGTTTATGCGCACAGTGGCGCACCCAGAAATAAATTGTGGAAGAGGCCTGAGTTGAAGAATAAAAAATACTATATATATATATATATATATATATATATATATACTCAAAGCAATTCCAATCCTATGCCAGTATTTCCGAATATAAATTTTTGTTTTAGTTAAAGCAGAAATTACAAGAAAGTTTCTACAAATACTTAAGAAATGTGGTACAGTAGGACAACTTTATATGCAAGTGAATGTGGTATTTATCAAAATAGCAGATATAAACATGTATATGTCGATCCTTGTTCTATAAAATCATTTCCAAATAGAAATTTTTATTTTAGCTTAAAGCAGAAAACTTTCCAAAAGTTTCTCCAAAGATTAATTTTTAAAAGTTATGAAAGAAAACGGGTGTGAAATTATGAGTATATATACAATGTTTATTCTGAAGTATGATGCGTCATGGTCAATATCAAACAAGTCTTTGAAAGTCTGTCATTTCTAGATAAACGAAATTTTTTGAAAGATTTAAAATAATCAATGGAATTATAATCAAAATAGTTTTTAAACATTATATATAAGTTATACACTTTAAAAGTATTTTTACTTCCAAAAATATCTAAATAAAATAACATTTAAAAATGTAAATTTAAATTAAATTTTATGTTATTTTTGAAATAATTTACTTTGACAATATTTTTAATCTTTTGTTCTATGCAGCTTACTAATTGCTTCAATTAGAACTATGACAAGATTTTTCTTAGTCTAACATGTTTGCTCAAGAGCCATTTTGCTTAAATTAAGAGTTATTTATTTATTTTTGATAACGAAACTAGTATAATATAACATTTTCAAATGACAAATAATAATAATAATAATAGAAAGAAAAAGAAACTGAAAATATCCTACCCTGTCATTTTTAATTTATAAAGCAGGCTGAGTTTTTATTGATTATCAATAGCATGATATTAAATATGATAAAGAAATTAGTATGATTTAAAATTTAATAATTCACCTGTATGTATGTATATTTCTATGTTTGTTTGTAACTTCTCTGGGAGCAAACAAAAGATTTATATTGTGAAAAAAATACATGCCTTACGTGAACAGCGTGGCGTCGAGGTAAGGCGCCGCGCTGCGAACCTGACGGTCCAGCGTTCGATCCCCGTGAGGGGAGATTTTTTAAAAAGGGTTTTTGTTTAATTCTAAGTTAGTTTAATTAAAGATTTAAATGTATGTAAATATTAAGGTGTGTCACTCACACGATTTTCTCTTACCCTGAATTTTAATACAAAGATAGATATTTTGTGCTTTTTAGTTCACATTTCTATAAAAGCGTGTTCTTTAATTTTTTAAAACTATAATATTTTATTAATTTATAAGCAATACGTAAAATTTCATGAAAAATGTAAAAAAAAATAAAAATAAAAATAAAAATAACAAGAAAAAGCAGAAATCATTTTACATTTTGCTTAATATAATATATAGCATCTCTATTGTATGCAAAGAAAAATCTATATTTAATATATGTTTTTTAAAGAAAAATATTTACTTCTACTTTTATTTCTAAAGCAGGCTGCGCTTTTATTGATTTGGTATTTAAATATGATAAAAAAAATTAGTCAATTTATTACTTTCCGAACAAACGTATGAAAGGAAAGTATTGTAATCATGTCAAAAATCCGAATTCGAGATTTTGGTGTTTCAATACGTACGCTAGCGTCTAAAAACGCTTTGCTCGAATGCACTGTAAGTTGGTACGCATGTTGCATGTCACCGTAGCACGAACCCTATTGATTTTGGTGAATCTGGCACTTACAGTTTTTTTACAGGGAAACAAAGAAAAATTCTTTATCACTATGGGCTGTGGGACCAAAATCTTAAAAGTGCGATAGCATCTAAACGCCTCATTCAATTGAGTAAAAATTTTATACATATATTATAGGTCACAGTTACTTGATCTGTATAGATTTTGGAAAATCGGACACATAGTGTTTTACAGGGATATAAAGAAAAATTCTTTATCATTATGGCCTCTGGGGCCAAATTTATAAAATGCGATAGCGTCTAAACATCTTATTAAAAAGAGCAAAAAATTTATACACATATTATAGGCAATAGTTGCAAGAACTGCGTAGATTTTGATGAATCTAGCACTTAATTTTTTTTAGAGGGATACAAAGAAAAATTCTTTATCTTTATGGCCTATGGGACCAAATTTTAAAAAGTGCAATAGGGTCTAAACGCCTTATTCAATTGAACAAAAAAAAATATACACATATTACAGGTCACAATTTCACGAACTGTATAGGTTTTGGTGAATCTAGCACTTCTACTTTTTTTTTTTTTTTTTTTACATCACAGCAAACAATTCTGTATCATTATGGCCTATGGGGTGAAATTATTTAAAGTGCGACAGCATCTAAATGCCTTATCCGTTTGAGTGGAAAATTTATATACGAGTCATATCACACAAACTGAGGTCACCATCACACAAACTGTATAGATTTTCGTGACTCTAGCATTTAACGAGTTTTACAGGAACACAAATAAAAATTGTTCATCATATTAAATTATTTAAAGTGTGATAGCTAGTAAATGCCTTATTCAAATGAACTGAAAATTTATATACATGTTATACCTCACCGTCACACGAACTTTATGAACTTTAGAGAATCTAGAATTTACGATTCTTTTTACAGGGACGAAATGCAAATTTCTTTATCATTGTGGTATATAGGCTCAAATTTTAAAGTGCGATAGCGTCTAAATGCCTTATCCGATAAAGCTGAAAAATTATAAGTCACTGTTGCACTAACTATAAGCATTTTGGTGAATCTAGCATTTGTAGGTTTTTACAGGGACACAACGAAATATTCTTTATCATTATGATCTACGTGTTCGGTAAGATAGCGTTAAATTAAACTTCGTGTACCATATAAAGAAAAATACTCCAACTACCTAATATAATTTTCTCTTTTGTTTATTTAACAACTCCTCTTACTTTACTTTATCTAGAAAACCGTTAATTACTCAATTTTTGGAATGTCGAGTGGAGTCACTCCAGATTTTTTTTTTTTTTTTTTTTAATAATGACCAAAAAATAAAAGAAGAGAAGAAAAAACATTAGATAAAGGAAAGAATATATTATATTTAAAATAAATAAGGAATCAAAAACCTCATCGTTTTTGACTTACAAAGAATGTAAAATTTTATTTAAAATGAAAAATAAATAAATAAATTAGGTAGAAATCATTTTATATTTTGCTTAAATTAATAAATAAATTTCATCATTTTATATATTTTTAATAATAAAAGCTGTATATAGTCTCTAAAGAAAATTGTGTTTTCAATATCTATTTATAGATAAACATGGAATTTTCTATTCTTAAAACACGCTGTTGATCTTATCGAATTTCGAAATAGTTAATTATGAAAAAGAAATTTGTATAATTATGATTTAAACATAATAATGATATAAACACTCAAAAATATGTTCTTTTTTAAATCCTTAATAATTATCATCTCATCAAGGTTTTACTTCCTGGTTTCTATGCATTATAATGAATGATGAAACAACATAGCAATTTTACATATTTTTAATATGTTGACTAAAGTAATAAATACTCTCTTATTTTCTTTTTAATTATTATTATTTTTTTAATAATAAATACTTGTATTTGAATCGCACTCGAAAGTAAATATTCCTTAAAAATTATATTAAGAATGACTTTCACGTTCTAATTAATAACATATTTTTAATTTTAGTTCATAGAGAAGCATAGAAATTAATATTTTTTGTTGGCTGTTATGTGCTTTTATAAAATTTTGAGGTATTTAAATGTGATAAAAAATATTTTGATTTAAAATTTAACAATAATAATAAATAATACATAATCAATAATAATTCTTAAGAAACAGGTAAGTAAAATTAATTAAAATTTATAAAGAGTATTGTGTTTCATTTAAAAAGTATAATAAAAAATATCGCTAACAATGTCTCAACAACTATTTTTAAATTGTTATCGAATTTCGAAGAATTTAAAACTGATATATATATTTAAATATAGTAATGTTAATATAATATTTTGTAAATTAAAATTAAAATGATAATAATAATATATTCCACATATTTCATATAAAAATGAAATATAATATAGAAATTATAAATTATAATTTTTGGAATTCTTCAAGAAATTTTTCAAATCTTATATGGATTTTGCTTTTCTAAAATTCATTTTCTGTTGATTAAAGGAAAAAAAAAAATTAAAAATGAAATTGTATGCTATTCTTATTTTTCCTTTTAATATATTTTTTTTTTTTTATTAAAATTGAAATGAAATATCAAAATAGTAATAGTTTAATACACCTTTTCTTTATCTTTTAGAAAGACTGCTTTCCATTATGGTTTTTCATTAGCTTGAAGAAAAATTTTATATATTGATATTTTTCACATGGTCTTACTTTCTCAGAAAAATTTCAGATAAATTTGCAAGAGACTACGACGGAATGTAAAAAGTGTTAAAAGTGATAGTGAATGACTGAGAAATGAGAATACTCTACTAAAATGATCCCCGTTTTTCCTCCCCCATTTCTTTTTCTTCCTTGAAAATAAATCGAACAGAGAAACATACATTCACTATCCTATCAAAAGAGCGAGATGCTGTCTAAGCTGTAACCAATTTCTGGTTATAAATTTTAGCTGTTATAACACTATAACACACACAAAAAAAGAGAAAGAAAAGAAAGATTCGCTTTTCCTAGTGTCCCCCTCTCTTTATTTTATTTTGAATGAGGGTATTTAAAAGTCGAAAGTGGTCACCAATACCCAGTGGCTCCAACATCTGGATATCTGATTATAGCCATCAGATAACAATTATTCAAGTTTCAACCAACAAAGATCGGTAAGCCCCGTAAGCCCCCTGTTTCCTGTTTTTACGACTTCACTCAATAGGTGGTCTCAGTCGCTTTAGGGAAGAGTTTTGTTTACATTCATCTAATAAGTTCAAAGAATGCCGTTTTATATCAGAAAGAAAGGAAGTAAAAATCTGTTATACTGTGAATATGAGAGGGAGTAATGTTTTAAATGTTGAAAAACAACAAGTCCTATCTACATTCGAAAAGTATCGTAAAAAAGAAATTCTTATTCATATTTAGATTTATTCTTCGCGTTTATTTATTTTTATTTTATGTCTAAAAACTTAAAGTGTGCGAAATTGGTGCTTTTATTATTTATAATACATTTTTTTTATTTAAAACACTTTCTAAATTAACTTAAATTGTCGTATAAATAAACTATTTGGAATAGTTGAACTCTGCTCAGATCCCCATCATATATCTGTTCTCATACATTTTTACTTTAGCTCATACTATGTACATGTTAAAAGATATGAAGTCTGTTTATCATTTGGCTCAATTGTAGAATGTAGTTCCTCAACTATTAGGATACCCTCCCGCCTTCCGCTTCAATATATTTATCTTATCCTAATTTGTTATTTAATTTTGTTTAGGTCAGTTTTATATTTCAGTTTTCATGCAATTCTATAGTATTTCCAATCCAATAATCTTCATATAGCAAGTGTTTGGGAAATATTGTCTTATTCTGCCATGTTTAGAAATTCGCAAATTTTGAATGATTTAGAAAGATTTCAAAGTGGAATGTCTATAGCCAATAATGTTCATGATAGTGTCATAAATGGTATTTTAAAGCTGGTCAGATAACTTTACGATTAAAATAATCCTCGTAATACACGTTTAATCGGTCGTTGTCGCAATATTTAAAATATAGCGTACTTATTTCCTATACATAATCCATTAAATTTGTAAACAATTGTTGATCCATTCTTGAGAATCATTCACATAAGATCATAGAGCATTGTTGCAAAATGAGTGCGAAACGAAAGAAATATATACATATTTTTAATTTAATTTGTAATATGTTATTTTAAGTTTTTGACATTAAAAAGAATTTTTAATAATATTACAAAGCTCAAAATGTGACATAAAAAAGAAATAGTGAAAATCCCCCCCCCCCTTTTGCCTCCCTTCAACTATATATCATTTACTATAATTTTAACAAAGATTAAGTTATATTTATACAATGTTCCAGAGAAATAGTTCACATGGTGATATAAAAACAATCATTTCGCCTCTTTTCCCTCCACCCTCCAAGATATGTGTAACACTTTTGTAATTTTATTTCAATCTATAATAGAGTGGTTTAAAAAAATTCTTTTTTGCATCTACACAAACCCCTTGTCCCCTAAGCTATATATAACACTTATTGTGATTTTCGTAAAGAATAAGTGATAGTTATAATACGGAATATCGTTAAAATCGGTAACAAGATGATATTAAAAAGAAAAAAAAATCTTTCAGATCCCGAAGTATGTGTGACACTGCATTTTTTGTCATAAACAGCAAGTGACTATTGGACAAAATTTCATTAAAATCAGTAAGAAGGAGATATAAAAACAATTATTCTCTTTCAATATGCTCCTGGACCCCCCCCCCCTTCCTCCAAGTATATACTAAGTGAAAGTGGTTCCAATTTAATTGATTGAAATTTCTAAAAATACGTTATGAAAATCATTCTTTAAATTCATTAGTTGATGTTTATTGTTTTTGCGATTTGCAAATTCCAAAAGTACCCTTTCTTCCGGTGCCCTTTTTTCCAGGTGCCCTTTTTTCCGGGCGTCCTTTTATCTGGTGCCCTTTTTACCAGTGCCTTTTATTCCAAATGCCCTTTTTTCCGAGTTATTTTTTTTTTCTGTCCTTTTCTTCTTCTACTTTCCTTTTCATATATTTCAGACAGAAATATTTAATATGAGTTTGAGCTTGAATTGCTTTTTCACGCTCAAGTTCGTGTAAAAAACGAACTACGCTCAACTCAAGTTCATAATTTAAAAAACGAGCGAAGTTCAACTCAAAACTCAAAATTTTTGAGCTACGCTCACGAACGCGTTCAAATGAACGCGTTCGTGCACAACACTGATTTTATGGCATTTACCCCTTCTCGAAATAAATTTTTTTAAAAGCAGTTAACAGAGCTTGTGAAGTTAAATCGCTAAAAATCTCAAGGTGTATAGCCCTTGTTACTATACAAATGAAAATACAAACATAAATTTTAACTTCTGGATCTTTCCTTTGATTTTACCATGTTTTTATTAACTTCGATTCTTGTTTGATTGTTTGTCCAGTACAAACCTTGCAATCGAGATTAACTAACTTCCCGACTAGCTAGACATTTGAAATTTCAGGATAGCTCAGAACACGGTGACAATACATTTTTTTAATACTTTTAGTCAACTGTTTCAGGTCCCTACTGCCTTGGGTAGCGTTTATATGATTCAACAGAATATTTATTTATCCAACTTCCTGGCCATTTGAAACTTTTATAATAGCTCAAAACACGATGACAATGCATTATTTTAATACTTTTAGCCAATTATTTAGGGTCCCCGCTGCCTTCGGTATTGTTTATATGATTCGTCAGAAAATTTAAAAACAAGGTATTTAAAAAGTTCTTTTTATCTTGTAATTATTTATTTTTTGATTAAAAATGGCCCACATAAATCCACTCACGTTGAACTAAAATTTTTATCTGGAGTTATTCTTTGTTTTGTTAAATTTCCTATTTTTTGTAGACATTCTTTAGAATTCGCGTTAAAACAGACTAAACGTCTGTATACAATTTTTTCCAAAGGTTTCTCCCACGAATGGGCCAATATTTTTGCCTAACCTGAAACAGGCGATGTTAGGACCAATATGAAAATACTTTTCATGACAGTATTTTACGATTAGTTCTGTTAGTTTACTTTTTGAAGGTAGTAGCCATGGATGTTTTACTGGATGAAATAACTGCGAATTTTGCAGTCTCCTCCCTACCCTTATTATACCATAGATGTCAAGAAATAGGTATAAATTAAAACCTTTATGTGATACATTACCACTATTTGTCAATGCAGCTATTTCACTGGAAAATTCTTCTTTTCGTAGCTCTCTTAACAAAAGCTCTCTTAACATTATTATCCGCATATTATTTCAGATGGTTGTATATTTCTATTGATTTATTAACCCATATGTTGCGTTTACGCTACACCAGAAATAATTGCGTTTAACAATTAACTGAAAAAGATATTTTATATTAAGAATTGTTTTTAAGTGACAAATTAGTAGATGTTTATTTTATTACGAAAAATTGATCTGAAAAATAATTTGATGTTTAAAAATGAATTTCAGACTTGAAGCACTTTTGAAGCCAAAATTTAAAAAAAAATTTATATCTGAATGAGTTTACGTAACTTGTAAATAATGTTTCATAATAAAATAATTAATTTTAAAGAGATATTATGCTGTCTTTGAAACAGAAAACTATTTACTTTGCACGTTTCATATTCCTATACTGTCTCAGAAAACATTAAGATACAAAAATTCTGTCATATATTTCAAATTGTCTTGTTTTTTATTTCAATTGTGGTTACGTAGATTCATGGTAGCTTTGGGATTGACCATAGTAATCATTTAAACTGGTCATAATTTTACAATTAAATATCTGAAATGTTTTACTATTTATATACATATATATATATATATATAGAGAGAGAGAGAGAGAGAGAGATAGAGAGAAAGAAAGAGAGAGAGAGAAAACGAATTCTGATATCTAAACTATAAATTAATTCACATTCTGGAACGTTAGTAAAAGTTTCTCTCTTGAGACTGAAAAAGGTTCTATTGCCTCTATTCTTTCCTCCTGTAAATCACCATAAAGCCCACAAAACATCTTCTGTTCATATATATAGTAATATATATAGACCTATCATCCCCATGTTATCGAGCAAAAATTTTTGATACCGAAAAAAAATTTCTAAAATCAGCCATTAGAGAGTATTGAAAAAAAAAAAAAAAAAAAAAAAAAAAAAGAATTTGAAACTGTATCTGGAGTTTTTCATTCATCTTTAGTAAATAAATTATTCATAAATTTTATTTACTAAATTATCCGTGTGTATTCCTTATGCAATTTATTCGGGGAAAGACAGCTATTAGACTGACTTTTCCCGAGAAAAAAGGAATCACTTTTTCCTTCTCACTGATCAATTTATGGCTTACTACTATATCTATGCTTATTTTAAACTTAACCCTTTGGGTTCATTTGACGAGTGAGACTCGTCATCTGCTTACTTGGGCAAAGTTACGGTGGACGAGTCTGACTCGTCATCTGAATTTAAGAAGTAGGCGTTGATGTTTGTGGTACCCCCGCCAGTGGGAGTTGATCGCAAACACTTTCCTGGAGTCTTTTATGATATCTTGCAACCATACTTATATCATCAATATAAGTATATTCCAAATAAAATGTATTACTTTTACATATTAACACTTTCGCGACCGCTGACGTAGATTCACATCATTTGAAAATCTGTAACTCCACCAGTGGGCGTTTCTTTTGCAATTTGTATGCTATTTTTTTCTTAAATATATAATCAATAGTCACAATTTTACAATGAAATATACTATGATACAAATACTTTGATTAGAAATAATAAAATTATAATGTATATCCATTTGTAATATAAATGTGAATACGGAAAAATTTGTTCTGATTTATTGTAACATGGGAGAATAACGCCTACAGGCGAACCTTACTGTCAAAAATTCAAAATCATGCGGTCGCGAAAGTGTTATTCCATACAGCGACAAATTAAATCCGTCCCATGGGCATAAAAATCTTCAAATAATTCAGTACTCAAAGGGTTAAGATTTAGTGTACATATTGCTGAGCCACTTGGAATTAGCTGTAAAATTTACAATGCATACGTGTTTGAGGCTCATGGGCAGACAAGCACGAAAGAATTTCAATACATTAAAAGATCTTTGAAATGTATTTTCAAATCGATATACATTTAACATGAAAAATTAATATAAATTAATATGCTTAAAAGCTGGATATTTGTTGAAAATGGTGCGCATAGAATTAAGAATTAGATTACAAGGCTACACAAAAGTATTAAGATTGTTTTGTATTATGCGGTTATGTTGCATTACATCCATCATTATAAAACGAACCTATTTTATAATGATACTTAAAAGCATGGCTTTTGAATAAAATATTAGACACATAATTGATAACACTATACAAAGTTACTTAAAATCATTATGATACCCAGTGTATTATGCGTTATCGTTGTATTACATCCTTCATAATGAAACGAACATATTTTATAATGATGATTAAAAACATGGTTTCTGTAGACATTATTAAGCACATAATTAATAACAGTATACAAAGTTACTTAAAAGCATTACGATACTTTACTTATCATCTGTACCGCTGCATTGCATTCAGAATAATAAATTCAACATATTTTAAAATGATGATTAAAAGCATGGTTTATGTAGAAAATGTGAGGCAAATAAATAATGACAATGTACAATGTTACATAAAAGCATATTACAATACGTTTGTAAATCTATTACGCGTTATCGTTGCATTAAATCCATTATAATGAAATGAACATAATGTAATGAATTTTTTTTTCAAATGAGAACTCCGTTTCTCCGAGTTAAAATATCGGGCTTAGATCGTGATTTCGATCCCGGTCAACGAAAAATCGTTAAAAAGGGTTTTTGTTTAAATTAAAATTCTTTATTTCTCGTTTATTTATTATGTCATTATGTGAATTATGTTTATATTAATTATTCAGTTACTGTTATGTAATTTCTAGACTTTTCGAATTCTAGAATATACTGTTCTATAAAATTATCTAGAATATGCTGTTCTATCAATTGTATAAAATAATGTGAAATTCATTTGAGTTGAAAAATAAAGTCTCGAGTTTAGCTCTGCGTTATTTCGCTTCAGTGTTTCTCCGCAAATAGTTATCCAAGTCTAAATCCAAGTGACGATATTTTTTTAATGGTTCTTAAAAGCGTGGGGTCTGCAGAAAATGTCAGACACATAATTAATAATAATATACACTGTACAATTATCAAACGAAAATTTTAGATGTAGGCCTGTGTAATTAACGCACATGTACGATATATTATGTCTTATACGTTGTCGTTAAATTTCACTCAAATTAATGAAATTAACATAGAATATAATGATGCTTAAAAAAAAGCATGAATTTTGCAGAACATAGCATGTGTACGAATGATAATTAGTGTACAGGACTACTAAAAAGTAATATGATACATTATGTCTTATGCGTGGTCCTTACACTAGATTTAATGTAACAAAATTAAGATACATTATTATTCAAGTTTTTAAGAGTATATTCTTGTAGAAAATGCCGCGCATAGAATTAATAGTTAGTTTACAGGGCTGCACAAAGGAATTCTGATACGATATAAATTATGTGCAGTAAGATTTAAACGTGTAAAATGTAACGCAATTATATTGAATAAAGAAAGCAATATTTCAATAATGATTAGAGCATGCGCAGTAGTCCTTCTCAATACAAGAATATATTTCCTTTACAGAATATGGTATACTTTTCCAGTACAGAATTAAGTCTCATTATTCAATGAGATAATCGTATATAAAGGCCTCCGCTGCTTCTTGTTAATATTCATTTCTCTTATATTTTTTTCATATTTGTTATATGCGATCTCATCTATCAATGTCTTAGAAACTACACATATCGAATTTAGCAATATCTTCAGTTTTCTATTAGGTTTCGCTTATAAGTAAGGGTTTATTAATTAATTCAAGCCATCCTTCTTTTTGTTTGATTCAAAATTTTCAAAAAAAGAAAAAAAAAAAAAACTGAGTTCCCCTTACAATAAAGCACCACATAGCTGGCGTTTAACAGATGAATACAAAATTTTGAATATACACCATAAAATACAAGAACTCGCGACAATCGTTTCGGGCCGTAAGAAAACACGACCTTTCGTCATGTGAATAAAGTAGGCACAAGTGCTGCAAACGAAGCGGCAACACACCAAATAAACACTATAAAATACAACAACTCGCAACTATTGTTTCGGATCAAAAGAAAACAAGACCTTTTGTTAGGTGAATAAAGTAGGCATGAAGGCTGCAAACGACGCTGCAAACGCTTGGTGTGTTGCCGCTTTGTTTACAGCCCTCATGCCTACTTTATCCGACTAACAAAAGGTCTTGTTTTCTTTTGACCCGAAACAATAGTTGCGAGTTGTTGTATTTTATGGTGTTTATTTGGCGTGTTCCGCTTCTTTTGCAGCACTTGTGCCTACTTTATTCACATGACGAAGGGTTGTGTTTTCTTACGACCCGAAACGATTGTCGCGAGTTCTTGTATTTTGTGGTGCGTATTCAAAGTTTTGTACTCATTGAGTTTCCAAAACTTATGAATGACGCAGAACTGTAAAAATTCACTTAAAAATTATGACAGAAATTTTTTTTTAATGGAATGTAAATACCTTTACCTTCTTTTTCTTGCATTGTTTTGCATCTATAACTAAAATATCCCGTAGATGTGCAACAAGCCATTTCTCCATCACACATCTTTCCAGTTCTGCATTGAGATTCCTGTGAGGAGACATTTTTAGTAGTTTGATAACAACTGACTTTATTATTCATATCTTCATACAATGTTTACAGGAAAGTTCTCAAAAAGAGGGTAATGAATACATATCATAACTTTAGCTTTAGACCATTTGTTACCATTATTCCTTTTTTTTTTTTTTTTTTTTCTTTTTGGCGGTACGTTTTTTATTGTTTTAGACAATATTTTAGACAGTGAGTGCATTTTGCCACTGTCCCAAAAGTGGGACTATCTGTAGTCATGCAATTAATTATTTGAAAATTGTTGCAATCCTTTAATATTCATTACAAAAACTTATAATTTTCAATAATTAAGAGAAAAATAGATGCAAAAGTTTTGGCAACTATGGACTAACATAACAATTAATAAACTTAACTGTCATTAATTTGAATTATCTTTTCACTGAATTTCTAATTCTGTTTAAAAACAGGAATTGATAAAATTTACAGTAAATATTTCGTATAAATATTTTTTGGGGGGGAGAAGGGTGTTGGGCTTAGAAATTAATTTTTGACACTTAAAAAGTTTCCTGGTTCAATGTATCACTGAAAAAAAAAAGTGTTATAACTTTTTTAAAAATATTTTTAACTACATAGACCAGGAGATCCGTGTAGTGTCTTTCTAAAATGTCACACTGAGAAAAAATTCTGTAACTGACATCTAGAATCTAAATTGTGACTCTAGAAAAAATAGTTCCATGTCATCCTTATAATTCTAGTCTCCCTGGAAAGCGAGTTCTAGAAGCCCCTATTAGAATTCTAGAGCGTTTGCCTATATTATCGAGAGCAAAATTATTTAAAAATCTCTGCAAATAAATGAGACTATCACTGTAAAAAAAAAAAAAAAAAAAAAAATACGTTTGGCACTCGAGGACTGCCGCGGTAAAGCTATTGGATAGCATTTTTTATCAACTTATGCAATTATAATTATTTATTTATTTTATTTATGCAGTATTTTTTTTTCTTTCATATTAATTCAAGTTTTTTCTTTGATATAAATTCAAGTTACACTTTTTGAGCGTGGTGACCGATAAGAAAACAAATTTTTTTCTTTTATTGAATAAATGAGAATATATCCGCAATGAGAATATATCAAAAATATCCGCAATCCATTTGTAGGTATCGAAAACCTTGATGTACCAAATTTGAATGATCTAACTCTATTTTTTGAGAAAAGGTATTTTAATAGGTTTTTAAAGGCCTGCAAGCCGAATGAGGATATTCAAGTTTTTTCTTTGATATAATTTCAAGTTACACCTTTTGAGCGTGGTGACCGATAAGAAAACAAATTTTAATAGAGAAAAGGTATTTAATAGGTTTTAAAGGCCTGCAAGTCGAATGGGGATATAAAAGTTTTTTCTTTGATATTAATTCAAGTTACACTTTTTGAGCATGGTCACCGATAAGAAAACAAATTTTAATAGAGAAAAGGTATTTAATAGGTTTTAAAGGCCTGCAAGTCGAATGGGGATATTCAAGTTTTTCCTTTGATATTAATGAATAAGATAACAATAATGATAAGAAAACAAATTTTAATAGAGAAAAAGTATTTTGATAGGTTTTAAAGGCCTGCAAGTCGAATGGGCATATTCAAGTTTTTTCTTTGATATTAATTCAAGTTACACTTTTTGAGCGTGGTGACCGATAAGAAAACAAATTTTAATAGAGAAAAGGTATTCAATAGGTTTTAAATGCCTGCAAGTCGAATGGGGATATTCAAGTTTCTTCTTTCATACTAATTCAAGTTACTCTTTTTGAGCGTGGGGACCGATAAGAAAACAAATTTTAATAGAGAAAAGGTATTTAATAGGTTTTAAAGGCCTGCAAGTCGAATGGGGATATTCAAGTTTTTCCTTTGATATTAATTCAAGTTACAGTTTTTGAGCGTGGTGACCGACAAGAAAACAAATTTTTTTCTTTTATTGAATAAATGAGAATATATCCGCAATGAGAATATATCAAAAATATCCGCAATCGATTTGTAGGTATCGAAAACCTCGATGTACCAAATTTCAATGATCTAACTCTATTTTTTGAAAAAAGGTATTTTAATTGATTTTTAAATGCCTGCAAGTCGAATGGGGATATTCAAGTTTTTCTTTCATGTAATTTCAAGTTACACTTTTTGAGCGTGGTGACCGATAAGAAAACAAATTTTAATAGAGAAAAGGTATTTAATAGGATTTAAAGGCCTGCAAGTCGAATGGGGATATTCAAGTTTTTTCTTTAATATTAATGAATAAGAAAACAATAATAAGAAAACAAATTTTAATAGAGAAAAGGTATTTTAATAGGTTTTAAAGGACTGCAAGTCGAATGGGGATATTCAAGTGTTTTCTTTGATATTAATTCAAGTTACACTTTTTGAACGTGGTGACCGATAAGAAAACAAATTTTAATAGAGAAAAGGTATTTAATAGGCTTTAAACGCCTGCAAGTCGAATGGGGATATTCAAGTTTCTTCTTTGATATTAATTCAAGTTACACTTTTTGAGCGTGTTGACCGACAAGAAAGCAAATTTTAATAGAGAAAAGGTATTTAATAGGTTTTAAAGGCCTGCAAGTCGAATGGGGATATTCAAGTTTTTTCTTTGATATTAATTCAAGTTACACTTTTTGAGCGTGGTGACCGATAAGAAAACAAATTTTAATAGAGAAAAGGTATTTAATAGGTTTTAAAGGCCTGCAAGTCGAATGGAAATATTCAAGGTTTTTCTTTGATATTAATGAATAAGATAACAATAATGATAAGATAACAATAATGATAAAAAAACAAATTTTAATAAAGAAAAGGTATTTTAATAGGTTTTAAAGGCCTGCAAGTCGAATGGGGATATTCAATTTTTTTCTTTGATATTAATTCAAGTTACACTTTTTGATCGTGTGACCGATAAGAAAACAAATTTTAATAGAGAAAAGGTATTTAATAGGTTTTAAAGGCCTGCAAGTCGAATGGGGATATTCAAGTTTTTTCTTTGATATTAATTAAAGTTACACTTTTTGAGCGTGGTGACCGATATAAAACAAATTTTAATAGAGAAAAGGTATTTAATAGGTTTTAAAGGCCTGCAAGTCGAATGGGGATATTCAAGGTTTTTCTTTGATATTAATGAATAAGATAACAATGATGATAAGATAACAATAATGATAAGAAAACAAATTTTAATAGAGAAAGGTATTTTAATAGGTTTTAAAGGCCTGCAAGTCGAATGGGGATATTCAATTTTTTTCTTTGATATTAATTCAAGTTACACTTTTTGAGCGTGGTGACCGATAAGAAAACAAATTTTAATAGAGAAAAGGTATTTAATAGGTTTTAAAGGCCTGCAAGTCGAATGGGGATATTAAAGTTTTTTCTTTGATATTAATTCAAGTTACGCTTTTTGAGCGTGGTGACCGATAAGAAAACAAATTTTAATACAGAAAATGTATTTAATAGGTTTTAAAGGCCTGCAAGTCGAATGGGGATAGTCAAGTTTTTTCTTTGATATTAATTCAAGTTACACTTTTTGAGCGTGGTGACCGATATAAAACAAATTTTCATAGAGAAAAGGTATTTAATAGGTTTTAAAGGCCTGCAAGTCGAATGGGGATATTCAAGGTTTTTCTTTGATGTTAATGAATAAGATAACAATAATGATAAGATAACAATAATGATAAGAAAACAAATTTTAATAGAGAAAAGGTATTTTAATAGGTTTTAAAGGCCTGCAAGTCGAATGGGGATATTCAATTTTTTTCTTTGATATTAATTCAAGTTACACTTTTTGAGCGTGGTGACCGATAAGACAACAAAGTTTAATAGAGAAAAGGTATTTAATAGGTTTTAAAGGCCTGCAAGTCGAATGGGGATATTCAAGTTTTTTCTTTGATATTAATTCAAGTTACACTTTTTGAGCGTGGTGACCGATATAAAACAAATTTTAATAGAGAAAAGGTATTTAATAGGTTTTAAAGGCCTGCAAGTCGAATGGGGATATTCAAGGTTTTTCTTTGATATTAATGAATAAGATAATAATAATGATAAGATAACAATAAAGATAAGAAAACAAATTTTAATAGAGAAAAGGTATTTTAATAGGTTTTAAAGGCCTGCAAGTGGAATAGGGATATTCAAGTTTTTTCTTTGATATTAATTCAAGTTACACTTTTTGAGCGTGGTAACCGATAAGAAAACGAATTTTAATAGAGAAAAGGTATTTAATAGGTTTTAAAGGCCTGCATGTCGAATGGGGATATTCAAGTTTTTTCTTTGATATTAATTCAAGCTACACTTTTTGAGCGTGGTGACCGATAAGAAAACAAATTTTAATAGAGAAAAGGTATTTAATAGGTTTTAAAGGCCTGCAAGTCGAATGGGGATATTCAAGTTTTTTCTTTGATATTAATTCAAGTTACACTTTTTGAGCGTGGTGACCGATAAGAAAACAAATTTTTAAGCTATTGTATAGCTTTTATCGCGGGCTTTGAGCGCGGCGACTGAATCGAAAAATTCCGCAACGAAAAAAACACACAGTTCGGTAGACTTCGGCTGTACGAAGCTCGCACAGATCGAGACGAGCTGCTCCGAAATCGGACGAATACATAAGCAGCAATTTGTGAGAAAGTATATAGGTGTATAGGTATCTATCATCTATGTACAACAGTGAATAGCTGTACGAGTAAAATTTGTGTATAAAGTAGATCAGATAAAACTTGAATATCTCCATTCGACTTGCAGGCCTTTAAAACCTATTAAAATACCTTTTCTCTATTAATATTTGTTTTCTTATCATTATTGTTATCTTATCATTATTGTTATCTTATTCATTAATATCAAAGAAAAACCTTGAATATCACCATTCGACTTGCAGCGGTTACGCTCAAAAGTTGAGCGTCAAGCTCCTTTTGAGCGTCAAGTTACGCTCAAAAAGTGTAACTTGAATTAATATCAAAGAAAAAACTTTAATATCCCCATTCGACTTGCAGGTCTTTAAAACCTATTAAATACCTTTTCTCTATTAAAATTTGTTTTCTTATCGGTCACCACGCTCAAAAAGTGTAACTTGAATGAATATCAAAGAAAAAAATTGAATATCCCCATTCGAGTTGCAGGCCTTTAAAACCTATTAAAATACCTTTTCTCTATTAAAATTTGTTTTCTTATCATTATTGTTATCTTATCATTATTGTTATCTTATTCATTAATATCAAAGAAAAACCTTGAATATCCCCATTCGACTTGCAGGCCTTTAAAGCCTATTAAATACCTTTTCACTATTAAAATTTGTTTTCTTATCGGTCACCACGCTCAAAAGGTGTAACTTGAATTAATATCAAAGAAAAAACTTGAATATCCCCATTCGACTTGCAGGCCTTTAAAACCTATTAAAATACCTTTTCTCTATTAAAATTTGTTTTCTTATTATTGTTATCTTATTCATATATAAAAAAAAAAAAAACTTGAATATCTCCATTCGACTTGCAGGCCTTTAAAGCCTATTAAATACCTTTTCTCTATTAAAATTTGTTTTCTTATCGGTCACCACGCTCAAAAAGTGTAACTTGAAATTATATCAAAGAAAAACTTGAATATCCCCATTCGACTTGCAGGCCTTTAAAAACCTATTAAAATACCTTTTTTCAAAAAATAGAGTTAGATCATTGAAATTTGGTACATCGAGGTTTTCGATACCTACAAATCGATTGCGGATGTTTTTGATATATTCTCATTGCGGATATATTCTCATTTATTCAATAAAAGAAAAAAAATTGTTTTCTTATCGGTCACCACGCTCAAAAAGTGTAACTTGAATTAATATCAAAGAAAAAACTTGAATATCCCCATTCGACTTGCAGGCCTTTAAAACCTATTAAATACCTTTTCTCTATTAAAAATTGTTTTCTTATCGGTCACCACGCTCAAAAAGTGTAACTTGAATTAATATCAAAGAAAAAACTTGAATGGCCCCATTCGACTTGCAGGCCTTTAAAACCTATTAAATACCTTTTCTCTATTAAAATTTGTTTTATATCGGTCACCACGCTCAAAAAGTGTAACTTGAATTAATATCAAAGAAAAAACTTGAATATCCCCATTCGACTTGCAGGCGTTTAATGCCTATTAAATACCTTTTCTCTATTAAAATTTGTTTTCTTATCGGTCACCACGCTCAAAAAGTGTAACTTGAATTAATATCAAAGAAAAAACTTGAATATCCCCATTCGACTTGCAGGCCTTTAAAACCTATTAAAATACCTTTTCTCTATTAATATTTGTTTTCTTATCATTATTGTTATCTTATCATTATTGTTATCTTATTCATTAATATCAAGGAAAAACCTTGAATATCACCATTCGACTTGCAGGGGTTACGCTCAAAAGTTGAGCGTCAAGCTCCTTTTGAGCGTCAAATTACGCTCAAAAAGTGTAACTTGAATTAATATCAAAGAAAAAACTTTAATATCCCCATTCGACTTGCAGGCCTTTAAAACCTATTAAATACCTTTTCTCTATTAAAATTTGTTTTCTTATCGGTCACCACGCTCAAAAAGTGTAACTTGAATGAATATCAAAGAAAAAAATTGAATATCCCCATTCGAGTTGCAGGCCTTTAAAACCTATTAAAATACCTTTTCTCTATTAAAATTTGTTTTGTTATCATTATTGTTATCTTATCATTATTGTTATCTTATTCATTAATATCAAAGAAAAACCTTGAATATCCCCATTCGACTTGCAGGCCTTTAAAATCTATTAAATACCTTTTCTCTATTAAAATTTTTCTTATATCGTTCACCACGCTCAAAAAGTGTAACTTGAATTAATATCAAAGAAAAAACTTGAATATCCCCATTCGACTTGCAGGCCTTTAAAAACCTATTTAAAAACCTTTTTTCAAAAAATAGAGTTAGATCATTGAAATTTGGTACATCGAGGTTTTCGATACCTACAAATCGATTGCGGATATTTTTGATATATTCTCATTGCGGATATATTCACATTTATTCAATAAAAGAAAAAAATTGTTTTCTTATCGGTCACCACGCTCAAAAAGTGTAACTTGAATTAATATCAAAGAAAAAACTTTTATATCCCCATTCGACTTGCAGGCCTTTAAAACCTATTAAATACCTTTTCTCTATTAAAATTTGTTTTCTTACCGGTCACCACGCTCAAAAAGTGTAACTTGAATTAATATCAAAGAAAAAACTTGAATATCCCCATTCGACTTGCAGGCCTTTAAAACCTATTAAATACCTTTTCTCTATAATAATTCGTTTTTTTTATCGGTCACCACGCTCAAAAAGTGTAACTTGAATTAATATCAAAGAAAAAACTTGAATATCCCCATTCGACTTGCAGGCCTTTAAAACCTATTAAAATACCTTTTCTCTATTAAAATTTGTTTTCTTATCATTATTGTTAACTTATCATTATTGTTATCTTATTCATTAATATCAAAGAAAAACCTTGAATATCCCCATTCGACTTGCAGGCCTTTAAAGCCTATTAAATACCTTTTCACTATTAAAATTTGTTTTCTTATCGGTCACCACGCTCAAAAGGTGTAACTTGAATTAATATCAAAGAAAAAACTTGAATATCCCCATTCGACTTGCAGGCCTTTAAAACCTATTAAAATACCTTTTCTCTATTAAAATTTGTTTTCTTATTATTGTTATCTTATTCATATATATAAAAAAAAAAACTTGAATATCTCCATTCGACTTGCAGGCCTTTAAAGCCTATTAAATACCTTTTCTCTATTAAAATTTGTTTTCATATCGGTCACCACGCTCAAAAAGTGTAACTTGAAATTATATCAAAGAAAAACTTGAATATCCCCATTCGACTTGCAGGCCTTTAAAAACCTATTAAAATACCTTTTTTCAAAAAATAGAGTTAGATCATTGAAATTTGGTACATCGAGGTTTTCGATACCTACAAATCGATTGCGGATGTTTTTGATATATTCTCATTGCGGATATATTCTCATTTATTCAATAAAAGAAAAAAAATTGTTTTCTTATCGGTCACCACGCTCAAAAAGTGTAACTTGAATTAATATCAAAGAAAAAACTTGAATATCCCCATTCGACTTGCAGGCCTTTAAAACCTATTAAATACCTTTTCTCTATTAAAAATTGTTTTCTTATCGGTCACCACGCTCAAAAAGTGTAACTTGAATTAATATCAAAGAAAAAACTTGAATGGCCCCATTCGACTTGCAGGCCTTTAAAACCTATTAAATACCTTTTCTCTATTAAAATTTGTTTTATATCGGTCACCACGCTCAAAAAGTGTAACTTGAATTAATATCAAAGAAAAAACTTGAATATCCCCATTCGACTTGCAGGCGTTTAATGCCTATTAAATACCTTTTCTCTATTAAAATTTGTTTTCTTATCGGTCACCACGCTCAAAAAGTGTAACTTGAATTAATATCAAAGAAAAAACTTGAATATCCCCATTCGACTTGCAGGCCTTTAAAACCTATTAAAATACCTTTTCTCTATTAATATTTGTTTTCTTATCATTATTGTTATCTTATCATTATTGTTATCTTATTCATTAATATCAAGGAAAAACCTTGAATATCACCATTCGACTTGCAGGGGTTACGCTCAAAAGTTGAGCGTCAAGCTCCTTTTGAGCGTCAAGTTACGCTCAAAAAGTGTAACTTGAATTAATATCAAAGAAAAAACTTTAATATCCCCATTCGACTTGCAGGCCTTTAAAACCTATTAAATACCTTTTCTCTATTAAAATTTGTTTTCTTATCGGTCACCACGCTCAAAAAGTGTAACTTGAATGAATATCAAAGAAAAAAATTGAATATCCCCATTCGAGTTGCAGGCCTTTAAAACCTATTAAAATACCTTTTCTCTATTAAAATTTGTTTTCTTATCATTATTGTTATCTTATCATTATTGTTATCTTATTCATTAATATCAAAGAAAAACCTTGAATATCCCCATTCGACTTGCAGGCCTTTAAAATCTATTAAATACCTTTTCTCTATTAAAATTTTTTTTATATCGTTCACCACGCTCAAAAAGTGTAACTTGAATTAATATCAAAGAAAAAACTTGAATATCCCCATTCGACTTGCAGGCCTTTAAAACCTATTAAATACCTTTTCTCTATTAAAATTCGTTTTTTTTATCGGTCACCACGCTCAAAAAGTGTAACTTGAATTAATATCAAAGAAAAAACTTGAATATCCCCATTCGACTTGCAGGCCTTTAAAACCTATTAAAATACCTTTTCTCTATTAAAATTTGTTTTCTTATCATTATTGTTATCTTATCATTATTGTTATCTTATTCATTAATATCAAAGAAAAACCTTGAATATCCCCATTCGACTTGCAGGCCTTTAAAGCCTATTAAATACCTTTTCACTATTAAAATTTGTTTTCTTATCGGTCACCACGCTCAAAAGGTGTAACTTGAATTAATATCAAAGAAAAAACTTGAATATCCCCATTCGACTTGCAGGCCTTTAAAAACCTATTTAAAAACCTTTTTTCAAAAAATAGAGTTAGATCATTGAAATTTGGTACATCGAGGTTTTCGATACCTACAAATCGATTGCGGATATTTTTCATATATATTCTCATTGCGGTTATATTCACATTTATTCAATAAAAGAAAAAAAATTGTTTTCTTATCGGTCACCACGCTCAAAAAGTGTAACTTGAATTAATATCAAAGAAAAAACTTTTATATCCCCATTCGACTTGCAGGCCTTTAAAACCTATTAAATACCTTTTCTCTATTAAAATTTGTTTTCTTACCGGTCACCACGCTCAAAAAGTGTAACTTGAATTAATATCAAAGAAAAAACTTGAATATCCCCATTCGACTTGCAGGCCTTTAAAACCTATTAAATACCTTTTCTCTATTAAAATTCGTTTTTTTTATCGGTCACCACGCTCAAAAAGTGTAACTTGAATTAATATCAAAGAAAAAACTTGAATATCCCCATTCGACTTGCAGGCCTTTAAAACCTATTAAAATACCTTTTCTCTATTAAAATTTGTTTTCTTATCATTATTGTTATCTTATCATTATTGTTATCTTATTCATTAATATCAAAGAAAAACCTTGAATATCCCCATTCGACTTGCAGGCCTTTAAAGCCTATTAAACACCTTTTCACTATTAAAATTTGTTTTCTTATCGGTCACCACGCTCAAAAGGTGTAACTTGAATTAATATCAAAGAAAAAACTTGAATATCCCCATTCGACTTGCAGGCCTTTAAAACCTATTAAAATACCTTTTCTCTATTAAAATTTGTTTTCTTATTATTGTTATCTTATTCATATATAAAAAAAAAAAAAACTTGAATATCTCCATTCGACTTGCAGGCCTTTAAAGCCTATTAAATACCTTTTCTCTATTAAAATTTGTTTTCTTATCGGTCACCACGCTCAAAAAGTGTAACTTGAAATTATATCAAAGAAAAACTTGAATATCCCCATTCGACTTGCAGGCCTTTAAAAACCTATTAAAATACCTTTTTTCAAAAAATAGAGTTAGATCATTGAAATTTGGTACATCGAGGTTTTCGATACCTACAAATCGATTGCGGATGTTTTTGATATATTCTCATTGCGGATATATTCTCATTTATTCAATAAAAGAAAAAAAATTGTTTTCTTATCGGTCACCACGCTCAAAAAGTGTAACTTGAATTAATATCAAAGAAAAAACTTGAATATCCCCATTCGACTTGCAGGCCTTTAAAACCTATTAAATACCTTTTCTCTATTAAAAATTGTTTTCTTATCGGTCACCACTCTCAAAAAGTGTAACTTGAATTAATATCAAAGAAAAAACTTGAATGGCCCCATTCGACTTGCAGGCCTTTAAAACCTATTAAATACCTTTTCTCTATTAAAATTTGTTTTATATCGGTCACCACGTTCAAAAAGTGTAACTTGAATTAATATCAAAGAAAAAACTTGAATATCCCCATTCGACTTGCAGGCGTTTAATGCCTATTAAATACCTTTTCTCTATTAAAATTTGTTTTCTTATCGGTCACCACGCTCAAAAAGTGTAACTTGAATTAATATCAAAGAAAAAACTTGAATATCCCCATTCGACTTGCAGGCCTTTAAAACCTATTAAAATACCTTTTCTCTATTAATATTTGTTTCCTTATCATTATTGTTATCTTATCATTATTGTTATCTTATTCATTAATATCAAAGAAAAACCTTGAATATCCCCTTTCGACTTGCAGGCTTTTAAAACCTATTAAATACCTTTTCTCTATTAAAATTTGCTTTCTTATCGGTCACCACGCTCAAAAAGTGTAACTTGAATTAATATCAAAGAAAAAACTTGAATATCCCCATTCGACTTGCAGGCGTTTAAAGCCTATTAAATACCTTTTCTCTATTAAAATTTGTTTTCTTATCGGTCACCACGCTCAAAAGGTGTAACTTGAATTAATATCAAAGAAAAAACTTGAATATCCCCATTCGACTTGCAGGCCTTTAAAACCTATTAAAATACCTTTTCTCTATTAAAATTTGTTTTCTTATTACTGTTATCTTATTCATCAATATCAAAGAAAAAACTTGAATATCTCCATTCGACTTGCAGGCCTTTAAAGCCTATTAAATACCTTTTCTCTATTAAAATTTGTTTTCTTACCGGTCACCACGCTCAAAAAGTGTAACTTGAAATTATATCAAAGAAAAACTTGAATATCCCCATTCGACTTGCAGGCCTTTAAAAACCTATTAAAATACCTTTTTTAAAAAATAGAGTTAGATCATTGAAATTTGGTACATCGAGGTTTTCGATACCTACAAATCGATTGCGGATATTTTTGATATATTCTCATTGCGGATATTATTCTCATTTATTCAATAAAAGAAAAAAAATTGTTTTCTTATCGGTCACCACGCTCAAAAAGAGTAACTTGAATTAATATCATCGAAAAAAATTTAATATCCCCATTCGACTTGCAGGCCTTTAAAACCTATTAAATACCTTCTCTCTATTAAAATTTGTTTTCTTATCGGTCACCACGCTCAAAAAGTGTAACTTGAATTAATTTCAAAGAAAAAAATTGAATATCCCCATTCGACTTGCAGGCCTTTAAAACCTATTAAAATACCTTTTCTTTATTAAAATTTCTTTTTTTATCATTATTGTTATCTTATTCATTAATATCAAAGAAAAAACTTGAATGGCCCCATTCGACTTGCAGGCCTTTAAAACCTATTAAATACCTTTTCTCTATTAAAATTTGTTTTATATCGGTCACCACGCTCAAAAAGTGTAACGAATTAATATCAAAGAAAAAACTTGAATATCCCCATTCGACTTGCAGGCCTTTAAAACCTATTAAATACCTTTTCTCTATTAAAATTTGTTTTCTTATCGGTCACCACGCTCAAAAAGTGTAACTTGAATTAATATCATCGAAAAAAATTTAATATCCCCATTCGACTTGCAGGCCTTTAAAACCTATTAAATACCTTCTCTCTATTAAAATTTGTTTTCTTATCGGTCACCACGCTCAAAAAGTGTAACTTGAATTAATATCAAAGAAAAAAATTGAATATCCCCATTCGACTTGCAGGCCTTTAAAACCTATTAAAATACCTTTTCTTTATTAAAATTTCTTTTTTTATCATTATTGTTATCTTATTCATTAATATCAAAGAAAAAACTTGAATGGCCCCATTCGACTTGCAGGCCTTTAAAACCTATTAAATACCTTTTCTCTATTAAAATTTGTTTTATATCGGTCACCACGCTCAAAAAGTGTAACGAATTAATATCAAAGAAAAAACTTGAATATCCCCATTCGACTTGCAGGCCTTTAAAACCTATTAAATACCTTTTCTCTATAAAAATCTGTTTTCTTATCATTATTGTTACCTTATCATTATTGTTATCTTATTCATTAATATCAAAGGAAAAACTTGAATGTCCCCATTCGACTTGCAGGCCTTTAAAACCTATTAAATACCTTTTCTCTATTAAAATTTGTTTTCTTATCGGTCACCACGCTCAAAAAGTGTAACTTGAATTAATATCAAAGAAAAAACTTGAATATCCCCATTCGACTTGCAGGCCTTTAAAACCTATTAAAATACCTTTTCTGTATTAAAATTTGTTTTCTTATTATTGTTATCTTATTCATTAATATCAAAGAAAAAACTTGAATATCCCCATTCGACATGCAGGCCTTTAAAACCTATTAAAATACCTTTTCTCTATTAAAATTTGTTTTCTTATCATTATTGTTATCTTATCATTATTGTTATCTTATTCATTAATATCAAAGAAAAACCTTGAATATCCCCATTCGACTTGCAGGCCTTTAAAATCTATTAAATACCTTTTCTCTATTAAAATTTTTTTTATATCGTTCACCACGCTCAAAAAGTGTAACTTGAATTAATATCAAAGAAAAAACTTGAATATCCCCATTCGACTTGCAGGCCTTTAAAAACCTATTTAAAAACCTTTTTTCAAAAAATAGAGTTAGATCATTGAAATTTGGTACATCGAGGTTTTCGATACCTACAAATCGATTGGGGATATTTTTGATATATTCTCATTGCGGATATATTCACATTTATTCAATAAAAGAAAAAAAATTGTTTTCTTATCGGTCACCACGCTCAAAAAGTGTAACTTGAATTAATATCAAAGAAAAAACTTTTATATCCCCATTCGACTTGCAGGCCTTTAAAACCTATTAAATACCTTTTCTCTATTAAAATTTGTTTTCTTACCGGTCACCACGCTCAAAAAGTGTAACTTGAATTAATATCAAAGAAAAAACTTGAATATCCCCATTCGACTTGCAGGCCTTTAAAACCTATTAAATACCTTTTCTCTATTAAAATTCGTTTTTTTTATCGGTCACCACGCTCAAAAAGTGTAACTTGAATTAATATCAAAGAAAAAACTTGAATATCCCCATTCGACTTGCAGGCCTTTAAAACCTATTAAAATACCTTTTCTCTATTAAAATTTGTTTTCTTATCATTATTGTTATCTTATCATTATTGTTATCTTATTCATTAATATCAAAGAAAAACCTTGAATATCCCCATTCGACTTGCAGGCCTTTAAAGCCTATTAAATACCTTTTCACTATTAAAATTTGTTTTCTTATCGGTCAGCACGCTCAAAAGGTGCAACTTGAATTAATATCAAAGAAAAAACTTGAATATCCCCATTCGACTTGCAGGCCTTTAAAACCTATTAAAATACCTTTTCTCTATTAAAATTTGTTTTCTTATTATTGTTATCTTATTCATATATAAAAAAAAAACTTGAATATCTCCATTCGACTTGCAGGCCTTTAAAGCCTATTAAATACCTTTTCTCTATTAAAATTTGTTTTCTTATCGGTCACCACGCTCAAAAAGTGTAACTTGAAATTATATCAAAGAAAAACTTGAATATCCCCATTCGACTTGCAGGCCTTTAAAAACCTATTAAAATACCTTTTTTCAAAAAATAGAGTTAGATCATTGAAATTTGGTATATCGAGGTTTTCGATACCTACAAATCGATTGCGGATGTTTTTGATATATTCTCATTGCGGATATATTCTCATTTATTCAATAAAAGAAAAAAAAATTGTTTTCTTATCGGTCACCACGCTCAAAAAGTGTAACTTGAATTAATATCAAAGAAAAAACTTGAATATCCCCATTCGACTTGCAGGCCTTTAAAACCTATTAAATACCTTTTCTCTATTAAAAATTGTTTTCTTATCGGTCACCACGCTCAAAAAGTGTAACTTGAATTAATATCAAAGAAAAAACTTGAATGGCCCCATTCGACTTGCAGGCCTTTAAAACCTATTAAAATACCTTTTCTCTATTAAAATTTGTTTTCTTATCATTATTGTTATCTTATCATTATTGTTATCTTATTCATTAATATCAAAGAAAAACCTTGAATATCCCCATTCGACTTGCAGGCCTTTAAAGCCTATTAAATACCTTTTCACTATTAAAATTTGTTTTCTTATCGGTCACCACGCTCAAAAGGTGTAACTTGAATTAATATCAAAGAAAAAACTTGAATATCCCCATTCGACTTGCAGGCCTTTAAAACCTATTAAAATACCTTTTCTCTATTAAAATTTGTTTTCTTATTATTGTTATCTTATTCATATATAAAAAAAAAACTTGAATATCTCCATTCGACTTGCAGGCCTTTAAAGCCTATTAAATACCTTTTCTCTATTAAAATTTGTTTTCTTATCGGTCACCACGCTCAAAAAGTGTAACTTGAAATTATATCAAAGAAAAACTTGAATATCCCCATTCGACTTGCAGGCCTTTAAAAACCTATTAAAATACCTTTTTTCAAAAAATAGAGTTAGATCATTGAAATTTGGTACATCGAGGTTTTCGATACCTACAAATCGATTGCGGATGTTTTTGATATATTCTCATTGCGGATATATTCTCATTTATTCAATAAAAGAAAAAAATTGTTTTCTTATCGGTCACCACGCTCAAAAAGTGTAACTTGAATTAATATCAAAGAAAAAACTTGAATATCCCCATTCGACTTGCAGGCCTTTAAAACCTATTAAATACCTTTTCTCTATTAAAAATTGTTTTCTTATCGGTCACCACGCTCAAAAAGTGTAACTTGAATTAATATCAAAGAAAAAACTTGAATGGCCCCATTCGACTTGCAGGCCTTTAAAACCTATTAAATACCTTTTCTCTATTAAAATTTGTTTTATATCGGTCACCACGCTCAAAAAGTGCAACTTGAATTAATATCAAAGAAAAAACTTGAATATCCCCATTCGACTTGCAGGCCTTTAAAACCTATTAAAATACCTTTTCTCTATTAAAATTTGTTTTCTTATTATTGTTATCTTATTCATATATAAAAAAAAAACTTGAATATCTCCATTCGACTTGCAGGCCTTTAAAGCCTATTAAATACCTTTTCTCTATTAAAATTTGTTTTCTTATCGGTCACCACGCTCAAAAAGTGTAACTTGAAATTATATCAAAGAAAAACTTGAATATCCCCATTCGACTTGCAGGCCTTTAAAAACCTATTAAAATACCTTTTTTCAAAAAATAGAGTTAGATCATTGAAATTTGGTATATCGAGGTTTTCGATACCTACAAATCGATTGCGGATGTTTTTGATATATTCTCATTGCGGATATATTCTCATTTATTCAATAAAAGAAAAAAAATTGTTTTCTTATCGGTCACCACGCTCAAAAAGTGTAACTTGAATTAATATCAAAGAAAAAACTTGAATATCCCCATTCGACTTGCAGGCGTTTAATGCCTATTAAATACCTTTTCTCTACTAAAATTTGTTTTCTTATCGGTCACCACGCTCAAAAAGTGTAACTTGAATTATTATCAAAGAAAAAACTTGAATATCCCCATTCGACTTGCAGGCCTTTAAAACCTATTAAAATACCTTTTCTCTATTAAAATTTGTTTTCTTATCATTATTGTTATCTTATCATTATTGTTATCTTATTCATTAATATCAAAGAAAAACCTTGAATATCCCCATTCGACTTGCAGGCCTTTAAAGCCTATTAAATACCTTTTCACTATTAAAATTTGTTTTCTTATCGGTCACCACGCTCAAAAGGTGTAACTTGAATTAATATCAAAGAAAAAACTTGAATATCCCCATTCGACTTGCAGGCCTTTAAAACCTATTAAAATACCTTTTCTCTATTAAAATTTGTTTTCTTATTATTGTTATCTTATTCATATATATAAAAAAAAACTTGAATATCTCCATTCGACTTGCAGGCCTTTAAAGCCTATTAAATACCTTTTCTCTATTAAAATTTGTTTTCTTATCGGTCACCACGCTCAAAAAGTGTAACTTGAAATTATATCAAAGAAAAACTTGAATATCCCCATTCGACTTGCAGGCCTTTAAAAACCTATTAAAATACCTTTTTTCAAAAAATAGAGTTAGATCATTGAAATTTGGTACATCGAGGTTTTCGATACCTACAAATCGATTGCGGATGTTTTTGATATATTCTCATTGCGGATATATTCTCATTTATTCAATAAAAGAAAAAAAATTGTTTTCTTATCGGTCACCACGCTCAAAAAGTGTAACTTGAATTAATATCAAAGAAAAAACTTGAATATCCCCATTCGACTTGCAGGCCTTTAAAACCTATTAAATACCTTTTCTCTATTAAAAATTGTTTTCTTATCGGTCACCACGCTCAAAAAGTGTAACTTGAATTAATATCAAAGAAAAAACTTGAATGGCCCCATTCGACTTGCAGGCCTTTAAAACCTATTAAATACCTTTTCTCTATTAAAATTTGTTTTATATCGGTCACCACGCTCAAAAAGTGTAACTTGAATTAATATCAAAGAAAAAACTTGAATATCCCCATTCGACTTGCAGGCGTTTAATGCCTATTAAATACCTTTTCTCTATTAAAATTTGTTTTCTTATCGGTCACCACGCTCAAAAAGTGTAACTTGAATTAATATCAAAGAAAAAACTTGAATATCCCCATTCGACTTGCAGGCCTTTAAAACCTATTAAAATACCTTTTCTCTATTAATATTTGTTTTCTTATCATTATTGTTATCTTATCATTATTGTTATCTTATTCATTAATATCAAGGAAAAACCTTGAATATCACCATTCGACTTGCAGGGGTTACGCTCAAAAGTTGAGCGTCAAGCTCCTTTTGAGCGTCAAGTTACGCTCAAAAAGTGTAACTTGAATTAATATCAAAGAAAAAACTTTAATATCCCCATTCGACTTGCAGGCCTTTAAAACCTATTAAATACCTTTTCTCTATTAAAATTTGTTTTCTTATCGGTCACCACGCTCAAAAAGTGTAACTTGAATGAATATCAAAGAAAAAAATTGAATATCCCCATTCGAGTTGCAGGCCTTTAAAACCTATTAAAATACCTTTTCTCTATTAAAATTTGTTTTCTTATCATTATTGTTATCTTATCATTATTGTTATCTTATTCATTAATATCAAAGAAAAACCTTGAATATCCCCATTCGACTTGCAGGCCTTTAAAATCTATTAAATACCTTTTCTCTATTAAAATTTTTTTTATATCGTTCACCACGCTCAAAAAGTGTAACTTGAATTAATATCAAAGAAAAAACTTGAATATCCCCATTCGACTTGCAGGCCTTTAAAACCTATTAAATACCTTTTCTCTATTAAAATTCGTTTTTTTTATCGGTCACCACGCTCAAAAAGTGTAACTTGAATTAATATCAAAGAAAAAACTTGAATATCCCCATTCGACTTGCAGGCCTTTAAAACCTATTAAAATACCTTTTCTCTATTAAAATTTGTTTTCTTATCATTATTGTTATCTTATCATTATTGTTATCTTATTCATTAATATCAAAGAAAAACCTTGAATATCCCCATTCGACTTGCAGGCCTTTAAAGCCTATTAAATACCTTTTCACTATTAAAATTTGTTTTCTTATCGGTCACCACGCTCAAAAGGTGTAACTTGAATTAATATCAAAGAAAAAACTTGAATATCCCCATTCGACTTGCAGGCCTTTAAAAACCTATTTAAAAACCTTTTTTCAAAAAATAGAGTTAGATCATTGAAATTTGGTACATCGAGGTTTTCGATACCTACAAATCGATTGCGGATATTTTTCATATATATTCTCATTGCGGTTATATTCACATTTATTCAATAAAAGAAAAAAAATTGTTTTCTTATCGGTCACCACGCTCAAAAAGTGTAACTTGAATTAATATCAAAGAAAAAACTTTTATATCCCCATTCGACTTGCAGGCCTTTAAAACCTATTAAATACCTTTTCTCTATTAAAATTTGTTTTCTTACCGGTCACCACGCTCAAAAAGTGTAACTTGAATTAATATCAAAGAAAAAACTTGAATATCCCCATTCGACTTGCAGGCCTTTAAAACCTATTAAATACCTTTTCTCTATTAAAATTCGTTTTTTTTATCGGTCACCACGCTCAAAAAGTGTAACTTGAATTAATATCAAAGAAAAAACTTGAATATCCCCATTCGACTTGCAGGCCTTTAAAACCTATTAAAATACCTTTTCTCTATTAAAATTTGTTTTCTTATCATTATTGTTATCTTATCATTATTGTTATCTTATTCATTAATATCAAAGAAAAACCTTGAATATCCCCATTCGACTTGCAGGCCTTTAAAGCCTATTAAATACCTTTTCACTATTAAAATTTGTTTTCTTATCGGTCACCACGCTCAAAAGGTGTAACTTGAATTAATATCAAAGAAAAAACTTGAATATCCCCATTCGACTTGCAGGCCTTTAAAACCTATTAAAATACCTTTTCTCTATTAAAATTTGTTTTCTTATTATTGTTATCTTATTCATATATAAAAAAAAAAAAACTTGAATATCTCCATTCGACTTGCAGGCCTTTAAAGCCTATTAAATACCTTTTCTCTATTAAAATTTGTTTTCTTATCGGTCACCACGCTCAAAAAGTGTAACTTGAAATTATATCAAAGAAAAACTTGAATATCCCCATTCGACTTGCAGGCCTTTAAAAACCTATTAAAATACCTTTTTTCAAAAAATAGAGTTAGATCATTGAAATTTGGTACATCGAGGTTTTCGATACCTACAAATCGATTGCGGATGTTTTTGATATATTCTCATTGCGGATATATTCTCATTTATTCAATAAAAGAAAAAAAATTGTTTTCTTATCGGTCACCACGCTCAAAAAGTGTAACTTGAATTAATATCAAAGAAAAAACTTGAATATCCCCATTCGACTTGCAGGCCTTTAAAACCTATTAAATACCTTTTCTCTATTAAAAATTGTTTTCTTATCGGTCACCACTCTCAAAAAGTGTAACTTGAATTAATATCAAAGAAAAAACTTGAATGGCCCCATTCGACTTGCAGGCCTTTAAAACCTATTAAATACCTTTTCTCTATTAAAATTTGTTTTATATCGGTCACCACGTTCAAAAAGTGTAACTTGAATTAATATCAAAGAAAAAACTTGAATATCCCCATTCGACTTGCAGGCGTTTAATGCCTATTAAATACCTTTTCTCTATTAAAATTTGTTTTCTTATCGGTCACCACGCTCAAAAAGTGTAACTTGAATTAATATCAAAGAAAAAACTTGAATATCCCCATTCGACTTGCAGGCCTTTAAAACCTATTAAAATACCTTTTCTCTATTAATATTTGTTTCCTTATCATTATTGTTATCTTATCATTATTGTTATCTTATTCATTAATATCAAAGAAAAACCTTGAATATCCCCTTTCGACTTGCAGGCTTTTAAAACCTATTAAATACCTTTTCTCTATTAAAATTTGCTTTCTTATCGGTCACCACGCTCAAAAAGTGTAACTTGAATTAATATCAAAGAAAAAACTTGAATATCCCCATTCGACTTGCAGGCGTTTAAAGCCTATTAAATACCTTTTCTCTATTAAAATTTGTTTTCTTATCGGTCACCACGCTCAAAAGGTGTAACTTGAATTAATATCAAAGAAAAAACTTGAATATCCCCATTCGACTTGCAGGCCTTTAAAACCTATTAAAATACCTTTTCTCTATTAAAATTTGTTTTCTTATTACTGTTATCTTATTCATCAATATCAAAGAAAAAACTTGAATATCTCCATTCGACTTGCAGGCCTTTAAAGCCTATTAAATACCTTTTCTCTATTAAAATTTGTTTTCTTACCGGTCACCACGCTCAAAAAGTGTAACTTGAAATTATATCAAAGAAAAACTTGAATATCCCCATTCGACTTGCAGGCCTTTAAAAACCTATTAAAATACCTTTTTTAAAAAATAGAGTTAGATCATTGAAATTTGGTACATCGAGGTTTTCGATACCTACAAATCGATTGCGGATATTTTTGATATATTCTCATTGCGGATATTATTCTCATTTATTCAATAAAAGAAAAAAAATTGTTTTCTTATCGGTCACCACGCTCAAAAAGAGTAACTTGAATTAATATCATCGAAAAAAATTTAATATCCCCATTCGACTTGCAGGCCTTTAAAACCTATTAAATACCTTCTCTCTATTAAAATTTGTTTTCTTATCGGTCACCACGCTCAAAAAGTGTAACTTGAATTAATTTCAAAGAAAAAAATTGAATATCCCCATTCGACTTGCAGGCCTTTAAAACCTATTAAAATACCTTTTCTTTATTAAAATTTCTTTTTTTATCATTATTGTTATCTTATTCATTAATATCAAAGAAAAAACTTGAATGGCCCCATTCGACTTGCAGGCCTTTAAAACCTATTAAATACCTTTTCTCTATTAAAATTTGTTTTATATCGGTCACCACGCTCAAAAAGTGTAACGAATTAATATCAAAGAAAAAACTTGAATATCCCCATTCGACTTGCAGGCCTTTAAAACCTATTAAATACCTTTTCTCTATTAAAATTTGTTTTCTTATCGGTCACCACGCTCAAAAAGTGTAACTTGAATTAATATCATCGAAAAAAATTTAATATCCCCATTCGACTTGCAGGCCTTTAAATCCTATTAAATACCTTCTCTCTATTAAAATTTGTTTTCTTATCGGTCACCACGCTCAAAAAGTGTAACTTGAATTAATATCAAAGAAAAAAATTGAATATCCCCATTCGACTTGCAGGCCTTTAAAACCTATTAAAATACCTTTTCTTTATTAAAATTTCTTTTTTTATCATTATTGTTATCTTATTCATTAATATCAAAGAAAAAACTTGAATGGCCCCATTCGACTTGCAGGCCTTTAAAACCTATTAAATACCTTTTCTCTATTAAAATTTGTTTTATATCGGTCACCACGCTCAAAAAGTGTAACGAATTAATATCAAAGAAAAAACTTGAATATCCCCATTCGACTTGCAGGCCTTTAAAACCTATTAAATACCTTTTCTCTATAAAAATCTGTTTTCTTTTCATTATTGTTACCTTATCATTATTGTTATCTTATTCATTAATATCAAAGGAAAAACTTGAATGTCCCCATTCGACTTGCAGGCCTTTAAAACCTATTAAATACCTTTTCTCTATTAAAATTTGTTTTCTTATCGGTCACCACGCTCAAAAAGTGTAACTTGAATTAATATCAAAGAAAAAACTTGAATATCCCCATTCGACTTGCAGGCCTTTAAAACCTATTAAAATACCTTTTCTGTATTAAAATTTGTTTTCTTATTATTGTTATCTTATTCATTAATATCAAAGAAAAAACTTGAATATCCCCATTCGACATGCAGGCCTTTAAAACCTATTAAAATACCTTTTCTCTATTAAAATTTGTTTTCTTATCATTATTGTTATCTTATCATTATTGTTATCTTATTCATTAATATCAAAGAAAAACCTTGAATATCCCCATTCGACTTGCAGGCCTTTAAAATCTATTAAATACCTTTTCTCTATTAAAATTTTTTTTATATCGTTCACCACGCTCAAAAAGTGTAACTTGAATTAATATCAAAGAAAAAACTTGAATATCCCCATTCGACTTGCAGGCCTTTAAAAACCTATTTAAAAACCTTTTTTCAAAAAATAGAGTTAGATCATTGAAATTTGGTACATCGAGGTTTTCGATACCTACAAATCGATTGCGGATATTTTTGATATATTCTCATTGCGGATATATTCACATTTATTCAATAAAAGAAAAAAAATTGTTTTCTTATCGTTCACCACGCTCAAAAAGTGTAACTTGAATTAATATCAAAGAAAAAACTTTTATATCCCCATTCGACTTGCAGGCCTTTAAAACCTATTAAATACCTTTTCTCTATTAAAATTTGTTTTCTTACCGGTCACCACGCTCAAAAAGTGTAACTTGAATTAATATCAAAGAAAAAACTTGAATATCCCCATTCGACTTGCAGGCCTTTAAAACCTATTAAATACCTTTTCTCTATTAAAATTCGTTTTTTTTATCGGTTACCACGCTCAAAAAGTGTAACTTGAATTAATATCAAAGAAAAAACTTGAATATCCCCATTCGACTTGCAGGCCTTTAAAACCTATTAAAATACCTTTTCTCTATTAAAATTTGTTTTCTTATCATTATTGTTATCTTATCATTATTGTTATCTTATTCATTAATATCAAAGAAAAACCTTGAATATCCCCATTCGACTTGCAGGCCTTTAAAGCCTATTAAATACCTTTTCACTATTAAAATTTGTTTTCTTATCGGTCAGCACGCTCAAAAGGTGCAACTTGAATTAATATCAAAGAAAAAACTTGAATATCCCCATTCGACTTGCAGGCCTTTAAAACCTATTAAAATACCTTTTCTCTATTAAAATTTGTTTTCTTATTATTGTTATCTTATTCATATATAAAAAAAAAACTTGAATATCTCCATTCGACTTGCAGGCCTTTAAAGCCTATTAAATACCTTTTCTCTATTAAAATTTGTTTTCTTATCGGTCACCACGCTCAAAAAGTGTAACTTGAAATTATATCAAAGAAAAACTTGAATATCCCCATTCGACTTGCAGGCCTTTAAAAACCTATTAAAATACCTTTTTTCAAAAAATAGAGTTAGATCATTGAAATTTGGTATATCGAGGTTTTCGATACCTACAAATCGATTGCGGATGTTTTTGATATATTCTCATTGCGGATATATTCTCATTTATTCAATAAAAGAAAAAAAAATTGTTTTCTTATCGGTCACCACGCTCAAAAAGTGTAACTTGAATTAATATCAAAGAAAAAACTTGAATATCCCCATTCGACTTGCAGGCCTTTAAAACCTATTAAATACCTTTTCTCTATTAAAAATTGTTTTCTTATCGGTCACCACGCTCAAAAAGTGTAACTTGAATTAATATCAAAGAAAAAACTTGAATGGCCCCATTCGACTTGCAGGCCTTTAAAACCTATTAAAATACCTTTTCTCTATTAAAATTTGTTTTCTTATCATTATTGTTATCTTATCATTATTGTTATCTTATTCATTAATATCAAAGAAAAACCTTGAATATCCCCATTCGACTTGCAGGCCTTTAAAGCCTATTAAATACCTTTTCACTATTAAAATTTGTTTTCTTATCGGTCACCACGCTCAAAAGGTGTAACTTGAATTAATATCAAAGAAAAAACTTGAATATCCCCATTCGACTTGCAGGCCTTTAAAACCTATTAAAATACCTTTTCTCTATTAAAATTTGTTTTCTTATTATTGTTATCTTATTCATATATAAAAAAAAAAACTTGAATATCTCCATTCGACTTGCAGGCCTTTAAAGCCTATTAAATACCTTTTCTCTATTAAAATTTGTTTTCTTATCGGTCACCACGCTCAAAAAGTGTAACTTGAAATTATATCAAAGAAAAACTTGAATATCCCCATTCGACTTGCAGGCCTTTAAAAACCTATTAAAATACCTTTTTTCAAAAAATAGAGTTAGATCATTGAAATTTGGTACATCGAGGTTTTCGATACCTACAAATCGATTGCGGATGTTTTTGATATATTCTCATTGCGGATATATTCTCATTTATTCAATAAAAGAAAAAAATTGTTTTCTTATCGGTCACCACGCTCAAAAAGTGTAACTTGAATTAATATCAAAGAAAAAACTTGAATATCCCCATTCGACTTGCAGGCCTTTAAAACCTATTAAATACCTTTTCTCTATTAAAAATTGTTTTCTTATCGGTCACCACGCTCAAAAAGTGTAACTTGAATTAATATCAAAGAAAAAACTTGAATGGCCCCATTCGACTTGCAGGCCTTTAAAACCTATTAAATACCTTTTCTCTATTAAAATTTGTTTTATATCGGTCACCACGCTCAAAAAGTGCAACTTGAATTAATATCAAAGAAAAAACTTGAATATCCCCATTCGACTTGCAGGCCTTTAAAACCTATTAAAATACCTTTTCTCTATTAAAATTTGTTTTCTTATTATTGTTATCTTATTCATATATAAAAAAAAACTTGAATATCTCCATTCGACTTGCAGGCCTTTAAAGCCTATTAAATACCTTCTCTCTATTAAAATTTGTTTTCTTATCGGTCACCACGCTCAAAAAGTGTAACTTGAATTAATTTCAAAGAAAAAAATTGAATATCCCCATTCGACTTGCAGGCCTTTAAAACCTATTAAAATACCTTTTCTTTATTAAAATTTCTTTTTTTATCATTATTGTTATCTTATTCATTAATATCAAAGAAAAAACTTGAATGGCCCCATTCGACTTGCAGGCCTTTAAAACCTATTAAATACCTTTTCTCTATTAAAATTTGTTTTATATCGGTCACCACGCTCAAAAAGTGTAACGAATTAATATCAAAGAAAAAACTTGAATATCCCCATTCGACTTGCAGGCCTTTAAAACCTATTAAATACCTTTTCTCTATTAAAATTTGTTTTCTTATCGGTCACCACGCTCAAAAAGTGTAACTTGAATTAATATCATCGAAAAAAATTTAATATCCCCATTCGACTTGCAGGCCTTTAAATCCTATTAAATACCTTCTCTCTATTAAAATTTGTTTTCTTATCGGTCACCACGCTCAAAAAGTGTAACTTGAATTAATATCAAAGAAAAAAATTGAATATCCCCATTCGACTTGCAGGCCTTTAAAACCTATTAAAATACCTTTTCTTTATTAAAATTTCTTTTTTTATCATTATTGTTATCTTATTCATTAATATCAAAGAAAAAACTTGAATGGCCCCATTCGACTTGCAGGCCTTTAAAACCTATTAAATACCTTTTCTCTATTAAAATTTGTTTTATATCGGTCACCACGCTCAAAAAGTGTAACGAATTAATATCAAAGAAAAAACTTGAATATCCCCATTCGACTTGCAGGCCTTTAAAACCTATTAAATACCTTTTCTCTATAAAAATCTGTTTTCTTATCATTATTGTTACCTTATCATTATTGTTATCTTATTCATTAATATCAAAGGAAAAACTTGAATGTCCCCATTCGACTTGCAGGCCTTTAAAACCTATTAAATACCTTTTCTCTATTAAAATTTGTTTTCTTATCGGTCACCACGCTCAAAAAGTGTAACTTGAATTAATATCAAAGAAAAAACTTGAATATCCCCATTCGACTTGCAGGCCTTTAAAACCTATTAAAATACCTTTTCTGTATTAAAATTTGTTTTCTTATTATTGTTATCTTATTCATTAATATCAAAGAAAAAACTTGAATATCCCCATTCGACATGCAGGCCTTTAAAACCTATTAAAATACCTTTTCTCTATTAAAATTTGTTTTCTTATCATTATTGTTATCTTATCATTATTGTTATCTTATTCATTAATATCAAAGAAAAACCTTGAATATCCCCATTCGACTTGCAGGCCTTTAAAATCTATTAAATACCTTTTCTCTATTAAAATTTTTTTTATATCGTTCACCACGCTCAAAAAGTGTAACTTGAATTAATATCAAAGAAAAAACTTGAATATCCCCATTCGACTTGCAGGCCTTTAAAAACCTATTTAAAAACCTTTTTTCAAAAAATAGAGTTAGATCATTGAAATTTGGTACATCGAGGTTTTCGATACCTACAAATCGATTGCGGATATTTTTGATATATTCTCATTGCGGATATATTCACATTTATTCAATAAAAGAAAAAAAATTGTTTTCTTATCGGTCACCACGCTCAAAAAGTGTAACTTGAATTAATATCAAAGAAAAAACTTTTATATCCCCATTCGACTTGCAGGCCTTTAAAACCTATTAAATACCTTTTCTCTATTAAAATTTGTTTTCTTACCGGTCACCACGCTCAAAAAGTGTAACTTGAATTAATATCAAAGAAAAAACTTGAATATCCCCATTCGACTTGCAGGCCTTTAAAACCTATTAAATACCTTTTCTCTATTAAAATTCGTTTTTTTTATCGGTCACCACGCTCAAAAAGTGTAACTTGAATTAATATCAAAGAAAAAACTTGAATATCCCCATTCGACTTGCAGGCCTTTAAAACCTATTAAAATACCTTTTCTCTATTAAAATTTGTTTTCTTATCATTATTGTTATCTTATCATTATTGTTATCTTATTCATTAATATCAAAGAAAAACCTTGAATATCCCCATTCGACTTGCAGGCCTTTAAAGCCTATTAAATACCTTTTCACTATTAAAATTTGTTTTCTTATCGGTCAGCACGCTCAAAAGGTGCAACTTGAATTAATATCAAAGAAAAAACTTGAATATCCCCATTCGACTTGCAGGCCTTTAAAACCTATTAAAATACCTTTTCTCTATTAAAATTTGTTTTCTTATTATTGTTATCTTATTCATATATAAAAAAAAAACTTGAATATCTCCATTCGACTTGCAGGCCTTTAAAGCCTATTAAATACCTTTTCTCTATTAAAATTTGTTTTCTTATCGGTCACCACGCTCAAAAAGTGTAACTTGAAATTATATCAAAGAAAAACTTGAATATCCCCATTCGACTTGCAGGCCTTTAAAAACCTATTAAAATACCTTTTTTCAAAAAATAGAGTTAGATCATTGAAATTTGGTATATCGAGGTTTTCGATACCTACAAATCGATTGCGGATGTTTTTGATATATTCTCATTGCGGATATATTCTCATTTATTCAATAAAAGAAAAAAAATTGTTTTCTTATCGGTCACCACGCTCAAAAAGTGTAACTTGAATTAATATCAAAGAAAAAACTTGAATATCCCCATTCGACTTGCAGGCGTTTAATGCCTATTAAATACCTTTTCTCTACTAAAATTTGTTTTCTTATCGGTCACCACGCTCAAAAAGTGTAACTTGAATTATTATCAAAGAAAAAACTTGAATATCCCCATTCGACTTGCAGGCCTTTAAAACCTATTAAAATACCTTTTCTCTATTAAAATTTGTTTTCTTATCATTATTGTTATCTTATCATTATTGTTATCTTATTCATTAATATCAAAGAAAAACCTTGAATATCCCCATTCGACTTGCAGGCCTTTAAAGCCTATTAAATACCTTTTCACTATTAAAATTTGTTTTCTTATCGGTCACCACGCTCAAAAGGTGTAACTTGAATTAATATCAAAGAAAAAACTTGAATATCCCCATTCGACTTGCAGGCCTTTAAAACCTATTAAAATACCTTTTCTCTATTAAAATTTGTTTTCTTATTATTGTTATCTTATTCATATATATAAAAAAAAACTTGAATATCTCCATTCGACTTGCAGGCCTTTAAAGCCTATTAAATACCTTTTCTCTATTAAAATTTGTTTTCTTATCGGTCACCACGCTCAAAAAGTGTAACTTGAAATTATATCAAAGAAAAACTTGAATATCCCCATTCGACTTGCAGGCCTTTAAAAACCTATTAAAATACCTTTTTTCAAAAAATAGAGTTAGATCATTGAAATTTGGTACATCGAGGTTTTCGATACCTACAAATCGATTGCGGATGTTTTTGATATATTCTCATTGCGGATATATTCTCATTTATTCAATAAAAGAAAAAAAATTGTTTTCTTATCGGTCACCACGCTCAAAAAGTGTAACTTGAATTAATATCAAAGAAAAAACTTGAATATCCCCATTCGACTTGCAGGCCTTTAAAACCTATTAAATACCTTTTCTCTATTAAAAATTGTTTTCTTATCGGTCACCACGCTCAAAAAGTGTAACTTGAATTAATATCAAAGAAAAAACTTGAATGGCCCCATTCGACTTGCAGGCCTTTAAAACCTATTAAATACCTTTTCTCTATTAAAATTTGTTTTATATCGGTCACCACGCTCAAAAAGTGCAACTTGAATTAATATCAAAGAAAAAACTTGAATATCCCCATTCGACTTGCAGGCGTTTAAAGCCTATTAAATACCTTTTCTCTATTAAAATTTGTTTTCTTATCGGTCACCACGCTCAAAAGGTGTAACTTGAATTAATATCAAAGAAAAAACTTGAATATCCCCATTCGACTTGCAGGCCTTTAAAACCTATTAAAATACCTTTTCTCTATTAAAATTTGTTTTCTTATTACTGTTATCTTATTCATCAATATCAAAGAAAAAACTTGAATATCTCCATTCGACTTGCAGGCCTTTAAAGCCTATTAAATACCTTTTCTCTATTAAAATTTGTTTTCTTACCGGTCACCACGCTCAAAAAGTGTAACTTGAAATTATATCAAAGAAAAACTTGAATATCCCCATTCGACTTGCAGGCCTTTAAAAACCTATTAAAATACCTTTTTTCAAAAAATAGAGTTAGATCATTGAAATTTGGTACATCGAGGTTTTCGATACCTACAAATCGATTGCGGGTATTTTTGATATATTCTCATTGCGGATATTATTCTCATTTATTCAATAAAAGAAAAAAAATTGTTTTCTTATCGGTCACCACGCTCAAAAAGTGTAACTTGAATTAATATCATCGAAAAAAATTTAATATCCCCATTCGACTTGCAGGCCTTTAAAACCTATTAAATACCTTCTCTCTATTAAAATTTGTTTTCTTATCGGTCACCACGCTCAAAAAGTGTAACTTGAATTAATATCAAAGAAAAAACTTGAATATCCCCATTCGACATGCAGGCCTTTAAAACCTATTAAAATACCTTTTCTGTATTAAAATTTGTTTTCTTATTATTGTTATCTTATTCATTAATATCAAAGAAAAAACTTGAATATCCCCATTCGACTTGCAGGCCTTTAAAACCTATTAAAATACCTTTTCTCTATTAAAATTTTTTTTCTTATTATTGTTATCTTATTCATTAATATCAAAGAAAATACTTGAATATCTCCATTCGACTTGCAGGCCTTTAAAACCTATTAAATACCTTTTCTCTATTAAAATTTGTTTTCTTATCGGTCACCACGCTCAAAAAGTGTAACTTGAAATTATATCAAAGAAAAACTTGAATATCCCCATTCGACTTGTAGGCCTTTAGAAACCTATTAAAATACCTTTTTTCAAAAAATAGAGTTAGATCATTGAAATTTGGTACATCGAGGTTTTCGATACCTACAAATCGATTGCGGATATTTTTGATATATTCTCATTGCGGATATATTCTCATTTATTGAATAAAAGAAAAATATTTGTTTTCTTATCGGTCACCACGCTCAAAAAGTGTAACTTGAATTAATATCAAAGAAAAAACTTTAATATCCTCATTCGACGTGCAGGCCTTTAAAACCTATTAAATACCTTTTCTCTATTAAAATTTGTTTTCTTATCGGTCACCACGCTCAAAAAGTGTAACTTTAATTAATATCAAAGAAAAAAATTGAATAGCCCCATTCGACTTGCAGGCCTTTAAAACCTATTAAAATACCTTTTCTCTATTAAAATTTGTTTTCTTATCATTATTGTTATCTTATCATTATTGTTATCTTATTCATTAATATCAAAGAAAAAACTTGAATATCCCCATTCGACTTGCAGGCCTTTAAAACCTATTAAATACGTTTTCTCTATTAAAATTTGTTTTCTTATCGGTCACCACGCTCAAAAAGTGTAACTTGAATTAATATCAAAGAAAAAACTTTAATATCCCCATTCGACTTGCAGGCCTTTAAAACCTATTAAATACCTTTTCTCTATTAAAATTTGTTTTCTTATCGGTCACCACGCTCAAAAAGTTTAACTTTAATTAATATCAAAGAAAAAAATTGAGTATCCCCATTCGACTTACAGACCTTTAATACCTATTAAAATACCTTTTCTCTATTAAAATTTGTTTTCTTATCGGTCACCACGCTCAAAAAGTGTAACTTTAATTAATATCAAAGAAAAAACTTGAATATCCCCATTCGACTTACAGGCCTTTAAAACCTATTAAAATAACTTTTCTCTATTAAAATTTGTTTTCTTATCATTATTGTTATCTTATCATTATTGTTATCTTATTCATTAATATCAAAGAAAAAACTTGAATATCCCCATTCGACTTGCAGGCCTTTAAAACCTATTAAAATACCTTTTCTCTATTAAAATTTGTTTTCATATTATTATTGTTATCTTTTCATTATTGTTATCTTATTCATTAATATCAAAGAAAAACCTTGAATATCCCCATTCGACTTGCAGGCCTTTAAAACCTATTAAATACCTTTTCTCTATTAAAATTTGTTTTATATCGGTCAACACGCTCAAAAAGTGTAACTTGAATTAATATCAAAGAAAAAACTTGAATATCCCCATTCGACTTGCAGACCTTTAAAACCTATTAAATACCTTTTCTCTATTAAAATTTGTTTTCTTATCGGTCACCACGCTCAAAAAGTGTAACTTGAATTAATATCAAAGAAAAAACTTGAATATCCCCATTCGACTTACAAGCCTTTAAAACCTATTAAAATACCTTTTCTCTATTAAAATTTGTTTTCTTAAAATTATTGTTATCTTATCATTATTGTTATCTTATTCATTAATATCAAAGAAAAAACTTGAATATCCCCATTTGACTTGCAGGCCTTTAAAAACTATTAAATACCTTTTCTCTATTAAAATTTGTTTTCTTATCGGTCACCACGCTCAAAAAGTGTAACTTGAATTAACATCAAAGAAAAAACTTGAATGTCCCCATTCGACTTGCAGGCCTTTAAAACCTATTAAATACCTTTTCTCTATTAAAATTCGTTTTCTTATCGGTCACCACGCTCAAAAAGTGTAACTTGAATTAACATCAAAGAAAAAACTTGAATATCCCCATTCGACTTACAGGCCTTTAAAACCTATTAAAATACCTTTTCTCTATTAAAATTTGTTTTCTTATCTTTATTGTTATCTTATCATTATTGTTATCTTATTCATTAATATCAAAGAAAAAACTTGAATGGCCCCATTCGACTTGCAGGCCTTTAAAACCTATTAAATACCTTTTCTCTATTAAAATTTGTTTTATATCGGTCACCACGCTCAAAAAGTGTAACTTGTATTAATATCAAAGAAAAAACTTGAATATCCCCATTCGACTTGCAGGCCTTTAAAACCTATTAAAATACCATTTCTCTATTAAAATTTGTTTTCTTATCATTATTGTTATCTTATCATTATTGTTATCTTATTCATTAATATCAAAGAAAAAACTTGAATGTCCCCATTCGACTTGCAGGCCTTTAAAACCTATTAAAAACCTTTTCTCTATTAAAATTTGCTTTCTTATCGGTCACCACGTTCACAAAGTGTAACTTGAATTAATATCAAAGAAAAAACTTGATTATCCCCATTGGACTTGCAGGCCTTTAAAGCCTATTAAATACCTTTTCTCTATTAAAATTTGTTTTCTTATCGGTCACCACGCTCAAAAAGTGTAACTTGAATTAATATCAAAGAAAAAACTTGAATATCCCCATTCGACTTGCAGTCCTTTATAAACCTATTAAAATACCTTTTTTCAAAAAAAAAGAGTTAGATCATTGAAATTTGTTACATCGAGGTTTTCGATACCTACAAATCGATTGCGGATATTTTTGATATATTCTCATTGCGGATATATTCTCATTTATTCAATAAAAGAAAAAAATTTGTTTTCTTATCGGTCACCACGCTCAAAAAGCGTAACTTGAATTAATATCAAAGAAAAAACTTGAATATCCCCATTCGACTTGCAGACCTTTAAAACCTATCAAATACCTTTTCTCTATTAAAATTTGTTTTCTTATCGGTCACCACGCTCAAAAAGTGTAACTTGAAATTATATCAAAGAAAAAACTTGAATATCCCCATTCGACTTGCAGTCCTTTATAAACCTATTAAAATACCTTTTTTCAAAAAAAAGAGTTAGATCATTGAAATTTGTTACATCGAGGTTTTCGATACCTACAAATCGATTGCGGATATTTTTGATATATTCTCATTGCGGATATATTCTCATTTATTCAATAAAAGAAAAAAATTTGTTTTCTTATCGGTCACCACGCTCAAAAAGCGTAACTTGAATTAATATCAAAGAAAAAACTTGAATATCCCCATTCGACTTGCAGACCTTTAAAACCTATTAAATACCTTTTCTCTATTAAAATTTGTTTTCTTATCGGTCACCACGCTCAAAAAGTGTAACTTGAAATTATATCAAAGAAAAAACTTGAATATCCCCATTCGACTTGCAGGCCTTTAAAACCTATTAAATACCTTTTCTATATTAAAATTTGTTTTCTTATCGGTCATCGCGCTCAAAAAGTGTAACTTGAAATTATATCAAAGAAAAAACTTGAATATCCCCATTCGACTTGCAGGCCTTTAAAAACCTATTAAAATACCTTTTCTCAAAAAATAGAGTCTGATCATTCAAATTTGGTACATCAAGGTTTTCGATATCTACAAATCGATTGCGGATATTTTTGATATATTCTCATTGCGGATATATTCTCATTTATTCAATAAAAGAAAAAAAATTGTTTTCTTATCGGTCACCACGCTCAAAAAGTGTAACTTGAATTAATATCAAAGAAAAAACTTGAATTAATATCAAAGAAAAAAAAAATACTGCATAAATAAAATAAATAAATAATTATAATTGCCTAAGTTGATAAAAAATGCTATGCAATAGCTTTACCGCGGCAGTCCTCGAGTGCCACACGTATTTTTTTACTTTATTTTATAATTCATTTGAAAATTCTAATAAAAGATTATTTAATTTTCTTGAATATAAAATAAATAATTTTTTCTATTTTTGATATCTATAACTTAAAAATACAATAAATTTCTATGACATAAAAAATAAATTTTAGTATTGTTTTAACTATAAAGTAAGGTAAAACTAAAGAAAATGTTTTTAATTATTTTATTTTATTTTAGGTATATCCAAAACAATAATAAATTTTATTTTAAAATTACAAAAAATAAAAAAAATTACCCCCAGAGGTATAATTTTTTATGGGAACATGGAGGACATTGCGGCCACGACAGATTTCACGTGCACCAGCCACCATTCGTGTACACGACAGTCTTTGGCCGGCTCGAGTACTGAACCCGCAGTCTTCCAATTAGAAGGCCGGCGCTCTACCGACTGGGCTAACGCGGCCCTAATTTATTTTGTGACAGATTACATAGATATTACACAGACAATGCAAAAATGTAATAACATAGAATTTAGACGTCCAGATAAGAAAATTAAATATTTTTATTCAAATTAATTACAGGTATTTAAAAACGATCCTAAATGAAAGTTATTAAATTAATTTATAAAAGTATTGCTGTTTTCTTTGCCTCTATATCCAAGAGCACTTATTTCTTTATAGGAGTATGCAGTAAAAAAAGATGCATAACTAAGTCAACAGTTTCATGTTTACTCTCAGATATTTGTTAATGAAATTGTTTTCCAGGTAATTGTTTTTATATAAATTACAAAGATATAACACAGATAATTAAAAAAATGTAATTTGGACGGAATTTGGAATTCTGGAATTTGGACGTCCAGATAAAAAAAAGAAATAAGTTATTCATTCTTATCACAAATATTTAAGAATGTTCTTAACCAATAAATGCATGATTTTTTAATTTTGACCGTTCTATTATACGTAGATTATTACACAGGTTGATGCAAAAATACAAAATATAATAATTAGTATGAAGGTAATAATTTTTTTTAGCTAAGTGCTTAAAAAATGATATACCATGCAGTACAAACCTAAATAAAATCATTAAATTGCTAAAAAAAATGCATGCATATATTTACTTACTTATTACTATGAAATAAAAGAAAATAGCTTGAATATTTGAAATAAATCTCCAAAAAGTATAATTTTACTGTCACTTCAAATTTTCATGCACTTCTTCAGACTCGCCAAGAGAAGTTTTTCGATTTAAATATCACATTGAAAAGGGAATTTTCTTTTGAATGGACGAAAGTAACATGGCTTACAGCTAAATGTAATAATTTCTCTACGGTTAATATTTTAATTAGGAGCGTTTCGTTTTTTAGGATTATGCATTTAAGAATTAAACAAATGTTTATGTACTGTACAAAATAAAGGAACTGATGTACAATCAATATTCAAACTAAAAACTTCTTCACGCGCCATAAAACTAATGAAAACACTGCTGGTTCAGAAAGGAAGTAGCCTTCTTCCTCAGTCTTGCTTTTGCCGCCAAGCCCGTGTTTGCACCTGAGAAAAAAAGACTAGGTCCTTAAGAAACCAGTAGTGTTTTCATTAGTTTTATGGTGTGTGGAGAAGTTTTTAGTTTGAATAAACAAATGTTAATAAATTATTTTATAATATTACTATAGTTTTATAAATGCAAAATGTAAAAACATGGCATTTGGAAGTCCAGATAAGAAAAGTAAATAATGCTATTCAGTCTTATTAGATACATTAAAAAATGTTCTTAAATAACTATTATTAAACTAGTTCATAACAGTACTATAGTTTTACTTTCTTCTGCATGCCAACAACAGTTGTTTCTTTCTAGAAACACGCCATAAATGATAACAACGCTAAGTGTTTCATGTCTAATACCCCAAATTTATGAATGAAACATTCTTCCATATACATAAATTAGAAAAAAAAAAAAAAAAAAAAAACAGAAAATGCAAAAAGGTAATAACAGAGAATTTAGAGATCCACATATGAAAAGAAAATACTATTTATTCTTATTAGATAGATTTAAAAACGTGCTTAAATAAATGTTATTAGGCTAGTTGAAAACAATATTGCAGTTTTACTTACTACTCCATAGTAAGATGCCCTAAAACAAAAAATGCATAGTACAGCTAAGTATTTCATATTTCCAAGAATAGTTTTTTGCTACTCATAAATGATCTAAACAACGATTGAATGAATGATAGGTTTGCAATGTGCTTGACTTCATGGCATTTATACAGTGTACAAATGTGTCTTTCTATACAATACTGATGGATGACTAATATTTTCATGAAAGGAATAAGAAAGTGCAAAAGCATCTGCTGTCAAAATTGTTATTGATAATTGTCAAAGTTAGATGGATGAATTTCTTATTGTATACTTTGTGAAAAGGTATGCTTAAATAGAAGAGTATCTGGAAAAATCTGTGAAAATCGTTTGTTTAAGCAGATGTTCAATTTTAGTAGCTGTTCTACAAAAGCATTGAGATATTAATCACAAAATTTGTCCCGGATCACATTGTAGACAGCATTTTCTTTTTATAAATTATAAATTAGACTTACACAAAATTTATTTGTACTCCAGAAATTAATATGTTTAAAAAATTAATTTAAGGATTGATTGTAATTGTTTGTGTATTTCCCAATATTTAAATGATTAATTTTACTTGTGTATTTTAACTATGCATAATTTTAAATACAATGAGCAGTTTTCTACGTTATTTCCTTTTAAATCTGCGTGTTATAATGTATATAATATTTCTCTAATGTGGACCAGTTACGATTATTTTTTGTAGAAACGATACGATAGGGACTTAATAAAACACGCGAGGATAAAAAAATAATACTTAAGCAGTATTTAAGCACGTGGACTGATCCTGTTCTTTGATGTATTAAAACAAAAGTGACGACATTTGTCTGATGAGATTATTTTTCTTGGATGAAAAGGGTTAAGATTCGGAACAGTATACTTTAATTTAAAATATTTTATTTTAATTCATATATTAACCATAGAATCTTGAAAAAGTTATGATTTACATTAATAATTATAATAAAAAAGAATGAATAATGGATCTAATAATATTTCATTACAACAGTGTAATTCTTTATTACATACAAACTTTGAATAAACACCATAAAATGCAATAAACTCGCAACAATTGTTTCGGGTCGAAAAAACACACGACCCTTCATCAGGCGAACAAAGTAAGCACGAGTGCTGCAGTCAAAGCGGCAACGCACCAGTTGCCGCTTTGACTGCAGCACTCGTGCTTACTTTGTTCGCCTGATGAAGGGTCGTGTGTTTTTTCGACCCGAAACAATTGTTGCGAGTTTATTGCATTTTATGGTGTTTATTCAAAGTTTGTATGTAATAATTTTTACAACGCCAGTTTTGTGATGCTTCTTTATTAAAAGTGTAATTCTTTAACTACAGTAATCGTTGAAAGGTATTTTCACTTCAAAAAGTCAGAACGGATTTATTAATTTTTAATCTATAAACCAAAGTTATTAAACATTAAATATATTTAGTCTCCTCGCGGGCAGTGAAAAACTACATGGCGCGGACCGTGAGTTGGTCGCCCCTGTGTTGCAGAACATTCATGCATTTGAAAATTTTGTCGGTATAAATTTCTGATACTATTTTAGAATATTTCTCTAAGCAAATAATTACAGAGCGGAAAAATAATTCTTTAATTAAAAAATCCATAGAAATAACTTAAATGGATTTTTGATATTTTCTTCACTAAAAGTGTTTTACGAAAGATATCTGTTAATGATTATCTGTTTATTCTTGGAGTAAAAAAAAAAAAAAATCTCCATCGATACAGCCATTTGCTGAGTACTATTGCTGTTCATTATGCTTTAACATGTAGATTTGAAAAATTAATTTTCTCTTTTCCTCGCCGACAAAAGTAAAAAGAAATTCTATTAAAGTTCTACTCAGTACGCCAGTCTTGTTTAAGAAGACTTCAAAAAGACAGAAATTACGTAAAAGATTGAGAAACGTAATTAGATTTCAAAGGGGCGAGGTTAATAATAATAATAATAATAATAAAAAAAACATTCAAAAAGCAAATAAAGAGAAAAAGAAAACATATGTGAATCTTTTCTGGGCGACAAATATGATGCGGGAAGTCGGTGAAGCATTAAAAGTTACTGACACTTTCAATCCTGAATTTCATTACAGCATTAATTAAAATCTACTGAAGCGGGCAAGATGGCGAATGTCTACGCATCCTATGTATAATTACATCTTTCTTTACCGAGTGTCGAAAAAGGTTTCATATGCAGACGATTTTTTAATTCTTTTCTCGAATTAGAATATTCAATTCAATCACTGTAACCGACTCTGCAAGATTAAAGAAAAACCCATGAAGGCAAAGGATTTAAAATTTAATTTCACCTGTATAATTGATATTGGAGTAAACTCTTTTCCTTTCGTGAAATTATTTAGTTTTAAATTTTGATGTAAGTTAATTATTTTAAATAACTTCTGACGAAATTTGCCCTTTTTAATTAACGATAACATTTTCAAACTAAATATTTGTTTTTATGAAAAACTAATTAATACATGATTACTGCACATTTAAATCTATCATTCTTCCATGTTACAATTTGTGTTTAGTATGGGAAAAAATAACTCAACAACCGACGTTACATCGCTACTAATTGAGTAGATAAATATAAATAAATATAACACACGGGAGATTTATGTGTACTTTTAGAAAATGATGCCACATTTTGTGGATTAAAATTCATCTATACATTAAAAAGTACGTAAACTTTATTTCATTTCGCTTATTTATTTACTTTATAGTAACACATTAATTTGTCTTCACGCTGAAATTCTCAGGACTCAATTTGTGCGAAAAAAAGTATATACTTGTATGCATTTTTCTAAATATTTTTAGAGTTACACCATTAGGAGTATTAGGGGTTTATCTGAAAATCTAGAAAAAAAAAAAAAATCAAGAACGTAAGAAAGGGGGAAAATTATAGTAGCTCTACGCAAACGTAATGTATGTGAATACTTTTTATATGTATGTCGCTAAACATGAACCATTTGTTTTATCTTAGTAAAAAATTCCAGTAATAACACCGTATAGTGTAGATCAAGTGTAGCGAGTTTGGATACACTGTTAATGTCCGGCTTTGAGATATGCTGTTAACATACCAACACAGTTAGATCCAGATCCATATACCAACCGCTAAAAATCTGATTTTCGGCTTCTTATGAATGCAAAATTTGTAATTCTTTTTCTGTCTGTTAGAGTTATAAAAGTGTGCATACACATACTTGCCAACCATCTCATTATAAACCGTACAATTTTTAGTACACGCCTTTTTTTTTTTTTTTTTTTTTTTTTTTTTTACACCAGTCATTTCTTAGGGTAATTTTATTCTGATTTAATCGTAACAACATTTGGATAGAATTACTCTGAAAATAAAGTATTGTGAAAAAAGGGTGCTAACAATTGTACGCTTATTAATGAGATGATTGGCAAGTATGCATACATGTGCATAACTGGCAAGTCTTCGTTATTTTCAACGAAGACTTCATATCGGAAGGTTTTTATAATTGCTTTGACTTTATTTAATCTCACTTGTTCGTCGAAAATATATGCATACTTGCCAACATGCTGATTAATATTCCGTAGTATTGTTAACCACGCCTTCTTTTTCACACCGCTATCTTTTTAGAGTATTTTTCTTCTTATTTAATCGCAATTGCATTTGGAGAATATTACTCTAAAACTTTATTGGTGTAAAGAAAAGGGCGAGAATAACAACACTGAGATATATTAACACTTTCGCGATCGCAATTTTTTTTTTTTTTTTTTTTTTTTGTCTTTTTCATAGTATGTTCCGCTTGTGGGAGTTATCCTTTCAAGGTATATTATTTCAGAACAAAGTTTTCTGTATCATATTTCGATTACCTATGAATTTACATAATAATTGTACTCTTGCTAGTACAAGTATTTGTATATTTATAGTAATTTTGATTGTATAAATATGAATATTTATACTTTATATTTGAGGGTTTTTAAATAGAATCAAAATGAATAGTGGATACATAGTGGCGCCATCTATTAGACCATAAGGAAATTAATCAAAATTCTCTGAAAGTTAGAATATACTGTTAAAAAAATGCAATTTTGTTGCCAGAAATTCTCTGTGAAAATTACAAAATTCTGTGAAAGTTACAGAAAAATACGTTTTGTCAATGTAATTTTTCCGTAGTTTACGATTTTTTTCTCAAATTACAGAGAATTCTGTAATTTTCACAGAGAATTTCTGGCAAAAAATTGCATTTTTTTAACAGTGTATATAGAGAAAAATAAGTAACGACTCACATGTTTTTTTTTAATTCAATGTTTTGTTTTTGTAAACCATAAAAGATGGTTGCTTTTTAAAAAATCCTATTAGAAAATCGGACCTTTAATAAAAAATACGATATACAGTCGGCAGCAAAAGTATCCGAACACTAGCCGATAATTCTTATATCAAAAAAGTACACTTAATACTATTTTGTTAAATAAATCCTTGTCGAATCATGCTCTTAGACTGACTAGGAACATGGCTCGACAAGGATTTACTCAACAAAGCAGTATTATGTGTACTTTTTTTAGACGGGGATTATTGCTAGTGTTCGGATACTTTTGCTGCTAAGTCATAAGAGAAAATGCATTGTATTCGTTAAAACTTTTGTTTTTGATTTTCGACGGATTTACAGTTTTAGAGGTAAAACAATTTGATCAATTTTAGAAAATGGCTGTCTTTTTGCCCATTTGTTCGTCTGAACTATTTTGTAGTAGCACTAAGTAAATAATTAATGTACACAAATTCATAAAATTTATGTTTAATTGCTTTGCTCTTTTCTCTATATTGTCAGTAGGGTAATGTCATACAGTTTTTTTTTTTGTTGTTGTTGTTAAAAGGGCAGTACAGTCGGTAATAAAAGTCCCCGAACACTAGCGAAAATTCCTAAGTAAAAAAAGTACACTTAATACAGTTTTGTTCAATAAATCCTTGTCGAATCCTGTTTTTAGACTGACCTTGAACAGTATTCGTCAAGGATTTATTTAACAAAACTGTATTATGTGTACTTTTTTTATATAGGAATTTTACTAGTGTTCGGAGACTTTTATTACCGACTGTACATGACAAAATTTTGTGTAAATGTGCATGATGAAAACTATTTTTAACCAATCTCTGTAAATTTAAATACATTCTTTAAAATAATAATAATTAACAAGGTTTTTTTTTTTTTTAATTTAATTATTTACTTAATTATTTATTTTTTTATAAATAGAAGCATTGTCCTACCCCCCCCCCCTCCAGCCGAAGTGTCGCCCTGTTAGTGTAAATTTAAATATGACTCTTTTCCGAAAAAAATATGAAATAAATGTCTTTAAAATGAGTGGTTGTGCGATATATATTTGATAATCTTATGAAATAAAGCTATCATTCTACGTTTTCTTTTCTTTAACGAAAGAAAAAATTTTCCATAAATGCATATCCTCCTCATGTACAGTCGGTAACAAAAGTGTCCGAACACTAGCAAAAATTTCTATGCAAAAAAAGTACACTTCATATGGTTTTGTTAAATAAATCCTTATCGAATAGTCTTCTTAGTACGTCTAAGAACATGATTCGCTAAGGATTTATTTAACAAAACCGTATGAAGTGTACTTTTTTTTTTCACATAGGAATTTTTGCTAGTGTTCGGTCACTTTTGTTACTGACTGTATTTGTGCGGTATGAAATTGAATTTCTTTCAACATTTAGAGTTACATTTTTCAGAGAAGAAAGACTTCTGCATTCATTACGAAAAATGATTTTGATCAGTTCTTTTACTGCGTGATTTTGTATTTTGAAAAATATAAAAGAATGTTTTGTGCTGGTCCCAGCATACGAGTGTAAATCAACAATATAGAGTTTGTTTTAGTGATTTACACATATTACTGATTAAAAATTTGGATACTTGCATTTTAAGTATAGTTTAAGCACATAATCGATTAAAAAATTCATTCTTAAGACATCAAGCTACTGTCATTTTAAAACTTTTATGAAAAAAAAAAATGGATACAGGTCTATTGTATTCGTATACCTAGACTAACTTTAATGAGAAACAAAAAATGAACAAATTTTCTGAAAATATGCAGCAGAAAATTAAAGGTGCATTTAGTAGATTAATCTTCTTTTTCGAAAATTCTTGTGCAAAAAATGTTCGAAGTTTCCATCTTGATTCATAAAGATCCCTCAGAATAAGGTTTTACCTTATTACGAAGTATTCTCTTGCATAGCAGGATTCTTCTTGCACAAAAACGGTGGCGGTGAATTCTCATTCTGAAAAAAATAAATAAATAAATAAATAAATAAATAAATAAATAAATAAATAAAAAATTACCAAATGGTAAATTGGTGAATGAGAAAATGACTTCTATCATACTCTAGCATGTTTCTTCTGAATTTTATTTGATAGCATTTTTTTAAATCTATCTCAACTTTAGATTTTTTTTTTTTTTTTTTATAGCATGGATGAATCACGCTTGGCATAAAAGCTAATTCAGCATTCATTGTATTAAAGATATTTACTTATTGATAATCCTGGACATTTTTTTAAATTTTGATGCTGAAGTAGATCGGACATTTTTCGCCTAGGACAGCTACTTAATGCGAATTAGCGCATCAAAAATATAACTGAATTATAAAATAATGGAAAAGAAAGAAATGAAAAGCTAGAAAGAATCAGGTACAATAATCGCATAAATTATATTTTGGTCTAAAACGGCGACATAAATTCAAAATTCGCCAAGGGGAGTTATATTAAGGCTGTACCATGATCAGGTTAAAATATTAATTAATTAATTTATTTTTCTATATACCAACTACTATTAACTAAGCATGAAGTATACCTATATCCACAAAAAAAAAAAAAAAATGTCTCATGCGATAGACGTATCTGATCATAGCGTACTGTAATATTATATTTGGCTTGAAATTGCTGCCATTTTATGGTTGATCGATTAAATCAAATAAATATAGGAAATAACATGAAAGCAAATATTATGTACATTACTTATAATGTTGTTCATATGTAACTGGGGTTCAAATATGAAAGGGCTACTTCAAAATTTTCGAAACTGTCCGTATCGAAACTGTTATGTATAATAAGCACCCAAATGGAATCCTACGTGTAAGCCATTGTCACAGGCAATAGGGACAGGCACCGGAAATTCTGAGGACAAGTCGTGCCGAAGGCAGCGGGAACGCAAAGCGAGCTTTTGAGCGATTTAGTATTTTTTGTTTTTTTCTTTTTTTCATAAAGCTATGTAGAAAAGAGTTTCCTTTAAATATAGTGGCCAGCGAGGCGGGCAAAGCCTGCTAGTAATTAATATACTTTTATACTAGCAATAGCAAACCAATGCGAAATTTTCGCAGTTTCTTTTTTTTTTTTTTTTTTTACCTTTAAAATTTGATAGCAATGTCGCCATCCAGTTAAAATTTTAATTCACCGGAGACAAATTATTATTAGTTTTTGTAGGATGAAATGCTAATGATACTTAAACTAAACAATTCAAAGAAAAGTTTCAAAATAAAATTCATGTTGGACGACTAATGGCCGTATTCACCATTAACTTTAACTCCCGGTTCAAAGCAAAAACTTGAAAAGCGTCTAGAGGCAGGGTACTGCTTTCCAGCAAAATTTGGCACACTGTTTCTGCCATCTAGCGTCGAAGATTTCATATAATCTTTGATTGGTTATTTTCACCTAAAAAATCTGAAAATAACTATACCGCTAGATAGCAGAATCAACACGGCAAAATTTGCTGAAAATTTGCGCCCCATCCTTTATACGCTTTTCAAATTTTCATGTTCGACCGGGAATTGAAGTTATTGGTGAATAACAGCCTTAGTTTTCATATTTTCCCTAGCAAGACAGCTTTAATAAAGGACTCCAATGGCGACTTTTAAATTTTTGTCGCTATGTCGGCGAGATCCCTTTTATTATATTTAAAATGAAAAAGTCGCCAAGGGAAGCTATAATAAAGGTACCATGATGACGTTTACAGATTTATCATTATTATTATTATTATTTCTATAAACCAACCGCTATTAACTAACCATAAATATTTAAAATGGAAAATATATATAATAAAAAAAGTTAGTTGTCTTATTAGAAATCGAGCTCATAACATATTGTAATATTGTATTTGGCGTGAAAATGTGCTAATTTTATGGTCTAGGGGATAAATAAAATAAAATATAGGAAATAAAGTGGAAGTAAATATTATGTATAGTACGCCCAGTGTTGTGGGATTCAAATATAAAAGGGTTATTTCAACATTTTAGATGCTATACGTTTCGGAACTGTCATCCAATAAGCATCCAAATGCTCATCAGATGTCTCTAATACCTGCGGCAATGTGCACCAGTAGAGCATTCCCACAAGCAATAGGGATACGTACCCGACATCTTAGCCCGAGAAAGACGCTGCCATACGAAGCGGCGACCCGAGACGGCTTTTCGGGAATTTCAATTGATTTTCATTTTTCCTTTTATTTATAAAGCAACATATATATATATATAAAAAAAAAACAGTAATTCTGTTTTTTTTTTTTTAAGTAAAAAAGATTAAAAATGTGTGATTATGTTTAGGGTCCAGCGAAGCGGGCAAAGCCTGCTAGTAATTAATAAAAAAACTGAATTCTATTTAAAAAATAATATAAATTATAATAAATTAGTTAGTTGTATGGCGACTAAGGCGCCCGTTGAAAAATGAGCATTTCATTTCATGTATTTCTCACTTCAAATAATTCATTTGCTAGCAATATCTCTACGTTACCTTTAAAATTTAAAATTATTATTATTATTTTAGAGACGTCGTTTTTTCATATGCATGAGCAAATTTAATATTATATATATATATATATATATATATATATATATATATATATATATATATATACTTTTTTTTTCCACGTGAAAGCATATTTTTCGGGGCGATTTTTCTGAATCAGTCGGATTAAATAGCTTATCGATCGGACAATTAGATTTTTTTAAATTAACTAAAGTAGGAAAATTAGGTCACAACTTGCGTTCAGACACACACAGAGTCCAAGGAAATCTCTTAAGCCAAAAGCGTGACAGAGTCAGGCACTGATGAGCGTAACTAGATATGCTGATTCAAATCGAGAAAACTTATTGCACTTTTCTGTTGTCGAGATTAATTCAGGTATTGCTTGAAAAAAAAAAAAAAAGTTTTTAGTATAAAATCAAACTAAGTAAATGGATTCATGATCTCGAAATCTATATTGAACAGACACTAATTGTTTTGTTTGATGAGTACTCATTTTTTTTTTTTTTTTTTTTTTTTTTTTTTTTTTTTTAATTTTGTCTTGAGATCAGCTTGTATCTCGAATAAACCAGGCCGTAAACGTTTATTAGCTTCAATTCAAGAACAATTGTTCTTTTCTTATTATGCACACATAAGCGTATAGTACAGTCCGCAGCAAAATTATTGAAGCACTAGCAATAATTCTACTTAAAAGACGGGCACCTAATACTGTTTTGTTATGTAAATATTTGTCAATTCATGAACTTAGTCTTACACTGTTTATAAAAATGTAAGTTGATGATTTAAATTAGCGATCAAACTAAAAAATTCATATGAATAGACTGGATGTGAGCTTAAATAATTTTGCTGCCGCCTGTAAATATACATGCTTTCCCGGGGATTTGACCTCAGAAAGTCAGCACCCGGCCAGCTAATCTTCAACAAATGTTTAGAAGTTATTATTATTATTATTATTATTGTTTTTTCGAAATAGAAAGACTTTTAGACGAAAGTTAACAATTTAATAGTGTTTATTTCACAATGATATTTATGAAAAACTTATTGATTAATCCTCTTTATTAACTGGTTGTATTCTCTTAGAAGAATATTAAACATAAAAGTAAATACTGGCGAAATTTGCACAGACACTTACCTCTAGGCAAAGCATATCCTCCTTACAGGGACATTCAAACATGAAAACCCTTTCTTTAAAATCTTTTGTGTAATTGTAATAGCATTCGTCACCTAAAATAAACAGTTTTGCAGTATTTTATGATTTTGATCTCGCATCATTAAGTATGGCTGTACAGAGTGTATGATATTTGAAAATATAAAATTAAATTGAATTGTAAATATCAATAATTATAAAATAATTTCTTTTCACACCTATTGATTTTAAAAAAAATGAATTTTAGCTTTTTCTTTTTTATCGAACTGTCCTGCAGAGGTTTTGGGGAAAGTTTGGCGCCTATAAAATAACCCACTCCTCCCGTCTTAAGCTATGGTGGCCTCTTCCCCTTCTTATTGTTATTTCAGTTTCACTAGTTTGAATATTGCCCTTGTTTCACATAGTTTTCAGTTCTTATACTAGATATATATATTCATTCCTTATATCAAATATGTTTATATATTCCCCAAAACCAAATTCAAAACTGGTGTACAATCAATATAAATATATTAAAACTTCTTCACACACCCTAAATGTTAAGTCAGTACAACCGGTTTCGAAAGGACGTAGCCTTTCTTCATCAGGTGAAAAAAAACACGTGCTACTGCCTTGGAGGCAAAAGCAAGACAGTCTTGCTTATGCCTCCAAGGCAGTAGCACGTGTTTTTTGCCCCTGATGAAGAAAAGCTACGTCCTTTCGAAACCGGTTGTGCTGACTTAAAATTTAGGGTGTGTGAAGAAGTTTTAATATATTTATGTGTTCATATATTGTAAATCTTCGAATTATTACTTTATTCAAATTATTGATTTGTTCAAATTATTACTTTATTTATTTTTAAATGTTGGGTATTGTCGCAAGATAGGGGCATACACTCTACTTATTTTCACTTAAACAGATATACAGTTTTTGAAATCTTGCTCTGCTTTACGAAGGAACATATATCCCCTGATGATTATTCCTTCAAATTTTCAGCATTTTCCATTTTAACTTATTATTAAATTTTTCATGTTCCATTTCTTTTTAAATTTTTTAGGTTCTTCTTAAAAATTAAAAGCATCTAAATGATAATTTCCTTTTTTTTTTTTTTTTTTCGTTGATTCTATTAATTTATCATTGTCATGAGTGAATTTAAACTATCATTATAACGTGAGTATTTTATTCTTCTTTAATACACTAATAATGGCTTTATTTGTAGTATTTATTTTATTCATTTATTTATTTATTTATTTATTTTGGATGAAATTGACATCAATAATATATCGCTTGTATGATAAATTTTATTATGATTTTCAATTATATACATTATCCGTAGCTGTATATAAGATATTAAAAACTGTTTTTAATCATACATTACAGTAAAAACTTTAAGCAACAAGAAAATTTTTAACTAATTTACATGTAAACTAAAAAAGTAGATTAGAAACTGATTTAAAATTTAATTTAAAAAAAAAAAATTATACTTGCAAATTAAAAAATAGTTTCCAACTCACAAATCGAATTGAAAATCATATTAATATTACTGATATTACAACTTTTGATTTTAAAGATCTTTTTAATAATATTATCATTAAAGATATGCATGAAATTATAAATAAACGTTTCAATGAAAATCTACAATACGTAATGTAAATGATAAAATTAACCTTCTGCTTTTAAAACTTTGACTAGGTTTATCCTATTTCATAACTATATATTATTTAATAAGGCTATATATGAATAATCATAGGATTACCGCAAGGTGGTTTAGCTTCCAGTATGTTATCCTGTATGTTAGCTGATTTATATTTCTATTATTGTGAAAGAGATATTAAGAGTACTAATTTTAGATTACTAATGTACACTGATGACATTGTAGTAATATATTCAGATAATCATATCAATAATCAAGAATTGCCGGCTACGTATCCCAATAATCTATCAGTTAGTGAAAATGATTTAAATTCTAATGTAATTAATTTCTTAGATTTAAAAATTATTCTTAATAATATTTCCAGTTGGAATTTAACTTGTATGATAAACGTAAATATTTTTCCTTTTAAAGTTAATTTATTTTTATTTTTATTTATTTTACTAGTTTTAAAACTTGCTTACATACATTTATATTTGTTAATATTCTTATTTGTTAATATTCATTTATAAAAGCAATCAATATGAACTTTTTTTTTTAAATCTAGCCTTGTCTAATGGATATCCTAAAATTTTAATTAAAAAAAAAAAAAAAAAATCTTTCCTTGCCTAATGGTTTACCTATGCACAACTGCATCTGAGTCTTGTCATTTCGCTACTCGTACTTCTTATAAAAAAAAAAAAAAAAAAGAATAAAATATTTTTTCTTCGTTTATGGCATTTGATCATCGACAGGTGGCGCGCATGCGTCAGCATCCTACCCGACCTTGCTATGTTCAGCCAAGGCTGAACTGGATCCGACGCTCCTTTGCGCCGATTCAAGGCTTTAACATTTCCCCCATTTTCACCAGACAAGTTTCGGATTTAACCTGCAACGTAAAAGCGCACCAAGCGGCAAAAGCTGAATTACAAACGTAAACATAAGACGCGATCTTTTATCGGCGCTGCGCTGGATCATTAAAATTTCTGTTCTTTCTTCGTCTACAAGATGTTATTTGTTGAAATTTCTCATAAAAATATACTTTGACACATTTGAAATTTCTCATAAAAATATGTTTTGACCATCAACATATAATATATTGCAGCTTTTTTATTTACGAATGTATATATACATGCGTGTGTGTATTGCTTACTAATATAAATAGTTATTTGAAAATTTGACAATATTTTATTTAACAATAAATAGATAAATAAAAACTACTACTTGTACAGCTTATAGCTAAAGATTTAGTATATTTTGCCAATTTATTTTTATTTCATTTTCTAAAATAAACAATATTCTCAAGTCTCCTATTCAAAACGAAGTTCAAAGTAATTTCTCTTCTAATTTTAATTAGTCCAGCTTATTTTGTCTAAATGGTTTCTAGTACAGAAATGTATTTAAATAATTTCTATTAAATAAATAAATATATATATTCCTTCCTCTCTTATTATCTTAAATAAATGCAACTTTGTGTGCACTTCTAATTATAATGTAGTTGGTAGAAACTCTTATCTTAACCCCCCCCCCTTTTTTTTTAAACCCCTTTTCATTGGTATAATTTGGCTTTTGCCTTGCCCCTTAATCTTACATTTTATCTTTGAAGTAATATCAAGGCAAATTTCCTACGAAGTTAAGAACAAAAATTAAGCATAAAAGTTAAGCATACTTCTGTTTCGGTAGTGTTAAGCATACCCTTATTAGTGCAGAAATATTACAGATACTTCCAAAACTGCAGAATGATTACTTTTCATGTTTTATTTGGCCATTTTTAACCACCAAATTATTTTAATTAAACTTTATGTTGATAAAAAAAAATTTAACATTGGATTTTTTTTTTTTTTTTTTTTTTTTTTTATTACTAAGGTCTGTATTTTATTGTATTAATATAAAAAAATTCATAAACCTATCCCAAATATAATGCAAAATACATACCAATTCGGTATTTACGTATTAGCTGTAGCTCTCACTAGTTTGAAGTGAAACAGCTAACTCGTCTTAAGAGCAGATAATATCTAATCTCACCAACAGCCCATGTTATTCTATGGGGAAATTTGTTTCCATAGTTATTCATTATCAAATATATATATTTAACTAAGTTTACACATTTAGAAAATTCATAATCATTAAATTAGCACTTATTTTTCAAAAATTGATTTTTTTATTTCAATTTGCATCTAAAAATTGAGAAAAATGCACTTAGTAAAAATTTGCATTTTTGAACTAAAAATATAAATTTAAAATAAACTTTTTTTTTTTTTTTAATTGATACTAATTTAATAGTTACAAATTTTTTAAATATGAAAATGGAATTTAAAAAATACATCAGGTAATGAGTAATTGTGGAAATAAATTTTCCCATAAAATAATATAGGCCTTCGGTGTCTGCAGGATTAACTATTATTTAAGGCTGCACATCAATCAAATTGTCCCTTTCTTCCTTTTTTGGACTTTTTAAGGGCTTGCAGAAGATTTTTTTAAGGACTATGTAGAATCCTTATTTCCACACACATGTATATATATACACACAGTGGCACAGGGTTTCGGACCCGCCCACAAACTCCCCCCCTCTTAAAAAAAATGGCCTTTTTTGGAGGGGGAGGGCGGGGGGTTACCCACTTAAAAAAATAAAAAAAATAAAACCCACTCTCAAGTTTTTTTTTATCTAATAAAATTTTTCACTTTTTAAAAATAATTTATTATTTTTTTACATATATATTTTCTTACTTCACATTATTATACATAATTAGAGTTGTAAAATTCTCGAGAATAACCTCCTTGAAGAGAATAATCGAGAATATTCTTATAGAAGCTATAATAACAGGCAATTTTGAAAAGTGTGCTCTGTATAAGTATTAATTTATGTGGAAATTTAGAATTTTTTAAAATTTTGCTTTTAATAAAATAATCGGATTGATTAAAGAAATAATTAAATTTATTTAAATGTAGGTATTAAAATAAAATTAATTCTTTAAGGCTAAAAGATAAAATCTTGCAAATTATTAAACATGAAATGTAGTGATAATCCAAGTAATTAAGCGACAAACCATTAATGAAATTTTTTAAAAAATTTCATTACTGAAATTATTTTTTAAACGTGACATAAAAAAAAAAGATATAGATATGGACTATAACCAAAATATGTTGATTGAAAATTGTACTTTACACTTTCTGCTAATTAGCTCGATCGTTCATTTCCTGATTTTATTACATACGACTGTTCCAAATGCAAAAATGTAAGTGGATGTCTAACCTGCACGATCGTATGATCTTTTAAAATTTTATGTAATGAATAACCAATTACAAAATTAAATTAAATTTCATTTTTAAGCTATTTGTTATTTTGCTTTTCATGCATGTTGGGGTACTACATACACATTTTTCAATGACAAACTCAAATTTGCTCTTTTATGACTTGTGTCATTTTTATGTAAATGACTTTTAATTCAGATTATTTCATTTGTACTTTTGCTTTAGAGAAGGTTTCAGTTATGTGTTTTATATGTGATTAGCAGGCTTTATTAAAAGTTATTATGTATGGGAGGGGGGGAATCTAGAAATTGTAGAAGAAAAATGTCTATATTAATTATCTTAAAAAATTATAAATTAAAGGGTCTAACGCTAAACGCAGTAAAGTAAAATAAAATAAATATTAATGGACGTACATTTATTTTGTGCAAGATATAAAGTGAAAATTGTATAATTAAAAATATTGCTCTCATCTTTGTTTTATGCAAAACTGAACAAAGTAGTCTTTAAAAAAATTATATATGTGGTATTTGTTATAATATGGTAATTAATTGCAACCCATTTCCTTATCTATATACTAAATCCAAAAGCAAGATATACTGCTTTTAAATTATCAAATAAAAAAGAAGCTGCATTAGAATTTGTCCAGCCAGTTTAAAAAAAAAAAAAAAAAAAAAAAAAAAAAAAACCTTTGATTTTAAAATTTCATGCAAAAAGTTCTCCATTCAAGGACATTTTGAGAATTATTTTATTAAAATGTAACAGCTCTAGAATTAAGAAAATGATAGTAAAAAATTTAATATCCAAGTATTGAAAAATGTTGAAATAATTCTAATCGCAAAAGGTTCTACATCCGATGAAGAGTGTTTTCTTGAAATAGAAAATTTAATTTCAATAAAAGCTGTAAAACTTCTAATTTTATTTAAAATATTAAATGCAAATTCTATTCAATATGTTAATTTCAAATGGATTGCAATATTCCATTACATAATCCAAAAGTATATTTTTTTCTTAAATTTCTTCCTATAACTCTTATTTATTGTATTGAAGTTTTTTTAATTTTTACCTAATTCACTAAATTAAGAATTTTATTGTTATTAAGTTAATTTGTTATTATTAAATTATAGGAAAGGCATGTTAGGTTTAACATTCACTATTAAAAAAAAAAAAAAATCGTCAACTCACAGTCATCCTGTTATTACCATTTACATCGTTTTAATGAGCACTCAATACTACAACTTTGGTATATTTTTAGAAGTTCTGAATATAAAAAAATTTAATCCTTTTTCATATAACAGTTCTTTAATTCATTGACGAAATCGATAAAAGTGTTAAAAAAAAAAAAAAAAACACTTTATGTAAAGGATAAATATTAAAGCAAAATATAAGAATTTAGGTGGAAAAAGCCTGTGTTACAGAAATAAATGATTTGATTGTTTTATTTTCAAACATAAAAATAAAAAATATTTTATTAACATGGCTATGTGAAAACTTTTTTATTAGATGAGATAAGAGAATTCCGTGTCTGAAAGTACAAACTTTACACCTTGTATACATTATTACAGAAAGAAAATCACCACAACCTTAAAAAGTAAAAAAAAAAAAAAAAAAAAAAAGCTGAAAAATCTCATCCCTGTTTATTATTAATAATTTAAATTATTTTTAGTTGAAGCAATAATTAATGTTGGAATATTAATTACTTCTTAAAGTGGCAAATTTATTTACGAATAGGTATAATATGACTGGAAAACATATACTAATAAAACCTGGCTTAAAAAAAAAAAAAAAAAAAAAAAAAAACCTGGTTTTTGCCAACCCTGAAATACTGTATAGAAAAATAATTCATTTTACATAAATATTAAGAATATGGAGGTCATTTAACTTTTAATTAATTATAATAAATTAGTATTACTATTATTTTGTAATAAGTTTTCTTTTAGTCTAAAACTGTTCTCTTTTTAAATAAACTTAAAATTCAAACCCAATTGTGTTATTCTACATTTAACATAAAAAAAAACCAATTAAACCTAAAAAAATACTCCACACGGGTTGGGCTTTAAAAAATTTTTTTTTTCTTAAAACCTTGCAGTGGCGTATCCAGGATTTTATTTCGAGGAGGGGGGAGTTAAGTTCGATAATGTTTCATAGCATACAGAAATCATAAATATTACTCTTAATCTTTATTTTTTAAAACTTTCTACAAATTTCAAGAGGGGCTGTAGTCTATCACCCCCCCCCCTACACACACACACACACATACCTCTGGATACGCCACTGTATACACACATATATCTATATACAGTATAGTTTTCTAAAAAAGTTATTTAACTTTTAGAAAAAAGTTAAATAAAGTAGTTTAGAAAAAAGTTATTTAACAATATAGTAGTCTAACACAACATGAATTTTCGTACAAATACAATTTCGAAAAGGAGAATTTTGAAACAATCTTTTTAAATTCTTGAAAAAATAATAAATTATTCAATTACTTACGAGATGATCCTGGAATGTTTTTTAATCAAGCAAAGTTGAAAAATGTTTCAAGTGTTAGAGAAAAAAAATAGATACACAATTGTTTTTTGATACTAATTCTTCATTAAACAGTAAATCTCAATGTAATGATTTAAGCAAAATATATTACTATAATATCATTTTAATAAACTTTTAATTTAACTCTTTTCTAAAAAAGCAAATTTGATAATTGCTAAAAATGTTTTTACAGAATCCATTTTCAAAACATGACATACATGTCAATCTTTTAGCAAGCTGTTTAGATAATCTTTCAACTGCAGAATCATCTTCTCCTTTATTATAATTTATTTTATTTTAAGATAGAGGCGATTTAAGCATTTAATTTAAGGTATCCACCTTCAAATTTTATACATTTTAAATATTATTAAAAATTCCTTGATCTTTAAGAGTATTTACAGGTGGCATGTTTAGTTCAGAGTTATGAGAAAAATTCAACAATAGCTCTGCATCTTGTACTTTCTACTTTTACAATTGGGGTTTCTACATGCTTACGTTTTCTTTCGCTTATGCATTAGAATTAGGTTCCCTTAATTGCCGCTTTAAAATTCGTCTAAGTTTATTCTCAGAAGATAATTTATACAAAGGGTATACTGGAAAAACAGAAGGCACAGACATAGGCTTCAGCCGTCGTCTTTTTTAATTCTGTATGCAATCTTCATTTTTAAAATGTTCGCTACAAAACACGTGACGAATTGGATTTATCGATTGCATAATATTCCTTACGAGAGATAATTTTTAACTAGGCTTTTAACCATCATTATCCGAAGAAAATTCATCAAACGATAGTCTTTTTTTTTTTTTTTTCTGGAATTCGATTTGCAAAATGGAACATAGTAGTATGCCATATTCACGAAGTTTATAATCTATCTCTTCATTGACTGAAATCAAGTTCTTGCCAGAACTTAAGTTACTATTTAAAACAACATTTAATCAGAATCCTAATATAACATATATTCGATAATTTCACAATCTATAGAAAAGAAAACAAAATAAATACTCAAGATCGTCCTAATAATTCTATGTAAATAAACCGCGTAAAGACCTACGTACGCAGCGCCATCTGGTGAGAAATCTTACGTAGATTTGTGTCTTTTGAATTCTTTTGTTATTTTCAGAATTGTTATAGTCTTGTATCCGCGCTGCGGTGGAGCGTCGGATCCAGTTCAGCCTTGGTTCAGCATGCAAGAACTTACAATTTTTGTTTTTTAAGTACATTTAAACTTTAAATTTACAGTTTCACATAATATAAGTAGGTAAAATAATAACAAAATAAATCAATGTATCATAATATGAATATTTCTTACAAAACACATAGATTTTTTTTTTCGAATTAATAAACAAATTAACTGATTACAATAAACATAAATATTCCAAATTAACTGACAATTTTGGAGTAGTATGAATAATATAGTAATATAGTATAGTAATATGATAAAATGATTACTATTCATTTTTATTCCTTGATAGGCAACACACACAATCTGGATATGGATCGTTTGTAAATTCCTTTGATAGTTTTATTGGGTTTAGAAAGCAGAGCACGCAAATAATAATGCATATTGATTAGTCCATATTTAAACGAAACACTTTTAATTAGACGAACACTTCACATGGTTACACACAGAGAAACAAATATTCAACAAGTACAGGTAAAAGATGCGCCGTACGAAAATAGTTCAAGTGGTGGCGCGCCAGTCGTTATTAGAATGATCTATTTTACAGTGAAGGAGGGTAAATACAAGAGGCATTGGTAATAGAAAATAAATGTAACCTAACCCCCCCCCCCCACAATGTCGATGTATTTACCCAAATAACAATGTTACATCTTCCAATCCCATAATTTTACAACAGTTGTAATGTTTTGCTGATGTTAATGCTTTTGTAAGTATGTCAGCCCCCATATTCTCAGTAGACACAAAATTTAAATCAATAATTCCATTTTTCAGTGCATCCCTTATGAAATGATGCCTGATATCTATATGTTTAGTGCGTTTATGAAAGATCGGATTTTCAGCTAATTTAATAGATCCTATGTTATCTGTAAATATACTCACTTTTTCAATTTTGCCATCAGATAACTCATTTAGTAATTTACATAAATAAATCCCCTCCTTAGTGGCATCGGATAAAGCCATTCATTCGGCTTCCGTTGATGAGAGAGCTACGGTACACTGTTTACGGCTTTCCCATGTAATTGCACTCCCACAAAATATGAAACAGTAACCTGTATATGACCTACGGTCATCGAGGCAATTCCCCCAATCCGCATCAGCTTAACCGCCCAAAGGCTCATTACTTTTTCTAAATACAAGTCCAAAATTTATTGTTTTCTTTAAGTACCGTAAAACTCGTTTAGCGGCAGTCCAATGAGTTTTATCAAAACAAGTTAGAAATTGACTTAATTAACTGACGGAATTTGCAATGTCCGGCCTGGTGGAAGTTGCAAGATACATCAAACTTCCAACTAATTCACGGTAGGGATATTCGTTTTCACAACATTTTTCGGCCTTTTTCAATCGAACGCTTGTAACCATAGGACAAGCTGCGGGCTTGGCTTCTGTCATGCCAAAACGCTCTAAAAGTTCTCTAATATAACTATGTTGACTCATTGTTATAAGGCCATTTTCTAACTGAAAATTTATCCCTAGACAATATTTAACTATGCCTGAATATTTAACATCTAGTTTTTCATTAAGATGAATTTTGAAGTTTTCTAACATATCAGGGTCCTGTGACATAAACAATATGTCATCAACGTAAATCATTATAAGAGTCAACCCTTTATCACTTTTAATATAATATAAACATGGATCTGCATTTGTTTGTTTTGCTCCGAAATCATTCAAAATTTTATTTAACTTAGTGTTCCAGCCTCTGCCGGCCTGTTTGTGACCATACAGGGATTTTTTAAATAAAAGAACTTCATTCCCTACATTTAGATATTTAAGAATCTTGGCTGCTTTATCAGATATGTCCCTATCGCAATTTTCATTTACAATTATTTGAAGTATTTCTTTAAAGTAATCGGGACACTCCATAAAAATTTCCTCATCTAATTTTCCATTCAAATATGCTGACGTTATGTCAAATTGATGTATTTTTATTCCTAATTTAGCAGCATAACCAGCCAGAACTCTAATCGATCCCATTCTTGCCACAGGAGCAAAAGTCTCACGAAAATCTATACCCAATTTTTGACTAAATCCGCGGGCTACTAATCTCGCTTTATATTTCAAAAGAGATCCATTTTGATCATATTTATTTGTAAGGACAAATCTACCTTTAATGCATTGTTTTTCGGGCCTGTCTACTACTTCGAATGTATCATTTTTTAATATTACTTTTATTTCATCAGTCATAGCCCTATACCAGTTCGAAGCTTCGGAGCCCTTTAAAGCATTATTTATTTCTATTTCCGAATTAAAATTATAAACAACATTTGCACCTGACTCTGGCTGCCGAATTATTTCGCGATTACGCAATGATAATATATTTCTCTCTTCGGAAGGCGCAAATACAAGGTCACGTGACAGTTCATCACTTTCATTTTTTATTTCATGAGGAGAAATTTTCTCTGACTGCATGTGTGACTCACTTTGCGATTCGCTTAATTGTATTTCTCTATGAGAGGCATCTGGATACAATTGACCTATTTTTGAAAAATCATTAGATTTCGCTTCAAAGAATTTAACACTACGCGATATAATTACTCTGTTTGATTCAGGAAGATAAATACGAAATGCTATAGAATTCTCTGAATAACCTACAAATAATCCTTTTTTAGACCTTGCGGAAAATTTATGTTTAGGTTGATTATTGAAATAATAAGAAATGCAGCCAAAAGTCTTAAAATAACTAACATTTGGTACCACTTTATTCTATAATTCATATGGGGTTTTTCCATTTAAAGCTTTTGTTGGGTATCTATTTCTTATATAATTAGAAGTGTTAATAGCTTCTGCCCATACATTTAAGGGTAATTTTGATTGTGATAATAGACAACGGGCCATTTCGACAAGGGTTCGATTTTTTCTCTCAGCAACGCCCCCTTGTTCTGGGCAATGGGGGGTTGTTAATCTATGCTGAATAACATTTTCTTTCAAGAAATTTCCAAATTCAGTTCCAATAAATTCGCCCCCATTATCACTCATGATTTTTTTTTTTTTTAGATTTTTCATTTTCCCAAAGAACTTCAATTTCCTTAAAAGCATTCAATGCCTCATCTTTAGTTTTTAAGAATTTTACTGCACAATAACAAGAATAGTCATCAATAAATGTAAATAAAGAGACTTACCTATTGAGGGTATCCTTATGGGGCCACAAAGATCCGAATGAACTATTTCTAACATTTTTGTTACACGATCTGAGTGCTTAGGGAAAGGCGCACGGGTCATTTTATTTAACGTGCATACTTCACAATTGAAGTCGGATACTTTTTTAATATTTAACCCCCTAATATGACCCTTTAAATTTGAATCAATCAAATCTTTTACATTTAGATGACCCATTCTACAATGCCACTTTTCAATATCAGCAAATATTTTTTTAGAACTATCGAAAGACTCACTAGAAAAATTAGCTGTATTGTTTACATTTGTATTATTATCCTGCAAATAATAAAGTTCGTTTTTTCTGTCCGCAATTAGAGTCACATTTTTCTTTCTGTTATTTATAATAGCATATTTGTCTTTAAAAGTTACAGTGAAACATTTGTCGCACATTTGTGACACAGACAATAAATTAGTTTTTAATTCTGGAACTAATAGAGCATCGTTGATTTCCACATTTCGAAGTTTTGAGTTCACTTCTGCTTTAATTAAAACTCTACCAAGACCGGACACATCGGTAGTTTCATTATTTGCTAAATTCACAGATTTAATTTCCGTATCCTTTAAATCGTGAAATTTGGAGTCATTTTTGCACATATGCCGAGTGCAGCCGCTGTCCACACACCAAAGATTCTCGGATTGTTCTTTGGATAACATGAACGTATTCGTTGAATTTGTGCTGGCCAGTAGTCCTAGACTGTTTTGTCTATATTAAAATGACTTTTCTTTATCACACTGAGCAGCATGGTGACCTAGGCGTTTACATTTCCAACAACTAATTTTTGAGTTATCTCTTTCGTTCTGAGTTGACTGTTCAGTAATTTTGGGATTCCTTTTATTTTTATTCCCCGGAGCAGGTTTCTTCCGAAAATTACCAGTCATGAACGCTCCATCGCTCTGTCTGTCATCATGGCGTCTGGCGTCGTTTTCTTCTACTATTTTTATTCGAAGTACTTCGGATTTCGGTAGCTCGTCCCTGGATTCTATCGCGCACCGGAAATTTTCATAGCTGGATGGTAGGCTGTATAACAACATCACAGTTAATAAATCATCATCTATTTTAAGATCCATTTCAGAGAGTTTATCGACAATGTCAAAAAACTTTCGAAGATGATCACGAATGCACACAGAAGAGGAATCTGCCATTTTATGCTGAATAAGCGACTTCAACAGTGACGCTTTTCTGGCGGGGCCTTTAGATTGGTATATTTCTTCTAATTTTTTCCATATATCCAGAGATGTTTCACAGTTTTTTATTTGTTTAAGTTCGGATGGCGATATACACAAAATTATGTCGGCTTTAGCCTTTTCATCCATATCAGTCCATTTATCGAACTCTCCTTTTGATTTCGCATCACTTTCCAAGAGCTCTGGCTTTGGTTTCGAGCCAGATACATAAATCCAGGATTCATTTTTTATCAAGAGTGCCTTCATTTGGATTTTCAATGTTTCGTAATTGTCTTTGTTTAGCGTCTCAATACGTAGTGTTCCAAATGACGCCATTTTCAGCAGTGATCGTCTATCAAACAGATAAAAGTATATTTATCGAAAATAAAAGTTAATTTGCTCTGGGCCCATAACCTATTGGGCTTAGAAAGAAGAGCACGCAAATAATAATGCATATTGATTAGTCCATATTTAAACGAAACACTTTTAATTAGACGAACACTTCAACATGGTTACACACAGAGAAACAAATATTCAACAAGTACAGGTAAAAGATGCGCCGTACGAAAATAGTTCAAGTGGTGGCGCGCCAGTCGTTATTAGAATGATCTATTTTACAGTGAAGGAGGGTAAATACAAGAGGCATTGGTAATAGAAAATAAATGTAACCTAACAGTTTTTACATCTACTAACCTAACCTTATTATCCTGACCAGGATATAGATTTACCACGTGTCCTAACAATCATTTACATGGTGGAAGATTTTCTTCCCTGACTAAAATCATATCTCCAATTTTTAAATTTTCATTATCAATTATCCATTTCCTACCCTGTTGTTAGTTGTTTAAATAAGAAAGACTTCATCTTTTCCATATTGCCTGATTTGACTTCGTTGTATTTTGCCAAACATTTGGGTGATTTTTGTAAACATTGGTAAGGACGGTTCAACAACAGCCGTTATTGGACTTCAAGAAAATAGGCTGGTGTTAAAAGCTCCGAATTCTCAGTACTTGGTAAAAATGGGGTCAGATCAATTCAAAATCGCTTCCACTTGAGTAACAAGTGTAAGCATTTCCTCAAAGGTAAATTTGGAATTACACGCTACCCGTTTAAAATGGTATTTCAATGCATTTATATTTGCTTCCCATAGACCACTTCAATTTGGACTCCTTGGAGGAATAAAAACCCATTGTATATTTTCCTCTGTAAAAAAGGTGAATAGGGATTCTTCTTTATCTTTTACTGATTTATACAAAGCGTTTAGTTCTCTGTTGGCTCCTACCATGTTGGCTCTATTATCAGAGGATATTTTATGGCATTTACCCCTTCTCGAAATAAATCTTTTTAACGCAGCTATCAGAGCTCGTGAAGTTAAACCGCGAATAAGCTCAAGGTGTATAGCCCTTGTTACTAGACAAATAAAAATACAAACATATATTTTAACTTCTAGAACTTTCCTTTGATTTTACCATGTTTTTATTAACTTCGATTCTTGTTTGTTTGTTTGTCCAGTACAAACCTTGCAATCGAGATTAACTAACTCCCCGACTAGCTAGACATTTGAAACTTTCAGGATAGCTCAGAACACGGTGACAATACAAATTTTTAATACTTTTAGTCAACTGTTTCAGGTCCCTACTGCCTTCGTCAGTGTTTATATGGTTCAACAAAAAAATTATTTAACTGACTTCCCGGCCAGCTAGACATTTGAAACTTTTAAAATGGTTCATAAAACGGTGAAAATGCCTTTTCTAATACTTTTAGCCAACTGTTTCGTGTCCCTGCTGCTTTCAGCAGCGTTACCAGTTGCCGAATTGCTTGCAATTGATTTTTAACTAACTTCCTGTCTAGCTAGACATTTGAAACTTTCAGAAAAGCTAAGAACACAATGATAATGCATTTTTTAAAATATTTTTAGCCAACTGTTTCTGGTCCTTGCTTCCTTCGGCAGAGTTTATATGATTCAACAGAAAATTTATTTAACTAACTTCCAGTCTAGCTAACCATTTGAAACTTTTATAATAGCTCAAAACACGATAACAAGGAATATTTTCAATACTTTCAGCCAATCGTTCCGGGTCCCCGCTCCCTTCGGTAGCATTTATATGATTCAACAATCATATAACTTCCCGAGTAGCTAGAAATTTGAAATTTCTAGAAAAGCTCATAACACGATGACAATGCATTATTTTACGACTTTTAGCCAATTTTTTCGGGTCCCCGCTGCCTTCGGTAGCGTTTATACGATTCAACAGAAAGTTTAAACACATGGTATATAAAAAGTTCTTTTTATCTTGTAATTATTTATTTTTCATTAAAAATGGCCCACATAAATCCACACCAGTTGAATTAACTATTTTATCTGGAGTGATTCTTTGTTGTGGTAAATTTCCCATTTTTTGTAGACATTCTTTAGAATTCGCTTTAAAACAGACCCAGGTAGCACATAACGTTGTTATAACTAATTTTTCACTGTTCAGACTTATTTGCAACGCTATAACAACGTTATGTTCTACCTGGGGACTAAATATCTGTACACAATTCTTTTACAAAGGTTTCTCCCATGAATGGGCCAATATTTTTGCCTAACCTAAAACAAGAGATGTTGGGACTAATATGAAAATACTTTTCATGATAGTATTTTACGATTATTTCTGTTAATTCCATTTTTGAAGGTAGTAAACATGGATGTTTTACTGAATAAGATAACTGCGAATTTTGCAGTCTCCTGCCTACCCTTATTATATCATTGTTGTGAAGAAATGGGGATAAATTAAAAATCTTACTTTTATGTGATACGTTACCACTGTTTTTCAATGCAGCTATTTCACTGGAAATTTTTTCCTTTCGTAGCTCTCTTAACATTATTATCCACATATTATTTCAGATGGTTGTATATTCCTATTGATTTCTTAACCTATTGCCCTAAAGTCTAAATTCAAGTGACAATATTTTTATAATGATTCTTAAAAGCGTGGGCTCTGCAGAAAATGTCCGACACATAATTAATAATAATGTACAATGTACAATTATCAAATGAAAATTTTAGATGTAGACCTGTGTAATTAATGCACATGTACGATATGTTATATCTTGTACGTTGTCGTTAAATTTCTCTCAAATTAATGAAATTGGCATAGAATATAATGATGCTTAAAATAGCATAAATTTTGTAGAACATAGCATGTGTACGAATGATAATTAGTGTACAGGATTACTAAAAAGTAACATGATACATTATGTCTTATGCGTGGTCGTTACACTAGATTTAATGTAATAAAATTAAGATACATTATTCAAGTTATTAAGAGCATATTTTTATAGAAAATGCCGCGCATAGAGTTAATAGTTAGTTTACAGGGCTGCACAAAGGAATTCTGATACGATATAAATTATGTGCAGTAAGATTTAAACGTGTAAAATGTAACGCAATTGTACATATTGAATAAAGAAAGCAATATTTCAATAATGATTCAAGCATGCGCAGTAGTCCTTCTCAATACAAGAATATATTTCCTTTACAGAATATGATATATTTTTCCAGTACAGAATTACGTCTCATTATTAAATGAGATAATCGTAGATAAAGGTCTCCGCTGCTTCTTGTTAATATTCTTTTCTCTTATATTTTTTTCGTATCTGTTATATGCGATGTCTTAGAAATCTATCAAAACTACACGTATCGAATATTGCAATATCTTCTGTTTTCTACTAGGTTTCGATTACAAGTAAGTGTTTATTAATTAATTCAAGCCATCCTTCTTTTTTGTTTGATTCAAAATTTTAACAAAAAAAAACAAAACAAAAACTGAGTTCCCCGCATAATAAAGCAGCCGTTTAACAAATGAATACAAAACTTTGAATAAACAGCACAAAATACACGAACTCGCCACAATTGCTTTACATCGAAAGAAAACAGGACCCATTATCGGGTAAATAAAGTCTGCACGAGTGCTGCAAACGGCGCTGCAAACGCTTGGTGCGTTGCCGCTTTGTTTGCAACCCTCATGATACTTTATTTGCCTAACAAAAGGTCTTGTTTTCTTTCGACCCGAAACAATAGTTGCGAGTTGTTGTATTTTATGGTGTTTATTTGGTGTGTTGCCGCTTTGTTTGCAGCACTTGTGCCTACTTTATTCGCATGACGAAAGGGTCGTGTTTTCTTACGACCCGAAACGATTGTCGCGAGTTCTTGTATTTTGTGGTGTTTATTCAGTTTTGTACTCACTGAGTTTTCCATACTTATGGATGACGGAGAACTGTAAAAATTCACTTAAAAATTATGACAGAAAAAAACTTTCAATGGAATGTAAATATGTTTACCTTCTTCTTCTTGAATTGTTCTGCAATCATATTTATATACTCCCTGAGTGGTGCAACAAGCCATTTCTCCATCACACATCGTTCCAGCTTTGCATTGTGCTTCCTGTGAGGAGGCATTTTTAGAAGTTTGATAAAAACTGACATTATTATTCACATCTTCATACAACGTTTACAGGAAAGTTTTCAAAAAGAGGGTACTGAATACATATGATAATTTCAGCTTTTGACCATTATTTACCATTATTCCTTTTTTTGGGTGATACATTTTTTATTGTTTTTAGACAGTGAGTGCATTTTGCCACTATCCTAAAAATGGGACTATCTGTAGTAATGCAATTAATTATTTGAAAATTGCTACAATCCTTTAATATTCATTACAAAAACTTATAATTTTCAATAATTAAGAGAAAAATAGACGCAAAAGTTTTGGCAAATAACGGACTTACATAACAACAAATAAACTTAATTGTCATTAATTTGAATTGTCTTTTCACTGAATTTCCAATTCTGTTTAAAGACAGGAATTGATAAAATTTGCAGTAAATATTTCGTATAATTTTTTTTTTTTTTGGGGGGGGGGGAAGGAGGGGGGTTTAGAAATAAATTTTTGACACTTAAAAAGTTTGCTGGTTCAATGTACCACTAAAAAAAAAAAAAAAAAAATTAAAAAAAAAATTAAAAAATAAAAATTGTTATTTTTTTTCTAAATGTTTTTATCTGCTTAGACCAGGTCGGAATTTCGTCCGTGTGGGGTCTTTCTAAATTATCACGCTGAGAAAGAATTCTGTAACTGACATCTAGAATCTAAATTGTGATTCTAGAAAAAATAGTTCCATGCCATCCTTATAATTCTAGTCTCCTAGGAAAGCGAGTTCTAGAAGCCCTATTCTAGAGCGTTTGCCTATATTATCGACAGAAAAGTTATTTAAAAATCTCTGCAAATAAATGAGACTACACTGTAAATATATATATATATATATATTCTAAAATAGGTAAAATATTGTAAGATATTTGGGTAAAGCAGTGTTTCAAATTGGAAAGTTCCGTTTATAATCCAAGATGGGTCAGAAAATCTATCTAGCTTCAGTTTACAAACTTGTTATGTATGGTTCACTACCTTATTTTATATTTTGGTCTATAATAAATAAAGACGTTGTAGAAAATAGTGCATCACTCACCTCTTATTAAAAAAAAAAAAATCTAACATGCATTGATGATCTAAACAAAATGTAAACATTTCGTATGTATACTACGTACACTGCAAAAAATAAACCCCAAAACAATTATATCCAAAATTGGTCTCGTATCCAATGTAGGTTGAAATTTTTGCTTATAAACAGAACTTTCCAATTTGGAACATTGCTTTACTCAAACATCCTACAAATTTTTATCTGTTTTAGAAATTTTTTTTTACAGTGTACAAGACGCGGGTTTCATCTACTATAATCTTGGTTTATGACACAATTCTAGAAAACCAAGCGAGAATTTCTCGCAATACAAAAGATTCAGAATATTCGGAATATTGTTTCACCATCTAGAAATGTATAAACTAGAAATTCTCGATCATTTCGTTTATTTAGTTTATTGGCGTGCCTTATGCACATAGCTCAGAAATCTATATTTCTAGTTTAGGGATTTAGAAAATGGCCACTTATTCACTCTAGAGGAAGGCGGTATATATTTTTTTGTCGGTTCATATTCCGCATTCAAGTAAATTTAAAAAATACATATTAAACTACGAACGGCTTATCCAACGAGCGGGATTTAATATAGAATCCGGAACCTTCCGCCCGCAACTTTTGCAGTGTTGGTGTCTGGATTAAGGCCATTATTTTGCACAAAGAACCTACGCTTTGATGGTAAAGTCTTCACATGGGTCCTTTATAAGAGATCTAAGCCATATACACGCGAGTTTTTAAGGAAGTCACTAAACTGCTATACAAAAGAGAGCGATTAGCTTCCAATTTTGAGAACAGGATCTCTCAGGCACTGATAGGGCAAGGTGATAGCAAAAAATAACTAGTATGTTGTGGCCACCACATGACTTTCTTCTATATTTTCCTACACAAATTCACTCAGTAAAAATAATTTATTAAAACTATTATTTTTAAAAAAATTATCTTCCATGATAATGCAGACAATATCCGTATTAGAGAAATAGTATAACACTAAATATCCAAAAAAAAAAAAAAAAAATAATAATAATAATAATAATTAATTTTGCTCTCAATAATACATTTTTTTTTTTTTTTTGGTTAAAAATGAAAAAAAATTGATAAGTTTATTTTAAACTATCGCAGATCGATGGTTCAACCATTCGTTTTGGAGGTATTGGCGAGTTCTTTTGAAATATACCCATGAAATTTAACTGCCCTCGAGGGGGGGGGACTTCCCCCCCACCTCTAGGGGGGAGGTGAGCTCCTATATACACAATTTTTTTATACTCTATTACAAATTTTTATTCTCTATTACAAATAATTCTTTTAAATTTCAAAATGATTATAAAAAAAATAATTCTCTTTATGTACATTTATACAAAAATTGTTGTCCTATACCATCATGTTAAAAATTTTAAAAAAGCGGGATGTTAACGCAAGCTTTTAGACAGATTTTTACCAAAAGTTGATAGGCACTAATTTATGTCAATGTGTAACTATATACCAACATGTATGAAATTCTATGCAGTAATACCTGCGATACAGTTGCCACAAAATTTTGTCACGCACACACAGAGAGACATGGAAAAAAAAAAAAAAAAAAAAAAAACAGGTTTTTGTTATATTTTTATTTTTATTTCTTTTTCTTTTAAAGTATGGAAAGTCATAAATTCTCGGAAACAAGCAAATTAAACAAATTCAATTTAAAGATTTCAAATCTGTGAAATATTATATCCAAAACCATAAGAATTGTTACCTGGACATATATTTGCAGGGAAAAAAAAACATGTTATTGTTACATTTTTCTTTTTTTTTTCTTTTTCTTTTAAAGTATTTGAAAGTCATAAATTCATGAAAACAAGCAAATTAAACAAACGCAATTTAAAGATTTCAAATCTGCAAAATAATATATCCAAAACCATAAGAATTGTTGCCTGGACATATATTGTTGCCTGAAAAAAGAAGAGGGTTTTTGTTATTTTTTTCATCACGCTATCCAAAACATAGTATCATAGTGTTCAATTAAGTGAAAATTTGCTCAAAGAGGTAGTGTGACGTAAAGAAAACATTTACACAAATTTTACTTGCAGTTTTGGATAGCGTGACGCAAAAGATAAATCAATTTATTGAAATAAATAATTTTACTTTATAATGCTAACTCAGTGAAAGTATAATTATTTGACAGTATATTTGAAAATTAAAAGCACTGTTTAAATGATTAAATATACTTTATTAGACAAAACAAATGTAATTTTAATGGAATCTAAAAACAAATCTTTTAAAATAACACCGAGGCGCCACTGGAATTTTTATATCATTCCTTTTAAAACTGTTATTTTGAATTTGAAATGCGAAAGAAAAAGCATCAGTGAGTGTATTTTATATATCTGTCTGATCTTGAAGTTAAAAATATTACGTTTGCTTTATAAATATAAATAAAAGATAAAAGTGAATGATCAAATAAGAAAATCTATGTATATTTTAACTAATTGCAAAGCGTCACTTAAAATTTAAAATCATTATTTTTAAGACTCATATTTCAAATTCTTATAGCCACAAAGTAGCGGCGTCACAAATTTTTAAGCCGTTAAGGTTTTTTTTGTACTGATATCATTACTTTTTAGTGGTTATTGATCAAAAATTAAAACAAGTCCTTCTGGCTCCTAGGAAGGGTAAACTAATTTATCTTTTCTTATGAAGTCGTCACCATTTTTTTTTCAAAATGGCAGCTACAATTTATTAATGGACTTAGTGGATTTATAAATGAAGGCTATGTATATATGGAGTTTTAAGCAAATCGGTTCATAAAACCTTTCTAATGTAAATTTGAATTTTTCAATGTGCTGGCACAGGGAAACAAGAAGGTGGATTAAGTTGGCAAATGAACATATCAAATACATTTCTGAGATAAATCTACACTACAAATTTAGTGGGAATTAATTCAGTATTTCAAACGTAATCATACTGACAAATTTTCAAGTAGCCTGCCACTTGGAAACAAAATGGAGAAGCTTCGCACTAGAAAAATTTATTCACTGGGATTCTCAAACTCTTAAAAAAGAAAAAAAAAAAAAAAAAAAAAAAAAAAAGAAAAAGAATTGAAAAATTTCAAATTTAAGTTAGAATTGCGTAATTTACATTTTGCTAGTTTCTTTTTAGAGAATTACAAATTAAATAATTAAAAAAAAAATCAAGTAAATGTTAAAAATATAATTTTATGCATTTTCTTTCCCCTTTTGAAGCTATGTATACTGCTCCAATATTCACAATTTAAATTTTCATCAAAAGTGCAGGTAAAAATTACTTCCTATATATTATCATATACAACGTTTGGGGGAAAAAATAGACAAAATATAAATTAAGCTTTACATTTCTATATTTTAAAAAATAAGATAAAATCACCTGGAGAAAAATTTTATGGAAAATATAAGTTAAGCTTAAAAAAAATGAAATTTCTACGTAAAAATACTATTTCATAAATATATTTACAACTACAATAAACAAAAACCCTCCTTTAATTTTAAATAATTATTTCTACATGTTTCAAAGCTATTAAAAGTTTTTTTTATTTCTTTCATTCTTTTTTATTTATTTATTTTTTTTTCCTTTTTCTTTTTTTTCTTTTCTTTTTTTTTTTTTTAAGAAAAATAAATTAAATGTAGTGGCGCCATCTAGTAGTTCATATTAAAATCATATACATACAGATTTAACTTTATTTTTTTATTTTTTTGTTAAAAAAAAAAAAAAAAAAAAAAAAAAAAAACCTGTTCAGAAACAGGTAGAAATAGTTATTTAAAATTAAAGGAGAATTTTTTGTTTACTGTAATTGTAAATACTATATTTATGAAATAGAATTTTTCATGCACAAATTAATTAATTAAAAAAAGAAAAGAAAGTATATTCTTTTTAAATAAATTATTATGGGTTTCAAAGTAAAGATGTTATTTATTTATTTTGACGTGTTTTTTAATAATTGCTATTTGACACATTTTTCATGAATTTTATTAAAACACTGTTTAAACACTGTTTATTAAAACACTGTTTTTTCTAATAAACAGTGTAAGCACTGTTTCATCCCCTAGTCATTATTGCTTTGAATAATAATAAAAAAAAAATTTGATTATGTTAATATTTAAAATATGTATCATTTTAAAGTCTGAAAAATAAATAAATGAATAAACTCTAAGTGTATTTTCAAAAGAGATTTTTAATTTTTAAAAAGAAAAAAGTATATATAGCCGGCCAGGTGGTTCGGTCGGTAGGACGCTGCCTTCCGAATCTAATGGTCCCAGGTTCGAATCCTGGTGCGGGCATGGATGTTTGTGATGTCTTATGTCTTCAAAAATATTGTACTTGTCTGTTTCTTGTAATAAAACTTGTAAAACCCTTGTGGTGTGGATTTTTCGAGATATAAGCGGCCCTAGAGGCAAGCAATAAATCTCAGTACTCATCGAAACGAACCGAAGTATATATATGTATTTACGAAAGAGTATGTTTTAAATAAAAACGATAGATGGCGCCAAAACTCTATTTGCTGTTTTTTTTTTTATTCCCGGCGCGTAAGGATACATGAATAGGAATCGCAAATCATTGAGTTATTATAAAATCGATGTTCATGAATGATTAAAAAATTTTTCGCTTTAAAAAATTGTAAATTGATCATTATTATGATAAAATAGAATATCTAAAATTACAAAATACTTCCTTATTTAAAATATTATCTAAATATTTTTTTGACTAAATATGAAATTTTGAAATCAAAAATATTTTTTTCATAACAGAAGAGAAAATATATTTAAGTGAATTTGACTTAGTATATATACAATAAATATTTTAAACATGTAATAAAGTACTTTTGCGTTAAAAAAAATTCTAAATAATTCATTGGCTGCATTCAAGTCGGTCAACAAACCAACCCACATACCTTGCAAGTAAGAACCGCATAACAGCGTTTTCACCCGAAGAAACACATGTAATTGGCGGAGTAATATAGTTCCATATTTAAAGCGATTTATATAAAAAACAAGAGTTTTCCTGAAAGAAAAACGAAAACGTTACTAGATTCAGAAAGATCCTATTAACAACATATATTAATTATATGAAAATCCTTCGAGCCGTTTTAGAGATATTTTTCAGAATTTCAGTCTATTACACTAACCTTTTTCCCTTTTTGGCTTTAAATTGAGATTCAGATCTCAAAACATACTGCATGTAGAAATGTAAAATTTTCGGGATAGATTAAGACCGAAGATAAAAGACTATTTTGAAAAGATCAGAACAAAATATGGCATATTTTCTGAGATATTAAGTGTCGGCTTTTACAAATCTCTTTCATGTCAAACTAGTTGTATATATGAGTTCGCAGCGTCCCGTTTGTCCATCCGCTTGCGTCACTCAAAAAACTTTTTTCATGATTAAACTAGTTCATAACAGTACTGCAGTTTTACTTTCTTCTGCATGCCAAGAGCAGTTGTTTCTTTCTAGCAACACGCCATAAATGATAACAACGCGAAGTGTTTCATGTTTACTATTCTAAATTTATGAATGAAACATTCTTTCATATACATGTAATAGAAAAAAAAAAAAAAAAAAAATCACAGAAAACACGAAAAGGTAATGACAGAGAATTTAGAGATCCACCTATGAAAAGAAAATACAATTCATTCTTATTAGATAGATTTAAAAAAATGTGCTTAAATAAATGTTATTTGACTAGTCGAAAACAGTATTGCAGTTTTACTTACTTCTCCGTAGTAAGATGCCATAAAACAAAAAATGCATAGTAAAGCTAAGTATTTCATATTTCCAAGAATGGTTTTTTGCTACTCATAAATGATCTAAGCAACGATTGAATGAATGATAGGTATGGAATGTGCTTGACTTCATGGCATTTATACAGTGTACAAATGTGTCTTTCTATACAATACTGATGGATAAATAATATTTTCATGAAAGGAATAAGAAAGTGCAAAAGCATTTGTTGTCAAAGTTGTTGTTGATAATTGTCAAAGTTAGATGGATGAATTTCTTATTGTACACTTTGTGAAAAGGTATGCTTAAATAGAAGAGTATCTGGAAAAATCTGTGAAAATCGTTTGTTTAAGCAGATGTTCAATTTCAGTAGCTGTTCTACACAAGCATTGAGATGTCCATCACAACATTTGTCCCGGATCACATTGTAGACAGCATTTTCTTTTTGTAAATTATAAATTAGACTTACTGAAAATTGATTTGTACCACAGAAATTAATATGTTTAGAAAATTAATATAAGAATTGATTGTAATTGTTTATGTATTTTCCAATATTTAAATGATTAATTTTACTTGTGTATTTTAACTATGCATAATTTTAAATACAATGAGCAGTTTTCTACGTTATTTCCTTTTAAATCTGCGTGTTATAATGTGTATAATATTTCTCTAACGTGGACCAGTTACGATTATTTTTTGTAGAAACGATACGATAGGGACTTAATAAAACACGCGAGGATAAAAAATAATACTTAAGCAGTATTTAAGCACGTGGACTGATCCTGTTCTTTGATGTATTAAAACAAAAGTGACGACATTTGTCTGATGAGATTATTTTTCTTGGATGAACAGGGTTAAGATTCGGAACAGTATACTTTAATTTAAAATATTTTAATTCATATATTAACCATAGAATCTTGAAAATTTTATGATTTACATTAATAATTATAATAAAAAAGAATAAATAATGGATCTAATAATATTTCATTACAACAGTGTAATTCTTTAACTACAGTAATCGTTGAAAGGTATTTTCACTTCAAAAAGTCAGAACGGATTTATTAATTTTTAATCCATAAACCAAAGTTATTAAACATTAAATATATTTAGTCTCCTCGCGGGCAGTGAAAAACTACATGGCGCGGACCGTGGGTTGGCCGCCCCTATGTTGCAGAACAATCATGCATTTGAAAATTTTGTCGGTATAAATTTCTGATACTATTTTAGAACATTTCTCTAAGCAAATAATTACAGAGCGGAAAAATAATTCTTTAATTAAAAAATCCATAGAAATAACTTAAATGGATTTTTGATATTTTCTTCAATAAAAGTGTTTTACGAAAGATATCTGTTAATGATTATCTGTTTATTCTTGGAGTAAAAAAAGAAAATCTCCATCGATACAGCCATTTGCTGAGTACTATTGCTGTTCATTATGCTTTAACATGTAGATTTGAAAAATTAATTTTCTCCTTTCCTCGCCGACAAAAGTAAAAAGAAATTCTATTAAAGTTCTACTCAGTACGCCAGTCTTGTTTAAGAAGACTTCAAAAAGACAGAAATTACGTTAAAGATTGAGAAACGTAATCAGATTTCAAAGGGGCGAGGTTAATAATAATAATAATAAAAATAAATAAAAATAAATAAACATTCATAAAGCAAATAAAGAGAAAAAGGAAACATATATGAATCTTTTCTGGGCGACAAATATGATGCGGGAAGTCGGTGAAGCATTAAAAGTTACTGACACTTTCAATCCTGAATTTCATTACAGCATTAATTAAAATCTACTGAAGCGGGCAAGATGGCGAATGTCTACGCATCCTATGTATAATTACATCTTTCTTTACCGAGTGTCGAAAAAGGTTTCATATGCAGACGATTTTTTAATTCTTTTCTCGAATTAGAATATTCAATTCAATCACTGTAACCGACTCTGCAAGATTAAAGAAAAACCCATGAAGGCAAAGTATTTAAAATTTAATTTCACCTGTATAATTGATATTGGAGTAAACTCTTTTCTTTTCGTGAAATTATTTAATTTTAAATTTTGATGTAAGTTAATTATTTTAAATAACTTCTGACGAAATTTGCTCTGTTTAATTAACGATAACATTTTCAAACTAAATATTTGTTTTTATGAAAAACTAATTAATACATGATTACTGCACATTTAAATCTATCATTCTTCCATGTTACAATTTGTGTTTAGTATGGGGAAAAATAACTCAACAACTGACGTTACATCGCTACTAATTGAGTAGAAAAATATAAATAAATATAACACACTGGAGATTTATGTGTACTTTTATGAAATGATGCTAAATTTTGTGGATTAAAATTTATCTATACATTAAAAAGTACGTAAACTTTATTTTTATTTCATTTCACTTATCTATTTACTTTTTAGTAACACATTAATTTGTCTTCACGTTGAAATTCTGAGGACCTATTTGTGCGAAAAGTATATACTTGTACGTATTTTTCTAAATATTTTTAGAGTATTAGGGCTTTATCTGAAAATCTAGAAAAAAAAAAAATCAAGAACGTAACAAAGAGGAAAAATTATGGTCGTTCTACACTAACGTAATGTATGTGAATACTTTTTATATGTATGCCGCTAAACACGAACCATTTGTTTTATCTCAGCAAAAAATTCCAGTAATAACACCGTATGGTATAGATCAAGTGTAGCGAGTATCCAGATCCGTATACCAACCGCTAAAAACCTGATTTTTGATTTTTTTATGAATGCAAAAATTGTAATTCTTTTTTGTCTTAAAGTCCTGAAAGTTATGCACAAGTGGAAAGACTTTTAATCTTATTTATTCGTCGAAAATATATGTGACAGATTCCTTTTTAAAAATACTGGTGTTAAAATCTGATTTAAATATCAGTAATGTCAGCAGCTATGAATACGTACTGAAATGTATCAATATTAAGTATATTAAAACATGCCGAAGACTATTAATATTAAAAAATAAATTAAATTCGAAAAAAAAAATGCTCTATGTGATTTATTTTTTAAATTTTCCTCTCTATTTTACGGTATAATAGTTTATACCGTTTATTCCAAACATATTTGTGCATTTCTTTGTAGATTCATTGATAAGCTCATTTTTTAAAAGTATCCGCGATTGTAATGAAATGCTCGCCCTCTGGTGGGCTAAGGTGAAATTATCACACCACTGCATATCCTCATATTATGCAATCGACTTTCCATGATGAAATGGCGGAGAAAGAATAATAATTACACGTGGCTGTTATATTTACTAACAACTGCAGTGTTCAGAGAGCGCCATCTATCGATCATTACAAACGCGGATATTTTTATACTTAAATGTCAAAAATTCGCATGGAATTTCAGCTTCAAACATAAAAATACTTTTTAAGAAATTGTATTTAATAACACTTCTCTGCGAAAAAAAAAAAAAAAAAATGTTCGAGATCATTTTTGCTGATTCTTGTGCAAAATGACCTCCTGAATCCGAATAAGAAAACCACCCCCTCCCTCAATTTCTTTTCCTGTTCGATAATTTTATGACTGGGAATTTGATTTGAAGAATAAAAAATTACGAAGTGATGGCATTAAAATAACAGCGTTTTCTTACCACTTTCCAACAAAGTTGAAAAGTGTTTATGACTTCGGTTTGCCTAACCATAGCCTCCTAAACTAGATGCCTGTCGCGAGGCTGGGAAATTTGGCAACAATTTAAGGGGTAGACAGCGCCACCTGGTACAAATTGCGCGACATTTTTATTCAACAGCCACCAAAAATTTTTAAAAGTGGTATATGATATACATAAAAGGCGAATAGAATCGAAGAAACATAGATTATATATATCGTATATCACTTCTTAAAATTATTGGTGGCAGTTGAATAAAAAAGTCTCGCTACCTGTACCAGGTGGCGCTGTCTACCGCTTCAACTGTTGCCAAATTTCCCAGCCTCGCGACAGGCATCTAGTTTAGGAGGCTATGGCCTAACAGTCCGTCTGACTGCTATCTGTCTGTCTGTACTCTAACTTCCGTAAATATTCATGGAATTCTTTGAAACTGAAATATGTTATTTAAGCTTACTATGGGATATTTCCTGTTGAAAATGGAACAAATACCGACATTAGTTTCCGTACTGGGACACCCGAAAGAATTCCAGTGTACTGCGTTGTATGAGAAGTTATTCTACAAACCACATTTTAATAAGTCTAATTTGCATGACTTATGATGAAATTGATATTAATTATTCGTATGCAGAAAAAAAAAATGTTTTATATAGAACTAGCTGACCCGACAAACGTTGTTTTGTCATATAAATTATTTCTAGAGAATATTTTGCTAGAAAAAAATAACTAACATATTGTAAGTGTGTAAGGATGTGGTATATAAGTGGAAGATGTATGGAGCGCTGTGAACGGTGAAAGAATATAAAAATAACAAAACACCAATCATTTATTTTTTTAATTTATTAAAATTGATTCTTTAAAATTATATACATATCGCTACTTATAACAATATTACTAAAAAACAATATCAATCCCTTAATGCAACAGAGTGTACAATATTTTTTGTTATCCCATCTTTCGCCAATACAAACAAACTGGATGGTTTGCCCACTCGAGAGCCACGTATAATTGTCCGTGTGAAAAACATGATGTGCTCAAATCTAAGCCACAGACAGACATCGTTTGGCCCTGAGACTTATTGACAGTCATTGCAAATGCCAATCTAATTTTAAATTGAGGGCGTTTAAATTGAATTGGCTCATCTGTGGGTACAATAGGGATTCGCAGTAGTAATATATTTTCACCTCGGAATTTGTCATTTAAAATGATGGCTTCGATAACATTTTTCATTAATTTTTTTATGACTAATCGCGTGCCGTTGCACAACCGTGGTGGGTTCAAATTACGAAGCAAAATAACCGGAGATCCAACCTTCAGTTGTAAAATATGCGGTGGCATGCCTGGTAAATCCAATGAGTTTAAAAACTTTGTTGGATAATTTACAGTTTGGTGGCATCGCAAACTGTATCATTAGATTTGTATGACACCAAGTCTCCTGGTAACAAATGTTGTATCTTCAGACCTTCAGATTCAATTCGTTGACGTCCACATTTTTTGCTGCTAAAATTGCTCTTTCTGCCAGCCACTCATGATTTGTGTATCGTCTGTGTACATCGGGAAATATCTGGTCAATAAGAGCATCTTGAGAATCAATGATTGTGCAGAAATCGGTCGGTAATTTTATGCATCCAGTTTCATCTGTAGTAACTTTTCCATCGCCGATATCTAACAATTGTTTTGAGAATGATTCAGCGGATAGATCTTGAAGCTTTTGAACGCACAAATTTACTTTCAGTTGTACTTTTTCAACATTAAGCCACAATGACGATGATTTTAAGCATGCATTGATCTCATCAGCGTATGTTGAACGCGGAATAACGGGAAGTGCTTGTCTGAAATCACCTGAAAAGAGTAACAGAGTGCCGCCAAATAGTTTGTCGTTGTTTTTTATATCTTCCAATATCCTGTTCGACGCCTCAATCGAATGTTTGCGTGCCATAGTGCATTCATCCCAGATAAGAATTTTACACTATTTCAGCACTGTGGCCATGGACGATTGTTTTTTTATGTTGCACACTGCGTCTGGGTTATTTTGAATATTTAGTGGCAGTTTAAATAATGAATGAGCTGTTCTGCCTCCATCCAATAAAGTTGCCGCAATGCCAGATGATGCAACAGCCAATGCTATGCCATTATTTGATCGTATTTCGGCGAGAATTAGCGAAATAAGGAATGTTTTGCCAGTTCCACCTGGTGCACCCAAAAAAAAAAAAAAAGAATCCTCCTTGTCCTGCCAAAACTGCGAGCATGATGCGGTCGTAAACGGTTCTTTGTTCTTCATTCATTAGTGGGACATTGCGAGCAACATTCGCTGCCATTTCTACAGTATTGTATTGTAGTTCACGATTCAATTCAGTGCCTATTAAATCAGATGCATTTCGATTTGTTGAATGCATACCGAAATGACTGAGTGGTAAGTTGGCAATGATAATGCAAAGATCTTCAGTAGCAATCAATGCTTCATTGTACATAGCGTCACTGAATACTATCGTTAGATCGTTGCACCCTGAACGATGTTGATGCAATATATCATCAGTCATTGAATCTTTGTGATTATCCCATAATGTCTCTGCTCGGGCCGGGAAACATGTAGTCAACACTATAGCGAATAGTAGACGAATTTGTTTTGCTGTACAGTTCAGTCCTACTTCAGCAAGCATATACTCCCACTGGTTGTCGTCTTCCAGCAAGCCGAGTGCAAGGCATGCATCTTTATACGTTGGATACTGTTGTCCATTCACTTTACGTAAATTTTGAAATGACAAAGGGCTGATGACATTAACCAATAACAGTCGAAGATAAAAGCACTCAGTCTGCCTTGGATTGACTGTAAATACTCGTCCCAAGGTGTTTGATTTGAATAAACCGGGACGTGCATCAATCGGCGTGCCTTGCTTGCGGGGCATCCATTTTTTTGTTGGAGCCCATGTGAAACAGCGTGGTACTTCTGAACAGAGTAATGTCTGTGCAAAAGCACCAAAAGCATCCGCACGATTACACAATTCAAAAAATTCGGTGAGTGTAGTTTTTGGTGGATTTATAGCACGATCAATCGCTGTCTCGCTCGTGAAATATACGCGCTGGCCATTTTCAAGATGGACGGCTAAATGAAGAACTGCTGGATCCCGTTCATGAATTGGGAAACCAAAGATACGCCAAACAGCTTCATTGGAGTTGACGTACCGGCCAATTTGGTAAAGTGTTATTTCATCGTTGTTATTCACCGGAGGAGCATTCACATTGGTATTTTCAACTCGAAATACAGCCATATCACTGCCTTTATTCACATACTTGCAAATGTATTTGATGCTCTTCACTGAACTTCAGAACTGAACATAAATATGAGCATTGAATGTTTTGCTCAACAGAGGCAAATATGGGACCACCGAACGGTTATCAATGTCAATATCTATGTTGTTGACATAGATGACCACCATAGATGATAAGATTGTCCGCCATTATCGGGATTTCTTCGACGATATATTGGATATCCGTCAACATTTGTGATCGTGAAATTTTTCGGAAAACTTTTAGTACATTTTCCATCTGCACAAGTAATAATGGCCTAAAAATTCATTTTTCATTTTAACATAAAATAACTCCGTCGGATATTGACGAATTTTTTAAAAGAATACACCATTTTAACTAATTTTAACATTTTAACAATATTAACGTTGGAAAAATATTTTAAACACTTACGGTTCAAAATTCATTTTTCATTTCAACATTAAATAAATTCTGACATCGTGTTTACGATTCTAAAATATTAACTGTGAAAAAATATTTTAAACACTTCATAAGATACGGTTACGATTCTAAAAATATTAATTTTGAAAAAATATTTTAAACACTTCTTAAGATACGGTTAAAAATGCATTTTTCATTTCAACATTAAATAAATTCTGACATCGTGTTTACGACAACTCACGCCATCTAGGTGGAAAAGCTGTTGAAAGAGTTGGTTAAAAATTAATTAAGAAAGAACTAATTAAGTTACAACTTTCATTTGTAAATCTAAACCACTCTCGAATCCACCTGAAGACACACAAAAAATTTCATTAAACTCAGCCCAGCCGTTTAGGAGGAGTTCAGTGACATACACACGCACAAAAGAAATATATATATAAAGATATAGTATGAATAGCATTATTGAAAATGGAACAAATACCGCCATTGGTATGTGTGCCCTATATTTCCTCATCTCGACGGTTGGTTGGGTTTAACGTCGCACAAGTACTGCGCTATTGGTAACTGGTACGCTCCCTTAAGGATGGTCTGGAGACATGCTATAGCCATTTTGATCCTCAACGGAGGGTATGACTCTACCGCTTAGGTGACCCTCAGAGGTATAGTTACTCATCTCGACGGAGTCGACTTTGGGTGAAACATACGAGCCGTGTTGCCAAAAGTTTTAACAGAAAACTACTGGTAATAATTTATCTTAAAGTTTCTTAATTTATCTAAGTAAAATTACAGGTAAAAATAAGCATGCAAATTAGGTGTTATTTCTGTCATACTGCAATTTGCTAGAAATTTACAGTATGCTAGGTCCAATAACACTCAAAAGACGTGTAAAGAGCTCCAAACTCAATAAAAAAAAGAGGGGGGGGGGTGGGAATAGGGTACAAGCGTACTTTTAAAAACGAAAATCATCAATGTTACTTAAAAAATTAAAATATTCCTAAGAAAAAATAATGAAACTAAAATAATTAGTTACATTACAATTGCGTGTTTCACTTATCCCCGCTAACATCCAAACATAGCACGAGGTTAAATAAAGTTAATTTCACAGTATATTATTTTAATAACTAAACCAGAGAAATTTAATATGATTTAATTTTTATTGAATATTTCACAGATATACAGTATTATGAGATTCGTAAAGTTTAATTCGCAATACAGTTGTAACGCACACATTTGAGTGTTTTTAAATCGAATCAAAATGAATAAAAGATAAATGAATGGTCGCGCCCTCTATTAGAGCATTAGAAAATTAATCAAAACTCTCTGAAAGTTAGAATATGTAGAGAAAAAAAATAATGACTCACTTTTTTTTATTAATTCATTGGTTTGCTTTAAATCATAACAAATTGTTGCTTAAAAAAAAAAAAAAAAAAAAAAAAAAAAACCTATTAGAAAATTGGACATTTAATAAAAAACATCATATGTATATATATATATATATATATATTCATATATACTCATAAGAAAAAATGAATTGGATTCGCAGGGAACACGGACGAAGAACTCATACAGGTATTTCTTTAAGAAATTTCTCTACGTATAATATCGTACATTTAAGAAGTAGAAAATGTTGTTACGTTGATAGTGGTATGATTTCTGTGGCCGCGTTCCATCCCTCGATTCGTAAAAACTTTTGATTTTTGATTTTCGACGGATTTACAGTTTTAGAGGTAAAACAACTTGATCAATTTTAGAAAATGCCTAAGTTTCTGCCTGTTCGGCAGAGAGAAATATTTTATAGCAACTCTAAATAAAGAATTAATGCACACAAATTCATAAAAATTTATGTTTCATTGCTTTTCTCTTTCTCTATATTGTTAGAAGGGCACTGTCGTACATTTTTTTCTTTTTTGTTAAAAAGGCAGTACGCGACAAAATTTCGTGTCAGTGGGCATAATGAAGATTGTTTATAACCAATCTCTGTAAAATTTAAATAATTTATTTATAATCATAATAATTAACAAGGTTTTTGTTTTATGTATAAATAGAAGCATTGTCCTATCGTCCAGGTAAAATAATTTTAAATATGACTATTTTCCGAAAAAACTATGAAGTAAATGTCTTTAAAGTGAGTTGTTGTGCGACATATCTTTGATAATCTTATGAAATAAAGCTTTACTTTTTCTTTTCTTTAACGAAAGAAAAAATTCTCCATAAATGCATATCCTCATCACTGTAAAAAAAAAAAAAAAAAAAAAAAAAAATGTTAAAAGTACAGGAAAAATCTGGCAGCTGGGGTGGCAGTATTTTTCCGTCAAATATACAGGACAAAACTGTACTTTTAACAAAAAACATGTTTGATTTACAATGTTACTGTGTAAAATATATGTCAGTGATACAATTTTACGGTTATAAACTGTATATTTGACGGAGAAATACTGGCACACAAGCTGCCAGATTTTTCCTGTACTTTTAACATTTTTTTTTTTTTTTTTTTTTTTTTTTTTTGCAGTGCATGTATTTGTACGGCATGAAATTGAATTTCTATCAACATTTAGAGTTACATTTTTCAGAGAGGAAAGACTTCTGCATTCATTATGAAAAGTGATTTTGATCAGTACTTTTACTACGTGATTTTGTATTTTGAAAAATATAAAAGATTGTTTTGTGCTGGCCCCAACGTAAGAGTGTAAATCAACAATATAGAGTTTGTTTTTGTGGTTTACACATAATACTGATTAAAAATTTGGATACTTGCATTTTAAGTATAGTTTAAGCACATAATCGATTAAAAAATTCATTCTTAAAGACGTCAATGTCATTTAAAAAATATTTTGAAAAAATGGATACGCAGGTCAATTGTATTCATATACACCTAGATTAAGTTTAATGTGGGAAAAAAAAAAAAAAAAATGAACAAATTTAAACATGATACAGATTCTGAAAATATGCAGCAGAAAAATTAAATTAAAGGCGCATTTAGTAGATTAATCTTCTTTTTCGAAAATTCTTGTGAATAAAAAGATCGAAGTTTCCATCTTGAATGAAAAATTCTTCAGAATAAGGTTTTATGAAGTACCTTATTATTATGAAGTATCCTTTTGCATACCAGCTTTCTTCTTGCACACTAAGTATGGCGGTGGATTGTCATTCTGGAAAAAAAAAAAAAAAATGAAATTTAAAATTAATCTCATATAGTACAAAATGTGAAAAGAATATAAGAAGTTAAGTAGCGTTTTGTTTTTTCAAACGAAAATTTTATTTATTGTTTTTACTTTGGTCTGTATTCCTAACAAAAAAGTACTGGATTCATAAACTTTGTCAACTTCGCATTTTTAACAGATTTATTCGTTTTATGACCCCCAGAAGGCGTTTTCTCAATTTTTCGAATTATATGTGTGTGCGCGTGATAAATTTTGTGACAGATCTAGATAAAAGATTAATGCGCAGAATTTGATGAAAATTTATATTCAGTTGTATCTTGACATAAACTGGTGTCGTACTACTTTGGATGAATATCGCTCAAAAAGTGTCGATGTCTTTTTTTTTTTTCACCCTTTATATGTCACGACATTTTGTGTTAATATAAAAAATGAAAATTTTTTTAAATCAGTAATTGTGAAACGTCTTTATTTACTCATTTTACTTGTTCATTTATTTATGTTGTATCTTAATAAAACAAATCCCGAGTTTTCTGTGGAAAACACTCAAAACTAATGTCATAGCTAAAAAATTGGTCTGAAAGTAAAAAAAATAGCCTTTTTTCCTTGGTTTGGAGAAATGAGTAAAATAATTGAAAAAGGATGATTTAGTAGACAAAAAAAAATTATGCCGCAATTGAACAATGTACTGTAAGAAATACATTTTATCCGCGATTGAAAAGAAAAAGAATTAAGTCTGAACAATATTCAATATAAAACAGATTTAATACTATATAAGACTAATACTTGGCGATTTGGCAGTTTTCTTTCTGAGCTCCCACTATAAACCGCCAAATTATGATCAAAGCGTTTAGCTAAATTAGAGTAGTACGTTACAAAATAGTCAAAAGGATTATATTAATAATAATAAAAAAAAAAAGTGAATAATATTAAAAAATAATATAAATTATAATAAATTCAAATCGAAAAAAATTGTGGTACATTTCTGTTACGGAGATCAATTCAGATATTGCTGGAAGAAAAAGAAAGTTGTTTGTATAAATCAAACTAATTAAATGGAATCAAAATCTTGAAATCTATATTGAACAGACACTAATTGTTTTGTTTGATGAGTACTCAGTTTTTACTTCCATTACCCTACTACTGTAGGTAATGGAAGTATTGTATTCGGTCTGAAAATTCGATATCGTGATTTCACCTGATTTACACGTTTTAAGGTTCCCTGAAACCAAAAAAGTGGTTTTTGTCAATGGGTCAGTGTGTATGTGGAGAATCTTCTGGCTATTATATCTCGGAAACTGATAAAGATAGAACTACGAAACTTTAGAATTGAAGCAAGTCTGGTGTACAGATGAATTTTCCAAATTTTGGTGAAATTTGAGAAAACAGATGTAGGACATCGGAAACCGGAAGTGGGACCATAAGTCCGTATCTCCAAAACGGCACTAACGATTTTCTTCAAATTTGCTGTATAAACACTCTATTAGATGTCCTTTCGAATGATATAGTTGGTTAATTCAGGAAAATTGATAGGCTTCCTGTATAAATAGCTCAATTTCAGGTCTCGCAACGGCGTTCCTTTAAAAACGGGTGTACGGATCTTTTTTCAAAGTCACCATATTAACTCACTTTTAAATATGGTTTTGTATGTAGTTATTGTTTTCTGTCAATAATTGAGTTTTGGTAAAAGTTGGTATCTCAAAAACGGCTCAAACGATTTTCTTGAAAATTGTTATATAAATTCCTTTCTTTTTTGGGTATCACGTAGTTATTAGAGTAAAATTAACAGCTACCCTGTTTAGGTAGGTCAGAAGTTTAGGTAGATCTTGAAAATTAGTCTTTCAAAAAGTAACTCTACCATTTTTTCCACCTTATTTTTTACCTTGCTGTATGTAAGCTTCGTTTTATATGTCTTTACATGTGTATAAAGTTTATCTTACCAGAAAGATGTTAGGTTTCTACTTCCTTAGGTCAATTTTATATCCTCTGATCACATTATCTCTGAAAAATGCATATAATATGTGTAATATTGGGTAATGAAAGTCGTGTGGTTGTTTCACACCAGATTTTTTACTTTTGTCTCGAGGTCTGCTTATATCTCGAATAAACCAGGCCATAAAGATTTATTAGTTTAAATTCAAGAACAATTGTTCTTTTTATACACACATAAGATTACAGTATACAGTCGGCAGCATAGTAATTGAAGCACAAGCAATAATTCCCATTTAGAAGATGGGCACCTAATACGTTTTGTTCAGTAAATAATTGTCGAGTCATGATCTTAGTCTTACGCTGTTTATAAAAGAGTAAGTTGATGATAAAAATTTTAGCGATCAAGCTAAAAATATACATATATATGAAAAGTGCAGATATGTGCTTCAATAATATTGCTACCGACTGTAAATATACGTGCCTTACCCGGGATTTAACTCAGAAAGTTAGCTCCCAGCCATCAAATCTTCAACAATTGTTTAGAAGGATTTTTTTTTTTTTTCTAACTAGAAACATTTTTCGACCAAGTTAACAATTTAATAGTGTTTATTTTACAGTGATATTTGTAAAATTTATTTTGATTAATTCTCTTTATCAATTCTCTTTATTGGTTAATTCTCTTTATTGATTGCATTCTCCTACAAGAATATTAAATATAAATATAAATATTGGTAAAATTTCCACAGACACTTACGGCTACACAAAGCATATCCTCCTTACAGGGACATTCGAATAAGAAAAACCTTTCCTTAAAATCTGCTGTATAGTTGGCATAGCATTCGTCACCTAAAATAAACAGTTTTGCAGTATTTTATGATTATGATCTCTCATCATTAAGTATGGCTGCACAGAGTGGATGATATTCGAAAATATAAAATAAAATTGAAATGTCAATATCAGTAATTATAAAATAATTTCTTTCACACCTATTAATATTATTAAAAATTAATCTTAACTTTTTCTTTCTTATCGTACGGTCTTTCAGAGGTTTGGGGAAAAGTTTAGCGCCTGTAAAATAACACGCTCCACCCTTCCTAAGCTGTGGTGACCTCTTCTCCTTCTTATTGTTAGTTTAGTTACATTTGTTTGGATATTGCCCTTGTTTCACATAGTTTTTAGTTTTTATATTAAATATATGTTTCTGTTTCTTATATGAAATATGTATATGTATGGTAAATCTTCAAATTATTACTTTACTCAAATTATTGATTTGTTGAAATTATTACTTTATTTCCTGTTAAATAATAGGTTTTGTCGCAAGATAGAGACATACACTGTAGTTATTTTGGCTTAAACAACTGTATACAGTTTTTGAAATCTTGCGATATTCTGCGTTACGAAGAATTGTATGTCCCCTGATGATTATTCCTTCATATTTCGAGCATTTTTCACTTCAACTTCTTATTAAATTTTTTATGCTCCACTTCCTTTTAAAATTTTTAGGTTCTTAAAAAATGAAAGCCATCTAAATGATATTTCCTTTTTTTTTTTTTTTTTTTTTTTTAATTGATTCTGTTAATTTATAATTGTCCCGTGTATGTTAATTATTAGTTGTGGCGTTATGGTGAGTGCACTTTGTTAGTAGATTTTTTCAGTCTTAGTTTAAACTACTTCAGAGCTACCAACCTAATCCGGATGATTGTCCCTTTTTCCACACCAGTATATTTTTAAAATATTTTTCTTCTTAATTCATCGTAAATACTTTTGATAAAAATTACTCTAAAAATTAAGTGGTGTGGGAAAAGGGGCAGTATCATCAGTCCTCCGGTTTAGGTTGGCAGCTCTGCTAATTAATTTAATATTTTGTTCATTTTCTTTCTTGATTTGTGGTTAGTAAATGATTTGGGCATGGAACAAAGAGACATTTAGTTTATGCTCTCTTTGGGACAGAAAATCATTTAGTTTGCATGCTGTGTATACCCACAAAGTCCTTTAAAACGTTAGGATACAAAAATGCTGTCATATATTTCCATTCGTCTTATTTTATTTCAATTTTAGTTAGATTCATCGTAGCTTTAGGATTGACCATAGAAATTGCTTTACAGCTAAATATTTGAAATGTTTTAATATTTATTGTATATATATATTAAAAGAATTCTGATATCTAAACTATAAATTAATTCACATTCCGGAACGTTAGTAAAAGCCTCTCTCTTGAGATTGAGAAAGGTTTTATTGCCTCTATGCTTTCCGCCTGTAAACCACCCTAAATTCCCCAAGCATCTTCCGTTAGGCTTAAGATTTAGTATACATATTGTTAATTAGTGGTAAAATTAACAAATCATATGTGTTTGAGACTCATGGACAGACAAACAGGAAAGAATGTCAGTACATTAAAAGATCTTTTAAGCATATTAATTTATATTAATTTTTTATGTTAAATATATATCGACAGGAAAATACATTAGAACGTCTTTTAAATGTATTTTCCTGTCGATATATATTTAACATAAAAAAATATTATAAATTAATATGCTTAAAAGCTAGATGTTTGTTGAAAATGGTGCGCATAGAATTAAGAATTAGATTACAAGGCTACACAAAAACATTACGATACGTTATGTATTATGGAGTACCGTTACATTACATCCATCATAATGAAATGAACATATTTTATAATGATGCTTAAAAGCATGGTTTATGTAGAAAATGTTTCGCACATAAATAATGACAATGTACAAAGTTACATAAAAGCATGATACAATGCGTTATGTAAATGCATTATGCGTTATCAGTGCATTTATACATTATAATAAAATGAACATAATGTAACAAAATTTATTTTACCTGTGAATTTATTTCACCTGTCTATGAGGTAAAGCATCGGGCTTAGATCTTGAGTTCGATCCCCGTCAAGGAAAAATCGTTAAAAATGGTTTTTGTTTAAATTTAACATGTTTATTTCTTATTTATTCATTATGTCATTATGTGAATTATGTTTACATTAATTATTAGATGTAATTTCTAGACTTTTCGAATTCTAGGATATACTGTTCTATAAAATTTCAATTGTATACAAACTGATGTCAAATTCAGTTGAATTGAAAAATAAAGTCTGGAGCTGAGCTCTGTGTTAACTCGCTTTAGTGTTTCTCCGCAAACAGATAACCCTTACCGACCCGAACTATTTGTACCTTAAAATATTGAATTCTTCTGTATTTTTACTCTATATACTGGTTCCTATGACACTGAAAAAAATAATTAAAAATTTTTTGTTTCCCCTCTGAAACGTAGTAAGGGCACTCGCACGATCATGCAGTTGGCTTTTCCTGTGAAAACATCACCTGTAAAATTTAAAAACATTTACTACACTTAATACATTTAATACTAAATTTAATACATTTTCTTTCTCTAAGTGGATAGAAGAAGCAAACTATATTGAACTCAAATTGTTACAAATAAGGAAATTCATTGATGTATTCTTCGACCTCACTTCATGAAACCATGGAAGCATCTGCGCAAGTGCTAACTCAACGAGTCCAATGCTAAAATAGGGGTGACAGTCATCTGACTCGGAGAAAATGAGCAATAACAGAGCGCGGAATTACTGGATGTTTTCCAAATTTCAAACTGTCGGTAAGCTGGCATTTTGACGCGTCCTTACTGCTAGATTTAGGATATGTGGTTGCATTGTGTATAGTATTCGTATATTAACTGATATTTACTTACGATGAAAATCTTTAAAACTTGTTATCGTTTATGATAAACATACCATGTTTCACACCATGTTTTTGAACTGCTTTTGCAGTTTTCAAATCTGCATTTTCAAGATCTCGAAATGTCCATTGATATCGTATGTTTTGTCCTGGCATGACGTGTTTTGGCAGGTGAATTATATTTGGATCCTTTTACCAGAGGAATTACAGCATCACCAACTCCACCATCATTTATAATGCGTCTGTTAGAATGTGGAGATGCTACAGAAGCTTCTGCTACCACTAATTTGTATTTTAACAGATTAATTTTATTTTTTGAGGGAACTTTCTGTTATCACGTAGCACCCAAATCGCACGATCGTGCGGGTGAGGAAAATTCAAATCCTACGAGCAATATAAATTGTGTATAATTAACATTTTTTTTTTAATTATTTAACAGTTAATTATGCATTGAACAAAAAATTTGTAGCATAAGCAATTATAAATATACTGATAATTATCTTTTTACGGTAGATAAAAAGGCGAACTGTATTCCTTGTACATGTAAATAAAGCTAAACTTGCTGGTTGAAAGAAAAATATGGACAACAATCAGCATATGTTGATTGAAGAAGGTACTTTACACATTCTGTGAACTAACACGACCGTTCATGCCTAGTTTTTACAGCATATAGATGATCCAGATGCAAAAATGTATGTGGATATCTAACCCGCACGGCTTGGGTCGGAAAAGGTTATCCCATAGATATAGTAATATATACAGGTCTATCATCCCCATGTTATCGAGCAAAAAATTTTGATGCCGAAAAAAAGTTCTAAAATCAGCCATTAGAGAGTATTGAAAAAAAGAACAAAAAGAAAAATGAATTTGAAACTGTACCTGGAGTTTTTCATTCACCTTTAGTAAATAAATTATTCACAAATTTTATTTACTAAATTATCCGTGTGGATTCCTGAGTGTGATTTACTCGGGAAAAGGCAGCCATTCGAGTGACTTTTCCCGAAAAAAAAAGGCATCATTTTTTCCCTCTCGCTGATCAGTCTATGTCTTATTAGTATATCTATAGGTTATCCAAGTCTAAATCCAAGTGACAATATTTTTATAAGGATACTTAAAAGTGTGGATTCTGTAGAAAATGTCAGACACATAATTAATAATAATGTACAATGTACAATTATCAAATAAAAATTTTAGATATAGACCTGTGTAATTAATGTACACGTACGATATGTCTTATGCGTTGTCGTTCAATTCCACTCAAATTAACGAAATTAACTTGCAATATAATGATGCTTAAAAACATTAAATTTGTATAACATAGCATTTGTACGAATAATAATTAGCGTACAGGGCTACTAAAAAGGATTATGATACATTATGTCTTATGCTTGGTCGTTACATTGCATTTAACACAATAAAATTAAGCTACATTACTCAGATACTTAAGAGTATAGTTTTCTAGAATAATAATTAATTTACAAGGCTTCGCAAAGGAATTCTGATAGGATATAAATTATGTGCAGTAAGTATTAAACGTGTAAAATGTAGCGCTATTATAACTGAAAATTAAAGAAAGCAAATTTTCAATGGGGACTCGAGGATGCGCATTAGTCCTTCTCAATACAAGAATTTATTTCCTTTACAGAATATGATATACTTTTGCAGTCCAAAATTAAGTCTCATTATTAAATGAGCTAATCGTATGTATACGCCTCTGCTGCTTCTTGTTAATTTTTTTTCTCTTCTATTTTGTTCATATTTGTTATAAGTGATCTCATCTATTCTCATCAGATTAGAAGCTATTCATATCGAATTTTTCAATATCTTTTGTCTTCTATTAGGTTTCGCTTACAAGTGTAAGTGTTTATTAATTAATTCAAGTCATCCTTCTTTTTTGTTTAATTCAAAATTTTCAAAAAAAAAAAAAAAAAAACCTGAGTTCCCCACATGATGAAGCACCACATAGCTGGCGTTTAAAAGAATGAGTAGAAAACTTTAAATAAACCCCATAAAATACACTCGCAACAATTGTTTCGGGTCGAAAGAAAACAGGGCCCTTCGTCAGGCGAATAAAGTCTGCACGAGTACTGCAAATGACGCTACGTTGACGCTTTGTTTGCAGCCCTCATGCCTACTTTATTCGCCCAACAGAAGGTCTTGTTTTCTTTCGACCCGAAACAATAGTTGCGAGTTCTTGTATTTTATAGTATTCATTTGGTGTGTTGTCGCTTTGTTTGTTCTCATAAAATACAAGAACACGCAACAATTATTTCGGGTCGAAAGAAAACACGACCGTTCGTCAGGCGAATAAAGTAGGTATGATGGCTGCAAACAAAGCGGCAACGCACCAACCGTTTGCAGTGTCTTTTGCAGCACTAAGTGCCTACTTTATTCGCCTAACGGATGGTCGTGTTTTCTTTTGAACCGAAATAATTGGGAACAGCTATAGTATTTCCCCACAGCGGAATTTGGCGATTTAATTTTGGCGATTATGGCTAAATCATAAATCATATAGCATAAATGATAAAATCATAAGCTAAATTATAAATCATAAAATCATAAATCCAAAATAAATAGCATGCAGGCTGCCATATTATATCGCAAACAGTTCAGAACGACATCGTTATCGTTCAAATCGGCGCCAAAGAAAAATCGCCAAATTCAGCTGTCGGGAAATACTATAGTTGTACCAATAATTGTTGCGTGTTCTTGTATTTTATGATGTTTATTCAAAGTTTTGTACTCATTGAGTTTTCCATACTTATGGATGACGGAGAACTGTAAAAATTAACTTAAAAATTGTGACAGAAAAAAACTTTCAATGTAATGTAAATATGTTCACCTTCTTCTTCTTGAATTGTTCTGCAATCATAGTTGCCGTTCCCCTGAGTTGTGCAACAAGCCGTTTCTCCATCACACATCGTTCCTTCAATGCACTCTTCTTCCTGTGATGAGACATTTTTAGAAGTTTGATAAAAACTGGCTTTATTATTCATATCTTGATACGATGTTTACAGGAAAGTTCTCAAATAGGGAGCCTTGAATCATAGCCTCCTTAACTAGATGCCTGTCGCGTGGCTCATAAACTTGGCAACAGTTGAAGCGGTAGACAGCGCCACCTAGGTACAGATTACCCGACTTTTTTATTCAACTGTCACCAATAATTTTAAGAAATTATATATGATATATATAATCGACGTTTCTTCGATTCTACTCGTCTTTTATGTATATCATATCCCCCTTTCAAGATTTTTTGGTGGCTGTTGAATAAAAAAGTCACGCAATCTGTACCAGGTGGCGCTATCTACCTCTTCAACTGTTTCCAAGCTTCCGAGCCACGCGACAGGCATCTAGTTAAGGAGGCTATGCTTGAATACATATCATATTTTTAGCTTTAGACCATCATTTACCATTACTCCTTTTTTGGGACAGTACATTTTTTGTTTTGTTTTAGACAATATTTTAAACGGTGAGTGCATTTCCACTGTCCCAAAAATGGGACCATCTGTAGTAGTACAATTAATTGTTTGAAAATTGTTATAATCCTTTAATATTCATTACAAAAACTTATAAATTTCAATAATTAAGAGAAAAATAGATATAAAAGTTTCAACAAATACTGGGTTAACATAACAATAAATAAACTTGATTGTCATTAATTTGAATTGTCTTTTCAATGAATTTCTAATTCTGTTTAAAGACAGGAATTGATAAAATTTACAGTAAATATTTGGTATATATATATAGGAATAGATTATCAGTGAATAAAATAAATTATCAATGAATAAATTCCTATATTTAAGTTTTGCATTTTCTTTTGCAGCAATTCTGCGCATTGGTTTGCAATTCTCCTTTTTTGTTTTTCTTATCTTTAAACTCATAAATTCGTTACAATAGTTACCTATATATATATATATAGGGGGAGGGGCTTAGAGATTAATTTTTGACACTTTAAAAATTAGCTGGTTCAATGTACCACTGAAGAAAAAAAAAGAGTTATAACTTTTTTCTAAATGTTTTTAACTAATTAGACCAGGTCGGAATGTCGTTGTGGGGTCTTTCTAAAATGTCGTATTCTGCAGTCAAGAGAATTTAAAAAAATACATATTAAACTACGAACGGCTAATCTGTCGAGCATGATTTAATACCGAATCTTTCACTTTCCGTCCGCAAGTTTTGCAGTGTTGGTGTCTGAATTAAGGCCAACATGTTGCACAAAGAAGCTTCGCTTTGCTGGTATAGACTTCACATGGGTCCTTTATAAGAGAACTAAGCCATATATACAAGCGAGTTTTTAAGTAAATCTCTCAACAGCTATACTGAGGAGAGCGATTTGCTTCCAATTTTGAGAACAGGATCTCTCAGCCACTGATAGGGTAAAATGATATCAATAATTAAAAATGGCCATGAAATTAGGTAAATAATATATGGAATTATAGTCAAGAAGTATTTTAATCTACACTACTGCTTTAAAGAAAATCTTGATAATGAGTTTTTATCATCATCCTTTTCAAACAAAGTATTTAATTAATTTTATCTGTTAACAGCTAAAAATATTAGATTGAATCCGATCAGGTTTTCACTTTTTTCGGCATCTTGTCACCGTTGGTCGCTAAAGGCCCGTCGCCTGTTGGAATACTTAATTTGTAATGGCAAAATCTGATGAAACTCTTCAACACTGTTGAATACTTCTAATTTAAGGAAAAACTATAACTACTTCAAAAAAAAAATTAACCAAATGCTTTATTTTTTGTCATAAACATGTCCACCTCCCAAAAATGCACGCATTGACAAAAAAAACCATAACATTTGAATAAACTGAGATATATGGAAAATTCAAATTGCATAATGAAAGTTAAATATTGTATTTTTACGGGAAAAAATCACAGAAGCAATGGAAAATGTGAAATGCCTATGTTTAATGGTATTTCTGTTTTATGTTTAACGGTATTAAATGACTATGTCTAATAGTATTTTCTATAAGTGGGTTTTAAGAAATGAGACAAATTAAAAATGGGTCGGATTTCCAACCACCAATGATAACCTGATAGAGTTGATAACGTAACTTTTAAGTACATCTAAAGTAATAATAAAAAAAAATAAAAATAAACTTGTAGATCTTTAAATTTGAGGTATTTGACACAATATATTAGTCTTAAAGAAATCCATAAAAATGTAAGAAAACATTAATCTCTTGATGTTTTCATAATTTTTTTCCCCCTTCTCTCTAATAAAAAGAAAGAAGTATAAGTTTATATGGCAATTGTATGATGCTAGAAAATAAATTATACAAATAATGCAATATCTGTAACCACGCCATTGTTAAATATATACGGAGATTACTTACCGACTTTACTGCGATTACTTACCGATTTTACTGATTTAACTGCGGCAACGATCAAGGAAAGAATAAGAGCGACTTTCATTTTTAAAACAGCGTAAGTAACTTGAGAGAAATAAATGAAAATCTCAAATCCGAAAAGTTATTTATAGCCATTTTAATTTTGTTGTGTCATTTTATATAATAATTATGTATTTGTTTTTCTTTTATTTTTCGAGAAAGTGATACGGAATTTCCTCAGATAAAATTTTAATTATTAAAAATGAAATGCTATTTTAAAGTGCTGATTAATTTTTTTAAAAACGAAAACAACTTCTATTTCTTCATTCTTCAGCTATTTTTTCGTTTGTATCAATCACCATGACATTGCATTATTCAAAAGTGCATGTTAATAAACTATAATAAGTATTTAAAAATCATGACGTCTCTTAAAGTTTTTTACGATAACTTTTTAATTACAATAAAATTGAAACGATTGCTATATACAATAAAAACATTTAAAATATTAAAATATTATATACGCAATATCAAATTATATGTTTCGAGCCCTTTTAATCCCCTTAAAGGGGGTCTGGGACACCAAATTTTTGTTTTATTATTTATTGATGAATTGCTGAAATATTTTTTTCTGAAATTGGAGCTTTTTTGACGATGAAGTTGAGCAAGAAAGAATCTTTAAAAAATTTTAAATATAATTTTAAAATTTTAAAATTTTTGATAAATTTAAAATTTGTTATATCTCATGAACTAATGGTTCAATTTACAAACTTTTTTCACTCTTATATACAGAAAAGATTTATCTTCAATTTGTTTTCGGTATTTTTAATGAGGAGCAAAACTTTTTTGGTAATCCAAAAGTTATGCATGAAATAAGTACTTTTTTCAAATTAAAATTAATATTTAAAAAATTTATTATTATAATGAAAAATCCTGAAAACAAATTGAAGATAAATTTTTTCTGTATATAAAGGTGAAAAATGTTTGTAAATTGAACCATTAGTTCATGAGATATAACAAATTTTAAATTTATCAAAAAATTTTAATTTTTAAAATTACATTAAATTTTTTTTTTTAAGATCCTTTCTTGCTCAACTTCATCGTCAAAAACGCTTCAATTTCAGAAAAAATAATTACAGCAATTCATCAATAAAAAACAAAACCCGGACCCCCTTAATATTAATGACAACAGAAAGCAAACATTGAAACAAACGGACAGAATTCACCTACAAAAGTACGGTGTACTACTCATCTGGAACTGCGCTTGAGGTATGGAAAACCAGTCCTCTAGGAAAATTCTGACATAATAATTCGAACAGTCAGATACAACTATTTTAACCCTACAAGGCACCCAGTTCCATACGTGGAACACCGACTTTAATCGTTCCTATAGCTATAAAACTATTAGTAGCGACATCTCTTGACATCTTGATAGAAGCTACTGACATTGAGCAATGTAGTAATACGAATCTTTACCTAAAGATGTCGTTCGTGTTTTTGTTATAGTTCACTCAGTGTGAAATTTGAAGGAAAGTGACACGTTAGTCGTTTGTCTGAATTAAAAAAAAAAAGAAAAAAAAAGAATAGTTATTGAACAGTTTTGACTCGAAAGAAAATACTGTGTGTTATAACGAAGTGTATATTTTGCAGAGGTAAGTTTTTTTTTTTTTTTTATTATTATTATTACAATAGTAAACGTATCAGTAAATCATAATTTTATGTCTGTTCCACATACGGTACGTTGAGCTAAAAAGTTGATTTTTCCGTAAAATATGGTTTCATGTTTATTTTTATAAGTTTTCCCTATCTTCTGATCGCTCATTACAACCTATATATTTTTGTCGCGCACTAAAAAAAATTGAGCCTTGTAGGGTTAACATTATCAAAATCAGGTAGTCTCTGTAGCGTGTTGATCAATTTTAGAACGGATATCACGGTTTTTGCAATTTCTTTTATGTTCAAGAAGAAGAGTATGGAGGGAACGGCCAAGTTCACCAGTATAAACAGAGTTACTCTCTGTACAAGCTTGGAAGCTTATATTCATGGAATTCACTTATATTTAAAAATTAAGTATATGTTAAAATATTATGTAAGTATTAAGATATAAAATTGCCTATTGTATGGTCGGGAAATTAAAAGTATGCCTCTATGTATTGTCATAGACATTACAAAAAATCATGCAATTGACTTATTACTACACTACGTTGCCAAAAAAAAGTTCAAGCCCTGATACCATTTTACCTGATTCTTATGTAAAATGACCTCCTGAATCCGAATATAACCTCCATTTTGCCCCATCACCCACTGTTTTCTATGGAAGTCACCTTTTCCCCAATTTTTACCACTCTTCGGTAATTTTATGGCCATTAATTTGATTTGGAGAATGAAAAATACTTATTTTAACTCTTAAAAATAAAAAATAAATATAATGTATAATAAATGATAATAATAATTGATTAATAAAATTTAATAAATGTAATTTATAATTTCAATGGCAAATCCCCTCCCCCCAAATCTTCTCCTTGCTGCAAATGTTCATATAGAATTTTTCATCTCTTTAGGCCCTCAGAAGGTATTTAACAGTTAAAATATTTCTTTTCGACGCTATAAATTAAATTTATAGTCATAAAATTACCGAAAAGTGGTAAAATAGGGGGGACGTCCCAAAAAACGGTGGGTGATAGGGCAAAATGACAGTCATATTCGGATTCAGAAGGTCATTTTATATAAGAATTTGCAAAAATGGAGTTGGGGGCAATTTCCATGCCGAGCAGTGCTATTTTTGTACAATTGTTTATAAGTGTCTTGGAATCATCTGTATATTTATGCACTACTCATGCACTGGGACACATAAAAGAATTCCAATACATTACAATCTATGAACGACAACGACTTTTCTTTTACGTGCATATAATATACAAACAACGTAATGCAATAAATTAACGTAAATTATTCAGATGTTTTAAGGCATATATTTTCTGTAGAAATTAAATTATGGTTCTATGTGCTGTGAATAGAATTATTGAATTAATAGGGAAATTAAAAAAATATATATATGTTATACGTTACGTGTTATTCGTAATAACTGCAAAACATTTATCATAAACGTGTATATGAATATTGTGTAATAATTATCAATTTTGAATACAAAAATTACTACATTAGATTTAAAATTATAGATTTTCTAGAGATTTTTTAAAAATCATTTTTGGCCTGTTTGGAGTATCAATTTAAAATTTGCGAGCTGTCAATATTCCAACATCCAACTCATGTTAGATGATAAGTCACAGGTTTATTATTATTATTATTTGAGAAAACTCTTAAAAAAAAAAAAAAATCGCAAATTTTCAATTGATTTAATCCGACAGTTCCAAAATCTCCATTTTCAGTCGAAAATTACAGATTTTAAATAATAATAATAACAGTAGTTAATTAAATTCAAGGCCTTCCATGCACTAGTATTTCATTATTTATCAATTAACATTCTTTCAACTGAAAATTACATATTTTACTGGGGGGGGGGGGATTAATTCGAAATCGACGGGAGAGATATAAAGCGAGTTTTACACTTGTTTATGTATATTTACATAGTTGCTAACATTTAATTTATTCTGGAACATTTTTTAGCGCCACCTTTATTTCGCACCACTTTATTTATAGAACAATTTTCTGTAACATACAACTACGATAAAATAAGCAAAACAAAAATCCCTTTTTTAAATGAAGGTGGTATGATATAAAGGCGGGGCTAAAAATACTACAGAATAAATTAAAATGTTGGCAATTCTTTGTATTTTTTAATGTTTGATTTAATAGAGAAAAAAAAAAAAAAAAAGTTTTACCGATAAACATGTTTGTCTATGGGTTTTGGTTGTCGAAACTTGGCACTTTTTGTTAACGCGACATACAAGTTAGATTCCGCCGTTTTTTTTTTTTTTTTTTTTTTTTTTTTTTTCCGGCAGTTGAGACTATATTGTGAAAAACTGGCTACACATTTACGATTCAAAATATTATCCATCGATGGTCACGACTTTTTCCCATCTTTCGGGCAGCGTTTGAATACTTCGTCGAAATAGCTGCTCATTTTTTGAGACGATCCGCATATTGATCTCATTTTTAACCTTTCCTATGAATGCAAGTACTGTTTAGCCATGCCGCGGGCCATTGATCGAAACAAATGATTGTCAGAGAGAGCAATGTCTAGAGAATACAACAGATTGGGTAGGATTTCCCATTTCAACGTTTAGAAGTACATTTTGACCGACTTTGAGACATGGGGTCTGGCATTATCATGCAGCAAAATCATTATATCGTGTTTCTTGTTCTAATATAGCCGTTTGTCTTTCAGCATTTGGCGTAAATGCATTGCTTTCGATGCAGATCGCTTCTGATTTATTTCAATTGTTTTTAGCAGCTTATAATACACTTAGCCGAGCTGGTACCACCAAATGCAGAGTATGACATTTGAGCTGGGAATATTCTGCATGACCATCTACGTGGAAGCACGGCTGGCAAGCCCCTATGACTTTCTGTGTTTAAACTTACCATAATGAACCCCCTTTTTTTTTTTTTTAAATCCCAAATCACAACGCAATGGAAAAATATCTTCCGTCTTTATCTTTTAAGCAGCTGTTCAGAAGCAAACAAATGCTGTTCAACTTCTCCTGATTTTAACTCGTACAACACCGAATTTTCTTGCTTCTGAACCATTCCCATGACTTTGAAATTACTTGTTGCGTCATTCATATTGATCCTGACAATTCTTCTTGCGTTTGACATGCTTTCAAGAAAATTAATGTAATTATTAAGATAGTTTGTTGTGAGTTTTAAATTAATAAAATAACTAAAACTGGAGTCATTAAAATTACTATTATCATACCAAATAGTTATTATATCGTCCATATAGCTAAAAAATTGGAGATTTTGAAATTTAAAATTACATTCGTAAAATTACAGATAAAGATCAACAAGCATACTTGAACTAGATGCTCCTTGAGAGATGCCAACTATTTGATGCCAAATTTGGTTGTTGTGTATTATATAATTATTATTAGTTATAAAATTGGTCGAAGTTTTGAAATAATTTGAATCATTTTACTCAAAAATTTGTAATTCATCCTTAAATTTATTTTATATGTATCTATCTCATAAAGTTCAATATTTCTTTTAAAAGGCTTTTGGAAATTTTTACTCCATAACGATTTGACATATAGCATTTATCCTCTATAATAATGTAAATTTAACGTTATATTATTTTAATATAGAAGAGTCAAATACTTAAGTGTAATTTAGGTAAAAGATCCGCGTTAAATTTTTTACAAAACTTTTATTTCCTCATTTTGCGCTATTTAAATTATTTGGATTCTACGCCTTGGGTATGAAATATATTTTTATCCCAATCTTATTTAGTAAAAATATATTCGGCCTTTATACATGCGCAAATGCAGTAATCCCTCGTATTGCTGAAATCGATCACGAAATTAGCATTAGCTAATCGGTAAATACAACGAATGGCGTTTCCTTAGTCGGAAACGTAATAGAACGATTAAACTTACAATTATGTAATGTTTTGCCGCTGATCAAATTCAATTCGTAGATAGAGGGAATCTGGCGTTTTTATTCAAACAGTACTTTAAAATGATAAAACAAATATAGTCATGCATGGAGATAGTCACTTTTAGGTTCGACAGGTGCTCTTTTCGCATCAGTGAATTCCAACAGGTACAAACCTAGAGATCATGTTTATTATAATTGCCTTAACCTTCTGCATTTCTGGAGCGATGTGTGTAAGTTGTTAAAATATTTTTTTATTGTATTTTCATTGAAATACTTATTGTTTATAGTAATATGGAAATACATATCTGTTTATGAAATTTAAATTTAAATTTTAAATATATGTATATGTTTCCCATTAAATGAAAATTTTCGATAAATTTACTGGGAAAGAAAAGAAAAAAAAAATCATATTTTTAAATTGTATTAAATTTAGGCTTTTGAAAAAGAAAAATATATTTTTTTTTTATCTATTAATTTTAAGGAGACTAGGCACCTTTAGGATAGGTTTTGAAATTTATTAATTAGGTTTTGAGGAAAAAATAAATAAAAGAAGCATGTCTATATAAAATTTTGCAGAAAACAACATGTTTTTGTATTTTTATTTTTAATATTTTTTCTTTTAAAGCATTTAAAAGTCATGAATTCATTAAAAAAAAAAAAAAATGTGTCACTTACACCACTTTCTCTTACCCTGAAATTTAATACAGGTTGGTGATTAAGAGGTAAGATAACGAGTACTGTTATGTAAACCTATGTTAAACAATTCAAATTAGGCTTCGGAAGAGTTTTATATGATAACTAGTTCTGTGTGAGGGGGACTACCGCTCCCCTCAACCCTTCGTTTCATTAATGCACCTACATTTATATAGAATTTAATTCTGTTATTAAAATTAAAAGTTTACTTAAAATTATACAGACAATTATCACACGAAACATTCATTGAAACTTAAGAATCTTGATCAAACTTTTCCATCAACAAACTTTTATTATCCTCAAAATACAACATTTGGATCTCCTAAAATTATTCGTCTTTAAGTTACTCTAAGATACACAGACAAAGATCAAACGTTAGAAAAACTTGACTACGGTACACAGGAAGCCTCAAAACATGTAAATATTCAAAAAACAAGCGATGAATATTTAGCTTAAAACATACATTATTTACCATATCTCTATGAGGAATTGATTTCAATTTCCGAATAGCTTTCCTGGAAATAGTAAAATATTATTAGTAAAGCACATCCACTAACAACAAATAACTCGTGTGTTGTGGCCACCACACGACCTTCTTCTATATTTTCCTATACGAATTCACTCAGTAAAAATAATTTATTAAAATTATTATTCAAAAAAATTATCTTCCGTGATAATGTAGACGATTTCCATTTTAGAGAAGTTGTATAACACTGAATATCCAAAAAACGTTAAATTTATGCTCAATATTATATATATATATATATTCTTAAAAATGAAAAAAATCGATAATTTTATTTTAAATTATTGCAGATCAATGGTTCAACCATTCGTTTTAAAGGTATTGGCGAGCTCCTTTGAAAGATAAACATCATGAAAATTTACTCCCCTCGAGGGGTAAATTCCCCCCCAGGGGGGGAGGCGAGTCTCCTACATACACAATTTTTTTTTTCCTGTTGACTGTCTCTATTTCAAAAATATATATATTCGTTTCATTTTGTTTAGTACAGTCTATAGTTGCTAAACTCTACTTACCTGCAATTTCCCCCATAGACGTAATGTATTTGAATACTTTTGAGTGTCCCTGTACACGAACTTTTTGCTTCATCTCAACGAAAAGCTTAGTGTAGCATCCCTATATGATACACATTTAGAATACCGAGTTTGGAATTTCTGTTACTATTTGTTCTTGAGATATGCTGATAACACACACACAGACAGACACACAGACCACTTTTTTTATAACACTTTTAAAAAGTTTTTTTTCCAAAATGAATAATATAGCTTCTTATTATATTCACTATCACTAATCAACCTTATCTCACAAGGACAAATAAAAATTTAAGATTCTTCTTATATCTGCACAATTCTCGCACCTTTTAACAGCCACTGAATATTTACGTATTTCAGTTTGTCACTGAATGGTACTGTGTATTTCCGTGAAATTTCCTTGTTTATTTATTACTAACTGCCTTATGGTAATTTATACACTCTCTTTGTTTCCAATAACAATCTCGACAAATCTTTGTTTTATTATTACTCTTATTCTTATTATTCTTATTCTTACTATTCTTATTCTTATTCTTATTTTTACTTACATTACCATACTACCGTAGGTAATGGAACTATTGTATTCGGTCCAAAAATTCGATATCGAGTTTTCACCTGATTTACACGTTTTAAGGCTTCCTGAGTCCAAAAAAGTAGTTTTTCGCAATTGGTCAGTGTGTGTGTATGCATGTATGTATATGTGTGTGTATGCGTGGAATCTGCTGGCTATCATGTATTCGAAACTAATAAAGATAAAGCTACGAAACTTCAGAATTGAGACAGGTCTGGTGCACAGAGGAATTTTCTAAATTTTGGGGGAAATTGGAAAACCGGAAGTGGGTCATCGGAAACCGGAAGTGAGGCCGTAAGTCCGTATCTCAAATACTGCTCTAACGATTTTCCTCAAATTTGCTGTATAAACACTCTTTTAGGTGTCCTTTCGAATGACATATAATTGGTTACTTCAGGAAAATTGATAGGTGTTCTGTATAAATAATTTAATTTCATGTCTTTGAAGTGTCCTTTAAAAGCAGTTGTACGGATTTTTTTTTCTTTCAAACTCGCCGTATAAACTCCCTTTTAAGTATCGCTTTTGTATGCAATTATTGTTTTCCGATCAATAATTGAGTATGCCAAGTTTTGATAAAAGTTGGTATCTCAAAAACGGTTCTAACGATTTTCTTGAAAATTGTTACATAAATCGATTTTAAATATCCTTCCTCATGTATTATGTGGTTATTACAGGAAAATTTACAGCCATGCTGTTTAGGTAGGTTAATTTTAGATCTTGGAAATTTGTGTTTTAAAAAATAACTCTACCATTTTTTTCACCTTATTTTCAACTTGTTAGGTAAACTTTGTTTGATATGTTTTTACACGAGTCTTAAGTTACTCATACCGGGAAAATTTTAGGTTTCTACTTCGTTAGGTCTATTTTATGACTTACGATCATATTATCTCATAAAAAAAAAAAAAAGACATTTAATACGTGTAGTATAAAAGTGGGTAATGGAAGTCGTGTGGTTGTTTCACACCAGATTTTTTATTATTATTTAAAGACTGCAACATCAGTCAGATCCATTCTTTCTTATTTATTCATTTATTTTACGATGTGACTTTCAAATTTTCAAATGGCTTCCACTTAAAAACAAAATGGCGGAGCAACTTATTTTAGGGATTGATTCAAGATATTTCTGAGATAAACCCACTGTCCAATTAAGTTTACAATCGATTCAGTATTACGAAATTTAATGTAATCATGGATTTTCCATTATTATATATGCAGATAAATAAATAGATAGATAGGTAGATAAATAGATAAATTAAGTTATTGCGATAGGTACGTTTCTAAAGAAATCACCCTAAAATATCAGTTTTATTATTTTGAGTTAAATCTTGCTAAAATCTTAAGTAGGAGTATATATGACGCTTTGTGGCAAATTATCGGACATTGTAAAGTCTTTTTTACTTTCTCTTGCCCATAGGGTCGAGAAAGTATTGTTTTAGAGTCAAATTTTCGAACGTGAGTTTTTGTTATATTTACATGTTCTGAGGTCCCCTGAATACGAAAATCATGTTTCTAGCGAATGGTCTGTGTGTGTGTCTGTTATCAGCATATCTCAAGAACAAATAGTAGCAGAAATTCCAAACTCGGTATTCTAAATGTGTGTCATATACGGATGCTACACTAAGCTTTTCGTTGAGATGAAGCAAATGGTTCGTGTACAGGGATACTCAAAAGTATTCAAATACATTACGTCTATGGGGGAAATTGCAGGTAAGTAGAGTTTAACATCTATAGACGGCACTAAACCAAATGAAATGAATATATATTTTTTGTAATAGAGATAGTCAACTGGAAAAAAAAATTGTGTATGTAGGAGCCTCGCCTTCCGCCTTGAGGGGAGTAAATTTTCATAATGGGTATCTTTCAAAAGAACTCGCCAATACCTTTCAGACGAATGGTTGAACCACCGATCTGCGATAAATTAAAATAAAGTTATCGATTTTTTCATTTTTAACAATATATATATATATATATATATATATATATATATATATATATATACTAGCAGACCCGGCCACGCGTTGCTGCGGCTAAGTAATACGTTGATAATTTGATAAGGTATATAGTATTTCCCCACAACTGGATTTGGCGATTTTTTTTTCTTTTTTTTTTTTTTTTTTGGCGCCTTTTTGAACGATAACGAAGTCGTTCTGGATTATTTGCAATGAAATATGTTAACCTGCATGCTTTTATTTTAGATTTATGATTTAGCCATAATCGCCAAATCCAGTTGTGGGGAAATACTATAGTTGTTACCCACAACTATAACTTATAATATAACTTCAGTAATTATATTCGGATAATTATAACTTCAGTATATCCCCACAGCTGAATTTGGCGATTTTTCTTTGGCGCCGTTTTGAACGATAACGATGTCGCTCTGGACTGTTTGTGATATAATATGGCAGCCTATATGTTGTTTATTTTGGATTTATTATTTTTTGTTTTTGATTTATGATTTATATTATCATTTATGATTTATAGATTTATGATTTAGCCATAATCGCCAACAAAAAATCGCCAAATATCGTTGTGGGGATATACTGATTAATATATTACTGAAAAGATTAATATATTTTAACGAAGTGGTGAGAAGATTCTGAGTATGTTAAAATTTTAATAGTAAATTTAAGTTAATCTAGAAGGAAAGCATTGAGGATTAAGATAAGAAAATTGCAAGATTTTACGATCGCATTTTCAGCAATAAATATGAGTCAAAATTTAATGCAAAATACATATATAAATCACAAATTTAATCAGGAACGTTAAATTGGTAAGTTATTAAAGAAAAAGTAAAGAAAAATAAGAGAAATAATTAACTAAAGCTTCGAACATCGATCATATAGATTAGCGTTACAAAACAAATAAACAGACTTAAACTCTTCCAGACTTTTAAATAAGTTTTAAATTAACTTTTAAAATTTAATGTTAAATAAAACAGACTTTTAAATAAGTTTTAAAATATTGAAATAATTACTTTTTATTTAGAACGTTATGTATAGATAACAAATTTCTTAAAGAAAACGAAGTGATACAGATTAGAATAATGCAACAAAAATTGAAAAAGCAAGGTTATGTCGTAAATAAATTTTTAACACACGTGTCACGTGAAATAAATTGTAGCATATACATAATGTAACTGATAATAAATTTCATATCTATCATCCTTGGCGGAAAAAAAATAATATCGCCAAATTATCTGGCGCACACATTTAATTCCTTTCAAAAATCATGGTTATTTTTACAACTTATATTAAGAGAGTAATGAATAATATGAAACAATATTTCGCACAATACATATTACGAAAATATACATCTAGCTTGTATATTTTCGTGTTACGTTTTTGATCGCCAAATACGAAAAACTCCAAGGACGACAGAGCTTTGAAATTTAAAATTAAAATTTTGTCAATTTGACAGCAAAATAACTCAATCTAACGTATGCACATGATAAATAATACATATCTATACAAAAATATGGGGATTAAAATCCGGAAATAATTTTCCTCGTTTTTTAATAATTTTTTATAAAAAATACAATGGGTGATTAACATAAGAAATCTTTTTCCTATTTTCACAGGCGGTCAGTGACGTCACACTTCCGCTTGTATATAACTACATACTTTATCAATGCGAATAAAATCTTTAAATTGATTATGACGTCAATTTTCGTGAGATGAATAATTTAACTTTTTATAATTTTTTAACGTTCACGTTTGATTAAATGTATTTACTTTTATGTCGAAAGAAAATGAACTCGTATTTTTTCTTTTTGGCAACAATTAAACTTATGGAACTCACAGATATTTTGGAGCAACTTTAATAAAGGTCTATAATTAACAAATAATTGCAATAAAACAATATTGTGACAATAAACTGAGGTAAAAACTATCCTATCTCTCAAGTTGGACCAAACTGCACACAGTGTGCAAAATTTCATTAAAATCAGTTCCTTAGTTTAGGAGTTTACCCCGGACAAACATCGTGACACGTAATTTTTATATATATACAGATATATATAATATATATATATTATGTAATATTGAGAATAAATTCAACTTTTTTTGGATATTTAGTGTTATACTACTTCTCTAATATAGAAATCGTCTGCATTATCATAAAAGACATTTTTTTTAAATAATAATTTTAATAAATTATTTTTTTAAAACAGAATTATTACTTTCTTCTATATTCAATAGAAGAAAGTATTTGATTCGTAAAAATTTTCGTCCTCGGGTTTTTGATGGATTCGTTTTGAGAGATGTAGAACACGATTTGACCATTTTTAGAAAATGTCTGTCTGTCTGTCTGTGTGTGACAAAATTTTGTGGCAACTGTATCTCAGGAATTTCATACGTTGGTATATAGTTGTACCTTGACATAAATTAGTGCCTATCAACTTTTGGTAAAAATCGTCTTACAGGTTGCGTTGCCATCCCGCTTTTTCTAAATTTTTAACATGGTGATATAGGACAAAATTTTGCATAAATGTGCATAAAGAGAATTATTTTTTAGTAATCATTATGAAATTTACAAGAATTATTTATAATAGAGATAGTCAACTGGGAAAATTTTTTTATATGTGTAGGAGCCACGCCACCCCCCCTGGGGTGAAGTCCCCCTAGAGGGGAGTAAATTTTCAAGATGGGTATATTTCGAAAGGTCTCGTCAGTACCTTTAAAACGAATGGTTGAACTATAAATCTGTGATAATTTAAAACAAAGTTATCGATTTTTTTTTACTTTTAACAAAAAAAAAAAAAAAAAATCGTATTTTTTATTTTTTTATTTTATCGAAATTTAACCAAACTTCATATTTAGTTGGCCCCTGACATAAACTGGTGCTGATTAGATTTGGGGATCAATCGCTCAACAGGTGGCGCTGTGATCGTATTTTTTTCTAAATTTTTAACATGGCGGTATAGGACAAAATTCCGTATAAATGTACATAATGAGAGTTATTCTTAACCTGTGATTGTAAAATTAATATGAATTATTGATAATAGTAATAGTTAATTAGTAAAAAAAAATTGTGCATGTGGGGGCATCGCTTCCCCCCCTCCTGAGGGGAAGTACCCCCGGGGGGGGGGCGTAAATTTTCAAGATGGGTATCTTTCGAAAGGTCTCATGAATACCTTTAAAATGAATGGTTGAGCTATAAATATGAGATCGTTTAAAACAAAGTTATCGATTTTTTTTTTCACTTTTAACAAAAAAAAAAAAAAAAAAAAAAAAAAAAAACTTGGAAAAAAATCGTAATTTTTTTTTTTTTTTTTTTTTGTTATTGAGTGAATTTGTATAGGAAAATATAGAAGAAAGTCTTGTGGTGGCCACAACATACTAGTTTTTTAATAACCGAATTAAATTCTATATATATGTAGGTGCATTAATGAAACGGGGGGTCACACAGAACTAATTATCATGTAAAACTCTTCCGAAGCCTAATTTGAATTGCTTAACTTTGGTTTACATAACAGTTCTCGTTATCTTACCTTTTAATCTCCAACCTGTATTTATAGTATTAAATTTCAGGGTAAGAGAAAGTCGTGTGAGTGACACACCAGATTATTTAAATCAAAACAGCTATTTTCCCCCTCCTTGGATTAATTAGATCTAATATTACAGCACTTGTTTTTGCTTTTACCGTACTATAGGTTTAACAAAGTTTTTATGAAATTACTTTAAATATAGTTCATGAGGGCCTATTTTTTTTTCCCCTTCCAATTTAGAAAACCCATCTTCCAATTTAAACAACCAGAAAAGCGATGTGGCGAGGCCCGATGGACGACTAGCATGTTTCTAAACCATACCCTCTCATTACTGACTTACTGATTATTCTCGTGAACATTGCTTGTCGAATGCACGTACCCGCCAAATGCAAATTGTTGTAAAGCTATTTACTTGCAATTATTTGTCATTTACTTACAGTTATTACTTTCTTCTATATTCAATAGAAGAAAGTATTGGATTCGTAAAAATTTTCGATCTCGGGTTTTTGGTGGATTTACACGTTTTAAGATCTATAGAACACGATTTGATCATTTTTAGAAAATGCCTGTCTGTCTGTCAGTCTGTGTGTGTGTGTGACAAAATTTTGTGGCAACTGTATCTCAGGAATTACTGCACAGAATTACATTCAAATTCGTATGTAGTTGTACCTTGACATAAATTAGTGCCTATCAACTTTTGGTAAAATTTGTCTTACAGGTTGCGTTAATCCCGCTTTTTCTAAATTTTTAACATGGTGGTATAAGACAAAATTTTGTATAAATGTGCATAAAGAGAATTATTTTTTAATAATCATTATGAAATTTACCAGAATTATTTATAATAGAGATAGTCAACCGTGAAATTTTTTTTGTATGTGTAGGAGCTTCGCCTCACCGTCACCCTGTGGGGGGGGGGGGGGGAAGTCCTCCTCGAAGGGAGTAAATTTTCATGATGGGTATCTTTCAAAAGAGCTCGCCAGTACCTTTAAAACGAATGGTTGAACCATAGATCTGCGATAATTGAAAATAAAGTTATCGATTTTTTTCACTTTTAACAAAAAAAAAAAAAAAAAAAAAAAAAAAAAATGCAATATTGACAATAAAATTGACTTTTTTTGGATATTTAGTGTTATACTACTTCTCTAATATGGAAATCGTCTGCATTATCATGGAAGATAATTTTTTTAAATAATAATTTTAATAAATTATTTTTATTGAGTGAATTTGTATAGGAAAATATAAAAGAAAGTCATGTGGTGGCCACAACATACTAGTTTTAATTGTTGTAAAGTTATTTCTTTAAACGGAAGGGATTAATACATCAGAAAATCAGACAAGAATAAGCCATGTGTAAAATAAAAACTTTGTGAATTTGTAAAGGGTGCTGAAATTTTAAAAACTGTTAAACACATGCTCATGCTAAGGGAGCACTGTAAAAAAAAAAAAAAAAAAAAAAGAAGTAGAAGAAGGGAAAAAAAAGAAGAAGAAAGAAAAGAAAAGAAAGGAAAAGGATTTAAAAATATAGTGGAGATCTTCGACAAATAGAACATGAATATATCAATGTTAAAATCAATTTTGTAAATTTGATAATTATTTTCTATACCGCTGATATCAAACTTTCGGATCACTACTATTTTTAATTTGTATTTGCGCAAAACAATGGAAAGCCTATTTTATAAACTAAGATAAAATATAAAAGTAAAGCATAATGCACCTATTCAGCACGTGGATTTATTAAAATCCACACCTATGTTTTACTAAAAACATTGAAAATTAATATGTAAAGGTTAAAAAAAAAATGTTAGCTATAATATTTTATTAACAATTGACTTGACAGAAGAAAGATTTATAAGCCCAAAAAGCGGATCCACATATGTTTCTTTTCAACTGATAACTGTTCAAGAAATTTTATAGGTTTGGTATAAAAATTTAACTATTTTTAAAAACATATTAACTTGTGTAAAATCCAGTTGTAAAGTATTTTCAGATTTCTTCTTTTAAAGATCTGCTTTCCAATATCTTTCATGATTTTAAAATATATGTAATATATTTTTATAAGGTAATTTTGTGACACCTATAACAATACTTTGTAGATGAATAAAGTAAAAATTTATAAATAATAAAACACTTCACATAAAAAAAAATAATAATAATAAAATAAAAAGATTAAAATATAGGTTAATATCAATCTATTCTTATCTAACTACAATCTGAAATCGAAAGTCGTAGCGCGATTGGTATAAAGCACAAATTTCTCATGCAGATGAAATCCGTTCTTTCCCGGAGCGGGCAAAGCGTATTTATTTATTTATTTATTTATTTATTGAGCCGCAAAATGTTTACATTTGTGTCATGGATTTATAGCACGAACAGTTAACAAAAGTGGCTGTAAGTTTGCACGAAATGTCCTGGTACCCAAACTGCAAGTGCTTAAAGCTTTGCACTTATATATATATATATTCTTTATTTTACAGTGAAGTGGACGTGAGTTTATCGTTATAGATGATCTTGTTCAACAGGCTGACTAAGTCAACAGGAGGCATACTTGCTCCCTCCGTGGAATTTTTTTTTTAAATATTCTAGAAAATTCAATAAAAATTGTTTTATTTATTTTATTTTATTTAAAGCTTTAAAACTACAGTCGGTAACAAAAGTCTCCGAACACTAGGCAAAATTCCTATATAAATAAAGTTCACTTAATACAGTTTTGTTAAATAAATCCTTGTCGAATCCTGTTTTTAGACTGACTAAGAACAAGATTCGACAAAGATTTATTTAACAAAACTGTATTAAGTGTACCTTTTTTATATAGGAATTTTCGCTAGTGTTCGGAGACTTTTGTTACCGACTGTACGTCATTAGTGTTTCGATGTTTATTTAAAAAGCCAAATAAAATTTATATCGCAAAGCTAATTAGAACGAAACCGTCCACACTTATCTATCGGGTTGGATCTTGCATCAATTTTTGCGTAAAGTTTGCGTCAATTTGTTAAAAAGGTTTCCTAAGTCGGTTTGCAACAATCTGCATAATTTTTGTAAATAATATGCTTCAGTTTAAATTACATGTGATTTGCCATAGCAGATGATTAAAGGCTTACTTAAGGATCTCAACCAACAAATCGACCAAAATACCAACCACTTGACTCTCATAAAATTTCTGAAACGTACCGAAAATTTTGCAGTTTTAAATTTGCCCTCTCTGAAAATGTTTTCTGGCAATGTTACTGAACGAGATATATAACATCAGTGAGTTGACTAAGAGGACATGGTTTCCAGCTGACTAAAGAGTACACTGTTAAAAAAAAAAATGCAACTTTGCTGCCAGAAATTCTCTGTATTTACAGAAAAATATGTTTTGTCAACGTAATTTTTGACTTTTTTCTCAAGTTACAGAGAATTTCTGGCAGCAAAGTTGCATTTTTTTTAACAGTGTAACTTCAAAGCAAAATTCAGGCCCGTCTCACTTTATTAGAGGTAATATTCTGTTAAGATTGAATCTGGAAGTTGATCACCTATATGTGACGGGAAGTTAATCCCCCATGGAATTCAGCTATTTGACAAATACACGAATCTTCATAGCGATTATGGGGAAATAAATTGTAATTGCAAGCACATAATTTTTAGAAATAAATTCATTTTGCTTTCTATTTTTCTTCTCTCTTTTTTTCATGTGTGTGTATGTCATTTATCGAAGATTTATTTTTATAAATCTCCGATGCACCCTCGTACATATACTTACTCATTCAATAGTTTTTTTTTTTTTTTTTTTTTTTTTTTTACTCTGCTGGTACATTTAAAAAATATATATTGTTTGTTTTAAATAACTAACTTCAGAGTATTAAATAAGTAAAAAATCTTTTTTTTTATTTATTTTTTTTTATTTATTTATTTATTTTTTTCTTGTAGTCCAACCCGTGTAATGCAGGCAAAGAATGTGGATTTTTCGAATGTTGTTTGGAAAATAGATGTCAGCCATTAGGATTTGCAGGTATCCAAATTGTTTTTTAAATTATATAACTGATAAAATTTTACATATAAACACTTTTAATGTAGCTTACGTACTCGACTAGTTCTGCATTTCAGCCATCGTTCACAAAAATATTGAGTTTTGTTTGTTCAGCGGTCACAAAAGAGCCCAAATTTCTTTAACTGACTATGTAAAAAATAACTTTTTCAGAGATCTAACTTACAGCTGTATTCACCAATAGCTTCAACTCCCGGTGGAACACGAAAACTTGAAAAGCGTTTAAAATCTGGGTACAGCTTTTAAGCAAAATTTGATGCTTTGCTTATGCCATCTAGCGGCATTGTCACTTTCAGAATTTTCAGCGGAAAATAACCAATGAATGATTATATAAAATCTTCATCGCTAGATGGCAGAAGGAGACGGTCAAATTTTTTTGGAAAGCTGCACCCTGCCTTTAGACGCTTTTGAAGATTTTACGTTGAACCGAGAGTTGAAGTTAATTCCGAATACGGCCGTTAGACAATTCAAGTTCGAAAACAGGTCTTTCACAAAAATCGACAGTATTTAAATGATCCCCTTCACACTAACGAGCTCAAAACACACATTTTTAAAAGAAATTTTGGAATTTAAGCAGTTTGTCCAAAAATTTAGAGGAGAAAATTTTTTATATATACAGGGAGGTCATGCCCAAGTGGCATGCGTGGCTGGATTAGGTCATGAGGAGTAAGAATTATACAGCACCTGCGGGTTGGAAACTCGACTGTAACTCGTTAGAGGACGATATGCTCTGGCAAACTTGTACTCACGCAAAAAGACACAAGTGGGAATGTGAAGCATACATCGTGACTAACGATGCACATTTTGAGTGCTTCTTATTAATTGTAACATTTTTCATTTTATTTTGATTACGTTTTTTGTAAAATAAAAGACTTTTTACGTCGTTTGTTATCTATTCTTTGCTTGATGATCACGTTACAATTGCACTGTCACGATCAAGTTTCCGACCTGCAGTTTCCTGTTTATTTCTTACTGTTCATGAACTGATACACCCAAACGTGTCATTTGGGCATGACCTATTGAACCGTATATATATATATATATATATATATACAGGGTGATTTCAAAACGCTATGATTTTGAAACTACTCGTCACATCAGAGCGATTTGATGTTTTACCACAGCAAACGTGAGGCAATGAAATTTTGTTTGGCAAAAGAAAACACAAAATAGTTCCAAAATGTGCCGTTCATTATCCGTAAAATATTTGTTTCATGAAGCTCCTCTTTTTCTCTTTTCACTATGACTGCTTCCGCTGTAAACACGTATTCTTGTCTTTTTGCTAAAAAAATTGGAGTGAACCCTCGAAGACTATTGTTTCCTGCTATTCCATTATGTTGCTAACAACATTCCTGTGTTGATTGAGTCCATTTAGGTGCTTCCCCTGACATTACCCTGACAGCGCCTTCCATAGGAACATATTGAAACTAATTTTTTCCTCCCCCAAACAACATTTCATTTCCTCACAATTGTTCTGGTAAAATATCCAGTCGCTCTGATGTGTAGTTTTAAAATTATAGCGTTTTGAAAACGTAACTTTAATTACAATCACCCTGTATATATGTACATGTCCGTTGAAAATTTTGAGCAATTTTTAGGTCTGTTGCCTAGCGCTTGCTATCATCACTCATATTATTAACCCTTTCGCGCTGATTATCACGCATACGTAACAGCAAGAAACGAACTTATTTCCCGGCCAACACGCTGAAGTGTCAAAACGTTTTTTCGTTCACCCCCGAGCATCACACATTGGTGCCACAGGTCCTGAAACGTTTTAAAAAAAATGTAATTTTTGGTACAAAAGGGCATTGTATGTCCATAGGATTTGAGACATTGATCCATAGGATTTAAACTCGCGTTTGCAGCTCCCGTTACGAAAGAGTTAATTAATTTAGACAAAAGAAAAATAGCTTATAATTTTCATTTGGGTTTTATTATTATTATTATTATTATTATTATTTTATTTATTTTAGGAGCACCTTGTTATGAATCTTACACAGAAAGTTCCGAATATTTAATTTATACAGAATATTGTCCATGCCAGAAAAACTTGGTGTGTACTCCTGTAAGTATACGAATCATTGTAATTTATGAAAACTTGATATGATTGGTCGTATCTCTTCTTGATTGGATGATTTGAAAACTGTTCGGAAAACATTTGTTATACAGAAGAAATATTTTGTGATTTTCTCACTCTAATAAATATTTTGTTCAATTTTTAAAGAAGTTAAACATAATCACTTATTCACCGAAAAAACTTTATACATGCTGGAAAAATAAAACAACCGAATTCTAAGTCTTTCGTGCAATGATGAAAATAAGTTAAATAACATTATATATATATATATATATATTCAAAAGTATTTCTATAAAAATACGTATAGTTCACTTTTACTCCAATCCAGGTAACGTCTTACCTCGACTCAGCTTCCCTACATTTAACTTATTATAATTTGCTAAGTAATTTTATTAGTTCTTTTTTTTTTCTACACTTGTTACTGATTTTTTTATTTCCTTCAATTCCGATCATCACAACATCGCGAATTTTTTTTTTTTTTTTAAACATTATATGAAAACCTATGTAAAATATTAAAGAAACTATAAAATTACATAGCAAATCAGTGTATCTGTGTCATATCTGCAAGGGTTATTCTTAAAGGGTTAGAAAAAAAAATGCATCTTTGTGAAATCTGCTAATTATCTAGCATATGTAATGTAAATTAACATTATTTTTCAAAAAATTATAAACTCCGTATTTTATCATTATTATTTTTTTTTTTTTTAATAATTTCATCCTATAAACCGATAAGAAGTTTAGGACAAGAACGAAATATCATGCTGTTCACATAGTTTATAAACGTAAGTGCTCATTAAAACAGACTGATGGATACCATAATTATTCTTTAACATTGTTGGAACATGTTAAAAACGCTAAACAAACACGAAAATGTAATTACAGCCATTTCTAGTCCTTAATGTATCTGAATATATTTATGCTGCCTTGTAAATCTTAATGTTAAGTATACCATCTCTCGAAAACATGTGTTTTGTGTACTGTAATCGCCGCTTAATAAATTCACTGGCTAATAAAATCAGCCGCTTAATCTGATCAAATTGCCAGGACCGGAATCAAATCAATACAAACTACTTTTAAAGCCGTCTCTTAATAAAATCAGCATCGCCGGTTAATAAACTCAAAAGTATCTCCTCAGCAGCCAAAAATATCACTTATGTACATTAAGAAAAATTTTATTTATTTATTTATTTATTTATTTTAAATAGAAAAAGAAATTAAAGCACAACAAACCCTCCGTTATCGCTCATTTTTGAAAATTTTACACTTGCAGCACAGCTATTAATTAAGCACACCCCATAACTTATCTCCGTAACAATATCAAGGAACGTATTCTTCAAAACACAGTAAAAGGCTACAAATTTGATTTGAAATTATATATATATTTTAATTTCTAATTATTAAAAGGCAATTTCTAGTTCTTATTTAGAAATTACTATAATTCCTGAGGCTTACACGGAAAATTTTTTAATTTGTAAGAACAACACATGAACTTTTGGTAAAATAATGGTAATTTTCCTCAAAAAAAAAAAAAAAAAGCTTACGGGAACTTAGAATGCGTTTAATTTACTTATATTAAAGAAACATATAATTAATTATCTATCAAAAATTAATTAATATTGTTTACTAATTCCATTATTCGTTACCTTTTAAAGTTTCTTTCCAAATTCAGGGAAGTAATACCTTTTCCTTAAGTTCAGGAACGTTCGCCGGATATAAAAATCAGCCGCTTAATAAAATCACTTTCGTTGAGAACGAATGTGATTTTACTAAGCAGCGGAAACTGTATATGAATAATAAGTATCAATTTCATTATCATTTTTGCAGCACAAATCAATTTCAATATGATTTATACAATTGTGTGTCCTGCAACGCAATACATGGACATCCTTTTGGACGTCCCCACACACAAACCAGTCGTTTCTGTTTATGCAATTTTCAATAGTGAACATGCCATAGTTTAACTGAATATCGTATATCAGCTTAGAGAACTTTTGAAAATATTTGTGCGTAAATGAAACAGTAAAGCTGGATATTGAGCATTCTTTGCATCCATTAGAAACTAGTATGTTGTGGCCACCACATGACTTTCTTCTATATTTTCTTATACAAATTCATTCACAAGGAAACATTCAAAAGGTGTCACCTTCAAAAGGTATTGAAAAAAATATATGTGATTCTACTTTTCATAAAACACCAGAAAATGAAAAAATTATCGGCTGAAATAAATTACAGCGACCACAAAAAATTATCAAAATTAAGCATATTTGACGATTTCACACTGCTAGGCAATTGATTTTGAGTACTTGGCGAAAAAGTAAAACACGGTTCTGTTCGTACACGGCAATCTCGGTGCTAGCAAACGTATCGCCTAACAGCGCTAAATCGCCAAATATGCTTAATTTGATAATTTTTTGTGGTCGCTGTAATTAATTTCAGCCGATATTTTTTTCATTTTCTGGTGTTTTATGAAGAGTAGAATCACATATATTTTTTTCAATACTTTTTGAAGATGACACCTTTTGAATGTTTCCTTGTCAGTAAAAATAGTTTATTAAAATTATTATTAAAAAAAAATTATCTTCCATGATAACACAAACAATTTCCATATTAGAGAAGTAGTATAACACTAAATATCCCCCCCCCCCCAAAAAAAAGGTCAATTTTATTGTCAATATTCTATTAAAAAAAAAAATTTTTTTTTTTTTGGTTAAAAATGAAAAAAAAAAGATCGATAACATTATTTAAAATTATCGCAGATCGATGGTTCAACCATTCGTTTTAAAGGTATTGACGAGCTCTTTTGGAAGGTACCCATCAGGAAAATTTACTCCCCTCGAGGGAGGGGCTTCTCCCCAGGGGGGAGGGAGGTGGCGAGGCTCCTACACATACAAAAAAATTTTCCCAGTTGAATATCTCTATTATAATTAATTCTTGTACATTTCATAATGATTACCAAAAAAAAAAAAAATCTCTTTATGCACATTTATACAAAATTTTGTCCTATATCACCATGTTAAAAATTTAGAAAAAGCGGGATGGCGACGCAACCTGTAAGACAATTTTTACCAAAAGTTGATAGGCACCAATTTATGTCAAGGTGCAACTACATACATGCTACTGAAGATCGCGCATGAATGTCTCATGTATCACATTCAAAACCATAATAGAATACATGCCAATTTCAGGTGCCATCGTTCAATTACATATGGCAAGCTTTGCAGCACATTTTTACAAGACAAGCTCTGTAGCTTCTATTGACAGGACAGTGCACGAATATACCGTATATACATATATATATATATATATTTAAAGAGCAAGAGCCCATTTTTTCGCCATCTTCTATAAACCAAGGCCTCCTAAACTAGATGCCTGTCGCGTGGCTCGAAAACTTGGCAACAGTTGAAGCGGTAGACAGCGCTACCTGGTACAGATTGCTCGACTTTTTTTATTCAACAGCCACCGAGAATTTTTGAAAGTGGGATATGATATACACAAAAGGCGAATAGAATCGAAGAAACGTCGATTATATATATCATATATCACTTCTTAAAATTATTGGTGGCAGTTAAATAAAAAAGTTGTGCAATCTATGCCAGGTGGCGCTACCTACAGCTTCAACTGTTGCCAAGTTTCCCAGCCACGCGACAGGCATTTAGTTTAGGAGGCTATGTATCAACACTCGTGAAGGTAGAATAACGTGGAATGCAGTTTTGCAAAAATTTCTCAGAGCAAAATAGTTATGCACCAAATCCTTTAACACGTGACTGATCGTAAATTCACAATGCCTTTACATGGGTTGGGTGTTTTCATCGCAACAACAAAATTAAATATTGTAAATATTATGCATTTAATGAATAAAGCTAGTTTAGAACCTTTACCGAACTTAATAACCCAGTCATCTGCAATCGTCTATACAACTTGTTAATTCTAGAAATGTGCCTATGGTGAATGTTTGGCGGTAATTTCTTTTGAAAATTGATACTTCTCGGCGAAGCAAGAGTTACGTCAAACGTGAGGACTTATATGTTTGATAAACCTATTTATATTCTTGGGTATTCGAGGTTTATGTATTGTCTGTGAATAAATGGCAGGGCTTGAAGAGGCTTAAAATCTATTTAAAGAATATCCCAAAAGATTACTAGTCTATAAAAAATAAAGATTACTAGTCTATGAAATATTCAGTTTAGAGCTTCAATAATCCATATATTAATAATAAGGTTTTCTTGATAAAGTCGCAAAAAAAAAAAAAAAAAAAAAAATCGCCAAGAACGATAAATTCGCCAAATTTACCACAAGGCCATTTCCTCCTTGGTAAAGATTTTCAATAGCTTTCTAAAGGAAGCGTTTTATTTTAAAACCAAATCGAGATAGAAACGCGAAAAAACAACGTTTTATAACCTGACTAAACATTTTTAAATAACATAACATAAGAAACAACCATTACAAACCTGTAACAGTGCCCCCTCCTAAGGATTGTACGTCATGTGCAGTACAATCTTTTGTCAGGATGTAAAATTAAGCAAACTACACCAATTAAAATACTAGAATTAAATGCATGCAACAGTAAAATAACAATACAGATTGCAAAATTGAGTAATTAAATTATTTACATTATGTACAAATAAGTACATTATTTATGAAGTAACATTATTATTAATAAGAGCATCACATTAGTAATAATATGATGCTAACCTACCATAGTGCATTACCTTCGGTTTTGACGAATGTGTTTTAGTAATCCGAACCACGACATCATTCAGTCTTTTTAGGATTGCATAGAAACCGTCCCAATTAAACTATAGTTTGAGAGAGAGCCTTTTACGCCAAACAGGGTTCTACAACAAAACTTTGTCTCCTTCTTTGAATCCATGATGCAAAAACTTTATGTCATATCTCATCTTCATTCTCTCCGTCGCCTTTGAATCCGCTCTAGAGCAAAGTTTTTCATGTCTTCAAATCGGGTCTCGAATTCTCGAGAAGTAAAAGCGCCTCCTCTGGCGATGAAGGCACTTCTGCTGGACAATCAAATAGGAGATGGCATGGAAGACGAAGAAGTACACGTTCAAAAAGCATCTATACTGGAGTATAGCCAGTAGTTTCGTGAGCAGCACTGCGATAAGCAAGCATAAATAAAGGCAATTTCAAGTCCTAATCTTGCTGGCTCCTTGATGCAAGAAGAGAGAGACTTCAAGAAAGTTCAATTAAATTTCTCAACTATACCGTCCGATTGGGAATTTAGGGGCGTTGTCTGAGTTTTATCTGTGACGAGTAACTGACACAGTCCTTTGAATGCAGCAGAAATAATAGCTTCATGCCTCATTGATATGAAGCTGTAAGGGGTGTGCCGAACCTTGACACCCATTGCAACATTAGTAACTCTGCAACTGTGCATGACTCTTTATCGGGAAAGGGATACACTTCAGATCACTTGATGAAATTATCCATCACAACGAGGATGTACTTATTGCCTATGTAGTAAAATCAACCCCCTTTAGACGGCGCTGCATCGCCAATGAAAGAAAAAAAGATATAACATTTTTTGTTAATAGATTTTGGCAACAGCCAGTAGTTTAGTTTAGATTTGGATTCTTCGACTGCGTTCGAAGATGGAATTTTTCGATCTCTCACTATGAGAGTTTTTTAGATTCGGAACTATGTTCCTTTAAGTATTTCTTTTCTGTAAATAGTGTATTTAAAGTGTAAATAGATCTTTTAATTTTATTATAATCATTAAATTTCAAAAGGAATAATGCATTGTTGTCCCTTTTTCATTCTCTTGCTTAAAGAATCCGGCAAGCGTTCGATTTTGTTCCTTTTTTCTTAGATTTTCAAATACCACTGAACCGAGAATTATTTTACATTTTGGTGCATCAGTGCCGGAAGAGAATGTTGTTTTTGAAAGAAACGATGCTTGTATTAAATTCGATTAGGTATTAAAATTAATATTTGTGTTTCATAGTATTGGATTAGCTCTTAAAGAGCGAAGACTGCTCAAGGTAAGAAATATTTATGGAAATGTACAATGGATGACAAACACAAAATTAATAGAAAAATTCTTAGAACAAATGTTACGAAGTTAGTGAATAGTATAGATTTAAATTTAAAAGAGCATTTAAATGTTGAAGATTTAGAGGAAACTATTAATCAACTAACTATAAAAAATGGGCTTCTACAGGAAGTCGATAGGGAAATAGAAAAAATAATTCCTTTAACGGAATATGAAAATGAAAAAAACGTGTGTTATGAATATCAGGATAAAATCGCGAACGCTATTTTTAGAGCAAAAAAGAAAATAAAAGTAAATTCAGTCGAAAATAGTGGTGTAAATTCAAATGTTTCAAGTACATTACAGAATAGAAGTACACCGTTAAGTGAGAATAACAAATTCGTTAAACTCCCTAAATTAATCATTCAAAGATTTGGCGGTGAATTGTCCCAATTTATGAGTTTTTGGAATACCTTTCAAGTTACTATTCATGACAATGAAGCTTTGTCAAAGGTAGAAAAATTTAATTATTTAAAAAGTTATTTAACTTCGACAGCTTTGAATTCCATACACGGGTTAGAGATTTCAGAACAAAATTATGATAAAGCCGTAGAAATTCTTAAACAAAGATTCGGACAACGCGATATGATAATTAACCATCACATGAACAATTTGTTAAATTTAGCACCCGTTTATAAATCCACAGATATTTTTAGATTAAAAAAATTACATGAAGAAATCGAGATAAATATTAGATCATTATCCTCGTTAGAAGTTGATGAAAATAATTATAGTGCTATGTTAATCGCAGTAATTTTAAAGTCACTACCGTCCGATTTAAATTTAGAATTCAATAGAAAACACGCATCTAATTTACATGGAATTAAAATTCAAGAGCTATTAGATTTCATACAAACGGAAATAATTTCGCGGGAAAGAACATTATGTACAAAAAATAAAACAAACGAACAAATAAAAAGTAACAAATTGAACAATCGAGACGGCGGCAGATTATCGTCTGCGCATGAATTAATAACTACTGCAGTGGAAAATAAACAGATGAGATGCATTTTTTGTAAAAAGAATCACGCGTCAGAAAATTGTTTTGTATTAGATGTTGAAAAGAAAAAGAATATTTTGAAATCTCAAGGCCGTTGTTTTTTGTGTTTGGAACAAAAACACCGTATCGCAGAATGCAATAGCGACATTAAATGCAGAATATGTGGATATAAACATAATACAATTCTGTGTCACAAATCTAAACATAAACCTCAGGACAAAATAAGTGTTCCTTCTGGTTCAGAATCCAAACAGGAAATAGTTTCTACTGTTTCTTCTTTTAATCAGGAAAATAAAATTTTGTTGCAAACTTGTTCCGTAAATATTAAAAATAAAACGAAAGAGAAAACGATCCGTTTGCTTCTTGATTCAGCTTCTAGTAGAACATTTTTATGTCGTTCTATTGCTAATGAACTAAATTTAAAAGTGATTAGAAATGAAAAATTAAAAGTATACACATTTGGAAGTAAAACACCGATAGAAAAAACCTATGGCATAGTTAAATTAAAGCTCGTGAATAAAAATAAACCTGATCATAATATTCAAATTGAAGCGTTAGTTACGGATGAAATTTCTGGATCGTTCATTCACCCTCCCCCTGAATTAGAGAAAATCACGAAAAATGATAATTTTCAGAATTTAGAATTAGCTGATATACCTAATAGTAAAGAAAGCATTACACTTTTGATAGGAGTCGATTATTATTATGATATTGTGTTAGGTAATATTAGACGCATTAATAAAAATTTAGTAGCAGTAAAAACTGTGTTCGGTTGGGTTTTACAGGGAATTAAAAGCGATTCTCTTGAATCATTAACCATGAGTATCATAGTAGAAGAAAATTTGTTGTCAAAACAAATAGAAAATTTTTGGAATTTGGAAAATTCGGGTCTTATTAATCCGAAAGAAAATTTTGACCTTTCCGAAAATAAAATTATGAAAAATTTTGAATCGGAAATTAAGTATGAAAATAAACGATATAAAGTTAAATTCCCTTGGAAAATTAGTAAATCACAATTACGAAATAATTTTGAAATCGCTGAAAACAGATTTTCGAGACTTAAGTACAAATTTTGTAGAAACCCAAATTTATTTTTTGAATACAACAATGTTTTACAGGATTATTTGAGAGAGGGGATTATAGAACCCGTTACGGATTTGGAGGAAAATTCTACAACCTTTTATTTACCACACAGAGCGGTAATAAAAACAGATCGTACAACAAGTAAATTACGAATCGTGTTTGATGCGTCTTCACATGATAACAATAATCTTTCTCTTAATAATTGTCTACATATTGGACCTAATCTTTATGAAGATATTTTTGACATTTTGTCTAGATTTAGATTTCATCCCGTAGCCTTTACTGCGGACATGAAACAAGCTTTTTTACAAATTTTGATAGACGAGGAAGATAGAGACGTAACACGATTTTTGTTTACAGAAAGTCCTCACGAAGGCACCTCTCCCCTTCAGATTTTTAGATTCACTAGAGTTTTGTTTGGACTTAATTGTAGTCCTTTCTTATTAGCTGCGACGATAAAACATCATTTGAAAAATTTTACCGACACACATAGGGAGACTGTTAGTTTTTTAAATGAAAACATCTATGTAGATGACATAATAGGAAGCCACCCATCAGTAGAGAAGGCTTTAACTACAAGTCTAGACTCACTTAGTATCTTTAAAGACGCGAGTATGCAACTTCACAAATTTCATACAAATTCGACACTATTACATAAACTTTGGGTACAAAAAAATGTTGTTAGCAAGGATTCTAAAATATTTGAAGAAATCGATCCCCCTAATAAAGTTTTGGGTTTAGGGTGGAATAACTTGAAAGACACTCTCTATTTTGATTGTAGGGATTTAATAAACCTCGTTTCTAAACAGATAAATACTAAAAGGTTTGTTTTACAAGTACTAGGCAAAATTTATGACCCTATCGGTTTCCTAGGGCTCTACACTTTAAGAGTTAAATGCCTTATGCAAATGATCTGGACTGGTCTTGATTGGGATGGTACATTGCCTGAAGATTTGAAAAAAATATGGAAAGACTGGTGTAATCAAGTAACTCATCTTTCTAAATTTTCTGTGCCGAGATATTATTTTTCCGATTTTCCAGAATTTAACATCGGTGATTTGCAACTACATGTTTTCTCAGATGCCAGTATCAAAGCATTTGGCACTGTTGCCTATTTTAGAATTAAAGAAATCTCGAATGAAAAATGCAAAACGATATTCGTTGCTTCCAAAAATAGAGTAGCGCCTTTGAAAAATCTCACGCTACATAAACTTGAACTCACAGCTGCATTGTTGGCAGCTAAACTAGGTCATAATATTTTGAGAGCTGTGAAATTAGATATACCCACGTTTTACTGGACAGACTCAATGATCGCCTTTTTTTGGATTAGAGGCTCTCCAGAAAAGTTTAAGCCGTTTGTGCAGAATAGAGTACAAGATATTCGTGAATTGACATCTCCTTCAAATTGGAGGCACTGTCCCGGTTCGTCTAATCCTGCCGACCTTGTATCCAGAGGTGCAAAGATCATAAAATTAATTAATGATAAATTGTGGTTAAATGGGCCTGAATGGCTCAGTTCACCCCCCGAACTTTGGCCTAAGCCTGATGATAAACAAAAGCTAGATGTAGAAAGTTTAGAATATAGAAAAAAGATAAAAGAAACACTCCTTTTCAATTGCATGACAGAACAACTAGAAAACCCCATTGATATCAGAAAATACAGCAGTTTAGAAAAATTAATCAGAGTTACAGCTTGGGTAAAAAGATTTATTAAGAGGATCAAAAAAATTCCAGAACTTAACAATACATTGACAACCGAAGAACTAATAGAAGCTGAGAAACATTTGATATCGAATGAACAAAAGTTCTATTTTAAAAATGAATTTCACTCGCTAATAAATGAAGAAATTATTGATAAAAATTCTCCCCTTAACAACTTAACTCCTTATCTAGATGATGAAAAAATGATGCGGCTCGGCGGGAGATTAGAGTTTAGTGATTTACAGCTAGAAGAAAAACATCCCATCATTCTCCCCAAACAGTCGTGGTTGACTACCTTGATTATAAAAAATGAACATGAAAAAATAATGCATGGAGGAGTATCTGGAACATTGTCAAAAATACGGTCTAAATATTGGAATCCCAAAGGTCGCCAGTTAGTTAAAAGTGTCCTGAATAAGTGTATTATATGTAAGAAATACCTTTCCAGACCAACAGATCAGATCACTGCTCCACTACCTCGTGACAGAATAACAGAGTCGCCCCCTTTCTCCATATGCGGCATTGACTTTGCTGGGCCTCTCTACATTAAAAATGCTAAAGAAATTGAAAAATCTTATATAGTGTTGTTCACTTGTGCAGTAACCAGAGCGTTACACTTAGAACTTGTACACGACATGTCAACAGATTCTTTTTTGTTGGCCTTCAGACGTTTCTTAGCGAGAAGAGGAAACTGTAAAGTTATATATTCGGATAACGCCAAAACGTTCAAACGTTCGAAACAAGAGCTAGAAAATTTGTATCAAATTCTTTCTGATGATTCACTTTTAAAGTTTTTTGCAAATGAAAGAATCATATGGAAAAATATAATAGAAAGGGCCCCCTGGTGGAGCGGGTTCTACGAACGATTAGTTAGATCCGTCAAAGACTGTCTGCGTAAAATCATTGGCAAAGCCCTCTTGAATTATGATGAAATGTCTACTCTCCTTATAGAAGTAGAAACAGTGCTCAACTTACGCCCCTTAACTTACGTGTATAGTGAATCTGGAGAACCGAACCCCTTAACTCCTATGCACTTTTTAAATTTTGGTAAAGAAATCACCTACCCAGTGAATTTTGCTGACATTATTGAAGGTGCTTCAAACAAAATATCTGCCTTAAGACGTAAAAGATACCAATCACTCTTGTTAAAGCAGTTGTGGAATAGATGGAAAAGCCAATACCTATTGGATTTGAAGATGGCGCATGCTTTAAAGAATCCTACTGCACAACCTGAACTGAAAGTAGGAGATGTAGTGTTAATTGGTGATGATTCAAAAAACAAACTTCTGTGGAAACTTGGTATAATCCAGAAAACAATCGTCGGCAGAGATCGCAACATCCGATCTTATGAGGTTAAGACTGCCAATGGTGTTTTAAAACGAACTGCTCAGCATTTATACCGTCTGGAATTGACTTAACTAAAAACTTTAATGCTACGAACTGATAAAATAACAAACTTTTGAGAAAAATTTGAACTTTCAAAACCTTCATTTAATGAACACTTTTTCTTTGATTTTCAGAATATTTGATATCCTTTTTTGAATAATTTAGTAAATTTCATTTGATAATTGAAAATATTAAAATTTTGCATGTGTTATTATCTTTATATTTAAGTTTGCTTATATTTGATAACTTTGTTTATATTTGATAACTAAGGGTTAATTGCTTAAATAATAATGTGTTTGCATATGTTTATTATTGATATTTCAAATTAATATTTTGATTTGATCTTTTATTGATTTAGTTATTACTTTAGTAAATATTGTTTACATTTGTATTTAATATTAGATAACTGTTGATATTTTGAAAAAAAAAAAAAAAAAAACATTATTATGTGATTTAGTATTAATAGAATATTTAGAAATTTGTACAATTTATGATTATCAGAAGTTGTTCAAATTTGAGATTTATTTTTGATTTAACGAGATTTTTGATTTGTGAACTCTGTAAGAGTTCACGGCGGGGAGTTGTGTAGTAAAATCAACCCCCTTTAGACGGCGCTGCGTCGCCAATGAAAGAAAAAAAGATATAACCTTTTTTGTTAATAGATTTTGGCAACAGCCAGTAGTTTAGTTTAGATTTGGATTCTTCGACTGCGTTCGAAGATGGAATTTTTCGATCTCTCACTATGAGAGTTTTTTAGATTCGGAACTATGTTCCTTTAAGTATTTCTTTTCTGTAAATAGTGTATTTAAAGTGTAAATAGATCTTTTAATTTTATTATAATCATTAAATTTCAAAAGGAATAATGCATTGTTGTCCCTTTTTCATTCTCTTGCTTAAAGAATCCGGCAAGCGTTCGATTTTGTTCCTTTTTTCTTAGATTTTCAAATACCACTGGAGGTCCGTGGCAAAGGACCTAAAATTTCAAGCGCTATCTGTTCAAATAGTGATGTCCCATTATACTGATGCAATTATTCTAGGCTTCGTTTTTCCGGGCGTTTTTACATGCAACACAAGCATTAAAAGGTTTTCATTACTTCTCAACGTCCTCCTTTGCTTTGCACCAGTAGAAGCGTTCTCGGACTTTCTACAGAGTCTTCATCACTCCAAAAATGGTTTTCGGCAGGGCTACCATGCAATTGCTCTAGAGTGTCTGGAATCATCGACCTTGAATCTGCCAAGATCTGTCATTTGAAATTCTATTTATCGTCAGATTCTCACTTTTTGTACAGTACGCCTTTTCTAATATGAAGGGAGTTCCAGAGTGTCCAATACCAAAGTGCCCAGTGATGTGGCTCAATGTGGAAATGCTCTAACATCTATGCGTGTTACGGAAATTTCCCTTTAATTGTAGTATTGGCTTTAGAACTGTCTTCTAACTGGACCTGTCTAACTTCTTTCGGTCGTATTCACCAATAACCTCAACTCCCGGTTGAACACAAAAACTTGAAAAGCGTATAAAGTCAGGATTCAACATTTTAGCAAAGTTTGATGCGTTGCATCTGCCATCTAGCGGTATTGTTATTTTCAGATTTTTTAGCTTAAAATAACCAATCAAAAATTATATGAAAACTTTGACACTAGATGGCAGAAGAAGCGTGCCAAATTTTCTTTGAAAGCGAGACTCTGCCTTTAGATGCTTTTCAAGTTTTGGCGTTGAACCGGGAGTTGAAGTTAATGGTGAATAAGGCCGTTAATCGTACCACGGACCCTGTTTCGATGGCGCAGAAATCTTTGCTTGGTAAAAGCCACACAAAGAGATCATTATGCTGCATCTCGTTCTATTGCTCAGCTACTTCTTCTTGCTTAGTAAATGGTAGTTTTCTTGGCTGTTGTTTGATGGGAGGATGATTTTCTGTGTCGCTTCCATGCTGTGTAATTTTTGTCTTCCCGGTGTTTTCAGGTGCTCCAGAAAACAAATCTCTAAATTTATGGAATAGCATCTCCGCAGCACGTCTTTGTTTAACTAATTATGCATTCTTTAGCAATTAAGTTGTTAAATGCTCAGAAGACTTAGCCTCATTTGGTTGGTTCTGTTAGTTAATAAATGTTACTGAAAAGACGGTTGTTAGCACCTCAATTTTCTTCATAACTTTTACTTTATCGGTGACGTTGACGACTCTCACGGGAATAATGCCCTTTGAAAGATCAACCAGAGATAAAGCACCCAAACGCCTTTCAGAGATTCCCTATTTTTTTATTAGTTTATCGCAACGAACAGCTTCTTTTAACATGTCAATCTCCTCCCCACCGCAAGCATTTAATCTTCAGATCCTTGGCTTCATTACCATTTTTCAAACTGCAGAATTTCTTAGTGAGGTCTGCCAATTTTTTCCCCTTTAGATCAGCCTGAAATCCATCCAGAGTAACTGCTCTGGTGCTATGACGGTCTTTACGGGAGACTTGTTGGGCTGTCTCAATTCTCAGTCCATACGCCAAAGCTTATCCAACATCCTTGACATTGGCGAGTGTAAGGGCTCTTTGTATCTCTGTACCTCGCACGGCATCAATGAAATACTGGAGAGCCAAACCATCACGAGTGGCAATCTGAGCAAACTAAGTATAATAGTCTCTAAATATCTGATGCCAGTTCCTATAAACTTTCATCCGCTCTCTGATAACAGGACGTCAACTAAACACGACTATATTCTTTCAAGCACTTTTCATTAAAACGCAGCTCTAGCGCACTTATCAGAGTCTCGAAATCACACCGCTATTCCTTCAAGAGAGTTTCCAGCAGTGGCGAAGCGTCCATGGAAGCGATGGAAGCAGCGCTTCCCCTATTTAAGACTTTAAAAAAGTAATCAAGTAACGTCGCCTCGTCGAAAGACTGAATTGATTCTTCCTCTGCTTTTGGAAGCGCTTCGCTTCAGCGCTATCATAGTTTTCTGAACCACGCCTCGCCCCTGGTTTTCAGGGTGACAGCCGCGTCTCCCCGTAATGATGGTGCCAAATGAACAGTCTTGGCAGTAGAGTCCCATCTGTAAGCGCTACGATGAAAATTCTTGCCGAGATGACCTACCATCATAGGTAGAAAGCTTTATGGATTCCCGATTCAGTACTCTTTCATTTATCTTTCATTATCATGAAACATCAATGCTAATTTTTCTTCCACATTTCTTTGAAATTCTTCCCCTATTATTTTAAATTTATTTTCTATTTTAGAAAAACTGCCTTTCAGCTTGTGATTAAAATCTTCTTTTACTTTCTCTTAAATCTCTCTTCTATTCTCATAAAACTAACTTTTATTTTCGTAACTATGGTTTCCATTCTTCCATTCTGTTTTCCATAATGAACAATTTATTCGCTATAACTTCTTTCACGGTTACTAAAGTCACCCTTCACTGATGAAACTTTTTTCTCATTTCGTCTTGATTAAATTCAACTTTTTCTTGAATGGATTTAATTCCTTCACCTAAACCGTCTTTTATCTATTTTGGCCTTTCCTTTCTTTCATTTCTTTCCTTTCTTCAGTCAGCCTGGTTTGCATTTTTTGATGTCCTGTTTTCATTTATTTTATTTCTTTTGTTATTCTAGTTTTTAAATCATTTACCTAGGCGGCCTAAACTTCCAGATGTGTATTCATTTATTCTTCTATACCTCTAGTTATAAGCATGTTACTCCTGACACCAGAATTGTTGCGTATTCAGAGTTCATATCCATAAATGAATGATAGGTCATACTGAGGCTTAAAATTCATTTAAAGAGTATTCTAGAAGATTAAAAGTCTGTCAGCCAAATATCTGCTTCAGTTACACCAGAAAACACTGCTTAAATAATAGCTGACAATGTAAAAATTGCAGCATTGGTGTATCATAAGCGTATTACACAAGTGTAATCAATAGCAGAAGCAAAATGAGACCAAGCTCTAAACATTTCAAGTACTTCACTTCAACTGAGCTCGGGACAGCCGAAATGCTATCCTACTGCCTTCTACAGTCGGCAGTATACGAGCACTAGCTAATAATTCCGATATCAAAGAAGTACACTTAATTCTGTTTTGTTAAATAAATCTTTGTCGAAGCATGTTCTTAGACTGACTAAGAACATGACTCGTGAAGGATTATTTAACAAAGCAGTATTAAGTGTACTTTTTTTAGACAGGGATTATTGCTAGTGCTCGGATACTTTTGCTGCCGATTGTATATTATCATTACCAGTATTTTTTGACTATTTCATGAAATGTTCGATTTAGATATTCGATAAGCGATATATCGATAAAAAGGATTTTCTCGCCAAAGTCACCAATGGACAATAAACTCGCGAATATGGCTCCAAATTGGTCGCCAAGGCCCTTTCTGGCTTGGCGAAGTTTTTTAATGGCTTTCAACAGAGAAACAACCTATTTTAATACCATGTGAATGCAGAAATGCAAAAATTAATATTTTATAAGCTGACTAAGCTTCTTTAAATAAAATTATATAAAAAGACTATTATTTCCAAATTCGTAGCAATATGTTTTATTTTCCTTACACTTCGAGCGGTGTGTGGTAGTGCATGAAGGCTAATTGTCTAGACTACCGACCTAGGTCTAGAAAGAATGCCCTCTGCCTGGCTCTTTCTAAGGGGTCTTAGCACATATTCATTACAACACAAATCTGTGGTGGGGATTAATTTACGCGATTTTCAAAGAAAACCACAAAGAACTCCAAATGACTACCTAGGTTCCAGCATTATTATTGTTCTAAGCTTCTTTAAATAAAATTATATAAAAAGACTATTATTTCAAAATTCATAGCAATATGTTTTATTTTCTTTACACTCCGAGCGGTGTATGGTAGTGTATGGTTTAAGGCTAATTGTCTAGACTACCTACCAAGGTCTAGAAGGAATGCCCTCTGCCTGGCTCTTTCTAAGGGGTCTTAGCACATATTCATTACAACACAAATCTGTGGCGGGGATTAATTTACGCGATTTTCGAAGAAAACCACAAAGAACTCCAAATGGCTACCTAGGTTCCAGCGTTATTATGGTTCTAAATTCGCATCTCCTATCTACCAGCTTAAAGAATAATAAAACCTAAGAATAATAAAACTTTTTCCTTTCTTATAAAAATTTAAATATAAATTATATAATTAATTGTATATTATACCAATTACTTATTTACATTTAAATGTATTCTCTTTTTTTTTTCTTTCAGGTTTTCTTTGGAGAAACAGACTATAAATGCTTACAACGATTTGCTCCTTCTTAGAGTTTTTTATTCCAGCAAAATAAAGTCACACATAATGGTGTGTAACAGATACATTTACAGAGTAATGCAAAGAATATGACACTTTCTTTTTTTCTAAATAAATATGCACAGTGTTGTCTGTTTTATTTTGTTACTATCATATTTGTCAGTATAATTTTTATACTCGAGGGGAAAAAACGAATTTGAAATGCCTCATTGTACATGGTATTCACCCTGTGCAAAGAATCGTTCTACGACTATAATTAAACTTCCTCTGTACGCCTTATCCTGCAGTCAAAACAGGCGAGTGCATTACCACCAAATTTAGTAGACGGACGATTCGTGCGATGCACTAAAAATTTTTAAAAAAAACAAAAGAATGTCCACAAGACGACACTTTGCATAGTAAAACAGGAAATATCACAAAGTAAATGCATTAAGATGCCTTGAGAAATTGAGCATTTATTGATTAATTTTAAATAGCGTGTAGGTCATTTGATTCGTTAAATTTGGCATATTTCTCTTCATATTTTGGCATATTTGGTAGACATTTTTTTAACTTTTCTTTTTAGTTTCTTGAACGCATCTGATTAATCGTGCATATATCAAATTTGGTGGTAATCTGCTTGTCCCTCCCAAGTGCAGGATAGCAAGATACAAAATGCAGCAAAAATTTCATGAAAACCCTCCTGTGTGCAGTCGGCAGCAAAAGTATCCGAGCACTAGCAAAAATTCCTATGTAAAAAAAGTACACTTAATACACTTTTGCTCAATAAATCCTTGTCGAATCCTGTTCTTAATCGTCTAAGAACATGATTAGACAAGGATTTATTTAACAAAACAGTATAAAGTGTACATTTTTATACAGGAATTTTTGCTAGGGCTCGGATACTTTTGCAGCCGATTGTAGCTGTAGTACTTGAAATTATTACAGGCTCAAGTACAACTAGTATGTTGTGGCCACCACAAGACTTTCTTCTATATTTTCCTATACAAATTCACGCAGTAACAATATTAAAAAAAAAAAAAAAAACGATTTTTTTCATTTTTTTTTTCGTTAAAAGTAAAAAAAATCGATAACTTTGTTTTAAATTACCACATATTTATAGTTCAACCATTCGTTTTAAAGGTATTGACGAGACCTTTCGAAAGATACCGATCTTGAAAATTTACACCCCCCCGGGGGGGGGGGGTACTTCCCCCTAGGGGGGAAGCGATGCCCCAAATTTTTTCCCTAATTAACTACTACTATTATCAATAATTCATATTAATTTCACAATCACAGGTTAAGAATAACTCTCATTATGTACATTATACGAAATTTTTTCCTATACTGCCATGTTAAAAATTTAGAAAAAATACGATCACAGCGCCACCTGTTGAGCGATTGATCCCCAAATCTAATCAGCCTCAGTTTATGTCAGGGGCCAACTAAATACCAAGTCTGGTTAAATTTTGTTTTAAAAAAAAAAAAAAAAAAAAAAAAAAAAAACGATTTTTTTCTAAGTTTTTTTTCGTTAAAAGTAAAAAATATCGATAACTTTGTTTTAAATTATCACAGATTTATAGTTCAACCATTCGTTTTAAAGGTATTGACGAGACCTTTCGAAAAATACCCATCTTGAAAATTTACTCCCCTCGAGGGGGGACTTCCCCCCCACGGGGGCTGGCGAGGCTCCTACGCATACAAAAATTTTTTCCCAGTTGACTATCTCTATTTTAAATAATTCTTGTAAATTTCATAATGATTACTAAAAAATAATTCTCTTTATGCACATTTATACAAAATTTTGTCCTATATCACCATGTTAAAAATTTAGAAAAAGCGGGATGGCAACGCAACCTGTTACACACTTTTTACCAAAAGTTGATAGGCACTAATTTATGTCAAGGTACAACTACATACCAATTTGTATGAAATTCCTCGCAGTAGTTCTTGAGATACAGTTGCCACAAAATTTTGTCACACACACACACACACACACACACACACACACACAGACAGACATTTTCTAAAAATGGTCAAATCGTGTTCTACAGCTCTCAAAACGTGTAAATTCATCAAAAACCCGAGATCGAAAATTTTTACGAATCCAATACTTTCTCTATATTACATATAGAAAAAAGTAAAAATACAATAGCGTTATAAGAATTGCTTTAAAAAAATTCAGTAATATGCATTACCACCTATAATTTTTAATTGTTTCTTTATTTTTAAACTGAAACGATTTGCTTTTTTTAAGCTACTTATATATGTGTGCGTATGTGAAGTACCATCAAAAGTCATTCATTTTAGTTTACTACATTTTATCATATTTATATTGATTAATTAAATAAGAAATCCATTAACTACAAAAATATGAGAAGACATCAGCATTCTGACAAGACTTTACAAAACTACTTCAACAACAGCACTGAGAAACAAGATTGGATGTATTCGCTTTGTTAAAGCTCCAATCAATCACATAAATTTTACATGGGATGATCGTATGACGTATAGCTTTTATATAATAGAAATTTTTTCTTCTTCTAAATAAGGTATTCAAAAGATAATGGTTCCTTTCCGTTAATAAAGAATGTAGTAGAGAGATGGTGTAACTAATATTTTAATAATTCATTTTTCTTTGTTCAATAAATTTAATTGTAGTCAGACATTATTTATAATATTATGTCCCAAGATACCTACTTCCTATGCCTGCATGGTTATCAAAGATACACAGGAACAAGTTTTCAAACAATCCCAAATTTTGAAAAATCCTTAAACCCAATTTTCCAAACATTTAACTGTCTATTTCACATATTAATCTGAAAGAAGATTGTTCTGACAATGAGACATGAGATACGGGCTTCATAGTACCTTTGATAGGATAAAACCAATTTATAAACCTATCATTATCAGCATTGCCAAATTTAAGGACTTCTTCTATTCACTATCTATACCACTAAATTTTAATTGCAAAGGTTCCCTATTTAATTCGAAAATAAATGTCTTTCATGTATATCATATATCACTCCTCAAAATTATTGGTGATTATTGGATAAAAAAGTCCTTCTATTCAATATCTACCACTAAATTTTGATTGTAATAGTTCCCTATTTACTTCGAACATTAAACATCTTTCATGTATATCATATATCACTCCTCAAAATTATTGGTGATTATTGAATAAAAAAGTCTTTCTATTCAATATCTACCACTAAATTTTAATTGTAACGGCTCCCTATTTACTTCGAATATTAAACATCTTTCATGTATACCAAATATCACTTCTCAAAATTATTGAATTAAAAAAGTCCTTCTATACAATATCTACCCCTAAAGTTTGATTGTAACGGTTCCTTATTTACTTCGAACATTAAAAGCATACTTGCCAACATCCTAATTAATATTTCGTAGTGTTGTTATTCCCGTCTTTTTTCTCACACCAGTAAATTTAAAAAGTAATATTCTCTAAATGCAATCCCGATTAAATAAGATGATAAATACTCTAAAAAAATATACGCTAACGATATGTAAACGTCTTTCATGTATATCATATATAATTCCTTAAAATTATTGGTGATTATTGAATAAAAAAAATCCCTGAATTCGGCAACACTGATCATTATGAAAGTTAGTCCCCTCTCTCATAATCATTCTAATATATATAGCGGAGATGAGAAAAGTATATAACGAAAACAAAAGGGTTCTTAAAATGAACTAAAATATAAATCAATCACGATATAAATGAATACTAAAATATAAATCAATAACGAACTAAAATATAAATCAATAATGAAATAAAATATAAATCAGGCTACACTACCTACCAATAAGTATTTGGACACTTTCAAATTTAGACGTTTTGTCAAATACCTAGAAAAATTCTTTAGGAATCATCTTGAAACTTTGGAAATGTAAAGAACAGCGTTTCATTTTCTCTCAAAATAAAAGCTAAATTATAAGGGATTTTACTCACACTTTTATTTTGATTTAAACATTGCCCAATAATAATACAGTATTCGCTTATTGTGAATAAATATTGATAAAGTTCCAATCATCTTTTTTTTTTTTTTTTTTTTTTTTTTTTAAGATCTGAAATTCTGTTCATTCTATCTCTCATAACCTTTTTTTTTTTATTCACACATTTATTTGGGGTTTTCATATTACTAGCTCAATACCTTTGGCTATTAAATTATGCACATAAAATTTTTATAAAGCTTGAGCATGCGCAGTTAAGAACTATTTAGCAAAAATGCTCCTATTTCGTAAGACAGTTAACATTTTTGCATTCTGATTGCAGTATGCTGTGTTTAATTCAGTATTCCAAGTTTCCTAAAAATGGCTTTGCATTGTATCTTATACCTTACGTGTTATAATTAAAAAAGTGGCATTTGTTTTTTCAATTATTATTATTTTTTAAGCGTTATATCTCCATGAATATATGTGGTAGCGTCATACAAATGTATACAGGTAATCAGAAGAATCTTTATAATCACATGCTGCAGCCAAAACGCATTTCAAGCATTACTTTTTACAGGGTGATCCAAAATACTTTGATTTTTATTTAATTTTTTACTGGTCCCTTTTCCTGTTAAAAAAAAAACTTTTAGTGAAATATATGAGGTGTAACATGTTCTTTATACTCCCAAAGTTTCAGGATGATTCCTAAAGAATTTTTCTAAATATTTGACAAACCATTTAAATTCTAAAGTGTCCAAATACTGATTGGTAGGCAGTGTGTGTATAATATGCGCTACTAAACCACAATATGAAAAATAATAAGGTATATCTTATCACATAAATTAGTTCATAAAAACAAATATTATATAGAATTATGTACTATAGAGCTATCATTCCGTGTACTCTGTTTCTGGTTTTACAACTTTCATTGAAAATCTAAAATAAAAGTAAAATTATTACATAATATAAAAACGAAATGATCTCTAAAGTAAAAGTAAAATTCCCACTTGCATGATATAAAAACAAAACGATTTCAGGACTAATAATCTGAAATAAAAGTAAAATTTCCACTACATCATATAAAAATTAAACGATTTCAGAATTGATAATCTGAAATAAAAGGAAAATTTGCTCTACAGATTAGATGTAATATATGAAACGATCTCAAAATTAATAATCTAGGAGGGAAAAAAAAAAGAGGAAAATTCTCACTACAGATTAGATATAAAATACGAAACGATCTCAGAATTGATAATCTGGTGAAAAAAGGGAAAATTCACACTACAGATTAGATATATAATGTGAAACGATCTCAAAATTGTTAATCTGAAAAAAAAAAAAGAAAATGTAAAATTCGCACTACAGATTAGATATAAAATATGAAACGATCTCAGAATTGATAATCAGGAGAAAAGGGAAAATTCGCACTATAGATTAAATAAAAAATATGAAACAATCTCAGAATTGATAATTTGAAAAAAAAAAAAAAAAAAGAAAGAAAGAAAAAGATATGAAAATTCACATTACAGCTTAGATATAAAACATCTCAGCATTGTTATTTTTCTTTCTGTCTCTGACGTTATAGCCTCAAAAATAAGTAAAAATAAAATGTCATCCACGGTGTAAAAAAACTGTCAATGTTGCTATTAGTAACAGAAAAACTTATCGTCTGCAAATAAATAACAAGAACGAAAAAACATGCAGTACGCATTGATTATTAACACTTTCCAACTGCACGTATTTGTTGCATCATATATCTTTCAATATTCTTTGCCTACGTTATCACACAACAGACATAAGGACTGAAAAATATACACATAGACTAATTGAATTTAAAATCACTCTTAGTCATTGCTGGAAAGTGTTAAAAAGGCTTAACACAAAAGAAAATGCAGCCGTTAGGATAGAATTGCAGCCCTTAATGTATCTGAATATTTTAGTGTAGCCTTGTAAATCTGAAGGTTAATCATAATGCAAAATATTATGTTACAATATTAACAATACATAAAAATTTCTTTATGATTTTTACAGTAGAAAGTTATTTAGATGTGATTTTTAAAAATATATCTTTTAAAACAATGTATAGGCATTTTTTTCTTTATTATTTGGTTGTCCATATACATAAACTAGTTGCACAAGACATATTAATGCCATTTTAAATATGAAACATTCCATAGTGAACTTGACTAATATATAACATTTTCTCAAAATTCTGAAAATATTTACGGACGCTTGGCGGGAGACAGACAGATAGAAAGGTAGACAATCGGACAGACAAATGCACAAATTGAAAGCATTTTCACACTTAAAAAATGTTTGAAAGAGCTAAAAACGCTTAATCTAAACGAAAGTGCAATTCCAGCAAATTTTTATTAATATCTCTTAAATAAACTAAATATTTTTGTCTGTCCCTCAAAATCTAATGCTCATTATACAATATTCTACGGCAAGCATTCTTTTGTGCATATGAATAACATATTTCAATTTCATAAAGCTTTGTGAAAAGTAAAGTTATTAAAATTTGGCCTGTAGAACTACTTCTCATAGAATGCAATGATTTGGAATACTTTCGAGTGTCCTTGTACACGAACCAGTGCTGGTATTTACGCCATTTTACATAAGAAACATTCGATAGTGAACTGGAATTACATATTTCAAATTTATTAAGGTTTGTCTACAGTAAAGGTATTAAAATATGGTTTATAGAAATACCTTTCTCAGAACACAAAGCTCTGGAAAACTTTCGGGTGTACATGTACACAAACCGGCAGAGGTATTCAGTCCATTTTCAATAAGGAACATTCGGTGGTGAATTTGAATAAGATATATCAGTTTCAAAAAATTCTATAAGTATTTAAGGGTGTTAGACCGTGGACAGACAGACGGACGGACAGACGAACAGACACATACACAAATTGAAATCATATTCACACATAAAAATTATTAGAAAGTGTTAAAAATACTTAATATAAACGAAAGTGCAATTCCAACAAACTTTTATTAATATTTCTTTAAATAACTGAATATTTTTGTGTGGCCCTGTAAATTTAATGCTAATCATACTATATTCAATAGAAAGCAATTTTTTTATGCATATGAATAACATATTTCAATTTCATTAAGCTTTGTGCAAAGTAAAGTTATTAAAATTTGGTTTATAGAAATACCTCTCGTTGAACGCAATGCTTTGGAATACTTTCGGGTGTCCCTGTACACAAACCAGTGCTTGTATTTACTCCATTTTACATAATAAACATCCGATAGTGAACTTGAATAACGTATTTCAATTTCATTAAGATTTGTGTACAGTAAGATATTAAAAGATACTTTATAGAAATGCCTCCCATAGAACGCAATGCTTTGTAATAATTTCGGGTGTCCCTGTACATAAACCAGTAGAGGTACGCACTCCATTTTCAATAGGGAACATCCGATAGTGAAGTTCAAAAACATATATCAGTTTCAGGAAATTCTATAAATATTTACGGAAGTTAGAGCGCGGACAGACAGACAGGCAGACAAACCGAAGTCATTAACACTTTTCAACCTTGTTGGAAAGTGTTAAAAAGTGTTATTTTTCAAAGAATTTAGGATTGTAATTTATCGTCTGCAGTTATATTTTTTTTCAACTTTTAGAAAATTAAATGTTTAAAAAAGAGAGAGAGAAAGAGAGAGAGAGAGATGTTTGAGAGAAGAAAAAATTATGAGAAAAGTGAAAACTTTTAACAATAACCGAAGATTTTAAAAATACATATTAGGCAAAAATTTATTCCAGATGAAATTCAAAATAGTTTATACTTTATTTTGTTTTAATATCAGAGTAAAAAGATTTTGTAATGGACATTATTGCTATTGCGTTTTAAGTTAAGCCCAGAAATTTTTAAAATGAATTTTAAGACGCAACAACTTATTCGTATATAGATTTAGTTTTTTAATTCAAAACATATTTAAACCGTTAGTTAAATGAGAACATTTTTTGTATGAACAATTTAGTGCCTTTTAAGATTTAAAAATGCAATAGCTCGCACGTTTTTCGCCAAGGACTTCATTTCCGCAACCACGATAGTCATTAAAATTAGTCATTTAAATATATAGATAAATCATAAAACTGTGCTAAAATAATAAGGATGATGATAATAATAATAATAATGAAATGTTTATAATGTTTACAATAATTACATAAATTATTTATTTTCAATGTATCTGTCTAGATTATATTATAGAAAAAGTACCTCTTTAAAAAGTAATATCTTTACTGTGGCAAGCGCCATTTTGCATTGGAAATATATATGCATGGAGCATTGCATATTGTCCTAAATTAACTAAAAAATGCAATAGTGTAAAATATAGGCATTAGAAAAATAGATTCTTAAATATATATATATATATATATATATATACAGTGTGTTTCAGCGAACCGTTTCAGAACTTCTAAGAGGGGTAGGGTACATCCTGACAACTCGAAATCGTATAGCAATGTGGGGTCGGAAATGCTTTCCTGAAGCGGTGTTGTACACAGAAGCCCCATAAAGAAAAGAGACCGTAAGTGAGAAATCCTTTTAATAATACATGAAAAGAAGCAAAAGGTACATGGATTAAAGTAAGTGTTCGAAGTTTCTTCCACGGGCTACAATGCACGCCTCACATCTCCGACGCATGGACATCCGGAGGACAATGACGAAAGCTCGGAATTTTCGCACAACGCCATTTACCGCGTCAGGAAAGCATTTCTGACTGCCCATTGGTATATTATTTTGGTTCGTCAGGATGTACCCTACCCCTCTTAGAAGTTCTGAAACGGTTCACTGAAACACCCTGTATATGTATATATATATAATTTGAATAATTTAGTACCATTGTAACACTCAGCAGACAGAAGATAGATGAAGATACCAACATAAAATTAAATTTTAATTGAGATTTATTTCGAATGAAAATTGTCACGGTATTAATTTAATTTGAGTACCAATGATTAGTAAAAACGTGTTAAAGTACTTACGCAGAGGAGAAATGACACTAACATAACACATAAGCCTAACGATGAGATAATTTGCAAAAACTATGAATTATTAATAACAGTCAACATTTTAGAGAAAAGAGAAAGGATAAAATTACCAAAGAGTTCCGTTAAAAGGAAAAAAAAAAGGAGGGGGAGGAATTCCTGAATTGAAAATTGGAATTTTAAATGCTGAAAAATAGAAATGTTCACTTATCAGGAAACTTGCATTTCTATCAGCATATGCAAGATTTCGGAAAACTGTATAGGTAATTCCAGCAAATATACAGCTCAAGTCTCTATCTTGCAACGAAACAAAATAAAAAAGGAAATTAAATTATGTATTCAAAACTTTATAGCCAAATAATGACAAAGAATTGAAATTCTGTAAGGGGTTATATACTAAAACAGTAATGCTAAATGGTCCCGATTTTACGAAATTCTTCCTGTTCTAAAAAGAAAAAAAAATGTTACTGCCGTCGTTTTGCATTTTGTGTATCTAGCAAATGTTTGCAATATAAACAATTTACAAAATGGTGGCAAACTGTTATTAAGTTGCAGAACGTTAAGAAAGATTTTTGACACATTATTTCATTTAAAAAATGATGTACTGTTATATATTGTATTTCAATATAATATCAAACCTGGGGATTTCTATAACATTTTTCTGTTTTGATCTCGTGTTATGCACTATTAATATTCGTATTCAATGAAAGGCAAAGCTAACGAATAGGCGGGTAGAGACTTGCAGGGGTTAATGAGCGAAGCGATTCGGGGCCGAAGCCTCCCTTAGGGGTCGTTGAGCAGGGGGTGAGTAGGGGGTAAAACTCCCTAGTTCAGTTAAAAAAAAAAAGGTCCATTGTAGCTGTAACATGAAGAATAAAAACAAATATATACTTTGTCTACTTTGTCATTGAAACTGACCGAGTTAATTCAACTTAAAACTTTAACTGTTTTCTCAGCAACTTATACAAAGCGAAAAAAAGAATATAGAAACTAAACAGAGAAAAAAGTCCATGGAAAATACTTTTTAGCTGATTTCATATTAGCCAAATATATTTGTAACAAAAAATGCAAATTTTGATATTAGTTAACTTGCTCAATTTTAATCACAGAAAAGCGCAATTTTTTTTTTTTTTTTTTTTCACTAATAAGTAAAAATCCTATAATGCAAAAGAGCTTCTGAGTTAATGATGCACAAAATAATCCCATACTGCATAAAAATAATTCCCATTGTTTTTTCTCAAATATTACCCCACCTTTCAATTGGTTTAAGTAAATTTAACAAGTACAAATTTTACAATGTTTTATTCAAGTGTTATTTTATTCCTTTGAAAATTGAAGTAAAACTTTTACATCGCATAGTAAACATTTCCTGTACTTTTTCTATATGCATGTATGATAAATCTTTTGGTGATTCAATTTCGATTCCAAAACTGTTCACCCTAATAACTTGAAGATATTAGGGTTAAGGCAAATTCACTACACGCGGGTTCTAGGTCTGGGTGATGTGTTTTATGAAGTGGTTTTACTAATGGTCCCTCGCTTGTAGTTACCAGAGTCTCGGAGATAACCACGGAGAATTCCAAACGAATAGGTCAACGAGTGTGTTTGGAATCGAACCCGGCGCTTCCTGTCTATCAACTTCGGGAGCAGAAACTTTCGGTCACTGGTGAGACGACTTAAAATCGGATATCTCAAAATAAATTTGAATGTATAATGAGAATATTATGTCAAAATTGGATGTTGATGCTGGATATTTAAAAATTGGTTCAGTTTCTTATTATGTATACGGATCTCTGGAAGTTGAATTAATGAAAATTGTTAAATTATAGACATTACTCCTAACTGATTACACTGAAAAATGTTGAAAAAAGTCAAATTTATTTTGTTGATTGATTTTTAGATTTTTTTTTTTTTTCAACAATAATTTTGTTTGGTTAACTAAATTAACTTTCTTCGATTAACCAGAAGAATAGGGTTGCAAGGAAAGTAATTTTCATTAGATCGTTCGGTAAGCTGCATCATACGTCTCTCTGTAAACAGTCAATGAGCAAACGATGACATACAAAAATTGCTTGTTTAAATCCCTAAAATGATTTATACAAATATCGGTTGAATCGACAGAACTGTTTGGTTAAAAAAGCAAAATAATTTGGATTTCAGTTAAAAAAAAAAAAAAAAAAAAAAAAAAAAAAAAAAGGACCAACAAAATAATGTGACTGGTTTAACAAAATTTTTGTAGAATTAATAAAAATTTCCTTTTTTTCCTACGGCATATTTCTTGTGAATCTAATATTTAAAAATTCAAATCTTATTTATAATAAATTAATGGAGTAAAAGTGAGTTTCTGGTGGTGTACAGATAGAAGTCAATTGTGTATCCTAAAGCTATATGCTATGGCTATATTCTAAGGGTATGCTAAGGAGTAATGCCAGGGTGAAATGTCTTCTGAAAGTAATAGTCTTTCTAAGGGTTCTAAGCTTGTAATTATGTGAGTTTTGAAGAAAACCACGGAAAAATTCCCAAAGGATAAGCTAACAATCTCAACTTGGGCTTGAACACTGCACCTCCCATCAACCAGCTTTAAAAACTCAGAAATCTATATTTGCATTTAGCCACAAACTTTGATCAAAATCGTTATATCCATTTCCGAGTAAACCCAATTTCATCCATATGTTGCAACTGGCGGATAAAGGATAACAGCGAACGCGAACTTTCCTGAAGCTGAGGATAAGCCCAATACTTATCCTCATCATTAGTAAAATTAGTATACATTGTTAACCCTAACATTGCCTTCTGAAAACTATGGCAAATGCTTTGTACTCTTAGAACTACAGATTTTGATAAAAACTTAGGATCATAGTCAGGAAAATTAACTGTTTTTATTAACTCTCACTCCAACTTTTGAAAATATGGCAGAAATTCGGTTTACTCTGCGTTTTCTCGAGAATGGTTCAAATCACAGTAACAAGAATACAAGGTAAATCAACGTCAACCGTTGGTGTCAACTGGACACCAACGTTTCATTTTAGCTTTTCGGGAAGGTGCAGTTTAAGCTACATTTTTAAAGGGAAAAAGCCATTTACATCATTCAAACTTTTTTTAATTTCTTCATTGACACGTCAAATATGCAAATATACTTTTAAATTAATTCTATAAAATCCATAGAAAAGATTGAATTTTTAAACTTAAAATATTTATAATAATATAGCTTTAAGTAAATGCAATTTCGAGTTTTGAATGGATAGGGGAATTGTTCTGTATATCGATGATTTTATAAAACTTGTTTTATAAATTTTGTTTAAAAAAAAAAAAAAGAAAGAAATCGATGATTTGTTACAGCAGTCAGATGATTCTGGAGTGACCTTTTAAAAGAGAAATGATCTCCAATATCCCCAATGCCTCATTAACCCTTTAAGAAACTATTATTAAGGAACTACTATTCGAATGATTTTGATAAAAGTTTAGATTTAATGAATTTTTGAGTTTACAATTGAATTGTAAACACAAACATCGTCCATTCTCTTTAGAATATTTAGCGTTCACCGATAATTCGCTCTTTCCATGGGGAAAATGGCAAAAACTTTGTTTCTTGCAAACTTTTTTTTTTTTTTTTTTTTTTTTTTTTTTTTTCATTACTATTATTACTCGAATGGTTTTTGAAAAAAAAAAATGAAAAAAAAAAATGAAAGTTAGTGTTTTTAAGATGATATTTTAATCTGAAATAGCCTCATTTTCAGTAGTTAGCATTCACTGGTAACCTGCAAACGGGAGAAATAAGGCAAAACCTTTTTTTTTCTTTTTTAATCGCGAGAACGGTTTTGAGACAAATAATTCGAATTTATATGCATATAAACTCGAACTATATGTAGATTAGCCTTCGTTGATCCTTACTTTGAACAAAATAAAGCAGAAATCTGGTTTTCTAGAAAATTGCTTGAACTATCCTGGTAAGAAATTAGAGATTTTATATTATAATTCGATTTGAATTTCCTTTATCTCCAAGAAAATTAACTTTTAGTGGTAACCCACGATCCGCCCTGGGCAAATAAATAAGAATCATACTTATCTAACTACAAATCAGTCTATCAACACTATGAATGATTTTTGCAGTAAGACCGAGCGAATTTGGTCACCCAGGTACTATACATATAACAAGTTCCATGACTAACTCGTTTAATGTAACAGAAAGATATGCCTAAAAAAAAAAAACGCAATGTCTTAATAAAGATGGCTCCACCAATGTACGAGAGATTCTGCTTTCTAATCTAGTAGGAAGCAGGTGCTTGTTGGTGCTATATATTGGAGAACTTTTTTAAAGGGCGCTATAAGTACAAGAGTTTCGAAGAAAACTACACAAAACTTCTAAAGGCTATCGATCGCGCTTATCGATCCAGCCGTTTGGAGTTTTTCGTGGTTTTCTCAGAAAATCCCGTAAATACGGGCTAGGACCCCTTAGAAAGACCTCCATGGAAGGCACTCAACTATAGGCCTTAGACCCTAAAGTAGTCAATCAACCTTAAGCCACATAACCAATAACTAATGTGGAAAAAAACACCCACCTTCACAAGGATGTGGATGCTGGTGGTAGTGTAGGAATTCAAGCTAATTTACTTCATGTGTGTCTTAAGGCTGAGTGGAATATCCTATATCTTTGTAAGGAGTCCTAGCTCATATTTGCGTGAATTTCTAAGAAGAACAAGGAAAACTCCGAATAGCTATGGCCGACCAGCGGCCGAGCGGTTTTGCGCTTAAAGCTGGTAAGTGGGAAATGCTGGATTCGATCCCAGATCGCGCTCATCGGCCTAGCTGTTCGGATTTTCCATAGTATTTTCCGAAATTCGAGTAAATACGAGATAGTACCCCTTAGAATGACCCCCCCCCCCATGGAGGGCATTCCCCATGTAGGCCTAGAACCTTAGCGCAGTCTTAAATCCCATATCTAATCAACCAACCGAAGAACTATGACAAACGCACGCAGAACATATCAGCCACTGATGACAATAATATTAAGTATCCAAAATATAAATTATCTTTTCTATTCATCTATAGATGGCAGCACTAAAATTACGAAAGGAAAAAAGAAGTTATAAAATATAGGACGCTAAGATGGAACTTTTTTTTTTTTTTTTTTTTTAACGCTTAAGGAAAGAACGCAATATAAACACAAAATAAAAGTTATCATTGGGTGTATTTTTATTTATTTAAGGCATTATACAACGCTTTTAATTTTCTTCAAAAAGGAATGAATTTGGTTTTTTGAAATAGAAACAGTGCTGCTATCTATAAAAGCTTTTTCAAAACATTTGATTACAACAGTGACAAAGATATTTAATTCTCCATTTAAATGTCTGAAAATATACTTCCAGCTTAGAAAGTTCATAACTCCACAATTCGTAACTCGCGCATTCATCGTGGTGGAAAATAATAATAATAATAATATTATTAATAATATCAAAATCATCTAACTTGGTTAATTAATCCTTTGCTGAAAGCTCAAAATTCAATTTGATATATTAAAGAGACTCAATGTTAGTGTTAGGTTTAGGCCCCTGCGGTAGGGTCCTAGACTTGAGGAGGGAGAGTGCCCTCCGAGTGGGTCTTTCCAATATTGGTGAAAGTGTCCTAGCCCATATTTACCCAAGTCTCGAAGAAAACCACGGAAAACTGGCGAGCGCAATACTCATTTAAGCAAATGCGATAACCGTTTTAATTCATCACCAAAATAGCAACAAAAATTTTAAAGTCTTCAAATTTGTTATTTTTTTTTTTTTTTTTTTATTTATTTATTTAGTAAAGTTGTAGCAAACAGACTTTATGAAATGGATATAGTAACCATTGCTATGGAACGCAACACAGTTACAGCATGCCTTTATATGGAAGAATAGACTAAAATAATGTCTGGTCGTACTAAATTAAATTCTATTAGTTGTAGAATCTTATATCTACTAATTAGAAAGAGAAAATAAATAGGCTTTTTTTTATTATTCCTTTCTTATTTAGTACGACAGACCGTATTATTTCTGTCAATCAGCTGTTTTTCCGCCGTTACCGATTTTTATCTATCACCTTGAATGAATTTGCAGAAGTTTTGTTTATATTTAAATATATAGAGCTGAAGGTTTGTTATTGTATCTCTCCAGATTATTAGATTTTATCAAAAACTGGTACAACTGTTAATCAGGACAAAACCTAGTTGACGCTGTGTTTTTTAGTTCAATTGGATAATTGGTTTAAAAGATATTAAATAAAAATGTCATTTTAGATTTAAAATTATTGAAGAGAAAAAAAAATGTTCCTAATATATATACGGAAAACCCTTTCAAATATTGCATTATATAAAACCAAAAATCACATGAAGAACTATAAAAAATGAATGAAATTGACGACAGGAAAAAATAAGCAACCCTATATTGAAGCATACAAATTCATCACTTTATCAAGGGCATTGAATGAATGTTGTATGCAAATTAGGTAATCTTTCTGTTATGCTGTATAATGCTGTGTAATCAAACTGCTAAAATTTTGCAGCATGCAATGCCCGAGGTCACCTAAAAGACTTGAAAATAATTTTAAACAATATGTGGAAAAAACCAAGTTAGAAACAAACTTATGGAGTGGAAAAAAACAATAAAGAAATAAACATATTAAACTTCAATCACCAATTTCTTCACAATAAATTTATGAAATGTAAAAAACCATGAGAGATTTAAACTTATTAAACATAAAACACTAATCCCTTCATAATAAATGAACCCCAAGGAAATTTAATAAAACTAAATTTTAACTTTACTTTTGAAAAGCACGTCGAAAAAGGTTTTGTTTTTGGTTTGGTTTGATGAGTACTGAGATTTATTGCTTGCCTCTAAGGCCGCTTATATCTCGAAAAATCCACACCACAAAGGTTTACAAGTTTTTATTATACAAGTACACAATATTTTGAAGACATAAGACAACACAAATATCCATGCCCGCACCAGGATTCGAACCTGGGACCATTAGATTCGGAAGGCAGGTTCCTACCGACCGAACTACCTGGCCGGCTCGAAAAAGGTAAAACACTCCACAACCGCCATGAGATCGAAAACAGTTAAATACACAGTTAATAAGGGAATGAATATGTACAGGGTGATCAATTTAAATGAGTACTCGTCGGTTTTTCTTACTACCCTTAAATCTGACAGATGTGTCAACTATTCTAACTATAGATATAGTAATAAGACATAGATTGATCATTGAGAGGGGAAAAGTGATATCTTTATCAATCGGGAAAAGACAGCCACTTTACTCTCTTATGGACGTATTTTCCCTAGTGAATAGACACGGGAATACACATAGGTAATTTAGCAAATAAAATTTATGCACTAAAAGAGAATGAAAAACTCCAGATACCCCTTTTTCTTTCTTTCTTTTCGTTTTCGTTTTCCTTTTTTTTTTTTTTTTTTTTTTTTACTATACTCTAGTATACTTATGTCTGAACAAAACTGTCTTTCTTTCGGCATTTATTATTTTTATACTTCTTTGAGATAAAAATTGTCTGCATTCATCATGGAAAATAATTTTAATAAATTATAATTTAATAAATTATTTGTATTGCGTAAATTTGTATAGGATTATATATGGAAGGAAGTCTTGTGGTGGCCACAACATACTAGTTATATATTAAAACTTTCGCGGCTGCTAGCTACATTTAAAAGAATTTTGAGAATTTCATATTAGTTACTAATATAAAATATTAAAAAAATATTAAAATTTAAAAAAAGTATTCCATTAAATATGAAAACAGTAATTGTTTCATAATAATAACAAAGCAACTGATAATAAAACTTATATTTTTCATAAATTACTTGAATATAACTTATTTATGAAAATTTGTCCCATTTCTTTTCAGATATTTATTAGAACACTTAAAAGCCACGTAATATTTCGGCATTTTCAAAATTTATTAACATTCTGTTCTATTATTATTTTCGAGTTTTATACTCTCTAGTGGCTGATGCCAAAAAACTTTTTCGGCATCAAAAATCTTTGATCATTAACATGGGGATGATAGATCTATATAAATTACTATATCTATGATTCTAACACTGAAGTATAATTGTTTGAATCTTGTTTAAGTGTAGGAGACAATTTCCAACACTGTTAGACTGTTACAACGGTATTTGTGAGGTAAAACAGAAATGGAAGCGCACAATGTTACTTAATCCTGTGATAATTTCATTTTTGAAAAACATAATAGTATAATTCATTTTTTGTACATTATCATTCCTTACAGAAAATGTTGAAAATGTTCGCCACCATTTTGAATGCAAACAGGAACTCATCGCGGTGAGTTTTTTCTCACGCTTAATTCTGTCTTAATGGCTATGTAAATAGCCAGAATTCCCACCTATGGAGTCAAGAGAATTCTCATGAGCTAACAGAATCGTCTTTAAACATCCAAAAGATTGATGTGTTGTGTGCATTCTCAAGGTAAAAAGTGATAGGACAAACTTTTTTTTACTCAAACCATCAATTCCGAAGTGTATCTGGACATAATTCAAGTTTTTATTGCTTCGCTGGAGATACAGGACCGTTACTGCTAGTTTCAGCGAGATCGAGCCCCTTCACACACGTCATGACCGTTTAATTTAAATAAGCCTCTGGCCACCAAGGTCACCAGACTTCACCCCATTAGATTTTTGAAGTGAAAACCTCTTTAGGCGCGTTGAACACTTTTTGGGTGAACAAAAATCATGGAACTCGCGTCATCGTCACCGAACGCTTTCCATGAGCTATATGTATACTGTGTATATATGTACATAGATATATATCCGTGCGTTATTAGTATATATTATATATAAACAAAGAGTATATCTCTCTACATATATATCCATATATGTAGCGCACGGCGCGGCATGCCTCATATACATATATATATATATATATATATATATATATATATATATGTATAAAATGTATACTAATACGAGTAGTATACTGGCTACTGGCATCTGTCTCTTTCTAGTTCTATACTCTATGTATGTATGTACTTTTTCCACAGTATATACATAGTTCACAAAGTACAAGCATGTGTTTTTATACAGACTGTTATATTCTTCTTTTTGCTTTCAATGTAAATTTTCAAATAAATAATAAAAAAAAAAAAAAATATTTTAGTCTTATTACAATATTTTTACCTAATATAAGGCTTAGTTCATTTAATTTGGGTAGCTACAAATATTGTGCCGAATCTTATAATACAGATCATAAACACTTCTTTACAAACCAAAAATAATTCGAAAATAATAATCTAATAGCTCGACGATACAATTCACCAGTTACTTAGTTTTCACTTCTATCGGCAGTCCCCAAAAACTGCTTTTAATAGATTTTTTTTTTTTTTTGTGTGTGTGAGGTTATCTCAAAAATAGGGGTTTTCAGAGAAGTCCTGCAATCATCCATGAATTAAAACATATCATAATTGAAGAAATCTCGTCAATAACACCAACAATGCTGCGAAGTGTGTCAAAATATTTGGTTCGACGTGTCCCTGTTTGCATTCAAAATGGTGGCGAACATTTTCAACATTTTCTGTGAGGAATGATGATAATGTAAAAAAATTTGAATTAAATTAAGTTTTTCAAAAATAAAATTATCGCCGGATTAAGTAACATTGCGCGTCTCCATTTCTGTTTTACCTCACAAATAAAGTTGTAACAGTCCAACAGTGTTGGAAATTGTCTCCCACATTTAAACAAGGTTCAAGCAATTATACTTCGGTGTTAGAATTCTTGCCACATCCGTCCTATTTAAGGGTAATAAGAAAAACCAAGGGGTACTCTTTTAAACTGATGACCCTATGTGTGTGTGTATATATATATATATATAAGAAATTTTTAAAACAAATATTTATGTATATGAAATTAAAATAAAAGTTTAAGGATTAGAAAAACCAGCAGGATATTAACAAACCAATGCACAAAATTGCTGCAAAAGGAAATGTAGAACATAAATATAGGAATACTTTAACAAATGAAATGAAATAAAATAAAACCCCAAAAAACACAGAAGTCTTCATCAGGGAGGCCCTTCCGTGTAGGGGTTAAAAAGAAGTTTCTCAAATGATAGTAGCAATTAGCTAATAACTATCCTTAGCCTCCAACGTCTCACCACACAGAAAACCACCTTTAACAGAATAGAAATCTAACAGATCTGAAATAGATCAAAAGAGGAAAACACTGTTAACATTCGGTTAAAAGTTAAAATGTAACAGTTAATTTGCAAGGATTTTAAGAGCTGTCTTTAAATCACAATCATTATTGCATAAAATGCGAATTCTTTTAAACTGTGCGACCATATGAAAGGGAAAAAATGATTAGTAAAGAAATCTTACAGTCAAGGTCGTTAACCAAAGGGTTTAAAGCCATTTTAAAAAAAGGGGGGAAACAAATTTAAAAATTATTATACTAATATGTAAAACAGTGAAATCTAGCGCTAAAAGCTGCTTAGCCAAACAATGTTTTTTATATAAGAAATTTTTAGAACGAAAATGTGTATGATATAAACTAATATAAAATTAAAGATTATTATAGTAAAACGCAAAACAGAGAAAGCTAAGAACTAAAAGCTGCTTCGCTAAACAATGTTTTTTATTAAATAAGAAATTTTTAAAACAAATGTTTATGTATATGAAATTAAAATAAAAGTTTAAAGATTAGAAAAACCAACAGGAGATTTACAAACCAATGAAACTTCTCTTTAACCCCTACACGGATGGGCCTCCCTGATGAAGACTTCTGTGTTTTTTGGGGTTTTATTTTATTTCATTTCATTTGTTAAATTATTCCTATATTTAAGTTTTACATTTCCTTTTGCAACAATTTTGCGCATTGGTTCGTAAATATCCTGTTGGTTTTTCTAATCTTTAAACTTTTATTTTAATTTTATATACATAAATATTTGCTTTAAAAATTTCTTATTTAATAAAAAACATTGTTTAGCTAAGCAGCTTTTAGCGCTTGCTTTCTCTGTTTTACGTTTTATTATAATAATCTTTACTTTTATATCATTTTATATTATACACATTTTCGTTTTAAAAATTTCTTATATATATATATATATGTATATGTATTATACTTGTATGTCGGGGAAAAAATAAACGTGCATTTTTTTTCTTTCTTTCTTTTTTTTTTTTTTTTTTTTTTTTTTTTTAATAAAATTGAGAAAAATCATGCTAGAGAAAGTGAAACAGTTTCAGTAGTAAACCCTTGACGAAATTTGAAATTTAGCGCCGAAGTACTTCTGACGTTTCTCGACAAGATCTTTACTTAAACATTTGCAATTAGCTGTTTTAATTCATCACCAAAATGGCAGCAAAAATTTAAAAGCTACCAAAGGGCTCCTATGCTAAAGCAAAAGCAAATAAATTTCAAGAAATGAATATAGTAATTAGATGCTAAGGAATGGAACACAATTACTGCATGGCTTTATATGGGAATATAGATTTAAATAAGTCTGGTCGTACTAAATTAAATTCTGCACTTGCGCAAAATTTTATATCCATTGCTTAGAAAACAAAAATAGGCTTGATATTTCTCTTTATATATTTTTTGTATATTTATTTATTGCGACTCAACAGCGAAAAATTTTCTAGTGAACTAAGAACAATATAAATTAGTCTCTGTAATTTTTTTAAGCCATTCAGATATTAGCCCTTGAAAGAGTGATGTGTGAAAGAGTTGCGAAATAGTTATCTACATTTTAAAATTTGATGCTATGTGTATATATATATATATATATATATATATATTAGTGAATGAGTAATGCTAAACTCAGGAAAAATCTTCAGCGTCATGATGACAAAGGAGACAAACTGAATAGCAGACACCTTTTTCGGTGACATCCTGTACCAAAATATAAAAAGAGTTTCATTTCCCTTTTTTTTTTTTTTTTTTTTTTTTTTTTTTTACAATAAAGAAATACATTCTCTCGCCCGCATTTTTCTATCACAAACTACATTTTCATTCCAATGAGAACTTTATCGTCAATCTGAAGGTTTAACCATGGGTTTCCCTCTCTCCCCAATTCTCGCTGACATTTACATGCATTATTTTGAAAGTACACTCTTTAAGAAAATTTTTTTCCTTATTTGGGGACTGCGGTAGCCCAGTCGGTAGAGAGCCGGCCTCGTAATTCGAAGATTGCGGTTTCGGTACTCGAGCCGGCCAAACATCGTCGAGTACACTAATCGTGGCTGGTGCACGTAAAATCTGTCGTGGCCGCAATGTCCTCCATGTTCCCATCAAAAATTATACCTCTGGGGGTCACCGAAGCGGGAGAGCCATCCCTTCCGTGGAGGATCAAAATTGTGATGACATGTCTTCGGAACACCTCTAAGGGTGTGTCCCAGACCGTCGCCAATTGCCCATCTGCGCAGCACTAGTGCGACGTAAAACTCAACCATCCAACCAACCATCCTTTCCTTTTTTGGACCCGTTTACGTTGACATATCAACACATCTCTTCAAACTACTGACCGCGTCTTACAAACTATAAACTCTGTAGACAGTAATATTCAGTAACTAGTATGTTGTGGCCACCACAAGACTTTCTTTTATATTTTCCTATATACATATTCAATCAGTAACAATATTTAAAAAAAAAAAAACGATTTTTTTCTAATTTTTTTTTTTTGTTAAAAGTAATACATATTCAACCAGTAACAATATATATAAAAAAAAAAAAAAAAAAGATTTTTTTTTTTTGTTAAAAGTAAAAAAAATCGATAACTTTGTTTTAAATTATCACAGATTTATAGTTCAACCATTCGTTTTAAAGGTATTGACAAGATCTTTCGAAAGATACCCATCTTGAAAATTTACCCCCCCCCCGGGGGGTACTTCCCCCCCAGGGGGGAACCGGTGCCCCCACATGCACAAAATTTTTTTCGTAGTTAACTACTACTATTATCAATAATTCATATTAATTTTACAATCACGAGTTTAAAATAACGCTCATTATGTACATTTATACGAAATTTTGTCCTATATTGCCATGTTAAAAATTTAGAAAAAATGCGATCACAGCGCCACCTGTTGAGCTATTGATCCCTAAATGTAATCAGCACCAAATTATGTCGGGGACCAACTAAATACCAAGTTTGGTTAAATTTCGTTTTAAAAAAAAATACGATTTTTTTTTCTAAGTTTTTTTTTTTTTTTTTTGGTAAAAGTAAAAAAATCGATAACTTTGTTTCAAATTGTCACAGATTTATAGTTCAACCATTCGTTTTAAAGGTATTGACGAGATCTTTCGAAAGATACCCATCTTGAAAATTTACCCCCCCGGGGGAGTACTTCCCCCCGAGGGGGAGAACCGGTGCCCCCACATGCACAAAATTTTTTTCATAGTTAACTACTACTATTATCAAAAATTCATATTAATTTTACAATCACAAGTTTAAAATAACGCTCATTATGTACATTTATACGAAATTTTGTCCTATGCTGCCATGTTAAAAGTTTACATAAAATGCGATCACAGCGCCATCTGCTGGGCGATTGATCCCAAAATCTAATCAGACCCTTTCCATGTCAGGGTCCAACTATACACCAAGTTTGGTTCAATTTCATTCATCGGTTCGTGAGATACGGTGAAAAATACGAAATTTTGCGATCACAGCGCCACCTGCTGGACGATTAATCCCCAAATCTAATCAGCACCATGCCCCGTCAGGTTCCAGCTATATACCAAGTTTGGTTGAATTTCATTCACTGGTTCGTGAGATACGGTGAAAAATACGAAAATTTGTCCTATACTGCCATGTTAAAAATTTACATAAAATGCGATCACAGCGCCACCTGATGAGCTATTGATCCCCAAATCTAATCAGCACAATGCCCCGCCAGGGTCCAACTATATACCAAGTTTGGTTGAATTTCATCCATTGGTTCGTGAGATACGGTGAAAACACTAAACCACAGACACACAGACACACAGACAGACAGACATTTTCTAAAAACTATCAATTCGTGTTCAGGACATCGCAAAACGTGTAAATCCGTCAAAAAGTGGACTTCGAAAATTTTCGCGAATCCAATACTTTCTCTATATTACATATAGAAGAAAGTAAAAAGGAAAGATAAATTGAATACACTCTTGAAATACACCCTTGATTGAATACATTCTTGTATAAATTGAAAGTACACTCTTTAAGAAAATTTCTTTCTTTTTTTGGACCCATTTACGTTGACTTATCGACACATCTCTTCAAACTACTGACCACGTCTTATAAACTATAAACTCTGTAGACAGTAACATTCACTTCACATACGGAATAGAAAACAATGGTCCCTTCTTTTCCTGGATACTTTTCTCTCGCACTGAAAAAGGCTTCTCTACCACTGTTATCATAAAAATTTTGCAGACTCTCTACCTTGCCATGCACGTTCATTTTATCCACCTACCCAAAAAATGGCAGCTTTCTGCTCCGTCCGATTCTGTTTTACTAAGCTTTAAAATCAAGTATTTGAAAGACATTGCAATAGACAGAAGCTATAAACCTGCAATCATAGATAAAGCTATTAAAAATTTACAACGTTCGTGAATTTCGTCTATTATATCGGTCTCTTCTAATATCAGTATTGTTTTACCCTATTTTCTTAAATCAAGTCATATCATAGATAGATTTCTTAAACAATATGATTGTAAAATAATTTTTTTCACCTTCCAATAAACTCGCCCTTTATCAGTTAAAAGATCCTATAAATATGTACAACTCTTGGAGCATTTATACTTTTTTCTGCCAATGTAGTTTTTCATACAATAGTCAAATTTAACGCAGTATTAAATTTCGTCTGAAAGAACGTATTAATTACATCCATAAACAAGGAACAAACAAATCGCCATTTCTAAGCATTGATGGGAGAAAACCCATAATTTTAAATTTGATAGTGTTAATATAATTTGCATGTCCAAATCTACTCGCGAACTTGATATCTTTGAAACGTTTTACATTCATAATACTCCTATTACACACAACGAGTTTTCGCACAACTTTTGAGCCAATTGTTAATTTGTGCAAATTTTGTTTGCTCAAATCACCTCAACACCCAATGTAATAGGAATGGAGAATACGAACAAATTTTCTAGCTAGTCATAAAAAGTTGTTCGTACGAACAACTTCTCCTGCTGAATAAGCCAGTGAGAATAAAGCTCCTTACGCGCCGAGAAAAGACAACGCCGGCGGAAATTCATTCACCGTTGTTCTCTCCGCTCTCTCCCGTAAGTAGGTGCACCTTGACATGTACTGTACACCGTGTAAACCAGTTCTTCGAACAATTTTTGGCTCAATTATTGCAACCTTCTTTCAGATTTCGGCTTCCATCCAAAAATTGAAGCAAAAATTGGCTCAAATGAAAATTGGGTGAAACGTTGTGTGTAATAGGAGCATTAGAATCTTTAAAATACTGTTTTCGCTGTGTCCCATTTATTTGATTGTTGAAAATTTTACATTCACTCCACATTTTCTTAATTTCTTCTACACTTTTTTCACAGTTACCATTTCTCAACTTCCTGTTGGACAATCTTCCCACATCCCGCTTAATTTTATTGGTTGATCAGAAAACATTTCCTTTCCTACATACAGAAGCTCTTTTCTCTTATTTGTTTATGCACTGAAGACGCTACCTTCAGTCAGCAGACAGCTGTTTCTTTTGAAATAGCTGTCTGCTATTCAAATATTTTCTTTGACCTTTAAGAATTTTCCTGGGTTTAGTTATCTAGCACAAGTCTTCTTTTAATATAATGATGTAATTCTGTTTACAAATTTCCCCATAAAATAACTCGGGATCTGAATGGCAGAATTTTTTTTAAATATAGAAGACCCTTAGTGAATATAATGACTTAAACTGTGAAGAATTCAGCACTGCAATATCCTAAATGTTGCTTAAATAATATTAAGAATAAGCTCTGCCAGTCATGTCATAACTTTTGTTTAACAGTCATAAATAAATTTTAGAAAGCTGGACGTTATAAACGGCCAATTAATATGTCACGAACTTTTGTTTCGTCTAACAGTGCACTTCTTTTGATCAGCATCCTATCCATTACAGTATCATTTCGTGTATTATTCGCGTGCGTGCAAGAACAATTTCCCTCCTGAAGTTATATGAGATAATCCATTCTAAGCCAATAAAATGAAAAAAAAAAAAAAAAAAAAAATCTTTCATAAAACTGTAACTGAAACTTTATGTTTTGTGACATTACATTAATTTTACTTTTAAATTAACATTTTTTTTATGTTTGTTTGTTTGTCTGTTTGTTACAGACAATTTTGTGACAGATGAAGCCCAATATACGAGGGAAAGTCATTACGTAAAGTCACAAAAGATAATAAAAAATAATTTACCACGATAATCACTTGGAAACAATTTTTATTTTTCCACATAATCTCCAGCAACGTCGATGCATTTATCCCATCGTTTTATCGGAGTCCCAATTCCAGTTGCATAAAATTCTTTGGGTTGCTGTCTCGTCCACAGTAGGACTTCATGTTGAACGTCGTCGTCATCTGCAAATTGTTTGCCTCCAAGGTTTTAGTGGACCAAACGGATAACAATCGCTTGGGGCTAAGTTTGGGCTGTGAGGTGAATGCTGTAGCATCCATAAACAGGTAACATATCTCTACGAATATTTTTTGATTCAAGTCCTTTCGCCCACAAAAATCGGACCACAGCACGCTGCTATTCTATCGTACAATCACTCAGCACCATCGCCATTTTTGAAACTGCATTACGCATGCGAGTGCATGCTACCTACTCAATATGAATTGAATATCATAAAGCTGTGTGGTGCTGCCATCTATCACCATTCTTTGTGGATATCTGTTACTACTTTAAATCATGCCTTATGCATTTGTGACTTACTTAATGACTTACCCTCGTATAAGAGCGATAAAATACAGCAGCGCCTTACTAACTTAAACACATGGCATACTCTAAAGCCCATTGTAGTGATTTACAAAAACCCTATATTTAGAGAGACTGGATATTGAAGGAAAGTCAGCCATGTTAGTGCCAAAACCATGTTAGTGCCCATGTTAGTACCGTATAACGTAATGTATATTCTTTCGAGATTGATACAACATTAATGCCTAACAAACTGTATTATATTTATTCAAAAGGTAACACAGGATATAAATGCATAATTTTTTCCGCCTTAAAGGAAAAGAGTTCGACGATAAATTTTATTGTTATTGTTTGAACTCCGATGAGAAAACAGACGAAATTCCATTTATGTTTCTATATTAGGCGAAATATGTTGATGGTGAAAGTAATTGAACCCTATACCTGCTGAAGACATATATTGCTTTATTCAAAAGGGTAACAAAAAAAAATTAATAAAAGTATGATAGTCTTAATTTTTGGCAAGTAATAGCTGTGAAAGTAAAAAAGAAAAAAAAATTACACTACAAAATGACTTGTAACGTTAATATACCATAACGTTAATATACCATAACGTTTTTTTCAAAATTTACTAAATTTTTTTTACAAGTTTTTTGCTTCTAACTACAACGAATTTCCTTAAATTATAAAAAACTTGCTGAAAAATTGGATAAAACATTAGAGAAAATATATTCTGAAACACAAAATTCACACGTGTAATATTCGTTGAGGTACGAGCATTTTTAGTACATATTACTTTACTGCACATGTGCGAAAGATAGAAAAATTTTATTGCCTATGTTGAAAATTACATATATCGGACAACTTTTGTCAAAAGTTCATTTGAATAGAGTAAAAAAACAAGCAAATTATCTGTAAAAGAACCACCTAGATTTTAGATATTTTCCAGAGTTGAAATTTCATAAGGGGTTTTACATATGCCGCGTATTTAAATTGAAGATTCAATTATTTCAATCATGTTGCAAAAGTTCATTTTTACGAAAAACCCCTTATGAACGCACAAATCTTAGTTAATAAATAAAAATATGTTTACACTACAAGCCTATAAGGGATTGCGGTAATGGTTTTCCCGCTCGTAACATGAAGGCTCCGGGTCCCCATCACTGCCTTTGGCAGCCACTCGTCCGCTTTTTACTCAACCCTCCCCAGTGGCTAAGTTAAAAGTTTTGAGAAATTTCACCAAAGTGCATAGTGCGTACACTTAATCAACACCCATACACCAAAATTCGCCATTCTAAGGTAATTTGAAGTAGATTTAAGCTTGGAACCGTGTTTTTTGCCCCGCTTGCACAAAGGGGGGGGGGGATAAATTCGCAAAATCCTTTTAGAGCGCAGGTTGCATGTACAAAACCAACCGAAACATCAAAAAATCGCTTTCTTGAAATAATTTGAAGCAGAGTTGTGTTTGAAAACGTGTTTTTTCCCTCCAACTCTTAAAAAGTTGGAAAGTTGGGGGGGGGGGGGGGGGGCATTTTGCTTGGTAATATAAGGAAAAGGCATGTAACATTACTCGCAGTCAGGTTATGGGTAGAGTGACAAAACATTGGTATTTTCACCAATACAGATACTTGATTGACGGAATATTTGTTTGTAAACGTATCCTTTCCTTATTACGTGTTGGATACCTATAATCGACCCATGCATCAAAAAACACTTATCTAAGATAATCTGGAGCAGATTTAAGTTTGAAAACGCGTTTTTTGCCCCGCCACTGCCCACTTTGTAGGGAGTGAAGGTGGAGTAGAAAGTGATTTCGCAATCTCTTTGTAGTGTGTGTAATGGGTACGCATAATCAAACGACACATAAAAAAAAATCGCTTACCTGAGATGATTTGAAGCAACGTTACTGTTGAAAACGTGCACCCCTTGTCTTTATAGGGAAGAAGAGGAAATTTCACAAAACCCCTTTATAGTGCGTGTTGGATAAGCATAACCAACACACACATAAAAATTAACCTTACTGCGATAATTTGGAGCAAGGTTACACTTGGAAACCTGTTTATTGAGTCCTTGACCCAAGGGAGAATTTCGTAAAATCCTGTTACAGTATGTGTCTGATACAGGTAAACAATTTACACGCCAAAATTCATGACCGCAGCTAGCATAACTTTCCCAGGACAAATTTAGCACTAAAATGGAGGATCTTGAACTTGCCCCCTTGAAACGCCCTCTTCCCCTCCAAAAAAAAAAAAAAAAAGGAAAGAAAGATAGAAAAAGTGGGTTTTGGAAATATACTAAATAGGACGCATGGCTGTTTTCAATTCCTTTGTACCATTTCTGGTAAAGCTCTACTAAAAAATCCGGAATTTCTGAAATTTATTCCCGAAAATAGATTCCCCCTTCCCCTAAAAATCGAAAACTCTAAAATCTCCATTTTTATTTTTTTATTTTATTTTTTTTTTTTTTACTCAAGTCTAGTACCCCCATGTGCAATTTCTTCACCGTGAAATAATTTGCAGCCGAGCTATGCTTACAAACGTGTTTTTGCCTCCTGCTCCCCCTCCCCCCCTCAGGAGTAAAAGGGAGGGAATTTCGTAAAATTTCATTATAAAAGTGTTGGATACATATAAACAACCCACGCACTGAAATTCGCAACTGCATATGCTACAGATTTCACAGGATAAATTTAGTGTTAAAAGGGGACTCAAACTAGCCCCCTTTTAATAGCTCCTTTCCCAAAAATCAAAAATTATAAAAAACAAAAAATGGGTTTTGGAAATGTTCTAAAGAAGACGCATGGCTGTTTTCTACACCTTCCCATCCCCCTCCACTTGAAAATTGAAAATTCCAAAATCGCAGAAAAAGTCTTTTTTCCCCTTGTATTCAAGTCTAGTCTCCTCTTGTGCAATTTCTACACCGTTAAGTAATTTTTAGCCGAATTATACTTACAAATGTGTTTTTGTTTCTTGCTCCCCCAGGAGGGAAAGGGAGGGAATTTTGTAAAATCCTGTTACTATAGGTGTCGATATATATAAACAATCCACGTACGAAAGTTCGTGACCACAGCTCCCATATTAAAACCCGAATGAACTACTACGTCAGAAACGCCAAAGAAAAATATTGGAAAAGCATACAGCTGTTTCGGTAGCCTAAAGCGTACCGTCTTCAGTGCAAAAAGAATTCTGAATCTGGAGAAGTGCACGTATATATAGGAGAGGGGCCGGATTTAGTTCAACCAATGGGATTACGGGAAAGGTGATGAGAGTGGCCAATAAGAATTTAGGAAAGTTAGCTGTGTAATCAGTAGAAAAATTAAGAAAATGTGGACTGAATATAAAATTTCCAACAGTCAGACAAATAGGGAATAGCGAAATCACAATTTACAAGGTTTTTTAAATTTTTATAAATATGAAAAGCTTCAAAGAAATCGAGTTCATGAATGGATTTAGGTCAGCAAATTATTTTAGCTGAATTAAATTTAAAATTATGATTTGCCTCCCAGCAATGTTTCGAAATAGCCGATTTATTGGTTTCTTGTTTGCGGACGTAATTCATATGTTCTTTCAGAAGAAATTTAAGACTCCGTTTATTTGGCCAATATATGATAAACCACACTGACAGGAAATACTATAAATGCCCCAAGAATTATGCATATCAATGGGATCTTTTAACTGAGAAAAGATGAGTTTATTGAAAGGCGAAAATATTATTTTAAAATCATATTGTTTGAGAATTTTAGCTATGGTTTGACTGGATTTAGGAAAATAGGGTAAGACAATACTGATATTAGAAGAGACTGATTTAATAGACGAAATACGAGGGAGCTGTAATTTTTGGATAGCTTTGTCTATAATGGAAGGGTCATAACCTCCCATAGCTTTCCCAGGTCAAGTTTAGACGTAAAACGTGAGTTTCTGGAATTTGCCACCTTGTAACCCCCCCCCCCCCACATACACACACATACACCACCACCACCCACCACCCCTAAAAAAAAAAAAAAATCAAAAAGTATACATATATAAAAAAAAGAGGGTTTTTGAAATACACTGCTTGACATTGAAAATGCAACACCAAGAAGGAATGATAATAATGGAAGGAAATTTGTTGGACACATACATTATAGTAGGAAGAACAATTGATTAAAATTTCAGGAAATTTGGAGTAATATGTACTGAGAAAACAGTACATAAAGCAGCGACCTCTGTGAGCAATAACAGCACATATCTGCCTAGGCATTGCATCGAACAGCGATTGGATGACATGTAAGGGTAGAGCACTTCATGAAGCTTCAACACGATGCCACAATTCATCGATCGAAGTTACTAGTGAGTGGTGGGGGGGGCAGTCGCTCTTCAATGATTAAACAGTCATTTTCATTGGTTCGAGATCAAGAAAATGCACTGGCCAGAGCAAAAGTCGAACACATTCTGTATCAAAGAAGGTACGGACAATACAAACAACTTGCGGTTGTGCATTATCTTGCTTAAATTTTGCGTTACGGAGGCCTCGAATACAGGGCAGAGGGGCGGGTCTTAACTCATCAGAAATTTAATGGCCGCTGTTCAGAGTGCCAGGAATACGAACATGAAGTAATCGAGACGTGTATCGAATGGGAACCCATAACATCAATGCAAATGACAGTATGATGATGTCGAATCCCAGCTGGCAATGTGCATTATTCATAATGCCGTCAAATACGGATAAGGCAATCTTGATGCTGTAAAAAGGATTGTGATTTGTCTGAAAATTGACTTCATGCCATTCCTGCGTCCAGGTTCATCGTTGATCATACATTAATGGCTCCCATATCAGTGATGCTGTTTTAAGGGTAATCAGAATTTTGGTAGCCGCATACTGAGTCACCACCTGAATTTATGGTATGTTGTACCGTTGGATATACGTCCCGGTCATCTCTTGTTTTCATTCCCGCCACTCTGAATACCAGCCATTATATTTCTGACGAGTTAAGGCCCATAGCTCTGCCCTATGTTCAAGGCCTCCGAAGCGCAACATTTAAGCAGGACAATGCCCGATCGCAAGTTGTCCATGCTGTCTGGACTTTCATTGATGCCGAATGTGTTCGACTGTTGTTCTGGCCAGCGCGTTCTTCTGATCTCGCACCAATGAAAATGACTGTTTAATCGTTGAAAAGCGACTGCCCCCCCCCACCACTCAGCAGTAACTTCGATCGATGAATTGTGGCATCGTGTTAAAACTTCGTGAAGTGCTCTACCCGTACATGTCATCCAATCGCTGTTCGATTCAATGCCTAGGCAGATATGTGCTGTTATTCCTCACTGCTTTATGTACTGTTTTCTCAGTACATATTACTCCAAATTTCCTGAAATTTTAATCAATTGTTCTTCCTACTATAATGTATGTGTCCAACAAATTTCATTCCGTTATTATCATTCCTTCTTGGTGTTGCATTTTCAATGTCGAGCAGTGTATTCTAAAGATGCACGGCTGTTTTCAACATCTTTGTACCATTTTTGGTAGAGTTCGACTCAAAAATTCAGAATGTGCAAAATTTCCCCCAAAAAGTTGAAAGCCAAAATTTATTTAACTCAAACGCCCCCCCCCCCGGTCCCCCCCCCCACACACATACACACACTTTTTAAAAATCAAAAATTCTAAAATCGCAGAAAACTGTTTTTTTTTTCTGTACTTAAGTTTAATCTCTCCATGTACACTTTCTTTATAGTGAAGTAATTTGGAGACCAGTTATGCTTTTAAACGTGTCTTTACCTCCTGCCCTCCCCAGGGGGTGGGGGACGGCGGTTGATTTCACAAAAGTTAATAGGTATAATTTTAAGTTGGGTACAGACCTCAATTCCTGCCAAATGTCCTTTAATTCCATAAAGCCGTTCTCACGTGATACTCGAACAAATACTGCATTACAGATATACAGATATAACCCCCCACCCCCCACCGCCACACACACGCACAGAGAAAATCTTCTGGAGTCATTTTTGGCTTTCACAATGTGTAAAGCTTAAAGATATCGTAATATATTTTGATTCTGAGAAATTTACTGGCAAAAATCCCGATTTTATAAATGTAGATAAGTCTAGAAAAGATGGCCATAGCTTTCAAAGATTGAAATAAAACTTCTTAGAAAGCAAATATAAAAAATATCTATCCCTATTTAAAATTTTTATACATATTTTCATCATATTTTGGACAAGAAATAATTAAATATTGAGAACAAAAAGTGGTAAACTTAGTTTGAAATTAAAATGGCAGATGGCCATCTAATACATGAAATAAAAAAATAAGTTAAAATAGCAAAAAATAACACATTTTATATAGAATCATGAAAAGCATATAGTAGTTTTTAAAGATAAAATTATATTGCGAAAAATGAGCGAATAAAATTCAAATAAACAGAATTTGAAGTATAATTTCAACCCTTCACTTTTCATAAAATTTTCCACATAGAACTTGCTAATTTCTTGAATTACTTTCTACACGCTAAAATATCGACAACGTTTTTGATTAATATCATTACAGGCTGAATATTCATTAAATGAAATACATTCGTTTACTAGAACCTACTTCTGCCTTAAAGACTGAATTTTTGCACGCTAAAAAGTCGACAACTTTCACAAAAATAAACTTACGGGCTGAATATTCATTAAATAAAATGCATTCATCGACAAGAACCTGCTTATGTCTTTAAGCATAAATTTCTACACGCAAAAAAGTCTTCAACTTTCATAGTAATATCATTACTGGCTCCATCATAAGCTTCTTTTGAAATGTCTATGATGGTAGGTCAATATATAATGGCCAAAATCTTTGTATTTTTGGTCATTATGAATATTATTTTCCTAAATGTCTCCAAAATGGAAAATCAGAGAAAGTCCAAAAAGGGGCTGCACAACTAGATGTTAAAACAAACCTATATACTAATTTGCAAAAATCTACGTCCAACAGTTTATGAGTCATGCGAGACACCCACACACACATACACACACACATCTTGCTTACATACAGACGTCACGAAAGTTCGTGTAAAGTCGTTGATATCTCTGAATTGAGAACTTGTATTAAAATCAAAGTTGCAAGTGTACAACTAGACATCATAGCAGTCACACATATGAATTTGTAACATTCTACAATCATTTGTTTTTGATCTATGAGAAATACAAAATCCATTTCGCAAATAGGGATTACTATATCTGTACTGATAAGTATAAAGGATTTAAGTCCATATTCTTGATTTTTCAGGAGACGAAAAATAAAGTTAAACTAACTAAAAACTAATCAGAAGAATCGATTAGGAAAAAGGGATTGTGTTGATTTATACCCTTTATACCATTCAGTGATTGTCAACCTTCATTTAATAAAGGGAAAATTTTGAATTAAATATTTTATACACAAGATTAATGTTAAATTTCTGACTTGAATCTTTTTTTACCAATGGGTTTTCTCAAAGACTCAATGACATGGATTTAAATCCTTTATACCAGTCGATAGAGATTTTTTTTTTCTGGGTCTGACTATGTACTTAACTCAAAATCGACATTTTTGGACTTAAATCCTTTATACTTATCGGTACAGATATTTCCTTATACTTTATATAAGAAAGTAAAAATAGATTGTTATTATTCTTACAAAAAAAAAAAAAAAAAAAAAAAAAAAAAAGAAAGAAAGAAAGAAAAGAGAAAAAGAAAGGAAGAAGAAACAGAACAACATCACAAATTTAATTCCTTATCTAGAATCATTCTATTAATTTTAAATCTTACAAGCTGCTGACTCGAATCGTAGAACCATCCTTCAACGAGTTCAGCCAACAACAAACACATTAGCCGCCCACTCTCTTCTTCTACAACTCAGTACGTCGAGTCAACACGGGCGCCAGGAAATAGCGGGTAATTGAAAAACGCAATCGAACACCCCTGCCCACATTTATTGGTTCCGGACGGTGTCGAATTCGGGACCTTTTCGCTGTAAGTGAATTAAAAGTCCCCACACATTGTCAACATGGAGCCCTTTCAGTTTTTTTTTTTTTTTTTTTTTTTTTTTTTTTATCCACAAACCTAATATGTGATATCCCTTTTTTAGCTATTCTGGCGGCTTATCGGACAAAGAAAAATAAAATAAAATAAATGTATAGTTTTAATGACATTTATTTAAAAAAAAATTAATCATATCGACAGAAAATAAGCGATGTAATAGTAATTTATTACTTAAAAAAAAAAAAAAAAAAAAAGAATTAAAATCTACTTGGATTCTCCAGCGCAGACTATTACTTTCTGTAAAAATGTTAGAAAACGTTTCATTATCTGTACATGATGCATGAATTTAATTTACTGTTGGAATATTATTTTTGTTTTACAATTGTTTTAAAATACCATTCATCAAGCATTCTCTTGCTTACTCTTATATTTACTATAACTATACCTCATAATATTGGAAAGTATTACTTAATTCATGACATAAATGGTGCATGATTTTACTTTTTTGTTTTCATAATAATACGTACTTGTCTTTTTGGTGTTAATATACATAAACTGAATTAAATTCTTCCTTTATACTTTCCAAAAGTTGAAACTATCTCTTACTTTGATTTCCAAATTTTAAACAGCAACCTGTTTTCAGCTTTCGTTATTCTCCCATGTTTTGAAAATCTTAAATTTTGAATAACTTACGAAGATTTTAAATTAGAATGTTGAAAAGCAAAAGAGTTTTTCCCAGTATCATTTGTGATATTTTAAAACGGGTCCGACCATTTTTCGATCAATCGTCATTTAAATACTGTGTACAGAGACTTTTTTTGAACTAGTAAGTTGTGTTCAACATAAAACTTTCTTCTATGTATTTAATAACACTACATAATTATTTAACATGTCCAAAAGCTTAAGCATAGTTCCTCAAAATAAAGATTTTACATATTTATATATATAGGATAAGTGCACCAGTGATTGAAACTTTTAGAGCAATCTCTGATGTTTTTAATGTTCTAGTCATGAGAAAATATTTTTAGAAATCTTAAGTTAGTACGTATGGTATGAAAGACATTCAGAACCACATATATGTTAAAATATATACATTTAATAATAATTATTTTTTTTATGAATTTTTTATTTGACACCCACTCAGTCTTCCAGTAATTGACACTACCAGTTTTTCATTTTATCAGTAATTGCACCCCTATGTTCCAGTGTTTGGCACTGCTAGTTAGTCATTTTAAAAGTTATTAGCACCCTATGCTCCAATGTTTGACATAGAATGTTAAAATTCTTATATGTAAAATATATGATTTTATTATTTTTCTTATTTATTAATTATTTCGGGATAGATGTCAGTTACTGGAGCATGCCAATCACTGGATCACCTACCCTATATATGTATTTTTCCTCATAACTCTTAAACAAATGAACATAAAATTTGGATGCTATGTTAGTAATCAAATCATTAATCGAAATTTATGTACATCTTTCTCGCTGTGAATGATTTATCAATGGATATTAACTCTTTTTAACTCTAATTTTCTCTTAAAAAAAAAAAAAAAAAACCTCTTCCAAGTAAAGGAATAAAATGAATTACTTCCGAAAGAAAACTACATGAAAGATGATACTGAGAATGCAAAAATGCTCGGAAAAAGATACACATGTTTCCAAATATTAAATTATTAGCGGGTTATTTTCTATACTATCATCCATTTTTTTTTTCCACATACTGAATTATTATTTTTTACTTTCCGGACACTATAGTGAGGAAAGTATTGTAATCATGTCAAAAATCCGAATTGGAGATTTTTTATGTTTCTATACGTTTCGAGGTCCCCTGAGTCCGTTTCCACTATTTTTACGATGATGTATGCATGTGTGTATGTATGTGTGTGTGTGTATGTATGTATGTATGTGTGTATGTATGTGTATGTATGTGTGTGTGTATGTATGTGTGTGTGTGTGTGTCTCTGAGTGAGCAAGCTAGCGCCTAAACGCTTTGTTAGAATAAGCTAAAAGTTGGTACGTATATTGTAAATCACCATAGTACGAACCCTATAGATTTTGGTGAATCTAGCACTTATAGTTTTTTTTTACAGGGACACCAGGAAAAATTCTTTATCATTATGGCCCATGGGGCCAAATTTTTAAAAGTGTGATATCGTCTAAACGCGTTATTCAATTGAGCTGAAAATTTGTACACATGTTATAGGTCACCGTTGCACCAACTGTATAGATTTTGGTGAATTAACACTTACATTTTTTTTACAGGAACACAAAGAAAAATTCTTTATCATTATGGCCTATGGGACCCAATTTTTAAAAGTGCGATAGCATCTAAACGCCTTATTCAACTGAGCTGAAAATTTATATGAATATTATAAATCGCTGTTGCACTAAATATAAGCATTTTGGTGAATCTAGCATTTATAGGTTTTTACACAACGAAAAATTCTTTATCATTATGATCTATGAGCTCAAAATTCAGTAGTGTTAAATAAAACATCGTGTAATACATGGAGAAAAGTACTCAAACACTCTGTTATGGTTTTCTCTCTTTTGTTTGTTTAACAACTCCTCTTTTTTTACTTTATCTACAAAACTGTTAATTACTCAATGTTCGAAAAGTCGAGTGGAGTCACTCCAGATTTTTAAATATATAAATATAATTATTAATTTACATATAAATTATTATATAAATTATTAAATGATATAATGTTATCTTTTACAAATACACTTCAGAAACACATCAATTAAAATAAATATATTTAATTAAAGTTATTAAAAAAAAAAAAAATTAAAAATTATGCACGGATTTCGAAGTTTTTCACTATAAAGATGTAAAGCATCTTCAGGAATTACATTAGTAGGTTTCATATTAGCAGTTTAAATACATTGTAGTAGTTGTCAGTTACAGTTAAACAATCTTGAGTTGCTGAATCTTTATTAATTACCATGTTTTTATTAACTTCTACTCTTGTTTGTTTGTTTGTTTGTATGCTTGTTTGTTTGTTTGTTTGTATGCTTGTTTGTTTGTTTGTCCGGTACAAATCTTGCAATCGAATTTTAACTAACTTCCCTACCAGCTAGACATTTGAAACTTTCACAGTAGGTCAGAACCCGGTGACAACACAATACTTCGAAGTCCGATTTTCGAATTTTTGATTAGTTTTCTTATAATTAATTAAAATATAAAATATTAGCTATAATTTAATAGTTGCCAAAAAAAATTACGAGTTCATTTACTTTCGACATAAAAATAAATACGTACATTTAATTAAACGTGAACGTTAAAAAATTATAAAAATTTAAATCATGCATCTCACAAAAAATAACGTCATTATCATTTTAAAAAATTTATGCACATTGATAAGAGCTCTATATGATTCATCAGAAAATTTAAAACATAGTATAGAAAAAGTTTTTTTTTTATTATTATTATCTTATAATTATTTACAAACTATGAACATCACCATAATTATAAATAATCTGGTGTGTCACTCACACGACTTTCTCTTACCCTGAAATTTAATACTATAAATACAGGTTGCAGATTAAAAGGTAATATAACGAGTACTGTTATGTAAACCTGTGTTAAACAATTCATATTAGGCTTCTGAAGAGTTTTATATGATAATTAGTTCTTAGTGAGGGGGCTGCCGCCCCCCTCATCCCCCCGTTTCATTAATGCACCTACATTTATATAGAATTTTATTCTGTTATTAAAAAATAATTCTGTTTTAAAAAAAAATATTAAAATTATTATTTATAAAAATTATCTTTCATGATAATGCAACTTTGTTTTAAATTATCGCAGATCGATGGTTCAACCATTCGTTTTAAAGGTATTGGCGAGCTCTTTTGAAATATACCCATCATGAAAATTTACTCACCTCGAGGGGGGACTTCCCCCCCAGGGGGGAGGCGAGGCTCCTATATATACAAAAAAAAAAAAAAAAAAATACCAGTTAACTATCTCTGTTACAAAAAATATATATTCGTTTCATTTGATTTAGTGCAGTCTATAGACGTTAAACTCTACTCACCTGCAATTTCCCCCATAGACGTAATGTATTAGAATTCTCTTGATTGTCCCTGTACACGAACCATTTGCTTGATCTTAACGAAAAGCTTACAGTAGCATCCCTATACGATACACATTGAGAATACCAATTTTGAACTTTCTGCCATAATTTGTTTTTGAGATATGCTGATAACAGACAGACACACTCACAGACCATTCGCTAAAAACATGATTTTCGTATTCAGGGGACCTCAAAACGTGTAAATATAACAAAATCTCGCGTTCGAAAATTTGACCCAAAAACAATACTTTCTCTACCTTATGGGTAAGAGAAAGCAAAAATGTGAAAAGTAATTTTAGAAAGATCACCTCATCCAAGTTTTATGCCTGGCTGTATATATTGTATTTAATTTGTATATGCATACATACATACTCTAACATAAAGAAGGGAACAAAAAAAAAAAAAAAAAAAAAAAAAAACTAATTTCCATAAGACAGACTCTGGCTCAGCTATCCATCCAATATTTGTTTTCAGGAATTTTTAGCATAAGGTAACAGAGAGATTTCGGATGGTCATTCATCACGGACCAAACTATATTACCCAACATATTACGCTAATCTGTAAATCTCATTTACTTTATTCTAATCTGCTAATTAATTGTATTAGGGTTAATTTCGTATTTTAGTTACAGAACAATTTTTACTATTTCCAGTCCAGTGCAGTAATCCTCATTGTGCACATTTATATAAAATTTTGACCATTTTGTGCTTGTTTTTTTTTAAAAAAAAAGAAGTTTAATTTCGAATATTTTACGAAATTTTCAAAACAGAATACTCATAGTCTCAGTGATGTTCATACCAACATCAGAAATGATATTTTAAAAATTAAACAACACTATTACGATGACAATAATTCTCATAATGCATCTTTAGAGGAAATTTTGCCCTATTCTCGCATGAAATCTTAAATTTTAAATAACTTATGAAGTTTTTAAATTAAGAATGTTCTTGAGGGAGGGGGGAGGGGGTATAGCACCTGAACATATGCATTCTACAGAACATAAGAAGAGATAGTGTCGGTTAGAAATAAACTCTAGGAACATTTAATTAAAAACTTTCTTTTCATGTTGATCCAGAAGTATTTTTGATTCTAACAGTTAATCTTTTTTTCATATTCGTACTTTCTGGAATCGGAGACGTTTTATTTTTACTCCACCATCTGCAGTTTCACGTAATTATAGGACATTCTCTTCTTGCGTTTCGTTGTATCAGTTTAAATGTGCATAGTCTCAATATATAAGACGTGGGTCTGTATTTATTCCCACAATATGCAATATTATTCAAGAATTCATAATATTAAAATTATATATTAACCTAGCAACAAAGACAGCTGGCTCAATTATTTAACTACACAATTTTACAAACACATAATTAAGTATATTTCTAATACTATTTTTTCAGTAATAATATACGTATATAGTAACTGTATTTGAAAAATCAGAAAAAAGATAGATAGATGCAGTACATTACTATCTCCTGAATGTTTCCATGGATTATTAAATCATAGCCTCCGCGTGGCTCTGAAGCTTGGCAACAGTTGAAGCGATAGACAGCACCACCTGGTTTTGCGCGACTTTTTTATTCAACAGCCACCAAAAAATCTTACAAGTGGGATCTTGTTCTTTCACTTGACTAAGAACAGGATTCGACAAGGATTTTTTTAACAAAACAGTATTAAGTATACTTTTTTATATAGGAATTTTTGCTAATGTTCGGACACTTTTGTTACCGATTGTACATAAAAGGCAAATAGAATCGAAGAATCGTCGATTATATATATCATATATCACTTCTTAAAATTATTGGTGACAGTTGAATAAGAGACTCGTGCAATCTGTACCAGGTGGCGCTGTCTACCACTTCAATTGTTGCCAAGTTTCCAAGCCATGCGACAGGCATCTAGTTTAGGAGGCTATGATCAAATGCGTAAAGGTTACTTTGAATCAAGGTAAGTGAATTATACTTACCTTAAATATTTACATAGCATATTTACATAGCATATATATATATATCTGATAGAACAAGTGATTTAAATCTATAAATTTCCAATTGAAATAACATAGAACTCCACACTTTTTATAAAGGAGGCAGTATCTTATACTTGTATATAATGTAATATAATATACTAAATATATTTTTGTATACAGCATACTGTATATTTTATAGCATTTTAAAAATTATTTGTATGGTCCTAAGTATACAAAAATTTTATCCTTGTTAACTCGTATATATTACCGTATTCTTCCGTATTCTTTTTTTTTTTTTCAAAATAATTGGTTAAAAATAATCCTTATTAAACGCATTTATATGAAATTTTGCTCTATACTGCACATTGAAAGTTTGTAAAAAACCAGACGATAAGGCCATTTGTTGAGCGATATGCACCAAGATAGATACGGCTGTAGCTAAGGAAACGATCACCGAAATTATCCAGTTTTGTTTAAATTTTTTCAGTTTTACGTTATTTTTAACACTTGAAAATTATGTTATAAAGTTTGTACACCCTCCGAATTTATTTTCTGACATACGGGCTTGTTGATAGATATCAATTTATGTCAAGGTACAAGTTTTTTTAATGAAATTATGTACATTAGTTCTCGATTTCGATCTGACAAAAAGTTTTCGCACGTGCACCTAGACATACAAAGAGACATCAACATTTTAAAAATGGTCAAACCGTTTTCTGGACTGCTTAAAACTCGTAAATTCATGGAAAAATGAATTTTTTTTCCAAAACCAGAATTGTCTTCTTGTGATTATAAAAGGAAGTGAATAAGTAAAAAGTTCTTGGAAATATAATAAAGTTGAATGTAAACAAATTATTATTATTATTATTATTATTATTATTATTATTCTCTAACTGTTATCCAAACTGAGAGAATCGCAGCACTATATAATTCTGTATTTGTATTTTGCAAACAGTAATTTTATTGGTAAGATGAACGATTTCTTTTTAACTACCTAACTATTTTTATTATAATGTTTTAAAAGTATTAATTGTAATCTTTAAATAAAAATTTAACCCAGTCCTCCCTAGCCAGGAGAAAAAAAAAAAAAAAAAAAAAATCTGGAGTGACTCCACTCGATTTTCCGAACATGAGTAATTAACAGTTTTGCAGATAAAGTAAAGAAAGAGGAGTTGTTAAACAAACAAAAGAGAGAAAACCATAATAGAGTGTTTCAGTATTTTTCTCCAATTATTACACGATGTTTTATTTAACTCTACTGAACTTTGAGCCCATAGATCATAATCATAAAGAATTTTTCGTTGTGTCCCTGTAAAAACCTATAAATGCTAGATTCACCAAAATGCTTACAGTTAGTGCAACAGTGATTTATAATATTCATATAAATTTTCAGCTCAGTTGAATAAGGCGTTTAGATGCTATCGCACTTTTCAAAATTGGGTCCCATAGGCCATAATGATAAGGAATTTTCCTTTGTGCCCCTGTAAAAAAAAATTGTAAGTGCTAAATCCACCAAAATCTATACAGTTGGTGCAACTGTGACCTATAACATGTGTACAATTTTTTTTTTCTCAGATTAATAAGGCGTTTAGACGCTATCGCACTTTTAAAAATTTGGCCACATAGGCCATAATGATAAAGAATTTTTCTTTGTGCCCCTGTAAAAAAACTATAAGTGCAAGATTCACCAAAATCAATAGGGTTCGTAAGTAGTGTAAAAAGGGGGGTTCACCTGCACGGTGGTGGGACGGTGGGACGCCGGAGCCACGGAGCTACGATGAGGGTCAGGGTGGAGGCGCGCCACCACCCTAGACCCACCGTCCCTCCACCGTGTATCTCCGTGGCTCCGTGCGTCCCACCGTCCTACCACCCTGCAAGTGAACACCCACCTTTTTGCACTACTTTGCCACAATCTTAATCGATGGTTCTGTTGCCTTTTAATGAGAATTTTGACCATCGTGGCGGTGAATACACACTTTTTTACACTACTTTGCCACAATCTTAATCGATGGTTCTTTTGCCTTTTAATGAGAATTTTGAGGAGTTAGATTTATTTTCATAAATTTCAGACTTAGTATTTTTTCAAAATTTCAGGTACTTTTCGCTATGGAAAATATATTTCAGGGAATTTAATTTAATGAAACAAAGGTAGAAGAGTATTATATAATTAAAAACATTTAATGAATGGTATAGACTTTAAAATTTAGGTGTTGTCATTGGGAGACTAGAAACTTTTACACCGCTGACATTGAAGATTATAAGTAATTTCCGGTGGGACTTTACATTTTTGAATGACTGAAGTTAATTAACATCAGTAACAATTTATGAGTATTTTAGAAACTTAGCATTTTTAGAGATTAAAAATATATTGCGTTAAGATAATAAATAAGGAATTTAAATAGGAGTTCATACTTTTAGTGTTGTCTTGTAAATTTATATTTGGAAATTTTTACAAAATTTATAGAAACAAGATGATTCTAATACTGCATTCTAATTGGTTAATGAGTATACTTAGTATTTTAGAACTTGAAATTTAGAAATTTTTACAGATTTAACTAGAAATTTTCGTATTTTGTGGATTAACACACAGATTTAAAAACAAAACAATAATAAATAATTTAAAACATAATACTGCATTCTAATTGGTTAATGAGTATACTTAGTATTTTAGAACTTGAAATTTAGAAAATTAGAAATTTTTACAGATTTAACTAGAAATTTTCGTATTTTGTGGATTAACACACAGATTTAAAAACAAAACAATAATAAATAATTTAAAACACATATTTTTCAATAATGAATGTCATGTAATTATATGTATAATTACTTATTTTAAAACGAAAACGACATTATAAGCAATAAAGTTGTATAAACTTTATACACATCATGACTTTATGTTAACACTAAATAAGTTTCACTTTTAAAATTTCATTAAGCTCTAACTTACAAGTACTATTAATACAATCATTAAAAATTGAACGCTGAAACAAAGGTAGATGAATTTAACGAATGGTATAGACTTTGATCTTAATATCTGCGCATTACCATTCGCAGATTATAAATTAATTACAGAATTAAACAGAAATTTGCCTACGTATTTCATGGAATTTGACAAAATAAAACAAAGGGTTGTTGAGTATTATATAATTAAAAACATTGAATGTGAATGGTATAGACAAAATTACTATCATATAAATTAAACTAAATATAATAAAAATTATGTAAATTAAACTTTATATTCTCACTAAAAAAGTTTAACATTTCTTTAAACTCTATCTTACATTCGTTAAAAATTTAACAGAAGTTTTTAATCAGTTAATAAATTTTGTATATAGTTATGTTATATAAACTTAATATAATAAAAATTATATAAAACACATACTGTTATTTAAGCTCTAACTTTGAAATACTATTTTTACATTCTTTAAAAATTGAACACTCATACACTTTAAAAAATTACTATCATATAAATTAAACTAAATATAATAAAAATTATGTAAATTAAACTTTATATACTCACTAAATAAGTTTAACATTTTTTTAAAACTCTAACTTACATTCGTTAAAAATTGAGCACATGCACTTTTAAAAATTACTATCATATAATAATATTAATCTAAAAAATTGCTTACAAAGGCATAAATTATAAATAAAGAAAAAAAGAAAAAAAAAATTACTATCATATAATAATATTAATCTAAAAAAAATGCATACAAAGATATATAGTAAAGTTATAAATTAAAAAAAAAATACTATCATATAATAATATTAATTAAAAAAAAAAATTACTATTATATAATAATATAAATTAAAAAAATTACTTTCATATAATAATATAAATTTAAAAAAAATTACTTTCATATAATAATATTAATTAAAACAATGCATACAAAGATATACAGTAAAGTTATAAAATAAATAAATAAATAAAAAAATAAATAAAAATAAAATAAAAATGACTATCCTATAATAATATTAATTTAAAAATACATACAATGTTTAAAATCAACAATTAAATTTTATATATATTATAATTAACTAAACTTTATGTTGTTACTATTCAATTTATCCTAACACGAAAATCTTATAAGTACATGAATATGTTATTTAAATTAAACTTTATATTCTCACTAAATAAGTTTAACATTTATTCAAGTTTAACACAGTAATATAATTCATACTATCTTAGTTGATTTAAATGAAACAGGTCAATACTTTTAAACTTGAACTAATAAAAATAATTTCTTTTTTATCAATAATAAAAAGGATTAGTTATATTTAAAAACTATCAGTTACTAAAAGTTATTTTATATTAGACATTTCGAAATAAATTGCATAAAAATTCAATGCATCATTTTAAATGAAAATAAACAGTTTCCTTAAAAAACAGATAATACGGAATATTCTATGAGTCAGTTATCACCTGCAACGGAAAACCCCTACAGCTGATGAATCATGTGTAATCCACACTATCTCATATAAAGATTCAGTTAAAATAATTAAAACAATACAACGAATAATTAGGAAAATGCATTAATTTTTTCACAAAGCATATCATACAATGAGTTTAAACGATTATTACCTATCTATCACTTAAACGGTATTTAAATAAATAAATACATATAAAAGTAAGTTATAGTTAAACAATAAAAATTCGTTTGTGAAAGGAGTTTTATATATTGCAAAAATTAGTTTTACTCAAATAATTTCTAAACATACACAAGTTAAATGGAAACTTTTCTAGGTTTCATTTAAGCAATAATTTTCCATGTGTGAAAGTAGTTTTATTTATGCAAAATTTAGTTTTATATAAACAAAAAAGTTTATAGTGTAACAATAAAAAAAGTTTATAGTATAACAATAAAAAATTCCTTATAAGTAAATACCAATAAAAAATATTTTTTAAATTATTTTCTCTCTCTTCAATAAAACAATAAAAATTTCTTATATAACTTTCGTAAAGTTTTAATAAAATTTCTATTATAAACAAATATATTTACTAGAGTATACATATTAAGATATTACGTATAGAGTAGAGATACATATTAAGTTAAATAAATTATCAAATAGTAATAATAAATTATAAAACTTACTTAAAATTGAAGAAATTTCCCTTAGCGAAATGCAACCTTCAGTCTTGCACACAAATGCGAGAAACTGTTTTATCGCTAGACGATGACTCATACAGATAAGAATGTTGAATCATACCTATCTTAGTATAATGTTGTTAGAGTTCTGTGTTTTTACAATAATATAAAATAGTTTATAGAGATCATTTATTTAATATCAGTTGTAAACTACATTTAAATAATGCAATAAGAGTTGAACTCTGCAATTAACCTATTAAAATATTGAAATATTTTTAATTTTTTTATTTAATTTTACTTTTTTTTTTTAATTATGCTAAGAAAATAATGAGATCAAAACAGAATTATTTTACGATAAGTCGCGCTTTTTATATTTGATAAAATGTAACTATAATTTTTAATGAAAGGTTTTAAAATCACTTAATAGGATAAAATTAAAAACAGAAATCTTATTGTTTTAGTAATTATTTTCTCTAGTTATTGAACAAAGTAATAAACTATCTATAAATAATCGGATAGCAAGAGAGGTTTTTGTATAATAACTATATACTATTTTAATATATGCATTACATCGCAAGGTAAAATTTTCAACTTATTTATACGTATTGAACTATAAGTAATAAAAATTACTCATTTGCATAACCGCTAAATTTTATAAGTTGGATATATGATTTAAAAATAAAATACTAAACAATAATCCTTATGAGAGAATTGGGGTGACACTTTCACAGAAAGAAATTATCCTTTACAATAAGATTTGTATAGAATGTCTAAGTGAAAATAACTCACCGTGAATCATACTAGAATCAAACAGTTGTATTCGAATTTATTGTTTTTAGTTAATGAAACTTCTAATGAGTCAATTATTTTTACTAGCACATAAATGTAAATTTTTATATTATTCCTATATAGATAAAATTTTAAATAATTCATTAAGTGTTAAACTTTGCATTTAATCGATTAAATAAATAAAGTTTTAGTAAAATATAAGAGTAATTTTTTAATGAATGGTTTTGAAATCACTTTAACTTTATAAGAAAAAAAGTAAAAAGAGGTTTTAAAATTACTTAATAAGATAAAATTAAAAATCTTATTGTTTTTAGCAATTATTTTATCTAGTTGTAAACTATATATTATTATTTTAATATACGCCTTATACTTAAGTCAGTTTTAGAGAAAAAACCAAGAAAAAAAAATCCCAAAGGGTAGGCTGATGAGTTGGATTATTCTATTATATTTAAAGAATCCAGGTACGGAAAAACCGAAATACATTATGCGGAAAAACAGGCGGGATTTTCGGCTAAAACTCCAAAGCAGTGGACGGTAAACATAACACACCGTAAAACAACCTACTCACACGACGCCCAAACTAAGAATGAAGGGAAACGTTGAGTTGTAACACCTTATCTACTAGAGATAAGGGGGAATTCCCGGAAAAGATGACTCACCCCTGTGGATCTTCCGAGAAAGTTCGTGAAGGATCGGTGACGAGTTTGAATAATTTGCGTAACCGCTAAATTGTATAAGTGTGAATCTTTTAATGTGAGTATTATAGTAATGATAAATTTATTTCATAATCGATAACTCATTTATACATAATCAGGTTCACACCTTATATAAACAATACTATATTTAAAAGTTTTTACTATACAATAAACATTCACATATGGATATTCAGAAGGTTTAAGACCAATTAATAAAACGAGGGGCCTATAAGCGAAATGCATGAGAGTCTTTCTAAGGAATCCTATTGCATATTTAAGCAGGTTTTAGAGAAAACCGAGAAATACTCCAATCGACTAGGTTGATGAAATGGATTCGTACCCAACACTTCCCCTTTTACTATAGAATCGTTAACAAATCGTAAGATTGATGACTCATACTAGAGTCATGCAGCTGTATTGAAACTTACTGTTTTCAGTTAATGAAACTTCGAATGAGACAAATATTTTTACCCCCACGTAAATGAAAATTTGTATATTATTCCTATATGGATAAAACTTTAAATAATTCATTACAAGTGTAAACTCATACCATTAAATATTTAACTGTTGACCGTATAAGTGGATTGGTCTGTGTGGGAGTCTTTCTATATTTAAGTGAGTTTTGAAGACATCCTCGGAAAACTCCAAACAGATAGGTTGATAAGCTGGAATTAAACACAGAATCGTTTGATCTTCCAAAATCCTTGTAACAACATGTTTATGAACTTTATAAGAAAATGCTTAATACGGTTTGAGCTTAGTAGATTTTGCATGCGTTAACTATGTAACAGCGAATTAAACATCTATAGTTGTAATTTTTTTTCACTATATATTATTTAACTATATTTATACACCATGTATTGTATAATATTTCCCGGGGTAAAAGTTTAAACTGAGTAATTATTCATCAACATAAGTGTTAAATTGAATACAAAAGACAGTATATGAATAAACGGTTAGTAATGTGAAAATGCTGATTTGTAAAACATTTTGAAAGAAGTAACTCATAAATTTATTTGATATCTTTATACTTATGCATACACACGCTTAAGAGACTTATATAAAACAACACTATGATTAAAAGTTTTACTAATTTTTCAGCATACAATAAAAAATAGTAATCAATATTCATTTACAATAATTAATTTAACGTTATTAAACCAAAAAATAATTTATTTTTTGATTTGATTTAAATAATTAATATTTATATAGGGTTGTTGGTTGATGAATGTCATTCAATGAACACTTAAACAAAGGGTTTGCGGATTATAATTGAATTGTAAACGAAATGTCGTTACACGTTTTGAATGACTATCCTCCTTCATCAGGATTTAAAGGGTAGTTTCGAAAGACTATCCTGTCTTATTTATATTATTATATGAAAGTAATTTTTTTAATTTATATTATTATATAATAGTAATTTTTGTTTTTTTTTAAATTAATATTATTATATGATAGTATTTTTTTTAAATTTATAACTTTACTATATATCTTTGTATGCATTTTTTTTAGATTAATATTATTATATGATAGTAATTTTTTTTTTCTTTTTTTCTTTATTTATAATTTATGCCTTTGTAAGCAATTTTTTAGATTAATATTATTATATGATAGTAATTTTTAAAAGTGCATGTGCTCAATTTTTAACCAATGTAAGTTAGAGTTTAAAAAAAATGTTAAACTTATTTAGTGAGTATATAAAGTTTAATTTACATAATTTTTATGATATTTAGTTTAATTTATATGATAGTAATTTTTTAAAGTGTATGAGTGTTCAATTTTTAAAGAATGTAAAAATAGTATTTCAAAGTTAGAGCTTAAATAACAGTATGTGTTTTATATAATTTTTATTATATTAAGTTTATATAACATAACTATATACAAAATTTATTAACTGATTAAAAACTTCTGTTAAATTTTTAACGAATGTAAGATAGAGTTTAAAGAAATGTTAAACTTTTTTAGTGAGAATATAAAGTTTAATTTACATAATTTTTATTATATTTAGTTTAATTTATATGATAGTAATTTTGTCTATACCATTCACATTCAATGTTTTTAATTATATAATACTCAACAACCCTTTGTTTTATTTTGTCAAATTCCATGAAATACGTAGGCAAATTTCTGTTTAATTCTGTAATCAATTTATAATCTCCGAATGGTAATGCGCAGATATTAAGATCAAAGTCTATACCATTCGTTAAATTCATCTACCTTTGTTTCAGCGTTCAATTTTTAACGATTGTATTAATAGTACTTGTAAGTTAGAGCTTAATGAAATTTTAAAAGTGAAACTTATTTAGTGTTAACATAAAGTCATGATGTGTATAAAGTTTATACAACTTTATTGCTTATAATGTCGTTTTCGTTTTAAAATAACTAATTATACGTATAATTACATGACATTCATTATTGAAAAATATGTGTTTTAAATTATTTATTATTGTTTTGTTTTTAAATCTGTGTGTTAATCCACAAAATACGAAAATTTCTAGTTAAATCTGTAAAAATTTCTAATTTTCTAAATTTCAAGTTCTAAAATACTAAGTATACTCATTAACCAATTAGAATGCAGTATTATGTTTTAAATTATTTATTATTGTTTTGTTTTTAAATCTGTGTGTTAATCCACAAAATACGAAAATTTCTAGTTAAATCTGTAAAAATTTCTAAATTTCAAGTTCTAAAATACTAAGTATACTCATTAACCAATTAGAATGCAGTATTAGAATCATCTTGTTTCTATAAATTTTGTAAAAATTTCCAAATATAAATTTACAATGACAACACTAAAAGTATGAACTCCTATTTAAATTCCTTATTTATTATCTTAACGCAATATATTTTTAATCTCTAAAAATGCTAAGTTTCTAAAATACTCATAAATTGTTACTGATGTCAATTAACTTCAGTCATTCAAAAATGTAAAGTCCCACCGGAAATTACTTATAATCTTCAATGTCAGCGGTGTAAAAGTTTCTAGTCTCCCAATGACAACACCTAAATTTTAAAGTCTATACCATTCATTAAATGTTTTTAATTATATAATACTCTTCTACCTTTGTTTCATTAAATTAAATTCCCTGAAATATATTTTCCATAGCAAAAAGTACCTGAAATTTTGAAAAAATACTAAGTCTGAAATTTATGAAAATAAATCTAACTCCTCAAAATTCTCATTAAAAGGCAACAGAACCATCGATTAAGATTGTGGCAAAGTAGTGTAAAAAAGTGTGTATTCACCGCCACGATGGTCAAAATTCTCATTAAAAGGCAACAGAACCATCGATTAAGATTGTGGCAAAGTAGTGCAAAAAGGTGGGTGTTCACCTGCAATGTGGTAGGACGGTGGGACGCACGGAGCCACGGAGATACACGGTGGAGGGACGGTGGGTCTAGGGTGGTGGCGCGCCTCCACCCTGACCCTCATCGTAGCTCCGTGGCTCCGGCGTCCCACCGTCCCACCACCGTGCAGGTGAACCCCCCTTTTTACACTACTTTCGTACTATAGTGACTTGCAATATACGTATCAACTTTCAGCTTATTAGAACAAAGCGTTTAGACGCTAGCGTGTTCACTCACAGACATACACACGCACACACACACACACACACATACACACACACACACACACACATACATACACACACACACATACACCATCGTAAAAATAGTGAAAACGGACTCAGGGGACCTCGAAACGTATAGGAACTTCAAAATCTCAAATTCGGATTTTTGACATGATTACAATACTTTCCTCACTATAGTGTTCGGAAAGTAAAAAAAAAAAAAAAAAAAAAAAAAAAAAAGTGAAAAATATGCCATTATGCATTTGAAAGTACTATTATTGACGGAAAAAAAAAAAAAAAAAAAACTTTTTAAACGTATATTTTAAAAGTGTAATGCATACACTTTTTGAAACGAGAGTATATTATATATATTTTTGTGGTTATATATTAGGGCTGTACCGATTAATCGGTTCAGTTAATCGATCAATGCTTAGTCCCGATAAATTTTTTTTTAATCGAGTTAATCGTTCCGATTAATTCGATTAAAATTTTTCAAAAACCGATTAAAATTTCAAACTACGAATTAAAGTAAAATTTTTAAATGCTGTTCTTCCTACAAAATATTGCCACAACAGTAGCTGAGTGGTTCTGCGCTCAAAACTGGTAGACGGGAAGTGCCGGGTTCGATCCTAGGTCGCGCTCGTCAACCTAGACGTTCGGAGTCTTCTGTGATTTTCTGCGAAACTCGCGCAAATACGTGCTAGAACCCCTCAGAAAGACCTCCACGACGGGTACTTCCCCTATAGGTCTACGACCCTAGTGAAGTCCGTTGATCTTCATTCCAAACACCGCACGCCTACAAAATATTTTTTCACATATTCACTTTATATATTTCACATAATATCAAGCTTAGATTCCGAAAATGTCAATGTGTTCGTGTATTTAATGAATTGCTTGAAATTGTATCTTTTTTAAGAACTGTTATGTAAGTTTTGAAAATAAACATGTAGGTGTGTTTCATTCTGATCTTCCATTTTATACGAGTGAGTGTTATTTAAATATTTAATAAATATATAAGCATAATATATATTAATAATTATTAACTCACTTGATTTCGTGCGGCTTTTTTAAATGCCGTTAGAACCGTTCATTCTGTTTTCTCCAGTTAGTGCTATTGGAGAAGCTTTGGAAGAAAACTAGTTTTACAGTAAACTTGGCTGGGTTTCATATTTCACTGTTGAAGAGGAAGACAGTAAAAAGGTGACCATGTTTCAACACTTCGGTAATTTATTGTAACTCAGACAATATTATGAAATAAATTCAGTTCATAAAAAAAAATGAGCATTTTTTTTTTTTTTTTTTTTTTTATATATTATTATTATCATTTTTGTTAAGTTTAATATTTAGATACTAATTAATGATTTTTTTTTTAATTTTTTTTTTAGGACTGAGGACTATTAGTCTCAATCTGCGGATTTTTACGATACCTGTCTTAAGATAGTTGGACATTTATCGAAATCTAAAATGTATCGAAAATATAACTAAATAATTTGAAAGCAATGTTATAATTTGAAAAAAAAAAGAAATATCTTTATTAATACTTTAAAGTCCAAAGCTTTTACTCAATATCTTCATATACTGGAAAAAAAAAAAATATATATATATATATATATATATATATATATATTTAAAGGGGGCTAATGTGCAAGTTGTACCTGACGGGACTAAAGTGAAAGTTGTACCTCAAGGGACTAATGTGAAAGTTGTACCTCACGGGACTAATGTGCAAGTTGCACCGAACGAACAAACTATTTCTTTCAACGAAAATGCCTACTAACCCTGGACGATAGGTCTAATATATCGTATCCTATTATATATCGTATTTATCGTAATATAACTCAATACTTATATTTCGCTTCCTTCTTCGACTCGTTTTAATACGCATTTTTTATATGCATGAGCAGCCCCCGAAAAACAAAAACATTAAATCATTAAATTCATTTTTTACTTATTTTTATTTCATATTATTTCACGCGCACTTTTTATTTCCTAATTCAAAATTATAAAAAAAAAAAAAAAAAAAAAAAAAAAAACTTTTTCGATATCGCTTGTAACGATACTGATTATTATTAATTTTCTTTTCTTTTTCTTTCAATAATAATAATTAAAAAAAAAAAAAAAAAAAGATTTTGATGAAATTCTGGCAAAAGCAGAATTTAGTTTAGGACGGAGGACTATTAGTTTTTTTTTTTTTTTTTTTTATTCCCAATTATAACATCGCTTTCAAATTATTCAATTATATTTTCGATAACTTTTAGATTTCGATAAATGTCCAACTATCGAAAAATGATTTCGACAAATGTCCAACTATCGAAAACGACAACGTAAAAATCCCAGATTGAGACTAATAGGCCCTCAGTCCTTAAAAAAAAAAAAAAAAAAAAAATCTTTCCTGTGATCTGAAACAAATAAAATTAGAATAAAAGATAATTTAAATAATAGATGTAATTCTATGTAAGGAAGGCCCATTGGCGTTTTGGCGATTTTCTTTCACAGTTACCGGTAATATCGCCAAATTACTGTCAAGACTTTTGACTAAATTAGAAGGAAACGTATGAAAATAGTTAAAATGGTTATGTTTAAAAAGATATAGTTAAATAATAATGTATTATTAAAAATAAATATAAATAAAAATAATTTCAAACCTAAAAAAGAAAAAAAAAAAAAAAAAAGGCATGAACTACACAACATGAGTTCAAGGAAGAAGAAAAAGTTTGGTTATGGAATCCTGTTCGGTAAGAATTGCTAAAACACCTTTATCAAAACCGAAGGTGGTCCACTATGATCGGCTAGCCAAGTACCACAAGTAATGTTAATATTCAAATTAAAAAAGGTAAATATTCGTTAAATTTGTGCATGTGTAATACAAATACTTGTATATAAATATTTGTAAATATTTCTGTAAATTTTGTAAATATTTCTCACTTGATTTTGCAATCTGTATTTTTATTTTTATTTATTTATTTATTTTTAATTCTTCTTACTAAACATGTGTGAAAATTAATATATGTTGTTGATAAAGAATTTTTTTATTTTTATTTATTTATTTATTTATTTTTTAAGATCTCTATATTTTTAAACTTTTAAACTAATATTTATTATTATTATTATTAATATAATTTAATAATATAATTTAATTAAATAATATTATTAAATCGTCCTAAATATAATTTAATTTTAGACGAGAGATCTATTTTTAAAATGCATTTAATGAACATATTGTAAAAAAAAAAAAAAAAAAAAGGAAGAAAAATAGTACAGTGACATTGTTAATTTCTCTACTTTGTTATTATTTTATAACATAATGCTTTAAATTCATCATTTATTGTTACCTCTCACATGGGGTCTATTCAAAATTGGTGACGACTGTTTTCTATAATAATCTGTGAGAAATAGCCTTTTTTTTTTTTTTTTTTTTTTTATAAATTGGGAAAATAATTTTAAAACTTGAATTCCGTCAAAATAGCTTTGATAATAAAATTTATAGTATTACATAACATAAATTATTTGAATTTCCGAAAAACCTATGTATTATTTCATATGCAAGACTCCTTTTTGCCATTAAAAAAGTGTAATTGAATAAAACAAAAGAAAATTCATAAAGTTGGCTATTAAAAATTATTATGAGCTAAATATTACATACGTCAGATTTTTAACTTGGAACCAGAAGTTAACAAATTTCATATTATTATGGGAAAAAAAAGTTTCGTGATTACGTGCTTTCGAAAGATTCTTCGGAAAAAAAAAAAAAAAAAAAAAAAAAAAAAATGAATTTTTCAAGAAATTCATGAAAATAGTCCATGTCACTAAATTTCTTCAAAGGATAAACTTAACTGAACTCTTTGGCTTCCTCTCATTTGAAAAACGTTAAGCAGCAGAAAACTAATTTTCTTGTCGATCACAAAACCGATAGATCGATTTATAATTCATCAAAATTCTTCATCGTACACGTGTTTATCAAAATAGTTAAATTCTTCTATTGGCTGCACTGCTGTATTATTATTATTATTATTATTATTCCTGCCGATGAAGAGCGTTACCTTTGAAAATTATTTTTCTAGTGACGACTAATTTATCGACTAATTTATCCGATTTCTATATTATAAAGAAGCCGCATTCTTCTTTTCATTAAAATGGTCAAAGCTATTTACTATCTTCGCTGGTTTTACTCTCCTTGCTAAAGAAAATACTCTCTAAAGAGAAATAAAAGAAATTTAAAAAAAGAAACTGGCGTCCAAGCTGATTCTCTCTCTCGCACTTTCTTTCTTTTCTTTTCTTTGTATTTCACGGGGAGGGGGGGGGGGGGATAATTAAACGGGTTTTGGATTTTTAAGCAGTTACTACCTATATATTACAACAAAATAATTATGCCGAATATATGTTTTCTCTCTCTCTCTCTCAAAATTCGCTAAAATAATCCTTCAATCTTTTTTTTTTCTTTTTTGTAAGATTATTGTGATAAAGTAAGGGAAAGGGGGGGGGGGTACTATAACACAAATGATGAGAAATTAATAAGGTTTTTAAGGAAAGTAAAAGTCATATAAGCAATCAGAAAAACTGTCTCTCTCTCTCTCTCTCTCTCTCATAAACAATGCGTTCCCACTAATTAAAACAAGGAAAATCACAACTTGGTTACGATTTAAAAAAATTTCCTATTCGCAAAAGGTTTAAAAAAAAATCCTTGAAACCTATATATATATATACATATATTGGTAAAGAATATAAATAATTTCTGTGTAAAATTCCTTTCTTTTTTTCAGTGTAGTAGTAACGTTACTGTTACAGACATTACTGAAATAGCCTTGGAAAAGGTAAAATTATACTAAACTATATTTTAATAAATAATGTGCTTTCACTAAAGCACATTATTTATTAAAATAATTTTACTGTTCAGTTTCTGTTAAAAAAAAAAAAAAAAAAAAAAAAAAACAGGTTTGTCTTTGGAAAGTACATTTTAATGAAATGAATTCAGAAATAAAAAAATTGCCAAAAAGTTCAAGTAACACTGAATAAGCAACAGTTAAAGTTCTGTTTTCTGTTTAAATAACTCATTAAAAAAAAAAAAAAATCATGGAAATCATTAGTTATTATGGAATCATTTTATTTCGATATTTACACCCCGCGAGAATACAAAGGGTTTTTAATTTGATTTTTCATAAAATAGCATTATCTAAATTGTGCTTATCATTTATTATTATCATAAAATAACACTTTTCCCGGACTCATTTCTGTTTTACGACTCATTTAGAAAAATTTTAGGACTAAAATTTTTCTAATTTAAGACTACGTACCGCGACAGATAGGAACAAAGGTTTTTTTTTTTTTTTTTTTTTTTTTTTTTTTTTTTTTAATTTTTGAATATGATTATTTTGAATATGAATATTTTGAATATGATTCAGATATTTAATATATTTTTGATATGATAATATTTTGTTATGATAATAAATCAGCACAATTTAGATAATGTTATTTTATGAAAAATTAAAAAAAAAAAAAAAAAAAACCCTTTGTTCCTATCTTTTTATCGCGGAGTGTAGTCTTAAATTAGAAAAATTTTAGTCTTAAAATTTTTCTAAATTAGTCCTAAAACAAAAATGAGTCCGGGAATAGTGTTACTTTATGATAATAATAAATGATAAGCACAATTTAGATAATGTTATTTTATGAAAAAATCAAAGTAAAAACCCTTTGTACCTATCTTTTTGTCGCGGGGTGTACTTTATTTTTTTCATTTCTTTGTTTATATATTGCGGGACGTGGGGACGCATGTTAAACATATTTTCTGTTATAAGAAATAAATGTTCTTTTTAAAAACTTAATTGAATGTTTCCTTCAAATATCTTAGATTTTAAACAAATATTTATTTATGTGATGTCTAATATTTTAAGACCAATAATACACGTTATCCCTTCTTTCCCCACTCACATCTTTCCCTCCCAACAACCTTCAAAATTCATTATAATTCATTTACTGTAAAAAAGGAATAAACAATACTTGGTTTATTATTATTATTATTTAGAAAAAAAGAAACAAAGAAAGGATTAAAAAAAAAATAATAATAAAAACACTATTTAAAAATATTTAGTATTAAAAAAAATAAATAAACTAATAAAACTTACAGAATATATTCTCCAATCAATACTTATTTCACTTTTTTTTTTTTTTTTTTTTTCGTTGTTTATTTTTTTATTTCAATTTACAATTTATTTATTTTCTTTTCTTTGTTCCCTACCAGTATGGAACATTTTAATAATTTTAATATACATCCGCTATCATATATGTTATATAGTATAACTTATTATTATTATTAATTGTGATACATAATCATTCGAAAACTTTCATTTATAACTTGTCATGTGTCACTTTTTTTTTTTTTTTTCTCCCAAGGTTTATTTTACGAATATCATAATTTAGTTCACTCACGCAGCTAAAAGTAAATAAATAAATGTCAAATTTATTTGAAACAATATTAATTATTTTACACAGAATTATAAAATGTAACAACGGAAGCTAACGATCTCTTTGCATGTACCTAAGAACATTCATGCACGCATTTGGAAAAAAAAAGAAAGAAAGGGCAAAAAAAATTAAAATTGAAAACATTCTCTTTTACTTAATTCACACTCTCCTGCACAAAACTGTTAAAAACTAACCCAGACCGGCATCTAACAAGGTCATTGTGTCATCTTTTAACACAGCATCTGTCACACTAAGTAGCTCGTTCTGATAGGTTCTCTTTGTTCCGTGACGTTAAAATCACTCTATAACATCCTCATCACACGAAAAAAGTAAAAGCAAAACTGTACAAAAGCTTGATTGAAAACGAAACACGTGAAAGAAGATGACGAAGAGCAACGTGCTTCCCGAGTGGCTCCGCCCTTTTCATCTTTCAGGGCGTGAATTCGTCGCTATTGGTTACCGGCATCGTGTGGGCGCGGTCAATCGCGACGCTTCCGTAGCATCCATGGCCGCCATGTCAGAAGTGAAGTTTTAATGCAATTAAGCAGCACCCATGGACTCAAGGCTATATGCCTCGGGGCCTATGGTCGGAGCCTTGCCCATAGCTCCTTACAGCCTTCCCCTGGGTCATCCGTACGCTCACTTGAGGCCCGGAGTACCTCAGTCGTACAGTATTGAAGGTATACTTGGGGTACAGCCTCCGTTTGTAGCAAGTGTACCAGAAACACCAGCGGTACACCGTGTACCACCACAGAAAGTTTCTGTATCGGCAGCGTCAAAGCAGCCAGCTTCGCCACCAAAAAAGAGTAAGTACTTATTTTTTTTATATAATTAAAGTCGTAAAAACTAAATATTCTAAATTATTTATAGTATGCAATTTAAGGGTACGAAAAAATTAATCTTGAAACACAACAGAAATCAGTTACTTTTTAAATTATTTTTTAAAAGAGGGGAAATTTCTTAACTGACAGACCTGCAAGAATATTTTTCAGACACGTATGTTACTCTACAAAAGGAAAATAAATAGCACTAACGCATGATATGATTCCCATGTAAAGTTTCCATATACATCTGAAAATATGTTTTATCCACCCTGATGAAGGGAGGTATTAATTAATTACACTCGAAACTATAGTTAGGTCGAACTATACTTCATATAAACTTTTAAACTACTGTCTAACTATATAACTATACCATTAAAAACTCATTTGGCATGAAAGATTTATTTGGGTAATTTTGAGGTTTTTTTTTTTTTTTTTTTTTTTTTTTTGTTATTATTTTCAAAATAAGTGAAATAATAATTATAAAAAAATATTTGTAGGCAGAAAAAAATATTTTGCCAGTGTTAGTATTTTATCATATCAGATTAAAACTTAAAATAAATAAATAAATAAATAACAGTGTTAAATATACAATAAAAAACATTTCCAATAACTTTATTCTTGTCCCTTAATAATTTGTTATACAAGCTTCAATTAAATATTTGTTGAAGTGATTTTACTTTTAACAGTCGAAATTGTTTGTCTAAAATTGATCACATTGATTATATAATTTGTTGATAACATTCAAAATTTGGTAAATTGATTACTGAGGGAAAAAGAACATCTCTCATAGCTTTTCTTCTCTCTCTCCCTCTTTCTTTTTTCCTTTTAACAAACGGGAAATAAACATTTATCTGAATTTTGTTTAGCAAAGAGTAAATATGCTTCATGCGTAAAAGTAAAAATTATTTTTGTTTCGAAAGCAAAATATTTTTTTGTAGAAAATATGTGTATAATAAATAATTATTATAGAAATTTCCCAGAAGATGACCATTGATAATTTATTTATTTATTTTTTATAAATTTAAATTTATTTTATATAAAAATCAATATAATTTGTATAATATTTTTAATATTCATATTCATTGTGTCTGTAGCTCACTGTGCACTGTTAAAAATTTCTGTAAATTTAATGTAAATATTTATTCAGAGTCTTTGTAAATTTACAGTAATTCTTAGTTAAAAGTGAATAATCGAGATTTTCAATCTTTAGTCTGTATTTTTACTTAATTTTATTATTTAATTTTTTAATTCAAATAAAAAATGACTGTTTCTACTTTAGAAAAAGCATTCTAAGTCCGAAATATATTCTCACCAATAATTAATTAGATTAATATTAGCTATTAAAGTGAATGTATAAAATAAGGTTTTTTAACATCTTCGTTTATTTTTCTCTGTAATTTTATGTAAGACTTAAGATAATACATTACACAAAGTTTTCTGTTGAAATTTTTAACAGTGTGTGTTTATTTTTAACCCCAGTCTGACATCTGTTTGAGGTTTGACTCTTACTTCAGTCAAAATAATAATTAACTATAAATGAATATAACGTAAACATAACTATTCTTATTATAATAATTAATGCATGGTACATTATTTACTTAATAATTGAATAAATAAACAGACAGATAGTTCCAAAATAATTTTTAAGCTTTTTATTATTATTATTATTAAACTTTACCCGTCATTTACTTATACTAAAGAAAATCTCTTATAATTCTATATTTTACGTAAGTATTGCAAACCTGGAGAAAAATAAGTGCATAAATGTAAAATTAAATGTTTTTTCTGCAGAAGAAAATCAATAACATAATTATTCTATGGACTGATAATAGGATATATATGGATTTATAGTGTTATTACAAAAAAGAAAATTATATTATACTTATATAACGCAGGTACTTAAAACAATACATATTAATATATAAAGCATTTAAAAATAAATAAAAATAAATAAATATTGTATAATTGTTACTGAATTTACATTTAGTATGTACAATAGTACAATATCTAGTATTTAAAGTGTATAATATTTGTTTATGTATATATACAGTAAAACCTCTCTAAGTTGGACACCTACGGTTCCAAGAAAAGTGACCAACTTAGAGAGGTGTCCAAATTATAGGGGTTAGACATAATGTTAATGGATACATTCCGTTCCGAGAAAAAGCGTCCAACTTGAGAGGTTTCACTGTATATATATATATATATATATATATATAAGTATTATTGAGTGAATAAGCACTAATATTAAATCACAGATTAATTACCGTAATTTCTGGTAGATAACCCGCAGGTAAGATGTGTCATTTCTCCACCAGAAATTTTATTTAATAGAGAAGTCTATACTTTTTAGAAGGAAGAGCTCATAAAAATATAGATTTATTTATCAATTGAAATTTCTGGTGCAAAACTGGGTTATATAACCTGCGGGGTATCTACAAGAAATTACGGTAAGTGAAACAAGAAGTGCAATGCTGTTTATTATTATTATTATTATTATTATTATTATTATAAGGATAGTCTACTTTGGTAATAATCTAAAGATCTTACAAAATTACAAATTTAAAAAAAAATTCTAAAACAGTTAAATTAAGCCATGAGTTTTTTTTTATTTAGCTTATCTTATGTAGACTTTCTGTCATTCTTCTTGGCAACACTGAATAGTTTCGTAAATTAGGAGCTATGAATCTGCTACCACTGACATGAAATAATAACATATATAAAATCTTATATTAAAATTTATTTTTTTTATTTTGAAAATTGATTTCAAGTATCTTAATCATATAAAATATGTTAGTAAATATTTTGCATTCAAAAATTTTGTTTATGTGTTAAATTGTTTAAGAAAGATATTAATAATGAAGGAGTAGCAAAGAGTATTTCTTATATTCCGGTATTTCCAGAGGTACTTTTAATAGTGCCATTTACATTTTTTTTTTTTTTTTTTTTTTTTTTTTTTTTTGTATGAAATGTGTAATATATATCTATATATTTATATTTGTATTATTTGTTTATAAATGTAGTTTAAAATTCGCTTTTTTAGGGAAAAATGTTAAATTTTAAAATCACGCCAAATTAAAGTGTTAATTTAGTTTAATAGTTTTAAGTGTTAATAAAGTGTTAATTTAGTTTAATAGTTAGTAGTTTTTAATTCAGTTAACACAAAACATTTAAAGAAAAATAGTCATTACCTTATATCGTGCTTTAAATTGTGCTTAAATAATTGCTGGTTGAGATAATTTGCATAACAAATTGAAACAATACCATACAGAAGGAAATAAAAAAATATAATTAAATTTTCACAGAAATATTTTTTGAATATGAAAAACATTTTTCTTTTCCATTTCATCTTTACCAATTATTAAATTTTATTCCACGAGTTAAAAAAAAAAAAAAAAAAAAAAGTGGAAATTTTAAAATATCTATTTTTATTCTTCTCCTTCCCTACTTTTTTTCTCCTACATACTAGATACTACTTATTTGTTTAAAAATTAAATGCCACATTTCTTTCTTTCTTTCTTTCTTTTATTTTCTTTCTTTTATTATTTATTTATTTTTTAAACTTTATAAGGGGTTTCCAAAATAGAACCTCATGCCAGTAATAAAAGAAAAGTAAGACATTTAATAATTTGTACATATTAGAAGGTTAATTAAAAAGTTTAACACCTAAAAATTTTTATTTTGAAAATGCTTATGTAATGTAAATTTCATGCAATTGGTAAAAGGGAAGACAGACATTTAATAAGTTGATATGTGTGGTCGATATTATGAAAATTTATGTTTATGCAATTTATGTGTGTATCGGACCACAGGTGATTCTTCTCTTGTCTAATTTCTTCGATTTTTCAGCTGTCTATATCTCAGCATCTATTGATTAAAATTGCATCAAAGTGCATAGGTAAAATCTTTATTGTAGAAGGTTATATTTATTAATTTTTTATGCGCGTTAATCGGTATGTAAGTGCTGTTAAATATAAAATAATGTTAAAGAAAATTTTTTATGGTTACAGGAAACTAGATTTAGTTTTGCGTTTTGGGGGGTTGGGGGGGAGAGAGATGATTATCACTGGACCAAATTTCTTTATGTCAAATAACATTAAAAGTTCTACAATTGAAATTATTTCCTACAGGCATATTAAAAAAGAAATTATATACTTAAATAATTTTTCATCTTGATAGATTCACTCTTGTAAAATTAATTTTTTTTTTTTTTTTTTTAAATTAAAAACACATAATAATTAAATAAATTGTTAGCGGGTTTTTTTTTTAATAGAAGCATTTTTGTTATTTTCAGCAACACAGCATTCCGCAGGAATTTTTATACATTTTATATTTTGTAATGTTTATTATTATTATTATAATTATATACAAAATTGTGCATTGTTTAATTTTTCAGTACTAAATGTTCAACGATTACACCGTTATCACAAAATATTTTTTGCACTAAATAACAAATGAATGATTGGGTATGAATCTATGAATGATTGGGTATTTTAATCACAAACCGCAAATGAAATCCCAGGAATCAGTATCAGAAAATATGTATACCTCAATTTATTTTAATAGAAAAAAGTGCATTAAAACAACCAGACGTTAAAAAAAAAATTAATGATTAACGGTAATTAAAAAATATTATCATAATATGTCATCACAACAATTCATTTCCTTAAAATTAATATACTCTGAATTTTATATAGACACCATATAAAAGTATAAAATTAATAATAAAAAATTAATTTAAATCATATTTTAACAAAAATGTCATTAACATATATGTCATCATATTATTATTATTTTTTTAAATAATAATACTTAAAGAAATACATTATTATTATTATTATTATTATTATTATTAGTTTTTTTTTTTTTTTTTTTTTTTGAAAATTAAAAGAAATCTAACTTGCATCATAACTTTAAAATTTTCAAATATATTTTCTAAGCAATGCACGTTTTTTTCTTTTTTTCTTTTTTTTTTTTTTATTTATCTTTCCGTTACCAATAAGTATTGCAAATAAATTTAATTTTCTCCATTAAATGTAAAAATATTACGTTTTTCTGTCCATATACAACTCAACTTTTAATTTGTTTTGCTGATTCTTGCTCGCGAACGAAAATTCTAATTAATAAATATTAATTCGTAAAATGTTTTTATTATTATTATTAATATTTCTATTACTTTTTATGCGATCATTTAATTTCATATCTAATCACTTATGTAAATTTAAAATAATACTTCATTAATTTATAAAACGATGACACACTACAAATTAATGCTGCTTAAAAAAATAAATAAATAAAATAAATAAATAACTTTAGCAGATAAATTTAAAACGTTCTTAGATATCAAAGTACTATTTAATTAACAAGAAAAAAACCACTCATTAAATGTAATTAGATAGCGATTAGTAAGTGAAAACAGATGTCTTAAAAGTAATAAATGTAATTGATTAGTTTTTATTTTTTAAAAGGAGATTTGTCTCTTTCGAGTGGTCTGACAGGTTATATCTCTAAAGAGATTGAAGAGTCTAATTCGTAAGGTTGTTTTCACAGTTTAGTTTTTAATAATTGCATGGGTGATGTATCTCTCTCTGTCTACTTTTTTATCTTTGAGTTCTCGTTAATGGCCCAAATAACAGGGGGTCATTTTACGAACGGAAATGGCCACTGTTAATAGCCATTACAGAGCAAAAAATATGCTCATTTAGAAATCGATTGATAATGAATTTAAATGTGAGGTCGAGAAAGTGTATCCCGTAAGAGAGAGCTAAATATAATTTCTTTCTTCCTTTCTTTTTTTAAATCTCTAAAAGTATTTAGGACAGCATTCTTTCTTCCGATATATATATATATATATATATATACATTTTAAATACATTTGAATACATTTATACTAAAAGGGAATGGTATTTTTATCATTAAAAAAAATTAAAAAACTTTTATGAGATTTTTTTTTTATAAATTATAACAAAGAATGTTTTTTGAAGACATTGCAAGCTTATTTGTCTTTTAATTATGGTATATATGCATGTGGGGTGTGCGCCTGTATGTATATTACTATAAAAAAATATATACATATATATACATGCTTTTCCTCTTTCCGAATGAGTGATTTTTTTTTTTTTCTTTTTCTTTAATGATCATTTTAACAATTATTTACAGTGATATTACAATTCCTCTTTCTAGTCTTTACAACTAAAAGAATCAACTTAAATATGGGGAGAGTGGGGATGAATGGGACATTTTTCATGTTTTTATTAATAACGTTCACCATATGTAATTCAGAATTTTGTAACATTGCTCATAAGCACACTTCAGTAATCAGTTAAAAATAAACATACTAACTTTAATAAAAAATTACCATTTTTAATTAATAATCATTTTTTTTTTTACTTTCTTCTATATGTAATATAGAGAAAGTATTGGATTCGTAAAAATTTTCGACCTCGGGTTTTTGATGAATTTACATGTTTTGAGAGCTGTAGAACACGATTTGACCATTTTTAGAAAATGTCTGTCTGTCTGTCTGTGTGTGTGTGTGTGTGTGTGACAAAATTTTGTGGCAACTGTATCTCAAGAACTACTGCACAGAATTTCATACAAATTGGTATGTAGTTGTACCTTGACATAAATTAGTGCCTATCAACTTTTGGTAAAAATTGTCTTACAGGTTGCGTTGCCATCCCGCTTTTTCTAAATTTTTAACATGGTGATATAGGACAAAATTTTGTATAAATGTGCATAAAGAGAATTATTTTTTAGTAATCATTATGAAATTTACGAGAATTATTTAAAATAGAGATAGTCAACTGGGAAAAAAATTTTGTATGCGTAGGAGCCTCGCCACCCCCCGTGGGGGGGAAGTCCCCCCTCGAGGGGAGTAAATTTTCAAGATGGGTATCTTTCGAAAGGTCTCGTCAATACCTTTAAAACGAATGGTTGAACTATAAATCTGTGATAATTTAAAACAAAGTTATCGTTTTTTTTTACTTTTAACAAAAAAAAACAGAAAAAAATCTTTTTTTTTTTTTTTTTTTTTTAACGAAATTTAACCAGACTTGGTATTTAGTTGGCCCCTGACATAAACTGAGGCTGATTAGATTTGGGGATCAATCGCTCAACAGGTGGCGCTGTGATCGTATTTTTTTCTAAATTTTTAACATGGCAGTATAGGAAAAAATTTCGTATAAATGTACATAATGAGAGTTATTCTTTACCTGTGATTGTGAAATTAATATGAATTATTGATAATAGTAGTAGTTAATTAGGGAAAAAATTTGGGGCATCGCTTCCCCCCTCCCCTAGGGGGAAGTACCCCCCCCGGGGGGTGTAAATTTTCAAGATCGGTATCTTTCGAAAGGTCTCGTCAATACCTTTAAAACGAATGGTTGAACTATAAATATGTGGTAATTTAAAACAAAGTTATCGATTTTTTTTACTTTTAACGAAAAAAAAAAATGACAAAAAATCTTTTTTTTTTTTTTTTTTTTTTTAATATTGTTACTGCGTGAATTTGTATAGGAAAATATAGAAGAAAGTCTTGTGGTGGCCACAACATACTAGTTTTTCTTTGCCACTGTACGTATCTTCATACTATTGAATGGATTAAAGTTTATGCAGTTTTTCTTTATAAATTTTCCTGCGGTACTGTAACCCGTAAAGCTTGTAGTTGTGTGAATTGTTACCTGAATGAATTGCATACATGTATGTATGTATGCACGTACTGTAAACTGTATACTCTATAGTTATGAAGCAAATGTATAAGTGTACTTTATTTATTACAAAGCGTACATCTTTGTGTACAGACAGACTAGCAGATTTAAAAATTTAAGAATATTTTATGTTAGTCACCCCAGAAGTTAGTGCTCAAGACTAGAAAATTATGAATAATATCCGGTGGCTACCAGAGTTAAAAATGTAAACACCTTTGAACTTTTGGTAGCCACTTTTAGATATAAGTATATACGCAGCACAAAAGCTAATTAACTCATTCTCTGTTAGTGATATTAAATAGCTAAAAGCTCTTCGCCCCAAGAAAATATTATACTCAACAAAAACAATTGGATTCAATAGAGATACAGTCGGTATCAAAAGTATCCGAACACTAGCAAAAATTCCTATATAAAAAAAAAAGTAGATTTAATACTGTTTTGTTAAATAAATCCTTGTCGAATCATGTTCTTAACTTAGAACATGATTCGACAAGGATTTATTTAACAAAACAGTATTAACTCTACTTTTTACTTTCTTCTATACTCAATAGAATAATTCGTAAAAATTTTCGATCTCGGGTTTTTGATGGATTTACACGTTTTGAGAGCTGTAGAACACGATTTGATCATATTTGGAAAATGTCTGTCTGTCTGTGTGTGTGTGTGTGTGTGAGACAAAATTTTGTGGAAACTGTATCTCAGGAAATACTGCACAGAATTTCATACAAATTGGTATGTAGTTGCACCTTGACATAAATTAGTGCCTATCAACTTTTGGTAAAAATTGTCTCACAGGTTGTGTTGCCATCCCGCATTTTCTGAATTTTTAACATGGTGGTATAGGACAAAATTTTGTATAAATGTGCATAAAGAGAATTATTTTTTAGTAATCATTATGAAATCTACAAGAATTATTTATAATAGAGATAATCAACTGGGAATTTTTTTTTGCATGTGTTGGAGCCTCGCCCCTCCCCCCCCTGGCCCCCCTCGAGCGGAGTAAATTTTCATGATGGGTATCTTTCAAAAGAGCTCGCCCATACTGTTAATAGCCATTACAGAGCAAAAAATATGCTCATTTAGAAATCGATTGATAATGAATTTAAATGTGAGGTCGAGAAAGTGTATCCCGTGAGAGAGAGCTAAATATAATTTCTTTCTTCCTTTCTTTTTTTAAATCTCTAAAAGTATTTAGGACAGCATTCTTTCTTCCGATATATATATATATATATACATTTTAAATACATTTGAATACATTTATACTAAAAGGGAATGGTATTTTTATCATTAAAAAAAATTAAAAAACTTTTATGAGATTTTTTTTTATAAATTATAACAAAGAATGTTTTTTGAAGACATTGCAAGCTTATTTGTCTTTTAATTATGGTATATATGCATGTGGGGTGTGCGCCTGTATGTATATTACTATAAAAAAATATATACATATATATACATGCTTTTGCTCTTTCCGAATGAGTGATTTTTTTTTTTTCTTTTTCTTTAATGATCATTTTAACAATTATTTACAGTGATATTACAATTCCTCTTTCTAGTCTTTACAACTAAAAGAATCAACTTAAATATGGGGAGAGTGGGGATGAATGGGACATTTTTCATGTTTTTATTAATAACGTTCACCATATGTAATTCAGAATTTTGTAACATTGCTCATAAGCACACTTCAGTAATCAGTTAAAAATAAACATACTAACTTTAATAAAAAATTACCATTTTTAATTAATAATCATTTTTTTTTTTTACTTTCTTCTATATGTAATATAGAGAAAGTATTGGATTCGTAAAAATTTTCGACCTCGGGTTTTTGATGAATTTACATGTTTTGAGAGCTGTAGAACACGATTTGACCATTTTTAGAAAATGTCTGTCTGTCTGTCTGTGTGTGTGTGTGTGTGTGTGTGTGTGTGTGTGACAAAATTTTGTGGCAACTGTATCTCAAGAACTACTGCACAGAATTTCATACAAATTGGTATGTAGTTGTACCTTGACATAAATTAGTGCCTATCAACTTTTGGTAAAAATTGTCTTACAGGTTGCGTTGCCATCCCGCTTTTTCTAAATTTTTAACATGGTGATATAGGACAAAATTTTGTATAAATGTGCATAAAGAGAATTATTTTTTAGTAATCATTATGAAATTTACGAGAATTATTTAAAATAGAGATAGTCAACTGGGAAAAAAATGTTGTATGCGTAGGAGCCTCGCCACCCCCCGTGGGGGGGAAGTCCCCCCTCGAGGGGAGTAAATTTTCAAGATGGGTATCTTTCGAAAGGTCTCGTCAATACCTTTAAAACGAATGGTTGAACTATAAATCTGTGATAATTTATAACAAAGTTATCGATTTTTTTTACTTTTAACAAAAAAAAACAGAAAAAAATCTTTTTTTTTTTTTTTTTTTTTTAACGAAATTTAACCAGACTTGGTATTTAGTTGGCCCCTGACATAAACTGAGGCTGATTAGATTTGGGGATCAATCGCTCAACAGGTGGCGCTGTGATCGTATTTTTTTCTAAATTTTTAACATGGCAGTATAGGAAAAAATTTCGTATAAATGTACATAATGAGAGTTATTCTTAACCTGTGATTGTGAAATTAATATGAATTATTGATAATAGTAGTAGTTAATTAGGGAAAAAATTTGGGGCATCGCTTCCCCCCTCCCCTAGGGGGAAGTACCCCCCCCCCCCCGGGGGGGTGTAAATTTTCAAGATCGGTATCTTTCGAAAGGTCTCGTCAATACCTTTAAAACGAATGGTTGAACTATAAATATGTGGTAATTTAAAACAAAGTTATCGATTTTTTTTACTTTTAACGAAAAAAAAAAATGACAAAAAATCTTTTTTTTTTTTTTTTTTTTTTTAATATTGTTACTGCGTGAATTTGTATAGGAAAATATAGAAGAAAGTCTTGTGGTGGCCACAACATACTAGTTTTTCTTTGCCACTGTACGTATCTTCATACTATTGAATGGATTAAAGTTTATGCAGTTTTTCTTTATAAATTTTCCTGCGGTACTGTAACCCGTAAAGCTTGTAGTTGTGTGAATTGTTACCTGAATGAATTGCATACATGTATGTATGTATGCACGTACTGTAAACTGTATACTCTATAGTTATGAAGCAAATGTATAAGTGTACTTTATTTATTACAAAGCGTACATCTTTGTGTACAGACAGACTAGCAGATTTAAAAATTTAAGAATATTTTATGTTAGTCACCCCAGAAGTTAGTGCTCAAGACTAGAAAATTATGAATAATATCCGGTGGCTACCAGAGTTAAAAATGTAAACACCTTTGAACTTTTGGTAGCCACTTTTAGATATAAGTATATACGCAGCACAAAAGCTAATTAACTCATTCTCTGTTAGTGATATTAAATAGCTAAAAGCTCTTCGCCCCAAGAAAATATTATACTCAACAAAAACAATTGGATTCAATAGAGATACAGTCGGTATCAAAAGTATCCGAACACTAGCAAAAATTCCTATATAAAAAAAAAAGTAGATTTAATACTGTTTTGTTAAATAAATCCTTGTCGAATCATGTTCTTAACTTAGAACATGATTCGACAAGGATTTATTTAACAAAACAGTATTAACTCTACTTTTTACTTTCTTCTATACTCAATAGAATAATTCGTAAAAATTTTCGATCTCGGGTTTTTGATGGATTTACACGTTTTGAGAGCTGTAGAACACGATTTGATCATATTTGGAAAATGTCTGTCTGTCTGTGTGTGTGTGTGTGTGTGAGACAAAATTTTGTGGAAACTGTATCTCAGGAAATACTGCACAGAATTTCATACAAATTGGTATGTAGTTGCACCTTGACATAAATTAGTGCCTATCAACTTTTGGTAAAAATTGTCTCACAGGTTGTGTTGCCATCCCGCATTTTCTGAATTTTTAACATGGTGGTATAGGACAAAATTTTGTATAAATGTGCATAAAGAGAATTATTTTTTAGTAATCATTATGAAATCTACAAGAATTATTTATAATAGAGATAATCAACTGGGAATTTTTTTTTGCATGTGTTGGAGCCTCGCCCTCCCCCCTGGCCCCCCTCGAGCGGAGTAAATTTTCATGATGGGTATCTTTCAAAAGAGCTCGCCCATACCTTTAAAACAAATGGCTGAACCATCGATCTGCGATGATTTAAAATAAAGTTATCTATCTTTTTCTTTTTCAACAAATAATAATAATAATAATAATAATAATAATATTGACAATAAAACTGACTTTATTTTTTTATTTTTTTTTATTTACTGTTATACTACTTCTCTAATATGGAAATCGTCTGCATTATCATGAAAGGTAATTTTTTAAAATAATAATTTTAATAAATTACATTTACTGAGTGAATTTGTATAGGAAAATATAGAAGAAAGTCATGTGGTGGCCACAACATACTAGTTTTTACATGCATGTGCATTGTCCTATTCATCCCCACATGTGGAGATGAATGGGACAGGACTGGAGTTAAGAAAGAAAAGAAAACAAAATGGAAAGTAAACAAATTTTTAAAGTTAAATTGGTTTATGCGATTTTATTACACACTATGAATTTACTGAAATTAAAAAAAACTGATGTATTGACTCAAATTAACATCGAAAGGCAAAAGTCCTTTGGTTCGCACAGTTCCTAGTGCTCTAGGCTTTGGTAATTTAATCTAATAAGATTTAATCTAAAAATAAATAAATAAATAAGACACTAGAAAGATATAAATCATTATAATAGAGTACAAATTATCCAGATAAATTTTTGTTTCCGACTGATCGGGTAAAATAAGCATTCTGTTTTGTATTACATTAATAATCATCAGAATTTATTTAATTAGCTTGATTGAAATTGTGATTTTAATCAAATTATTATTAGTTTTTTTTTTTTTTTTTTAAATCATTGATATTATTGATTCAAGTTGCATTGAATATTCTAACTTATAATTTTTTAATCAGAATTATTATAAACAAAAATCGGAACAATTAATTTCAATCTATTTTTCTCTAAATCCATGCTATTTTTATAATGCCATGTTATAACTACTGAGCTACAGGTTATTAAAATATTGAAAATCTATTTACGATTTGTTTTAATATCATTCTTGTGTACAATTTTAAATTAGCACATAGTGGGGAATGTCCCATTCATCCCCACCTCCACATGATCATATAAAACAGGAAATATGTTTAATAAACAATTGTCAATATTCTTCTTGAATATCTATCATAAACACAATAAAAGATTACGCCTTTTCATCGGGCATTAGCTTTAAGCAAATGGGTAATTTCTTGACTACTACCTAATTGAATCAGTAAAAGGTACTTTAGCAGCAGAAAATGGCACTTTAATTTTTTTCTGCCCTTCTATAGATAGCACAATTCTGAAACTACACTTGATGAATGACCTCAGTACTGCCATATATCAGAAAAATTGTCAAGTTTCTGGTGCATGCAAAACATAAAAATTTTGCTACTGTCCCATTCATCCCCACTCTACCCTGTTTTTATATATATATACATATAAATTTTATTATTAACATCTTTTAGCAGCATAGAGATTTTTAGAAAAAATGCACTTTATAAGATCTATATGAAAATGATCAGGAATTTAATGAATCTAAATGAAGAATTGCAGCTGTTGGGAAACGTGAGACCAAAATTATAAGCTATAGGTATGGCATACAATTTTAAAGTGTAGTATCAATTTTACAGTGCATAGGAAAATAAATCAAGCGATAAAAAGATTTCTTTAAATACAGGGGGAACCTAACCTTTGTAAAGACTAATTTTGTTGCTGCATTTTTTTTTTTTTTTTTAGTCAGTATACAAAATTTTTCTTGGCACTATTAAAATGATTAAAAACATTCCTTTTACACAATAACAATATTTTATTATAATATTTTTAAAATATTTTTAATATTATTTAGTTTTTTGAATATTTAATTTCTTTCAAATATAAAAAAAATATATATATTTATTTAGTTTGTCAAATATTTTTTTTTGTAAATAATTAGCTTTTTTTTTTTTTTTTTTTTTTTTTTTTAAATATTATTTTGTTAAAATATTTTTTAAATATTTGAAATAACATTTTAAAATAGTATATACCGTCACAAATCCGATGTCAGGAAATAACTGAAATTGAGAAATTTTACTTTTAGGAAAGTATAATGAAACCCGAACTAAAAGTTTTTCACAACAGGATAAGTTTGTTATAGAACAATAAAATTTTTACTGAAATTTGATTTGTTTATTATTATAGTTTATTTAATTTATTCCTTATAGTTTTCCTAATATTTTGCTATTTGGGGGTAAATATATATATATATATGCACACACACACACACACACACACACATATATATATATATATACACAGAATAAACGGAAAAAGGTATGGGGCAATTACTTATCCGCTTATCTAGACTTCTTCCGTAGGATTTCGAAGCAGAATTACTTGTACACTGAAAAAAAATACGCTACTTTTTACATTAAAATGTGCTGGCAAAAATAGTTCCTAGCACATTCTGCTGCAAAATAATTTACAGCAGAATTATCTACAAAGAAGACTATTTTTTCCCATTTGTTTATTAACTCGCTCTCTTGTTTGACCAGTACAAATCTTGCAATCGATTTTTAACTAACTTCCGACTAGCTAGACATTTGACACTTTTAGAATAGCTCAGAACATGATGATAATGCTTTCTTTTAATACTTTTATTCGCTTAATAAATATTTGAAAATTTCCTATAATTGCTCTCTTTATAACGCATTTGATGATTAACTCTTAAGTTAATGGGATAATTCATCAATATATATATTAAAAAATATTTATTAATACATAGAATTGTCAAGTTTATATGATTCAACAGCAAATTTAATAATCTGGTGTGTCACTCACAGGACTTTCTCTTACCCTGAAATTTAATATTATAAATACAGGTTGGAGATTAAGAGGTAAGATAACGATGTTATGTAAACCTATGTTAAACAATTCAAATTAGGCTTCGGGAGAGTTTTATATGATAATTAGTTCTGTGTGAGGGGGGCTAAATTTCCCGTTTCATTAATGCACCGAAATTTATATAAAATTTAATTAGGTTATTAAAAAATTATTAAAATTATTATTAAAAAAAATTATCTTTTATGTTAATGCAGACGATTTCCGTATTAGAGAAGTAGTATAACACTAAATATTAAAAAAAAAGTCCATTTTATTCTCAATATATTAAAAAAAAAAGATTTTTTTTTTTTTTTTTTTCGTTAAAAGTCAAAAAAATCGATAACTTTGTTTTTAATTATCGCAGATCGACGGTTCAAGCATTCGTTGTAAAGGTATTGGCGAGCTCTTTTGAAATATACCCATCATGAAAATTTAATCCCCTCGAGGGGGGACTTCCCCCCCAGGGGGGAGGCGAGGCTCCTACAAACACAATTTTTTTTTCCCTAGTTGACTATTACAAACTATATATATTCGTTTAATTTGGTTTAGTGCAGTCTATAGACGTTAAACTCTACTTACCTGCAATTTCCCCCCATAGACGTAATGTATTAGAATTCTCTTGATTGTCCCTGTATACGAACCATTTGCTTGATCTTAACGAAAAGCTTACTGTAGCATCTATATCTGATACACATTTAGAATACCAAGTTTGGAATGTCTGCTACAATTTGTTCTTGAGATATGCTAATAACAGACAGACACACACACACAGACATACACACAGACCATTTGCTAAAAACATGATTTTCGTATTCAGGGGACCTCAAAACGTGTAAATATAACAAAATCTCGCGTTCGAAAATTTGACCCAAAAACAATACTTTCTCTACCTTATGGGTAAGAGAAAGTAAAAACGTGGTATATACATATATTTTTTTTTTTACTTTCTCTTACCCATAAGGTAGAGAAAGTATTGTTTTTGGGTCAAATTTTCGAACGCGAGATTTTGTTATATTTACACGTTTTGAGGTCCCCTGAATACGAAAATCATGTTTTTAGCAAATGGTCTGTGTGTATGTCTGTGTGTCTGTCTGTCTGTGTGTCTGCCTGTATGTCTGTGTGTCTGTCTGTGTGTCTGTCTGTTATCAGCATATCTCAAAAACAAATTATGGCAGAAAGTTCAAACTTGGTATTCTAAATGTGTATCATATAAGGATGCTACAGTAAGCTTTTCGTTAAGATCAAGCAAATGGTTCGTGTACAGGGACAATCAAGAGAATTCTAATACATTACGTCTATGGGGGAAATTGCAGGAAAGTAGAGTTAAACGTCTATAGACTGAACTAAACCAAATGAAACGAATATATATTTTTTGTAATAGAGATAGTTAACTGGGAAAAAAATTTGTGTATGTAGGAGCCTCGCCTCCCCCCCCTGGGGGGGAAGTCCCCCCTCGAGGGGAGTAAATTTTCATGATGGGTATCTTTCAAAAGAGCTCGCCAATACCTTTAAAACGAATGGTTGAACCATCGATCTGCGATAATTTAAAACAAAGTTATCGATTTTTTTTACTTTTAACGAAAAAAAAAAAAAAAAAAAAAAAAAAAAAAACTTAGAAAAAAGATTTTTTTTTTTTTTTTTTTTTTTTTTCCTCCTTTTTAATGATGAGAATAAAATGGACTTTTTTTTTTTTTGGATATTTGGTGTTACACCACTTCTCTAATATGGAAATCGTCTGCATTATCATAAGAGATATTTTTTTAAAATAATAATTTTAATAAATTATTTTTTAAAAACAGAATTATTTTTTAATAACCGAATTAAATTCTATGTAAATGTAGGTGCATTAATAAAACGGGGGGTTGAGGGGGACGGTAGCCCCCCTCACACAGAACTAATTATCATATAAAACTCTTCAGAAGCCTAATATGAATTGTTTAACACAGGTTTACATAACAGTACTCGTTATCTTACCTTTTAATCTGCAACCTGTATTTATAGTGTTAAGTTTCAGGGTAAGAGAAAGTCGTGTGAGTGACACACCAGATTATTTGTAATTGTTTATAGTACAAATTAACAATTTCTACTGTAAATTGCTCCATTTAACATTACAATGCGCTGACATCTATTTTCGTCAGCATATTTTTCTATAAAAAATAATGTAATTTTTTACAAAGCATTACATGTTTAAAATTATAAGAATAAGTCATCACATTTTTTTTTTTTTTTTTTTTTTTCATGGCACATATTAATAAATACATTTTACTTGTTAAAAATAATGTAATTAACTTTTGATTGCAATAATGAAGATAGATTTTTACTAACGGTTTAAACTAAATCCAATATTGCAAAGATTTAAGTTGTGAAAAATATAATTGATTGTGGTGATTAATTTTTCTTAAAGTGTTTATTAAATACTGTGACGCTTGTTATCATTCAATGCTTCTCTAATTTGACAAGTATACCTCTAGTTACCAGTGCGTGATTATCACAAGGGCATGTGCCCCGGGCCCTAAGCCATTTCTTGTAAACTTGATTGAACAAAGTCTGCTTTTAATGCATAAACATCGTAACAGTAATTTTCGTTTAAGTGCGATGAGGAGGGTGACGGGGGCTCAAGAAAAAATGTATGCCCCAGGCCTTACATGAAGTTAATCGGGCTGTGCTAGTCAGACGATGTTAGGAGAAAGGATTTGCCAGTAGGATCTACAGAAGAATGTACCTGACTCGTTCGAGCGCACTCGAAAATATTAGAGGAAATGACGAGTCACTATATTAAGTGTAAAAACAGTCGTTAATATTGTTACAAAATTTTAAATAATGGTGTTTATTTTTGTATAAATTTTTTCAAAGAGGCTTAGTAAGTTGATAAAGTGCTAATTTTGTGCATTTCTAGTCGTTTTAGCGTTAAAATAGCCTTATTTTCCCTTAAAAACGCATTAAAAAGCTCCAATAAGGCAGGTAATGGAGTTGGCGACTTTTTCCCTCCTTGGCGATTTTTTTGGCGACCTTGGCGAGAAAAACCTTCTTAGGGATATACCAAATATGGAAGCTGTAATCTCATTGGCAAATGAAATACGGAAATTTCTAGAACTTTCCACACTTTTCTACAGGGGTATATAAGGGCTGTTTTTTTCGCCAAGTCTGTCAGTTCAATTCTCAGCCAGCTTCCGCTAATGCTTGCATTGATTTGAGCCTCTTTGAAAGAGGCTTGCTTTATGTGTTATTGCTATACAGTTTGTACTGTGGATTTGCTATTGACAGCTGTTGTTTAAGCTGTGTTTACTGTGGTTGAATTGAAGCTGATACTTGGTTTATAGACCTGTATTTTTCTGGAACTTTCTGTGAATAAATTATTGAATTTTTGTAAGTTTCGCCTTTCATTCTCGGACAACTCACGAACCCCAAGTACGCAACAATATGTTATAATAAGTTACAGAAAATAAATGAAAAGTTAACAGTCACTTTAACATAAAACGTAAGTTTAAAAATGTGTATATAAAAGTATAATTTTAAAATACTACATTTTGAGCTATAAAATTTATAAAATATAACATTTAAGGTCACTATAAGCTTTTCAATATTACAAAGCAATAACATTTTCAAATGACTATTTAACAATGAATAAATATACAGCAGTCTTGTCTCTGGAGTCGCGGGTTAGAAGAAAATCAGTCTAGATTCAAGTGAAGAGTTGGGAATTCACAGTTGACGGAGTTTGTAAAAAAAAAACGGAATTCAAGTAGATAAGAAACTTCTAGTTCGTGAAGAACTGCGAAAGAGGTTGCAAATAAACGAGAGTCAGGCTCGAATATTCTAGAAAACACTAAAAAATACTTACAAGGAAACATTCAAAAGGTGTCATCTTCAAAAAGTATTGAAAAAAATATATGTGATTCTACTCTTCATAAAACACCAGAAAATGAAAAAATTATCGGCTGAAATGAATTACAGCGACCACAAAAAATTATCAAATTAAGCATATTTGGCGATTGAGCGCTGTTAGGCGATACGTTTGCTAGCAACGAGATTGTCGTGTACGAACAGAACCGTGTTTTGCTTTTCCGCCAAGTACTCAAAATCAATCGCCTAGCAGTGTGAAATCGCCAAATATGCTTAATTTTGATAATTTTTTGTGGTCACTGTAATTCATTTTAGCCGATATTTTTTTTCATTTTCTGGTGTTTTATGAAGAGTAGAATCACTTATATTTTTTTTCAATACTTTTTGAAGATGTCACCTTTTGAATGTTTCCTTGTTAGATCTTGAAAATCTTTTAAAACTTGTGTGAAAAGGGAAACAAGACGTGTGAAAAACACAGTTAAATTTACGGAGCCAGTACTAGTGTCTATCTACCTGAATACCGTTTTTACTACAAACTACGTCAATAGTGAAATCTTAGAGCTTCAGTTGCATCCAGACTGATTTTCTTCATTTCTGCAATGTAACTCCAAGCAGATAAAACTGCTTGGAGTTACATTGAATGTTAAGCTATATATGTATGTCACCTGAAGATGTTATTGTTTAATAATATTGAAAAGCTTAGTGTCCTTAAATGTTACATTTTATAAATTTTACATTTCCAAATGTAATATTTTTAAATTTTGCTTTTATATAAAAACATTTTTAAATTTACGTGTGCTAACGCGATTTTAAACATTACATTTGTCAATCCAAACGTGTTTTTATTATTTATTATTTAAAAGAAAATCTTTGTCGAAAATAGCTGAGGATAATTTTTACCTCAACTATTATTTCAAAGGGATATTTTTAAGACGATTTCGTTTAAAATATGAGATACCAATTTTTATCTATTACACTGTACGAACATGCAAACATTTTGTTTTTATCTAAATATATAAAGCTGAAAGTTTCTCACTATATCTGTCCGGGTTATTAGATTTTATCAAAAATTGGTACACTAATCAGAATAAAATCTAGCTAATGACACATTTTTTTTTTTTTTTTCAATCGGATAGGTTTAAAAGATATTAAATAAAAACACCATTTTAACTTTAAAATTATTAAAGAAATGAAACAGCTTCAATATAGAACCCCTTGGTGAAATTTGAAATTTTTTCTCGAAAGTGCTCGTACATTTCTCGCCAAGATCTTTATTTACGCAATTGTGATAACCATTTTAATTTATCGTCAAAATGACATAAAATATTCAAAAGCCGCCAATGGGGCTCCTATGCTAAAGCTGTACCGAAGAAATTTCAAGAAAGGAACATGGTAACCGATGCTAGGGAATGATACACAGTTACTACATGCCTTTATATGGAAGAACTGATTAAAATAAGTCCGATCGTGCAAAATTAATTTCTATTTTGTGCAGAATTTTGCATCTTTTACTTAGAAAACAAAAATAAGAATAGGGATTTTTTTTTTTTTTAATGTGAGACTGAATTGTCAAGTCAAAAAACCGTGAACATTCTCTGACATATCATTATCGATAAGTACTGATCAGAAGTACCCCTCCTCTTGCCAAAGACATTCACATTTTGTCATTAAGGAAAAACTAAACGAAGAAAAAAGAACTGTCGTGCGGTGCTAATAGAAAGAAAAATGCAACGACTCTATACTTTTTTTCACTGAATAGTTGAAAATTCCGTGAGAACAACAATATGTGTTGCACACAATTTAGGTTCGACATTTTGTGAACAATCTGCGATTATAACCAAAAATAAAGGGGAGGTACTTTTCACATACGCCTTCTACCTGTCGTGACCAAAAACATTTATTAAATGGACATCTTAATCCCATGAATACAACGGAGAAATTTAATATTAAACATGCACATATATTTAAAGAGAAGGAAATGAATTATTTTTTATGACAAATATAATGTTAGGTTGTTTTTATTTGTCTAATTATATTTCACTGCTTTTGTTAATAGAATAAAAGTTAGAAACTGATTTATTTCCACGAATAATACAGGTCTGCGAAATTGTACTTTTGAATTATTATTTATTTATTTTATTTTTTTTTTCCTGCACTGCATTGGGTGTCTCTAGTGTTTTATGTTACGCTGAATTCAGAAATGATTGTATTTTCATTTAATAAAATTAAACATTATACGTCTCATTAATATATTAAAACCAATAGTATCAAACATACACGCACAACATTTACAAAAATTCATAATACATCATAGCAAGATTAAATATATACAGTTAATATCTCTACTAGTTTTAAACCTCAACTCCGTATTAGTAACTTTCTCTCAAACTTTAACCCGCTGATTTGAACATTGATATTAAGCATAATGTATGCTCAAAGAATTGTATTTTGCTATACATTGGTCGTTTTTTTTAGCTGAAAATATTTTGTCCAACAATTTAAAAGTTCATTTTTAAAGATTGCATGTCGGGTATTATGGAATACTAGGCATTTCATGGTATCATCTGAAACTGACTTCATGTATTCAACTAAAGAAACAGAAAATAAAGATGCCGAATGTATCTTCTGTCACAGAAAATTCTCCGAAGATGATTTTATAAAGTCTAATTAGTTTTTCTATGGTTTAAACAGTTTAAACCACCTATTCCATATTACCCGACTATTTCATATTAATCTCCATTTGTAACTTTTTATTTTTTAAAGTGAACTTTTCATAACACTCTTTTTTTTTTTTTTTTTTTTTCATTGACAATTCATTACAAATAATTACACTATGTACTTACTCATCATGATTTTGGGGATTTTTATTAAAAACAAGTAAAGTTATTTTAAGAAATGTAAATGGTATTCCATAATACCCTCCTCTCATCTATACCAATTTCACCAACTAATTAAAGTTTTAATTTACTAAAAGCCAAGCTATTATTAGAACGAAATTAATGCTGTGCAGTATTGAAACTAAACTCATTCAAAGAAAGGTTTCAAAATAAAATTCATGGTTGACGACCCAGTTTTCATACTTCCACAGGCAGTACAGTTTTAGTACAGGAGCCCCATGACTCATTTTAAATTGTTGTCGCCATATTGGCGCTGACATTTTATTTGTTTGTTTTGGCATAATTTTTTGTTATAAAAAAAAAAAACTAATTTTTCTTTTGATTATACTTTTTATGAATGCGTTTTTTTTATTCAATTTATGATAATAATTCATATTCTGTATACATGTTTAAAGTTTTTCTAGGTTTAAAATGACGCTTCCAAAGATTCTGAAAAAGCAACTTTTAAAAATACGTTTTTCTATAAAATAGTCTCATAAGATAAATGTAATTTTTTTCTTATTAGATCATTAAGCTGAAACCGCGTGCTTAAATATTGTCCATTTACAAATATTATTTTTCATCACTATCGTATCGCTTAGAAAAAAAAAAAAAAATGTAATCGTAATTGATCCACGTTAGAGAAATATTATATAGATTATTTTTTTTTAATTCGTTTCTTTCCATCGAAACTCCCTTTAGAACATTTTATCTTGTGCACGGCTTGAGGATCTTGGGGGGGTGGATTCCCTAGGCATCCTCCAACAATAATCTGCTAACATATTAACACTCCATCTTCCCTCATACCTCTTCTATAAGGCTCCTATATATACGAGCTGGCGCATCAGGCATTTTGTTGCCTTAGGGTTGCCACGTGTACCCAGCGTGTTTCTCTGATAAACAAACGACAAACATTTTTTTTATCGTCTTACGTTACTTTAAAGTAATTTGTTTTATTATATTTCATAATTTTAGCTAAGTAAACGATGATACGGAAGTTTGTTTAGCGATAAACTGCTATAATCATTCAAGAAGTGAATATAAAGTGTTCGCAGACTGTGTATTTGAGTTTTGGCGCCATTTTGTAAAAGAAACAGAAACCGCCCTAACAACACATCTTATCCCAGTTCATCCACAGGATATCCTCAGAATAAAATGACTTCCTGAGAATGTACTGTGAAAAAAATATGTTTTTAGGAATATTATTGTTGCTTATTGCTCTTATCTTGACCAGATTAGTTTCAGATCAAGATTTCTTAAAATCATTAGGAAAGCGATAAGGACGCCAAGCGGGAATGCTGTCCTCTTCAGAGGCAAAAAAATGGCGGTGATGCGCCGGCCTATTATTTATTTAGGGGCTCTACTCTTCTATATTTCTTTGATGTCTTGATGAAATAGCTCTCCTTGTTCTTCCGTCGCATCACCCAGATTTTCTGGGAAATAACTTAGACCCTCACTTGAGAGCTGAAAATGTACTTCAAATTTTTATCACGTATACTAACCACGTTTCTCCGTGAATCCTAAGAAGAACTGGAGTAAATAGTCTTAGTACGTAATCTCGCTTGTTCGTCAATGTTATCAGATAGATTGCACTAACACCAACAAATTATTAGATACACAATGATAGATTATCTCGAACATATCTCATACAGAAAACTAAAGCTAAAATAAAAATAAATTACTCTTTATTTATATGAGAACACCAGAAAAGAAAAATTGTGTATCATTGCGACCATTATTTTTATAAAAGCTTAAACAACGAAAATTTTAATACATGCGTGAAACTGGCCAAGACCATTGACTCAGGGTCAAGTTAGAGAACTGAAATAAATAATCTATTTAAAAAACTTTTAAAACCGAAATTCTTAATGTATCCTATCACATAAATCTTTTCAAAAATGCAAGTTGGTCTTGTGGGGTACAGGCTGTATATTATATTTTTGTGCTCGTGAGAGAAAATGAAAAAAAAAAAAAAAAAAAAATTGAAAACTGCAATTTTTAATCCCACTTCAAAAACATGTGACTTAATGTGAAGCAGATTTTTTTTTTTAATTATTATTATTATTTCTCCTAACGGTTTTCATACAATCTTCTGCTGTTGCCCCCTAAAATTGATACTTTAGTTAATTAAAAAAAACTTAATTGTCCGATCGATAAGCTGTTTAATCCATCGGATTCACAAACGTTTTCCCTTTCATTTGATACCTTATTTGTAACGATACGACTAAAATTTCTAATTTATTTTCCAATTTATTTTCCTCATTTTAAATAAATGTACGTTTCTTTCTTTCTTTCCATTTTTTTTTTTTTTTTTTTTTCTGTCGAAGAAAAAAAAATTGGCAACAATTAAATTATGTTGAGATTCACAAGCATACCGTAGTGAATGACAGTAAGTACATAAGAATTTGGGGAAAAGTGTAGAACTTTCTCATATGGTTATTATTTCGATACCCTTTTTTCTGGACATCTCGCATCTTGAGGGCATTTTCCCTCACAAAGTGCGTACTGTCTATTTTAAGTTTTTTTTTTTAAAGTAAATACGGACACATTATATGCAATGGCTAATCTGACAAATTTGGCTAAGTGATTGTATTATTATTATTATTATTATTTTTTTTTTCTCCTTACTACCTTTTCCTTGGAACTGTACTTTTACATTTTCTTTCGAGATAGTTTCAATCTCTTTCGCTTTATATATTTAAAAAATAGGTACTCAAAAAATCTAATAAAAAATAGACTTAACTGCTGAATAAAAGACACTTTTAGGTTGAATTGATAAATTATGATATTTCGACGGGATAATATCTAAACACCCCAAATATATTACTTTTTTTTTTTCTCTCATGTGAATTTAAATCATTTAACATTGATTTATATGATATTTTTAAAATAATGTCATTGTCATTTACATTATAACGAGTTTGCTTAGTTCTACATAGTACAAACATCATTTTAGTTTTCCTCATTTATTTTAATTTTTTTTAAATTATCTATCTTTTTATTTTATTCATTTAAAACCGCGGGTAAAATTTTATTTATTTATTTATAGCTTATTTTTGCAAATGTGACTTCTATTTTTTGTTAAATCATTTATTTTATTTTATTTATTTTTTAATGATTTAATCATTTCAAAACATAAATAAAATTTAATTTTCTTTATTTCAATACATTATTCCAGCAGCTTTGACATCAGTTTCAAGCGTGACTTCCTCTGAAAAAAAATCAAGGCTTTTAATATTAAGAAGATGATATCAGTTGGGAAATATATAAATTTACAAAAGTATAAAGTAATAGTTGCATAAATGCTACAAAAGATATATTACGCTAAAAATAAAATTAAAACATTTTTTTTAGATTTTGCATTAGAACATCGGAAACGTCACTTGTCCAAATAACCAGTTTTTTGCATTCGCCAAGCAGTTTTAGATAACCTATTAAAGTAACACCTAAATAAAATAATTACAGATATTAAGTAAAAATAATGACTCTTTTGCATTAAGTACTAGCTCACTGAAAATATCAACAAAATAAATGTCTTAACTTGTAGTTAAGATAATTTCTTTTATTATTAATGGAGACATCCTAAGGGCGAATGCTATATATATACGCCTCGTCAGACGATGATATATGAGGCGGTTAATTGTTTATGCAAATGCCATAAGCTGCAATAAATTAATACCGCTTATTAGCTGCAAGCTGATATATTTAATATTTTTCGAAAGGTAGTTATTAACTGATCTTTATGGCTGGTTCACGTGGAAGTTGCAGCTAATTATTTTAGGAAGGTTGGTCATCGTGTCTCAGAATTAAACAAAAAAATTGATTTGTGTATCATAAAAATTCGATTAAGTGTATATGAGAGACAGAATTCCCGAATTTTAATTGAAAGGATATTAGTATGTTTTGTAACACTGCCAATGGTTTGTATTTTTTTTTTCCTTCTTTCTTTCTTTTACTTAGTGTTGCGTCATATCATAGCCTTCTAAACTAGAGCCCCTTAAATAAAATAATAGGCCGGCGCATCACCGCCATTTTTTTTTGCCTCCGAAGAGGACAGCATTACCGCTTGGCGTCCTTATCGCTTCCCTAATGATTTTAAGAAATCTTGATCTAAAGCTAATCCGGTCAAGATAAGAACCACAAGCAACAATAATATTCCTAAAAATACATTTTTTTCACAGTACATTTCTCAGGATGTCATTTTATTCTGAGGATATCCTATGGATATACTGGGGTAAGATGTGTTGTTAGGCCGGTTTCTGTTTCTTTTACAAAATGTCGCCAAAACTCATGTACACAGTAATAGAAGGTCTGTGAACACTTTATATTCACTTCTTGAATGATTATAGCAGTTTATCGCTAAACAAACTTCCATACCATAGTTTACTTAGCTAAAATTATGAAATATAATAAAACAAGTTACTCTAAAGTAACGTAAGACGATTAAAAAAAAAAAAAAAAAAAAAAAAAATTGTCGGTTGTTTATCAGAGAAACGCGCTGGGTACATGTGGCAACCCTAAGGCAACAAAATGCCTGATGCGCCAGCTCGTATGTATAGGAGCCTTATTCTAAACTAGATGCCTGTCACGTGGCTCGGAAACTTGGCAACAGTTGAAGCGGTAGACAGCGCCACCTAGTTCAGATTTCGCGAATTTTTTATTCAACTGTCACCAATAATTTTAAGAAGTGATATATGATATACAAAATCGACGTTTCTTCGATTCTATTCGCCTTTTATGTATATCATATCCCACTTTTAAAAAATTTTGGTGACTTTTGAATAAAAAAAAGTCGCGCAATTTGTACCAGATGGCGCTGCCTATCGCTTTAACTGTTGCCAAGTTTCCAAGCCACGTGACAGGCATCTAGTTTAGGAGGTATATAATATTGCGTGTTCAAATGAAGAGACTTTGTTCCCAGTTAGATATTACAAATATACAGAAAACATTTATACATGCATTGCTTTATACATGCTGCGATTGAAATGAATTATGCAAATACGTAGCGGCATAGACATTAAAAATTTGTAATGCAAGCGTGTAATTTCAATTAAAAAATAGATTGCAAAGAGCGGCGTGAAAGCACTGCTATGCGGATAAGTTCCTTTACTAAACACCACAGACCACAGCCACATGGCTGCCTCATGGTCTTAACTTACCTTAAGTGCAGAAAATAAACTTGGATTCTTTTTTCCCAATGCAGCATTTCTCTTTCTTGTTTGTGGATATCCACTGTCAAGAAAGCCAGGGCATAACAATTTCGGGCCATATATATATATATATATATATTTATTTAAATAAATACCTTAAATTATTTAAATTTCATGAAAAAGCACTTGTTTACATAAGCATTTAATGCTAATCTGCGGTACCGGCTGATTTTTGCACCGCATAGTGACCTGTCGTTTAACTAAATTTTTTGGTCCGTTTTTCTGCCCATTCTCCCATCTCGTTTTCCCTCCTCCCCTCTAGCTTCATGCTCACTGGGTTGAAGAACAACTGGAGCAAATGCTTCCAATTCCTTATCACAGTGTTCGTGCGTGCCAGTTTTTCTGCAATCATTTGCCGTACAGAGTCAAATCTTGCACGGCAGGCAACATTTGTCGGGTCGTCTATTACTATTATACTCTTCAAAGAATTAAAATTTAAAATTGTAATATCATGTTTAGCATATGGTTGTTCGAACAGACAACCTTTACACAATTTTACTTTGAAATATAAAGATAACAAATGTTTTCTGCCGTGCAACGCTCGGAAGACAAACCTTCCAAAAACGGCACGCAAAAACTGGTCTAGCATTTCGTCCAGTTGTTCTTCAGCTCAGTGTTCATGCTCATGGCCATGATGAAACTCTGGGAAGAGTTGGGTTGAGTTGTTTGTGGTGTTGAGATGTTCAGAATACGTTGAACGTTTAGATTTATAATTGAATGTTTATTCAAGTTTGAGTTGCTGATGGATAGTATTTCATCCATTTAGAGCTTTATATGCGAATCAAGAAAAAAAAAATTGTTACGTTTTGAGGCGTAGTTTTTATTTGTTTATTATTTTCTTAAAAATAAATAAATAAATAAAAAATAAAAATTGAAAAATTTAATTAATTAACTAATAATAATAATAATATATTTTATATTAATCCCTCATAAGACTAAAACAAGAATTTTTTCATCTTATTGAGAAAATCAATTCGTACTTTTAATATTCTGTTGTTTACATATGAATTAATTCAATAAACTCAATTATCTTTCGTACATTATTGTAAAAAATAACACATAATAAACATAATATGAAAAATATAAATAATAATATACGTACCAAATAGTAACAAACTTAGTAAATATTTTGTAATCCTAAATTTTTCTATGAGAATATTCTTACTTTCGGCAAGTGTCTGTCTATTTTAATCTTAATTTACATTTTTAATCTAATTAAGCTTTTAATTTTTGAAATTTCAGTTTTCTCCTTTGGCTTCCTCCCAACACATTTTAAAATGTAAAAATCTAAATTTGAAAAGAAAAAAGAAGACAGAAAGAGTATAGGGTAGGTGCTCCAGTGATTGGCATGCTCCAGTAATTGACATTTATCTCGAAATAATCAATAAATAAAAAAAATAATAAAATCATATATATTACATGTAAGAATTTTAACATTTTATGTCAAACACTGGAGCATAGAGTGTCAATAACTGGTAAAATGAATAACTTGCAGTGTCAAACATTGGAACATAGGGTCCAATTACTGATAAAATGAAAAACTGGCACTGTCAATTACTGGAACACTGAGCGGGTGTCAAATAAAAATTCATAAAAAAAAAAAAAATGTTATCAAATGTATATATTTTAACATATATGTGGCTCTGAATGTCTTTCATGCCATATGTATTAACTTAAGATTTCTATAAATATTTTCTGATGACTAGAACATTAAAAACATCAGAGATTGCTCTAAAAGTATCAATCACTGGTGCACTTACCCTATGTATATTTTTACTTTCCGAACACTATAGTGAGGAAAGTATTGTAATCATGTCAAAAATCCGAATTGGGGATTTTGATGTTTCTATACGTTTCGAGGTCCCCTGAGTCCGTTTCCACTATTTTTGAGATGATGTATGTATGTGTGTGTGTATGTGTGTATGTGTGTATGTATGTGTGTATGTCTGTGAGTGAACACGCTAGCGTCTAAACGCTTTGTTCGAATAAGCTGAAAGTTTGTACGTATATTGTAAGTCACCATAGTACGAACCCTATAGATTTTGGTGAATCTAGCACTTATAGTTTTTTTTACAGGGACACAAAGAAAAATTCTTTATCATTATGGCCTATGGGACCAAAATCTTAAAAGTGCGATAGCATCTAAACGCCTTATTCAATTGAGCAAAAACTTTATACACATATTATAGGTCACAGATACTCAATCTGTATAGATTTTGGAGAATCTAGCACTTATAGTTTTTTACAGGGACACAAAGAAAAATTCTTTATCATTATGGCCTACGGGGCCAAATTTTTAAAAGTGTGATAGCGTCTAAACGCCATATGAATCTGAGCAAAAAATTTGTACACATGTTATAGGTCGCATTTGCACCAACTGTATAGATTTTGGTGAATCTAGCACTTACAATTTTTTTACAGGGACACAAAGAAAAATTCTTTATCATTATGGCCTATGAGACCAAATTTTTAAAAGTGCGATAGCATCTAAACGCCTTATTCAATTGAGCTGAAAATTTGTATGAATATTATAAATCACTGTTGCACTCACTATAAGCATTTTGGTGAATCTAGCATTTATAGATTTTTACAGGAACACAACGAAAAATTCTTTATCATTATGATCTATGGGCTCAAAGTTCAGTAGCGTTAAATAAAACCTCGTGTGATATATGGAGAAAAATACTCAAACACTCTATTATGGTTTTCTCTCTTTTGTTTGTTTAGCAACTCCTCTTTCTTTATTTTATCTACAAAACTGTTAGTTACTCAATGTTCGGAAAGTCGAGTGGAGTCACTCCAGACTTTTTCTTTTCTGGTAAAGTAAATAATTATCTTAATTTCTCCTTCCCCTCATATGGAAAAGGGAAAAAAAAAAAAGTAGAATAATTAGTTAAAACTTTCAGATAACATCACCATGGCAAATTTTTGCAAAAAATAAATAAATAATACCGAAATAAAAAGTAAAAATATTCCATTAATTAAACTTTTATAGAAAAGCAAAACAAAGTGATTCTCAAAAAAAAAAAAAAAAAAAAAAAAAAATTGTCCAGCCTGAATATTACAGTTTATATTTATAAAAAAAATAACTTCTTAAAAAAATGTAGGATATCAAACATTTCTTTTTTTTTTTTTTTTTTTTTTAGGTAATAAAACTAACAGTAAAGCGCAGAATACGTACAAACAAATTATATTATCATAAGTATATAATCACTTTTAAAAGAAATCGATTAAATAACATAATAATCAGGAATTACTTATGCAAATCAAGTTAAATGGTTATAACACCATGAATTAAAAACAAATTATAATAATTGAAGAATTTGAGAAAAACAAAAGCATTTAAAAGTTAATTTAAGGAAACCCATTATACTATAAAAGTAATGAGTGAAGTTCACTCGGGCAAAACAGAATATATTTTTCTACAGTGTGAAAATTCTTCATCTCTTTTTTTCACTGGCCCATGATATTTCTATTACATATGTATATATATGTATAAAGAAAATGTGAGATTCATTTAATGATCGTTTTGTTTTTCTGAATAACTTATTCCTCTTAATATTGTTGTGTATCATCTAAAGACTTTAAATTACACCAGATAATTTCAGAACTTTACTTTTGTGAACTATTTCCAAAATGTTTTTCTGTATTACAACGATCTTATAATTTCTTATAAAATAATTATAAAGAAATCTCTGAATATAAGCAAATAAGTCGTAATCCTAAATAATCGATTAAATAAGATGTCATATAAGTGCAGCACTGTCATCAGAAATAGTTTATTGCCGAAACGTCAGTGGAGGCCCTCTGTTGAGACTCAAAACGGTTTTGGGCTGTGTCTGTGTGTCTGTCTGTCTGTCTGTCGCGCGATAGCGGCCGCAAAAATAGCGCTATTGACTTGAAATTTGGTACACATGTTCATGAGCACCACGAAATCAGCTGTATAGTTTTTGGTATGTATTCCATTTGTAGTTCGTATACAGGGACACGCCAAAATTATTCTTATCATTACGGCCTATGGGAGGAATTTGTATGTATCGCGATAGCGGCCGCAAAAATAGCGCTATTGACTTGAAATTTGGTACACATGTTCATGAGCCCCACGAAATCAGCTGTATAGTTTTTAGTATGTATTCCACTTGCAGTTCGTATACAGGGACACACCAAAGTTTTTCTAATCATTACGGCCTATGGGAGGAATTTGTATGTATTGCAATAGCGGCCACAAAAATTATGCTATTGACTTGCAATTTGGTACACAAATTCATGAGCTCAACGGAATTAGCTGTATAGTTTTAGGTGTATATTCCAATTGTAGTTCGTGTACAGGGACACGCCAAAGTTTTTCTATCATTACGGCCTATGAGAAGAATCTGTATGTACCGCGATAGCCACCGCAAAAATCAAGCTATTGACTTCCAATTTTTGCCGAAACGTCAGTGGAGGCCCTCTGTTGAGACTCAAAAGGATTTTGTGTTCCGTCTGTCCGTCTGCCTGTCTGTCTGTCGTGCGATAGCGGCCGCAAATATCACGCTATTGACTTGAAATTTGGTACACATGTTCATGATCCCCACGAAATTAGCTGTATAGTTTTGGGTGTGCATTCCATTTGTAGTTCGTGTACAGGGACACGCCAAAGTTTTTTTTTATCATTACGGCCTATGGGGAGAATTTGTATGTACCGCAACAGCGGCCGCAAAACTTCTCCGATTGACTTGCAAATTGACACATATATTCAGGCTCGGTATAGAAATAGTATTTATTTTTTTAGGCCTATACTTTTTACGGATTGTATACAGGGACACGCCAAAATACTTCACATTACGGCGTATGAGGTGAATTGCGTTAAAACGCATTTTAACATCTTTACTTTGCAAACAAGAAAAATTAAACTAGCGTACGTGAGTAAGATGTTTAAACTTTAGCTGTTTGAAGAAAATATGTGCTCTTAAGCTTTCTAATTAATGTACAGGACCTTACAAAAGTGTTCTGACAATGTCACGTAGTCATCCAAACGATGTTAAATGTGGAACAATTATTAATTTTAAACGCAAAGTAAGCTGAATAGTTTTTACTGGTGTATACAATGTTTATGGTTTGTTTACAGAGACACGCAAAAGAATTTCGTAGCATTAGAGCCTACGGACAAACTTTTATTTAAGCGCGCACTTTAATGCGTTTATGCTGAATTGAACTTAATAAAATTAACATACATTATAAAGATGCTTAAAATTATGTTTAGTCTTAAAAAAGGTTATGTATAGATTAAATAATTTATGGGACCACACAAAATAATTCCGAGTATGTACTGTAATCATCCAAATGATGTCAAATTAGTTTGAAAAATTAATGAGTTATAATTAATTAGGTTTATTCTTATTATTGGCGTTTATAATGACTGTGGCTACTTTTCCGGGATACATAAAATAATTTCATACTATTACGGTCTATAGTCGATATTTCTTAAAAGTTTATTTTAACATGGTTACACCCCATCAAATATAATGAAATTTTATTAGAATTTTAGAAGCATGTTTTCCTGTTGATAATTGTGGGCATAGAATTGGAAATCAGTTTAAAGGTTACGCAAAATACTTCCGATATGCTATGTAATTTTTTTTTTTTTTTTTTTTTGTATGAAATTTGGTATTTATGAATTTCAGGGAAATAATACAAGACCGTCGTTTATTAAGAATACATATTGTTGCGTACTTGGGGGTCCGTAAGTTGTCCGAGAATAAAAGGCGAAACTTGCAAAAATTCAGTGATGTATTCACAGAAAGTTCCAGAAAAATACAGGTCTATAAACCAAGTATCAGCTTCAATTCAACCAGTAAACAGAGCTTAAACAACAGCCGTTAACAGCAAAACAACAGTACAAAGTGTTTAGCAATAACACATAAAGAAAGTATCATCTAAAGAGGCTCAAAGCAAAGCAAGCATTTGACAAAACTGACACAGATCTGAGACTGACCGCCTTGGCGAAAAAATGCTCCTTTTATACATTTCTATCGAACACAGACTGTTCGGGAAAATTCTCGTATCTAATAATGAGATTAGAGCTTCCATATTTGGTATATCCCTAATAAGGATTTCTCGCCAAGGTCGCCAAAAAAATCGCCAAGGAGGGAAACAGTGGCCAAATTTGGCGCCAAATCCATTTCTTCCCTTATTGGAGCTTTTTTAAGTGTTTTTCAGGGAAAATTAGGCTATTTTAACGGTAAAATGACTAGAAATGCACAAAGTTAGCATTTTATTAACTTTAGTAAAACTCTTTGAAAGAATTGATACAAAAATAAATGCAATTATTTACAATTCCGTAACAATTTATAAGATATGCAAATAGAGACACAGAGGGGGGTTGAGGGGGGCGGCAGTCCCCCTCAGGAATGTATCTGATTATGATAACAAGTCGATCGAATCAATATATACGATTATATAATAAGGAATAAATAAAAATGACCTATTGAATAATGTCTGATGTAAATAGGACGTTGAGGCTCCTGATCTGCAGATCCACTAGTGTAAAAGAATTTATAAATAGATTTAATATAAGCAGTTAAAAAATCAGGTGATTTAAACAATTGAAAAACCTCAGAAAGACAAGTGTTTTTAAAGATGAATTAAGGAAAATCTGGTGCCCTGAAAACAATGAATAAAATTCACTCGAGCAAAACAGAATATATTTTTCTCCAGTGTAAAAGTCGTGTGATTTTTTGTTCTGCGTCACTTAAGTATGATTACCACTATACTTAGATTAAAGATGTATTATTTTTAAATATGTATAAAACATAATGAAAATCAAATTCATTTTAAATTCCATGGTTTTCTTTAATGAATTTTTTATGTTAATGTTGTTCTTTGAAATTTGATGAAAATCTTGGGATACAAAGAAATCTCACAATAATCACATTTTATGCTTTGTTATTTTTTACAGTTTTCATTATAAAGTGATGCAAACTGCATATCAATATGACAATTAGATCAAAAGATATGATTTACACACACACACACACACACACACATATATATATGAATATATATATATATATGCAGGGCCCGATTAACCTTACAATTGAGGGGAAGCACAAATCCATTTGGGGGCCTCCACTGACGTCTTGGTCTAAACACTCATACAAACATCTTGAAAAATTTATAAATTTTTCATTAAATTTTGTAGTTATCTGGAATTAAGGACAAGTAAATTCGCTTAAAACATAGACAAGCAAATTCACTTGATTTTTGTACCAAGATATAAACTGGTGAAAGCCAATATTCACCGCAATATATGAAATTAGTCCATTATAAACGAATGTGTAAAAGCTTTATTAGCGTATATCCTATATAATCTGGAAATTATAGTTGTGCAGTCAGGTAGGACTGTGACGTTTTATAATCAGACAATGCTTTTAGACCACAAGCTTACAATTCGGGGCCCATTTTTTTGCTTCATTTGGGGCCTTTTCAAAAATTTCCAGGGGAAGCACATGCTTCTCGTGCCTTTTGGGTAATCAGGGCCTGTATAGATGTACAAGTTTTGGTTGAAAAGGTCAGTTACCTAAAACTTTAAATTCCTTTACGCCAGTTTCAGTATGTTTGAATTGACATTTGAAAATGTCTGTATAAGATAAAGTTCTGAAAATTGCATAGCTAATCTCAATTGTGGTTTCTATGAATTATCTTCGAAAGATAATCATGGATAGATGGGTTTTACGTCGCACTAATGCTGCGCAATGGGCAATTGGCAACGGTCTGGGATTTACCCCTAGAGGTGGTCCGGAGACATGCCATCACAATTTTGATCCTCCGCGGAAGATATAGCTCTCCCGCTTCGGTGACCCCCCAGAGGTATAATTTTTGATGGGAACATGGAGGACATTGCGGTCACGACAGATTTTATGTGCACCAGCCACCATTAGTGCACACGACGGTCTTTGGCCAGCTCGAGTACCGAACCCGCAATCTTCCAATTACGAGCCCGGCGCTCTACTGACTGGGCTACCGCTGTCCCAGAAAATTATGGAAATATGATTATCATACTAAAAGTATCCTTAAAAAAGTTTTTTTTTTTTCCTCAAACCCACTAACAGCCAAATGGTTCTATGTTTAAAACTAGTAGACTTGAGGTGCCGTGTTCGATGCCAGGTCGCACTCGTTGGACTAGCTGTTCGGAGATTTCCGCGGTTCTCTCCGACACTTTCGTAAATATGGGCTAAGTCCCCCACGGAAGGCTTTCCCTCTCAGGCCTATGACCCTAGTCAATCGGCCTTACTTCCAAAACACCAAAGAAAAACTCTTTCTTTTCTTTTCTTTCTTCCCCCCCCCCCTCCAAAAAAAAAAAAAAAAAAAAAAAATTAAAGTAATATTTTTATTCATCTGAAAAACAAATTAATATTAATTTATTGATGCATTGCAAAAAGAAAAAGAAATAAATATGAAATAAAAAATTCTTTTGGAAATGTATAAAATTTTTAGCATGGCTAAAATGTTAAATTTTACGTGTGAAATAAATAAATAAATAAATTAATTAATTAATTAAAATAAAATAAAAAATTATGCTCTACGTAAATTTCTAAAATTCTCTATAAACTACAAACTCCCCTCTCCATGAACCCACTCCTTCATACGCTTACCCATGCAATCATTTACCTATATTCACGCACGTCCACACACAATCACTTACTTACACACACATATTTACATGTATGTATCTATAAAATTAGATCCTTTCATACTTAAAAAAAAAAAAAAAAAATCAAGTATTATTGCAATAAAGATTTGTATGTAAATAAAGAATTCAAAAATAAATAATTGGTAAATAATATTTTTTAAATTATTAAAATATAAATTCACAAATATTATTGATATATTCGAATAGGATTGAAAAAAAAAAAAAAAAAAAATAATAATAATAATAATAATCAGTGGCGTATCCAGGATTTTTCCAAGGTGGGGGGGGGGGGGGTTCGTCATTCCGAATTTTTAATTAAGTGTAATTAAGTTTATTTTTAATTAAGTTTAACAATCTTTTAAAATATCATAATTACTTGCCGAAAATAAGAGTAAGAAAATGGAAAATAGTAAAACAAACTCACCAATTAGAAGATCAAACTAAAAAATCTTTAATTAGCGACGTATAAAGTAGAGCCTGTACAAACTGCTACACAAAACATAAAATTCAATACATAGTTACACAAAATATTTCATTGAATTTTCTTATTTACAGAGCGAAGTCTAATCGACGAGAAGTTTTCGCTAGTTCATTTAAAATGTATTCTACTGTTGGGGTATTGTTTGAGTCACTCCTTCAAGGTCACTACTTCAATGGTCACCCCTTCCCCATATGGTTGACCCCTATTGTCCTTGAGTATGAACTCGTAAAGCTGAAATCCTTTCAGTGAATTGTTTTCAGGGGAAACATGTTTCGCGCCGCGCAAATGAAGTGGTTTAGTTATATTCAGGAGTGTTTATCGCAGAGTAATGAAAAAAAAAGTTAGTCATAATTTTAAACCACTTCGTAGAAAAAAATATTCTACGCTTGCCATATATTTTTCCCGCCTGAAATGTGAAAAAAAAATTGTAAGGAACAGCCTAATTTTGCTTATCATACATTTTGTCAAGGGCGGGTGGGTGGGGTGGGGGTAAACCCTTAACCCCCAACCTCCATCCTTGCATACCCCACTGATAATAATAATAATAATAATGGATATAACGTTACTTTTTTACCCCCGCCTTCTAATATATATATATATATATAAGCATTGGATTCGTGAAAGTTTTCGACCTCCAATTCTCAAAGGATATGTCTTGCTGTCCTGAACACGATTTGACCACTTTTAGAAAAATTCTTCTCTCTCTCCTTCACACACACACGATCTCAATCTCTCTGTGTGCGTGCGTGTATTATAAATTTTGTAGGTGCTACATCTCGCAAATCAATGAATAAAATTTAACCAAACTTGGTATAGTCGGAACTCGACCTAAACTGGTGCTAATTGCGTTCGAGGATCAATCGCTCAACATGTGGTGCTGTCATCTCTCTCTCTCCTTTTTTTTTTTTTTTTTTTTTTTTTAATGGCAGGATAGAATTATGAAATTGAAAAGAATCATTTATAATAGTAATGGTCAATTAGGAAGAAAAAATGTGTAGGCGCATCGCTTCCCGCCTTGGAAAGAAAATCTTCCCTCGAGGTGGGCAATTTTTTGATAAAATTATTATTCAAAAGACATTATCATTATCTTTAAAACAAACCTTTGGACTACAGATCTGTGATAATTTAAAATAAAATTATCATTTAAAAATAATAATAATAATAATAATAATTATAAAAAATAAAAATAAATAAATAAAATAAACATTTTTAAAGATATTTTCTATGTAACTTAAAATTGATATTGTCTTTGAACATTTAGTGTTATACTTTTCTGTAACGAAAAAAAATGTCTTCCTTGATAATGCAAAATAATTTTGATAAATAATAATTTTAATAAAAAATAACATTTACTGCGTGAATTTGTATTGAAAAGTATAGAAGAAAACTTAATGATACATACTAGTTTAGATAACAAAACAAACTCTCAGATTTCCTTTGTTTGGTTTATTTTGCTCATATTTTTATTATTATTTTAGTAGTAGTAGCAAAGACGTATTTTAAATAATTTGCAAAGTAATAAATAAATATATAATAGTTTTTTTTAAAAAAATAGGGGGGGGGGATTCCAGTTCTTTTTTTTTATATCACGTGGGATAAAGTGAGACTTTAGGAAAGATTTTGCCTAATTTTGTAAGATAAAAATCGTCTGATTTAGATGCATAACAGAGATAAAAATAACCTACTATACTCGATAAGTACAAGGTGTCCCATTGGGTACACACCATGTGATATTTACAGATTCTGGTTGATAGCATCGATATAAGCGTTTTGAAAATCATCAAGTCTCTGAGTATAGCACTATAGTTTAAAAGCATTATTACGAAAAATTATAATAATTATTTTTTTTCGAGAAAAATGATCTTTTCTGTTCATAAAAATAGTTTTAATATTAGAATTAGATTTTTAGCCTTGATTTGGAAGAATGGATAAAATAACGAAAAAAAGATGGTTTAATCCCCCCCCCCCCCCCCCCCCCCACACACACACACAAAAAAAAAAAAAAAAAAGAAAAGAAAAGAAAGAAAGGAAAAGAAAGAAAGAAAGAAAGAAAAGAAAGAAAGAAAAAGAAAGAAAATCAAAATGGTTATTAAATGATAATATTCATTTAATAATCATTAATAATATTAAAAAGTAGTATAAATGATAATATATTCAAACTGAAAAAAATATTGCACTGCTCTATTATCGGGATCAGATTCAGAGAAATAGTTCTTGAGTTGGTGAAGTCCTGGTATATTATGCAATAGGTCTCAGGTTACAATTCCCTTCTGGTCGCAAAACAATTTGAATATGTTCAATGTTCATTAAGTAGTATATAAGTTTCTTGTACGAAATTAAAATTTATAAAGAGCTGATATGTGTGTGTGTGTGTGCAAATATATCTTTTCCCTTCATTGTATTGCAAATTAAGAGGCGCTATAAATCTCTTTTGTAAGTTATTTTTCAGAATTATAAAAACCTTCATACATATGCACTCCAATATAATTATATTAAGTATATTAGTATTATTATTTTGAAATCTAATTATTTATTTATTTTAATGTTCTGTTAATAAATTTTAATTTTTTCCCCCTCGATTGTACATTGTTTGATAATACATTCCAAACATATTTGGGAATTACTTTGAGGATTGATTGATAAATTATTATTATTATTATTATTATTATCATTATTTTAATATTTTTATGTTTGAATGCTAAAAATTCTGATTAAATTTCCCCCATTCAAATATAAAAGTTTTTTTTTTTTTTTTTAATCTATATGCCAAGGTATCCACAAAATTAATACTTATATATGTTTAGAATATATTGTTAAGTTATAATAGCGTAAAAATAGAAAAAAGAGGCTGAAACGCCCCCATAATCCAAATAAAATAAAATAAAATAATAACGAATAGCAAATAAAATAATAAAAATAACCAAGAAAATCCTGATACTAACAGGAATATTACCCATAAAAACCTGTTTTATATATATTAATTTAGTTAATTTTTGGGAAATTTCCACATACCTAATATTGTAATATTTCAATATGTATACAAAAATTTAACTCCAAAACAGCAATTAAAAAAAAAAAAAAAAAAAATCTAAATAAAATTATCTTTAAATTGTTGCGAAACAGCAGTCTATGTAAAAACAATACAAAGTAAGGAAAAAAAAAATCACTTTCTTAGATCATGAAACTCAGCTTCAACAAGGTGAAAAATTACCCTTTATAATACAACAAACACCCTCCTGGAATATTAAGCTTGAGAAAAAAGTAACAAAACATTATAAAAGAGAGGAGCTGAAATCGCCAAAGACTTAATTTAAACTAATTTTCTCGGCAAATACATAAATAACTCCACTCTCCTTGTCAAATCCGAGCCTCCCCCTTCCATGTATTTTAACTGACCATTTACTACTATATAATAAACCGCAAAAATTGCCATTTCTTCCACACGTGCTCAACATAGCTGCGGCTTTCAATGGCCGTAGCAAAATCATTTGTTTTATCGCCTTTCATCTAATATGAACATTGCCTACTAAACAGGGCTTTCATTATTTTTTTTTTTTTCTTTTATGTTTGAGTAAATAATAGTCATATCTGATCTCTCTTCGCTCACAACTTAAAGAACTCTGGATTCAATTATTTTTTCTTATTTATTTCTCTTCTTTCTTTTATGCTTCAATGAACTGTTAAGTACATTTAAATATATATGTTTCTATCTTTCTTTTATTTATACAATTACAACCTTCCTTTTTATATATTTGATTATTGGCAATGAAATAAATTAAAGAGAGAAAAAACCCGTTGCAAGAGGAAAATATTATGTTGCTTTGTCTAGGTTGCGTAAGTGTTAACGCAGACATTTACGTGTATTTGAGAAAGGAGTAACTGCATGAATAAAAAGGAAATGAGTTTACAAATGATGAAATAATCATTAGTTTGTGAGGAGTAAGTACGATTTATGTTGTCAAGAATTGACAGAGATTGATATCGCTTCTTTCAGATAGGATGATAGCTATAATGATATAAATAAAATTACATGTAAGAATTTAAAATTCCCCTTTTCTACAATTTTAGTTTTTCATTTACGTAAGATTAATCGGTATTATTTATTAGCGTACTTAATTGTTTTTAAATATGGCGTGCTATAGTGTGGGAGATGCGATATGAATCCCAATTTCAAAAATTTGTAGTTTTGTGTTTTAGAAATAGTTAAGGGGAACACGTATTAAAAAGTACTGATTTTATATCGTTTTGGGTGTGAAGCATGCTTGGCAATAAAAATAAAATAAAATAAATATTGAAGTAATTTATTTATTTATTTTAATTCAAACAATTACTGAATCTTTAGAATATAGTTCGACCTGTTTAATAACTCGACATTTCTGATATCATGTTGAAAATGATACAATTAAATAATTGTTAGAAAATGTAAAATAGCAATTTTTAACCCGTTAACGCCCGAATTAAATTTGCAAAATATCATTAGCTGAATATTTCACTTCTAAATGAATATAGACAAATGACAGTAAAATATATTAACTTAAACAATTCTTCTGATAGTTTAAAATTTAAAGCCTATCCTCATTTATTGACGTTTAGTGTTCTAGCGAGAAAACTTTGAGATAACAGATTAATTTCCTATTATATGTTGACAAAGATCTCGAAAATAAAGTATCATAATATATATTATTATTCGGCTTGATTTAAGTTAGCATACCTGCGCAAAAAGCAAATATAGGTGCGGCGGATGAAAAATCATAAAATGACTATCCAAATTATGAAATAATAATTAATAGTATAGGCACATAAAACTTTCAGGGATCATTTAGAGTGACGCTATAAACTCTAACTAAAAAGCAGAAATCATTCCAAGAAACCACAAAAAATATACCTGCCATTTTATTAGCTGTCCTCAAATGGGCACTTTAAAGAGATTTTTTTATTTTAATTATTTTTTAATTTTTTTGAAAAATTGAGTGAAAAATAGCGTAATAATGGAATTGAAAAATGACGTAAAAAATAGAATAATAATGGAATTGAATTTAAAAAAAACTAATCAAAGGGTTTTTTTTTTTTTTTTTTTTTTTTTTTTTGTTGTTGTAATTTATCCAAAATTTCAACTATCATGTATAATATGATTCACAAATTCACCAGTCAGAGATTTTCAAGGAAATTTTTATTGAAGAACATTATATACATATGGTTATCATTATATTACGGTCAACATTATACACATACGGTTATCACTACGATATTTTAATTTATAAAATACTACATTTATATGAAATATAAATAAGTTTTTACTAACTTTTATTTATTATACTCCCTTGAGTGCAAATTTTGCAATGCTTGAATGACATCCATTGTTTGTTTTTAAAGGGGGCATTATAAATTTTCAATGTGATTAAAATTCGAAATGTATATGTTTAACTCCTATATAAATAAATGGAAAATTTTAGCTATAAAATACCTATTTATCAATCAGTTTACCAACCATAAATTTTTCAAAGAGATTTTTATTAAAGTACGTTATAGAAAACGATTATCAATATTTTGTTTTAATTTATAAAAAATGTGTATAAATATTTATGTCACTATGAACTCAAATAAATTTTCTCCGCCCTTTATTACATTCCATGAAATTTTTGTATTTCTTGAATGACATCTATGGCTTGGTTTTAAAGAGAATAGTATCAATGTTCCGTATGTAATTAAAATTCAAAATAAGTGTTTAACTTACGTGTAAATTAATGCTAAATTTTAGCTGAAATGCATATGTAATTATTTATACAAATTCACCAGCCAAATTGTTTATGGAAAATTTCATTGCAGAAAATTTTAGAGATGTGGTTATATATGATTTATTTTAATTTAGGAAGTAATATATCCATACCATTTAAACACGCAAGTTTTTACTATTCTTATTTACTGCTTTATGCCGGGTGGAATTTTTATCGTGCTTATCACATATATAAAATTTGTTTTTTCTAAAAGATAGATAAATTCTTTAAAGAAATAAAATTATAAATTAAATTTTTTAATCTTAAACAACTACTTAAAATATAACGATATAACTATTTTTATCCTATAAGTAATAAATTTACAATATACGTTTCCTAATTTTTATGTATCTTCCCTTTCATATTTTTTCAATGTACCTGAAACAAGTTCGTTGATCTTTTCCCAGTACTCATTTATTAATATTAACGTAATGAAAAATTATTTTCGCGCTGTAAATAATAATGTTTTGACGTATTTCTATCCTTTTGTTTTGTGAAACCAGAAAATAATTAATTCGGTCTCTTTTAATCTTACATCGAAATGTAACTCATGTCGCCTAATTTACATCATCAGTTAGATAAAATATTTGCTTAGCTAGTTATTTTCCCAGGATTTAAATCTTGGCGAAATCATGCCAACGGTCAATAAATTACTCGTCGCCTTTTTAAAAATATATACATATGAATATTCCTAACGTACTGCAACCATTCTCTTTCTTAAACTTTGAACTTGGCTTCTACAATATAACGCCAAATGCATTGTCATTTTTTTTTTTTTTTTTTTTTTTTTTTTGCTCCATTTTTGGAGGACACTTTTTACTGATTATCGACCATGTAAGATCTCAAGAGCGATTCGGGCCTGGGGCCCGGCTTGATCCTCGCTACTGTTTCCCCACTCCATGCTTAAAACCTGGTACTGTTACTCCATCTATGGTCGGACCGCGGTAGCCCAGTCGGTAGAGCGCCGGCCTCGTAATTGGAAGATTGCGGGTTCGGTACTCGATCCGGCCGAAGACAGTCGTGTACACTAATGGTGGCTGGTGCGCGTAAAATCTGTCGCGGCCGCAATGTCCTCCATGTTCCCATCAAAAATTATACCTCTGGGAGTCACCAAAGCGGGAGAGCCATCCCTTCCGTGGAGGATCAAAATTGTGATGGCATGTCTCCGGACCACCTCTAGGGGTGTGTCCCAGACCGTCGCCAATTGCCCATCTGCGCAGTACTAGTACGACGTAAAACCCATCCATCCATCCATCCATCCATCTATGGTCACGTCACATATTAGCTTCTTTGGGATATGCAATAAATTTACCTGAAATAATATATTGCCTCTTGGATCCGTTCTTGGGTAATCTGTTTTCATCTTTAATTAATTTTTAACTTGACTTTTTTTTTTTTTTTCAGCTCATTATGAAGTGCCGAAAATCAATACTAATTATATTTTGAACAGCAACCTTCAGATAACAATTAACAATATGACAGTACTTAAATGACATCCATGGCTCTGTTTTAAAAGGAATTGTCTCGATTTTTAGTACGAATAAGATTAAAATATGTATTTAATTCACATATAAATTAATCCAAAATTTTAACTAACATGTATATAATTATCAACAAATTCGCCCGTCATAAATTTTTAAGCAAATAATTCCACGAAAGAACATTATGAATTAAGACAAATTATTGATAAATAGTTGCGTATTTAAATTATCAAAATCATTTTGTACCATAAAAACAAATAAGTTATCGTATTTTTATTTTCTAGAATGTGTTGGATGCATTTTCTGTAATACTTGAACGACATCGATGGCTTAATTTTAATACGAGTAAATAACAAATTTTAGGAAGACTAAAATTCAAAATACGTGTTTAATTCACATATAAATCAATCCAAAATTTTAATTAACATGTATATAATTATGAACAAAACTTGTCATTCATACATTTTCAACAAAGATTCTATTAAAGAAAATTGTGAATTAGAACTTACAAGGAAACATTCAAAAGGTGTCGTCTTCAAAAAAATATTGAAAAAAATATATGTGATTCTACTCCTCATAAAACACCAGAAAAATATCGGCTGAAATGAATTACAGCGACCACAAAAAAAATATCAAAATTAAGCATTTTTGGCGATTTATCGCTGTTAGGCGATAAATTCGTTAGCACTGAGATTGCCGTTTACGAACAGAACTGTGTTTTGCTTCTCCGCCAAGTACTCAAAATCAATCGCCTAACAGTGTGAAATCGCCAAATATGCTTAATTTTGATAGTTTTTTGTGGTCGCTGTAATTCATTTCAGCCGATAATTTTTTCACTTTCTGGTGTTTTATGAAGAGTAGAATCGCATATATATATATATATATATATATATTCAATATTTTTTGAAAACCACACCTTTTGAATGTTTCCTTGTTAGAACAAGTTATTGATAACCAATTGTATGTATAAAAGTATTACATTCATGTCACCGTGAGTACAAATAAGTTGTCGCATTTTTATTTTCTACATCGTGTTGCGTGCAATGTTTACAGTGCTGCATCCGTGGCTTTGTTTTAAATGAATAATATTATTTTCCGATAAAATGAAAATTTTATGTATAACTAAAGATATGTATTATATTTTTAAGAGTGATTATAAGAAAAACACCATTAAAAAATATTTTTAAACTTGCTCTTGCTACATTGATTATACACCTAAATAATCCAACATGTAATTTTTTAAGCGACTAGTTACTATATAGTGCAAATTTTTATTATTGAGTATAATGTATAAATGTAAAAGAAGTTAATTAATTTTATTTATTTATTTTCAAAGGGTTTTTCGAGTTTTCTTAGTGTCAATTCAACTCGTTTAAAATAAAGCATCTTATTGTACATTACTATAATTTTTGTGTAAACGCCATTCAAATTATGGTACTGCAATAGCTGGAACCACAAAATGGTAAAATATTTCACCATGGTTTGGTAATTACTTTTATAAGAGGCATGGCGCAAATAAAAATAAATACTTTAAAAACATTCATTATGGAGCCTGCTTACATAATAAAAAAAAAATTAAAAACTTTACTAAAGGCTTCATCCTAAGTCACTTTCACTGGGGGACCCCGGCATTATCAAAGGCGACCGACCTTCTGTGCTAGCGTTCCAAGTGAGCTAATGCTGTTATTTGCTCTTGATGGCTGATCCTTGCTTAAGCGCCACCTAATTGAAGACCAGCAAAAGCAAACAACAGCATTAGCTCACTTGGAAAGCTACCACAGAAGATCGGTCGCCCTTGATAAAGCCGGGAGCCCCCGGTGAAAGTGACTTAGAATGAGGCTTTAAGCAAGTTTTATTATTTATTTATTTATTATATATTATTATTATTTTTTTTTTTTTTAGATTAAAAATAAATTGTTTTAATAAATGTAAAATATGCAGTTGTCACTACCATATACACTGATTTGGTTCATTTATGGAACAAAAAATTTCATACGAGTATATTCGTTTTTTCTTAATGAAAAGTATTCAATAAAATAGGCATAATATCTACTCAATTGTAATTAAGATCATTTACTTAATATATATATATATAATATATACTATGTATAGGCATTATCATGTAGCTATTACTTGCTAAATTTTATAACGTTATTAAATTCTTCACCTTATATATATATATATATATATATATATATATATATATATATATATATATATAACATTTATACAAATTCTACCTCTTACTCTTCTTCTAAGAATGTATTTTTAATTAATTTAGCGGCACATTTTAGTAAATTAAAGATATATATATACAATCCATAACGACATTTTTTAATTTTATTTGATTTATATATGTGTGTGTATGCATGTATGAATGATTCTGGATAGAACTTAAATTTTTAACAGTGTTTCTGTTATATTCGATAACCGGAGACTGGACGTTCACACTATCTACAAATATGCCTGTGGCCAACAAACGATTTGTGATAAATAAATGTATAATTTTGCCACTTTCATTTAGAATTGAATTTTATCAATTTAATTCATTGAAAAGTTTTTAGTAATATATTATCTATAAATATTATCCATTAGAAGTACTTGTTATGAATACTTTATTTTGTCTTTCAATAGGTATTCCAGTTTTTACGTATAAACAGAAACAATCTAAATTAAATAATGTCCATATTAATCGAACTAATTTTATTTTCTCTGCGGTAATTTTCGAGATATTATTCGTATTTTAGAAAAGTCATTACAAAAAATTTCATGCTACTTAAAAAATTCATTTTTAATCCAATAATTGAAAATTTGTTTTTAATAAAGTGAAATAATGAGATTTTTAAAAATTTAATTGACTTGAATAATCACTAATTGATTGCTGTTTTATAAACAATTACTTGAAAAAATCTTAAACAAAAATTAATGTTATTTTCATTCCACCAATAGATATACTGATCAAACGTCCCCATTTTCTGGGGACAAATGGGGACGCCCTGTTTTTTGACGCCATATTCCTAAGTTTTAAAAAATTGTAGAAACTAAATTATTAATCAATAACACTTTATTTTTAGTCCTTATTTATTAAGAAAGAAAAAATACATCCATAATTGGATAATTATAGCAACTTTTAATGCTTCTCTATTATAAAGGTACTTTGATCTGGTCAGCCTACAAATGGGGACTTCTTTTTTTTTTTTTTTTTTTTTTTTTTGAAGGCACATTTTTAAGTTTTATAAAAGTGTAGAAAGTAAATTATTAATCAGTAATACTTTATTTTTAGTCCTTTTTTATTAGGAATGAAAAAAATACATCCATAATTGGATAATTGCAGCAATTTTTAACGCTTCTCTATTATAAAGGTACTTTGATCTGGTCAGCCTACCAATAGACCGTCACCAATTGAACAAGTGCTGCCCATAGAGCAGCACTTGTGCAATGTTAAACCCAATCAACCAACCAACCAACTGTTCATCAGTAGAATTTTCTATATTTATAATTATCAACATTCGTAGAAACAACAATCTTAGAAATCTACAACACATAATATTTCTCTAAGAAATAGTTCTCTAAGAAATTGATTACTAAAATTTTCCGCCCGGTAAATTTTAATGCTTTCAAAAACTGGCAACTTCTCCTTTCCATCACAGAAAATCCTCACATCTGAATCAATCTTTCGCCTTTTATTAAAATCTATTCTTAGAATCACCTATAAATGTTGGGAAATAAATCAATTACAGCGTTAGGTTTCTAATCGGATCTGTACCATATGACACTAAGCCAAAAAATCGACGGATTAGCAGCAGAGTATTATTGAATTAAGTCGCATAATGAAATGGGGCGGAGATCTCGGGGGCTTGGGGCGCAAGAAAAGACGGGGGGGAAGAGCAGCCATTGGTGGTCTTTGAAGCGTATCGCCTGTACGCGATCATTGGCTCTCTGTGTTGCTAGGCGACGTTATGCAAGACGCAACTCCATCATTACAGTGTTCACGGAATACTGAGTCTACTGTAAAAATGACGGCAGAAGTATGTTGACGTGACCATATAATGACGTAATTAATTAAATATTTGTGTCTAAAGAACAAAGGGTATAGGGGATGGTATTCTGGTCGAGAAAGGATAATATTGAATTGAGATTAGAGAGAATAATGTGATAAGTTGTCAAGGAGACATTACTTATTTATTTATTGGCAATGGTTTCTTTCTATTCTTGGAGAAATATAATGGTAATTTGATCTCAGTTTTGATAAGAAGCGTTTGTATGTTTAAGGGAAACGCCATTTTTATTTGAGACTTTTACACTGGAAAATGAAGTTTGAGGTTTCGTGCAAAATACCGTTAAAAGTTTTTTGTATGTGTATGTGTTTTCAAACGCTGTATAAAAGTTGCAAATAATCAATGAAAGATGCTATTTCACAAATATTTTTGATAAATTCTTTCTTATTCTTCATGTGATACATCATTTCATCTTGGGTAATGTTTGAATTTCAAAATGTGTTTCATAATAAGCAGAGGGAAGTACAGTCGGAAACAAAAGTGTCCGAACACTGGCAAAAGTTCCTATGTAAAAAATGTACACTTCATACGGTTTTGTTAAATAAATCCTTACCGAATCATGTTCTTACACTGACTAAGACAAGGATTCGACAAGGATTTATTTAACAAAACCGTATGAAGTGTACTTTTTTTACATAGGAATTTTCGGTAGTGTTCGGACACTTTTGTTACCGACTGTTTGTGATTGGGTTACAGAGAGAAGTCATTTGATTTCGAACAAAGAGAAGTTATGTGATTTTGGCCAAAGAGAAGTTATGTGATTATGAGCAGAGAGAAATTATTGAATTACGGACATAGTTAAATTATAGAACTACTGACAGAGATAAATTATGGAATTATGTGCAGAGAGAAGTTATAGAATTAATAAAGAAGTTATAGGACTAAGAAAAACTGTGTGGTTACGAAAAGAGAGAAGTTATGGGATTAAGAGATGGTTGGTTGGTTGTTGGGTTTTACGTCACACTAGTGCTGCGCATTGAGCAATTGGCGACGGTCTGGGACTCACCCCTAGAGGTGGTCCGGAGACATGCCATCACGGAAGGGATTGCTCTCCCGCTTCGGTGACTTCACAGAGGTATAATTTTGATGGTAACATGAAGGACATTGCGGCCACGACAGATTTTACGTGCATCAGCCACCATTAGTGTACACGACGGTCTTTGACCAGCTCGAGTACCGAACCTGCAATCTTTCAATTACGAGCCCGGCGCTCTACCGACTGGGCTACCGCGGCCCTGGGGTTAAGAGAAATTATGTGTTTATGGGCAGCATATGCGTAACTTATTATGGCAAGAGGGGGCGATTGCCCCCCACTGCATAAGAAGCGAGTTAATATGCCATTCAAATATATACACATTTAATAGAAACTTTTAGACCCTCAAGTGGTTAAAGACGAAGTTACGCTTATAAAAGACAGGAAGAAGTAATGTAATTATGAGTAGAGAGACTATGCCCGACTTAGCCTTACTGGGCAGACATTTCTTCATAATGATGAACCCACCTTTCAACAAGAGCATATTTAACCTTTTCTCAACAACTATGAAAAAATAGCCAGAGGACTAACCTAGAAGCTGAAGTTCTTTCCAAAGCAGTGTTATCTATCTATACTATGGAGATAAAACTTTGTTATATTCGTTTTATCAAACTTAAACAGGTTGGAAGTTGGCACATTTAAAACGAAAGTTTCAACCATCGTTATAACTAAACATTTTTTGATCATTTTTATTCTTATTAGCATACTAGCAGGCTACGCCCGCTTCGCTGGTCATTGTGTTTAAATGAATTTTCAAAATAATTGAATCACCAATTATTTTCTTAAATCACATTATAAATAAAAACTTAAAAAAAAAAAAAAACCTGCATTGAATTTGCTCTAAACCGCACTTCGGGTACCCGTTGCCTATGTCCCCTGCTCTTTATACTGTACTAAATAAAATATTTCTTCCGTTTTGCACTCGTTTTGCGTCCGTGGGGGATCAAATTTGTTATGGCACGTCTCCGGACCACCTCTAGGGTTGAATCCCATACCGTCGCCGATAGCCCGTTGCACAGCACTGGTGCGACATAAAAACGAACCAACCAACCATGCACTCGTTTTGCAACAATGCTCTATGGTCTTATGTGAATGATTCTCAAGAATGAATCAACAATCGTTCACAAATTTAATAGATTATGTATGGGAAATAAGTACGCTGTAGTTTAAAAATTGCAGCTCTTATAACTCGAAAACTGATAATTTTTAAAAAGTTATTCATTATTCTTTAATGTTAGACTGTTTTTTGTTTAATACTAGACTCTTATTTTAAGATAAAAGCAATCGAATGATATCGCGTTGTGAAACTTTGGAACGTAATATCTTTAAATCTAATAACATAATGCATAGAGTGTCCTCACAAAAAAATGAACAGTTTTTAGAGCTTTTTTTAAAAAGTATAACATCTATGCATATCTTTTAAAAAAATTCATCAGCTTTTACTATGGCCGACTTCCATCACCAAAGTAATCTAAAATTTAACCTAGACCAATCAAAAATAGGAGTGGTCCACCTGGATGTGTTTTGCCAACAAACTTTTTGCTTTATTTATATCGATGACGGATAGGGTATCCCTTAAATGAGAGAGAAATTTTGTTTTTGTTTTTCTTATCCCAATATAGATATTAGGATCAGTGATGCCAGATTGGGGATTTTGTCACAATTTTGGGGATTTTTGAGGCTTTTGGGGACATTTTTGGGGACCAAATGTCTGTGGGGACTTTTTTGGGGAATTCTAAAACTTTTGAGGACAAATCTGGGGAGTTCTTCAACTTTCTGTCAATGTTGGCAACGTAATGCTGATTTATCCCTACGACTAGAGACTTTCAATAGATTTATTGTTATTTGGGGATTTTTTTCAAAATTGCCTTCATTTGGGGAAAAATCTGAGCTTAAATCATGGAAAAATCTGCTTGATATATTTTTCTTTTTCTTTTTTTTTTTTTTTGAAAAAAAAAATTTATTTTCCCTTTTTAGTAGAAATCAAGTTGGGGATTTTTTCGAAAAAAACCCTTATTTGGGGAAATAATTTTCGACCATCTGGCATCACTGATTAGGATTGTCCCGTCAATTCGGCACGTGTTAACATTATTTCTGAGAACTGATATTTTTCTAAAAGGTGTTTAGGGTCAAATAGAATAAATTAGAGAGTATGCGCATAGGATTTAAAAAAATAAATAAATAAATAAAGAGAAAAACAAAATTTCTGCCTCAGTTAAAGGACACTCTAATGCCCAATGACTGTTCCAAACAATAATAGTGAATGATATTTTTGGCTATAAAAATTATTAAATTATTAAAACTATTTAAATTTCTGGAAAATCGTTATTTTCATGTTTCAGTTGTTTTTATATCAGTTGTTACGACTCTTGTAAACTCACCATTGTATATGCATTTCTGAAAAAAAAAAAAAAAAAAAAAGATAAATGTCAACGTTTTGACTATACCGTTATTATTTAATTTAACTTAATGTATATATATATATTTAATTAATATTCGAATTTAGTAAAAAAAAAATGAATAATAATAATAATAATAATTAAGCGAATTATTTTTTTAAAATTAGTTTATGTTATAAAAAACAATATGTTGCTACGGCTACATTTATGTCTACTATATATTTATATTTTAAATACACTTTGCGAAAGATTTTCCTGACCAGAACCGTAACTTTTTCAGAATCTTCATTAAATGTTCAGAATCTTAATTAAACCATCGACCGGTTGAAGATAGCTTTCGAAAAATAGATAATTAAAATTTTAAGATTTGTCTATTTATCACTATTATCATCCAGGGCACTTTGGGAATTGCTACACTGTAAAAAATAAAATAAAAATAAAAATAATTAAATCTGAAACGGAAAGGGTCGATCAGTATTTTTTATCATCAAAAAGATTGGTTTCGTCGTACATCTAAAACGAATAGTGAAATAATTAAAATGTTCCCAAAACAAATTTATCCATTTATTTATTTATTTATTTTTATTTTTCACATACGATAGTCAAAAGCACCGCTTAGGCTTAGAATCACCTAAGATGGTGAAAACTTGAACATGGCTTGGAAGGGTGAGATATTTGGAGCATTATTTATTTATAAAAACAATGTGTAGTTAAGTATTTACTTATTAAATATTTTGTAAATAAACTCCCAGTAGAAACGCAAGTTTTGATTTTGATATATTCAAAATTTCGATTTAATCGGCGATCAGTTAAAGATAGCATCTTGCAAATAGATAATTAAATAAAGTTTTTTTCTATTAAAGCTACATTCAAATAATTGCCACTGCTCAGAATTGCTTAAGCATCATAATTTCAGATTAATGCTTTTCAATTCACTTTATCTGCAATCTATTCGCTTGCTACCGACAATCAACGATCGCCATTGAGATTTCGACTATTCTATTCAAGAATAAAATCTCGCAGATCACACTCTAAAAATGTGGCAATTACCTCCTTCAGGCACAAAAGAATTAATTAACAGCTCCCATAAATAAGCCAGCGTCAAGATTTTTCTTGCAGGCATCCATTAAAAAGAATAAAAAACTAAAGGGAAAAAAAAGAGGAGTTCCATTAGGAATCGAACGACTCAAAAACGATTCACAGCGCCGCTTAATAGAAATTCACGGCTCGTTCCGGTCCTAAAATTTTCATCGCAATCTCAAATAATTAATTGAGTAGGTTTCTCCCTGTTCTTGGGAAAAAGAGAGAAAGGGGGATGAAAGAAAAAATCCTATAATTAAGGCGGAGAAAAAAATGCCCGGGTAAAAATTTCGCGATGCAAAAACAATTTGCCGAGCGAGAGGTCGTTCATCAAAGTTTACTCTTCGCTAATGACTTAATTACAGTGCGCATAGTGGCAATAATTTTATTTATAGCTCAGCTAACGCCATCTGCCGGCTGAGATGTCTGCTTGTCGTGCAATGGTCGCTTGGGGCAAATTTGATTGATTTTTTTTTTTTTTTTTTTTTTTTTTTTTACCAAGTAACTCAGAAAATAATATCATAAAAGAGCCATGGTGGCATTATTTTATCTCTTGAATATATTCATGTATGAACTGAATACAAGTAAGTCTGAATTCATAGAGTTCAATGATTGCTGCAAAACTCACATTCTTACTCTGATTTCATTTTAAAAATATATATGGTAAAGCTAGAATAGTTTGAGCACAAGTCAACAAAACGTTATAAAAAACCTAAAGTTTAACTTTTTGCTAAACTGTTGCTTTGGAGTGACCCTTCTTCTACGCACTTCCATTACTATTTTGTTGTTATACTATGATTTAAAGCAACAGCATATGTAATAAAACCAAGAGAGCTATTTTGCGGCGCAAATGGGTAGGAGAGGGAGATTGTACTTAATTTTAACTACAATTAAATTGTTAACAATGATAATTGCACTTAAATGATATTGGTATAAGGTTTTTGTACACAAATATTTTTGTATTACAAACAGGTATTTCAATTTAATATTTAAAAATAAAATAAAATAAAAATAAAAAATAAAATAAAAAGGATTAAAAATTTTTATTTAAAGAAAATAAATTAAAGAAGCAGATAAAAAAAAAAAAAAAAAAAAAAAAAAGACTAGATAATAAAAAGTAACAGTTTGTAGATAATATATTTAACTTAAAATTAATAAAGTTCCTTTTCAGTTTGAATGATTTCTTGTTTGTTGACCTACTCTGTCGTTGTCTATAATCGTTGCTATAAATGATGCAACTTTCATGCAACCACCTGCCACAAGTAAAATTTATAAACGAGTCCATGGGAAATCGTTTAATTTGAAAAATATTTTGTAATACTACCATTCTATAAAAATTCCTAGAAAGTGTTTTGAAAATTTAAGCAAACATTTTTGAAAATGAGACAAAATAACCACGTTTAATTTGTGCCGGACAAACAAACAAGAATAGAAGTTAATAAAAATAATTATAAAATAAAAAAAATCATCAGTAACAGAAGTTATTAAGCATATTGATTTCACCTTTAAAATAAAAATAAAGAGACATTCGTAAAAATTAAATAATTATAAGATAAACAAAAACTTTTTATATAACACGTTTTAAATTTTCTGATGAATCATAAAGCTCTTATCAAAGTGCATAAAATTATTAAAGTGATAGTGACGTCCAATTTTGTGAGATACATAATTTCTCATTTTATAATTTTTTTAATGTTCACGTTTAATTAAATGTATTTATTTTTATGTCGAAAGAAAATTAACTCGTAAATATTTTTTGGCAACAATTAAATTGTAACTAATATTTTAATGGCTATTTTAATGCTATAGAGCATTTCCTCGTGTCGTCTGGTGGTTGGCAAAAAAGCGCGCTCGACTTTCCCGCGCCCCGCCCACCATTGATACTATATTGGTGATCCGCCATCGCTATGCTTTTCCCAAGCCTTTTTGCCAACCACTCATAAAAGTTGAGATGTTTGTTTACAAACAAGGAACTGCCCTATTAGGATGTTATTATTTTCATATTTTAATTAATTATAATAAAACTATTCGAATTTTGTGTTGTCATCGGGTTGTGAGCTATTGTGAAAGTTTCAAATGTCTAGCTATTAGGGAAGTTAGTTAAAATTCGATTGCAAGATTTGTACCGGACAAACAAACAAGAATAACAAGGACTAGGACGTGAAATACCTTCAAAATTTCGATTTTTCAATTAGTAGCTTAAAAAATAGTACAGATTCTGCAGATTATAAATATACATAATTTATTGCTGCGGAGTTTTTTTTTTTTTTTTTTTTTTTTTAATTATTATTTGACCATGGTTCGACAGAAAAAGTTTGGCAGAAAACAGTTCCATGGCAATCAGTTCACAAAAGTTTCAGTTAAAAATGCAGAAAAACTGAACTTGGGTGGATTATCCAAATTAAAAAAAGATACAGAAAAACCATGTAGGGAAAAAAAAAGAACGAAATGACTATAGTCAGGAATGTTTTCATTGTATACAAACATTTAAACTTGAAGGGCTTAAAATGTTTTTTGCATTTTTCTCAATATGTTATTTTTTTGTATATTGGTACACTTTGTGAAAAATCTGTTGAAAGTAGTTCACTGAAATTTTAGAGGGAAGTAAAATAAGTGTCTCTACATAGAGTGAACCTAGTTTTTTATGTATAAACCTTGTGTTATTTTTTTTAAACAGTAAATATATGCGTTAAAAAATGCATATTTCTAATAAGTAAAAATTGCAATTTTTTTATATTTAAAAAAAAAAAGAGCAACTAAACATAAAATAAGTTCAGTATATAAACAAAAGTATTTTCTATCATCACACATGATTTCAAGGTAAGATTTTAATTAGTTTTTTTTAGAAAAGTGTAACAAAATGAATAAAGTGCAAAAATCCTTAAGAGTAAAATATGTATCTTTACAGTGCTATTACAAAAAAACTGAATCACATAAAAGTAAATAATTTGCATCAAATATTTTTTGAACTTTTTCTTAATATCTCATAAAAAAATTATATTGATACATGCACAATTAAAAAAGATATGGCAATTAAAGCTACAACCTAAATTTCCCACTTCTTGGTTGTCGGAAGCCCGAGCCCATGTTATTCTATGGGGAAATTGTCTTTTCAAATAACTTATTAACTAATACATATTTTAAAATTCTGTTTTCACATTCAGAAAATTCCCAACTATTAAATTGACGGACCTTTTTTAAAAATGTACTTTTTTTAATATTTTATTTTGAAATTGCAAAATGAAAAATGAAAAAAATTCACATATTGAAAATTCGTATTTTGCAGCTACAAAATAAAATGCAAAAAGTTAAAAAAAAAAAAAAAATTTTTTTTTAAAAAAAAAAAGGTCCGTCAATTAAACAGCTGGGAATTTTCAGAATGTGAAAACAGAATTTAAAAATATGTATCAGTTAATGAGTTATTTGTAAAGAAAAATTTCCCGTAGAATAACATTAGTTTCGGCTTCCGGCGGCAGTGAGTGAAGCGGGCCCTTAAATAACTATAGAAGTTTTGGCCATTTGAAGATCATGAAAAAATGCAAATTGAGAAAACGCAATTTAAATATATCAAATCCGAAAAATATCTATCAAAAACCATAAGGATTGTTGCCTGAATATATATATATTTTTAATGAACTTAATATAGTTGAATTTATAAACGTTAAATGGAAATATAAGCTTTTATATGAAACCTTCATAGTGGAACCAAGTCAAATAAAGTGTTAAGTCCCCGTAAGGTCACGATTCCTTTTTACTTTCCGAACACTTTAGTGAGGAAAATATTGTAATCATGTCAAAAATCCGAATTTCAGATTTTGATGTTTCTATACGTTTCGAGGTCCCTTGAGTCCGTTTCCACTATTTTTACGATGGTGTATGTATGTGTGTGTGTATGTATGTGTGTATGTATGTGTGTGTGTATGTATGTGTGTATGTATGTATGTATGTGTGTATGTATGTCTGTCAGTGAACACGCAGTCGTCTAAACGCTTTGTTCGAATAAGCTGAAAGTTGGTACGCATATTGTAAGTCACCATAGTACGAACCCTATTGATTATGGTGAATCTAGCACTTATAGTTTTTTTATAGGGACACCAGGAAAAATTCATTATGATTATGGCCTATGGGTCAAATTTTTCAAAGGGCGATAGCGTCTAAACGCTTTATTAATCTGAGCAAAAAATTTTTACACATGTTATAGGTTAGTGTTGCACGAACTGTGTAGATTTTGGTGAATTTAGCACTTACAGTTTTTTTACAGGGACACAAAGAAAAATTCTTTATCATTATGGCCTATAGGGCCAAACTTTTAAAAGTGCGATAGCGTCTAAACGCTTTATTAATCTGAGAAAATTTTTTTTACACATGTTATAGGTCACGTTGCACCAACTGTATGGATTTTGGTGAATTTAGCACTTACAGTTTTTTTACAGGGACACAAAGAAAAATTCTTTATCATTATGGCCTATGGGACCCAATTTTTAAAAGTGCGATAGCATCTAAACGCTTTATTCAATTGAGCTGAAAATTTATATGAATATTATAAATCCCTGTTGCACTAACTATAAGCATTTTGGTGAATCTAGCATTTATAGGTTTTTACAGGGACACAACGAAAAATTCTATGGACTCAAAGATCAGTAGCGTTAAATAAAACATCGTGTAATATATGGAAAAAATACTCAAACACTCTATTATGGTTTTTTTCTCTTTTGTTTGTTTAACAACTCCTTTTTCTTTACTTTATCTACAAAACTGTTAATTACTCAATGTTCGGAAAGTCGAGTGGAGTCACTCCAGATTTTTCCCCTCTATAAGAAAAATAAGTTAGTCCACTCGCCCTATTAATATTGCCAAATTATATTTCATAACGACAGATTAAGTTTAAGATTAAGAAAAATCGATATTAAAGAAAGTTCTAAATAAATCCTAACTCTTTTGATTAAAAAGAAGCAAGTGAAGAAAATGAAGAAATTTACGCTAAAGTAGAGATCTTTATATATATACAGTAAAGCACCGTTTATACGTCTTTTACATTTATACGTAGTTTTAGTGAAGTCCCGATTCATTCCTATTCTTTTAATTAAAAAAAAAAAAATCTTCGTTTATACGCCGCAAATATCGGTTATACGTCTTTTCCACTTTACTAAAATTCGCAAAATTTCTCGACCTGTCATTATTTTCCATTCTAAATAAGACGGAATTTTCCTCGAAAGCATCTTAAATGGAGGAACACAGGAAAGATCGAAGAATACTGATCAAAGAATCAATTGAATTCACAGTAGAATTTTTAATACTCATAAACAAGCTGCAAATCAGATGAATATTAAAGATTTTGAATGTTATTCAATAACTATCTGTATGGACATAAATCGTATGCTTAATATTAAAGATACGCAATATATATAATTAGTATTAAAAATATGTTCATATAGTTCGTAATAAATGCAATATGATGCTCAATATATGATGTATGTAATTAGTACCCAGTCATGCATTTATAGTATGATTTTTTTCACTTTTTATAATTAATCTTTTTAAAATTAATTATTGTCTTATACATTTACTAATTTAAGAAACTTTATTAATTAGTATTTTCATATAATTTTTGCTTGAGTGTCATTAAATTTGTAGTGATCAAAGTGTTATTATTAAAATTTCGATTATACGTCTTTTTATTTATACGTCCTTTTACGTCAGTCCCTTCAAACACGTATAAACGGTGCTTTACTGTGTAATATTTATATTCAAATATTTTTAAAAAGAGCATTATTTTTTATTTCATATACTGCCTTCGTTTAAATTAAAATAACAATTTTATTTATTTATTTATTTATTTATTTATTACTTTATTTTGGTATCTGTGTTATTTTGAAAATAACCATTAAAAATTCTTAAAAATTCTTATTCCATCTTAAATTCTTATTCCATCTTAATTCTTATTCCATCTTAAAAAATTTTCCTATAAATATTTCCTATATGTTACTGATAACTTCACAGACATTCTGATGGATAGAGAAATTAGTAAAATTAAGAAATTAAATAAATAATATTTTTTTTATAAAATTTATTATTATTGTTATTTATTTATTTACTTTTTGTAATGTACTATGAGATGAAATGAAAATATTTCACTTGTGAACTTTAATACTTTATCAATACGCAATAGAACCTAAAATACAACCTTCCCTTAATCTGTGGATATCTCTGTAAAGCAAAAAATGATACACACTAACTTAGGTCAAGGTGCATTTACATATAAATTTATATGAAATTTTGTTTGGTAGTTCCTGAGATACAGTTACCACAAAATTTTTGTCACACATACACACAGACTGATAAATATACATACATTTTCTAAAAATGGATAAATCGTGTTCTGTACTTATCGAAACGTGCAAATCTATCAAAAGTCGGAAATTTTTACGAATGTAATATTTTCTTTTATTGAATATAGAAGAAAGTAAAACGGGGAAATAAAGAAAGAAAACTTCTATTAATTAACAATTTTTTTACGTACATTATTTATTTATTTATTTATTTATTTATTCTCTGGGAAAAAATGGATGCTATTTGGCGAAGTTAGCTTTTTAAAACTTTCATAATCCTTATTATATAATATATATCGACTATCTTGATATCAAGATCTCTTATAGGATAATTTGATTATCTTAATTCAATACAAATAAATGGATAATTATTTTTTAAATATAATTTATATTTTTAAGTAATTCAACTATTATTATTACAGTTTCATTTCCAAATTCAACGTTTTTTTTTTTTTTTGTTTAAGAAGAATTTGGTTAAGCGAAATGTCTGTGTTAAGGAGGGGGGGGGGGAGTATCCTTCATTGCTTTCTAATTTTAATAAAGTATTAATAACTTTAATTATTTAAAATATAATAATTTACTTAAAATTGTCTTCAAATCCAAAATGGCTGCACAATCACAAGCTTATTTTAATTATACAATGGATAAAACTTAAATTATCCAATATATATATATATATATATTGAATATCTATTATATTCTTACATAAAAAATAAATAAACAAAATAAAATAAAAGATGGAATATGTATAAAACAACATCAAAGTTGTCGTATTGAGTTCATTTTTGTGGCATGGGAACTTGTAAGTTGTAGTAACTTGTTTTTAGGAACAATTAATTAAATTATTAACTCCACTTTTATTCAAAATCCAAAAGAGCTTATTCATACTTAGTTATGTTAATTATAATATCAAAAAATGTCGCGTGCATATATCTAAAAATAATTTTGTAAATGCTTAAAATGTGTCATTGTTTAGAAAAAAAAAAAAAAAAAAATCTGTGTATGCTATTTTCTCTATTAAGAAATTCTCTGGCCTAACTATTTTTTTTTACTTTCTCTTACCCGATAGGGTAGAATTATTCTTGAGTCAATATTTCGAAACTGAGTTTTTGCTATAATTATACGGTTTTTAGACGTCCTGTATCTGCAAATCAGATTTTTTGTGGTTTTATCATCATAACACAAAAAACAGATATTTACAGGGAGTCCAAATTTTGTATTCTAAACCTCTAACTCATGTACAAATTTCCTAAAACTCTTTATTGAATTCGAACAAATGGTTTATTTACACTGAGAAAAATATATATATATATACCGCCTTTCTCTAGAATGAATAAGTGGCCATTTTATAAATCCCTTAACTAGAAATATAGATTTCAGAGCTATGCGCGTAAGGCACGCCAATAAAATGAATAGACGAAATGATCGAGAATTTCTAGTTTACACATTTCTAAATGGTGAAACAATATTCTGAATACTCTAAATATTCTGAATCATTTGTATTGCGAGAAATTCTCGCTTGATTTTCTAGAATTGGGTCATAAACCAAGATTATAGTTGCAGAAACCCGCCTCTTGTAGTCTCATTTATTTGCAGAGATTTTTTAAATAAATTTGCCCTAGAGAATACAGGCAAACGCTCTAGAAATCTAATAGGAGCTTCTAGAACTCGCTTTCCAAGGGGACTAGAATTTATAAGGATGACACGGAACTATTTTTTCTAGAGCCACAATTTAGATTCTAGATGTCAGTTACAGAATTTTTTCTCAGTGTAGAGAGACGTACAAAATTGCACAAATGTTATGTTTATGGATTCAATTTTTCATTGAGACATTTTAACATGTTTAGACTGCATAAATGTAATCGCATTATCAAATATTTCTATATGCACAAAAAAGATTTTTTATGTAGAATGCGGAATGAAGCGCATACATCCTTGGTTTAAAAGACCCTACAAAATAAATCGGATATATTAGGGGCTATGACTGAAAAGGGTCCAAAGTGCTTTTAAAGATTTTCCTTTCTTTTTCTCAATTCTTTAAGTGGGCTTAAACGTACTCTGTACGACATAGTCAATATAGACAACTACAAAAATGCACCCTTTCTCATTCATGTATAGTCTATGGAAATGCTTTTCTAAATTGTATGTTGAAAACTATCAATAGAAAAGCGTTTATCTATGCAATAAAGATTCAATATAAAAATAGAAATATTAATAAGAATGCTTTTCATTAAAAGGCAAGGTAAGGTATGTGTGTGTCAGACTTTCTTTTTTCTTTATATTTCACCAACTTTTAGTATAATAAATTAATGAACTTGACATATTGTAATCGAAAGTAATGCCTTTTAGGGAAATGTTAGGTTAATATTTGGTTAAATGTTAGGTTAAAATTAGCGTCTTTCTATAAAATGTACATATTTTTCGTTTTTTATTAATATTTCTCAACTTATTTTCCCGATCCAAATAGTAGCTCAAAGCAGAAAACTCCAAATTCAATAAACGCGGACAAGAGATAAGAAATGAAAATGTGACAAAAAGGGGAAACAGTTCCTGGTTCTCGAGAAGCTGTTTTATTTTATAAATTATCTCTAAAAAAAAGAGTTTCTTTCTTTCTTATGGTGAAATACGTCGTTTCTGTATTCACGATTTATTTGTTAAGAAATTGTGTAATTTATTTATTTGTTTATTTATTTATTTATTTTCATGATTCAAAATACAGTTTTTTATTATGATTTGTTTCATTCTCATTTCATAATATGTTCATCAATAGATTTATAAAAATCAACCAAACATTCTATAATAAAATAAATCTGAAACGTATAAAACTTTTCTTTGCGTTTAAAAATATTCTGGGCTCTTTATCTCTGCATGATTAATTAATTTTTTGTCCATGTTTCTACTCATTTTGATTTTGTTGCTTATGCTATTCGAGGAGTTGACAGTCGCTTTTTTTTTTTTTTTTTTTTTTTTTTTTTGAAGTGCGTCATCGTCACCGAACGCTTTCCATTTGAAGTGAAAACTTCTTTAAGCACGTTGAGCACTTTTGGGTGAACAAAAATCATGGAACTCGCGTCATCGTCACCAAACGCTTTCCATGAGTTATATGTATACTGTGTATATATGTACATAGATATACCTCCGTGCGTTACTAGTATACATTATATATATATATACAAAGAGTATATCTCTCTACATATATATATCTATATATGTAGCGCACGGCGCGGCATGCCTCATATACACACACATATATATATATATATATATATATATATGTATAAAATGTATACTAATACGAGTAGTATACTGGCATCTGTCTCTTTCTAATTCTATACTCTATGTATGTATGTGCTTTTTCCACAGTATATACATAATTCACAAAGTACAAGCACGTGTTTTTATACAGACTGTTATATTCTTCTTTTTGCTTTCAATATAAATTTTCAAATAAATAATAAAAAAAGAAAATTATTTTAGTCATATTACAATATTAACACTTCTTTACAAACCAAAAATAATTCTAAAATAATAGGTCGACGATACAATTCACAAGTTACTTAGTTTTCACTTCTATCGGCAGTCCCCAAAGACTGCTCCCCATTTTTTTTCTTCTTTTTCTTTCAGTTTGTTTGTGTTAATAAAGAAATTTTCCAGTTCTTTTCTTCTGTACTTTCTGTTTCTGTTTTTCAGATAATATATTCTTTAGCCACGTTTCTTGTGACCATATGGAAGCTTCTGCGCAAGTCCTGACTCAAAGAACCCAGTGTTAAAATACGGGGGGAGGATAACCCTTGTAGTTGAGAAAAAATAGCGATAAGGGACCGCCGACTGACTAAATGTTTACTAAATCTCAACCTGCAGATTAATTTAACACCTCTCCAAACCTCTGGAATCGTCCTCAAAGTTAGGCGCAAGAAGCGTGGTTACACTCTTCATGGTTACACTGTATCTTTTGCATGAATATCTCGTTATTTGTGATTGAGGAATAGGATTATTAATTCCTTTTTTTAACACGCTTTTATTAGCTTCACCTGTATGTATGTTTGTATGTATGTTTGTAACCGCTCTGGGAGCAAACAAAAAAAATCTATATTGTAAAAAAAGATTTTCCCTACGTGAATGCTCTGGCTGTGAGGTAAAGATCCAGGCTACGAACTTAAAGGTCTAACGTTCGAGCCCAGTCAGGGGAGAATTTTTAAAAATGGTTTTTGTTTAATTCTAAATTATTTTAATTGAAGATGTAAGTGTATGTAAATATTATGGTGTGTCACTCACACGATTTTCTCTTACCCCTCATTTTAATGCTAAGATAGATATTTTGTGCTTCACATTTCTATAAAAGCGTGTTCTTTAAAAGCGTGTTCTTTAATTTTTTAAAAGTATCATTTTATTGATATACAGCATTTATAACTTCTAGAAATTGAACTTTGTAAGTGGTTTGTTAATTTATGTTTCCGTGTTGTACTCATGCCTTTTTCTTTTCCTTCTTCTTTTTCTGTGTCTGATAAAGTTGTGTGTTTAATTATTTCATAACGATCCTAACGATTCAACTTTTGCGTCTTTTTAAATTTTATTGCGTTTTGCTACAAAGTTTTCATTCATTATCTCTTCGTCATATATTTTCAGTGCAACAACAAGCCTCATCAAATAAGTATTAAATCTGTTGTTCCTATTTTGCATTAAAAGGATGGTGGAAGTTTCTTTTGGATAAAACTCTAAAAATTTATCAATTTGAAAATTTTCTGAACCTTTTAAGGGACGGTGGACGTTGTAAATTAGTTTTGCAAATTATTCTCTTAGAGTTATTAAATTTATTAGGGTTATTAAATGTATCAATATTAAACATATTTAAAATTCTTTCAAAACTATTTAAATTCAAAATTTTTCTGAAAATTTTTAACATGCTCCCTGTTAACTAGATTTTTAACATTTTCCCTAGATTTTGTATCATAATATTTTTACAATATATTCTACACCTATTTGGTTATGTTTCTTTATGCATTCAAATTCATTAATATATATTATTCTGCTTACAGAAGTGCATATTTCCTGATAAGCTAATACTTCTTTTTTTAAGCATTTATTAATCCAATTCTTACTTCCTGTGGTCTTTTTTTTTTCCATACTTTTTAATTTAATTCTCATTTCCGGATACATTTTCAATAAATTTATTAAGAACCTTCATAAATTTTTCTCCGTCAAAGTTTTATGGTCTTTTTTACTCATGTTGGCGTATGTAATTTAAATTGGTTTTGTCTTTTAATTATTTTAAAAATGGATCGTAAAATGTCTGTGCTGGCTTTTGATCTGTGTTACAATCAGTTTTATTTTTGTGGTATTGTCGTTATCATGTATCTATTAAACGCTAAATTTTATAACGCTACTGAATTCTTAAATTTATATATATATATATATATATATATATATATATATATATATATAAATTTAAGAATTCAGAAGCGTTATAAAATTTAGCGTTTATATATATATATATATATATATATATATATGTGTGTGTATGTATATATAAATTTAATATTTCACTTAATTTCTCATTCTATAAGGTTCTGCAGCTTCGATCGGGGCGTGAAATGATATAAATTGCTATGATTAGCAATATTGTTTTACGAAATCGATGCAGCTTTCACAGCTTTATGAAGTACTCGCCTCCTGATGTGTATACTTCTAATTTTAAGCATTTATATCCAATTATTTCTCTGGTTAATTATTTGTTTTCTCTGTCATTAGTTTAATGGTCCTTTTTCATTATCATTCATGTCGGCGTAAGTATTTTAAGTTATTATTGTAACTTATTGGTTCTTAATCTATATCGCAACTTTTTGTGTCAGTCTTTCCTCTATTTTTATATATTTCTTATTCAGTTCTATATTTTTGTGTGTTGTTATTGTTTTAGTTCCATTAATTGCTAAATTTTAAGATTAAATTTTATTACGTTATCTATCATTTATATATATATATGTTTATACATATGTTACATGTATGTTTTATAACATTTTTATGTTTGAATGTTAAAAACTGGTATGAAATTTCTGTATTCAAGCATTAAAAAATATATCCTTTTTTTAAAATTAACTTATCAATCAGTCAATCCACAAAGTAAAGGCGCCCCAATATATAATGATGTACTGCTACACTAAAATAAAGTTAAATCGAGTGAAAAAGCTAACAAGAAACAATTTTAAATTTTATTTTATTTTTTATATATTTTTTTAATAGTTTTCTACAAATTTTAATATATTTAATATTGATACATTTCACTGCATACGTATGCAAAATTTACTTACTGTAAAACTATAATTTACAAAAATGATTTATAACGAACAATATCCGCTACTAGTTTCTTTTTTTTTATTACAATAGCAAATCTTGATTGTATGAAAGAATATAACTTCTATTGCAAAACTAGTAAAGTTAGAGAACTATAAATATTCATGCTTATTACTCTGTTTTTCTTTAGAAACAAAATAGAAAAAAAGAAAGGAGGGGGGTATATATTTGTGACAATACATTGGGCCTGTCGTGTCATTTACGGACTCTGTACAAGATTGTAATTTAATGAAATGTTTCCGTGTGGATTTCAATTTCTCGCTTGGTTCCAGTCAGAAAAATGTCTCTTATTAGTTCGGTGGAAACAGAGAAATAATATTTCATTTGCATTTTTCTTCATTACTAAGCCACGCAAAAGAAATTATCATAATTTATTAGCATATGAGACTTAAATGTATCTGACTATTTCCCACGCAGACAAATCACAAAAGTGGAAAAAGAAAAAAATCAGACATTGTATTTTGATTAGTTTTTCAGATGAAAAGAACTTTTTGACTTCCTGAAATATTTCACTACGTGTTTAATTCGGGCTGTCATTTATATAATGATATTATGACTTTTAAGTTAGATTGCATTTGTTTTAAAATATAAATATGTAGCTTTCTTTTTATGGAATGAAACAAAAATGAATAAATAAATAAATAATAGAATCTGCGAGTTTCAGAATATCCTTATTTACAAAGAAAAGAAAACAATTGAGATTTTTAAGCCAAAAATTTCAAAAATTGAGCAAGTTACACCGCGTTGGACTCATATCAAACCCTGCAAAATATAAGAATTTTAATGTATCCCTTTTCAAAGAATTTTCTTTTATATTTGTATTTAAGAAATTCTCCAAGACAGCCAGGCTCACCAGAGACCCAGCGGTTCTGCGCTCAAAGCTGGTAGTCGTGAGATGCCGGGTTCGATCACAAGTCGCGCTCGACGGCCTAGCCTTTCGAAGTATTCCGTGGTTTTCTCTGAAACTTGCGTAAACAAGGGCTAGGTCCCCTTAGAAAGACCATGGAGGGCACTCCCCCTTCAGGTCTAGGACCCTAGTGTAGTCAATAGGCCTTACGTCCAAACACTTACACCTCCACGACTGCTACATTAAACAACTTACGTAGCATGTCTTCCTGAAATGAATTTTTTTAATATATTTGAGTACAAATAAGCGTGATCGTTTATATGATAGAAAATAATAAACAATAAATTAATTAATGACTAAAAAAACATCTGCTGAATTTCTTAATGTCCCCGTTTACACACCAAAATAAATAAATAAATAAATAAAAAATAATATAAATAAATAAATAAATAAATAAATAAAACAAATAAATAAAATAAATCTTGAAGTTGATACTAACAAAAACTTTTCGTAAAAATTTCAAGTCAATTTTTTTTTAGAATTAAGAAAGTTATAAGACAACGTGTTATTTTAGGTCAAACCTCACATAAACATTAAAAACAAGGCATTTTTACTGTAAACACTTTTTATTTCAAATACTGGGAATTCCCTTCCCTCCAATACTTTTGGAAATGTATTACTATTGTGTTGTTTTATTATTTTATCATTATTGTACTACTGGCCCTATTGTTTAATGTATATAACACTCAGCTTAAATACTCATAGTTAGGTGTACTTATAGTTAAGTTTTTTCTTACCAGATTAGCAAAACATATTTTTGGAAAAAGAGATGATAAACAAGAAAGAAAAATTTCGGCTATAATCCGCAGATAAGTTATGCCATTCCGCCATAAAAAAATTTATTTAACAGGAAAAATCTATATATTTTCCAAGAAACAACTCGTACAAATATAACGTTACTTGTCAATTAAAATTTTTAGTGCAAAACCGACTTATCTGACCTGCGGATTACACGCCGAAAATTTCGGTATAATATTTAAATTACATTGCATTTTTTCAATAAATGAATAAATAAATAAAATTAAAGTTAAATAGATAAACACTTATAAGCGAAAATATATGATGTGCATAAACCCTGAATAATCTTAAAATTTTCCCGGAAAATGGAGAAATTAACATGATAAAAATCTTTCTAAAGATCGATATCGTATGCATAAAATTTGTTTCTCATGTATGCTACATTCTTTCTTTTCAGAATTATTTGACGTTCAAATTAGGCTAAACAAATGCTACTACGCTCAATCTAAAATGCTCAACATAAATCATGATATACAGATCTGGCATCACCAATTCATTCTAAGAACATCAACAACAAAAAACTTAATAAATATTCAGAAAAGTGTTCATCTACCGATGTTGAGATGCCAAAATGGAGTTAAAATTGTAAGGTTTGTGTGTGAAAAGATTAACATGTTTCAACTACCATAGCGAATCAATGGCTGCCTGCAGGTCTTTTCTTTCTTTGTTGTTTGGCCTATGTTCGTCAACTTCATGAATGCAGCATACGGCTTGCAAATCCGTAAGCAGAAGCTTCAGGTGATAAAATGATTGCAACGGGTGGGAAATTTAACCAGTAAGTTGACTTGAAATAGAATCATTATTTTATTGGACATCACGCGTCACTTTCATTTATCTTATACTTCTAATTACTTATTTATTTGTCAATACTTGTTTGAAAGAAATTGAAAAATAGATTTTTCAATGAATACAAGTAAAATATAAATTAAAGTAAATAAGTGATAGCCTAGATAAGAACTAGATTATAAGTACAAAACTTTGAATGAACACCATAAACTGAAACAAACTCGCAATGATTGTTTCCGGTCGAAAGAAAACACGACCCTTCCTCAGGCGAACAAAGTAGGCACGAGTGTTGCAGTCAAAGCGGTAACGCACCCAGCATTCGTGCCTACATTGTTCGCCTGACGAAGGGTCGTGTTTTCTTTCGACCCGAAACAATCATTGGGAGTTTGTTTCTGTTTATGGTGTTTATTCAAAGTTTTGTACTTATTACATTCAAACGCCAGTACTGTGATGCTTTCTTATTAAGAACTGGATAGCTTTTGTGCTTTTTGTGGTATTTTTGAACTGCATTAAAATACCATTCGAAAGTTCTTACATCAGTATATATTAAGTAAAATGCTTGTAGAGAGTGCAAAATTGTAAGTTGCCAAAAAGATTAAAAGAAAAAAAAAAAAGTCAAAATTTGAGATTTTTGTGCCAGTAATTTTGTACCAGAGCACCAGTGATTGTCTCCATTAAATCCTATTATTTTTCTTTTTATTTATTTGGTTTATTTACCCATTTGTCTTTTTTTTTTTTTTTTTTTTTTTGGTCAGCATCACTAATGTGTAAAACACTGTAGTTTGGGGCCCCCAAGTGAAACTTTCTTCGCTATGTGTGTGAAACACAATCCTCCAAAATAGCACTATCCATATTTTATCGACCATTTAATGCAATTTATTATAGACAGTATTAGTTGAAAAGGAATCAGTGAATAGATTTTTCAAGTGATACAAATATATATATATATAGGTTAAATAAATAAATTGCAAAGTGCATAAAAATTAATCCTCATTATTATTATTATTATTATTATTATTATTATTATTTCCATATTTAAACAAAAACAAAACTTCGTTTAAATATTTTTTAATGACTTTTTTTATTTTTATTTATTTTATTTTATTTTATTTTATTTTATTTATTATTTATTTACTTATTTATTTTATTTATTTATTTATTTAATTTTTATTTTATTTTATTTTATTTTATTTTTATTTTTTTTTGGGGGGGGGGGGGGGGTTAATGATGAAATAAGAATGCACATTATACAGTTCCCCATTTTTGTAATTTTTACAATTTTTCCTTTAGTGTATATTTGCTTCTTCATTGTACTTTCAAATATTCAGTTAAAAGTCCCACAATAATATTAAATGTCTATTTATTCGTATTTGATCAGATTCACAATATTATCTTCGCTATGAATCGAAATTATTCGGTATAATTATGGTTCATAAATAAATAAATAAATAAATAAAAATAAAGACTCGTTTAATAATGATTACCATACTGATTTTTTTCCATTCTCATCACGATTGATCGTGGAAATTATTAATAATTATAGTAAGAAATATATCTAATAATCTAATTTTTGTCCTATATAGTTTAGATCATCCTCAACTGAAATATTAAATAATACATTTTACTAAATATATTTCCAGTGAATTTCTCGAAATATTCATACGAATTGGCTGTCATCTACTTTAAATATAAACCTTCTCGTGTAATAAATCTTTGACTTATCATGTGAACATTTCCATAAAATTAACTCTATCAGAGTGAAAGAGGTATTGAAAAGCATTATTTTTGCTATGATTTGAGTGTGAGGCTTATCAGTGAATCAAACAGCGATTATTGTAACAACATATTGTTGTTATGCTTCATAATAAATTGCAGAAATAGTAATCAGTAGAACGTAAATTAGAAATTCCAGTTAATTATGTTGTTTACATCCCTAATAATTCACATCGTATTACAACGAAATATTAAGATAGCCTAACACAATTTTGTCACACTGCAAACAAACAAAAAAAAAAAAAAAAAAAAAGGAAAGGGGGGAAAAAAGAAAAAGGAAAAACTTTCAAATTACGAGAATTCTTTGATAATAAAAATGCCAGGGAAGCTTATTAAAATTACTCTCATTTTTTTAATTAAAAAAGATTTTCTGGTAAGTTTAACTGGAAAAATCCTGTAGAAAAATTGGCATAACTTCAATAGATATTGCCCTTTAACTATGAACAAGAATTTTCAGTAAAAACAAATAGTGTGATTTTTACTTTTTTAACAGCTTTATACATATATCTATCAGTCTTATCTATCTCTCTCTCTATATATACATATAATGTGTTAATTCTTTAGTTTATCATTGGGCTAATTCTTTTGTTTATAATATAAGTATTTTAAAATTTTTGAATCTTTAAGAATGAAACTGACATTACAATGTTATTTTTGTAATGGTATGAATGTGAGCCGAGTACTAAATCTAATAACATAGATTCCTTTAAATTGCTAATATTGTAACTGATTCAACTAATTATACAAATTATACTAACAAAATAATCAATTAATTATACTAATTATTATTAATAACACTATCAAATTCGAATCTAATAATCTTATTTACTTCCTAACATTTGAAATCGTATTCAGACAGAATATTAATTCAGCCACGTTACACTTTTTACAAACACACTTCCGAAACATGCATACAAACTGCCCCCGTATCAAATATCATTAACTAGAAGCATATAAACAACCTATCACACGACTTTATCCTCTTAATAATCAATCATGCAAGTCTATACTCTGCTCCATCTTCGCCAGAAATGACATCTTATCGATTCTCTCTCTCTTCCTTTGCAGACAACAGTCTCCCAATTAATCGCTCCTCCGAGGAAAAGCGGAGGAATAGCACGGAAGATGCCAGGAGAAAGCCCCAGGAGGAAGATGAGGATGAGGAGGAGAAGAGGAGGCGGACGAGGACCAACTTCAACGGCTGGCAGCTGGAGGAGTTGGAGAAGGCATTTGAAGCTTCCCACTATCCTGATGTGTTCATGAGGGAAGCTCTGGCGTCCAGGCTAGATCTCGTTGAATCGAGAGTTCAGGTGAGACGTTTCAAAATGAGAAATTTCTCGTTAAAAATAATTTCAGGAAAAGTGCAGATCGTTCCACAGTTTGACAGACATATAAACATTTATCCGGGCGTTACCTTACACCTGGATAAACACATACAACTGGAATACTTTTTAAATAAATTGTTCATAAAATATAGGTAACTAGTAGCCTAAATAATATATTTAAGAATTGACAACACAACCATAACAAAATCCAAATTCAGCTGAAATATTATTATTTCTACTAAAATGGATACAGAAATATGCTTAGAGTACTGTAGTATACTAAAGGTATACGCAATGTAAATTTTGTACCATTTGACTACAAACATTATCTTAACTTCGTATATATAACACATCGTTTAATAAATCCCAGGACTAATCCCTAGATAGTGTCGCAAATGAAATATTTCTGTGTGGATAAAGTAAACCTAACTTTCAAAAGATACACGTTAAAGTTTCATGATATTTATATCGTTTGTTGCCGAGATATCAAAGTTTTAGTGACCCTACTTTTGATGTTTTCAAAATGCGAGACAAAGCTGAACTTCATTTGTTGTTTAAACATTGTTTTTTGATGGACAAAAATACTGTTGAAACTGTAAAGCCATTGCTAAATTTCAACAATATTTTTGCCTATCACAAAGCAATGATTAATTAACTCATGAAATTCAGCTTTGTTCCTCATTTTGAAAGCACCGAAAGTAGGGTCACTAAAACTTTGATATCTGGGCAACAAACAATCGAAATATCATGAAACTCTAACGTGTATCTTTTGAAAGTTAGGTTTACTTTACCCACATAGAAATATTTCATTTGCGACGCTATTACGGGGATTAGTCCCGGGACTTATTGAACGATATGCTATGCAGTTACTGAGAAAAGTAAGATCGCGTAAAGGCTTTAAAAATAATCAGTCAAGTGTGATTTTTTTTTTTTTTTTTTTTTTTTTTTTTTAGATCTCTATAACACAATATATTCTTATCTAATCTGAATCAAACATAAATGTGTGGGATCTCTACTGTAATTATAATAAGATTTTAACAAAATCTTTAAAAAGGTTTAAACAGTAAATTTACTATCGGCGAAATTTTTTTTTTAAAACTTAATGTAATCCTATAATAATTGAACAAAATAGTGATTTCATCTGTAACATGTACACTGTAAAAAATTTCTGTGCATTTGCTGAAACGTTTATCCAGAGTCCCTAAAAATTTACAATAATTCTTAGTTAAAAGTAAGTAATTAAAATTCTCAATCTTTATTCTGCATTTTTATCTGTTTTTATTATTTAAATTTCCCAAAAAAATATAACATAAATGTTTCTTACTTTCGAAAAAGCATTCTAAATCACAAATACAGGGTGATCAATTTAAAAGAGTACCCGTTGGTTTTTCTTATTACCCTTAAATAGGACGGATGTGGCAACTATTCTAACACTGAACTATAATTGTTTGAACCCTGTTTAAGTGTGGGAGACAATTTACAACACTGCTGGACTGTTACAACTTCATTTGTGAGGTAAAACAGAAATGGAGACGCACAATTTTTTTAATCCTGTAATAATTTTCTTTATGAAAAACAAAATGTAATTAATTTTTTTTACATTATCATTCCTACAATACATTTACTTTATCCTTTTTAAATTATCACTTCATAGGCTTTTCCAGAGAAATCTTGCAAACATCGATAAATTAAAACAGGTCATAACTGAAGAAATCTCGTCAGTAACACCAACAATGCTGCGAAGTGTGTCAAAAATCTGATTCGACGTGTTCATGTTTGCATTCAAAATGGTGGCGAACATTTTCTACATTTTCTGTGAGGGATGGCAATGTAAAAAAATTGAATTAAATTATGTTTTTCAAAAATAAAATTATTACAGGATTAAAAAAAATTGTGCGTCTCCCTTTCTGTTTCACCTCACAAATAAAGTTGTAACAGTCCAACAGTGTTATAAATTGTCTCACAAATTTAAACAAGGTTCAAACAGTCATACTTCAATGTTAAAATAGTAGGCACATCCGTCAGATTTAAGGGTTATAAGAAAAACCCACGGGTACTCTTTTAAACTGATCACTCTGTGTATTTTCGCCAATAATAATTAATTAAATTCTTATTAGTCATTAAAACGCATATATAAAATATATTTTTTTAACATCTGCGTTTATTTTTCACTGTAATTTTACATAGGACTTAAAATAAATGACTACCAGTAGTTTTCTGTTGAAATTTTTAACAATGTAATTCTGAAGTTAGAGAAGGGGAAACTACGATTTTAACTAATTTACTCAACTTCAATGAACCTAAGTGTTCGTCTTCAGATTGCACAATAACGAAACCGAATACTCATTAAACGCTCCTGCGATTATCAATACGGCAACTGCAAATGTTTACTTTTTATGATGCATATCTTTGCAACAACTAAAAGTTGAATATCAATAAAAGCCAAAACATTCATCTATAGATTAAAGTGATATTTAATATAATTAGCAATATATAATCTTAAAAAAATATTTAGCTGTATATTGATGATTATTATGCTTGAAAAAAAAAATGGTGATTTGAAATAATTTAAAACTTTCGTTGTTTTATTCGTAACACAATAGTCGTTTGCGAAACAAATAAAGATATGAAAATCAAAACTCAACAAGTTCTTGGCTCACTCGGAAGACAGGTTTATTTCCTTTTTCTTATCAAGTAGCCACCATCTTGCTTCAAAATGGCAGCTACAGTTTATTAATGAACTTGGTCTTGGTGGAAATATTGATGAGAGCTATGTACATACAGAGTTATAAGAAAATCGGTTCAAAAATACGCTTATTATATGAATTTGAAATTTTCAAGTGGCCGGCACTTAGAAACAAGATGTCAGATCAAGTTGACAAACAAACATATCAAATATATTTTTATGATGAATGTACCCCACAATTTTAGTTTGAATTAATTCAGTATTTCAAAAGTTATCGTGTTGACAAATTTTCAAGTTGCTGCCACTTGGAAATAAAATGGCGGAGTAAGTTGCTCACTTAACTAATCCAAGATATTTGTATGATAAGCTTACTGTCCAACTTTAGTTAGAATTAATTCGGTATTTCAAAATTTATTATGACGGCAAATTTTTAATTGAGAGCCTGACTTTAAGTGACTCCGATTGATTTAAGGTATCCGCCATTTTGTTACAATTACGCTGCAATCGAAATAATATATAATAAAATAAATATAGACTTTATTGATTATATATGTGTAAATAAATACTTCCTTATCTTCTTTTTATTGCTATTAATCCGTATGTATCCGTTCATTTAATTTAAAATTAATTTAAAACCTAAACCTATAATATAACAAAGCACGCATACAAATAATAATTAATTAAAATAAAAATCTTAATTGGATTATGCACCGAATAGCTTTCAGGTGTTATGATTATTACTTTTTTCAATATTCAATAGAAGAAAATATTGGTTTCATAAAAATTTTCGACATCTGGTTTTCGATAGATTTACACGTTTTGACAGTCCTAAAACACGATTTGACCTTTTATATAAAATGTTTGTCTGTGTGTGAGAGAGAGAGACAAAGTTTCGTGACAATTGTATCTCGAGAACTACTGCACAGAATTTCATACAAAATGATATGTAATTTCACCTTGATATAAATTAGTGCCTATTAACTTTTGTTGAAAATCGTCTTACAGGTGGCGCTGCCATCCCACTTTTTGTAAATTTTTAACATGGCGTCATAAGAAAAGATATAACATAAATGTACATAAACAGAATTATTTCTTAAGAATCATTATGAAATTAAAAAAAAAAAATTAGTTTTAATAGTGACAGTAAACTGTCAAAAAAATTTTGTATATGTAGAAGCGTTACTCCGCCCCCCCCCCCTCCTCCATGGGAGGTAAATTTTCATTATGGGTATCTTTCAAAAGAGCTTATTATTACCTTTAAAACGAATGATTGAAACATTGATCTGTAATCATTTATTTATTTTTTATTTTTTTAAGAAAAAGAAAAAGAAACAAATTTTTTTTAAGATGTCATATCGCACTCTCAGAAATAATATGCTCAATTTTGACGATTCAGACATCCTCGGGCTTAATTTCGTTGTTTCTGACAACCATTTCGTCAAGCGATCACGTGATTTTTGAGAAAACGTGAACTCTCAAATATTTGACGAAACTGTTTACTCATAATAACATGTGCTAGCTTTTATTACCGCCATATTGGTTTTTTTCCTGTGCTCTTTCGACTTTACGTTACAAAGACTTTTATTTGCCGGCCTGGTGGTTTGGTCGGTAGGGCGCTCTGGATTCTCACGTCCCGGGTTCGAATCGCGGTGCGGGCATGGATGTTTGTAATGTCTTATGTCTACAAAATATTGTGTGCGCTTGTTTCTGTGAATTTCTGTAAAAATATGGATCAATTGAGACAAAAATCATTGTAACTATAGATCTCAAAGCTGTCACATAAATGTCCAAATGATTTTTATTTGTTTGCTGTGTTTTATTTATATTTTCACTAAATATAATTAGGATTTAATGCCTAAAGCAACGGACTTGCAAGTAATTTTATAATTCTATAATTTGTATTTTATTCTGCATTAAGAAACTACGATGAAAAAAATGTATCTTTACTTTTGACGAAAATCGTATGTTCAAACAGGTGACGAAAGTAATTTTCTCAATTTGACGAAATAAGAAGGAGAAAATATTTTTTTTATTTTTGACGAAATTCGTATTCTCAAATAGGTTACGAAACAAATTTCGCCAATTTGACGAAATGTTCGCTCGGAGCATATCCCTATAGAAACACTTTCGTCAAAAATGAAGAAATTTTCGTGAAATTTGAGTATCCATTTCTGAGAGCGCGAGAACGAAATCGACTTTCTTTGGAAATTTTGTGTTTATACTTCTCTAGAATGAAAATAGTCTGCATTCATCAAATAAGATAATTTGAAGTAGATTTGTATAGAAAAATATAGCAGAAAGTCATATGTGGTGGCTACAATTTGCTAGGTTTTGTCTTGTAAATTCATAAAGTTGATAGCTGCAAATTTAATTTATATTTGTTAGAATAACAAAACCAATTACATAACCTTAACAAATATAGGTTTATAAAAGTTACTGTTGTACTGAGAACAATTTTGATCTGCGTAACGAATTCGATTACCGGCTTCGCGTTCATAATTTTTAGATAGACAATATAAATGCACAGAACCAAGAAATTAGACTGCAGATAATTAAAGTTATTTTTACAGTTTTATAAAGATGATAAAAAAAAAAAAAAAAAAAAAAAAAAAAAGCCACAAAATCACTTATCGACACATCACTTATTTATCATGTAATTCACCAAAACAGATATGGGAAGAAATGACGGAAGCCTTCAGTTGATTGATGAAAATTTGATGCTATATGCATTTTCTTACTGATAGGATCAATATTTGTAGTTAATAATATGCAGGGATGCACTGCTCATCTAGAAATTTCGGTCGAAACATCGCATCTCATAAATAAAAAACCCATCAACGTTTGACTCAGGAGGTGAATATCAAGTCGCCTTATCACTGGAGTTGATTTTTAAAAGCGGTATTTATATGTGTGAAGAAAATTATAGCTTTCCCCGAATGTGGGTTATTTTCCACCTTAAAATCAAGCTTATCTTCTGAATTTTTAGAAAGGGGACAATTTATCAAGTAATGTGATTTATAATTAATGTCCAACCCAACTAACATTCCTACAGAAAGCGTGGACAGGTATTCATTCTTCAAATACTGTGAAATGATGACAGAATTTATGGCTAAAATAAATATTTACTTGAAGTTCAATATTTTAAGAATTTTTGGGAATCAATCAATCAATCCTAATTATAGCTTCACACTGAAGCATCTATAAAATAAAAGTTAACGTAAAAATTAGTTGGCACAGGTGGACTCTGCTTACTTTCCATTATTTAAGAGATTATAAGAACTGAATCTAGATAAGAATTCGGTCAATCACCAAGCAGTCTCGTAGACTAGGTCTTCATGGGATTGTTTTTAATGTCCAAACTAGTAATCCCAATATTTGAAATGGATGTGAAATATTGCCCTATATCGCCATCTTTTGAAAAAATTAATTTTGTATAACTTACGGAGTTTTAAAAGTACGGAAATGTGTTATATACATTTCAAAATTTCAAAAAAATCATCATTATTATTATTTATCTAATATCACAATTTGTCTAGAATATTTTTCTAAAGTTTCAGGTCGATCAAGAAAAAGTCCAGAAGTGAGAGTTTTTGGAAATTTTCGTTTCTTTTCTTCTTTCACTTTAGATTCGTTTCATTCGACTTAGGAGACTTTTAATCGATTTTTTGTAAAACACTTTTTTTAACTCGGTGGACATTATTTCTCAAAAACTAATGCATCGAAGTTACAGAACTTTTATACACTTCTTCAAAATCGAATCACAGAAAAAAATTGGTTATTTAATTTGAAATAAAGCTATTGAGAATTATCCTGACCAAATCCGAAAATCAGGCTCCACTGGCCAGTTTTCTAAAATTTTTAATGAAAATTATAAAATATTGTTTAAACAATGCTTTCTTATATGCTCAAAATTTTAGATAAAATATTTCATTTATTATATTAAAGAGTGACAGTGAGATTTTTTTTTTTTTTTTTAACCTTTGAAACCAATGTAACATCTTGAGAAAAATCTTAAATTTCCAATAACTTAATGATAATTTAAAACTGTTTAAGCTTCGATTACGATGATACATTCTTCAGGAAATGTCAACAAGGACTGACAAACCAACAAACTAACAAACTTTTCTTGGCAATTCTGCAAGATCAAAGCCGACATTTTGTCGACTTTGATTTTCACAACATGCAATCTAGCTATAATGAACTTATGTACCACATTATTCTTTACAAAATAAAATACTACTACATCCAACTAAGAATAAATAAATAATACTAATTTCGTTGTAAGTACTTGGAAATAATATCTATAGAGTTCTAACAGATGACGTCACGAGCATGTTTGCTGAGGGACAGTTGACCCCACTGACCCATTTTATCATTGCGGAATAGTGTTACAAATTTATTGTAATACAGTGTTGTAAATGTATTTGCAAAAGCATAAAAAAATTCGACTACTACGCTTACAAAGGCATGGAAAAATTAGCGTTGTCCTTCAGCAAAGTACGGTTGCTAAGAAGAAAGTCACGTGGTTGTTAGAACTCTATAAAAATTGTTAATTACAATTAATTTGAATCTTTAATTTTCCTAGAATCATTCATGCATGTAGCAAGTTATAACATATGAATAAAAAATAAATAAGTTATTTATGTAAAAACTATGCGGAATAATTTATGAAAGAAGTAATTGTTAATTAATCATATTATTTCATATTAAGATGAGAAAGAATAAAATATGCGATATATATACATATTAAGGAATCTCAATCGTTCATTTCAAAAGTGCAGAGGATTTTGTGTTATACATTTAAATGATAGAAAGTTTTGGAATTAAATGACAATTTATTTTTCTGTTGTGGTTTGGCAACACTCCTTTTTAATCACGTGATGATAACATAATTGATCGATTAAATATTTAACGATTAGTTATTAAATTAGCAAGAAATATTCTGTTTTACAAAATCAACAGAATTCAATATTAATTCTTCAAGTAATCATAATAAAACTATTTAAGATAAGTGCTATTCGATTCAATTTACATTTATCTATATCAATTTAAAAGGAATTTTAAAAACTGCTTATAACGAACTTCCGTAAAAAAGAAACCATGAATGATTTGTTTATTTAAAGTAAAAATCACTTCTTTTCTTACTTGTTATATAACAATTTGTCTTTAAGATGCAATTTAACCCTACATTTTAAAAATATAATGAATAATTTAAAATCAGAAAACCGTATATTTATTTTTTAAATCTACATTTTTTAAAACCAATTAAATTTAAATTTAAAATATTCATTACAATTCTAATTTAAAAAATTGAGAACTTTTTCTTAAGTATGATTAAAAGGTTTGTTAAAATAAATAAATAGATAAATAAATTAAATATTGTTTTCAAAGAAATTTTTAGATAAATGCATCCACAAGTGAATTATTCAAGATCTCCCTAAAATTAAAAAAAGAAAGAGGAGAAAAAAAAAAAAAAAATACTCCTTCTTTTTTTTTTTTTTTAATATATATAATAATAATAATAATAATAATAATAATAAATAAGATTATTAGATTTAGAGTTTTAGATTTTACTTTTGTATTTTTGCGTTTAAATAACAATCAGAAGTTGACAGTGCACATGATGTTTTGTTTGTCACTTGTTTTGTATGTTTAAAACAAACGAAACAAATAAACAAGTAAAAATCATACATTCGTATTTTAAGATTTACACAACTATAACGGGATAATATATCACAAATTAGTCTCATTTATGGTACAAAATAACATTTATTTATTTATAAAATTAATTTACGGTTGCGTAATGCTTGCATTTACTAATAAATCAAATAAGTTGGATTTAAATGCAAATGGAAACAAAAAATATTTTTCATAGAAGTCTGATAATTCTTGATTAATTTATTTTAAAATGTAATTTCTATTCATTATTGAAGATGAGGAAGAAAATAATAAGGAAGACATAATCTTCTTTTTTCACAGTGTCGAAATTATTTTATGATTTTGAGTTATTAATTAATAATTATAAATAATGAGTATTATCTGCCGGCTGATAACGCAGGTGTACATCAAAAAATTTAATTCGATAATTTTGGCTGATCTTTATGCTTTTTGGTGTGTTGAAACCGAAAATGAAGCCAGTTTTTCTCTATTACGTACAGATTTTTGTCAATACAGGGTCTACCGACAGATATTTACCTACAGGTTTTTACCTCTATTACCTATAGATTTTTGTCAATACAGGTGTCTACCGACACCATTTCTTCCATGATTTTTCCAACAATATAATAACAGGTTAAACTTTTATTGTACGTTTTAACGATTAATTGTAATTAATCATGGAAACATACAAGAAACTACCAAAAATGAAGACGTTCTGTCGGTAGACCCTTTGTATTGACAAAATTTTATATGTAATAGAGAAAAACTAGCTTCATTTCCACTTCCTGCGTACCAAAAATATAGGCATCAGCTAAAATTATCAAATCAAATTTTACCAGTCTTTTTTTTTTTTCTTTTATATATTGGAAGTCAAATCGTACATTTTCTATAATTACGTAGAAGTTACTCACATTTTTCACGTACGATGGCGCTAGCTCACGTTACGTTGAACGCTTAATTTAAACTGAAAATACAAAAGATTAACGTTTTAATTAAATAACCATGTTAAATATCATCTTTTTAATAGTGTTTTTAGCTTTAAGTTTTAAAGATTAATAACTATCTCGTAATGCTTTCATTTATTTCATTTCAGAATCCACTAGTTCGATTAATCGTTTCTTTACTTTTAATCATTTCTTTTTAGTTTGTTCGTTTTGGCAACCTTTTTAATTCTACTACTTCTGTCTGGAATCGGTTACATGTGAACTTATCAAAAATAATTATTCCATTTTCAATTCTGGTTGAGTTAATGTTTAATCTAATTTCCTTTTTTACTTTGTTTTGGTGCAAGATAGAAACTTGAGTTGTATATTGCTTGAATTAGCTATACAGCGATCAGAAATCTTGCTTATGCTGACAGAGATGCAAGTTTCCGGATGAAGATCATTTCTAGTTTTCAGCATTTAAATTTCTATTTTTCATTTCATGAATTCTCTTTTCTTTTAACAGATCCTTTTGGTTACTTTATCTTTTTCCATTTCTAGTATTTGATAAATGTTTCTACTGGATTAATTGATTATGCAAATTATCTCATCGTTAGGCTTATGATTTATGTGTGTCATTTCTCTTCTGCGTAAGTACTTTAATTTTTACTACTCAGTGTAATTAAATTAAATTATCACCGTGTCTATAATATTATTCGAACTACATCTCATTTAAAATTTCATATGTTGATATTTTCATCTCTCTTTCCTTTGCTGAGTGTTGTAAAGGAATTAAATTATTCAAATTATATATATATATATATGTGTGTGTGTGTGTGTGTGTGTATAGACTTGCGTAATTGACTTCTGTTTAACTCATAATGATTTACCAAAATGGAAAAAAAAAAAAAAAAAAAAAAAACATTTTAACAGAAATAGCAAATATCGCATTCAATGTGATATTCATTTGTTCTTTCATTTACAAGGAATTCTTTTTACACCAGTCATTCATTATACGGTACGTTATAACTTTGTTTATGCGTAGTTTTTTATGTGCGGTACTTTTTGTAAACGATATCAGTTTACACGAGAATCTGTGCCTATCGTCAACAGAAGCCAAAGCCTATGCTATTCTATGGGGAAATTTGTTACTAAAATTACTCAGTTAATGTACTAAAAAATAAATACGTTTTCATAATTATAAAATTAACAACTATTAAATTTGCCATTGACTTCTAAAAATTGATTTTTTTTTTTATTATGATTTTTTTTTTTTTTTTGTTATGAATGTTTTATTATGAAGCAAATTCCATATGCAATGAGTAATTATAAACAAATTTTCCCATAGAACATGGGATTTGGTGATTGTAAACGGAAAAATTGTAGGAGCCTTAATTTACGCAGTCACCGTTTGTAAGGTGCACCTAAACCTCCATTTACATGGTAATTTTTTACATTAATCTCTTTTGCTGCGGTAAGTTGTAATTCTATCCTTTTTCTTGCCGAGATGCGATATGTCAATTTTATTTAGATAGTTTTTAACAATAATTAAAATGTGTGGAAACAAATACGTGATGGGGAACTGCGCGGAGTCCACCTATGCCAGCTAGTTTTTTTTTTTATAAAAGCATTTTGTTGCATCTATTATCTTTTGTTGCATCTAAATTTAAATACGGTATGATTTTGACTTTTATGAAGGCATGTGTATTTCAATGAAAATTCTTATATGTCTTTTCATATTGGTTTAAGATATAATTTGGTTGTCATATTTACACGGGGGATGCTTTTGTATTCTTCTAATGAATTATGTACAAATTACTGTGATATTTTAGGGCAAAATTATTTACACATCAATTTTTATATTGTTGCTAATATTTATTATAATCCTAAATAATGTGTTTCAAAGATTATTAAATATCAAATTCAGAAACTTTATATATATATATATATATATATATATATATATATATATATATTAATGTCTGAAATTAATGGAATGTTGGCCGGACGAGGGGGGAGGGGGAGGGAGGGCTTTTGTGGGTTGTGAGACACATTGTTTGATGACCAAAATGTTTCATCACAGAAAACAGAAAGGGCGGAAATCGAACTGAATTTTTCATTCTGAGACCAATTCACACGGGATTTAGAAATTGCGACGATTGTCTCCGAGCGTATCAAATTTTTCTAATAATAGAGGACTACTTCATTAGCACAATGTACAGGGGAGGGGTGCATTAGAAAGTAAGATGTTCGTTTCCTGCTTCTCGAATACAGGCAGGTGGCGCTACACGAGAATGGTGGTATCGGGCCTCTTAATCGATTTTTAATTCGAATCAACCTCTTTCAAAAGAATCGGCATAATTTTTTATATGAGTTTTCCTTTCTTTTTTCTTTCACATTTCATTTACTTGTCGCTTCGGAAAGAGAAAATAATATAGGTGCATTTGAAATACGCAAGTAAAAAATTCATGCGGAAAGAAAATTCATTGGTTTTAGGAATGAATTATTAGTGGTGTATTAAATTTAATTATATTGAAACTCAGAGATTATTTTTGTTCATTTATGCAGAAAAACGATGTTTTGGAAAATTCTGTCGGGGCGAAATAGCTGGTAGAATAAGACTTTAGTTTATTGTCACTGACTGTAAATTAAATACTTTTGGCAAAGCTGTGCTAGAGCTTTAAGAAGTGCTCTATACCAGTATTTACTTTTCATTCGTTTTATTTAGCTTTTAAATTTTCTAAAACAATAATAATATTTTTATAAAGAAACATTAAATGAAAAAGCAAAATCCTTGTTTGAAGACTTAAAACTTAAAATGAAGTGCTATATCATTGAAATAAAATCGTTTAAGTTTGTATTTAAAAATTCATACTATTCCCCCCCCCCCCTTTTTTTTTTAACCGTAAAAAAAAAAAAAAAAAAAAAAAAAAAAAAAAAGAGAGATAATTTCTAAAACAATGAAACCTTAATTTATTCATCTGAATTCAATTTGGAAAAATAATGACAACTTCTGATGAAATAACATCTTTTTCGCTATGGATCAACAGGTCTTTTTATTTATTTATTTATTTATTTTTTAATAATATGACTATACAACTAAAAATCACTAATTTTATTATATTGAACAAAACGTATTCGCTCTCATAATTAAATGAACCATTCATTTATGGTATGTTACTCCTTATTCACACATTTGTACCTTGCATTATCATAAGTGATAGTGAATAATATTAACATTCAGTTATCATAATAATAAATTAAAGAAATAAGAAATAGTAATTGCATAAAATTGCATAACAGAAAGCATGATGTAATTTAAAAATTAAATGTTTTCGTTTGCGATAACATTGTAGTGAATCCTTCACAATTATTAACGGATTACAATTGTTACGCAAATATTAATTACGAAACTTTAAATTATTATGAAACTTAAATTATAAAGCTTTAATTTACAATTACTACGCAATTATTAATTATAAAAACTTTAAAGTACAATTATTACGCAATTATTAATTAAGAAACTTTAAATTATTATGAAACTTTAATTATGAAGCTTTAATTTACAATCACTATGCAGTTACTAATCATCAAATTTTAAATTACAATTATTACGTAATTATTAATTTAAAAAAAAAACTTTAAATTATTTGCTCGAACTTAACCCTCTAAAATAAAGACATTAAAATGGATAAAACACTAGCTTTCTTTTACGCATATAATTTAAAACTTCTTATTAAGCTATTACCATGAATGACACTAGATAAAATTAATATTAATTAAATTATTATAATATTAAATTAATGAGAAAATAACATAACATTTGTAGTAACATCTAATTTCTAAAACAAAGTATTTCCCTGCTTGTCAAACTTGCGTAGTAGTCCATTTAGAAATTCAATTACTTATGACTCCTTCTAAGGATACGTAGTAATTGAGTTTAATAATTGAATCTTAAATTGTTCGTTTGAATTCAACTTACTATAATAAAGTGAAATTACGGTGATTTATCTTACAGCATCCTTATTTTGCATACTCTTTACTTTCATACCTGCACTATCCGCGTTTGTAATGATCGATAGGGGACGCTTTTTCAGCTTTTGTTGTTAGTAAATATAATAGCAACGTGTATTTATTATTGTTCTATTTGTGTTACTACTTAATATTCGTGCTATAATTTCTCCGCCATTACATCATTAAAAACCGATTGCCTTTGGAAAAAATATTTCAGTTTATTCAAAGTTCAATCGGAAGTAGATTTTTAACGGAAGCTGAACAAATATTAGTTTCAAATCATCTGATTAATTCTTTACTTCCATTAGCCGAAGCAACTGACATTTTAAATTTGTCATTTGGAAATAAGTGGAATCTTAATTCTGGATTTCTTGATCCTTTGGAGTTACACTGTATCACACAACAGTATGTGTTATCTTTTTTACCGGATTTATTCATTTTTATTCAATAAGTATATGTGAAACTAAACATCGGCAAGCAATGGCGTCTCGACGAAAGCCGAAAGCTATTCATGTTAATTGTAATTTCAACTTAGCCCACCAGAGGGCGAGCATTTCATTACAATCGCGGATTATCATGAGTGACACCGAACAAAAATAACATTGAATTACCATAACATTATAAATAAAATAACATTTGAAATAATATATCCTAAAATTACAAAACAGAACATACAAATAATATGCAAACAGATTGTTCTTCTCTTTGTTGAATTCCTGTCAACAAATCTTTCACAAAATAAGGAAACTTAAACTACTTGCTTGAATTTAACTTACGAAAATAATGATATTATAATAAGAGAAACATAGTTTTCTTTGAAGCATAGGCTCTTAATTTTCTTCAACTATTATCATCAACGATAATGTATACATTGTAAAAAAAAAAAAAAAAAAAAAAACGGAAGCTTTTACAGCAAAATGTGCTGGCACCCATATTGCCAACACATTTTGCTGTTAAATAAGGCAATTTACAGCGGAAACATCTGTAAAAAAAGACTCTTTTACGGTTGTTTCTGCTGCAAATAACTTCTTTTTTACTTTCCTCCTTCTATGCACCCATATTGCCAGCATATTATGCTGTAAATCTACCTTTTTTTTTTTTTTTTTTTTTTTTTTACAGTGTATAAAATTTATTGTGAATTACAAAATTACAAATATATAGAGAGGAAATAACATTTCATAAATTTACGATGAAATACAATTTGTAAAACGAAGTGTTACTGTGAAACCTTCTCAAAATAATTAAATCTTAAACTGCTCGCTTGAATTCAACCTACGATAATAAAGTAATTTAAAAATTAATCATGTTACAGTATCCCTATTTCGCATACTCCACCTTCTCGCCTGTACTATTATTAGAAAAAGCACCGAATAAAATTAATACATAATTATCGTAATATTAAATTTAATAAATGACTATATATATATATCGATTAATCGATGTTTGCATAGCATTTTTTTTTTTTTTTTTTTTTTTTTTTTTCATTAACATGATATTAACTTTCTATTCTACCCCCATGTGGGATCAGGACATAATATAATACCGCGGGACAAAATCTCACCAGACAAAATATCGCGTCAAAAAAATAGTATGATCTATTTGAAAACTTGATTTTGTGTCACGTGTGATCTCTGGCGGAGCCACAGGGTCTTACAAATTTTAATTAATTAATTAAAATAAATAATTAAATAAATCATACAGTTGAATTTCATTATTTTACCTATGTTTATTTTTAAGTTATTTTATCTTTTGCTTTTCACTATTCAAAATACATTTTAAAAATCGTGTACATCACTGCTGACATTAAAGCTGAACATTGTTCACAAACTTAAATTAAAAATTTTTAAATTAATAAGCACGATTGAATTCATTATGACTCATTTTGACAAAAGTTAATAAATATAGTTTTTAAACTATTTTAAGTAAAATTTATAAAAAATCTGTTGTAGGTTTGTCAGAATGTCAGTGCTCTGACTAAGGTATGTGTTGTCATGAAATTTTACACAACATTACTAATAATTACCAACTTATTTTTGCTTTGTATTCAGTTACGTCGGCGATATTTTGTCCTCGCGATATTTTGTCCCCAACCCCTCCATGTTGTTTGAAAGTTTTACAAGTGGTTATTCTGATTTTTTCTATTTTTCTTTCTGGTTTCCTTGATGATTTGATTTAATATTTTATTGCATTTCTCATTCTAAATGGTTTTGCTGATCGATCGAGGCATGGACGATACATTTGCTATTGTTAGCTATATTGTTTTAAGAAATCGTTGCAAAATATTTATTTCAAGATGATTTTTTTTAAAACATTATTAAAAAAAAATTATAATAATTAAAGATATTTTAACGCAACTGCAATATTTATTCATATTGCTTATGTATGTATAAATATTACAAAAGTCAATATCTGAGACATAATTATCTTCTTTTTTTCCCTTAAAACTTCAGTAATAATTTTTTTTTTATTGTTTTATACTATTTTTCTCTCACTGTATTATATATTATCAAAATTAAAACAATGGCAAATACTTGAAAAAGTTACAAAATAACAAATAGTGATTATATATGCACACATATTTATAATAATTATTTTATAAATTTTCTGAATATTTGCATCATTTTTAATAAAATATAATTTATTAAAAACCATAGTTTTGGACAGTTTAGGACACTAGGGTTTTGGACAGGACGGTAAAAACCATGGTTTATACCGTGTTTTTTACCATAGTGTCCGAAACCTTGCCAACCCTTTATATATATATAAAGAAAAGAAGAGTTCGAGGTGACTAGTCTAGTTCTAGATTGTTCTCTAAATCTCACTTCTTAGTGATTTGTGTTGTAAATCCATTCTGTTTGTTTTCATCTACATGAAGACTGCAAAGAGACTTAGATTCAAGCATCCATGTCAAATATGCGTGTATAACGATAAAATAATAGCAAACACTGAATAAAATTAATGCTGAATTATTGCAACACTAAATTCCAAAAAGTATAGGGAGGAAATATCATTTCATAAAATTCGAAGATGTATAGTTTTTAAACGAAAAATTTTTTCATCTTTGTTAAAATCTTGACGTAGTCCATGTACAAATTCAATTACCGTGAATCCTTCGCAAAATAATGAAACCTTAAACTTTTCGCTTGAATTCAACTTACGATAATAAAGTGATGTCAAAATGAATTATGTTACAGCATCTTTATTTCACATACTCTTTATCTTCTCGCCTGCGTTATTGATGTGTGCGAAAAACTGTCAACGGAGGGATTTTGAAATGACACCGAAACTAAAGGAGAAATTTGCAAGATCTTCGTTTTCTCTTTATCAGTGTCTTCACTGATGAACTATCTCTGTAGGAAGAGAAGATCCATGTTGAGGAGAGGGGGAATAAGATGATGCCGCGAGGGAAATCCAGTTCCCCGCTTGTTTACCCGGGTTTTCGGAGACTGCGGTCAGAATATTCCTGCCGATATAATTGCTGATACTGTTTATTCATTTATGGCAGATGATTCATTTTCGTAGATTTCTATCGCATTTTTTTCTGAGGGGAAAAGAAGTCTATCCGAGGAGGAAGTATAAAATCAGGCCTGTGATGCGAAAAAAAAAAAAAAAAAAAAAAAAAAAAAAAACTATTTTTGAAAAAATTATATATTTTAGGTTAAATTTTTGTGGAATTATTTACAATTTATGGGAAAAGATTATTGAATAAATGATAAAGATAAGGTAATATTCGGTCTTCGGTGAATGTGTTATGAGATTATTATTATTATTGTTCTTCTTCTTATTATCATCTTTCTATTTCTCATTTCAGTAATGCGGAACGATGCAACGAGAAGCTTAGATGTATTGTGAACAAAATTATTTCACTTTTGTTAAATTTATGCGAAAAATCACTTTATTAAAATACAATGAAGTGATTTTCAACGAAGAATTTTGAAGAACAATTATAATTATAAAGAATTATAATTAATTAATATTGATATAATTAGAATTATATCAATATTAATTCTTTGAACCAATTATAAAATAGAAAATTGCATGTATGAGAATAAAATTGCACCATTTCTTGTAATGTTATATATTAAATATTCTTTATTGTAAGATAATAAAGTAATTACCTGTATTTTATTTTGAGGACTTATAATAGCTGTTCTCATAATATGTAATATGAAAATGCATGTTTTTGTAAAAAAAAAAAAAAAAAAAAAAAAAACTACTTCCTTTCAATAAATTTGCCAGATACTTTATTTTGAGATTTTTTTAAAAAGGTTTTTGACAGAAGATCTTTGAGTCCTATAACAGTTATTCTTATATTAGTAATGTATAACATATTTTATACAAAATTAGATTTTTATAACAAAATTAATCGAATTTCGTTAAATTTATGAGAAATTATTATTAATTATAGGATGAAGAAATAAAAAATTTTCGAGTGTGAATTTTAAAGCCAAATTTCTGTCACCCAGTATTAAAATATAAAAAAAAAAAAAAAGAAAAAAGAGAAAATATGCAAATAAGGAGTTAAAATTATCATCAGAAACTTTCAGTCGTTCATGCATACAATTTTTTCGTTTGAAAATTAATACAATGACAAAATATCAAACTACACACTATCCGAATAAATAAATTTATATGTGTATATACTTAACACATTTGAAAAAATTTTTGAGTGTGTAAATTATAAATAAACATGTATTGTAATTGAAATTATGTGTTATTACTTATTATGATTTTAGAAATGAGAAATCTTAATATTATTATTATTATTTTCAATGATATGTAAAAATTAAGTGTTTGCGATTTAATGTACAGTACGTCAAAGTTATTATTATTTTTTTCATGTGGATTCGTTTTACGTGAATAAAAAGAATCTAGAAATCTTTTTTAAAAATTAATGTTTCATTTTTTATTTTGAGACTATAAAAGGGGAAAAATGCACTTAGTCAATATTTCGCACCTTAGAGCTTTAAAATGAAATATTAAAGAATAAATAAATAAATAAATAAATGGAATCAATGTAATAATTGTGAATTTTCTAGATGTGAAAACGGAATTAAAAATAAATAAATAGATAAATAAAATGCATTAAGAAATGAGTAATTTTCAAAACAAAATTTTCCGTCGAATAACCTGGAATAAGGCTATGCCATTCACTTTAGGTGAAGTATCCTCTTAAGGTTTGGGTATGGGTCGACGCTTTTTAGTCGTTTTTTTTTACATATTAAAAGTCCATTAGTCTGGGATGTATGGCTTGAAAAGAAATCACTACAAAGACCCCAGACTGAACTTGACACTAGGCAATTGAAGACCAAAGCTTTAACTATTCCGCTACCAAACGAGCAGAAACATATTAAAACGAGCAAAATGAATAAAAAAAAATTATGTTTTGCTGTGATTCTTCTAATTTTTTCACGGAGCTTAATTATTTAAAATCTTTTGAACTTTCTTTGAGAATAATGCCTTACAAGGGATCGAGAAGTTTTTCTTTCAAAACTAAAAATCCAAATCGTGCACATCGGTCTAGTCATTTGAAGATTTCCGTTGTTTTCTCTGACACTCGTATGATAATGGATTAAGATCCCTTAACTAAATTTAAAACTGGTGTACAATTAATATATAGATATTAAAACTTCTTTACATACCATAAATTTTAAGCCAGCACAACCGGTTTCGAAAGGACATAGCCTTTCTTAATCAGGTGAAAAAAAAAAAAAAAAAAAATGTGCTACTGCCTTGGAGGCAAAAGCAAGACTGAGATAGTCAACTGGAAAAAAAAATGTGTATGTGGTAGCCTCGCCTCCCCCCCCCCTCTGCCCCCCTCGAGAGGAGTAGATTTCCATGATGAGAATCTTTCAAAAGAGCTGGCAAATACCTTTAAAACGAATGGTTGAACCATCGATCTGCGATAATTTAAAATAAAGTTATCAGTCGGTTATCCCAGTCTTGCTTTTGGCTCCAAGGCAGGAGCACGTGTTTTTTTTTTTTTTTTTTTTTTTTTTTTTTTTTTTTTGCACCTGATGAAGAAAGGCTACGTACTTTCGAAACCGGTTGTGCTGGCTTAAAGTTTATGGTGTGTAAAGAAGTTTTAAAATCTATATAAGATCCCTTAGAAAAACCAATGACGAACTGAATTAATTATTGCACGATATGGCATAAAAAACCAATGGCAAATTAGAATCCTCATTTTACGGCATGACATACAAACATAATAATTTAGAGTCGTCATTCTGTTGTATGATACCAATAGATAGAGAACTTTTTTTGGGGTCTGACTATGTACTTAACTCAAAATCGACATTTTTGGACTTAAATCCTTTATACTTATCAGTACAGAATTAGTCTCGACATTTTGATGTTTCTTTTCCCTACCTACATTGCTTTTTCCCTACAATAAAGAGAGAGAGAGAGAGAAACTGCATCCGAAACTCATTCTTTGTCGAAATATACACATACTTAAAAAATCAAACTGCAACTACAATTTTTTTTTTTTTTTTTAAGCTATTTTAATTAATCTAATCCAGCAGACGTTATTGTTATCAAAGAAAGACGTCTTACAATTTATTTCCCAGTCTCTTCTTTTCATACAAATATAGGAGAGGATTGATTTCTTTTTCCTCAATCCCTAGCAAAAGAAAAGAAGAAAAAAAAAAAAAAGGCAGAGAAAAATCTATATCAAACTTTACTCTTTATCAAAATGTCTTCATTCTTGCTTGAGAAAGCTTAGCTGAAACGAGTGATCGATTCAATTTATAAAATATCATCGCTGAGAGAAAAATAGGTTTTTATTCTCGCGTAATTACTATTTTCTCCCGGTCATGCTACATTGCCATGAAATCCTATCTTTCTTCTTCTTTCTTTTTGTCTGCTTTTCTTTTCTCTCGCTTTAGTTTTTTTTTTTTTCTTTCTTTTTTCCGGCTAATAAAATTGCGATGGACGGATTTTCTTTTCATACAGATTATTAATAGTTGTATTGAGAACACGTTAATAAAATGTATGAGCTAAAAGATGAATGATTTATTTCTAAAAATGTGCACTAGCTTGTAAAATCTGCTCTTATAAATAAAGCCTTATAGTGATGTATCAAATGTTATTCATACAATCTTTATTTGAATTAATGTAATGCTGAATGTTGTTCAACATTTCTTCAGGAAACATAACAATGTTATGTTACATTAAATGTTATCTTGCATTTTTAAAAACTTTATTTATAATAAAGCATTTATGCTTATATTTAAGATTTTTTTTTTTTTTTTTTTTATCCTGACAAACTAGAGAACGTCTCCCCAAAAATATTCTCCACTCAAGATTACAGAATTATCTAGTGCATTTCTAAAATTATGTTTTGAGGTAAAATTATAACAATTTTATTAATTGATAGTAAGTTCATTTGATATAATTATTGTTGTTAATAGAATGGGATGACTTTCTAATTTATATATATATATATATATATATATATATATATACTAGCAGGCTACGCCCGCTTTGCTGGTCACTATTTTTAAATGAATCATTATAATTAATGAATTCTCAAAATTGCATTAATTTTTATCATGTGGAAAAAAAAAAAAAAAAAACTCTGATCGGGAAAAATGTCGCACCGGGTCCCCACTGCCTTCAGCAGCGTAGAACCGTGCGCGATGCGCACGCGCGAATGCATATATATGAGCGCCCTAATAATTTTACAAATTCGAAAATATCCGCAATAGATTTGTAAGTATCAAAAACCTCTATGCACCAGTTTTGAACGATCTATCTCTATTTTTATTTTTTTGCCCTTCTGCTCCCTCCCAATAATTTTAAAAATTCAAAAATATCCCCAATCGATTTGTAGGTATCGAAAACCTTGATGTGCCAATTTCGAATGATCTAACTCTATTTTTTTTTTGCCCCTCTGCCCCCCCCTTCCCGGCCCTTCTAATAACTTTACACTTATGAAAATATCCCCATTCGATTTGCAGGCCTCTAAAACCTATCTGTACCGATTTTAAATGGCCTAACTGTATTTCTATTTGTTTTTGCCCATAGCCCCCCCCCCCTTACCGCCCTTCTTAATAATTTTACAAATTCGAAAATATCCGCAATCGATTTGTAAGTATCGAAAACCTCTACATACCAATTTTGAACGATCTAACTGTATTTTTATTTTTTGCCCCCCCCTCTCCCCTCCCCCTCTTAATAACTTTACACAATCGAAAATATCCCCATTCGACTTGCAGGCCTTTAAAACCTGTCTGTACCAATTTTGAACGGCCTAACTGTATTTCTATTTGTTTTTGCCCATAGCCCCCCCCCCCTTACCGCCCCTTTTAATAATTTTAAAAATTCGAAAATATCCGCAATCGATTTGTAAGTATCGAAAACCTCTATACACCAATTTTGAACGATCTAACTGTATTTTTGTTTTTTTGCCACCCCCTCCCCTCCCCCCTTCTCGCCCCTCCTAATAACTTAACACTTTCGAAAACATCCCCATTCGACTTGCAGGCCTCTTAAACCTATCTGTACAAATTTTGAACGGCCTAACTGTATTTCTATTTGTTTTTGCCCCATAGCCCCCCCTTACCGCCCCACCCCCCTACCCGCCCCACCTAATAATTTTACAAATTGAAAAATATCCGCAATCGATTTGTAAGTATCGAAAACCTCTATGTACCAATTTTGAACGATCTGACACTATTTTTATTTTTTTGCCCCCCCCCTCCCCCCTTATTTCCCCTCCTAATAACTTTACACAATCGAAAATATCCCCATTCGACTTGCAGGCCTCTTAAACCTATCTGTACATATTTTGAACGGCCTAACTGTATTTCTATTTGTTTTTGCCCCATAGCCCCCCTTACCCCCCACCCCCCTACCCGCCCCTCCTAATAATTTTACAAATTCAAAAATATCCGCAATCGATTTGTAAGTATCGAAAACCTCTATGTACCAATTTTGAACGATCTGACACTATTTTTATTTTTTTGCCCCCCCCCCTCCCCTCCCCCCTTCTTGCCCCCCCTAATAAATTTACACAATCGAAAATATCCCTATTCGATATGCAGGCCTTTAAAACCTATCTGTGCCAATTTTGAACGGCCTAACTGTATTTCTATTTTTTTTGCTCCATAGCCCCCCCCCCCCCCTTGCTGCCCCACCTGGGGGCTGAATTTCTAAAATTCCAGAAATTGGTTTTTAGATAGTTGCATTAGCTATATTTTAGAGCAAAAATTTCACGTATATCTATTTTTTTTGTTTGAGATATATAGGATTACGCGAAATTACGTTTTACGCATGTGAAATCACGTTTTGCCCCCCCCGCCCCCCTTGGGGACCGAATTTCAAAAATTCCAGAAACTGATTTTTAAACATTTGTATTAGCTATATTTTAAAGCAAAAACTTTATGGATATCTGTTTTTTTGTTTGAGATATGAAGGATTTTGTGAAATTACGTTTTGCCCCCTCCACCCCTTGGGGGGCGAATTTTGTAAAATCGCTTGCGGCGTTGTGTTTCTCGGGTCGTAAACATTAACCGTGCCGAATTTTGTCCCGGTCGGTGAAACGGCCTAGGTTTCTATAGCGGACAGACACACACACACACACACGCACACACAGACTCTGCTCTTTTATATATATAGATATATATACATATATATACAGGGTGATCAATTTAAAAGAGTACCCGTTGTTTTTTCTTATTACCCTTAAATAGGACGGATGTGGCAACTATTCTAACACTGAACTATAATTGTTTGAACCTTGTTTAAGTTTGGGTGACAAATTCCAACACTGTTGGACTGTTACAACTTTATTTGTGAGGTAAAACAGAAAGGGAGACGCACAATTTTTTTAATTCTGTAATAATTTTATTTATGAAAAACAAAATTTCATTAAATTTTTTTGCATTATCATTCCTGCATTACATTTAAATCATCATTATCATTTTTACATTATCATTTCATAGGCTTTTCCAGAGAAGCCCTGTAAACATCGATGAATTAAAACAGATCATAACTGAAGAAATTTCGTCAATAACACCAACAATGATGCGAAGTTTGTCAAAAACCTGGTTCAGCGTGTTGATGTTTGCATTCAAAATGGTGGCCAACATTTTCTGTGATGAATGATAATGTAAAAAAAAAATTGAATTAAATTATGTTTTTCAAAAATAAAATTATTACAGGACTAAAAAAATTGCTCGTCTCCATTTCTGTTTTACCTCACAAGTAAATTTGTAACAGAACAACAGTGTTAGAAATTGTCTCACAAATTTAAATAAGGTTCAAACAATCATACTTCAATGTTAGAATAAATGCCATGTCCGTCAGATTTAAGGGCTTATCAGAAAAACCCACGGGTACTCTTTGAAATTGATCACCCTGTATATTTGATTCTGCCCCTTTTACTGCTTCTTTTAGATACCAAAAAAAAAAAAAAAAAGCGGTGTCACCCTTTTCTGCTAAACTACCACGGAAAAAAAAATAATAAAATAAATATGCCTTATTTTGATGCATCTTGAGAGAAAATGATAATAAAAATATTTGTCGAATTCAATACATCATGAGAGAAAATAATAACATTATTATATGAATACATCACGAGAGAAAATAACTTTAATTTTTTCATTATTTACTTATTTATTTCTCTTTCTCTAAATAAATTATATCTGTGATCTCCAACATTATACCTTCGACACAACGATTTCTGGATGAGATTTCGGCAATAGATTTTCAAGATAACTAACTACATTGGGCAAGATTTTCTGGAATTTGTTTTATTTTAGAGAAAACTGGGCAACTTCGTTATGATTTTTAATTGAATGCATTCACATATCATACATTTACGAAATGAATCAGAAATTTGTGTAGAAAATCTTCTTAAAGTGCCAAATGTCAAATTATTTTACTATTTTATTACTAGTATATAACCCGTCAAAAATGACGGAATGTGAACGATAAATCTTCAAAACGATGTTTAGATCATGATGGTTACCACGTGATCATTTAAATGTATTTTCAATTTTTTGTTTATAAATCAAATGTGTTTCGATATTTTATAATTTTCGTTCTTTGTGAGGTCTAACTGTAATAGAGACAGTGTCCGGAGATGAGAGAAGTCGTGTAGAGCCACACCAGATCGTAAAAACGTGAGAAAAATTGCAACTTTGGCCTTTATCATGGTTTTGTGAGGTCTAACTGGAACGTTTCCGGCTGCAATATTTAAGAGACAGTGTCCGGAGATGAGAGAAGTCGTGTAGAGCCGCACCAGATTGTAAAAACGTGAGAAAAATGGAGGCTTTGGCCTTTATCACGGTTCTGTGAGGTCTAATTGCAACGTTTCCGGCTGCAATCTTTAAGAGACAGTGTCCGGAGATGAGAGAAGCAGAGCTGCCAACCTAATCCGGCAAATTGTTAGTACCGCCTCTTTTTCTACACCACTTAATTTTTAGAGAAATTCTCTTCAAATGTATCTACAATGAATTAAGAAGAAAAATACTCTAAAAATTAAGTGGTGAAGAAAAAGGGGCGGTACTAACAATTTGCCGGATTAGGTTGGAAGCTCTGGAGAAGTCGTGTAGAACCGCACCAGATTTTAAAAACGTGAGAAAAATGGCGGCTTTGGTGTTTCTCATGGTTCTGTGAAGTCTAATTGCAACGATTCCGGATGCAATCGTTAAGAGACAGTGTCCGGAGTTAAGTGAAGTCGTGTTGAGCCGCACCAGATTGTAAAAACGTGAGAAAAATGGCGGCTTTGGCCTTCCTCACGGTTTTGTGAGGTCTAACTGTAATAGAGACAGTGTCTGGAGATGAGAGAAGTCGTGTAGAGCCGCACCAGATTGTAAAAACGTGAGAAAAATGGAGGCTTTGGTCTTTCTCACGGTTCTGTGAGGCCTAACTGCAACGTTTCCGGCTGCAATCTTTAAGAGACAGTGTCCGGAGATGAGAGAAGTCGTGCAGAGCCGCACCATATTCTAAAAACGTGAGAAAAATGGCAGCTTTGGGCTTTCTCACTGTTTTGTGAGGTCTAACTGCAATAGAGACAGTGCCCGGAGATGAGAGAAGTCGTGTAACGCCGCACCAGATTTTAAAACAATATACAGTATATAATTATTAACACATCACATTAGCAAGTTAATTGTGTGATACATTATTTGTATCATACAAGGATGGAAAGCGTTTGCTGACGATGACGCGAATTCAATGATTTTTCTTCACCCAAAAGTTTTCACTTCAAATGGAAAGCGTTAGCTGACGATGATGGGAGTTCAATGATTTTTATTAACCCAAAAGTGCTCAACGCACCTAAAGAAGTTTTCACTTCAAAAATTTTACCCGATCAACAAATATGAATGACAATAAAAAAACTGCTGGTTGACAAAAAATATAGGCCCGACAACACAACAGCAACAACACATCCCAGTGTTCCATTAAGTGCTCTATACGCAAGCGAAGTGTGACGTCACTGACCATCCGTGGATGAAAGAAAATGATTTCCTATGTTAATCGCCCATTGGATTTTTTGTAAAAAATTATTAAAAATCGAGGAAAATTATTTCCCGATTTTAATCCCCATATTTGGGTATATATATGTATTAGTTATCATGGGCATACGTTAGATTGAGTTATTTTGCTGTCAAATTGACAAAATTTTAATTTTAAATTTCAAAACTCTGTTGTCCTTGGCGTTTTTGTATTTGGCGATCAAAAACGTACTACGAAAATATACATGCCAAATGTATATTTTCGTAATTTGTGTTGTGCGAAATATTGTTTCATATTATTCCTTACTCTCTTAATATAAATTTTTAAAATAACCATGATTTTTGAAAGGAATTAAATTATATTCGCCAGATAATTTGGCGATATATATATATATATATTTTTTTTTCTGCCAAGGATGACCGATATCAAATCTATCCCGCTGCAACATATTAGTATTTTATATCAGATACTTTATTTAGACATTTGAAAACAAATTTCACATTTATCATTTTCCTTTTAATTAGTATATTAGTTGGATATTTATTGTGTAATATCATCCTTTGAAATGAAATGTTTATGTTTTCAATGGAATATGGAAGTTTTTTGAAATTTAAAGTTTTGAAATTTAAAATTCAAATTTTATCAATTTTAGAACAAAAACAACTTAATCTAACGCATGCACATGATAACTAATACATATCTAAACCTAAATATTGGGATTAAATTCGGGAAATAATTTCCCTCGATTTTTAATAATTTTTTACGAAAAATCCATTGGGCGTTTAATATAGGAAATATTTTTCTTGTATCCACGAACCTGCCAGTGACGTCATCACTTCGCTTGCCTATTTAAAGTCCTCATAATAAGAAAAAACGATTCACTTCATTTTACCAAAATACTTTTTTTTAAGACTATCGTAGATCCTGTTTTCAAATTTTCTAACTAACTATCCAATAACTACAGACACTCCATGCTAACCCAAATTCACCTCTACTCGATACCTCCAACCAGCTATCTCACCCTCAACATCGCCAAAATATCCAGGATCCAGCTAGGGACTTTCTCATTCTCAACCGAACATTTTACCTTGACTCGACATTATCACATTAGACTACTTTAATTTCAATACTCATTTCAACTGGTGACTTTTACTTGCCCAACCAAACATTCTATCCCAACTATCATTTTACACTAATTTCAAAACTAAAATCAACTGGCGGCATTTACATACTAAACTCGGCGCCAATCATACTTTACAATGTAAACAAATAATAAAGTTAAATATTTAAAGGCTTTAATGCGTTTTTACAAATATTTTAAGATTTTTAAGGCTTTAATATGTTTTAGAAATATTTTAAGCGTTTTTTTAATGAAACAGTCAAAGAGTCGTTCATTCGGAATTAAAAAGTTGTCCATTTGGAATTTGTATTTTCTGAATGGCAACAGTTTTGGTTTGTTTTTATTTGGTCTTGCTTTGTTTATAATCATGAAGTTACATAATTCTATTTATAGGTTCATGTTTATAATAGCCAGTGATCCGTTATACTTAATTTAGAGATTTAAACATTACAATTGAATAGTTTTTCAAGGTTTTATAGGAAATAAGAATATGTGCGATACAAAACATGTATGAAAATGATATGTATGTTTCCTAAGTTGAATTAAATAAACGGAAAAAAAAATGGCTGCCAAAAGTTTCTGTTTTGAAGCGGTACTAACCGGATTCGTTCATGACAGATGAGGATCATTATATATATTAATTTTTTAACTTTTGTGTACATTTGTAATATATTTGTTTGTAAAGGAAAAAGCTAAAATATCGCATGTAGAATACACCAAACTTTAAGTGTTTGTAAAAAAAAAAAAAAAGCAGTATTGGGCATAATTGGTTAAAAAGTAATTGAATTACAATCGAATTACAATTAAATTACAATTATAATTATTTTACTGCCAATCGATTAACAAGTTATTGATTACAAATAAATTTAATTATTACAAATAAATTGAATAAATAATTCAATTTATTTGTAATCATGATTACAAATAAATTGAATTATTTATTCAATTTATTTGCAATAATTAAATTTATTTGTAATCAATAACTTGTTAATTGGTCACCAGTAAAATAGTTATAATTGTAATTCAATTGTAATTCAATTACTCTTTAATCAATTATGCCCAACACTAGGCAAAAGAGTGTTTGAGAATAAACAATGTGAATTTAAGAACAGCCGTACGGTATTCTTTTTTAACCTATCGCTAAAAGATGCTCATTAAGTCAAAAACTATTAGATATAATATTGCATATTATAATTATTACATAGAGTTTTTCAAAAGTATATCACATCTCATAATTCTCCGTGTAATCTAATGTCTCAGCAGTGAACTGAATACCGGAATTCTCTGTTGATGTGTGTGATATTATGGAAAATGTGTGCCTTATTCATAACATCATTTTAAGTGTATTTCAGTTTCATGTGTAATTTTTTTTATTTATAATTCAAATAGTAATCCTTATTTGGATTTAAAAATAATTTCTTGCAAAATAGCTATACACTGTTAAAAATGGTTTCTTAAAAATGAGCTAAATTGTCTCAAAATAGCTCCGGAACAATATATACTTAAATTTGAAAAGCTATGTACTCAATTTTGAGTATATTGGCATACTCAAAAATGGGGTTGACCAATAAGAATCTCAATATCCCCATGTTTGACATGCCAATATACTCAAAATTGAGTACATGGGTTTTCAAATTTAAGTATATATTGTTTCGGAGCTATTTTGAGACTAGCTTATTTTTAAGAAACCATTTTTAGCAGTGTAGGTAAAGTGATGGCATAATAAATAAATAAATAATAGAAAAGGAATTCTTCGTTTGATATATAGCACGTAATTTATTATATTATTATTATGACGAGTTTATTTATTTATTTATTTATTCATTCAATAAAAAGGTTTACACTTAATTGTGTATTTAAAAAATACAAATTCATAGACATTAAATTTCATTCATTACAATGAATTAAATTCAAATTTGTTTATGTCTGTGTGTGCGCGCGCGTTCAAGTGTGCAAACGAATATAGTTTGGATCATTCAAGAATTAAAAATCTACGTCAGTCTTCCCTGAAATAATTGGCCGTTTTGCATATCATAATCAACATAGCCTTCAAAACAATGTGATATTTTTAATATTTTGCCAAAAATTATCTTAAGAATAAATAAATAAAATGATTAAAAATAAATAATTAATTAATTAAAATATAGTTTTGTTATATATAAAAGAGAGAGAGAAAGAAATAGTAAAATTATTGCACATATATATATATATATAATATATATATACTTTTTTCTAGGTTTTGAATTTTACCTTCTTATAAATTTTGCATCACATTTATCTTGCTCCCTTATTTAATTGGTTTTGTTTTGTCTGGGTGAATAGGGCATTAATATCTGTAATATATTGGCTTAAGGACCCGCCTCACTTTCCGTCGCCGGAAGCCCAAGCCAAAGTTGTTTGTTGTATGGGAAATTTTGTTTACTTATATAACGCATTAACTAATACATATTTTTAAATTCTGTTTTCCCATTCAAAAAAATTCACAACTGTTAAATTCACGGAAGTTTTTTAAAATCGGATTTTTTTTTTTTTTTATATATATATATTTTATTTTGAAGCTGTAAAATGAAAAGTTTCACATATTAAAAATTCGTATTTTACAGTTTCAAAATAAAACATTTAAAATTTAAAAAATCCGTTTTAAAAAAACGTCCGTCAATTTAACAGTTGCGCGTTTTCTGACTGTAAAAACAGAATTTAAAAATATGTATTAGTTAATGAGTTGTGAGTAAATAAAATTTCCCATAGAATAACATTAACTTGGGCTTTCGGCGACGGTAAAGGAAGCGGCTCCTTAATTTGTTTCGTTTTGTATATGGGTGAATAGGGCATTACTATCTGTAATTTCTTGGCTTAATGTCACAGATATACAGAAATTCACCTTTTCATTTCAGTTTTTGGATTTTGCTCATCTTTTTTTTTTTTCCTCCAATTAAACCTTCAAATTTCTCTTAAAATATTTTTAATATTTTTTTTTTTTTCCAGTGATATGTTTTTAAAGATTTTTATATCTAAAAATAAATGTTTAGTTTAATAAAGCAAAAATTCTTGTAGCACTGGTCTTTCGAGCAAGAGATTTCAGTTGTCGACATAACTCGTGTAATAGTTGGCTGCGTTAAATGTTGGTGTTCGGGTTGAGGCCAGTCTACACTACAGACGTGGGCCTATGGAAGGGATTTCCCCCCGTGTGTGTGTGTGTGGGGGGGGTCTTTTTAAAGGATCATATCCCGCATTTGCGCAAATTTCAGAGAAAATTATGGAAAGCTCCGAACGGCGAAGTCGACAAGCGCGACCTGGGATCGAACCCTAATAAACCCTGCACTTCCCGTCTGAACTTTGGGCACAGAACTGCTCGGCCACTGGTAGAGCAATAACAGGCTGTGCGATAAGTATATTATTAGAGCCATTTTTTATTTTTCATAAATCATTTTAATGAGCATGGAAAAACTCTTCAAACGTAATTGTTTTTTAAAGATAAAGGAAATCTTCAATAACACAAAACAATTTTCTAAGAAACTAATAATTCAATCTTTTTGAACTACATACGTTTGCAGTTAACAATCAATTGCAAAACAAACAAAAACTTTGAATAAACACCAAAAAAGAAAAAGAAAATTTGTATACCAACAATTGTTTCGGGCTTTATTTGCGGTACTCGTGCCTACTTCGTTCTCCTGACGAAGGGTCGTGTTTTATTTTCAACCGAAACAACTGTTGCGAGTTTTGTGCATTTCGTGTAATTTATTCGAAGCTTTAAACTTATTACTTTTCAACGCCTGTCCCCCGGTATTTTTTTTATTATAAACTAACTATGCCTTAAGACCACATAAATATTGTATCGAACTAATAACTGCATCAGTGAATTTGACTAATTTACGGGCATGATAATATCGATATAAGTCCAGCGCAACATTTAGTTGTGAAATGTTAGGGAAAATCCTCCAGCATCTTCTTCTTTTCATCCCTATTTTATTCCCTATTGTTTCAGTTGCTCTTTCCGCGGGTCGTAATGTCTGATTAAACACAATCGAATGCGATTAAGACGCTCCTGGGCTGTCCCCTCCGGGCGCTTTAGATTATTATTAAGCAGGAAAGCTTAAAAGCTCCTTTTTTATCGCTGACCACCGCATTATTTCATTAGGAGTTCTGACTTAGAGATACAAAGAAATTTGTTGGTTCGCCTTAAGTGGCGTCAATAGCTTCTGCGATCCTTAATTTTTCATTCTTGTTAGGATAGAATTTTTCAGCTCATTTAAAGATAAAAGGAGCTGTAATCAATAGAACAAAAATTTTCACCTTTTGCATAAAAGAAAAATAAACTGACAATTAACATGCCTCTTAAACATTCGTTTTAGTTTAGATGATAAAAGTTAGTTTTGTATAAATTTTTTGCCACAATTGAAAAAATAAATTTTACTCTTTATGCATGAAAGTTTCAGATATTTTATCAAGACTGAAATACTTTATAATAGTATTCTTTTTTTTTTTTTTTTTAATAAATATTTTGTATATTTGATTAAATATTTATAAATTGTCATCACTTCATATGCTTCCTAAAAAAGTATTTTACCATATTTTTATTAACTTCTATTCTTGTTTGTTTGTTTGTATGTTTATTTGTATGTTTGTTTGTATGTATGTATGTATGTTTGTTTGTCCGGAACAAATCTTGCAATCTATTTTTAACTAACTTCCCTATTAGCTAGATATTTGAAACTTTCACAGTAGCTCAGAACCCGGTGACAACACAATACTTCGAAGTCCGATTTTCGAATTTCCGAATAGTTTTCTTATAATTAATTAAAATATGAAAATAATAACCTCCCAATACCTTATAAATAGTCATTAAACTATTTGCTATAATTTAATTGTTGCCAAAAAAAAAAATAAAAAAATACGAGTTCATTTTCTTTCGACATAAAAATAAATAATAGTGATTAAATAAACACATTTAATTAAACGTGAGCGGTAAAAAAATGTAAAAAGTTAAATTATGTATCTCACAAAAATAGACGTCACTATCGGTTTAAAGATTTCATACGCATTGATAAAGTGCTAATGTAGTTCGTTCTATAGCTATGATTCAACAGAAAATTTAAAAACATGGTTTATAAAAAGTTTTTTATCTTATAATTATTTAACATAGGTTTTAAAATATGAATTTCTTAATAGTGCACCACATTAAGAAGTACTAACTGGAAAGCGAAATTTAAATACATAAAGATATTAGACTTAAAATTTATAATCAAAACTCAAAGTAATTTATTTTCAATTAATAATGTTTTTAATCATTTCTTGATGCATAACAAATTCAAAATACAGTACATATATTGTTATAATACCTTCTCTATTTATGTAAAACTATACAGTTTGTCCATAATTCCTTTATCCCTTTACGGAAATTCCTAAATTCTGAAGCTTTTAAGATAGAAGACTGAAATATATTAACCCTCCAAGTGCTGATCGTTTCACTCTTAAGTGCTAAGCATTTTTAAAGCACCGTGCAGATATATAAAATCGATTCATATCTCGATTTTACGAATCGTCTCGCAGCGAGACGATTGCACTTCGAGGGTTAAAGATACTTCGAGGGGCAAATACTTCGTACTGGTTCTATTGAAGAAAAATAAAACAACGTTAAATGAAGCACAAATTAAAGAAGTTTAAAAACTAGTAAACGATCGTTTTTGAATTTTTTAAATTTCTAATCAGTGCTAGAGGGAAAATTTTTAAATCAATATTAAAACATGGGAAAATTGTAAAAATAAATGAAATAAACAGAAGAATGAATATTAAACCCTCCCCTTCCTCTTCAAAACTTGCTAAGTCAAAAAATAAGCAGCCAAAAATTTTTGTTTCTTCTGGTGTTAGCCTTTTTTTTTTTTTTTTTTTTTTCCATCCCATGCTTTTTCTATGGATTTTTAGCTTTTTTTCCCTCGTTTTTTTACATTCTAAAGTGCAGTGGGAACTTGTATAAATAAATAAACATGACTATTTTTCCTTCAATTTATGTACATTTAATTCTTCTATTGTATTGGGGTAAGGGTTTTAAGGCACCCTGTATTTATACAAAGAAAAATGTATATTTTTTTCATTACACATAGTATTATAAAAACTTGATACATAATTTCTTCGGTATTCAGTACGACAAATTATATCTCACATCCACACATTGGAATTGTACGAGAGAATATTACGTACACTAGATTAGATATCTTTATAAAAAATTTTTGCTAACTCATGAATTAATCCATGCATTAAAACTGAAAAATCGAGATTTTTTTTTTTTTTTTTTTCCAAATTTTGGAACCAATTTTTCAAAAACAGTTAGTTCACTTACGTAAAATATTCTTTTGCTAAAAGAAAAAAAAAAAAAAATAACTGATAAAAAATAAATAAAATAAAATAAAATCTTATGGAAAGAAAGAAAAAAAAAATTAGTCATGAATAAATTATTAAATCCTTCGATGCACGCATGACGTGTTAATTACGCTTTAACCATTTGACAAAAAATGGGTTTCATCAGGGGAAAAGCCGTTAAACTAAACAGCACTTTTAGAAAGAGCTTGTGAAAAAAAAAAAAAAAAAAAAAAAAAAAGATAATTTTTCGAGTTACTTTATTAATTCAATTTTCAGCGAAAAAAAAAATTAATTTGGATAAAAATGCTAATAAATTATTTATAACCATCTCAGCATCGTTTATCCTGGAGCAAGTACATGCTTCGTTTAATACTAATTTTTTTTATTAAAGGAAATATTAAGTTTTTGTCTTATCATTTTTTTTTTTATTAAATATGTTGTAGAGTATTTTTATGTAAGCAAAGCTTTAAAATATATTTGCCCTAAAAAATTATTTTACGCTTTGTTGCATTAATTAAAATGATAGTTGCTATGGCTAAACAATCATCTCCATATTTAATAAAAATTTATTTAAATAAACAGTAATCGACTTTATGGTATACATAAAAACACACAATTACAATTAAGTAATTAAAATGTGTGAAATGACAATATATTCTGGGGGAAAATATATATTACAATATGTCGATTTTTATTTTATTTTATTTTTTTCAATTTTCCACAATGTTTAACATTTAGTATGTTTACATTATTGTAATGACAGAAACAATTGAGGATTAAAAAAAAAAAAAAAATAGCATGTATTAACTGTACATGTTTTCAAGATAAACTCATAAAATAATTTTAATGTGCTATGAAAAACATCATATTAACGTCTAATTAATATTCATGAAGAGGTATTTATTACATGCATCATAATATTTTAAAGTTATCTATAAAAAAAAAAAATATATAATTAAAAAGAAAAGCATATAATAACTATATGTAAATATTTATATTCAATATTTCTATTGTCTATAATGGTTTGCATATTTCCATAACCTAAAATTATATGTAATTGGAATAACATTCTAATAAAAAATGTATATATATATATATATAGATGTAAGGAATTCAAATTTCCCACTTCCAGAGAAAGCACTTTCACGTAGCCTCTCATTTATTAGTTGATGCAGAATGGCAACAGCTGTTACCAAAAAAAAAAAAAAAAAAAGTTACGAGAAGAAGCGGGAGTTTTTCGCGAGATGTCAGACTGATTAGACGGGATCAGATATATGCTGTTTGAGCATAAGTGCTCAGAACTTTAAGTTGTTCTCATTAAGATGAAAATTAGCACAGAAGGTGCTCAGAAGTTAATGTTATTTTCTAAACCGTTTTGACTAATGCATTGTATGTATTAATTGTAAATTTGTGTTCGTCATTAAATAGATTAGTGTATTACGGAATTCAGCGTAATTCTTATAGTGGTTCTTCGTTTTTTCCTTTTTATTCTTGTGAATTTAATGGCAAAGATAGTATTAGCAACGATTATTTCACATTCTCTATTCTGTGAATAATACTTGCATGCATATATTTAAAACTGATATATTCATCTGACCGATAAATTTTATTTATTTAGGGTAAGTGTTCCAGTGATTGACACTTTTAGAGCAATCTCTGATGTTTTTAATGTTCTAGTCACCAGATAATATTTTTAGAAATCCTAAGTTAATACATACGGTATAAAAGACATTCAGAACCACATATATGTTAAGATATATGCATTTGATAACATTTTTTTTTTTTTTTTTTTCATGAATTTTTGTTTGACACCCACTCAATGTTCCAGTAATGGACACTGCCAGTTTTTCATTTTATCAAGAATTGGCCCCTATGTTCCAGTGTTTGACACTGCTAATTATTCATTTTACCAGTTATTAGCACCCTATGCTCCAGTGTTTGACATAAAAATTTTAAAATTCTTATATGTAAAACATATGGTTTTATTATTTTTCTTATTTATTAATTATTTCGGGATAGATGTCAATTACTGGAGCACCTACCCTATTTATTTATTTGACAAGTGGACACTATATGTGTTCAAACGACAAATATATAAGCTAGAAGCTAATACCCTGTACAGAGTTTTCCAAAAGATTTTAAAAAGGATAGGGTACTCCTAGTAAAAAAAATGGCACTTTTTAGATTTTTAAAGGCAGTTTTGGATTCTTAAAGGCACATTTAATATTTAAAATCGAAACACTTAATTTCAAAATTCAGTTCTGGGTACGGATGTAAGAAAATGTTTTAAATTTTAACTTCATTTACACTTTAATTTTGCTTGTTATTAATATATGAATAAATCTTGATCATTATACGCAATATTTTTATTTATATTCATAGCATACCTTCAGTTTGAAGGTTAGTTTCAGCAAAAGGCATTAAGGGTGCAATTTTTTTTAGCTATGGTGCAAGAAGGGTGCAATGTTTTCGGATGCGGGCAAGAAGGGTGTAGCCGTAGGGCAGGTAGGGAGGGGAGCGGAGCAGCACCCTCCTGAAATTGTCTGAGGGAAACTCTGGCCTATATTTTCTGTTACATACCAATACGTAGATAGTGACCTAATTAATATATTTTGTTAAATATTTTTCATTTTGTTATTATACCAACATAAACTATTTTGTTTGTTTGTTTATTTTTCAAACAGCAAAGCCCATTGATGTTATATATATAATAATAATAATATTTTTTTTTTACTTATTTATTTATTTATTTATTTATTTTTTTATGAGTTAAAAAAAATCAAATGAAATGAAATTGGTTAAAGAATAAAAAATTCATTTGTTAGATATATTTTGTTCCCTTACCTGCTACTTATTAAAAGTCAATCATATATATATAAAAAAACAGTTATTTTTATTTTATTATAAAAGAAATTATATTAGAAATATTGTACTATTATTATTATTAGAATTATGATATATATTATATAATGAAATAAAAATAGGTACCCACTTACGTTTAAAATTAGATATTTAAGAGAGCAATAACAATATTAGTATAGGTACCAACTTGTACGGATTTTAACACCAGTATTTCTTTGCAAAAATTTTTATCATGTTTAATCGCAGAAAACTGCAAAAAATAAAACATTTTAAAAATTTCGATTAAAAATTACCGGTAGCAAAAAAAAAAAATCGTATAAGTTAGCAGTTGTGTATTAGTTTGAAACCCTTAAATTTTATAAGCGGGGGAAAAATGGAAAACTTTTACAAACTTTTCTCACATAAAATCACTTAGGTATTTTATTCGGGACCAAAGATAAAAAGAAAACACATTAAAACGAAAAAAGAAAAGAAAAATCCATTACTACAAGAGTCAAGTGGAAAACTAGTGTAATTTTTTTTTTTTTTTCTTTCTCGCAGCAATATAAATAACCATAAAGATGTAATAGCTGGGCGAGATCTCGTTACGGCAAACAAGTTTAGATGACGGAAACGTGATCCCAGCCACCATTTTAACGGTGGAAAAAAAATGGCATCAAACTGAAAAAAAAAAAAATTCAAAATGTAGGTTTTGGGGCTCCTAATAGTGGGCAGAGGTCCCAATTGTAAGGGATGTGACACCTGTTCTGAACTCTCTGGGTGCGAAAAAGCAGTCGAAGATTTTATTTATTTTGCTCGAGAGACCCAAGCGTAAAGGGACGGTATAAAAATATATAATACTGAGATATTTGTTTATCTGTAGGTAAAGAATACTACAGTAAAGCACCGTTTATACGTTTCTCGTTTATACTTTTGCATTTATACGTCCTTTTAGTGAAGTCCCGATTCATTTCTATTCATTTTAATGCAAAAGTTCTTCGTTTATACGTCGCTCATATTGGTTATACGTCTTTCCACTTTACTAAAATTCGCAAAATTTCTGGAACTGTCATAATTTTTCATTCTAAATAAGACGGATTTTTCCTAGAAAGCATCTTAAATGGAGGAACACAGGAATGATCGAAGAATACTGGCCAAAGAATTAGTTGAATTCACAGCAGAATTGTTAATACTCATAGACAAACAGCAAATCAGACGAATATTAAAGATTTTTAATTTTATTAAATATAACTATCTGTATTGACAAAAATCGTATGCTTATTATTAAAGCTACGCAATATATATAATTAATATTCAAAATGTATTCATATAGTTCTTAAGAAACGCAACATAATGCTCAATATATAATATATGTAATTAGTACCCAGTCATGCATTAATACTAGTATGAATTTCCTCATTTTTTATAATATATATATATATATATATATATATAAACATATATAAATGATAGTTATCGTAATAAAATTTAACCTTAATATTTAGCAATTAATAGATACAAAACAATATCAACACGACAAAAATAGAACTGATTGTAACATATAGGTAAGACTGACACAAAAATGTTGCGATACAGATTAAGAACCAAAAAGAGACAAAAACAATTTAAATTACTCACGCCGACATGAATAATAATAATAATAAAGGACCATTAAACTTAATGACGGAGAAAGTAAATAAAGGACCGCAGAAATAATAATTGGATAAAAATGTTTAACATTTGAAGTATAAAATCTTCAGGGGGCATGTACTTCATAAAGGTGTGAAAGCTGCATCTATTTCGTAAAACAATATAGCTAATCATAGCAATTTATATTGTTTCAGCCCCGATCGAGACAGCAAAACCATTTTGAATGAGAAATTAAATAAATTATTAAATCAAATCATCAAGGAATTCAGAGAGAAAACTAGAAAAAGCATAGTAGCCACATGTAAAACTTTTAACACAAACAGGAGAATAGGATGATGTCAACAACAACACCATCAAAAAACTGAAATAAAAATAAAAGCTTTGATTTAATTAATTATTGTCTTTAAAAATGCATAATATCCATTTACTAACTTAAGAAACTGTATTAATTAGTATTTTTATATAAATTTTGCTTAAGTGTCATTCAATTTGTAGTAATCAAAGTGTCGTTATTAAAATTTCGATTATACGTCTTTTCATTTATACGTCCTTTTGAGTCAGTCCCTTGAAAGACGTATAAACGGTGCTTTACTGTATTTTATGAAGACAATGAAAAATAAAATTTATGAATGTCCGTTACATTTATATTAATAAAATTGTGGTGTGGTATTTAAATGGCGGTAAGTGCGTCAGCTTAAGAACGTTTGTAAATCAATATGTTTGTGGAAAATTCACGATATACAGTACCCGCCGCTTATTAAAATCGCATTCGTCCTAAACCAAAATGGTTTTATTAAGCGGCTGATTTTTATATCTGGCGAAAGTTCCTGCACTGAGGAAAAAGTTATTACTTTCCTGAATTTGTAAAAAAATTTCAAAAAGTAACGAATAAGAGAATTAATTAACATAATTAAATTTTGACAGGTAATTGATTGTTTCTTCAAAATAAATTAAACGCATCCCAAGTTTCGATACGTTTTTCTTTGAGAAAAATTATCATCTCTTTGCTATTTTTTTTTTTTTTTTTTTTTTTTTTTTTAAATCTTTCCGTTTAACTCTTGCTTTTTAGTTATTTCAAAATAAGAATTAGAAATCTGTACTGATAAGTATAAAGGGTTTAAGTCCATATTCTTGATTTTTTAGGAGACATAAAATAAAGTTATACTAATTAAATTCTAATCAGAAGAATCGATTAGGAAAAAGAGATTTCGTTGACTTATACCCTTTATACCTTTCAATGATTGCCAACCTTCATTTAATAACGGGAAAAAAATTAATTAAATATTTTATACCATAAATGAATGCTAAATTTCTCACTTGAATCTTTTTTTACTAATGGACTTTCTCAGAGACTAAATGACATAGACTTAAATCATTTATACCAATCGATAGAGAATTTTTTTCTGAGTCTGACAATGTACTTAACTCAAAATCGACATTTTTGGACTTAAATCCCTTATACTTATCAGTACAGAAATTGTCTTTTAATAATTAATCACTTGCGAACCACATAAAATTTGTAACTTATTACCGCAAGAAAACGTTCCTTGAAATTGTTACTGAGACAAGTGAATGAGGCATGTTTAATTTGTAAATATGCTGCAAGTGTAACATTTTCGACAAAAAGTGATAACGGAGCAATTGATGTGTTTCATTTCTTTTTTATTTAAAAAAAAAAAAAAAAATCACAGTATAAATTTAAAGGAAAAAAAATTGTTTAGCGTGCATAAATTACATTTTTGATGCTGAAAAGATTTTTTTGAATTTATTAACCGGCGATGCTGATTTTATTAAGCGGCGATTTTAAAAGTAGTTTACACTGGTATGAGTCCGGTCCTGTCAATTTGATCAGATTCAGCGGCTGATTGTATTAACCAGTGAATTTATTAAGCGGCGGTAATTGTATCTCCAATATTATATTAAAAAAAAAAAAGTTCCATACTCTTGAAAAACATTTTATTTTACCGAGAAGAGAGACTGTTCTTTCGGAGCAGATACGCAGCTTCAATCAAATTCTATTGACAACTTATAAACTTTTTATTTCTCTCTCTTTAATTTTATGCAGTTCATTATTTCTAGGCCTTATTATTTGGATCTATAAGTTTGACAAAGTATTAATAACAAAAGAGATGCGAAACTTTAATTTTTCTATAAAGCTATTACAAGATACAAATAAAATTCCTTTAAGAGGGGACAATACCTAATCTCGCCGGCAGCTTTCGCCCATGTTATTCTATGGGAAAATTTGTTGCTACAATTACACATTACCTAATGAATATTTTTAAACTCTGTTTTCGCAGTCAGAAAATTCATAACCGTTAAATGAGTACTCATTTTTGGAAAATTAATTTTTTTTTTAATTTTTACATTTTAATTTTGAGTTCAAAAATGCGATTTTTCCCAAAATGCATTTTTCTCATTTTCTAATCGCAAAATGAAATACTAAAATTTTAAAAAATCAATTTTTGGAAAACAAGTACTAATTTAACGCTTATGAATTTTCTAAATGTGAAAACAGAATTGAAAAATTTTCATTAGGTAATGAGTAATTATGTAAACAAATTTTCCCATAGAATAACATGGGCGAAGGCTGCCGGCGAGATTAGGTATTGTCCGCTCTTAATATGCAACTTTTAAATGCCCGACCAAAATAGAGGAGTGTTATAAGTTTAAAAGAGCCTTTTTTTTTTTTTAAAGCTAATTTAATCGAGGTGGTTTTTAGCTATGTTTGGTGCAAGTTTGTTGCATAAATCTATACATATATTGAATGGAAAACATTATATAGGGTAGGTGCTCCAGTGATTGGCATGCTCGCAGTAATTGACATCTATCCCGAAATAATTAATAATTAAGAAAAATAATAAAATCATACATTTTACATATAAGAATTTTAACATTTTATGTCAAACACTGGAGCATAGGGTGCTAATAACTGGTAAAATGAATAACTAGCAGTGTCGAACACTGAAACATAGGGGGCCAATGACTGATAAAATGTAAAACTGGCAGTGTCAATTACTGGAACATTGAGTGGGTGTCAAAATTGTTATCAAATGTATATATTTTAGCATATATGTGGTCTGAATGTCTTTCATACCATATGTACTAACTTAAGATTTCTAAAAATATTTTCTGATGACTAGAACATTAAAAATATCAGAGATTTCTCTAAAAGGGTCAATCACTGGTGCACTTACCCTATATAATTAATAAAAATAATTTTTTTCAGGTTACTTTTCATTGATATTTTAAAATTAGAAAGCTAGCAATCTTCGAAATACAAATCATGTTAAATAAAGTCTGAGATCTGACAATCTATGCAATTTTACTGTAAAAATAAAGTGGTGTGAAAAAAGGGGCGTTTTTTCAAAAGGCGTTAACAATTGTACAGTTATTAATGAGATGATTGACAAGTATGAATTGACAACACTATCTACAAGTGAAATCAAAATTGTCACATTTTTCTTGTTGGGTTTGTAAGCAGGGACCGAAGAAAATTAAGTTTAAATACATTGTAGTGTACCAGTCATCCTTTCATGAAGACTTGGAAATAAAAAGGATGTTTCTAAATAATTGTAGAGACGATAATACTCCATTCAATTAAAATTATATTGCTAATCTAGACTCCAGAAAGTGAATGATGATGTTCTAATTACATTTTTTTTAGATAGCCTAATAGTTAATGTTGTAATAAATTTTAAACTTTATTACTCGCTTTTATACAATGTTTTTCCTTACATTATTACAACTTGTTAGTCCTGTTATGTTAATTTTTTAAGTTAAATTTTATGTTTAATCTAATTTCTTGAATTATGTAGAGTTAAGAAAGGCAATGCATTTGAAAATCACCCTATTAATTTTACCAATATTGCGTTGACAAAAATAAATTAATTCATTCACACTGAATTTCGTATCTGGCAAAATTTTTGATTTAAACTCATTATTAGAGTTAAGCTACTGTATATCATTCTAGTCTAATAAGAGGTAATTTAGCAATAATAAATTCCAATGAGGTATGAATCCATAAAAAGAAAAAGGCTTTGTGTATAATAGGAATAAGATTTTTCAGCTAACTTCAACTTTTTGTGCTTCTGATATGCTTTTATTACATCAGATAATACAATAAAACCTGTTTAAATACTAAAGCCTTATCATTTGTTCTTTTTTTTTTTTTTCTAGATTAAAGATTAAAAACATATATACTAATCTAATCTAATAAATTTTGTCATTAAAATTATAGTATTTCATTTCAACGTCTTGCCTTTGCGATCAGTTTCAGCTTTTTTGCCTTTTTGCTAATGTCATCCTTGGTATAAACATCTTTAAAATGCAATGTGGTAGAAAGATTTTACTTTATCATGAAAAGAAAAGAAAAAAAAATATAATAGCATGCAGGTGACATCACAAAACTTTTTTCTATATTTTCTTATACAAATCGGTGTAATTTAAATCAAACAATCACTGGTGCATTTCTTTTTTTTTTTTTCTTTTGCTAAAAATGAAAAAATCAATAACTTTGTTCCAGTTTATCTGTAGTTTAGTCATTCGTGTTAGTGTAGTAACAAAATTCTTTTTAAAAATATTAAAATTTTAAATTTTTACAGGGGGGGGGGGGTACTTTCTCCAAGCGATGCTTCTACGTACATAAAAATTGTTCTAGTTGACAATTACTATTATAAATAATTTTTTTTTATTTCGTAATGAATCGCTATAAATAATTTTTATTGTATGCATTTATTTTATACTGCCATATTAAAAAAAAAAAAAAAAAAAAAAAAAAATGGTATGGTAACACCACAACACCACCTGTCGGGCAATTTCCCCCCTAAGTTGATAATTAATTTATGTCAAAATGCAACTACGTATAATTTTGTATGAGAAATTCTGTGTATTAGTTGTCGAACTAGAGTTGTTACACACACTCAAACAGACATACATTTCCTAAAAAAAATCGAATCGTATTCTGGACTTCTCAAAACGTACAAACTTATGGAAAATTGGAAATCGAAATTTTTTTACGAAAACAATATTTTTTATCTATTTAATATACTAGAAAAAAGTTATAAGGAAATGACTTTTTTTCCGGATTAAACGGCTTCGTAACTTATTTAATGATCACTATTAAAATTAATCAGGAGAAACGAGAAACTTGAGTTAATTATTTTATAACAAGTATAAAACAGTAAAAAGACAAAAACAACACACAGAAAAACGTGTTTGCTCATCAATATGAAAACATTTCCATTTGGTCCTTTCGAAAACGTCATTTCCGCTTTTTCTCCAGTCCCCAACAAGTGGCAGTAGTATGGTTTAGTTTCAGTCCGGACAGAGGTTCTCCCCGAGTGGCGTTGAACGAAAACGCCATTTAGATTTCCACAAGTGATCGGCCCCTTGGCGGAACGCGGCATAAATTCTTATTTGGCGAGCACTTTCTCTCCGCCGGAAAAGATCCTGGAAAACGGGAGCTTGTTCCCGTTATTTATAGCTCTCACCTGTTTCCTTAAGGGATCCGGAGAGAGAAAACGGGAAAAAGATTCTCCGGAAAGTAGATATGTAATTGGAATGCATTTGGGTGGAGAGGTGCTCTCATTCGGAGAATAAAATTATTCGAAATTGAAAGAGGGTTGAAAGAAGATGGAAGAATAAAATGTTCTGTTGGTTGTTTTGGAAAAAAGATGATGAGACTTGGCTCTTTTAATAAAACGTTAGAGAAACCTTGAGAGCTAAAGTTAATAAAAATGATAGCTTTATTTTTCTCATTATTTTTCTGAAAGACATATATATTTTGATGCACGAAAGTATTCATTTCCTTTGAAAATGTAACATAGGCAACATTAGAACTTTCTTTTTTCCCCCGCTATGATATGAGACTTGCAGTTGATTAGTTGGTTAAGCTCGGTTTCCATTTAAATACCGAAAGTCAAGTAACACTAACTACGACCAGTATTTTGAAGGGTTGGGCTTTTCTCTCGATTAGTATGGGAAAGAATTGAGATGTTATGGTGTTTGGTACGTATTAATTTGTATTACATCGTCAAGTCCTGTACTTCAAGCCAATGGTTTTTTTGCTATTAAACCATCAGAGCAATTCCCTACATAAAGGATACAAATTATCTGATATGTCTCTCCTTGTCTTTATTGTTGTTGTTATGGGTTAAGGCCGATTGATTACACTAGTGCCTTAAGCCTAGGTAGATGTCATGCATGGAGAATCTTTCTAAAGGATCTTAATCTGTATTCAGTTGAGTTTCGGGGAAAGAAAACTCCGATTGGTTAGGCCGACGAGCCCAAGCTGAATTCGAACTTGGCATCACCGAGAGAGATTCTTTCAACAAATCATCAGGTGGTTTAATTTTAGAGGGGGATGATTTCCACACCATTGCCGATAACCCACTGTATACTACTAATGTTGGCTGGTGTAGGTAAAATCCTTCGTGGCCGCAATGTCCTCCATGTTCCCATGAAAATTATACCTCTGGGGATCGCCGAAGCGGGAGAGCCATTCCTTCCATGGAGGATCAAAATTGTGATGGCATGTCTCCGGACCACCTCTAGGGGTTAGTCCCAGACCGTCGCCAATTGCCCATTGCGCAGCACTAGTATGACGTAAAACCCAACTAACCAACCAGCCCACTGTTTACTTATAACGCAACATTAATCCCCATGAACCAACCAATTAATTCATTTTTGCATATAATACAGCTCGCGTTATTTATGTCGATGATTGTTTCGGACAAATGAAAAGACATTTTACCTAACTTTTGATGCCGGTGTGCATGTATTTATTTTCTGATTTTAAATCTTCTTAATGTTATGAATGTATGGGCGCATTCGAAAGTATTTCCCGGTCACTTCCCGAGATGGGAAAGGACGTCACGCGGGAAGTTCGGGAAATTAGAACTACCATATAATAGGAGCCATGTTTGTTTATATATTTGTTTCCCAGGAAGATGAGATGTGTACGGAAGTAGTTATATCTCGGTCATTTTTCGTAAGGCTCCTGTATGGTAGTTCTAATTTCCCGAACTTCCCGTGTGACGTCATTTCCCAACTCGGGAAGTGACCGGAAAATACTTTCGAATGCGCCCTATGTAATAATAATGTGTTTTCTATTTAATTTCTAATAAGAAAATGATTTTAAGCTACCAAGCAAATAATATCTTACTGACAAGATAAAAATGCTGAATTACCATCAGTAACAGAAGTTATTAAGCATGTTGATTTCACCTTTTAAATAAAAATAAAGAGAGATTCGTAAAAATTAAATAATTATAAGATAAAAAAAAAACTTTTTATATACCATGTTTTAAATTTTCTGATGAATCATAGAGCTCTTATGAATGTGCATAAAATTTTTAAAGTGACGTCAATTTTTGTGAGATGCATAATTTAACTTTTTATAATTTTTTAACGTTCACGTTTAAATAAATGTATTTATTTTTATGTCGAAAGAAAATGAACTCGTATTTTTTTTTTTTTTTTTTTTTTTTTTTTTTTGGCAACAATTAAATGATAGCTAATATTTTAATGGCTATTTTAACGCTATTAGGATGTTATTATTTTCATATTTTAATTAATTATAAGAAAACTAATCAAAAATTTGAAAATCGGTCTTCGAAGTATTGTGTTGTCACTGGGTTCTGAGCTATTGTGAAAGTTTCAAATGTCTAGCTAGTAGGGAAGTTAGTTAAAATTCGATTGCAAGATTTGTACCGGACAAACACACAAACACACAAAAATAGAAGTTAATAAAAATATGATAAAATACATACTTCCAAGAGTGCTGAAGAAAAATTTTTTTTTTCAAAAAGTCATGGTGATTGGTGATTGGTGATTGGGTTTTACGTCGCACTAATGCTGCGCAGATGGGCAATTCAAAAAGTCATGGAAAATATTGTAAGAAAAGAGGAATATCTTTGAAAACTAAAAAAGTTTGTTTTAAAAATCAATCAATAAAGAGTCTTTAGATTGAGCATGAATTAACCGATTGCGATTAAATGTTCAAACATCCATTCTATAATATCATCTAGAATTGCAAGTTGTTCAGGAATAGGTGACAGCATAGGTTATTTACATGACATTTATGTAATGTTATGCACATTACATGTTTTGCTCTCTATGATATTGGACAGTGGTATTATATGACATCAGGTTTAAGAAAAGTATTTCGGCTTTAGAAAAAACTGCCATTTCTACCTTATGCCCTTCCTAAAATTGTATGATTTTACTGACGAATGGTTCTCTCGAAATATGCAGTTAAATTTCGGAATAACGTAAGTGCGTTGCTGTTGCTGTTGGAACCTAGCTACATTTTCTTCTCCAATTAGTTATTTTTAATCATTTTTTATTGAAACAGGATATCTGTTTTGAATAGTTAAAATATCACTAAGACATTTTAATTTTATTCGATGTTCATACAAATGGTAAATATATTTATTTAATAAGAATCAGAGACTTGACGCCAAATGAATAAAAAGTAAAGTAATGTGAACGTGAACGTGAAGAATGCCAAAAATAAAAAGTATGATTTGTAAGTTGTAATTTCGGTAGCTTTAAACTTTCCAAAACTGTACTCTGACGGTAAGCTAAAAAATACCGTTACTGTAGTATCAGAGTTATATTTTTTATTTATTTTATGTTTTTTACTCGATACAGGAGTCATCCAAAACCGTCGTGTATATTATTGATGGCTGGTGCACTTAAAATCTGTCGTAGCTACCAGTGACGTATCATGAATGGCGTTTTGTGTATGCTCCATACAGGTGGCTAGAAACAACTTGTTATCATAAAAATCTCATTCTTCTGATTGACTGTTGAAATGTCGTCATATCTACGTTGCTTTCCGAAACAATCTAAGTAACCAATAAGATAATTAAATATCCATTTTAATGTACTGTTTTTAACTACCTGTGTGGAGCATACCCAAAATGTCATGCACGAGATGCCACTGGCCTCCATGACCACAATGTCCTCCATGTTCGGCTTTCGTGGAGGATCAAAATTGCGATGGCATGTCTCCGGACCGTCTCTAGGGGCGAGTCCCAGACCGTTGCCAATTGTCCAACTGCGCAGCACTAGTGCGACGTAAAACCCAACCAACCAACCAAACTCCATGTTCGGAAACTGATAGCTCATAGAGTTATACCGAGACGGGGGAGCCATCCCTTACACAGAAAATCAAAATTGTGATGGCATGTCTCCGGACCAACTCCAGGTATGAATCCTAGACCGTCGCCAATTGCCCGCCGTTAGCTACAATGCGACGTTAAACCCACTCATCTAATCTCTCTTCACATACAGTCGGCAGCAAAACTATTCGAGCACTAGCGAAAATTCCTATGGGAAAAAGGTACACTAAATACTGTTTTGATAAATAAATCCTTGTCGAATCATGTTCTTAGATTGACTAAGAACATGATTCGACAAGGATTTGTTTTACAAAGCAGTACTGAGTTTATTTATTTATTTTTTTTATATATATATACAGAAATTTTTGCTAGTGCTCGAATAGTTTTGCTGCTGACTATACAATAGGCAGCAAAATTATTGAAACACTAGCAATAATTTTTATACATAAGATGTACACCTAATACTGTTTTGTCAAGTAAATATTTGTTGAATCATGATCTTAGTCTTTTGTTGTTTATAAAAAAATAAGTTGATGATAAAAATTACCGATCAAACGAATATATATATATATATATATATGTATATATGTATAAATGATAGCTATCGTAATAAAATTTAACCTTAATATTTAGCAATTAATAGATACAAAACAATACCAACACAATAAAAATAGAAGTGATTGTAACATATAGGTAAGACTGACACAAAAATGTTGCGATACAGATTAAGAACCAAAAAGAGACAAAAACAATTTAAATTACTCACGCCGACATGAATAATAATAATAATAAAGGACCATTAAACTTAATGACGGAGAAAGTAAATAAAGGACCACAGAAATAATAATTGGATAAAAATGTTTAACATTTGAAGTATAAAATCTTCAGGGGGCATGTACTTCATAAAGCTGTGAAAGCTGCATCTATTTCGTAAAACAATATAGCTAATCATAGCAATTTATATTGTTTCAGCCCCGATCGAGACAGCAAAACCATTTTGAATGAGAAATTAAATAAATTATTAAATCGAATCATCAAGGAATTCAGAGAGAAAACTGGGAAAAAAGCAGAGTAGCCACATGTAAAACTTTTACACAAACTGGAGAATAGGAAGATGCCAGTAAATTATTGAAATTTAAAATAAAAGCATTGTAAACATCGATTAATCTATAAAGAATTAACGTCTGAGCTGTTTCATTAACGATTAAAATCAGTGAGTAATTATTTATTAAGTTAGTGAAATTTTAATTTTAAGTTAGTTAAAGTTTAAACTAGTTAAATTTTAATTTAAATTGTACGTAAATCAATGAACGTTAAAACTTTCATAGAAAGGAAATTAATGTTAGAAAACATTAAGTCAGCAGTGAGCAAGCGCCATCCAGCGTTTAGCTAGATAAACATATATATATATATATCATTTGAAGCGTTGCAGTCGTCTTCTCTGCTCATAAGTCTAATTGTATCTAAACTTAAAGTTGATTCCGAACTGCTGTATGATACACAATTACAATTAATGGGATGCGAAATTTATCAGCAAATAACCAATGCTGTAACCATTAACTAAATGAATGAATGGTTCAATTAGATAATAGAATAAGCTTACTATTATAACTCATCTAACTCTTTCTCTCTATATAATTCTTTTGTGGTTTGAAGAATAGTTTTATTCGTTTATTTCAAGATTATTCATGGATTCGAGCCTGCCTGTTTATTTATGAACCGTTTGCTACACACGACAAAAAGTAATTTTGTCATAAAACTGTGTATATCTTAATAAGTAAGTAAAAAAATTGATTAGACACCATAAAATGCTAAAACTTGCAACAATTGTTTCTGGTCGAAAGAAGACGGGACCTTAGGTTGGGTGAACAAAGTAGGCACGAGCGTTGCAATCAAAACAGCAATGCATCGCTTTGATTGCAACGCTCGTGCCCACTTTATTCACCTCACGAAGTGTCCTGTCGTTTTCCGACCCGAAACAAATGTTGCATTTCTAGCATTTTATGATGTTCATTCAAAGTTTTGTACTTATTACTTTTTAACGCCAGTTCCGTGGTGCTTTTTTATAAAAAAGCCATGACTCCAATTATATATATATATATATATATATACATACATACATACACATAATTACCAGTGTCTAATATTTACTACACATAGTTAAGATGAACACTTAAAGGTGAATTTATGGCCAAATATACTTATTATTATTTTTCTTCACATCCATATCAGTTTTTTTTTTTTTTTGTTTTTTTTGTTTTTTTCTGCTGTTATAAAATTGATGAAATCTCAAATTTCCTACTAAATAAATCCTTTAATAAATGCAATACAAAAATAAAATTATGAAATAAAGCACTGAAATTTCTCTAAACATTTGTTTAAATTATTTTTAAAAAATAAAACTTAAGGAGAAAAAAAAAAAAAAACTTCTTTTTCTATTAAACATGTAAAAATTAGTAAAAACTTACTTCTTTAAATAAGAATGAAATCTTACTTTATCAATCAAATTTACTCAAAAAAAGGAGTGAAAAATGACTTATCAAAGAGGAATGTAGTCACTCATTTAACATAATTATTCAGTTCAAATAAAGAGTGCTTATTGTTTATCAAAAAGGAGTGAAAATGAATTATCAAAAAGGAGTGAAAATAATTACTCCGCCAGATAGATGAAATTCACTCCTATAGGAAAAGTGCATTTTCATTACTGGAAAGGAGTGAAAATTAACTCAGTCTGAGCTAAAATCACTGGATTTTTTTAAGCGTGTATATGTAATAAATAAATAAGAAAAAAAAAGTGAATATCGTACGGCGTAAACAATTGCTTTATTAAATCCTGTTTTAGCACTTCTATTCATTTCAATCGAATAACAGTTACATTATAAACGTAATTCAATCTAGATACAGACATAAAAAAGACCTACAACTAACAGATATAATGGAAAAACATGTATAATTAAAACAGGATATCTACCTGATATGAATACACACGCACATTTCCATGCTGAAAAACGAAATTGCATACAATTTCCTCAAATCAGAATTAATTTCACTATTGTTTTTTTTTTTTATATATATAACAGAAAAAATGTCAGTGACGTTTTCACCGTGACATTTTGCGGTACAACTGTTCCAATATATATATTTATATATCTCAGATAATGACAATTTTTATTTTAGCCTTATTCAACAATCATGGGCATTGGAAAACTGAACGAGCTTAATTTACATAAAACAATCATTAACATCTGAAATTATTATGTTTATGGAATAGAAGAAAAATATTTTTCTTATTAATGTATTGATTTTTTTTCCGTTGTTATTTTTGCAGTTTTCTATTTTGACGCATGGTGTTTTAGTTCAAATAAACAAATTAGAAGGTATATATTATATCTATACATATTTGTCGTTCGTTTACAGCGTTTTGATTTGTTTACTCTTTTTTTAAATTTCTCCAATAAAAATGTAATCGCAATAGCTTGTGAAAGAAAATAAATGTATCTATCTAGTGTTAAAGCTATTAATTAAATTTAAACGTAAATGTACGGAATTTCATTATAGAAATAGAATATTTTATCAAAAATAACCATATATATAATATATTTACCAGGGGAAAAAATTAATATTAATGTCATTGATTTGTATTTCTATACAATAATAATAATAATAATAATAATAATAATAATAATAATAATAAAATGCAGAATAACACCAGAAAAAATCGAAAGATAATCAGAATAACTAAAATGCATCAAAACACTCATTGTAAAGTAAATAGTGTGGTATTTCAATTATTGTTCGCGCTTGGGGTTTATGGCAGGATAAATTCCACAGAGACCAATTAAAGTATACCTACACCTTTAGAGAACTTTTTTTTTTTTCTTTTAAATACAGGTGATTGTAATTAAATTTAGGATTTCAAAACGCTATAATTTTAAAACTACCCATTAGAGAGCGATTTGATATTTTACCAGAGCAATCGTGAGGCAATGAAATTTTGTTGGCAAAAGAAGGAAAAAAAATAGTTCCAAAATGTGCCGTTCATTATCCGTAAAGTATTTTTTTCATGAAGCTCCTCTTTTTCTCTTTTCACTGTGACTGTTTCCGCTGTTAACACGTATTCTTGTCATAGAATAATAATAAAGGAAGAAGGAGCATAAGGTTTCTACATAAGCTGTTGTGTTGCCACAAAAAACAGCGATTATTAACAAGCCTTTATTAACAAACTTCAATATTGAGAGGAGCAAAAGGTGCTTTCGCTGGCATTTCACTAGAAGGGGTTTGTAAGCATTAAGACTATTGGCGTGCTCCTTCTTCCTCTATTATTATTCTATGATTCTTGTCTTCTTGGTAAAAAAAATTGTAGTAAACCCTTGAAGTCAATTGTTTCCTGCTATTCCATTATGTTGCTAACAACATTCCTGTGTATAATGAGTGCATTTCGTCGTTTCCCCTAACACTATTCTGACAGCGCCATCTATAGGAATATGCTGGAACTACTTTTTCGTCCCCCAAACAAAATTTCACTGCCTCACGATTACTCTGGTAAAATGTCAAATCGCTCTGATGGGTACTTTTAAAATCGTAACTTTAACTATAATCACCCTGTAGTTAATTTTAATTTTTTCATTTGTATTAAAAAAACATTGTAATATGTAAAATAACCAAATATATATATATGTGTGTGTGTGTGTAAAAACACCTATGATTTGTCTAAAAAATGACAGTTACACAAAATGTAAAACATTAATATTAAAAAATAAATAAATAAAGGCATTTTACTCAGAAAAATGTGCTTCAGAATTTCAACGACTATTATAAGTTTGTACATGATGGTTTAGAAGTTATGCGATGCCAAACTAATTGTATTGAAAAATTTCCGAAAATTTTGACACATTTCTAACTTTTTAACAAACCTGCTTACCTGCGTACCTGCTTACTATAGAAAATGAACAAATTTTAAGATATTTTTTATAAAAGTAGTTCAAACTTAGATTATAACACTTTAAATATGTATGAAAAATTTTATAGCTTTTGAAGTAAGTGTGTAGCAGATGTCATGTATGGTACGTCGTATATATAGAAAATTTTTGTTTTGTGCTGCCGTGTGTTTTTTAAAGCGTTCATAACTCGGATTGTATATACTCTAGAAACAAAATTCAAGCAAACAATTAAAAGTTTGAATATTATTCCTTTTTTTATATATCATAATACTTTTTCATACAAGTGAAGAAATTCAAAAGAATAAAATTTTAAAAAATATAAGTATTTAAAAAAATGACCTCTAAAGATAGATGTATACCTTAATTTTAACAAGGAAACATTCGAAAAGTGTCGTCTTAAAAAAATATTGAAAAAAATATGTATGATTCTACTCTTCATTCTACTCTTTCCAGGAAGTGAAAAAATATATATATATATCGGCTGAAATGGATTACAGAGACCACAAAAAATTATCAAAATTAAGCATATTTGGCGATTTAGCGCTGTTAGGCGTTCAGTTCGCTAGCACCGAGATTGCCATGTACGAACAGAACCGTGTTTTGTTTCTCCCCCAACTACTCAAAATCAATCGCCTAACAATGTGAAATCGCCAAATAATTTTGATAATTTTTTGTGGTCGCTGTAATTCATTTCAGCCGATCATTTTTTCACTTTCTGGTGTTTCAGGAAGAGTAGAATCACGGATATATTTTTCAATATTTTTTGAAGACGACACCTTCTGAATGTTTTCTTGATAGTAAGACCCAGGTCTTTATTTTCATTCAAAGTCCGCCTTTTATGACTATTGTAAAACAAAAAGATTTTTCTTGCTCTATAATGCATTCAACAGCATATAAATTTTAGATAAATTATATTTTCCTATCATCTCATTTTACTTTATATGTATAAAACTCTTGTTATAAATAGCGCAGAACCCAAAACACAAAACGAACAATCTAAATCATTTGCTATTAAAATATTTATGCTAGGACATAATATTTTATTTTAAGGCTAAATATTCCCCACTTAATCTTTCGAAATTTCATCGTCATAGACTGGTATACGTAATCTTCAAGGTATTAAAATTTTCTTAAAAATGGGTGTACGTTTCATTTACCTTTGGCCTTCATTTTCATTTTTAATTTTTTCTGCGGCAACTTAATTTAATTTTGTGAATGTCCTTTATGCTGATCATCACATATCTTAACCTGCAATGAAACATTAGAGTTTATTTTATGAATCTTGCAACTGGTTAGAAAAAATGCAATTCCGTAAGCAACTCTGGATTTTCATAAAAATGATCTTAGAACACCAGAAGTCAAACAGTACGATTGGTTGGTTGAGTTTTACGTCGCATTAGTGCTGCGCAATGGGCACCTGGCGACGGTCTGGGACTCATCCCAAGAGGCGGTCCGGAGACATGCCATCACAATTTTGATCCTCCACGGAAGGGGTGGCTCTCCCGTTTCGGTGACCCCCAGCGGTATAACTTTAATGGGAACATGAAGGACATTGCGGCCACGAAAGATTTTATGTGAAACAGCCACCATTAGTGTACGCGACGGTCTTTGGCCAGCTCGAGTACCGAAACCGCAATCTTCCAATTACGAGCCCGGCGCTCTACCGAATGGGCTACTGCGACCCTCAAACAATACGGAATTGGAGTGTCATAACCCTATTAGAAGATAGTTAGATAGAGGGTATTCGTCAATACAGGGTATATTGTATATGGAATGGGACAAAAAGAAAACATACATGTGATCGCTGTAATTACTTTATTTTGATAAATCAAATTGTGGAAATATAGTTATCCAAATTTCTACATATGCTGTACGTGTGTCTTTTCCGGTAACACGTTAAATATGTGATAAAATATTTTTTGTCAATTTTTCGAGCACTTCAAATATCCACTGCAGCTGAGGAGATAGAGATATAAAGACTTTATTTTTAACATAACCCCATAAGGATAAAAAATTACAAGGTATCAGATCTGGGGATCGCGGTGGCTACCAAAGCAATGGCATATCGCTTGATCCACCACTGCCGATCAATCCATTTCTATGCAACTGGTGGCAGAATTTTGATTACCAGTGCCCCTAGCGGTGATTTTGTGACAGGAAGATTTTTCACTGTTACCAAATAAAACTTGTGTTTGTAGTTCCAGAATTAATTTGTTTTATTAAATAAATCAAGTACAGAAATTGTAATACGCTATTCTTCTTGTCCCACATAAAACCCCTTGTAAATGCGGTTATCAAGACTATTCTACATTTAAAATAAGAACGATTCATAAAAGTAAAAATCATCTGGTTTAGATTAACAAATTAGAGGAAAACTGTTGTGCTAAATGCATATGGGCTTCAGACACTAAATTAAAATTTATCGAAGATGATTTATTTTTGTTTACTCTAATTTTTTCCCCAGCATATTTAACCAGCCGATATTTACAGTAAGTTGAACTACCTCGTTATGTAGCTAAAATATAGCGTGCCATGTTAAAGAATTTTATTCAATCTGTATTTATTTGAATAGAGTTAAATTGGTTGAAATGAATGTTATTACCTTTCAGATTTGTATATCGATATCTGAATTAGAATAAAATAACAAAAAGGTTATTTTTACTCTATTGTTCAAGGGCTTTGTCTGACATCAACGACAGAGATTTATTTCAATGAGAATAGAATATTTCCCTGAAGTTTCCTTAACGTGATTTCCATTCATACAAAATAAAAATGCTGTTTAAACAAACTACAAGTACGAAACAATTCACGAAGAGATTGATTATGAGTGAAAGTTGTAGTTTATGTTTGTTACTTATCGAAAATTTAAATAAAAATTCGTTATAGAATAGGTAACTCTAAAATTTCATTTATTACTTAAGTAAACACTATAACAAAATTTCATTCTTGATTAAATAATTAAATATAAAAAAATGCTCTAATATGTTAAAAAAAAAAAAAAAATAGAAAAAATGGAAAAACCTTAAATTAAATCGTTTTATATTAAAACAGATTAGATTAAAGAAATTATGGACAGAAAGAATTTTTTTTTCCTAAATAACTGTATCAGAGATACAAAAATTTCTATGCATATGCATTGGAATATTGAGCATATTTATCCTTTTTCAAAACCATTTAAATTAAAAAAATTTAAATACAAAACTTAAAATTGTTTGAATATTTAAATGCTTCCTGCTAACTAATTTATATTTGTTTCCCTTTGCTTTAATATTATTATAGTTTAACAATATCTTCTAAATATATTTTGGTAATAATTTCTACACTAATAAATAAATATAAATATATATATATATATATATTTTTTAAGTATGCCTGAATGTTAAAAAAACTGCATTTCATTTCAACATTTCAGACTGTAAAAAGTTTGAAAACTATGTTTTAGGAGAAAATTAATCCAAGTTATTCCCCTTTTTTTTCCCCCCGCGATTGAACATTTACATCAATATACATTGCACCCTTTTTCAGATACAAGAAAAAATTATCCTCTTACATATAATTGCAATCATAAGACAAGTAAAAATTTAGAGATTAGAACAATCTTTTCATTCAATGTCCAAACCATCAAAACGTTAATTTTACTAGTATATATACGTGGCAGGTTAATAGCATAGCCTTGATGACATGTAAACGTTTCCCAAATAGTAAAGAGCATCAGAATTCTGTCCGTATGGTCTAAAGTGAGATTTAACCATGAAGAGCACAGTATGCCATTATTTATTAAAAGCAACTTATTTCAAGTTCAGCTCTGGACTTTTATATGTGAGGCTCACTAATAAAAAATTCTATAGGGTTAGGTGCTCCAGTGATTGGCATGCTCCAGTAATTGACATCTACCCCGAAACTACGAAAAATAATAAAATCATATATTTTACATATAAGAATTTTAACATTTTATGTCAAACACTGGAGCATAGGGTGCTAATAACCGCTAAAATGAATAACTAGCAATACCAAACACTGAAACATAGGGGCCAACTACTGATAAAATGAAAAATTGGCAGTGTCCATTACTGGGACATTGAGTGGGTGTCCAATAAAAAATTCATTTAAAAAAAAAAATTGTTATCAAATGTATATATTTTAACATATATGTGGTTCTGAATGTCTTTCGTGCCATATGTACAAACTTAAAATTTCTAAAAATATTTTCTGATGACTAGAACATTAAAAACATCAGAGATTGCTCTAAAAGTGTCAATCACTGGTGCACCTACCCTAACTGACATCTAGAACCTAAATTATGGCTCTAGTAAAAACAGTTCCATGTCATCCTTATAAATTCTACTCCCCTTTGAAAGAGAGTTCTAGAAAACCTTATTAGAATTCTAGTGCGCTTGCCTATACTATATCGAGGCCAAACTTATTTGAAAATCTCTGTAAATAAATGCGAATAAAAGAGGCGAGTATTAGCAACTATAATCTTGGTTTATGACCCAATTCTAGAAAATCAAGCGAGAATTTCTCACAATACAAAGGATTCAGAATCTTTAGAATATTCAGCACATTTTTTCACCATTTAGAAATGTATAGACTAGAAATTCTGGATCTTGTCTATTCAGTTTATTGGCGTGCCTTATACGCATTGCTTGGAAATATATATTTCTGGTTTAGGGATTTAGAAAATGACCACTTATTCGTTCTAGATGAAGGCAGTATTTCTTTTTTTTTCTCAGTGTTGTATGTCAAACCTAAAGTCTGCGGTCTAGCATGCAATTCATTTGCATAAAGTCATTATTAGAGAAATAAGTTACAATACAGATCAGTATGAAAATTCCAAGAATTCGTCAAATGCAAAATTATAAAATTATAAACAACAATGTTTATCCATAGTTTTATTTTATTTTTAAGATGTTTAAATAAAAAGAATCAAAGTTAAAGTTGTTAAAATTGAAACAATCTTATGTTTATAATGATTTCTTCAAGAAGTATGCTCGGAATTTATATCAGTTGCATTATTCTTCTATTTCCATGACAATATTTGTTTATGTATATTTCATTGTCACAATTGTAATGTTTTAACAAAAACTGTGAATTTTTTTTAACATACTTTTGGTAAAAATTACAAAGAAAACAAGTGTAATAGAAATAATTGATTTATATATATATATATATATATATATATATATATATATATATATATATATATATATATTGCACTAATTTAATAATGTATTTTAGAAAAAAAAATTATATTATATTATGTTATATTATATTATATTATTTATTTTTTAATATTAGAAGTTCGTTGTGCTTTATCTTTCATATAATTCGAAAACATTTTCTTCTAAAATGAAAGCACAAAAATTTAACACCATTTAATTATTAACCAAACGGACTAGAATTCCAAAACAATTCATAAAAATGCAACAACCTTAAATTTTTATAAATTTTAAAGATGTAATTGAATGGAACAAATATCCAATTAAACACACATATCCTTGTTTAGAAAGGATTTTTTTTTTTTTTTTTTTTTTTTTTTTTTTAAGTTATTTTTAAAGGTAGCTCTGCTAAAACCAGAAGAAAAAGAATTAGAAAAACTTAATTTAATATCGAAACCGAATCTAAAACGAGTTTTGAATAAACTCAAAGGAAATTCACAATCACCTTTTTCGTCTTCAATTAATTACCTTTTGTTCTGCAACGTATAATCTCTCAGCTTCGTTAAAGAACAATCTAAACCTTTTCCCCAGTTCAACTTCAGAGAATGGATACCTTAATTCAATACGACAACCGCGGTAGTTGAAGTAAAAGTGAAGAAATTAATTGACTTTTTCGGCTTCAATAACATCTGGTGCTGGGTTTCGTAAAAATTCTTGGGAGGAAATTATACTCAAACGAAAATCTCCAGATGGAAGTGCTTGGAATCCTAAATGCTACGAAATTACTTTCAATCGGAGAAACAAAAACCCATCTCTTGTAGAACAATTTAACTTTGAAATAATTGTTACTAAGATCTATAAATTGAAAGATCATCCAGTCGTCATTTTGTTTCTCAGAAAATGTTATTAGTAGAAATTTAACTAATCACATTTTAAATAATTATCACTGTATATTATCAATTATTGTTATTATTGTTATTATTGAATAATATTATATGCTACTGCTAAGTTTATATAAATTATCATTTTCTGTTTAGTTTACTTCATAATACAAAATTCTGATAGATATTTAATACCTCCTATTGCATATAAATTTTAGCTGAAACAAGTCTTCTTTCTTTCTTTCTTTTTTTAAGAAAAAAAAAAAAAAAGGGGTGGTGGTGGGGGGGGGGGGGGGGTCATGCTTGTGATCGATTATGATAGTTTAAAACGTTATTATATTTTAAATTCAACACTTTCAATTATTTCACAAAATAAAAATCCTGAAAATTTAATTAAAAATTTCTTATACAATTATTATTATTATTATTATTATTATTATTATTTTCCAGATTAAAAATATCTTATTGACAAAAGAAATGAATATTTAACCAAACCTAAATCTTTAATTGAAAACGAAAAAAAAGAAAGAAAAAGAAAATCTGGAGTGACTCCACTCGACTTTCTGAATATTAAGTAATTGATGGTTGTATAAATAAATTCAAGTAAGAGAAGTCGTTAAATAAACAAAAGAGAAAATTATAATAGGGTGTCTGAGTATTTTTCTCCATCTAGTATGTTGTTTAATTCAACGCTATTGTCCTCCAAATAACTTGAGCCCATAGATCATAACGATAAAAAATATTTGTTATGTCTCTATAAAAGTCTGTAAATGCTAGATTTCCCAAAACCTATATAGTTCGTGCGACGGTGATTTATAGCATGTTTATAAATTTTTAGCTCAATAGGATAAGGCATTTAGATGCTACCACACTTTAAATAATTTGAGCCCGTAGGCCACAATGACAAAGAAATTTTCTTTGTTTTCATGTGAACAAAAAAAAAAAAAAAAAGAAACAAAAGAAACAAACAAAGAAAAGAAATCCATAAGTGCAACATTTACCAAAATCAATAGGGTTCGTGCTCGGTGACCTATAACAAATATACCAACTTTCAGCTCCTTCGAACAAAGTGTTTAGACGTTATCGTGTTTGTTTACACGCATACACACACACATACATACATCGCCGTAAAAATAGAAAAATGAACTCGTGGTATCTTAAAACGTATATATACACCAAAATTTCAAAGTCGAATTTTTGTCATGATTACAGTATTCTCTTTACATATAGTATATGTTTGCAAAGTAAAAATGAATATTATAACTGTACAAGATATTTTTAATCTGTTTCATTATTCGCGTGTGTGGGTATTCCTGTCCGTTAAAGTGCAAGATTTGTGGATTATTCATATTTCTTTTAAATGTTCCTGGATATATATATAGTGCGAACTTTAGGGATAAATTTGCCATTTGATGTATACTGTATGAATTCACGTTATCACAAAATATCATTTTAAGTACTGATGACTAGTTTTATAATATTAATTGGTTTCACACATTGGGAAACTATCACATATTTTCACTAGGACATTATTTGTTGCCTAGGATAGTAGTGCATTCAGTCATGAGTGAAAGCGTACGGATCCAGGAATCGAATGGGAGAAGAAAAATAATTATGATATTGGAAACATTTACATTGTGAATAGGATAAATTCACAATGTTAATTAAATATATTAACAGTGTAGCTCTGTTTTAATTATTGTAAAACAAATCTTTCTCACAAATGTATACAAAATAATAACAATAACAATAATAATACTAATAATAATTTACAGATTTTGTTAATATTTTTTTTCAATAATTTACAGATTGCTTATTGTTTTATTGCACCATATTTATTTTTTAAAACAACCCTAACTAAAATTATCGTGCATTTTAAAACCAAAGTATTATCTTTTTAAACCGAAAATTCTGACAAAGATTCAATTCTTAAAACTTTGTGAAAAAAGGGATTTTTTATCCAATTAGGGTAAGTACACCAGTGATTGACTCTTTTAGAACAATCTCTGATGTTTTTAATGTTTTAGTCATCAGAAAATATTTTTAGAAATCTTAGGTTAATACATTTGGCATGAAAGAATTCAGAACCACATATATGTTAAAATATATACATTTGATAACAATTATTATTTTTTTTTTTTAATGAATTTTTATTTGACACCCACTCAATGTTCTAGTCATTGACACTGCCAGTTTTTCATTTTATCAGTCATTGGCCCCTTATGTTCCAGTGTTCCACACTGCTAGTTATTCATTTTACCAGTTATTAGCACCCTATGCTCCAGTGTTTGACGTAAAATGTTAAAATTCTTGTATGTAAAATATATAATTTTATTATTTTTCTTATTTATTAATTATTTTGGGATAGATGTCAATTACTGGAGCATACCAATTACCAGAGCACCTACCCTATATAATATTTGTTAATAGTCACTATTGTATATTATAGGAAAGGATACTGATTGTCACTAAATATACAATTACACAAGTTGATCTATAACGTTCTTGATTTTTTTCCCCTTATAGTTTTATGAAGTAAACAATTCGTAATTTGGAAATATAAGTAATTAAGAAAGACCTAGGTAATGGCTTTTTAATTTATTATTTTCTTCTTTTTTTTTTTTGTATTTTGTCAAATAAACGAGAGAACTCCTTGATTATTTTTTAAAGACGACTTTTTTTCCTACACATTGTCGTCGGCATATTTTCCTAGTCTAAATAAAGAAAAGCATACAGATTACTAAAGATTTTGTTGTCGAATATTATTGTAAAAAAGTAATAACAATATGGTACTTATTAAAATATATATATATATATATATTGGTAATGCAGGGGATTAGTTTGGGTTGTGAAATATTTAGTTTCAAGTATCAGAATAAACATGATATTTAATCTTACATATTTCAACAACAAGCTAAAATTTTGTTGTGATTCACTTCCAATCGATTCAGTTGAATTAATCGAATATTTCCCTCTCTCTCTCTCTCTCTCTGTATATATATACATATATAAATGATAGATATCGTAATAAAATTTAACCTTAAAATTTAGCAATTAATAGATTCAAATCAATACCAACACAACAAAAATAGAACTGATTTAAACTTAGAGGTAAGACTGACACAGAAATGTTGCGATACAGATTAAGAACCAATAAGAGACAAAAACAATTTAAATTACTTACGCCGACATGAATGATAATAATAAAAAAAGGACCATTAAACTTAATGACAGAGAAAATAAATAAAGGACCACAGAAATAATAATTGGATAAAAACTCTTAAAATTAGATGTAAAAACTCGTCAGGGGGCATGTACTTCATAAAGCCGTGAAAGCTGCATCGATTTCGTAAAACAATATAGCTAATCATAGCAATTTATATTCTTTCAGCCCCGATCCAGGGAGCAAAACCATTTTGAATGAGAAATTAAATAAATTATTCTACCAAATCATCAAGGAATCCAGAGAGAAAACTAGAAAAAAGCAGAGTAGCCACATATAAAACTTTACACAAACTATCAGTCAGTGAAATTTAAGGATTATTAAATATTATCAGTATTCAAACAATTAAATTGATGGAAAACAAAGACCACCAAATCAAACAAAAATCGAATAAATTGGAAATAGATAAATACATATTTGCATTCTAACGATATCGAAGGCCTGGTAGAACACAAATAGGCAAAAAAAAAAAAATGTTTTTCTGTCTCAAAGATAGCAATAGCTAAGAATATCTTTGATCCGGGCCCGAAACATTCTTTGAAGCCAAAACAAGAAAAAAACTAATTTCAAAATAAACTCACCACAAAAATAGATAAACATATAAGAATTATGAAACCAAGATCACTAATAAATGAAGTAAAATTTCCATATAAGAATCACTTATACAAGTATATATATATATATGTATATATATATATATATATATATAATCCCTTTAGTTTGAATTTAAAGAACGTTCCAGGACATAATTTGAAGCTAACTGTCGCTGGATTTTTTAACTTCATGGTATCATTCAAAAAACTTATTTATAGAAACAAAAAAGGATCTTTCAATATTAGTTCATCTATGTCAATGATGGGGGGGGGGGGGATGAAACTATACACGTTAAAATAAAACTGAAATTATCAGAAAACATTGTAAAATCTTAAAACGATTATTATTATTTATTTATTTATTTATTTATTTATTTTTTAATCATGAAAATTCTTGTATTTAGAATCGATTAATTTTGATTTTGAAATGTACATTTTTAAAATAAAATCAGTCTTTGCGTTCTCTTTAATTGTATGTTTATATTCTCCTTCTGAATGCACATAAAATATCGTAGAAAAATATATATTTTTTAAGTATACCAATACTTTATATACGTATACATATTAGATGCGTTATGATTAAAAATCATCTATATGAATGAATGTATTGAATGCGTTTTATTTATTAATGAATTCCGTTTAACGAATTCAGTGAACCAATATTTTACTTTACTTAAAGTACTACTCTCTACATCTCAGCATCTTTTAATACAAAGCAACAACATGGAGGACATGTCAGTTTGTGATTCAGAAATCGCTATAACCACCAAATAATTGTAACTACAATCGCGTATTCCAATTGCCTCCTGAAATTAGATTACCTCTTTTGGCAACAATGTTTTCTATTACCGGAGAAAACAGAGACCATCTCGATTTAAATTAAGGCCGGAGAACAATCTGTTGGATTCCAAGATAAAACAACGAAATTTTTCCCATCACAAGTTTACAACGAGCTAGTTTCGCTTTTTAGTCTCGGTACTTTATGAGCTGATAATTCAGTCTTTTGTATGCAAATTAATTCTATGCATGAAGCCCTTATTATGCGTCCCCTGTCTCCCAAGCGTTGTTATGGGAGCCATTCATAAGACCAATTAAATGTCTCCGACGCATTATTTCCCCTCCCCTCTTGCTTCTTCATGAAACGTGAGAGATTAATGAGCTCGTAATTTTTTTAATGAATTACTGTAATTAGGGACGATTAATTGCATTAGGTAATTTTATTATGCATGAATTGAAAAACAATTTTCGGGCTTAGCTACTGTCGGTTTTTGTTAGATTATTTCTTTTCAAGACGGTGAAAGTGAAAAAAAAAAAAAAAAATTCATTAGCATTCTTTTATAATGAATGAGAGTTTAAAATATATTGCAGAATCTGATTGTTACATAAGTTAGAATTTTAAGAATTTTAAGTTCAGAAAATACTTTATTTGTAGCGATGAAAATGAAATGTTTAAACATTACAAGTAATTTCAGTTTTAATCGCAGGTGGATTGTGTGGGTTAAGCTCGATTCACTACACTAGGTCTCTAGGCCTGGGTGTCAGGCTTTATGTGAGGGTCTTTCTAAGGGGTCCTAGCCCGTATTTACGCAATTTTTGTAAAAGGGCTACAAATAATCCCAAACGGTGAAGCTGATCATTTAATCGCAAGAAGAAAAATGAATAAACAAAAGGGCCAATTGCATCGAAAGAAATGTTTATATATGATTTACTTTACAATAAAAAGGTCATGTATTCTTTAAAACTAATCCGGTTTTTTTAATCTTCACCGGCAACCCTGTAATTTGGTTCATATTTAATATCAGCATGTAAAATAGAAAACAGAAATAGAATTTTTAAAGATTTTTAAAGGATAATTTGGGACATATAAATGATTGAAAATTTTACTAACGAATGTTTGTGAGAAAAGACAGCTATCAGAACGTAACTTTAGTACAGTTGAACCTTGGAAACCCGAACACCCAAAATTCGAAAATCTTTAAAATCTGGCCTTTTTGCCAGTTTTAGTTTTACTTTTAAAATAAAATTTTACTTTACCTTATTTCTACATTTCTTGTGGAATGCAGTTTAAAATTCTTTTAATTGAACAATGAATACATAAATATAGTCATAATCTTACATATTTTTATACTACTTGGTTGTTAATTAAAGAATTTATTTTTTTAGAAACAGATAAGTAAAAAAAAAAAAAAAAAAAGGGAATTAAAAGAAAAAAAAAATCCCATTCGAGTAAAATAGCTTTAAATTGCTGAAATGTTTTAAAAAAAATCAACATAAAAATTACTTTGTTTCTATAGTTTTATTTGAATATTTTTTAATGAATGAATAGCTCATTAGCAGTTAGTTAGCAGTTATTATCAGTTGTCTATAACATTTTAGTTTAAAGTGCTTATATTTTAATTTTAAATTCTAAGTCTACGATATTTCTATTTTATAATTTAATTCGTCAATTTGATCGTCGTTTATTTTCACTAGCATGAAATATGCCTTTTATATAGCATTTTAATATCACAAAAAATTAGCTTTTAATAAATCTCTAAAATCTGAAAAATTCGAAATTCCGGAATCGCCGCAGTCTTGCCGATTCGGGATTTTCAAGGTTCAACTGTAGTATCTAAATATTACATTTTGTTTTTTGTGACATGTTGTAAAACAAAGGTAATCAACCTTTTTATACCTACTGTCGCTTTTGTATGTCTGTTAGTATTAAAATTTCCTAACCGCGCACCTATTCCGCAAAAACGATGATTTATAAAGTACGGAAGTAACTTTTTAGAATTTTTAAAACCGAGTTATAACAAAGTAAAGCATATAATGGTAAAGCATTTCCCCCCTTCAATGTTTTTAATAAATTAATTTCAGTATAGATCAAAGCCCTTAGCCGTTCACCATAAAAGCTGAAACGCTCGCTTGTGGGCGGTAGGACCACTGCGGTAAAAGACCAAGCGAAAAACGCATCCTCATATTGATTGCAAATGTTTTTTAAATATTTATTAATAGTCAATATCCATTTTTTGGGTCCGAGACTAAATCATACCCAATATATGATTTTTGATTCTCTATATCCCTAAGAATTTCCCTTCAGAATACAAATATTTTCCCTATAGAATACAAACCTTTCCCCATGCATTACAAGTACACTCCTTTTCATATTTATAAGGACACTTTATATTTTTAAATAACTAACGTAAAAATAATTGTAAACAAGATTATACTAAGTGCACTTAATATAGCTAGTATTCTAAAAACCAAAACTGCTATAATTTTTTAATATAAAACTAAATTAATAAAAAATAATGCAAAATGTGTTTTTCTCCACGTTTTTAGATGTTCATAATTATAGGGACAATCCAGATTTTTTTCGTTTTATTTAACTTACTAGCGGATAAATTACAGTTGACATGCGAATTTGTTAATTACTGGGCTAGATTAATTCATATATAAGCCTTCAATTTTTCTTGGACGGACATTACTGATAAGTCCTCGGAAAAAAGAACGTTCAAGTAGTGAAGTATGATAAATGTGTTTTTTAAGTGGAGGGATAATTTCAATCCGTCGTATTTCTAATGAAATTCGAAGATCTAAACTTACTGAAGGAAATGTGATCAAGGAGAGATATCTGATGGAAAATCACAGTTGTTTTACAGAGATCGAACACTCATAATTCCTCTTTCTGTTCTACTCATAATGATTGCTGCCGAATTTGCTCGTAATTTTTAACGAAAGATTGGGGTCTATATTTATGCATGTTTAAAATAATTAATAATATGTTAAAATGAATAAAAAACCTGTAATAATCAATCAGCATTCAATGGGGGAAAGAACGTCTGTGTTAAAGTTGAATAAAGACAATATTAAATAGTAAAATGTTGCATTTTCGGATGAAAAACATTTTATTCTTGATTAACCAAATGGTTTTAACAGTTACTGGCACGATCTGAAGATAGCGAAAGACAGAGCAGATTTTTTAAAGGCAGATATGAATCGGGCATTTTAAAGGTGGATCTATGGTGCTCTGGGGAGCTGCTTCTACTGAAGGCAAAATGAATTTAGTAATTTTTCTATTATTATGAACATCAAGAGAATATCCGCAAATTTTAAACGTGGAATTCTCAGATTTTTGTTAGATTTTTTTTTTTTTTTTGGGGGGGGGGGGGGGGTATAGTATGTATATAAAAGTTATTTTTGTGCATGGGGATTTTTTTTCAAAAATGAGCGTCATTTGGGGGAAAATTTGGGCTTAAATCTGTTAAATATTTATTTTTATTTATTTATTATTATTTTTTTTTTTTTTTCAAATTATCTTTTTAGTAGAAATTGAGTTGGGGATTTTCTTAGAAGAAAACCCTGATTTGGGGAAATTTGAAAGCCTGTTTGGGGAAATTGAGTGTCGTCCATTTGAAAACACTGAGTGTAACCACTGTGTAAATGAAAAACTGCAGCTTATAACTCAACTGAGAAACTGAATTTGGATCTAACAGTCATTATACCTGTTTTTGTTTTTTTTTTAACCCTTCTTTTTTATATATAGTCTTAAGAAACAAAACCAAATGCAAAACACTGACAGTTTTAGAAGTTTAAAAAAATGCTTGTAATTGTTTCTCCGACAGAGTGCCCCTTCTCAAAAATCGAATTTTTGCCATTGCTGTACATGTACAATAAACTTCACAGTTTTTGGTAAGGAAACTAAATTTTGTATGTATTTTTTCATTATGACTTCTGATTTATTCTATTTCGTAAGCTTTTTGATTTGTACTTTGTGTTTACACTTTCAGGAGTAATGCATGCTGGGCAAATGTCTACGCTACTCTCAAGCAACTCAACTCCATCATTTGTAATTTTTTACTTTGCTTTTTCAGTTATGTTTTTTGAATTTCAATAAAACCTAACATCCTGGTCTTTTTTTTTTTTTTTTTTTTTTTGTTGTTGGAGTGCCAAAAAGTTTAAGATGGAGGCATACGGAAAAGTTCGCAACTGTGTAACAAGTTGAATTATTATTTTAATTAAAAAATTCTATATTCAGGAAGGTTTTCCCTATCACGAAACCCAAATTATGTATTTCTTAATGTACTGTATATTGGTACAGTAGGTACACTTGCCCGAAATCGTAGAACAAGAGCAATCACGCGCTGAGAAAAAAAAAAAACAGGGCAGTCATTGCGGACTGCCGATAGAAGTGAAAACTAAGTAACTTGTGAATTGTATCGGTCAAGCTATTAGATTATTATTTTTGAATTACTTTTGGTTTGTAAAGAAGTGTTAAGATTGTAATATGACTAAAATAATTTTCTTTTTTTATTATTATTTATTTGAAAATTTATATTGAAAGCAAAAAGAACAGTCTGTATAAAAACACGTGCTTCTACTTTGTGAACTATGTATATACTGTGGAAAAAGTACATACATACATAGAGTGTAGAATTAGAAAGAGACAGATGTCAGTAGCCAGTATACTACTCGTATTAGTATACATTTTATACATACACACACACACACACAGTGGCGGATTTAAGGGGGGGGGCTAGGGGACTGAAGCCCCCCCCAAAACACTGACCTTCACAATTGAATATTGCAATTTTAAATTTTTTATTGGTCTAGAATAACACTTTGAAAAATCTTAGCCCCCCCCAAAAGTCAAGTTCTGGATCCGCCACTGCACACACACACACACACATATATATATATATATATATATATGAGGCATGCCGCGCCGTGCGCTACATATATGGATATATATGTAGAGAGATATACTCTTTGCATCTATATATAATGTATACTAATAACGCACGGAGGTATATCTATGTACATATATACACAGTATACATATATAGCTCATGGAAAGCGTTCTGTGACGATGACGCGAGTTCTATGATTTTTTTTCACCCAAAAAGTGCTCAACGCGCCTAAAGAAGTTTTTACTTAAAAAAAAAAAAAAAAAAAAATTACATAGCGTCTTTACCTAGAACGAATAAGTAATCAAATTCTGAATTAATAAACTAGAAATATAGGTTTCCGAGTTATGCAGGTAAGATAAACAAATAACCTAGATAGACGAAATGATCGAGATTTTCTGTACTTTTCTAGGTGATGAAACAATATTATAAATATTATTAATCGTTTGTATTGCGAGAAATTCTCGCTTGATGACCAACGATAATTTCTAAAACTCGCCTCTTGTGTTCACATTTATTTTCAGAGATTTTTAAATAAGATTTACCACGATAATATAGGAAAACGCTCTAGAATTCTAACCAGAGATTTTAGAGCTTGCTATAAAAGGGAACTAGAATTTATAAGGATGAGATAGAACTATTTTTCCTAGATCCACAATTTAGTTTCTTGATATCCGTCACTCAATGTGAACATAAAATGTTTATCATTTTTGTTTCTTAGCACATTGTTAAATTATTTTAAAAAAAAAAGCTCATGTATATATTTTTAAATACAATTAGTTGTAGTTTATGCCTAAAAATTTCAGAAATGGAAGTATAATAGTAACTAGACAAAAATGAGGTCAAAGTATCAAACAAACATTTGCCCCACTACACCATATTTTTTACGTATCACTATAACAACACTGCGCTGAAGAAAAAAAAAAAAAAAAAAAAAAATGAGTTCTGATATTATTTTTGCTGATTATTATGTAAAATGACCTCCTGAATCCGAATATGACTCCCATTTTGCCCTGTCACCCACCGTTTTCTCGGGACACCACCCCCTCTCAATTTTTATCACTGTATTGTAATTTTAGGACCATTAATTAGATTTGGAGAACGAAAAAGAATTAAATTAGCACCTAAAAATAAAAAAATTATAACGTTTAATAAATAACGTTAATAATAGATTAAAAGAGTATAAGAAATGTAATACATAATTTCAGTGGCAATTCCCTCCCCCCCCCCTTTAATTTCCCCCTTGCCGCAAACGTTCATGTTTTAGAATTTTCTAACTCCGTAGCCCCTCAGAAGATATTTAACAGTTAAAATAATCCTCTCACAGCTTTAAAAATCAAATTTATAGCCATAAAATCACCGAGAAGTGATAAAAATAGGGGCCGTCTCTAAAAAACGGAGGGTGATAGGGCGAAATGGGCGTCCTATTCGGAATCAGGAGGTCATTTTATTTGCAAAAATTTGCAAAAATGGTGTTGGAGGCAATTTTCATGCCAAGCAGTGTAATTAGCAGTGTTACCTTTCTCTTATCCAAATTTTCTTTCCATTTTTAACATTAGTTATGTAATGAGCAAATGTCATTAAAAACAACGTTAAGAGGGCTTATTATGCAATTATTATAGCCTTATAATATAGCCTTATTATATAGCCTTGGGCTAACAATGATGTGTTTTAGTTTTCAAAAAATTATCCATATTTTACTGACCCAAACCAATTTTCACTCATATTTAAATAAATGTTGGGTGTTATGAATTAAGGAAGTGTCGGTGTATCACTTATATGAGATATATCAATAAAACGAACTAATAAAATTAACTTTATTTAAATTTTTTTTAATTACAATCTCTTTATTTATTTATCTACTAATTAATTCATTTTTAAGTTTTATATATTTTTAAAGACAGTAAAATTTAGAATAACCTCAAAATCCTTAATTCATTTTGCAAAATATATTTGTACAAACATTTTAAAGCAACAAAAAAGACTGTAGGTTAACTTCACCTAGTATAACCTTGCAGTCAGAGGAAAAAAGCACTTTTGGAAAAAGAAGATTTGAATTTTTGGAAATGCAATAAGTTTGCTGTATTGATATTATCGAAAATTTTCCTCAAAACCTTTAAATAAAAATACCTAGAATCATATAGGAAGCACCAAATTGTTCAAACTTGTTCCTATTTCAACGCATATTATTATTATTATTATTATTATTAAAAAAAAAAAAAAATCAATTCCTTTATAAAGTTAAAAACTCTTATAGAAGTTTACTAATTTTTTATTCTTTATTATACAAAACCAGTTTTACAGCGCATTTATTAAAAAATGAATATTTATTCCTTTTCCTTCAAAGAATAACTTTATATAGACTAAATTCCAATTAATATAATATTATTAAAACGATTTATTACGCTTAATGAGTCAGAAGAGCAGGAAATTTCTTTTTTACATGTAACCATCATTTTGAAACTAGATGATTGATCGAGTTGATTAATACGATTTTACTTGGTTGAAACCCTGATACGGAATGCACACACACACGCATATATATATATATATTATATATCCAGATTTGAAAAAAAAAAAAAATGATACATAAATAAATTTTTTATGTTAGTGTGAAATTTTCAAGTGGCTGGAGCTTGAAAACGAGAACATTGGATCAAATTCGCCAACGAAATTATCCAAGAAAATTCTATCTGTCCAAGTTTGTTTCAAAATACTTCAGTATTTCAAAAGATATCACGATGCCAAATTTATCATGATCACAAATTTTCCTTCATTAGATAGAATAAATTAAGAAATTGCAATAGGTCGATTTTTTAAAGAAACCAAACTAAAAATCATTAGGCAAAATTTCACAGAAAAACAAAAATCTGAAATAATAACAATCTTTTCAGTTCATTCTTTCAAAATAAAGTTTAACATTCAACATTCAGGTCAGAAGTCAAATAATTTGATACATTCAGTTTTAAAAATACTATTATATTTACATATCTTGAATTGGCAACGCAACTATCAACTTGGCGTAAAGATTTCATAATGCAAATAATATTGTCATTTTCTTGGCAAAATAATAATAATAATAATAATCCTTTAAAAAAAAGTAATGTTTTGCAATTTCGATAGAAGCGTGCCGAAGCTTAAAGAAATTTCATTAACATAATTCTTCCATTTTTCAATTTAGAAAACAGCTGCACGTGCAAAAATCAAAATGAACACAAAAGAAACAAACATCTCTACTTTTTCTTCCTTAAACAACAATCACTAAAGAGTTAGTTTATTGAAATGAAAAAAATCTATGTATGCCGAGAATATATATATGTACATTCCTTAATGATTAGAAGCATGCAATGAAAAAATCCTTTCATGAATTAAAAAAAAAAAAAAAAAAAAAAAAAATCTTTGTGATTATGCACGAAATCTTATTGATATGTTGTGATTGATATATTATACTTATAAACGTGTGTATCCTTCCTTTCTCCCCCCCCCCCTCCCTGCTTGAAATAAGTAAATGCAGGTTTCTGTAAATATAGAATGACGAAATATTTGTCATGTTTGTGTTTACTCGATTGCATAATCAAGCAGGTATAAAAGTTTTCTGTTTTCGATTAAAAAAAAAAAAACGAAGTATCAATGATTTCTTAAAAATAGAATAATCATATATTGACTACAAAATTTTAGTCAAAAGGGTTAATTATTTAATCAGAATACAATTATTTATTTGAATTAAGTGAAAACTACGCATACACATAAACAGATATTATTAACTTACCCTTTCAACGAAAAAAGCTCGAAAAACATTTGACGGATTTCTTTAAAATTTTCACAGGAGGGTAATTTTTACATTTGTACAGGGGTTGTTAAAAACTTATTTAATATTTTTTTTTTTTTTAAACTAATTAAAATCTGTTTTGCCAGGCCTTTTTGGAGTGATTTTATAAAACTGGCTCCTGCTGAAAGATTTTATTTAACCTTTAAATCATGATAGATTATAAATACCGTCGTGTTTTGAATTGGAGAAACATCTTTAAAATAAAAAAAAAAAAAAAAAAATTGCTAATTTTACACCAGTTTTGACAAGAGGGAAATATTGACCACTTTACAATTTGCAAACTGTCAGACTTTAAATTTCCAAATGTTATACGATTATTCATTTTATTATTATTATTATAATTATAATTATTATTATTATCAGGTTTTTTTTTTTTTTTTTTTAAGTTCTTTTAATAAAATCAATTTTATCAACTTATTTTAAAAAGTTGAAAACTGGTTAAAAAAAAAAAAAAAAAAAAAACATTAATTATGAAATCATAGAATTGCTGAATTCGGTTGTAACTTAGACATTAACAGAGCTGCCAACCTAATTCGGCAAATTGTTAGCAACGCCTCTTTTACTACACCACTTAATTTTTAGAGTAATTCTCTTCAAATGTATCTACGATGAATTAAGAAGAATAATACTCTAAAAATTAAGTGGTGTAGAAAAAGGGGCGGTACTAACAATTTGCCGGATTAGGTTGGCAGCTCTGCATTAAGGCCAACTTTGCGTTTGCATTTTATAACTTTTGTGCTAGCTTTCTACCGACTGAAAGTTACAGGTTTGGTAGAAAAATAATATTTAATTAAATTTAAAGTCGAGAATTTTTATAAAACTATCTTTAAATTTCTCAGGCAATCTCTTTTTTAAGATAACAAAATATTTTATTTTATTTTATTTATTTAATATGGATCCTAGAATGAGTATCCTCCTCTCCACAGTAATAGTCCTTAGTTTTACTTATCACGCTCTAACTAAACGTAATTAATCTAATTATGCATATGCTTTTAAAGAGAAAATCGAAGGGGAAAAATATATATATATATATGTATTTAATATGTCAGAAACCCTGTAATAATTCAGTGAAAGAGTATCTAGAAATTCAAAATTAATATGCAGTAAAAAGTAAATAAATGTTTCGACTAGAAAAAATCTTTAAAAAAAAATCTGGAAATGCAATTTTACTTATATATCAGAACATTAAAAAAAGAAGAAAAAAAATTCTTATTTGATGCTCTAAACGTTGTGTTCTTTCCATGAAACAAATATATAAAATAAATTTGTCAATTATTGAAAATGCAGCATGTGTTGTCACACTTTACAATTTAAAATTGAATGTTTTTCTAATAAAATTGAATGATGTTGACTTAATAATTCCTTCACTTAATTGTCATAATTCAAGAAAAAAAATAAAAATAAAAAAAGCCTTTTACAAGATGTTGTTTGTAGAATACAAAATTGACTTTCTCTCGACATTTAGTGTTACACTTCTGCATGTGAAAAATAGTTTTAATAAGTAATACTTTTATTAAATTATTTGTACTACACCGTAAAAAATAACGGAAGTTTTTACAGCAGAAATTGCAGGCATCCGTTTATTGCCAGCACATTCTGCTGTTAAATAGGCTAATTTACAGCAGAAACATTTTTGCTTACAAGATCTAAAATCGTATGAATTCGTCAAAAAATCCATCTGTTGTCACTGAAAAAGTAATTTTATATAGTGTTCTGTAACATTTTGTGTTCACACTTAAAAGAAAGAAAAATAAAGTGTTTGGGTTAAATGTTTAAGAAAGGAGAATGTGTATACTAGTTACATAAATATTGAGGAATAAAACTTTAATCTTTAATTATAAAATTCGCTCAGTTCATATCCTTTATTAAAATTATTGTTCATTAAATATTATTGTTCACTCTCCACCGAGTGGTAACAATCACCCGGGTAGGGGGTTGGGGGAGCAGTGCTACTAGTACATGTAACAGAAAAATTTTCTGGTCGACTACTATTATATATAAATTTAAAACAATTCTCATTACGTAATACGAAATTTTGTTCTATACTGCCATATTAAAAATTATTAAATAAATTATTAAAATGGCAAGCGATTGGTCGCCAAATGTAATTAGTACCAATTTAGGTCATGGTACAACCATAGATATAGTAATAAGACATAGATTGATCAGCGAGAGGGAAAAAGTGATACCTTTTTTTTTTTTCGGGAAAAGTCACTCTAATGCTTTCCCCGAGTAAATCACATACAGGAATACACACGGATAATTTAGTAAATAAAATTTATGAATAATTTATTTACTAAAGGTGAATGAAAAACTAAAGATACAGTTTCAAATTCGTTTTTATTTTTATTCTTTTTTCAATACTCTCTAATGGTTGATTTTAGAACTTTTTTTCGGCCTCAAAATTTTTTGCTCGAAAATATGGAGATGATAGATCTATATATATTACTATATGGGGTACAACTAAATGTAAATATTGTTTAAATTTCAATAAATTTTTCGAGAGATAAAAGATCCACACAGTTCTTGATACACAAAACATGCAAACAGATATTTTCTAAAAATGGTCAAATCATATTTAAGGCTTCTTAAGGCGTGTAAATTCATCGAAAACCAATGTTCGGAAAATGTTCACGAATCCGATACTTTCTTCCTTCATTTACAGAAGAAAATAAAACTTGGTTTCGTGAGGACTTGAATTGATTAAGCAAAAATATCATAGAGGGAATGAAAGAAGAAAAGATGCGTGTAGAAGCTGCATGTATTTAATTTGCCTCATTACACATTTTCTCTATTTAATCTGCGTTATTGAATTTTAAGTGAATGTACGGGCGTAAGATTCTGTAAAATGTTCCGTCAAAGAAAATTGCAAAAGAAAGTTTAGTAAAATAGGCGTAGAATCCATTACTGACAATTTTCAGAATTTTGATAACTAAAAATGTTTCTTCACTGTGTCTAACTGATGAGTTGAATTATATTTTGTCAGCATATGTAAAATAATTTTTTATAGGTTGTGATATCGTTACTTTTCTTATCACTTAAAAATGAAGGTTCGTTGGTTGGTTGGTTGTGCGGATGTTAATGACACACAAATACTATTTTCACCTATGCATAATTGTATACGAACAAAGATTCGTATAGGAATGATATATATCGCTCTTCATCACATATGCTTAGAGCACACGTTCAAAAGATTTTTTCCTCCATGTATCCCTTTGACAACTTGAGTAGCTCTAATGCGACATTAAACCGATCACGCGTTTTTTTTTTTTTTTTAACCATGTTTTTATTAACTTCGATTTTTGTTTGTGTGTTTGTTTGTGCGGTACAAATCTTGTAATCGATTTTTAACTAACTTCCCTACTAGCTAGAGATTTGAAACTTTCAGAATAGCTCAAAACCCGATGACAACACCGTACTTCGAAGCCCGATTTTCGAATTTTTGATTAGTTTTCTTTTTAATTAATCAAAATATGAAAATAATAACCTCCTAATGGCTTTAAAAATAACCATTAAAATATTAGCTATAATTTACTTGTTGCCAGAAAAAAAAAATTATGAGTTAATTTTCTTTCGACATAAAAATAGATACATTTAGTTAAACGTGAACGTGAACGTTAAAAAAAAGTAAAAAGTTAAATTATGCATCTCACAATAATGGACGTCATTATCACTTTAAAAAGTTTGTACGTATTGATAAAGTGCTAATGTAGTTCTATAGCTATGATTCAACAGAAAATTTAAAAACATGGTATATAAAAGGTTTTTTATCTTATAATTATTTATATTTCTTTTCTTCTTCTTTCATTCTTTTTTTTTTTTTTTTTTTTTTTTTTGGCCACCAGTGTTAATTATTTCTTATATAAGCTTTATTAAATTTTATTCTGCTTTAAAAGTAACGTCCTAATTTATTAAATTATTTAAAAAAAAAAAAACAATAATAATGAAAGCTAGAAATTTAAATTCCAGCTATATATAAATGTTTTATTACACGGTGGATAATACATAAATTTAAAAAGAAAATAAATATACGGTTTTATTTTAAAGTGTATTAAAAATTCCAATTCAGTGGAAATGGATATGGTACACGTATGCAAAACTTTAGCGTCATCGGATCATACAAAGTGGCTTAAAATTCGAAAAGAAATTTTGAACGGAAGTTAAGGACCAGGCCATTGGAACCCCCTCTCATCCCTCCCGCCCTTCCATGCATGTATGTAAAATTCCAGCTCAATCGGTCAATAGAAAGTAGGTTAAAATTCGAAACCAATTTTGAACTAGATTCAGATGCCAAGATCTCCAGGACCCCTACCTGAAAATCCGTTATTACCGAAGCAAGTATTATCATCGGAACCAATGTGAAATTTAAAATGAGATAAAGAATACAAAAATGTTAAACTTTAAAAATACAATAAAAACATTAAAATACCCGACAGAGTTTCGGCTAGAACACTAGCCCTCCTCCGTGTCAAACATACAAGTACAACATTTACAAAAATTCATAATACATCATAACAAGATTAAATATTCAGGAGGAATAGCTTATGATGTATTATGAATTTTTGTAAATATTGTGCGTGTATGTTTGACACTGAGGAGGGCTAGTGTTCTAGCCGAAACGTCTGTTGTGTATTTTAATGTTTTTAATATATTTTTAAAGTTTTAAGTTTTTGTATTCTTTATCTCATTTTAAATGTTACATTGGTTTTAATATATTAACGAGACGTATAAATTATGTTTAATTTTATTAAATTATCATCGGAGATCTATATTCATGCAAAATTTCACCTTATTTGTATACGATAGGAAATAGATAAAAAGTCTTGAAAATTTTTGTACTGCATTTGGGGGACTAAGGTCCCCTCCCCCTCCAAAGTCTGTTACTTCCTAAGCATGTATTATCATCATAGTCATACATGCATGCGAAATTTCAGCTCAATCGAACGTTAGGAAATAGGTTAAAATTTGAAAAAAAAGTTGAATTGCAGGTTAATTCTTTACAGAGCCCCATTTTAATTCCATTACTACTTGACCATGTATTGTCGTCGGAGTTATACATGCATGAAAATGTCAGCTCAATTGATCTTATAGAAAGTAGGCCAAATTTCGAAAAATTTTGGAATTGCAGTTGGGTTCCTACGCTGAAGCTATATCAAAGAAATTTTAAGAAATAAGTATGGTTAGTGATGCTAGGGAATTAAAAACAGTTATATATGTGTATATACTGTATGCCTTTATATAGAAGAATAGATTAAAATAAGTGCCGTCATGCTAAATTAAATTCTGTTTCAAAAAAATGTAAACAGATATTTTTTTTATTATTATTGTTACACTGCGCTGCAAGGTAAAAAAAAAAAAAAAAAAAAAAAAAAAATCGAGTCCTGGTACCATTCTTGCTGATTCTTATGTAAAATTGCCTCCTGAATCCGAATATGACTCCCATTTTTCCCAGTCATCCACCTTTTTCTCGGGACACCACCCTCTCTTTCAATTTTTATCACTGTTCGGTCATTTTATGGCCATGATTTGGAGAATGAAAAAGAATTAAATTAACATTAATATATATATATACGTATATAATGTTTAATAAATAACCTTAATAATAGATTTTAAAAAATATATAAGAAATGCAATACATAAATTCAGTGGCAAATCCCCCCCCTTCCCCCCGTAAATTTTCCCCTGGCCGCAAATGTTTTAGAATTTTCCAACTCTGTAGCCCCTCAGAACATATTTAACAGTTAAAATAATCCTTCCCCACCCTAAAAGTCAAATTTATAGCCATAAAATTACCGAAAATGGATAAAAAATAGGGGTGATAGGGCAAAATGGGCATCCTATTCGGATTCAGGCGGTCATTTTTCATAAGAATTTGCAAAAATGGTATTGGGGATAATTTTCATGCAGAGCAGTGTTATCATCTTAAATAAATTAAAAATATTTTATTATGAAGAGTAACAAAAGCCGAATATTTTAATAAAGGGGAAAAAAAGTTAAAGGGGAAAAAGAACGATATATTGCTTTATATTAATGTTCTCATTTAATGTTTTGTAAAGAAACAGCAAACATTTCCCAGGAAATGTTCCATCCCTCTTCATAATTTGCACTATAAAAGAATAGCATATTTGTCGATACAGTAAAAGATATAACCATTTCCTTCTAATAAGACCTAATAATAAAAATAATTTACATTTCATTATCTTACCGGATGATGTAAATGGTATTATTTAGCATAATTATTTGCACAGAATAGACATAATAATAATTAATCATTTGCCACAGCATTCATAAACACACGTTTCCATAGAAACGAAATATTTGCGGATCATTATTATGGCTGTCGAAACCTTAAAAGCAAAATTTAAACACGAAAAATTTTAAATTAATATTCGTAAGCATATGCTTACATTGATAAAATCAGATTTTTTTTTTTTTTTTTTTTTTCCGCCGAATTTTTTTAACTGTCAAACTGTCAAGTAGATTAATAGATTTGAATATGTGATGCTATTAAAGAAAAATGATAATAAGAAGAAACAAAAGAAAAGATAAATTAAATGCCCTGTAACTACCTTAAAATTAATAGACGCTTTAATTTTGTGCATAATTTCCTGTACAATAAATTTTAATTTGGCTTTCATAAAATTATTAAGTTGTAGGAGTGTGTTTGTGGAATCAGGCCAATTACCTGCACTATGAAATTCCTTCTGTGAGGTTTTTTTCTATGGGAACCTACTCCGTATTCTCTAAAATAAAAATGCAAAGAGTGAAGAAAATCTGTAAAATCGATGTATTTTAATTTGCATAATTGTAATTTTTATCTAATTTGCGAAATTATATACTTTCAAAATAATATCATTTTAGATTTCGTGAAAAAAATATTTACAATATTTTACAAATTTTTTAATTTATTTTTGTTAGGTTTCAAATTTCGAGAATAGGGAATTATTGAAGTTATTCTTAAAGCATTTCTTTTCATTGCATCCTTTTAAAATTTTGTATAAATGTATAATCAGTTTATAAGTTACAAAATTAGGCACTCAAAGTGAAAAAATAAATAAATAAATAAACACTTGAGAATGATGTGAACTTTTAATTTGAGTTCATGAAATAAATAAGTAAAATAAGTAAAAGTAATATATATATATATGTATGTATATATATATATATATATAATACAGTAACTTACAGATGCAAAACTAAATTCACAGATGTTTAGAGTTGTATTTACAAAAACTTCTAGTAAAATAATCTGAGATTTAAATTAATTTAGAACTCGCACGAAACCTTTTAAAATCCAAAATTGTTTTGCAATTTTCCCATAAAAAAGGCTTTTTTTTTTCACCCCAAAAATTGCTTTTCATCCATAAATCATGCTATAATGCATAGGAATTATATAAACTGAATGCCATTATATAATATAATAAGCAATGGAATGTAAAATAAATAGAAAATTTATTTCAACGCCCCATGTTCGCCATCAAAACAAATATAAAAAAAAAAAAAAAACGATTAGAAAACAGTAGAAAACTTATGGAGTTTGTGGTTTTGGTTGGTAAAATCTTATCCCCCAATTCTAGTTTTAAAATTTTACTTTAAAAATATCGAAAAAAAAAAAAAAAAAAAAATTCTTAGAAATGTATATTTCGTTAAAAAGTGAAGGAAAAAAAAATCCTGAAAATTTATAAAGATAATCACTACATGTTCTTTTAAGTAAAATATTAATATGATTTTCGGTGCATTCGACATAATATGCTGTAATATGATAAGCTGTGATATATGAAGTTTATATGATATCTTGAAAAGAAGGCTTTTTAATGTTTTAAAAATAATAGCCGCACAGACGGTGCAGTGGTTAGTCCCACACTCCAATACGCCTGGGCTTGTGTTCGAATCCCGTACAAGGCATGGATGTGTTGTCCCTGTTAGAAGTAGCAATAGCCGCCCATTGGATACCCCTTCCACAAATGGTCACCAATTCGGCGACCACCCGGCCAATGCTTAGCTGCAAGTACCGCCTTAAAAAATAAAAAATAAAGGTTTTAATAATAACGTTTTTTGTGTAATTATTCTTTTTATTTATTACTATTTATTATTTTATTATTTATTATTTATTATTTACTATTTTATTATTTATTTTGTAAGTATGTAAAAGTGGTGGATGTGTGGTTAAGGCCGATTGATTTCACTAGGGCCCTAGGCCTGGGTGATATGCCTTCTTTGTGAACCTTTCTGATCCTAATCTGTATTTACGGGAACATCCGAGAAAATCTCGCAAATCTCTGAGCGGTTAGATCGACGAGCGATCACTGGATTCGAACACGACACCATCAATTTCTAGTTTCCATTTTCGTTAATTATAAAAAAAAAAAAAAAAAAAAAAAAAAGAGGAAATTTTAAAACTATACGTATAATTGAGACAATTTTTGGAGAATCATAATACCGGCGATCTTTAATCACAAAATTCCTCAGCATTCACGTAGGTATCGTGAATAATTTCCAAGGATTTCTAATACATTTGATATTAATAAAATATAAAATCTTCGTGTTTATTTATTGACAAAGTGCACCAATTATTTGTATCCTTTTGCTTTTAATCACAATTAAAGAAATAATTAAAAATAATCGTCTATTCTAATAATATGAACATATTATTGGGGGGAAAAGTTCTATATTAAAAAAAAACTGGAAAATTGGATGGGAACAAAAATCTGTCGGGGAAAAAAGTGTTTATTTCCACATATAAAAGCACTAAATTTTTATTCGCAAATAAAATTTTTCATTGAACATTTTATTTAATCGATTCTTTAATTTAATTAATTAATTAATTTATTTATTTTTCTAGGTTAAATTACTCGTGCATAAATACTTCAGTATTGCACATTTTGCAACAATATCCATAAACACTGACACATATTTCATGTTTAGCTTTTTAATATGTTTATTGTTAATAAAATGTTGAATACACAGAAAAACCATTTAGAAATGAAACAACTTTTCCCGCAGAAAAGCTAAATTATTTCTATCAATGCACAATAGTTTTCACAAAATTAAAAAAAAAAATTCTTTATAAATATTTATAGAACAAAGCATCTATATCAGATTTACGAAAAAAAAAAAAACCTATTGATATTATTTACTTTATACTTCTATTAGTATAAATTATTTCTTATCTGAATTAATTCGCTGTTTGCCAAAATATTATGTCATTGATGTCCGGAAAAAAAATTATCACCGACACAAAATGACAAGAATATGCCCTAATGTACTGAACTATAATTTACTCATTGGTCGTACGTAATGTATGCATAATTTTAGGCAACGAGAACAATTGTCAATTATATTTTCGTCGGACGAATATTAGATTATTTAATACATAGCACGCGATATTATGGAAACAAGGGTATGATTGTTAGATAGATTTTGAGCAACTATAATTATATTCAAGATTTTAATGATAACAGCGTTGCACAATATATCTTGTTAAATAATAGATTAAGTTTTGACTGTTGTACGTTATGCATGTTATTCTATTTCATGCCATTATGTGACATTGATTTTTCCTTCTGCGTGGGGCTATTTCATTCACCTTGATAAAATGGAATAGCAGAAAATATAAGAATTTGTAAACGTTGATTGAAACTGTTTTTTTTTTAATACATACAAATTTATTACCCTGAAATTTTTCTGAAATTTTTAGGGGGTGATGTGCATTATCAGATCTTTTTTAAAATACATAATTGTTTTTGAGTTATTAATGTTTGTGTAAAAGAATCAAAATAAACAAAATTAAGTATACACTGTTATATTTATACTATAATTAGTTGTAGGGTGACTAAGGCGCCCGCTGAAAAATGATCACTTCATTTCATTTATTTCTCACTTCAAATAATTCATTTGCTAGCAAGCCCGTGCGAAATTTTCGCCCTTTATTTATCTCTTCGTTATCTTTAAAATTTAAAATTATTATTATTATTTTATAGACGTCATTTTTTCATATGCATGCGCAAATTTAATATTATATATATATATTCCCGCGTGAAAGTATACTTCATTTTATTCTGCAAAAACAAATGGCAACAATTAAAAGTTTAAATGACTATTTTAAAGCTATGTCTATTTTCATATTTTAATTGATTTAAAAAAAAAATAATAATCAAAAATTCATTCGAAATAAGGTACCAAATGAAAGGGGCAATTTTTCTGAATCCGTCGGATTAAACACCTCATCGATCGGACAATTAGATTTTTTAAAATTAACTAAAGTTTGAAAATAACGTGGCAACTTGCGTTCACACACAGAGTCCAAAAACACTTCTTAGCCTTTTTAAGCGTGACAAAGTCAGTCAGTGATGAGCGTAAGACTTTCTGAAAACAATTTCAATTTAAAAAAGGAAAATTCAAATTATTATTATTATTATTATTTAAATGTCTGTAATGCTTACTGTACTGGTAACTAATTTTGCCTTCAATTTTACGTTATAATAATTTAGAACTATTTTCTAAACTTATTTCAGCATTATTTTGGGGATTCATTGGGAAATTATTTTTACTGTCTGTTACCCATATGGTAGAGAAAGTATTGTTTTGGGATCAAATTTTCGAAATTGAGTTTTCGTTATATTTACACATCTACAGGCCCTCCAAATTCGATTTTTTTTTTTTTTTTTTCTACGGTTATTCTGTGTATCTGGCATCAGCATTTCTCAAAAACTAATAGTGGCAAGAAGTCCAAACTCCGTGTTCATAGTGATGCTATACTGCTAAACTTTTCGTTGAGGTTAAGCAAATGCTTCGTGTACAGGGACATCCAAGTGAATTCAAATATATTTTGTATATCAGCTGACATTTTTTTTTTTTTTTTCACATGTCTTTTCGTTTAAAAGCTTGTAAGAAATTCATATTATTTTGTATTCTTCCTGTCGGTACCGTGTACATGACCAAGTTTTTACGTGACCACTAATAAGCTCCGCCCCTTTTGCCAAAAAGGGCTCTTTGGAAACTTTCATTAAATGTTAATTTACATATACCGTGACAATGTAGGGTACTGCGCATGCTCGAATGTCGCGTGACAGTTACGCTGTTGAATTCAAGATTACTAGTGTACAGTCCCAAAACCATCCGTTAGAGGTTTGATTTATAGCTCCTATTATTTCGAGCAATAGTTGTTATTTTTCGATCTTCAAACGGTAGTACGGAACTGAAAAAAAAAAAAAAAAGATAAATAGATAAAATTGTTAAGTGGGCGGGGGTGTGCAGGCGATAACATTAATGTTTTATCTAGTGTGAATGGTTTGCACAGAAAGAAATACCGAAATAGGAAATGAAATCTATTTTGCTGCATATAGCGTGCATTTTATTGTATGCACATTTTTGAACACGCATGTATTAACATTTAATTAACAAAAAGAAAAGAAAAATGTTTAAACATAGCAATTTTATTAGCATAATTTCGTGTCTACATTAGCTCGAAAAGTGTTTTTTCAACTCAATATTTTTCTTCAGTCTCTTTCAATTAAATTTGACAAAAAAAAAAAAAAAAGAAAAGAAAAAAAAAAAAAAAAAAAAAAAAAAGGGAAAAAAGAAAGAAAGAAAACAAAAGAACTTACATTTTTTTATTTACTTTTTTTTTTAAGCGAATTTTACTTTAGTACCTGAGTTTTGTTTTTAACTCCTAACATAAAAAATCTGGAGTGACTCCACTCGACTTTCCGAAAATTGAGTAACTAACAGTTTTGTAGATAAAATAAAGAAAGAGTAGTTGCTAAACAAACAAAAAAGAGAAAACCATAACAGAGTGTTTGAGTATTTTTCTCCATATATCACACGAGGTTTTATTTAACGCTACTGAACTTTGAGCCCTTAGATCATAAGGATAAAGAATTTTTCGTTGTGTCTCTGTAAAAATCTATAAATGCTAGATTCACCAAAATACTTATAGTTAGTGCAACAGTGATTTATAATATTCATACAAATTTTCAGCTCAATTGAATAAGGCGTTTAGATGCTATCGCTGGTCTCATAGGCCATAAAGATAAAGATTTTTTCTTTGTGTCCCTATAAAAAAACTGTAAGTGCTAGATTCACCAAAATCTATACAGTTGGTTCAAATGTGACCTATAACATGTGTACAAATTCTTTGCTGAGATTAATAAGGCGTTTAGACGCTATCACACTTTTAAAAATTTGGCAAAGAATTTTTCTTTGTGTCCCTGTAAAAAAAACTATAAGTGCTAGATTCTCCAAAATCTATACAGATTGAGTATCTGTGACCTATAATATGTGTATAAAGTTTTTGCTCAATTGAATACGGCGTTTAGATGCTATCGCACTTTTAAAATTTTGATCCCTTGGCCATAATGATAAAGAATTTTTCTTTGTGTCCCTGTAAAAAAACTATAAGTGCTAGATTCACCAAAATCTATAGGGTTCGTACTATGGTGACTTACAATATACGTACCAACTTTCAGCTTATTCGAACAAAGCGTTTAGACGCTAGCGTGTTCACTCACAGACATACACACATACATACACACATACATACATACATACGCACATACATACACACATACATACACACACACATGCATACATCATCGTAAAAATTGTGAAAACGGACTCGTTGGACCTCGAAACGTATAGAAACATCAAAATCTCGAATTCGGATTTTTGACATGATTACAATACTTTCCTCACTATAGTGTTCGGAAAGTAAAAAGGAATGTTATAAATTTTATGCCTTTGTCTGTCTACGTGTACAAGTAATATGTGTGTGTGTGGTAGTCTGTCTAACGGACCAACTTTAATAAGTAGTTCTATGTGGGATTGATAGGTTTATTATCATAATTATTATTACTGTTAATTAAAACGTAATTTTTTTTTCAAGCCTATTTGCAGTGATAGTTTAAAATTTTCAACCCTACAACCCTTCAACTTCAAACTAATCCTACATATTAAGTCAATTTGTTATTTCATTGTAATATAGAAATAAATAAATAAATAAATAAATAAATAACGCGAATTTTTAACCGATTTTAATAAAAAATGAAAGTTTGCTATAAGTAGTGATTATAAAGTGCGTAGTTCAGAAATCTTTGAATTCGGCTGAAAATTACAGGTTTTATAGGGAAAAAATAATAATAATTTCAAGGCCAGCTTGTGTTGATATTTTTATAACTTACGAGCTGTCGTTTTTTCAACTGAATGTTTCAGATTTCAAAGAAAAATAATGTTTAATTAAAACTGCACTGTAAACAAAATTTCTACAAAGCTACACTGTAAAATATATGTATACATATATGTGTGTGTGTGTGTGTGTATGTGAATAATTCCGTTTCGGAAAAGGCAAGTAGTTGCTTTTTCTGAAACGAATCGACTCGTTTTGGGAACGAAAAGTGTCAATTTTCAACACGATTCGTCTGTGTGTGTTATCAACATAGACACACACTTTGACGCACAGACCAACCAATAAAAATTCGTTTATTATTATTATTATTTATTCAAAAGACCTCAAAACGTGAAAACATAATTAAAACTTAAATTGAAAACTTTTACACCAAAACAATACTTTCTCTACCTTATACAGGTAAAAGCAAAGAAAATAATGAGGAAAATAATTACCCTGATATTCAGAACAAACATATAAAATGTAAATATTATCAATATTGATCAATAATGCATTTGCATAGTGTAACAATACAAAAACGTGATAAATCTGTAATCGTTTTCGATGAACCCAATTATTCCGTGTTGTACAAATCACTGTCTTTTTTTTTTTTTTTTTTAATGCTTACCATAATTATATATCCATAATTTTTTAATTAAAAAGTTTTCTTGCAATAATAACTAACTCTTTTCCGTCTAGTTTGCGTGCAAAAAAAAAAAAAAAAAAAAAAAAAAAAACTTTTGTTCGTGTTAGTAGCACTTGATGTGCGTGTAAAAATTTTGTCATTTGCTGAAATGAGATCGGTTGCTAAATTGGCTTTTCGCAAAGGAAAAGAAAAGGAAGGGGGAAAAAAAAAAGGAACTAATTTAACAACTTAGAAAATTATTTTAAATGAGAGTCATTAGCAGTGTCTACTTTAACATAAACTCGTGTTATTTTGTTCAGTAATTGTTAAATGAATTGTAAACTTAATTTTTCCTTACTTAGAAAATCATTTAAATAAATCAAATGTTTATTAGATATTTTTAATCGATTGATATGTACAGTCGGTAACAAAAGTGTCCGAACACTAGCAAAAATTCTTATGTAAAAAAAGTACACTTCATACGATTTTGTTAAATAAATCCTTATCGAATCATGTTCTTACACTGGCTAAGAACAGAATTCGACAAGGATTTATTTAACAAAACATTATTAAATGTACTTTTTTTACATAGGAAATTTTGCTAGTGTTCGGAGACTTTTGTTACTGACTGTATATATATATATATATATATATATATATATATATATATACAGGGTGATCAATTTAAAAGAGTTCCCGTTGATTTTTCTTATTACCCTTAAATAGGACGGATGTAGAAACTATTCTAACACTGAACTATAATTGTTTGAACCTTGTTTAAGTGTGGGAGAGAATTTCCATATATATATATATTCTATATATATATATATATATGCTCATCATATTTTGGGCAAAAAATAATTAAATATTAAGAACGAAAAGTGGGAAATATAGTTTGAAATTAAAATGGCAGTTGGCCATCTCTTCTTTAAGGCGAGGACAGATGGTCATCCAATACAAAAAAGAAAAAAGAAATTAAATTAAAATAGTAAAGATGCAATTATATCATGAAAATGAGTGAATAAAATTCGAATAAATAAAGTTTGAAGTTTAATTTCAATTCTTCACTTTCCTTAAAATTTTACTACATTTTTGGCAATGATCTTGATAGCCTGTACACATTTCATGGATCCGCTCCAGACACCTTATGCATTTTATCCAGTCACCTTTTTCACTTGTGATACTGTATTTTGTTCTTCTCCGCAATTAACACAGTGATCCTCATCATGTTCTATAACCTCGGAATCTGCAGAATCTGATAATTTCTAATGTATTTCAACTTCTTAGCTACAAAAATATCTTTTTTTTTTTTTTTCCTTGTATTTATTTTAGACCTATTCACGGTTTTAAAAGCTGATTTATCAACTTTATCTGTTCCTAGGATGAACGTTTTCGACTTTTATTATTATTATTATTATTATTATTTATTTACTTATTTATTTACTAGCAAACCCATGCAAAATTTTCGCAGTTTCTTTCTTTTTTTTTTACTTATTTATTTATTTACTTTTAAAATTTGAAACTTATAAGTCTTATACCAATTTCACTATCCAATTAAAATTGTAATTCACCAGAAGCTAAATTATTATTTGTTTTGGTGGGATGAAACGGTAATGATAGTTAAATCAAATCTTTCAAAGAAAAGTTTCAAAATAAAATTCCTCTTTGACGACCCAGGACCCCTTTTCGTAGCGATTAGTTGAATGGTGTACAGTCGGTAACAAAAGTCTCCGAACACTAGAAAAAATTCCTATATAAATAATCTGGTGTGTCACTCACACGACTTTCTCTTACCCTGAAATTTAATACAATAAATACAGGTTGCAGATTAATAGGTAAGATAACGAGTACTGTTATGTAAACTTATGTTAAACAATCCATATTAGGCTTCTGAAGAGTTTTATATGATAATTAGTTCTGTGTGAGGGGGCTACCGTCCCCCTCAACCCCCCGTTTCATTAATGCACCTACATTTATATAGAATTTAATTCGGTTATTAAAAAATAAGTCTGTTTTTTAAAAATAATTTATTAAAATTATTATTTAAAAAAATTATCTTTCATAATAATGCAGACGATTTCCATATTAGAGAAGTAGTATAACACCAAATATCCAAAAAAGTCCATTTTATTCTCAAAATTAAAAAAAAAAAAAAAAAAAAAAAAAAAAAAAAAAAAAAAGTACGATTTTTTTTTCTAAGTTTTTTTTTTTTTTCGTTAAACGTAAAAAAAAATCGATAACTTTGTTTTAAATTATCGCAGATCGATGGTTCAACCATTCGTTTTAAAGGTATTGGCGAGCTCTTTTGAAAGATACCCATCATGAAAATTTACTCCCCTCGAGGGGGGCCTTCCCCCCCAGGGGGGAGGCGAGGCTCCTACATACGCAAAAAAATTTTCCCAGTTAACTATCTCTATTACAAAATATATATATTCGTTTCATTTGGTTTAGTGCAGTCTATAGATGTTATACTCTACTTACCTGCAATTTCCCCCATAGACGTAATGTATTAGAATTCTCTTGATTGTCCCTGTACATGAACCATTTGTTTGATCTTAACGAAAAGCTTACTGTAGCATCCCTATATGATACACATTTAGAATACCAAGTTTGAACTTTCTGCCATAATTTGTTTTTGAGATATGCTGATAACAGACAGACACACAGACAGACAGACACACAGACATACACACAAACCATTTGCTAAAAACATGATTTTCGTATTCAGGGGACCTCAAAACGTGTAAATATAACAAAATCTCGCGTTCGAAAATTTGACCCAAAAACAATACTTTCTCTACCTTATGGAAAGTAAAAAGATACACTTTATTCAGTTTTGTTATAGAAATCCTTGTCAGATCCTGTTCTTAGTCAGTCTAAAAACAGGATTCGACAAGGATTTATTTAACAAATCTGTATTAAGTGTACTTTTTTTATATATAGGAATTTTTGCTAGTGTTCGGAGACTTTTGTTACCGACTGTAGTTTCTGTATGGCAAACTAAAATTCCGGGCAGATAGACAAACTTTCACTTTATATACTAATATCTCATTTATTTTCTATGATTAAATAAATACGAAAATTTCTAGTAAAAATCCTCCCGGAAAAAAATGGGAGGCTTGGCAGCGATTGTAACAGAAAAGGAAAAAGGAAATCATAATTCTATTTTCCCTTACCCTGTAAAATAAATAATAAATAAATAAATAAATAAATAATAGTAAGCTCTCTGTTCTGCAATAATAAAAATAATAATTCAAAAAATCCTGAAAAAAAAGATCTTCTATCCCCACCCCGTAATAAAAAAGGTGTGTGTGTGGAGGAGGGGGGGGGGTCATGAAAAGAAGAGGTGGGTTACACTAAAAACACCAATTATTTTACAGCTTTCGTTAACTGTTATTGTTAATAAATCTTTCGTTTCTTAATAATAGCATCATATTTTTTAATATTAAAAACTTGATTTTTTTTTTTTTAAATAGAAAGTAAGGTTTTAATTTCGAAATTTCAGATATTTTACAAATTTAGAAACATTTGCTTTCCCTCTTACAAAAATGATCCTACATAACGATTGATAGATAGTTTGATTATTATGACTTCCCTTTGAATTTTCTGCAGAGTCGTTAAACAGTTATTTTAGAGAAAATAAATGCATTTTATAACACAGCTTTCGAGAAATGGAAAGAAAATGGCTTCTATGCTACAGCCCGACAAAATGATGCGATCTGCAGTCAGGAATACGAAGACGATACGATCATTTAAGGTAGGGGTCACAGCGTGCCTACAATGTTACGTACGTTTTATTATTTTGTCATCGCTCTATTATAAACGCATGTATGTAAATAATATATATATATATATATATATATATATATATATATATATAATAAATAACATAATGTCAATTTAAGGAATAATAAATGCAGGTTTAAATGAAGGAGCATTGCTAGTAGCCCAAACCCATGTTTTTTTCCATGCGGACATTTATTATAAAAGTTATTTATTTTTTAACTTTATTTTTATTTTTTATTTTTTAAGTTTGCTATCACGTTTAGAAAATACACTACCATAAGATTTATTCTTGTTTTCGAAAAAATTGAATTTTTAAATTTCTAATATCCTATATTGGAGCTAAAAAAAATGCGAAAAATTAATTGAATGCATCATTTTTCGCACTTTGAAGCTGTGAATAAATAAGTTTAAAAGAGTTATATATATATATATTAAAAAATAAATAAATAACGGATAGGAATTTTTCTAATGTTAAAACGTAATAATAATAACAATAATAAAATAGTTTTTTAAAAAAAATGGTAACGAGTAATTCTATAAACAAATTTCCCCATAGTATAATATAGGATTTAGCTTCTGGTGAAAAAGAAATTGAATGCATGATAAGCGGTGAGAAATATTTTAGATTCTTCTTTATTTATTTTTATTTTTTCCAGTAATTTTTATAAAGGCAAGTTTCAACGCACCGAAGATAAACCGATGTCGTAATCTAATGATTTATTAACGAGAAGTAGCTAACATATGTAAACTTTTTCAATAACCATAACTTCTTGGTTATACTCGAAACTACATTAAGAAAAACATTGTTAACCTTTTAACATTCGCAGCATTATTTTTTCTAAACTACTTTCAAAAATAACTATTAGATACATAGCTTATCATAAATACGTAAAATCGAAAAAATTAGCTTTTTTAATTTTCGAAATTTTTTTTTAATTCAAGCATCTATATGTCAGATTAATTGAATTCAAATAATAACTATATTAGTGAATAAATAACTTTATAAATAAACATTATAAATAGAAAAATAAATCTTTGCAACAGAGGTTTCAGGTCAAAATAATAGCATAGCCACTTCACCAGGGGAAAACCTAGGCACGAGAGCAACATCCAGTCAGCAAAGCAAGATGCTCTCGCAATTATTAAGAAATTTAAAGTAACTTCTGCACATGGCTTCCATTATTTTATTTGTTAAATTTCGGAGCAGTGCTGCTATCAAAGAAGAGAAGAGGTACAAAGTTGTAAAAATCGATTAAAACAAGGGGAAAATATTGAAAAATTGTTCCATTAAAAAGTGTAAAACGTTTCGTGTCAATACAAAATCAATAAATGTTAAAGAATTAAAAAGACTTTTGAATTGTTCTAGCGTAAGTGAAAAATGAGTCGATTTGAACTGGTAATAAGTAATTTAATGCCTAATTAAAATTATACAAAAATTTGCATGTGGTTTTAAGGGGGTACGTCCCAAATTGTCAAGGCCAGCCAAACTCCATGTTATTCTAAGGGTAAAATTGTTTTATAAAACACACGTTACCTGATTCATTAAAAATTATAAAAGTATTTAATTATCTTAAAGAAATTAATTAATATCTAAAAAAATTAATTAAACTTAACACATGCAGAAATATGCACAGATATTCTTTTTAACAACCATAGCAATACGTATAGTTCATGCTGCTTTTCTTTTTCCCCAATAATATTTTAATTAATAAAAAACACTGCGAAATATTTTTGTTCACAATAAATCTAAGAACTTTTCTAGGTATCTCAAAACGATGTGACTTTTTTTTTAAATTTTGTTGAACATCTAGAGTTACACTTGGTATATTCTCTTGGGACATCGTGAGGGCAAAGAACATGTTAAATCACATATATTTCAGCGAAGATTTCGTCTTAAAGGCAATCTTCCAATTACGAGGCCGGCGCTCTACCGACTGGGCTACCTTATTTTTTTATGTAAATATATATAGCTACTCTGAAAAAAAAAAAAAAAAAAAAGAAAAGAAAAGAAAAGAAAAAGAAAAGAAAAGAAAAACCCTGGAATTTCAGAAAGATATCGTCGATAGAAATAGATAAATTTCAATTCAAATAATCCCAAAAAGAAGGAAAATTATAAAATGATTTACTCATATCAACGTACACTATATGGTCATTAACTGATAAAAAATAAAAATAAGGGTAAAACTTTTTATAATTTCAATTCTCTTCGAGATTACATGAAATCTAACTTTCCAACTAATTCTATCGACGGTAACTTTCTGAATTTTCCTAATATTTATCTATTTACTTATTTATTTTAGAGCAACTTTATACATTTAGATAAAAATTTATGCAAAAGAAGGTTTTTTTTATTGCTTGATGCGTGCATAATAAATTATTATTTATTAAAAATGTTCGTATTTTATAGGACATTTAATATTTTTTTATATTATGACTGCTAAAATCAGAATATAAAAATATGTATTATAATTATACAAGCTAGTATGCTGTGCCTAAGTTAAAATAAAAGTGCCTAAGTATAAATAAATAAAATAAAATAAAAGGCATTGCATTGGTAAACATTGCAAGTTTTAACAAAAACGAACGAAAGAATTTTAGCTTTATTAAAGAAACCTTAATATCTCTATAAATACTATCATCAATATCTGCTATTTACATGTAAATGGATACAGTTAATTAAAGAAAGCCTCATAATCACTTATGCTACAGTTACAACACATTTCAAGCAGTATGTTTTACGAGTGCTCACAAACGTTATTTTTTTCTTTGATTTGTTGCCGGTCGCTTTTTTTTGCCTCCGGGACAAATTCTCTGCTAAAATATATTGTGTAACATATTTTTTTACACTCACGAAGTTCCAAAGGAATCCATTTCTGGAAGTTGTTGAGACAAAATCTCCAAATTCGAAAGCATCATATTATTTTGTCGCCCATCTGTATATATTCTCCAAACATCTGACCATGCTTGAAAATGCAACTGTGTATCTTTAGACCTGTAAAATTATCAAATAACGATTTCTCTTAACTGAATGATGGCCGAAGGCAACCACGTTTTACATGCATCCTACATTAATGAAATTGTGATGACGTGACGTCAAGTGAGTTTCATTCGAAATAATTAGTATAGTATCACTCTTTTTTTAAAAAAAAAAAAAAAAAAAGTTGTGTTAAAATTTTATAAGATAAGAAAAAAAAACCGCACACTGTTTTTTTTTATATTTTATTTTAAGATCCTAAGAGTGTTAAGTTCAAATAAACAATTTGTGCTTGTGGAGATTTTTTATTATTATTATTATTATTTTTTTTTTTTTTTTTTTCAATGTAGATTAAAGAAATCTTATTCATCGTAATAATATATCAGTGATGTACAGTCCTTGAATAAGCCAATTTTTTAAATAGTTTTCTTTTTTTTTTTTTTTTTTTTTTTTTAATAAATTTAGTTTTACTGTTAACCGTTAGAATGTAACTGTCTACATAGAAAATAGAAATACAATAAATATATATATATATATATATATATATTTCTATTAGATATTTGACGATATCTTTACAATTTATAATTCTTTATAAGTTATCTTAATCTAATATGAATTTATACTATCTAATATTTACGTGTCTTTCTTAAGCTAATCTGTTAGAAATACAATTTTTATTAAAATCACACAATCAACTGTGGAAGAAAATCATATTTATTGAAATTTTATTTTTCCGACTGAGTGAAATAATGCCTTCCCGGTCCAGGCCTTATTTTCACTCAGTCGGGAAAATAAAATTTCAATAAATATGATTTTCTTCCACAGTTGATTGTGTGATTTTAATAAAAATTTTATTTCTTTCTCCCATTATCTAATGGTGTTTTCCATTTTCTGCAGCTGATTTCTGTCGAGCTATCTACATGATAGACCAGAGATATTTCTGCCTAAAGGTTGTCTGAATGAGTAATGCTGACCCGGGTGTCGGCCTGGATAGCTCAATTGGTAGAGCCTTGACCTTGTAAGTCAAAGATCCGGGGTTCGACTCCCGGTCCAGGCATTATTTTCACTCAGTCGGAAAAATAAAATTTCAATAAATATAATCTTTTAGATTATCTTTTTATTAAACAAGTTAAATGTTTAAATAACTGTGTTCAAGTTTTCACAACATTCCAAATGTTTATTTTTTTATGAAATTTATTATCAAAATTTTATCTTTTTATATAAAATTACATTCAATTATTTGTATTTATTATTATTATTATTATTATTTTTTTTTTTTTTTTTCATATTTATACCAGAGTCGAGGGTTCTCAACAGCGACTATTTTTATTACCACTTTTTAATTAAAGCAATCTTTGTACTATTCTTTCGAAGGCACTACAAAGGATTAATGAAGATTACTATAGTGGTATTAAAAATTGTAATTGCTAAGAAATACCCTGGCTAATCTGAATCTCAGTACTTGTAACTTAGAAACCAATATAAATTTAGAAATCAACGTATTTATTAATATATTGTAACTTAATTTGTTTCTATAAAATTTCCAGACTACTTTTTAATAACAAGTAATAATAATAATAATAATAATAATAATAATAATAATAATAAACAGTCAATTCCTACTTACAAACACTATCGAAAAAGTTTTTTTTTTTTTTTTTTTTTTTAATTCTGAATTAGGAAATAAAAAGCGCGCGTGAAAAATGAAATAAAAATAATTATAAGATTTAAAATATATATATATATATATATATATATATATATATATATACAATGTTTTAATTTTCCTGATGAATCATAGAGCTGTTATCAATGAGCATAAATTTTTTAAAGTGATAATTTCGTCAATTTTTGTGAGATGTATAATTAAACTTTTTATAATTTTTTTAATGTTCACATTTAATTAAATGTATTTATTTTTATGTCGAAAGAAAATAAACTCGTTTTTTTTTTTTTTTTTTTTTTGGCAACAATTAAATTATAGCTAATATTTTAATGACTATAACAATGCTATTAGGATGTTATTATTTTCATATTTTAATTAATTATAAGAAAACTAATCAAAAATTTGAAAATCGGACTTCGAATTATTGTGTTGTTATCGTGTTCTGAGCATTCCTGAAAGTTTCAAATTTCTAGATAATCGAGAAGTTAGTTAAAAATCGATTGCGAGATTTGTACAAGATATAGGGAGAGTGTGAACTAATAGCAGGAATGAAAATGAAAAAAATAATAATAATTCTTCAAGATTTCCTTTTAATATGGGAAAATTAACAGTAATGCCAAAAAAATTTTCCTTACGGAGAAACAGGAAATAAGTGATAGCAATTTTAGGTTATTTTAAATAAAACCTTTTTTTTTTTTTTTTTTTTTTTTTTTTTGTGTTTACTTTTAAATATATATATATGCTTATATCTTACGAAGAAAAAGGAAAGAAATGGTAGCAATTTTAGGTTATTTTAAATAAAACTTTTTTTTTTTTTTAGTGTATAATTTTACATATATATGTATATATATATACATTAAGTTAGGTATGAGTTTAAATATCTGCAAATATTTTTGTATGTTTCCATATATTACATAGAACCTTTTAAAAATAAATATGTCTACAATGCATCATAAACTTTTCTAACCAGTAATCTTCCTCTGACAGGTTTGGTTTCAAAATCGCCGGGCAAAGTGGCGTAAAAAAGAAAATACCAAAAAGGGGCCTGGTCGCCCAGCACACAACGCTCATCCACAGACATGTTCGGGGGACCCTATTCCACCCGCCGAAATTGCCAGGAGAGACAGAGAAAGGAAAGAAAAAAAGTTAAGGAAGCAATTAGAACGGCAAGCAAAAAGGCTTCAACAACAGCACAAATTAGGTAAGAATACACTGAAATACAAAACATTTTGTTAAATTTTTTTATATTTATTTTGTTATTCTAACAATAATTTTGTTCAGTGAACCAAATCAACTCACTTCGACTGACCAAAGGAATATGGCTGAAAAAAGAATAATTGTCACTGGATAGTTCGAGAAGTTACGCCATAGATATAGTTCTGTCTGTAAACAGCCACTGAGCGACCGATGTGCTAAATTAAAAAAATCTGTTTGTTTAAATTACAAAATACTTTTGTTGATTTCAATAAATATTGCTTGGATCAATAAAACAGTTTGGTTAAAACAGTGAAACTGTTTGGTTAATAATAATAATAATAATAATTGGGTTTGGATAACAAAATTTTTGTTGAGGCTGTATAAACGAAAAGGTTAGGTTGATTTAACAAAATTTTTGTTGGTTAAACATTTTTTTTTCTTTGTATAACAGTACTCAGTTTTTTAAAAAAGTTTATAATAATTCTTTTTTTATTACTTTTAATTTTATTAATTAATTTATATATTTGTCTATAAAGAAAAGTATAGTTTTGTTGAACCAACAAAAATGTTGTTAAATCATTTTTTTTTTTTTTTTTTTTTTTTTTTAATATAGCCCAAACAAAAATTTTATTAAATCAACCAAATATTTTTGTTGATAAAACTCCAACAAGAATTTGTTAATTCAACCAAATTTTTCTATCATATAACTCCAACAAAATTTTTGGTAAATTGACCAAAATTTTTGCTGATATAGCCACAACAAAAGTTTTGATAAATCAAACTTTTTCATTGATATAATCCTGACAAAAATTTTGTTAAATCGACCAAATTTTGTCGTTTATATAGTTCCAACAAATATTTCGTTATCAACCAAGTTTTTTTTGTTGATATGGCCCCAAAAAGAACTTTTGTTACCAAAACCTTCTTTTTTTTACCCGAACAATTTCGTTTATTTAGCCAAAGAGTTGATTAAACCAATATTTGTTTAAATGAACAGAATTGTTTTGTTGAGTCAAACGAGCAGTTTTGTTGATTCAGCCCATCGCTGGCTCATTAGTTGTTTACACAGATATCTAAGACAAAGCTTATCGAACTAATAAGTCACAATTACTCTTCTTTGAACCATATTCTTTTCGTAAATCAAAGCAAGTTGATTTGCTTAGCTGAACAAAATTATTGTAAAAATAATGATTATTATTATTATTATTATTATTATTATTATAAATCTATTAATTTTTTTTTCTTTCTTAGTGTGCTTATTTAAAAATACCCTTTTTGTTTTTATTAGATTAATTTTATTATTTCAAATTGACAACTGTGCAGTTTAGCTATCAGTCTGGAAAATATTTCGAGACATTGTTTTTAATAAAATGTATGTCTGCCAACTAATACATTTAAAGTACTAAAATTTTTTATGTGTGTATAAGGTGCCTAAAAATTAGCTTTAAGATTAAAAAATTACTTTAGTAATAATTAATACTTTAATAGTAATAAATGTCCTAATCAGTTTTAAATAGAAAAATATATTTATATATCTAAAATTAAAAGCATCTAATAATCCTCTGTATAAATTGCAGAGGAAAAAGAAAAATACTATATTTATAAAAATATATTTAAAAAAATTTCTCATAAAAAATAAAAAGAAATAAAAGAAATAAATAAATAAAAGAAATTTAAAAGAAAATAATAATAAAAGTATTTACATTATCAAAACACTTTCTGCTGTAAATTCTATAATTTTCTACATCGATTAAAGATTTTTTTTACATTAAAAATTTCTATAAATTACTAAGAAATTTAGACGTTAGAAAACGATTTTTGTGTAAAAATATACCGAAATAAAGGACAAAATAAAACTAGAGTCAACTATAGGTTTACGTACAACTGTTGTATGACATAAAATAACCAAAAAAAAAAAAAAAAAAAAAAAAAAAAGTTTCGAGAAAGAAGATAACCATAACTCAAACGAGCACATTAAAAAAAAAAAAAAAAAAAAAAAAAAAAAGAGAGAGAGAGAGAGTAAAAACATGGGTAATGTGTTAACCAATGCATAAACAAGATTGAAAAATGTTAGTAATTGTCAAGCAAATATTCTTTATATAGGAATATCTAACAATTTATCAATTTAAATCACTTCGAACTTTAATAAAATATTTTGTTTAATTAACATGTACAACTTATATACATACTAGTTTGTTGTAGGGCGACTAAGGCGCCCGTTGAAAAATAATCGTTTCATTTTATTTATTTCTTACTCTCGCTTTAAATAATTCATTTGCTAGCAAGCCCGTGCGAAATTTTCTCACTTTGTTTATCTCTTCGTTACCTTTAAAATTATTATTTTATAGACGTCATTTTTTTCATATGCAAATTTATTTTTATTTTTATTTTATTCTTTTACCGGAAAGCATATTTCATTTTATGCTGAAAGGAAAAAAAAAGGCAACAATTAAAAATTTAAATGTATTTTAAAACTTTTATTTTCATATTTTAATTAATTTTAAAAAATGTAATTATATATTCGTCACAAATAATTTACCAAATGAAAGGCGCAATTTTTCTGAATACGTCTGTTTAAACAGCTTATCGATCAGACAATTACATTTTTTTAAATTGACTAAAGTATGAAAATTAGGAGACTGAGAGTGTGACAGAATCAGCCACGGATGAGGGTAACTATATATGCTGATAATGAAGAGAATTGGTTTCAGTTGGTTTTCTTATTCGTAGAAGATGAGCAATTTTATGGACTGACATGATGAGTAATTCTATGGCATGGTAGTTTATACCACAGTTTGAAAACGTGATAGTTCAAGTTCACAACATTATCATGGAATATTTGAAACAGGAATGATTGATTATCACTTCATTTCTTAAATCCTATCACCTACGGACAAAAAAAAAAAAAAAAAAAAAGCCTATTTTTGTTGTAGATGTAATACATATAAAAGTCTGTACAAAACAGAATTTTATTTAGTACGGCATGACTTATTTTAATCTATTATTCCATATAAAGGCATACAGTGACTGTATTTCAATCTCTAGCATTGGTTACTATATTCCTTTCTTCAAACTTCTTTGGTACAGCTTTAGCAAAGAACCCACTTGGCGACTTTTAAAACTTTGTTGCCATTTGGCGATGAATTAATGTGGCTATTGCGATGGCGTAAGTAAAGATCTTGACGAGAATCCTCCGATCTAACTTTGATGTGAAATTTTAAATTTCACCTAGGAGTCCTATATTAAAGCTGTTCCGTTACTTTAGCACGATTTTTCTAATTATAAATTCAATTAGTCTACCTACCGGTCTTTCTCTTCGTATGGCGTAACAGTCCGACTGTCTGCGCTTCAGCGTCTATATATATTTTCAGAACTTCTTCAAACTGTTAAATGTTATTCACGTTCACTATGGAATGTTCCCTGTTTAAACTAGTGTAAGCAGAACCACACGTTTGTGTACAGGGGCACCCAAAATAATGCTAATGCATTGCGTTCTATGAAAGCTATTTTTATAAATCATATTTGAAAAAAAAAAAAAAAAGTGCTATTTAATTCATAATAAAATTGGCATTTATTATTTATTGAGTTATTTATTTTATTTATTTATTATTATTATTATTATTATTATTATTATTATTATTTTAAGAGCTTAAACAATGCAACAAACATGTACTCTTGAAAAATGTTAGTAATGTATACGAGCCGTCGCATATATATATATATATTTTTTCTTGTTTATATTTATATAGTTATAAATGTTTAACTATCCTGTTTTTATTTCATGTATAAGATCATAAACCACGTAATATTAAATTTTGTTTAAATTATTCTCTTATACTTCCTGACTTGGTGAGTAAAGCGCTATGGGTGAAGATGTTTTCCCTCAGTTAAGGACCACCGACTGAAACTGCAATTAACGGTGCTGTAACACGTTTGCAAACTATAATTTGTTGTGATGGCAGACACATAGAATAAGATTTATATGCCTGTAAACATTTGCATGGAAATAAGTATAGTTTTTCATGGAAATGTGGAATTTGCTCACGTACAACGCCCTCTATCGATGAAAATTTTTAACTTTTATTTTTCTTCCTTTACGAAAAAAAAAAAAAAAAAAAAAAGTCCTTCAAAATAGTAACTTTGTTGCAAACCGCATTTAATTCTACCAATTCCTTCAACTGTTACGATTTTTTTAAAGGTCTACAAACTTATGGGACAGCCAGTAATTAAAATATTAATTTTTAGGCCAATTTTGAGGTAGACGTACCCTTGAAAATAAATGGATACACAAAATGTTAATATAATATAACTTCTCGGTCTTCATTTGAAAATTTTCCGAAATAGTAGATGAGAATTGTTTTTAAAACATTTTAATGAATTCGATTTCCCTTTTATAGGTAAAGGAGGCTCCAGCGGCATAGCCGAGTCTGTGAGGCAAAGCTTAAGTGATCTGGTCAGAATCAATCCCAGGAAAGAACCACAGTCCCTTTTAGGACATGAACTTTACGAGCTCCTAGATTCCTTGGGATTTAGGATACCCTACCTAACAGGTAAATTTAAAACGAGAAGTGTTTTCTTTAAATATGAATTTAGTTATATTAAAAGCTTGAAAAACCATGGAGAAAAATTGTTTCTGATTAACATCTGTAAATATGCAGAGTGGTTATAATTAATCTTTCGCTATAAACGACCTCTTGTATCCAAAAAACTAGTATGTTGTGGTGTGGCCACCACATGACTTTCTTCTATATTTTCTTATACAAATTCACTCAGTAAAAATAATTTATTAAAATTATTATAAAAAAAAAATTATCCTGCATAATAATGCAGACGATTTCCATATTAGAGAAGTAGTATAACACTAAATATCCAAAAAAAGTTCATTTTATTCTCAATATTTAAAAAAAAAAAAAAAAAAAAAGATACGATTTTTTTTCTAAGTTTTTTTTCGTTAAAAGTAAAAAAAAAAAAAAAAAAATCTATAATTTTGTTTTAAATTATCACAGATCTATAGTTCAACCATTCATTTTAAAGGTATTGGCGAGACCTTTCGAAAGATGCCCATCTTGAAAATTTACTCCGCCCGGGGGGTACTTCCCACCCACATGCACAATTTTTTTTTTTTAGTTAACTACTACTATTATCAATAATTCATATTAATTTTACAATTACAAGTTATACAACATTTTGTCCTATACTGCCATGTTAAAAATTTAGAAAAAATGCGATTACAGCGCCACCTCTTGAGTGATTGATCTCCAAATCTAATTAGCACCAGTTTATGTCAGGGTCCAACTAAATACCAAGTTTGGTTAAATTTCGTTCATTGAATCGTGAGATACAGCGTCCACAAAATTCGTGATACACACACACAGACAGACATTTTCTAAAAACTATCAAATCGTGTTCAGGACATCCCAAAACGTGTAAATCCATCGAAAACCGGAGTTCGAAAATTTGCAAGAATCCAATACTTTCTCTATATTACATATAGAAGAAAGTAAAAAAGTTCAAAATTTTTCATTAGGCGGCGCTTTTTATAGAAAATATAACAAAAGAAATAGCTCATACGATATAGGAATAAACAATTTGAGCATTTATTAATTAAATTTGATTCCTTGCTAAACCTGCCATTTTCCCATGCAAAACGGCAACAGGTGGACATTTTTTTTATATCTTCAGCCTATCTCGTGATTTATCCACGTACCAAATTTGGTGGTAATCTACTTACAGGTTTTAACTGCAAAATGCTGTAAACAGAACTTTATGTATATCAAAATTACCCTGTATACAGACGAAAATAAAAATCAAGTATACTTTGTTTTTGCTATTTGAAATTAAAAAAAAAAAAAAGAAAAAGAAATCAATACAATTACGAGAGAAATTCAATTCGTTAAAATATTCTATTTAACAATCAGAAATTGAGTCTGCATTTTTTACAATATGAATACGGAAGTGTCGAATAACAAAAAAAAAAGGGTTAATTTTTTTATTCTACTTTAGATATATGTATATATATTAGCATCATTAAAGAAAACCATGCATTACATTATAATGCAGAACTTCTTATTACCTCAAGCACTGACTTATGTACACTTACATGGCTTGTCCTAATTTAGTTTTATTTGTTGCGAGGCAGGTAAACATACGTAACTACCAACAATATACGGATTATTCTTAGTAACCGCCCCTTTTTCTACACCACTTAATTTTTATAATAGTTCTTTTTAAATGCATTTACGATGAAATGAGAAGAAAAATACTCTAAAAAAAGATTGGTTGAAAAAAAAGGCGTGTACTAACAATCCTACGGATCCAGATTAGAATGTTGGCTCTGAACATACCTGCCAACATACTAATTAATGTTTCGTAAAGTTGTTAGTACCTGCCCGTTTTTTCACACCAGTCTTTTTTTTTTTTTTTTTTTTGACTTTTTAGAATATTTTTCTTCTTGTCTAATCGTAATTATACATTTGTAAAAAATTAATCTAAAAATAAAGTGGTGTGAAAAAATGGACGGTATTAAAAATTTTACGAAATACTAATTAGAATGTTGGCAGGTATGGATAAATAAAAGAAATCTAACGAATCATTTGTTTGCATATATATAACTCAACGCGGATCATTGAACTTTTTTCTCTTGGACCGACAGACCATGTGTGATTTTGTATGATGGTCATAATGCCAACAAATTGTCAAAATCATGATAATTTAACACCAAATTCCTGCAATAAAATAATACTTCTTAACAGAAAGTCATATTTAAAAGATTTTCTATATAAATCCTTGTAGTGAAGTGAGTTGTCTCTTGCTTTTATGCTACACTTTTGTTTACATCTTTTTGCCTTATAGGCACTACTTTTAGCGAATTTACAAATTTAGTTAAAATCTGTTGAAAATTCGTGATTTTATTTTATTATTTTTTATTTGATTTGATTGTTTGTTTGTTTATTTTACGCTTTTAATTCCTTAATGAAAAAGAAACCACGTGATTTATAATCTAACATGATTTAAAATCCAGAAGATTACCATTTCAAAAATTTAAAAATATTAATACAAAATGGCCTTTAAAAAAAAAAATAGAAACTAACAAAATTTTTTTATTGAAAATAGCTAATAACCATACCGTTTTAACCAGCGTACTAATACACCCTTACCCCCCCCCCCCCTCCCGTAAAAATAAATAAATAAATAAATCTATCTTTTTTTTTTTTTTTTTTGGAAGCCAAATTTCCACAGCTCAACTGAACCAAATTAGTTGAAAGAACATACGTGTATTTAAATACAGTTCCGAGTTCCGATAAGAATCACATAAATTAATTTAATTTTGACATTTCTACTTTTTTTTTATCGCATTTTGAAGATGAATATGAATGTTTGTTTAACATAAAATGTGCTAAATGTACTATGTGTCGAATAACTTTATTACTTCACCAGCTTTTGCGTGTGTTTAGGCCATTTAGTGTGTATAATCTTGTGGATTCATAAAAGAGCTGCAAACATTACAACGTAACATGAAAATGGATTCTTTCTATAGACCTACTTCTGCCATAAATACTGTCACCACAATTATATCATTGTAATCATAATGATTGTATGTCCCAGGTTCGCTGATGAATAGTTAGCATTAAATTGTCCTCTATAATTTTAATGAAATTAAAATAGTTACCTTTTTACGTCCGTTGTCGTTCTGATGGTTCTGAGACTGGAAATAATCTCAGAAGACATGCATATGATTCAGAAGATTGTTGAATAATCTCAAATTGTCAGCAAAAACTGGTTTTTCTCTCTTAAAGATGCTCAGATTTTTTATAATTATTTAATAATTCAAAAATTCAGCTCATGGTGTTAACCCTTTGCGGCGCAAGACAATTCGGATCATTTAAATTATACTGCCACCGGAATTTATGAGCTAAATTAAATTAAAAGAAATTTTAAATTTTAAGGTTAAAAAAACGGCCTTTTCGGATATGTTATAAGCGTAAATTTTTGTTAAAAAATTTCCGGGATGAATTTTTGCAGCTGCATCTTAAATTTTGCGTCCTCGCAGCGAGGACATCGCGCGTTAAGGGGTTAAGAACTTTTCCATAATTTATTACTTACGAATAAAAAAAAAAATCAGTATTGACTTTCTTACAACGAATATATGTATCTAATAGAGATTCTTTATGTGCATAGCGTGCATAGAGTATTTATATTTTATATATATAATTACTATGAAAATCATTGACTCTGATAGTTTTTCTTGTGTAATTTCATATTTATAAGACAACATGTCCAAAACTGTTATTCCATGGACAATTTAATTTTAAATCATTCAGTTAGAACTATTAAATCACATTTCATAAAAAAAAAAGTTATTTGTTCTAAAATGCATTAACATCTTTGTTTTTCCCTTTCTTTTTTATCGAAAGACTTTCTTAAGAGTGCAACTAAGATTGTTTGTAATCAACATACATTTTTAAAATATAGAGTGGGCGGGAATTAACTTCTTATTAAAAATCGCATGTATATGTATATATATATTAATATTTAACAAATTTTGACGAAGCAAAAATCTTTTTGTTAAGTAAATGATCAAGGCTTTGACCTTCGGATTCTAGGGGCCAGGTTCGAGTCCTGATTCACATGTGAATGTTCGCAATGGTTTGTAAACCACTTTTCCCAGTCTAATTGGCCTTAATGCGCAAAAAACATGGCTTAAGAATAACAAGCAAAACCAAACCTCACAACAATAAAATTTATTACATGATATCTCATTTATGTCTTGCACGTATCAATGGTGGACTATGATGCAACATCTAACGTTACACGAGCGGGCTTATTTGAGGAGGAAGAATTACATGGGAAGATAACGACGACCCTTTTTTTATGCAAGATGAGGACCTGCCTCGTACCGTAAGTCTTGTCTGCACACGGCTCGACACCCACTTTCGAGGAAAATGGTTGTAACATTATGGCCTTTTGAAATCAGATTCACCATTTCTTCTTCCTTGTGTAATTCGATTGAATTTTTGTTGCTTCGAATTACAAGGATATCTCATTCAAAAATGAAGTTTATCGAATTTCACTCTTTAAACATGTTATATTTTATATTTTATAAAGCAAACTCAGATTCTAATTTTCAGTCCCGAAAAGAAATATTTATATTTTTAAAAAAATTGCTCACTGAAATAAAAGGCACCGTATTCATAGAGCAGAATTATTAAAACAGAATTCAAAAAATTTTCCTTTTTGAATGATTGGCCGCGGTAGCCCAGTCGGTAGAGCGCCGGCCTCGTAATTGGAAGATTGCGGGCTCGGTACTCGAGCCGGCCAAAGACCGTCGTGTACGCTAATGGTGGCTGGTGCACGTAAAATCTGTCGTGGCTGCAATGTCCTCCATGTTCCCCTCAAAAACCATACCTCTGGTGGTCTCCGAAGCGGAAGAGCCATCCCTTCCGTGGAGGATCAAGATTGTGATGGCATGTCTCCGGCCCACCTCTAGGGGTGTGTCCCAGACCGTCGTCAATTGCCCATCTGCGCAGCACTAGTGCGACGTAAAACCCAACCAACCAACCTTTTTGAATGAGATAATTTTATAATACGAAACAACAAAAATCCCATAAAACTATACATGAAGAGAGAAAGGGTGAATCTGAATGGTGCGCAGCCTAAAATTCTGCGACTTCAGTGGACGAAAAAGGAAAGTTATGACATAAAATCGAATACACTTGATGACTTGGAGGAACGAATTCACCAAGACCTTGCAAACTAGAGATCTGCAGAAATAGTAGTAGAGTATCTGATAGAATATCTGCAGAAGATTTTAGTAAATATTTCCAACCATTTACTAAATACTTATAGAGAATAGTGTTAGTGCTAATATTGAATTTCTACAACACATAATGGAGAACCATTGTCAGGAACGAAATGCTTTTTTGTTTCCTGAAAATTTGAAAAGTATAAAAAATGTATAAACAATTTTCTTCAGGGAGCTAATTTTCGCACGCTCTGCATATTTGATATGAAAGATTTATACTGCCTATACAATAATTCTTTTCTCTTATTTCAGGTTCCATTTCATATCATTCTTCGAACAATGACCATCTTGAATATACAGACGATGACGTGGATGATATTGGAGACGATCACCCTGAAAATCCCATTAACCCTTCTTCCAAAGACCGAATGCAAGACACGCTGAACAACAAATCAAAAAATCCGTTCAGCATCGCCAATATTTTGGCATCCGATTGTAGCAGCTCACGGACGAAACCTCATCATCTACAACAAGCCTATCCACCAATGCTTCGGCAACCAGCTGGATTCATAGTCACCCAACAACTAGAGACGGACAATAGATCACAAACTAGTCGTCGGACCAGTCTCACCGATAGCTGTGCCAGTAGTTGTGGTTCTTCGCCAACAAGTCCTGAAAGAGAGGACTTTGAAATTCCATCGCCAAATGGTTCCATTTATCCTCCACTAAATCCAGGTTAATACGTTAGAAATGGAAAACTTTTCTTGACTTCATCCCCAATTCTGGTCAACCTTTATGTTTAGAAGGCGACTTTATGTACAAAGAAATGGACTTTGAAAACCGATTATGGAATTTTTCGGGAGCCATGTGTGATTGATCATTTGTCTCCAACGACTTTTCGACCATTGACATACGTGTGTATTTAATTGTCATTCATTTACTGCAATATACAAAGTATTGTTTTAAATATGTCTGTGTTGTTAATTATTTTTTCTTATTACATACAATACTTTTTTTTTTTTTTTTTTCAATTTTTTTCTAAATATAAGATAGGAACCTAGATAGATGTAGATAAATCTAATTGTCTCTGTTCACTAGAACTGGGCGATGTATCGATTCATCGAGAGATATCTATTTAACGTCTATATCAATAAACCAGTTTCAGCTTACGCTGATTCAAGCTAATATCAATTTTAAACTTATATCGCTATTGATTTAAACTTATCTGATTTTTGCTAATATTGATTTTATATTTATATCATAAAATTTAGTTAAGCTTACGCCGATTTCTGGATTATGGAGATAAAATTAGCAGATGCATCGAAACTAGCTACGACTTATGGGAAAATAAACATCAATTTAACTTGATTTCCAACATTTTGGAAAGACTGTTTCGTATTCTGATATTATTTGCAGGTACTATTTACTGATATTGTATAGTTATAACTCTCAGTCTTTTCATCTTCTAAATACGAAGTGAATCTATTAGATGGCGACTTATTTCGATTTTGATGTTTTAAATGAAAGATTTATTAAAGCAATTTTTAACTATTTTGTAGAATCTAAAAACTTTTATCATAAAAAGTGATTTTTTAAAAATATTTTTAATTTAAACATATTATAGAATGTTATGTGCATTATAGTAAAAATATTCCTGAAACTTTAGTATAAATATAAATTTTCTAATATTGATATATCATTAAATCACGATACAAAGCTGCTCAGTTATCGCAATGTAAGAATTTCACCATCGCCCGGTCCGGTCCCACTGTTCTCAAATAAGACAATATTTGTAAACAATACTAGATAAGCAACAATGTGCGAGTTTTTATAAACAGCACAATAAATCTACGTAAGAGAAAAACATATTTCTCGATCCACGAAATTTAATTCCTACCTTTGTCATAATCTACAAAAGAGGTAGTCAGCTAGATCCCTACCGACTACTAGTGAGCGCTCCAGCTTTTATTGTAGGCGGTAGGGATTTGGCCGATATTGAAGGAATTTCCATTTTTTTTTTTCTTTTTGTATTTAAAAAAAAAATTAAATGCAAAAATCCTTTATTATATGCTTTAACATACTATAACTGTTTTATGAATTTAATAGAATAAAATTACTTTCTACTTTATAAATCACCATTTTTATGGAACCGGTGGGCGATTAGAAAATTCTATTACTAACACGCATACAAAAATGGGCGGTAGGTATAAAAAGGTTAACTATCCTTGATTTACATTATCATTAAAAACTTATGGCTGTATCACACAAACTATTTCCCTCAACATTTTGCTAAACACAATATGATCCACTTTTCCGAGAGACGGTCGAAAAAGTTGATTACCCGCTGACCTTGAATCTTCCCCATACGGTAGTTATAGGGTGTTTAGTAAAATGATTCGCGAAAATCTCTCGTGTGATATTGGCCGTTAAAGAAGTACTACGAGAAGCATTCAAATCAAATGCAAAATATCTAGATAATTATAAGAAGTTCACTTTTAATTGCGCATCCAAACAAAAAAATTGTACAGATTCTAACAGCAGTTTGATAAATAAATCTATTTATTTGTTTCTGAAATTAGTTAATATGCTTCGATGTTGAAGAAAGCTTTTAATACCCAGGATGAATTATGCCCATATCACATGAGATATTTTCGCGCAACATTTTACTAAACACAACACAGCAGCAGAAGATTCAAGCTCAGCGGATAATCAACTTGTTCGACCGTCTTTCGGAAAAGTTGAGTATGTTGTGTTTAGTAAAAAGCTGAGTGAATCTTGTGTGATACGGCCATAATACTTCCTCTATGATAAACTACATATTCTCGATATCTCGCAATACACTCAAAATTCCATGTTCTCGATACCGAAGCAGTAGTAACAAAGCTCAAAACCAGGCCCTGATTATGATATTGTCTTAGCATAAGGCTTTCCCTCATGGCATAATTCGGTGAAATAATTTTTATGGATACCATTTCATAGTTCATACATGATATAAATATAACCAAACATAATACATGTCTAATACCCCAAATAAATCTGAATGGTTTTTAACTTATCACAATGTAGTTAACTTATGCAATGATTATAATTTAAAATATTTGGATATAATATGTCATTTAAAAGAAAAAAATATAAAACACATCAATATGCTATTATTACTTAAACTGTGTTTGCTTCATTTTGGAGAAGAAGTCGCAGTAGTTCTTTTTCAAAAAGAATAAGATGCATATTGATCACGAATAAGATAGAATCTAAATTGGTCTAACAGTTTGTAAACATTCAGGTATGTAACAACTACATGACTACCATTATCCACAACTACAGGCATCATAAACATTTTTTCTATATAATATGGTCAGGAGACATAATATTGAGCTACTTTATCAAGATTCCACCAATTTTTCTGAAGTAAATAATTTATATATGAAAGGGCTTTTATGTAGCAAAATTGAAGGCAATTGTTAGAGCTATTTTTGAGATTCCAAATTTCGGTACCACTTCCAATTTTCACTAAAACTCACCAAATTCAAATGTTCACCAGAAACCGACAATTTACATACGATTTTTTTTTTTTTTTTTTTTTTTTTTTTTAATGAAAGCCAATATGGAGAATTTAAGGGAAATCTGTAGAACATTTTTTTGAAATAGCCACTTGCAAGATCTGAAATTGATGTGCTTATTCAGGATGCCTATCAATTTTTCCTGAAGTAACCAACTAATACATACAAAAGGACGTCTAGAAAGAGAGTTATGCCCACTGTAAAACATAATGGTAGTTTTTGCAGCACAATGTGCTGGCAAAAGTGGATGCTAGCTCATTCTGCTGTTAAATAGGGTAATTTACAGCGAAAACATCTGTAAAGAGAGACTCTTTTACAGCCGTTTCTGTTGTAAATTATTTCTTTTTAACAGCAGAATATGCTGGCACCCCTTTTTGCCAGCCCATTCTGCTGTAAATCTACAGTTATTATTATTATTTTTTTTTTTACAATGCAGCAACTTAAAAGAAAATTGTTAGAATGAGATACTGATTTATGATCCCACTCCTGGTTTCCCAATTGTCACCAAAAGTTGGCAAAATTATCAGTATATCGGACATGTCTCAATTACGTAATTTCGTTATTGTTTATTCATTTTTTTTTTTTTTCTATTTTTCAGAAACGGTACTATAATAAGGAATTTCAATGCTACAACACAGAAATACTTCCGAAACAAGCATATTAGGCGTTTTTATTATTATTATTATTACTAGCAAACCCGTGCGAAATATTCGCATTTTATTTCTTTTTTTATTTACCTTTAAAATTTGACATTCGTAAATGTTATACCAATTTCACCACCTAATTAAAATTTTAATTTACCAGACGCCAAATTACTAATAAAACCAAATTAATATTGTACAATAGTGAAACCAAAATCATTCAAAGAAAGGTGTCCAAATAAAATTTATGGCTTACAACCCAATTTCCATACTTCCACAGGCAGTACAATTTCAATATAGGACTCCTCGACGTCTTTTAAATTTTTGTCGTCATGTTGGCGATGACTTTTTATTAATTTTGGTATATATATATATATATATATATATATATATATATATATTCTTTTTTAAGTAAATAAATAAATAGATAAAATAAAATGAAATAAAATAACTCCTATTTTGATTATGTTTTGCATGATTGTGTTTTTTAGTCAATTTATGATACAAAAGTTCATATTCTGTATACATCTTTAAAATATTGCTAGGTTTAAAATGACGCTTGCAAAGCTTCTGAAGAAACAACTCTTAAAAATACATTTTTTTCGTAAAATAATCTCTTCAGACAAATGTCGTCATTTTTTCTTATTAGTCTATTGAGCTAAGTCCGCTTGCTTAAATATTGTTCATGTATAAATATTTTTTTTTATCCTCGCGTATAGTATCGTTTCGACAAAAAATAATTGAAACTGGTCCACGTTATAGGGAAATATTATATAGATTATTATTATTATTATTATTATTTTATTGTTTATTTTTTTATCAACTCTTGATCAAATTCATTTATTAAATGATAATAATTAACACTAATTATATTTATAATTGAAGAGTTTTCATTTCTTAGTTTCAATTTTCATAAGAATCTTTCATGATATAATCACATGCGCATATCACAGTAACTGGTTCTATTTAAAAAAAACATTTAATGCGAAGTTCTTTCAAATGTTCAATATTATTTAATTCTTAATGCAATAATATATTTTATTATTACTGGTAATAAACTAAAATTAAACATTTGAATTTTGCATAGGAACTTTTCCTAGAAATTCCATCTATAACAGTTGCGCGCTCCTTTTTTACAATTTTTTGTTTATAAAAATTAATTGTACTAATGCTTAAATAAGTGATGATTTATTTATTTATGTTTTGGTTCATTTTGGCACTGTAGGTTATTTTTTAAAGTAAGCGCTATAATCTGATTAAAAAAAGAAGAAGAAAAAAAAAGTTACTTTTTTTCACAGACGAAAAATCTAACCAAAATTCCAAACCATCAAAACTAACGTTGCATAATTGGTGATGCCAATAATTATTATACTGAAATGTAATTAAATTCCGAAAATACGCTTAATTTGGATCCAACAATCATTTCAAATATAGAATTATGTATGCATTTAAAATCAATAGCAATCTTGTAATAAACTCAACGTCATTTAATAATCGGTTATCATCATCCTCATCCATTTGACTGATATCGTAATTCGTAAAGGTATGATTACCAGAAATTTTTACGTAATCTATATCCATTATTTCTTAATCTCGATATCACATCAAATGCTTGCTTAATAAGCAATCGTTCAACATTCGTGAAAATTAATCGTAATCTCGCAAAACATTTTACAATAAAGAAAAAATAATAATTCAAAATGCTCTCTTTTTATTATTCATGGCATGGCAACCGTGCGTGCTAATGCATTCTGACATCTGCGAACACGGAAAGACTCAGAAATTGCTACCACCAAAAAATTTCTCTCTTCTTCCACAAAAATTACCATTTCCTCATCCCTACCCTGTTATTTGATTCTACATCATCAGAAATCAGTATTTATCGATAAACACCGCTGCCTGGGGGCCTTGCGCATCTGTTTCAACTGATCTAGTATCGATTTCGCTGCGATTAACTGCGACCGTAATTGCACCCGGCGTAGAACGTCAGATTTATATAAATAGATTGCGAGATGCAAGCGCCTCCAATTACGTCCTATTATCGGGTAATTAAAGTGAACTGTTTTTAGAGAGTAGATCGGAGTTTTCAACGTTCATTTATCACGTTATAAAGGGTAGGAAGGGGGTATCCCTTTGGCCATTTTTGAGGCTGTTTTTTTTTTTTTTTTTTTTTTCCTATTATTTTTTACATGCAGATGGCGATACCTGTATGTATTTTTTTCTCACCGTTCAACTTCTGTATTCTTGTCGGTTAATGATAGCTGAACTGTGAAAATCAATTAAAGTGAAGTTAATAGTGCCGTTTACGGCAGCCAATGCTAATTAAATTATTAATAGTTTTTAGTTTTATAACTTTCTTTGGTTACAAACATGACCAACAATTATAGCCAGATTAAGGCATGGGTACATGGGACAAGCACAAGCTCAGAGAACCCAAATTTGGGAGGGGTACCGAATTTACAAATGAAGTTTTAAAATTTGTCGTTACTTTTATGTTAAACTATAGAAAAATGTAATTATAAGTATGCCGTTTTTAAAATCAGAGAAGTAATAAAGGAAAGATAACTTTTTTCACGCATGCTTATATTATTATACAGATTTTATTAGCATGGTTGCATTTTTTTCCCCATACTTTTGGCATGAGGATATCCTGCTAAATCTGGGAATAGTTCTTTAACCTGGGTGAGGGAATCTCGGAAAAGAATTAGTTAACTGTATATGCATGGGGGGGGGGGGTCTGAGCACCATACGAAAGTTGTGGCCAGGGCCTCAAAAAGTCATAGTCGGCCCTTGCCAACAACCAACAAAATATTTATCTATATTAGGTAAATATCAAACAAGCTAATCGCTCTCATTTATTATTTTGTGATTTTGAAATATATATATATATATATATATATATATATATATATATTAAAGTAATTTTAGAATAAATCATAATATAAATAAACATTTAGATTTTTTATTTATTTTTTAAGAAGTAACAAACACAGGTTCAAATGATGTTGCATCTAAGGGTGCATTTCTAAAGATGCATTTCTCAATGTACAGTTGGCAGCATAATTATTGAAGCGCTAGCAATAATTCCTATTTAAAAGATGGGCACCTAATACTGTTTTGTTAAGGAAATATTTGTCGAAACATGAACTTACAAGGAAACATTCAAAAGACGTCATCTTCAAAAAGTGTTGAAAAAAATATATGTGATTCTACTCTTTCTAAAACACCAGAAAATGAAAAAATTATCGTCTGAAATGAATTACAGCGACCACAAAAAATTATTAAAATTAAGCATATTTGGCGATTTCACACTGCTAGGCGATTGATTTTAAGTACTTGGCGGAAAAGCAAAACACGGTTCTGTTCGTACACGGCCATCTCGGTGCTGGCAAACTTATCGTCTAATAGTGCTAAATCGCCAAATATGCTTAATTTTGGTAATTTTTTGTGGTCGCTGTAATTAATTTCAGCCGATAATTTTTTTCATTTTCCGGTGTTTTATGAAAAGTAGAATCACATATTTTTTTTCAATACTTTTTGAGGATGACACCTTTTGAATGTTTCCTTGTTAGTCTTTATGCTGTTTATAAAAAAGTAAGTTAATGATAAAAATAAACGATGAAACTATTAAAAAAAAAAAAAAAAAAAAAAAAATGAAAATTGTGGATTTGTGCTTCAATAATTTTGCTGCCGATTGTATCAGAGTATGCATTTCAGAAATAAAAATCGTTTTTAGTTTTTAATCATTTATATATCTGTTTTGCCACTCTCATGCATGCATTAGTTTGTGATTTTGGAAAAAAGAATACGTAAAAGTAATCTTAGAATGAGTCAGAATATAAATAAAAATTTAGATTATTTATTTATTTTGTTTTTTAAGAAACACGAGTTCAAATAACATTGCGTCTAAGCGTGCATTTCTAATGATCTAAATCACAACGTATGAGAGAGTGCATTTAAGAAATAAAGATAATTTTTCGTGAAAGTTATCAAAAGATTATGGGGATACATTACAGCAGCCACATAGCTGAACTTTTGCACATGTTGAATACCACTCTTTTCATTGAAAAATTCTTTAATTAATTCAATTATTGCGTACAGTTGGAAAGGGTTAATAATCTATGCGAACAGCATAGATTTTCGTTCTTGTTTAAGAATTATATTTTACTTACGTCTTCTTTTTTCTGCTATTGATCAGTGGTTGAGAGGTTCTAATCTTTAATGTGGTAGACAGGAAGCGTCGAATTCTAACCAAGGTAACGCTTGTTGTGTAAGGTCGGTGTGTAGTAAAATTCACGTCAGCATGGTACTGCAGCTAAGTTCACAAGTTGCGAAGCGCCAGTGAATAGGCAGAAATCTTAGAATTAAATGAAGTGAATGCGGAATGGTTGAAGCTTAGAGATAAATGTGGATGTGTGTTGGAAAGTGGTGTGTGAAAAAGAGTAGTGCAGAGTCGATGATGAAAGAGTTTGCTTAAGTGATATTTAGTGATAAGTTCTTAGTTTTGATGGATGTCATAGTCGTTTTAGAAGGTGCTAACCGATAGTGCAAAGTTAGGTGAATTTAGGGAATCCTGTCACCGGCGGAACATTGCGGATCGGCAGAGAGCAACCGTCGACGGTATCTGTCAGTGTTGCCAGATTTGGGGACTTATTTATTCAACCCCCGCCGCTAAATTTTAATTGTAACAGTTGCCTAAGCACTTCGAAAGATAAACGTCTATTATGTATAGCAAATATCACTTCTCAAAATTATTGGTGTGAGTTGAATAAAAAAGTCCCCAAATCTGGCAACACTGGTATCTGTATTGATGAGAATAAGTTACGTTTATTTAAGGATTTACTGAAGTTATCCCCCAAAGCTATTTCTGAGTTAGCCCAATACCCGCCTTGAACTTGATCTTTAATAAACTTTATTTGTATTTAACTTTGTCTCGTGCTCTGATCATTTACTATTTAAGTAATTAAGTTAAGATTGAGGAATGGAGGCCACATATTCCTCACAGTTGTCCTAGCCTTTCAGAATTTTTCACGTTTTTTTTTTTCCACAAAACCTCGCGTGAAAACAGTCTAGGAGCTTTATAAAAGATACCCAAATAGGGCATGCAATACAGTCTGCCGGGAACAGGTGGCCCCACTTTTTTTTTTTTTTTTTTTTTTCCATGTGGTGAAATTAAATTTATCGAATAAAAGAGTTTATAAAAACAAAGTACACATCATAATAATTAAACACATAAGTATAAAAATAAGTATTTCTTTAAAGGAAAAAAAAAAAAAAAATCTGGAGTGACTCCACTCGACTTTCCAAACATTGAGTCATTAAGATTTTTGTAGATAAAGTAAAGAAAGAGGAGTTGTTAAACAAACAAAAGAGAGAAAACCATAATAGAGTGTTTCAGTATTTTTTTTCCATATATTACACGATGTTATATTTAACGCTACTGAACTTTGAGCCCATAGATCATAATGATAAAGAATTTTTCGTTGTGTCCCTGTAAAAACCTATAGATTCTAGATTCACCAAAATGCTTACATTTAGTGCAACAGTGATTTATAATATTTGTATAAAATTTCAGCTCAACTGAATAAGGCGTTTATATGCTATCGCACTTTTAAAAAATGATAAAGAATTTTTCCTGTTGTCCCTGTAAAAAAAACTATAAGTGCTAGATTCACCAAAATCTATAGGGTTCGTACTATCGTGACTTATAATATGCGTACCAACTTTCAGCTTATTCGAATAAAGCGTTTAGACGCTAGCGTGTTCACTCACATACATACACACATACATCATCGTAAAAATAGTGAAAACGGACTCAGGGGACCTCGAAACGTATAGAAACATCAAAATCTGAAATTCGGATTTTTGACATGATTACAATACTTTCCTCACTATAGTATTCGGAAGGTAAAAATCACTAGAGTGAATTAATTATTTAAAACAGAAATGAAGGCTTAATTTACACTAATCACTTTTGAGAGATTACAAAAAAGATTACATACTACAAAGCACATAAAAAAAAAAAAAAAAAAAAATGCAAAATAACAAACTATTGTTTCGATGACATTTTACGAACATGCCTTCATCAGTATAAAATAGTCAGAGGAAGGATTATGTGCTTCTATTTAAGAAGGAGGTTGGAATTAGTTTATAATTTTTCTTTAGAATCCTATTCTCTTCACATGATATAGGAGCACAAATCCATCTGACTATTTTGCACCAATAGTCGTGTTCGCAGTACTGACGAAATACTGAAAACCATTGAGCATGTTGTCGTCGGTACGAAATTGATGAATTTATGCTCCTATATATGTGAAGAGAATCGGGTTCTAACTACAGGTTATCGGCCAATTCAGTTCCCTAACAACACAACTTATCCGCATGAATCTTCAGGATATCCTAAGAATGAAAATACATCCCATGGACATCCTCAGGATATACTATGGATAAATGTGCTGTTAGGGAAATTTGCTGTTAGAGGGGATCCGGATATAATATCGCCGGACAAAATATCGCGTCAAAAAAATAATATGATCTATTTGAAAATTTGTATTTCTATTACGTTTGATCTCAGGTGAAGACCACGGGGCCTTATAAATTAATATAAATTAATTAAAATAAATAAATATATAAATACATTATAGAATGGAATTTTATTATTTTATCTATATTTAATTTTAAGTTATTTTATCATTTGCTTTTCACCAATCAAAAGACATTTTAAAAACATTGTACATCACTGCTGACATCAAAGCTGAACACTGTTCACAAACCTTAATTAAAAATTTTAAAATAGATAAGCACGATTGCATTCTTTATGACTAATCTTTAAAAAAAGTTAATAAACATTGTCTTTAAACTCTTTTAAGCAGAATTTACAACAATTTTTGTGGTGGGTTTGTGTGTATGCCAGTGCTCTGACTAAGGTATGTGTCGTCATGAAATTTTATACAACAATATTAATAATTACCAACTCTTTTTGCTTTCCATTCATTTATGTACGCGAGATTTTGTCCCCAACCCCTGTTAGAGGAATAGGAATTTCTATTACTCTTTCTAATAAAGCATCGCTATCAGAAGAATTTATGTGACATTTAAAGTAAGATTTGAATCAAACATATTTCTATAAACAATATTCATAAATTTTAGTAATGATGCTTCATGATACGCGCAATCATGGACTTTCGTTGATTAAAATTCTGTGAGCGTCAATTTTCTTTTTTCTACAATTAATACTATCATAAAAATTACTGCCTGATTCCTATATTTCTTTCGAAGCAAAATGATTTTGCAATCCTACCTCGCGATAAGAATCTTAAAAAGTTTATCATTGATGTTATTTCCTATGCCTTTGGGGCCCGGAAAGTATTTGCCCTCTCTCTTTTTTCAATCAAACATGTAAATACTAATCATAATGGCGTTTTAATTTGCCAGTAAGTGGTTAGGTGAATCGCCAACGATAAAAGATTCAATTTATTTTTATATTTTTAGTGTATTTTTGGTTACAGTGTGGGAAAGCAATAAAATTTAGAAATTTGATTTATAAAATGGTAAGCTTTAAAAATCACCAGGTTTTATAGCATTATAAATTTTTTATGGAAATTTGATAGAATTATTTTTACATTATTTCTAGAAAGCGAAAATTATATAAGTTAGTATTTGTATATAAGTACATTATATAAGTTGTATTTGTATAGAGCTTTAACGAGCTAAAATTAAGCTAAAAGAAACTGATTTTTGCATAAATTTGTAAATAAATAAATATAAAAGCTTCCAATTTGGTATAATTGTGCATTAAACAAGAAAAGCAAATGATAAAATAACTTAAAATTAAATATAGATAAAAAAATAATAAAATTCCATTCAATAATGTATTTATTTATTTTAATTAATTAATATTAATTTTTAAGGCCCCGTGGCGTTCGCCAGAGATCACATGTGACAGAAATACAATTTTTCAAATAGATCATATTATTTTTTCGACGCGATATTTTGTCCAGCAATATTATGTCCGGATCCCACATGAAACATGATTTTAAAATAAGGATTCTTTCTCGTTTTTTTTTTTTTTTTTTTTTTTTTTTTAACATAAGTTTAATGTTCGAGAAAACTACTATATATATAAATATAAATTAGCTATACAGTTTTATGAAATCTTGCATGTGCTGATAGAAATGCAAGTTTCCCGATGAGTACATTTCTATTTTTCAGCATTTAAAATTCCAATTTTCAATTCATGAATTCCATTTTTTTCCCCCTTTCAACGGAACTCTTTGGTGATTTTATCCTTTCTCTTTTCTCTCAAATGTTGACTGTTACTAATAAGTCAAAGTTTTTGCAAATTCTGTCATCGTTAGGCTTATGCGTTATGTTAGTGTCATTTCTCTTCTGAGTAAGTACTTTAACTTGTTTTTACTAATCATTGGTACTCAAATTAAATTAATACTGTGACTAATTTTAATCGAAATAAATCTCAATTAAAACTTATTTTATGTTGGTATCTTCATCTATCTTCTGTCTGCTGAGTGTTACAACAGTACTAAACAATTCAAATTATATATATATATATATGTGTGTGTGTGTGTGTGTGTGTGTATTGGGGGGGGGAGGAAAGGGGGCATAATATAATAAAAGTTTTACAATTCCTTTAAGCATCGCTGGAGCTATTACTAGGTGCCTTCAAAAAATAAGTTTTCACTCGAACAATCTCGATCAAAAAACACTTTATTGAGAAATGCGTTACAATACATTATGACACACATGCAGTGGCGTTGGGGGTTTAACCCCCCCCCCCTTGACAAAATGTATGATAAGAAAAATTAGGCTGTTCCTTACATTTTTTTTCACATTTCAGGTGGAAAAAATGTATGGCAAGCGTAGAATATTTTTTTTCTACGAAGTAGTTTAAAATTATGACTAACTTTTTTTTTCATTACTTTGCGATAAACACTCCTGAAAATAGCTAAACCACTGCATTTGCGCGGCGCGAAACATGTTTTCCCTGAAGACAATTCTCTGAAAGGATTTCACCTTAACGAGTTCATACTAAAGGACAAGAGGGGTCGACCATATGGGGAGAAGGGGTGACCATTGAAGTAGTGACCTTGCAGGAGTGACCCAAACAATACCCCAACAGTAGAAGACATTTTAAAGGAACTAGCGAAAACTTCTCATCGATTAGACTTCGCTTTGTAAATAAGAAAATTCAATGAAATATTTTGCGTAACTATGTATTGAATTTTATGTTTTGTGTAGCACTTTGTACAGGCTCTACGTTATTCGTCGCTAATTAAAGATTTTTTAGTTTGATCTTCTAATTGGTGAGTTTGTTTTACTATTTTTCATTTTCTTACTCTTATTTTTGGCAAGTGATTATAATATTTTAAAATATTGTTAAATTTAATTAAAAATAAGCTTAATTAAACTTAAATAAACTTAATTAAAAATTCGGAAGTACGAACCCCCCCTTTGGAAAAATCCTGGATACGCCACTGCACACATGCAACACAGTATTTCTCTACACAATCTCCAAGTTGATGCAAGCATCTGACATCATTTCACAATGACTGGACCTGACAGGGCATACGGCCATTTGTCCATTTTGTGTACGATTTGCTCATAAAAAAACGTATTTTTGCACGTACTTCAACGTTGCCAGCTGAGACCATTTCTTTTTGGTACTATACAGCAACGTTTGCAATTATTCGAATAAATTTGCTACCGTTTGGAAGCAGTTGAACTCAGTTATTGTCTGCGCAAACTGTGCAATTGTTTCACCATAGCTTCCTAAACTAGATGCCTGTCGCGTGGTTTGGAAACTTGGCAACAGTTGAAGCGGTAGACAGCGCCACCTGGTACAAATTACACGACTTTTTTATTCAACTTCACCAATAATTTTAAGAAATGATATATGATATGTATAATCGACGTTTCTTCGGTTCTATTCGTCTTTTATGTATATATATCATATCCCACTTTAAAAAAATTTTGGCGGCTGTTGAATAAAAAAGTCGCGCAATCTGTACCAGGTGGCGCTGTCTACCGTTTCAACTGTTGCCAAGTTTCCGAGCACGCGACAGGCATCTAATTTAGGATGTTATGGTTTCAGGATGCTTCAACCTGTAGGAAAACGAGTAATTTACTTTTTTTTTTTTTTAAATCTTTTAGCACTTAAGTTCTATCATAATTAACACATATATATTTAAGTATAACTAAATACTTGTATATAAAGCTAATGTTGTGTTATTGTTGTTAAAGAACAGATCCATCAAACCAAAGCAATAATTGCAAACATGATTCTTATAAGTGAAACATACTGTAGTAGTGGTCTTTCGGAGAAACACGTTTAAGAACAATTTAAAAAAGTAATATTTCCGAGACTTTTGTTTCCCGTGCCCTCTTCAGCCATTAAGTATACTATTTTGAGAAACCATTTGTATCTTGAATTATTTCTTGTTTCCGATACAAATGCTGCGGATTTGAAATCTATATTTTCGTGTATGAAGAAATAGTTATCTGATTAATCCAGTTCCAAAATATTGTGTAATCCATTATTTTAGCCTTACGGAGTAATTTATTTTACTGAAGATTCGTCGAGCAACTCTTAATATAAATAAGTGGGGTTTAAGGCGGCCTGGTGATAATCACATACATCGACAACAAATTGTCTCTTAAAATATTTTTATAAAGTTATTTTTTCTTCAAATTTATATCCTAAATTATTTTTATAAAATTAATTAGGACGACAGGATTATTGCTTTCAGACAAAATAGACGATACAACACAAAATAGATTAAAAGCAAAATAATTTTCTTTTCGGCAATAAGTTATAAAAACACATTTTAAAAAATTTAAGAAAAAACGTGAAAATAACAAAAATCTTAATTTTAAACTTCAATTTTAATAATCTGATTGCTCTTAATTCTTAATCTTAACAGATTTTTAAATTATGAATCGTTTTTCTTCTTTTCACGTTTTCTTGTTTATTTAGACTGACTGATTTTTTTTTTTTCTTTTTTTCTTTCCTGTCACATCAAACTGAAACATTATTAAAAATAAAATTGAGAGAAAACATGCGAAAGAAATTTTAAGCAATGGATATAATAACCATTGCCAAGAAATGCAACACAGTCCGTAAATGTCTTCATACAGGAGAATATATAATAATAATAATATTGATAATAAAAATAAGGGCTATTGTCCTAAATTACATATATCATATTCTTGATATATCTTACTTAATTATGCTAGTTTTGCTTTCATACTGCACTCGCACCTAATTTTTTTATCTGATGAAAGATCGTACTTAGTTATTTCGATCTAAAACAAGCGTCGTTTGTTTTTGAAGTACACAGTTTATCGTACCGTAGACTCTTTTTTTTTTTCAATATAAGCTGTTAAAAACTAGTCTTGCATAATTTATATTTTTAGATCAGTTATTTAGATTAAACGTATCTACTTTTATAGAAATAAGTATAGTTAAAACAGAATCACGTAGATTGCGTTTAAAATATCTTAAAATTAATGTATTTGGACTATTTTCGAATAAAGTGTTGATATATATCCTCTAACCATACGTATTAAAAGTATGCATTTGTGTGTGTTTGTCTACCATTTTTTATTTTTTGGATTCATAACTTAAGTGGTCTTTAACAGCTAAAAAATTGTCATTGCTGGCATAAATTTCACGAAAAGACGCGTTCTTTCCAAGGAACCAAACCTTTAAAACGCATAACCAAACAGGCCATTGCACATTACTCAGGTCTGCAATGCAACCAAAAAAATCTACATAGTTTTTTTTTTTTTTTTTACTGCTTCTTATGCATTTTTATTCACAAAAAAAAAAAAAAAAAAAAAAAAAAAATCATCACCTTTTTTTTTTCTTTTCTTTAACTCACATTTTTATTTTACGAACATACATATGTAAAGAAAGTATTCTAAAAATCTTATCTTGAGGTTTCGGTCTAATTAAACGTTTTCGGTGTATCTATACGTCCACTGGGTTCATTTTTGCTAATTTACGGTGACATATACCTATGTGTGCATACGTGTGTTGTGTATGTATGTGTGTAAACACGATAGCGTAGAAATGCTTAGTTCGAATGAGCTGAAAGTTAGTACATATGCTATAGGTAACCGTAACACGAACAGTGTAAGTTTTGGTGAATCGACCACTTACAGTTTTTCTACAGAAATTTATTAAAGAAAAATTCTTCATCATTATAGCCTATAGGCTGAAATTTAAAAGTGCAATAGCGTCTAAATATCTTATCCGATTAAACCTTAAATTTATATACATGTTATAAGTCACCGTCACACGAACTCTATAGATTTTGGTGAATCTATCATTTATAGATTTTTACAGGGACACAACGAAAAATTCTTTATCTTTATGACCTATGGGCTGAAAATATTTGAAGTACACTAGCGTTAAATTAAAGATAATACACGTGGAAAAAAAAATACATCGCCTTTATCTAGAACAAATAAGTTATCACTTTCTGAATCGCTAAACTATAAATATAGATTTCCGAGCCATGCGTATAAGGTAAACAAATAAGCTGAACAAACGAAATGGTGAAGAATTTCTAATCTGTAATTTTCTAGATGGTGAACCCATATTATGAATACCATGAATTCTTTGTACTGCGAGAAATCCACACTCGATTTCTTAGAATTAGGTCATTAATAAAAAAATCTGGAGTGAATCCACTCGACTTTCCGAACATTGGGTAATTAACAGTTTTGTAGATAAAGTAAAGAAAGAGTAGTTGTTAAACAAACAAAAGAGAGAAAACCATAATAGAGTGTCTGAGTATTTTTCTCCCTATATTACACGATGTTTTATTTAACGCTACTGAACTTTGAACCCATAGATCATAATGATAAAGAATTTTTCCTGGTGTCCCTGTAAAAAAACTGTAAGTTCTAGGTTCACCAAAATCAGTAGGGTTCGTACTATGGTGACTTACAATATACGTACATACTTACTTACGTAACTTTTAGCTTATTCGAACAAAGCGTTTAGACGCTAGCGAGTTCACTCACAGACATACACACATACATACACGCATACATACACACACACATACATACATCATCGCAAAAATAGTGAAAACGGACTCAGGGGACCTCGAAACGTATAGATACATCAAAATCTCAAATTCGGATTTTTGACGTGATTACAATACTTTCCTCACTATAGTGTTCGGAAAGTAATTATAGTTACTAAAAGTCGTTTCTTGTGTCCGCATTTATTTGCCGAGATATTTAATTAAGTTTGAGCACGATGATATAGGGAAATGCTCTAGAATTCTAATAAGGATTTCTAGAACGCCCTAGCAAAGAGAACTAGAATTTATAAGGATGACATGGAACCCTTTTTACTATAGCTACAATTTATTTTGTTGATGTCAGTCTCAGAATTTGTTTTCCAGTGCATTCGAGAAAACATACTGAAATAACCTGTTACAATTTCTTTTTTTGTTTATTTAAAGATTTATTTTATTTTAATCTATTTAAACATCCGTTAATTACATAATGTTCGGAAAATCGAATGGAGTCACTCCAAATTTGTATTTAAGGTTTTTTGCGTGAAAACATTAAATAAAGTGTACTATTGTTAATTTTTAAAAAATCATATTCAATAATTAATCGGTGCTTTAAAACAAAAATAAGAGTTAATCTAAAAAAATAATACAAAATGAGAAATAGGAGATAAGTATGGGAACGAGGGGGGGGGGGAGAGCTAAAAGCGATAGCAAGTTCGAAGGAGAATCAAAAAAAAAAAAAAAAAAGAAAACTGGTATGTTGTTGACACCACAAGACTTTCTTCTATATTTTTCTATACAAATTCACTCAGTTCAAATAATTTACAAAAACTATTATTCATTAAAATTATCTATGATGAATGCAGACGATTTTCATCTTAGAGAAAACAAACGCTAAAAAGATAACCAAAGAAAGACAGTTGACGCTCTATATTTTTACAGACTTTATATCTGAAGAAAGACAGTTGAACTAACATTTAAAAGAGAAAAAAAATGCATTTCCATAATAGTTCTCATATATCAAGTTTCATACAGTTAAATACCAAAAAAGTTGAAATATAGTATTCTCGTACTCGGGAAAAATGACACTGTAGCAGCACAACCTATTGGTAGATATACATACAAATTTAATCGGCATAATATCTCATAATGGCTTTCTCACATATCAAGTATTGTTTGAATTTACGCATTAGAACCTGAGATATACTCCTCCCTTAAACTGAAAAAATCGCTGTATAACAGCAACAGCTGTTGAGAAATTAGTACCAAAAGTTGATTCACACTAACTTATATCAAGGTGCATCCACATATAAATTTGTATGCATTTTTGCACAGTAGTTTCTGAGATATAGCCCTCTCTTAAATTGTGAAAATCGCTGCATGACAGTGTCACCTGTGTAGCAGTTGACACCAAAAATTTAAAAACACTACCATATATTAAGATGCATCTAAATATAAATTTATATACATTTTTATGCAGTAGTTCCTGAGATATAGCCTTCTCTTAAATTGGGGAAATTGATGCATGGCAGCGCCACCTGTTTAGCAGTTGACACCAAAAGTCGATAGGCACTAACTTTTATCAAGTTGCATCTATATATGAATTTATATGTATTTTTGTGCAGTAGTTCCTAAGATATAGCCTTCCCTTAAATTGTGGAAATCGTTGTATAGCAGCGCCAACTCTTGAGTGGTTGACACCAAAAGTTGATAGGCACTAATTTATATTAAGGTATATCTACATATACAATCATATGCATTTCTGTTCAGTAGTTCCTGAGATACAGTCACAATAAAATTTCTGTCACACACAGAGAGAGAGAGAGAGACAGGTAGAAAGGCATATTCTAAAAATGTCCAAATCGTGTTTTTGATCTCTCGAAACGTGCAAATCCACAGAAAACCGGAAGTCAAAAATTTTTACAAATCCAGTACCTTTTTCTATTGAATATAGAATAAAGTAAAAATAGTGAACGCAGAATGCTATTTATATCGTGGTATTCAGTTCAATGTAATAAAATTAATTATTATATTTATTGTAAACACCAATTATTTTAAAAAAAAAAGTAGAAGAAGAAGAAAAATGTACGTGATGCAAAAATGGATTTTATTTTTGTATTTACCATTCTGTAGAAAATCAGCAGCGTAGATAAATTTGCTTGTTTTTATTTTCACAGGATATGAGCTGGATCCATGAAAATTAACCTTATATTATTTCTCACAAAAAAGTCTTTCAAAATAATCAAAATAGATACAGATACGTTTCATTCGTCTTTTTTTTTCTAATTTTTAAAATATAGTGTGGCACAGAAACATTTATGAAAATTAATTATTTTGTTAAACAAAAAGAAACAATCCAGTTAAATAAATCGAAATAGTACTATACACGTGATTAAATTAAAACAAATTATTAAATCACGCAAAATGAGTGGGACCAGATCCAAAAGAATTTTAAGCATTCTGGAAAAATTTAAAAGTAAACTAATATTATGATAGGTGTTACTTTTAGTTATATCTACATTTAACAAAACGTTTTTTAATTAGCATTCTCTTTTGAAAAGAAATTTGATAGAACTTAAATTGCTGTGACCACTGCAGAACTTTCGTCTGTACCATTCTATAAAATAACGCCACCTCTAGTTAGCATGCACAAGAATTTAATCAACATATCTTCTCATAATAAACATTTTACATATGCAACTTGAGGAAATTTCTGAGATATATCCATTTTGAAAGTTAAAAAAGCTAATGAAATCAGCGCCACATATCGGCATGATACACACCTAAATCGAATCAGTTTAATTTTACATGATATTTATCATGCATATTAAGTTTGGCATACTTATATGCAATAGAAACTGAAATATACCCTTTTTGATGAAGATGAACAGGGAAAATTACAGCGTAGCAGCGTCACCTACCGGCCGATATGCACCCAAAATGAATCAACTTACATAGTGACTTTCTTCCCCAATGCCCATTTAACATACCAAATTTTGTGCATTTATACACTATAAAAGTTCAAATAAAGCCTTTGCATAAGAAAAAAAAAATGCAGCATAGCACACTATGTAATGATCCTAAATGTGTATCAAGGTACAAAGTTTACCATATACAAAGTTTTGTGGAATCATATTCATTATATTGTAAAATACAGAATCCACAAAATTTTCGTATCAGAGAGAGAGGGTAAGAAAGCCAGACACACAGACAGAGACAAGAAAAATAGCTAATGCAATCTCATAATATCTCAAAACGTGTAAATTCGTTAAAAAGAAGGAAAAAAAAAAAAAAAAAATTCAAAATCTTCATGAATTCAATATCTTCCTTTTGTTAAACAAAAGTTTAAGAAATAAAATAAAATAAAATAAAAATGTTAAAAATAAAACAAATCATTAGTTCTTAAAATACTTTTTTCCGCTTTCTCTTGCTTATGTTATTAAAGGTTTAATCTTGCAATGACTTTCTTCATAATGATAATTTACAAAGTAATTAAATCTCAAAAGCTTAAAAATCAACCTTGAAACATTAAGATTCACTTAAATTATCGAAGTAATCTATTATATTATAAAACTCACCGACATCTTCTAAAAATCCTGTTGAGTATCTCACAAAAATCAAAACTTTCCATATAGATTTTTACTTTAAGAACACTATAGTGAGGAAAGTATTGTAATCATGTCAAAAATCCAAATTCGAGATTTTGATGTTTCTATACGTTTCGAGGTCCCATTACTCCGTTTTCACTATTTTTACGATGATGTGTATGTGTGTGTGTATGTGTGTGAGTGAACACGCTAGCGTCTAAACGCTTTGCTCGAATGAGCTGTAAGTTGGTACGCATGTTGCAATTCACCGTAGCACGAACCCTATTGATTTTAATGAATCTATAGTTTTCTACAGGGTATCCATTTTTTATAGTTTTTTTTTACAGGGACACAAAGAAAAATTCTTCATTATTAAGGCCTATGAGACCAAAATCTTAAAAGTGCGATAGCATCTAAACGCCTTATTCAATTAAGCAAAAAACTTATACACATATTATAGGTCACAGATACTCAATCTGTATAGATTTTGGAGAACCTAGCACTTATAGTTTTTTTACAGGGACACAAAGAACAATTCTTTATCATTATGGCCCATGGGGCCAATTTTTTAAAAGTGCGATAGCGCCTAAACGCCTTATTAATCTGAGCAAAAAATTTATACACATGTTATAGGTCACAGTAGCACCAATATAGATTTTGGTGAATTTAGCACTTACAGTTTTTTTTACAGGGACACAAAGAAATATTCTTTATCATTGTGGCCTATGGGACCAAATTATTAAAAGTGCGATAGCATCTAAATGCCTTATTCAATTGAGCTGAAAATTTATATGAATATTGTAAATCACTGTTGCACTAACTATAAGCATTTTGGTGAATCTAGCATTTATAGGTTTTTCCAGGGACACAACGAAAAATTATTTATCATTATGATCTATGGGCTCAAAGTTCAGTAGCGTTAAATAAAACATCGTGTAATCTATTGAGAAAAATACTCAAACACTCTATTATGATTTTCTCTCTTTTGTTTGTTTAACAACTCCTCTTTCTTTACTTTATCTACAAAACTGTTAATTACTCAATGTTCGAAAAGTCGAGTGGAGTCACTCCAGATTTTTTATATTACTTACTATTTACTTAACTATAAAAACAAATCATGTCACTTATTGTAATAGCCATTTATCTTTAAATTATACAGCCACTGAAAACTTATGGATACGAAATAAACTATTAAATTATAAAATGATTTTGATATTCTAAGCAACTTCACTGAAATCAATCTGAAAGACAAATTTTTGTCGACTGATTACATATATATTACATAACAAAGATGTATATATAGTACTAACAAAGATATATATACAGACTGATTACATAACAAAGATATATATACAGTAAAGCACCGTTTATACGTCTAAGGGACTGACATAAAAGGACGTATAAATGAAAAGACGTATAATCGAAATTTTAATAATAACACTTTGATTACTACAAATTTAATGACACTTAAGCAAAATTCATATGAAAATACTATTTAATAAAGTTGCTTAAATTAGTAACTGTATATTATACTTTTTTAAAGATAATAATTAATTAAAAAATATATGTATATATTATAAAAAGTGAGAAAAATCATACTATTCATGCATGACTGGGTTCTAATTACTTATATCATATACTGAGTATTATATTACATTTCTTAAGGACTATATGAACGTATTTTGAATATTAATTATATATACTGCGTATCTTTAGTAATAAGCATACGATTTATGTCTATCCAGATAATTATTTAATAACATCAAAAATCTTTCATAGTTGTCTGATTGGCTGCTTGTCTATAAGTATTAAAAATTCTACTGTGAATTCCATTCATTCTTTCATTAGTATTCTTCTATCTTTACTGTGTTCCTCCATTTAAGATGCTTTCTAAGAAAAATCCCGTCTTATTTAGAATGGAAAATAATGACAGGTCGAGAAATTTTACGAATTTTAGTAAAGTGAAAAAGACGTATAACCGGTATTAGCGGTGTATACACGAAGGATTTTTGCATTAAAAAGAATATGGATGAATCGGGACTTCACTAAAAGGACGTATAAATGTAAAAGATGTATAAACGAGAGACGTATAAACGGTACTTTGCTATATATGTATATCTGCATCCCGGAGGTAAAGGACACCATGTCACAAAAATCATTTTTTAAGGAATGATGTTATAATGAAATTAATTAATGAAATGACATTTATTATGGATAAAGAAAATGGGTATGGTTTTATGTTCTATCCTATCTTTTTTATAATAACTGGGAATAATACTTAAAAACTCTGTATAAAGCAAAAGATGCACATCAAGAACATGGTATGGTGCTAACGCTATTTACAAAATAGACATGGTGTCTTACGTCCGGGGTTCAGATATATATATATATATACATATATATACATATATATAATATGGAAATCTTTACGAATATATTTCACAGGAAGAACTGAAAAACATCATATGAAAAATGGAAGATTTGATAAAAAAAGAATAAAAGAGATAATTAAAAAAAAAAAAGATAGATACAGTAATGAATACGTCATCAAGGGAGTTGATTCAATATTGTACGCAAAATTAGGTGAATATTTGTGAAGCATATCTGTAATCATATAGTCATAAAAATTACAAATTTAAATGCCAAATTCACCGACACAGAACGAAACCAATTAAATAAGAATGTAAGATATATTTAATCCAAAAATTTGTATGAGGGTAAATTTAAACTTAGAAGGCAAATTATTGACTTACAAGAAAATATATATATATATCTATTTACATACAAAAATAATAAATGAACTAAGATACATTAACACAATAATTTTAAATATTTCTTCAGTGAAAGTAGAAGTTAAAGTTATTTCAAGTTTTACCCACTATTTAATTGATATAGAGTTAAAAATAAAAATGAATATAACCATAAAAAATAAATAGTTTTATATTTACTTAATGAAATAATAAATCAAATTAAAAGAAAGATATTAATGCCTAATTTGTTTTTTATTTTTTCAAAATTAACTATGTAAAACATTCTTGCAAATATGTACGTAATCGATAGAGAAATAAATATCGTGAATTAGTGCTTTGAGATATAAAAGAAATGTATATATAAATATATTATGAAATCAATAACATCGCAGGGAGAAATAAAAAATATCACGGCAAAAAAAAAAAAAAAAAAAAAAAAAACGGATATTTAATTGAGAAAGAATTAATGATAAATGAAATCTAAAAAATGAAATCAAAGCATTTCATATTCAACATTCTTCAGGACATTAATTGAATAATTTTATGCAAATATATGGGAATTTCTGTATATCTGTAAGCAATAAGCCCAGAAATTATAGATATTAATACCCTATAGTATGTGTGAATACCCACACAAAACGAAACCAATTGGCCGAAAATGTAAGAAAAATGTTATTAGAACGTATATAATGAATGAACTATTAATAAAACTAGTTTTAAAAAATGTTTAGTGAAAGTTAAAGTATATGCAATTTGCATAATAAACTAACTATCTTACGGCGAGTATTTAATTTAAACTTAAAAATAAAAATAAATAATTTTATAACCATTCAGTGCAAAAATAAACCAAATATTATAAAATAAAAATATTAATATTAGTATTTTTATATAATCAGCACTTCATTTTTTAACTAAATAAATATAAACTATAAAAATAAAAATATCTTATGTCTATTAAATACTTTCTTAATTTGCAAAACGGGGGGAAATATTTTCAAAGTTGCATTAAAGGTAAAGCAATGCACAAAAATCAAAAACAAAAGTATTAAATTTTTGACCAGCTATTATCTGATAAGCTACCAAAAACAAAATTGTTTTTTAATCACCACTCTCACTTTTATTGAAATTAAAATGGGCGAAATACCAAAAGAAAATAAAAAGTAAATCACTACTTTAAAATTCAAGAATTTTTTTCATTCAACTTTCTATTTCCATTATTCTTTTAAAAAATGGCTCTGGCGAAAAGTTATCGATTAAGAACCTTCTTGCTAATGAGAATTTGCGAAGTAATTGAAACTCCGTGGATTAAGAGCTCTTCTGCACCTTTCGCAACGTCTTAATTAATTCTATCGATTTTAATCGTAATCCACGATAATTGAAAAGTAGATTTTGCTTTAGGGCCGAGTTGTATTTTCTTTTCAGCTCTTTCTCTGAAAATGGTTCAGATTCTGAAGAAAGATTTGACAACAGTTCTTTTATTTCTTTTTTAAATGACTCCGAAACAATTTGAATTAATTGAATTCTTTTGATTTAATTTTTAAACAGTTTAAAGTTTGCCGTTATTTAATTTTAACTTCTTTTTTTCTTTTGAGATAGGGGATATTTTTGAAAATAATTAAACTAGCTCTGACACTCATTATTGAAAATATGGTGTAATTCTACATAGATGCTAATTAATCATATCTTTGTTTTTGAATATTTTTCATGTACTGTTTATGGAATCATACATATACACTGAACGAAAGTTTATTAAATAATCATAATTATCGTTCTTGAAACGTGTAAGAAGCAAACGTAAATGTAAATAAATAAATAAATTAGTAAATGATAAACGCATTGTAGCAGGAAGACCATGAAATATACAAAACTCAAAGTCAGGCAATCGAAATCCACTTTAACCCATAGATATAGTAATTCATATAGATCTATCATCCCCATGTTAACGAGCAAATATTTTTGATGCCGAAAACGTTTTTTGGCATCAGCCATTAGAGAGTTAAAACCATAGAATAATAATTAGGAAGAAGGAGCACGGCAATACTCTTAATGCTTACAAACCCCTTCTAGTGAAATGCCAGCGAAAGCTACTTTTGCTACTCAAAACCTTAAAGAAGGGCCATAGAATAATAATAATATCGCTGTTTGTTGTGGCAACACAACAGCTTATTAGAAACACTTATGCTCCTTCTTCCTTTATTATTATTCTATGGTTAAAACTCGAAAATAGTAATAGAATATAATGTTAGTAATTCATATAGATCTATCATCCCCATGTTAACGAGCAAATATTTTTGATGCCGAAAAAGTTTTTTGGCATCAGCCATTAGAGAGTTAAAACTCGAAAATAGTAATAGAATATAATGTTAATGAATTTTGAAAATGTCGAAATCCGCGTTTGTAATGATCGATAGATGGCGCTTTTTCAGTTTCTGTTGTTTGTAAATATAATGGCCACGTGTATTAATTTTTGTTCTATATGTGTTAATACTTAATATTCGTGCTATAATTTCTCCGCCATTACATCATGGAAAATTGATTGCTTTTGGAAAAAATATTTCAGTTTATTCAACGTTCGATCGGAAGTAGATTTTTAACTGAAGCTGAACAAATATTAGTTTCAAATCATGTAATTAATTTTTTACTTCCATTAGCCGAAGCAACTGAAATTTTAAATTTGTCATTTGGAAATAAATGGAAGCTTAATTCTGGATTTTTTTTATTCTTGGAGTTACACTGTGGCACACAACAGTAAGTGTTATCTTTTCTGCCGGATTTATTCATTTTTATTCAATAAATATGTGTGAAACTAAATATCGGCCAGCAATGGCGTCTAGATGAATTCGATAGCTATGCATGTTAATTGTAATTTCACCTTAGCCCACCAGAGGGAGAGCATTTCATTACAATCGCGTATATTGCGCGGCTTTTAAGTGTTCTAATAAATATATGAAAAGAAATGGGATAAGTTTCCATAAATAAGTTATATTCAAGTAATTTATGAAAAATATAAATTTTATAACCAGTTGGTTATTATTATGATATAATTACTGTCTTCATATTTAATGGAATATTTTTTTTTTTTTTTTTTAATTTTAATATTTTTTTTTAAGATTTTATATTAGTAAGTAATATGGAATTTTCAAAATTATTTTAAATGTAATTAGCAGCCGCAGAAGTTTTAATATATAACGAGTATGTTGTGGCCACCACAGGACTTTCTTCCATATATAATCCTATACAAATTTACGCCCTACAAATAATTTAGTAAATTATAATTTAATAAAATTATTTTCCATGATGAATGCAGACGATATTATCTCAAAGAAGTATAACAAGAAATGCCAAAATAAAGTTAGTTTTGTGCAGATATGAGTATACTAGAGTATAGTAAAAAAAAGAAGAAAGAAAAGAAAGAAAAATGGGTATCTGGAATTGTTCCTTCTCTTTTAGTACATAAATTATTCATAAATTTTATTTGCTAAATTATCTGTGGGTATTCCCGTGTATATTCACTCGGAAAAAAAGAATTCATAAGAGAGTAAAATGGCCGTCTTTTTCCAAATAAAAAGGCATCACTTATTCCTCGTCAATGATCAATCTATGTCTTATTACTATATCTATGCTTTAACCAGTTGATCACGCTCTGTTTGCAGTAAATGATCATAGAAAGGCAAATAAAAACCAAACAGAGTGGACGCTGCTAAAGTATGCTTCTCGTGTTGAACATTGAAACTGTTTCTTAGTTTCTACTTAACAGAAACTTGGTTGCCGTTGAAGTCATTTTTCCCGCCACTACTTTCAAGTAGCAATCTTGTTCTATATATTCTTATTCCAGCGATTAAAATAGAAGTAACTGTACAAAAAATAGGAGTTTTGAAATTGACTGGGGGTGACAACCTTGCAAAAGCGAATCAAATTTATATTTAATAATCTGGTATGTTACTCACACGACTTTCTCTTACCCTGAAATTTAATACTATAAATACAGGTTGGAGATTAAGAGGTAAGACAGCGAGTACGGTTATGTAAACCTATGTTAAACAATTCAAATTAGGCTTCGGAAGAGTTTTATAAGATAATTAGTTCTGTGTGAGGGGGACTACCGCCCCCCTCAAACCCCGTTTCATTAATGCACCTACATTTATATAGAATTTAATTCTGTTATTAAAATTAAAAGTTTACTTAAAATTATACAAACAATTTTCGCACGCAACCAGAGCCTGATTATGACCTGCTAGGGCCCAAGGCCCAGGGTTATTTTGGTGCCCCCCCCCCCTCCCCGAACAAGCTAAAGTTTTTATTATTATTATTATTTTATTTTATTTGTGCACTAAGTTTGATTGCTGGCAACAAAGTTAAGGCATCACCATCATAAGAAATAAGTTTTCACTTCTTTTGCAAAGAGACTTCAAATCATTATTGTTATTATTATTATTGTAGGTGGGGATATCTTTCTTTTATGACTGTTGGAAATCGCTTCCATAAAAAAGTAATTTTTTACATTATTTAATACTTTATAATGCTGTTTTCTTTTTTAATCCTAATCTATCTCATTCATAACCATACAAAGTCTGCGGGTATATAAATATTAACACATGACCAAATACTATTGAAAATGCAAAGATATTTTCCATTAGTATGGTACAAAGTTCTTTAATTTATATTACATAACTGTAAGTCTGTCAGTGAAACTTTCTCTGGATTTTTAGATCCGTTGTAAAAAATTATGTCCAATCAACCGATCTCCACGAAAACTGGTACATTTCATAATCTAGCTAATGCTGTATTTTTTAATTTAATCGGATAATTGGTCAAAAGGTATTTAAAAATTCCCTGTTTTCAACTAAAGATTATTATCGTTAGCTAACTTTCAATCTTTTTTTTTTAAGGAAATCTTTGCCAAAAATAGCACTTTAAATTTAATAACTGTTTTGATGCCCCTAGATAAAGGTGCCCTAGGCCGAGGCCTAGTCGGCCTGTGCGATAATCAGGCCCTGCACGCAACATTCATTGAAACTTATCAATATTGATCAAACTTTTCCAGCAACAAACTTGTATTAACTTCAAAATTCAACATTTGGATCTCCTAAAATTATTCGTTTTTAAGTTATTCTAAGAGTAGTGTAACGCTAAATATTAAAAAAAAAAGTTGAATTTGTTCTCAATATTACATTTAATTTAATTTAATTTAATTTTTTTTTTACTTATTTATTTTTATTTTTATTTATTTTATTTATTTATTTATTTTATTTATTTATTTATTTTTTTATGAAAAAAAAAATCGATAACTTTATTTTAAATTATCGCAGATCGATGGTTCAACCATTCGTTTTAAAGGTATTGGCGAGCTCTTTTGAAAGATACCCATCATGAAAATTTACTCCCCCTCAAGGGGGCCATCCACCCCCAGGGGGGTAGGCGAGGCCCCTACATACACAAAAAAAAAATTTCCCAGTTGACTATATTACATATATATATATATATATTCGTTTCATTTGGTTTAGTGCAGTCTATAGATGTTAAACTCTACTTACCTGCAATTTCCCCCATAGACGTAATGTATTTGAATACTTTTGAGCGTCCCTGTACACGAACCATTTGCTTCATCCCAACGTAAAGCTTAGTGTAATATCCCTATATGATACATATTTAGAATACGGAGTTTGGAATTTCTGCTGCTATTTGTTCTTGAGATATACTGATAACAGACACACAGACAGACATACACACACACACACACACAGACCATTCGCTAAAAACATGATTTTCGTTTTCAGGGCACCTCAGAACATGTAAATATAACAAAAAATCACTTTCGAAAGTTTGATCCTAAAACAATACTTTCTCTACCGTAAGGGTAAGAGAAAGTAAAAAACCGATAGTGAGAATAACCTGATTTTGGAATTACTTCAGTTTGATATAGTTCTACCAGTAGGTTCGTGTAGTAAGAATCGATTCAGCTAACTCTTGAGATGTTGCAATATTTAAGAAATCAAGGAAAATGTAAGGAAAGTGGCAAGTTTGTAGAAGAGAACCAAATTTGTGTCAAATAGCCGAATACCCAATACTGAGAGCAACGTAGCTTTTCAAATACTTCAATATGATTTCTGACAACTGGTTCGTATAGTCAAAATAATTTGAACAAGACTTTAAGACGTTACGTTAATTATTTCAGGAAAATTTTAAGGAATAAAGAATATCGGGCGGCAGCAACTCTGCATATGCGAAGCAAATTTATATCAAATAACCCAATACTGAAAATAACGTGTCTTTTGAAATATTTTAGTGTCATATTGTTATTAAGACAGGTTCCTATAGTCACAATCAGTTCAACCATTCCCTGTGATGTTACATAGAAAATCTTAAAAGATAATGGAACATACAAAAGCGACAACAATTCTGATGAAGTGAAGAAATATTATATAAAATTGCCGAATACTGAGAATAGTGTGGCTTTTGAAATACTTCAGCCTGATATTGTTATGATGTAAGGTTCATATATGCAGATTCGATTCACCCACACACACACAGTCCTTGAGATATTACATTCTTTAATAACTGATAGAATGGAGAAGAAGGCTGATTTTTACCAACTATGTGAAAAATACCAGAGCCGGGAAACGAACCCCGGGCCTTCCGCTATATCACAGCATAATATCCGCTATATCACAGCATCCTATATCACAGCATAATTAAACAGAAATTCACAGGAACAGATTTCCAAATACAGACCGCCTCCAACAGTTCCACTTAAAAGTTATCGTTGACAGTTCCTCACAAAAAATAAGAACTATTTCAACTGTTGCAAGTTTTTGTTTCTACAGATCAACATGCAGATCTACAGATCTTAGGTAATCATTCCAAAATTCTAAATAGTGCCGAGCCTCGTTAACATGAATTTCAACTGGGATAGAAAAAAATTGTTCATGTTATCAGTAGTTCATGCTATCAGTAAATCATAAACTAATCTTCCTTTTGACGGTGATTGTGGAAACAGTTTACGTTAACGAGGTTCGACTGTATTTGCACCTAACTCGTTAATAAACTGTAGACACTGTTGTCGAATTTAGGAGCATTAAAGGATTTGGTTTAAAACAGTGATTCTCTGCTAGTGTGCTATAAGAGGATTTCAGTTGCACTTTTAAATTTTATTAAGCCGTCAAATTTTTACGGATATCAACTAGTTATCGTTTAAACCTTTTTTAAAAATTTCGACGCTATTTTATAGGTTGTAACAAATTTATTATGTCCCTACTAGAAACAAAATAATGAGTCATTTTATGCTAATTAGCTTATATTTGACACATCAATCACGTTGAACTGATAACGTTGTTTTTATGGAGGGCCAAACGTAACTAACCAACAAATGAAATGCTAATGAAGAGGTCGAATAAAAAGCCACTGGGCTAACCACAACTGCTCCAGTTGACCCAGTACTAATTATAAAAGAAATAAAATAAATAGTGTTTTTGTTAATTGTTTCAGAAATTGTTTGTTCCTTGTAATTTAATATTTCTGTTGGTTTATTGTTTAGAATAATAATTCTTACTATTATTTTTATTCTATAGTATCAGGAGTATACTGTTTTAAAGCCTTTGGAAGATTAAAATTTTACATCGACTATAAATGACTCTCATCACAGTGATGTCTTAGAAATGATTAGCCAACCATTACAACTGAAATTTAGTGCTGAGTATTGAATAAAAAATTCCCTCAATCTGGCAGCTCTGATCCCAATGAGATTTTTTCTTTTCTTTTTCTTTCTTTTTTTTTTTTTTTTTTTTTTTTCAATAGTTAACAAGAAAAATCTATTTTCTAGTAAATAATTAATCGATATCGAAATTTCAACATCGGAGAAATCGGCTTCTTTATCCTTTAGAACTTTCCCGTCTAAAGATGCTTTCATTTTTCAAACCAGAGATCTTAAAGTATTGAAAATTCTGACACGAATAGAATTTAGTGTCAAGACATCTTACGTGTTACAAAAACAAAACGATGCACGACTTTCTAAAATCGAACGCATTCCTTAATTCCATCACCTCCTCACACAAAAATGTTCATCGTTTAATGCGAAGTTAATTTAATCAAAACATCATCGATAAAAAGGTCCTCAGCCAGCATTCCTCCAGCATATACCAAATTTCAAATCGAATTCTCCAGAGGCCATCTTGTTTCATTCATCACACTTTAGGATTCAATTAAAACAGTTTAGCCTCGCAACTTCTAATCATCAATCAAGATGCAGAAGATAGATGAGGAGGGGGGGGGGGGCTAATTTCTGATCTTTTTAAAGAAGCTACTCTGTAAAAGGGGACCTTAATGGGGGTCCGAGACCAGAGTTGTTTCAGTGTTTTCCCGCGGGATAGAACTCCAGCTATATGAATAGTTTTCCAAGGAGCCAGTTTCCATGGGGAGCTGTGATTAATCTACCCTATGCCTTACACTGCTGTCATTTGTAATGCATCTAAAGCGCACTTTAAACAGGTTATTTAAATAAGGCTGTGAGTGAAAATGACAAATTAGCCATTTTGTAGAAAAGGGAGTTTTGTACGCGTCAGTTTTGTGTGAGGCAAATTTCTAATTTGTGCTTTTGTTTGTCGAGGAAGGAACCAATTGCAGTCTGTGTTTGTCAATAGAAACTCATTAGAAGAATTATACAAATAATTAGAAATTTAAATACAGAGATAAAGAAAGGTAAATGCAGCGATTAGATAATATCTAAAATTACATTAAGCAAGCCATTAGCAAATTTTATATAATAGAGGTATTTAGTTTAGACAGTTATAATTTGTTTTTTTTGTTTAATTGTATAAATGAAATACATAATACCGCAGTAAATATATAGAATAAGCAGAAATTATCAATTTTTTAGAAACAAGTTCATTGTTTTTTAAATTCTTACTTTTTTATTATAACTAGCACCCTAAGTATTGAAGTGTAGCTCAAATTTTATTATAAATAATAAGAATAATATTAAAAAAGTAAAATAATTATGAATTATTGCATCAGTTAATCCCTAGGAAGAATTTCGCAGTTTCTTCGCAATGATTCTTAGTTTTTTTTTTTTTTTCAATTTGTCAAAATAAGTCATTTACTTATTTTGAAAAAGTTAAATAAAAAAAGAAAAATTCTTCACAAGCATTTTTCAGACCAGAAATTTAAATGAATAATTAGAAGGAAATATACACTATTATAAAATTTACTTCGTACTGTACTTTATAATTGCTAATGCTAAATAAAATTTATAGTTCATATTAGTAGTTAACATATTAAGAAAATGAGACAGCAATTATTCGATGACCTAATAAATGTGCTCTTTTTCTATTCCATTTTTCCAAATAAATCTGTGCTACAAAGTCTTTATATCAATATAACAGTTGTAAAAATAGCCATAAAAAAAAGCATAATAAATTTTACCATAAAACTTACAAAAGGAAAAAATAAATAAAAATAAATAAAAATAAAACTTTTTTTTTTTTTTAATAGATAAATAGTTTGTTCAAAGCGTTACGTAAATATTTAATGTTACCACTTAAATAAATACTGGGAACACGTTTCCCAACTAATCAAAATTATACCTGCAGTAACCCTTGCATGCAGTTAGTTCCAACCAACATATAACAACACTATACATTTATCGCATTATCATCACAATAGCATTCTTTGTTTCATTTGCATTAATTTTTACTTCTGGAGAAGTTACATGCACACAAATGAAATTCATGAAAGACATCTATCCTTCAATCAACAATCAAACGATCATTATAAAAAGAAAAATCATTTCTCCAGGATGATCATTATATTCCTACAATATTCTCTCTCTCACTTATATGCTCATTAAATTATCCCACGGCAATGCACATCCAAATATCCCGTTTACAAATTGAAAGGAAATTCGCTACTGAAGATTCAGACTTCATCAATAGATAAATCAACATTTGCTTAATTTATACCATTAAGCGACGAGCCCCTCCCCCTTGACTTCGCGGTTGACCGGACATGTTGATGGACAAGCCTCGTCAAGGAGATTACAAAAAATAGACTGGCAACCGTACCGGTGAACCAGAAAATCACGGCTGCTCCATATCCCATTAAATATGATGAAATCTTAACAACGTTCAGATCGAGTCCGATAGATATCGCTAAATGATGGCATGATAGATTGTTTCATCTCCTCTGTCCATATTAATTTGCTTTGTTGTTTGTTTGTTTGTTTGTTTATACGCTGATACGTCTCTGGTTACCTCTCGTGCGAGATCTCGTAGATGAAGCCACAAAGTAAAAGTATCTTCATTCGATTAGACAAGGAGAAAGTTTAAAATTCTACATCATGCTGTGCTACAGGACGTCGTGTTGTTCTCTCCTCACACCTGTCATCACTTTTATATTTATATATTGTTTTCTATAGAATGTTCGTAATCATTTTTTTTTTTTTTTAATTGAGTGAAAATTCAATTAACATATTAACCAAATTGATTTTTCACCAAAATTGGAAGTATCATATAGCAATATGTCATTTAATTTCAGAAAATCTCAAGAAAAAGGTAGAGAGGGAAATTAATACAATAAAGTGGTTGATTCCTCAATTAAATCAAAAATTAATTACCTGAAATGAAGATAAAATAGATAAGATAGATTGTGGAAATTAGCTGGTAAACTTTATTTTATAACAAGGATTCGGGTAATTTGACCCTTTATTTGGTTATTTATATAATCCAAAAAAAATAACAATAATAATAATTTCTTTCAGTTTATTTGTTCTGTATAAATGAAACTCAACTGAATTTCATGTTACAGCAAATTCTTCGCTTCTTAGGACCACAGATCTTTGAAGAAAATGTCTGTCATCTTTCAAATGCAGCAGCTCTGTTTTACTCTTTTGGCTTTTAGAAATAGTTAATTAAACACGCCGAAACTTTCTCAGGGATGGTCGAAATAGATTATATATTTAAAAATATATATTCATATTTTCTCTATTAACAGTGTTAAGATTTTCACAAACTTGTGATGTCATGTCTAAATAGACATGCACAAAACTTGTAAAATTATACCTTAAAAAATTAATTCTTGAATACCGTTTATCAAGAAGAATAAAAATTTTGGAAGCAAACGCCAGAAAAGAAAAAGAAAAAAAAAAATGGATTTGTTGATTTGAGTTGAAATAAAAAATCCCGAAGCGAAGTACAAGATAAGCGGCACAGCGTAATGCTAAAAAAGTGTCCCCCTACAGCAGCGCCAAATTCTTGAAAGGATTGGTCGACAAAATAAAAACCACGGCAAAGTATTACGAGTAGACAAAATAATGTACTTAGCTAAACACAGCATTTACATTGTGAGATAGGTTAGAAAAACCTTACAGCACAAAATTTCGTAATCAGGTTAACTAGTAATTTAAAAGTTTATTCCAAATTATTCAGACAAGTTTCACCCGCACCACTTCTTGAAACTTGTCAATCTTGATCAGACTTTTCAAGTAGCAACATCCTATGAATTGCAAAATGCAACACTTGAATTGGCTGCAATTATTATCATTATTATTAAGTTACGCTATTAACAGACATACACGAACATCAGCCGTTAAAAATTTGTCTATACAGGAAACCTCCAAACGCGTACACATACCAATAACAATCATTGAAAGTTTAACTTTATAAATACTTCATTTACCATATATGAGAAATTAATTTTCATTCCTCAGCAGTTTTCTTGGACATGGTATAATACACTGAGAAAAAAATTCTGTAACTGACATCTAGAATCTAAATCGTGGCTCTAGAAAAAATAGTTCCATGTCATCCTTATAAATTCTAGTCCCCTTGGAAAGCGAGTTCTAGAAGTCCCTATTAGAATTCTAGAGTGTTTGCCTATATTCTCGAGGGCAAAGTTATTTAACAATCTCTGCAAATAAATGAGACAACAAGAAGCGGGTTTCAGCCACTATAATCTTCGTTTGTTACCCAATTCTAAAAAATCAAGCGAAAATTTCTCGCAGTACAAATGATTCAGAATATTTAGAGTATTCAGAATATTGTTTCACCCTCTAGAAATGTGTACACTAGATATTCTCGATCATTTCGTCTATTCAGTTTATTGGCGTGCCTTACGCGCATAGCTCGAAAATCTATATTTCTAGTTAAGGGATTTAGAAAATGGCCACTTATTCATTCTAGTGCATGGCGGTATATTTTTTTTTCTCAGTGTATTCAGGGAACTTCAAAAAACATAAATTTACCAAAAACAAGCATTGAGATTTTAACTCAAAAAAACACTTCATTTACCGTATAGGTATGAGAAATTAATTTCCATTCCTCAGTAGCTTTCTTGGACATGGTATAATATAGTAAAGTACTTCCAACTAATTACATTCAATAAAAAAGAATGTTTTCGCTTAACAATAATTAATCCTTGTATATCTTCTAATAAATTACGTACACGTCACAATATGCACTTAACTATAGTCGTATATTAATAACACACAGACAGCACAACCTTAAACGAACCTCCAGCTATTTCCAAGTATCGTCCCATTACATTCTAGTTCTTTTGGGTAGCCCTGTAAACGAACGGTGAATGATTTTTATACCATATTCTACACGAAATATGCTTTAAAAAGAAGATGTTCATTTCATTTTGTTTAGTGAAACTTATAAATGTCAAACTGTACTTACCAGAAATTTCACTCATAACATAATATATTTGAATCCTCTTTGGGGATGTCCCTGTACGCGAAACATTAGGTTGATCTCAAGAAAAAGAGTTTAATGTAGCATCCCTGTATAATACAGGTGTAGAACACCGAGTTTGGACTTTCTCCTACTATTTTTTCTAGAGATATGCTGATAACAGACATACACACAGTCTAATCTCTAAAAAAAATCTGCTTTTCAGGTTCAGGGGATCTCAAAACATGTAAATCTAACAAAACTCAATTTCGAGAATTTTACCCCCAAAACAATACTTTTCTACAATATATGGGTAAGAGAAAGTAAAATAATAATAATTGATCCGCTTTAAAACCATTTTTTAAAAAAAAAGTCTGACATCTGGATTGAAACATATCGAAATTTGTTAAAAAATATTTTCACCATTTAGATGTTTTACTGTTACTTGTTTTTCTAGAGAGAATGTTATATATTTAAAATAGTATTACTTTGAGAATTATGATGCGAGAGCAATATTTTGTTAAAGTTCTTGGGAAAAAATAAATAAATAAATTTTCACTGTGAAACATAATAGTAATAAAAGTGAAAATTTTACAAATTTTTTACGGGAAATTCCTTTTTTTTTCGTTCGTAAATTTAAGCTACAGACGTTTTTCTATGGTATTTTCCTTTTAAATTCTCGGAAAAACCCATTTTTATCAAAAGAATAGCTGTAATATCACGGCCGATTCTCGGCATTTTTGCTGACGGATAATTCCCGTAATTTAACTGGAATATTTTTTACAGCGATTTTGGCCACAACTAAACCTTTTCTTATGTTTTCTTACGAAAATTTACTCACTACATAATATTAATTAAAAATATTATATATATATATATATATATTTAATGATAAGTGCAAGTAATTCTCATCTTATGAAATATCGAAATAAAGTCAATATTCTGCCTTATAGGTAACATCTTAAAATATGCATTTTTGCTTTTTTATTTTTTTTTTTCCTTTCTTCTTTTTTCAATCGATAACTCTGTTTAAAATTATCACAGTTAGAGTGATCACATGATTGTTTTAAATGTTTTGATAAGTTACTTTAAAAACTAATCATATTGAACATATACACCCCCATGGGAAAACATTCCCTCGAGAAGTAGGGGGGGGGGGGCGGATCTCTTAAATATATAAAAAAATTATACTGGTTGACTGTTACTATTATAAGTAATTTTTGTTTAATTTCCATAATGGTTGGTTTAAAATAATCTTCATTGTGAACATTTAGGGAAATTGTATCCTTTACTGCCATATTAAAATTATTATAAAACAAATGACAGCGCCGCCTATTGAACGATATACACCAAAATTCAATCGGCGTCAGTTTATGTAAAGATGCAACTAAATATAACACTTTGTGAAATTCTGTGCATTAATTCTTGAGCTGGTATTTTTGACACACAGACACACACAAACAAGCAGACCAATGAATAGCTTATGATCCAATAGTGCTTAGAAAATCTCAAAACATGTAAGTCCATCGAAAACCGGAAGTTGAATAATTTTACGCATCCAATACTTTCCTCTGTTGAATATAAAATGAAGTAAAAAAAAAAAAAAAAAAAAATTAGAAAGATTACATTGGCTTTTAAATCATGATTATGTTATCGTTATTCACCATATGTGAGCCATTATTTACATAAGTTGACATTCTAAATAGACAAGACCGATTTTCAACAAGTAAAATCACGTCATCACTGTCTTAACCAAATTACTAACGATTGCGTATGTTTTAATAATTTTAAAATCTACTTTTGTGGGTCTGTTGATTACACTAATGTTCATCCAACCATTAATTATTTTCAAGGCTAGTAGACGTATATCATATTCGATGACAAATTAATTGCACTTTATTTTTTGAACAGTTGTGTGAACCACTAGTCAAGATTATTCGTTTGATACGATGATTTTAAAACTATTAAAAATCAAAACATGTTTGTCAGTGGTGTGTCAGTGGTTTGAGAAATTCTACCCTATAATTTTCTTTCCCTTTTGACTCATCTTTATTTTTGTTTACCTCTTCGCTTCTCTCTCTCTCTCCTAGTGTTTAACTTAATTCCGTAGGAAAAGTTGTTGTTTTTGCACGATTGTTTTTGTTTATTTATTTATTTATTTATTTATTTATTATTGGCCATATATTACTTATTCATCTCAAGGGAAAATATTTAAATATTAATAAATCTTTTTTTTTTTTTTTTTTTACTTAAATGTATTAAAATTACAAGAATTGCTACTAATTCTTCTGTTTTTTTTCTACCATTGTTTCTTATAGGGAATGTTTGTTTTATTTAAAGATTTTCAAGAATTTATAAAGAAATTTAAAGAAATTCTGAAATTAAATAAGATGAATATAACTGTTTTTCAATAGTGGTGTCAAATAATCGGAGGAATTGGGAACCATGTATATGTAGGGGAACGGTGGAAAATACGGAATTGTCGGATAAAATGGAATACCGTTATATGTCACCTGTACGGATCTCCAATCTATCGAAAAAAAGGTCAAACGTCTTCACAGGTCCTCAAATATGAATGGTAATTCACTTTGTGCCAGTGAGAACAGTTGTTTTTGTGTCACACAACTTCTTTAGTTTATCAAGATTCAGACTTTTGTGGGGGGGGGGGGAGTATTACGAATTTGAATTTTATAATATATTTATGAAGCAGCAAAATGAGTGAAAAATCTAGTGTAGTTTCTGGTAGAGGAGTTGAGTTAGTAGTATGATTCCCATGAACTTATTTCTACCAACAGGTAGTTGAGGTTCATTTATTCCTAAGATAGAGATTCTGTTAACACATTCGCGACCTCTGACGTGAATTCGCGTCATTTGAAAATCTGTAACTCTGCCAGTGGGCGTTTCTTTAGCTTACATACATTACATTATTTCTTCGTTGCATCTTTCCCAATATTCACATTTGTGCAATCAATGCATTATGGATACAAATACTTTGATTAGAAAGAGTATATTATGTATAGAAAGAGTATACAATGTATATTAATTTATATTTTCTATATGAATACAGAAACATTGATTTAAAGTAATGTAATATAAAAGAATAACGCCCACAGGTGGAGCTTACTGTCAAAAAGACAAAAACATGCGGTCACGAAAGTGTTAATATTTATTACGAAATATTCCGTATTATTTGCAGTTTTTGTAAAACTTGAATGTGGATAATTTTTCCAATATTGCATATTTTCAATAATAGTTTTAAAATAAAATGTTTATATTGCAATTATTCTTAATTTTCTGTAAAAATATTACTTTTACTCATTATCCTTTAAGAAAATGGGTATTCTATACTTCTCTTCATAACTATTCCATTTTAATCGCTGGGTCATATTATCTGACAATATATATATATTTTTTTTCCTTAACTAAAATTTTTGCATGCAAGCTCTATATTTTGTAACATAAAACCTTCAAAACACACTAGCGACACGTAAAAGTTTGCAATAGTTGAATTCACAATGGTTCAAGATACTTCAGCTTATTATGGTGCGTTCAATAAAAATGATATTCTATATTCATCTACTTTCCCTATATCATACGCATCTAGAGTTTAAAAAATATTGCAATCGTAATTTCAAGAAGAAAAAAAAAAAAAAAAAAAGAATGAGAACAAGAAGAATACTACCGTAATTTCTGGTAGACACTCCGCAGGTTATATAATCCAGTTTTGCACCAGAAATTTCAATTGATAAATAAATTTATATTTGTACGAGCTCTTCCTTCGAAAAAGTATTGATTTCTCTATTAAAGAAAATTTCTGGTGGAGAAATGACACCATCTTACCTGTGGGTTATCTACCAGAAATTACGGTAATTATTCGTGTCCCTTCATGTCGTCTATAAAGTATACATATATACATAACCTTGTGTACTTAGATATAGTCCTACATTAATTACACATCACAACCTGAAATGCACTTCCAAAGTTTTCCAAGTAAAGTCCAACAATATTCCAGTTCATTTGGGTGAATGGTGAATAATTTACACACAATATTCTACATTCTACACGAAACATGCTTTTATGCAGAGCTTACGATAGTGGTAAACTTCTCTTTAACTCCTTAATAACTTCTCTTTTCATTTTAATAAAAATCACAGTAGATGACACACAGTGATGCTAGCGCATGCGCACTGGCATGAATCCGTCTGTAATAAAAAATAAACAATAGTGGTGAGATTATTTACTGTATTTTCTAAACCTTCCGCTGAAAACTTGTTTTTTAACCAATATGAGTATACACCACCAGAAATATACATCCGTATTTATCGCGCATATATATCTATATAATGTATTGTAAATTGTAATTCTTTTCTGTAGTGCTGTAAACTATTTATTCATTCTATGTACGTCATTTTCTAGAAAAATCATGCTCTTAATCATCTTTAATGTATGTTAATTTCGTCGTGTTCGATGTCATATATCGATGTTAGTATGTATTTTTAAACAAATACCGTCCATAGATTGCAGAGTTGCCAACACTTTAATTTATTCCAGAGCATTTTCAGCCCCGCCATTTTTCTATACCACTTTTTTCCAAGAGTAATTTTTCCTTTTTTTATCGTATTTATATATAAGAGAAATTTATTCTAAAAATAGAGTGGTGTGAAATAAAGGCGGGGCTAAAAATGATCCGGAGTAAATTAAAATGTTGGCAACTGTGAGATTGTAATACGCCGAAATTATTTTGTGTGTTTCGATATATAAATCATAAACACTATATCATACCTGCCAACCATCTCATTATGAAGCATAACATTTTCAGTACCCGCCTCTTTTTTTTTTTTTTTTTTTTTTTTTTTTTTTAACACCAGTTATTTTTTAGAATAATTTTATTCTTATTTGATCGTAACAATACTTGGAGAAAATTACTCTAAAAATAAAGTAGTGTCGAAAAGGCGGCGTCTTTATAAGGGATGTTAATCATTTTACACTTATCAATAAGAGGGTTGGCTGAATTCCATTACGGATAAACTAGCATTGTTAGCAGGTCTACATACACCGAAAACTATACAGCTAATTTTGTGTAACTTATGAATGAATATTTGTGCCGAATTTCAAGTCAATCGAAAGAATTTTTGTGGCTGCCATACATACATATTCCAAAATCTTTTTGACTGCCAACTGGGATTCACTAAAATACAGTGCTGCCATGCCTGGCGGATTTTTTATTCAATAATCCCCAATAATTTTAAAAAGTGATACTCGATTTGTAAAATAGACGATTAATCTTCGAAGTAATTAGGCAAACGTTATAATTAAAAATTATTGGTGATTATTTGGTGATTATTGAATAAAAAATCCGCCAGATCTGGCAACACTGCTAATATAACTAAATTTTGGGAAATATACATTGTATTCAGGGGACTTGTATTTCACCCTTTTTTCAGGACACTTTCAGAAACGAGAAATTTCCAGCTTTTTTCCCACCACTAATTTTTATACAAAAATTTCTATCCGATTTGTTCATGACACGTAGTTATAAAAATATTATAAGATTTCTGTAGGAAAATACTTGTAGCAAAAAAAGGTAGAAGATTTCTCATTCCTGAAATTGTCCTGAAAAAAAAAAAAAAAAAAAAAAGGCGGGTTGTACGACCTTTGTTGTACTATTTTGTTGTATAACATCTGACAGACCCTACCTGTACATTTATGAAATTGTTTTTCCTCACCCATGCACGTACGAGTTAAAAATTATAAGCTATAGCTGTTAACTGCCAAAATAAAATTAATTTTTACCCCCAATATTTTTTTTTCAACTATTAAAGGGTTCCCAAGAACGCCGTCATTGATTACAATAATCTATTTCAATTGTAGTACTTGAAAACTAGCAACGTTAACTTTTCTTTCTTTTTTTTTTTTTTTTTTTTGCTTCGCAGTCATTATAGATAAAAAAAAGTTTTATTGAATTTATAATTATAGATTACTTTCATAAATCTGTTCTGTCGTGTTAAAATAACTTAAACCGTTCATGATGCGAAAAAATAAATAAAATAAATAAAATTTTGATGTTTCGATAAAATCGTAAATTTGACTACCTGTCCTTTCATCAACTTCCTCATCATATTTGAAGAATAATTTTGCTGTTGTTTGGAACAACAAGCTAGTAAAAGAATTAAAAGCAATTGTTGTGAGGGCAAATACTTAATGACGGACGGTGCATTAAATTAATGGCGAAAAACAGATAGTCACGACATATGTTAGCATGTAATACCATTAACAACATTATTACAGGAAGCTTAAGTATAATAATCGTCGATAAAATGGCCATAAAAGTTCTGCTTTCAGATTAGCAATCTGGTGAACAATTAATCGTTTTTGTAATTCAAGAGTACTACGAGAAATATGGCGTAACTCGTATATATGAATTATTACGCTTCCGTTGTGAAATAAATTACAAATAGTTCGTTCGATCCATAATTACAAGTGTAATTATACAATCGACCTGTGAGTTTAGTTTCTGGGAAAGATATCCTTCTCGACAGAATGGCATAAAAAGATATTATGAAGAGCAAATAATAAACACCATAAATTTCAAAAATACGCAACATTTGTTCCTGATCGGAGTAATAAAATATCCTCTTCACCAGGGCAGGGATGGAACACGGGCGCAGAATTCATACCACTATCAATGTAAGAAAATTTTCTACTTCTTAAATCGATGATATTATAGCTAGAGAAATTTCTTAAACGGATTCCGGTATGAATTCTGTGCCCGTGTTCCATCCCTGCCAGGGAAAAAAAAATATGGGCACGAGTGCAGGATAAAATCAGTAACTCCATGTTCTTGAAATTTATAGTGTTTGCCCAGAAAGGTTAGAGTTCCATAAGAGTGCTTTTCGATCAAGAGAAATTTCAAATTCCTATTTTATCATATGAATGGTTAGACAACTATGAATAAAAAATTATGTTAATTAACTGGAATCAGTATAGCTTCTGTAAGATATGACACAACACTTTTATCGCAGAAACCTCTCACATGAGGTGTTGTCATGTCGATTATCACATATTCCAAAGAAATATATTATCATAAAATAAATTGATAAATAAATAAGGTAACGAAAACATTTCTATGACCTCTAAATTGCAACTTAAATTCACATGCAGTATGTCCTTTAAATCTTTACATCCTCCCTCTTCTCACATATGTTTCTTTTGCTAATTGCAACTCTATCGAAACCTTTGATCATGTATTATTCTTGCTTTAACGTAATGCAGATCTACAATAGCATGTTATGGTTTTTTCTAATTCGGTTTCTTTTCATCTTGCAAATAAATGCAGTTTGTCGTCATGTGTACATTCTTGTCTCACAATATGGTTCATCAATTTTGATTAAAAACTTTCGCCTTTCCTTGGCGAGGGTTGGCTATTGTTGAGGACCGTTAGAATTATAATTACCTGGTAAACTTTTCAAAAATTGTAAGTGTTTATACGTAAAACAATTACAACCATTTTTTCACTACTATTTTGAACTTGGCTTCGATTAGAACTTTGGTAAAATTAATGAAGAAATCGAAGCGTCACTTCATCATCATGACTTGACCTGAGAAGTCGACGTTTTGGGCTCCCACTCCATTGTTATTATAATCTCTTCATTTGTAAATTATGCAATAATAATAACTTTATAAAAATGGTCACCTATACGAGAATAATATATCAAAGAAAATTTTTAACAAAATTTTTCGTAATTATCAGCAAAAATGCCTGGATTAAGGATCACTGTGTCATTGACGGCACACTTCGCAAGATTTCTGAAACTGTTTTTTAAAATTAAACTTCAATAACTGCCGGTCATCCAAAATTTTCGCCACTGTGGGCAGTTAAGTGTAAATTCCGCCTGTGGGTTTTATTGCTGCAAGTTACTTTAATTTAGATCAAGGATTTATGCATTAATGTTTATATTGCAAATGCTTGTATATTACAACTATACTTTATCTTAAATAATTTTTTAAAGAATATTTAATGTAACAAAAGGCCAGTTTAAATTGAATTGGATTAGACGGATTTGATTCCATCACTTTAACCACTTGGAACATCCACATAATGTATTCACTGTAATCAATGTTGTGTTTTCTTATAATTTAAACTTATATATATATATATATATATATATATATATATATATATATATATATATATATACAGGGTGTTCCAAAAGTCCCACGCCCCCCTCCTAACTCGGAAATGAATCAAAATTCGGAAAAATCGCGAAACTCATGTTCAATGAATTCAAAAGGGACCTCTTTTGGTGTAAAAAGTTTCGGCCTAGGGAGACTAGGGGGGGGGGGGGGGGGGTAGGGAGAACAACTTTAAAATTTCAAATAGAAAGGTTATTAAAAGAGATACTTGAGTTTTTAGACTTTTGAAATGTGGATTTTATTCTTATGTATACCCTTTAATAATCATTGCAGTACAAAACTATTAATATCAAATTCATTGTTTTGAAGAGAAGCTTCCAGAGATGTATCATAAGACATACCTTTCTATTTCAAATTTTAAAGTTGCACTCCCTAGCGGCACTCCTACCACCACCCTTGCCCAGGAGGCCCAAGCATTTTTGGAAAATATGTCTTGTGATACATCCCTAGAAACGTTATTGTCTTAATGATATAAATAGTTTTGTCCTGCAGTGATTATTAAAGGGGATACATAAGCATAAAATTCAAAAGTTTAAAAACTCATATACGAGTATCTCCTTTAATAATCATCGTAGAGCAAAACTATTTATATCAAATTCATTGTTTTGAAGAGACGTTTCCAGGGATGTATCACGAGACATAAGACATGCCTCCCTATTTGAAATTTTAAAGTTGCCCTCCCTAGCGCCCCCCCCCCCCCCCCCTCCATAGTTCACAAACTTTCTTCCCCAAAAGAGGTTAATATCGAATTCATTGAACACGTGTTTCGCCATTTTTCCCAATTCCGACTCATTTTCGAGTTAGGAAGGGGGTGTGGGACTTTTGGAACACCCTGTATATATATATGGGCGCAGTGGCGCCAACACGTTTATCTTAATAGTATAATTTATGTCATAGTACTTCATAATATATTTCAATTAGAAATTTTTGTGCCCTCACACTCATATAAAGGAAGTAGGTCAAGTCTCTAAACATGCAGGAATTTTTGCCATAAATGAAAAACTGTGAATATTTGGGACCCTGGGGAAGAAACAATTACTAAAATATATAAATAAAGATGGGAATTAAAAATACGTATGTTCTAAAATAATAAAGTACAAGAATTTCATACGAGTGATCAACCTGATATTTTCCTCATTTTTAGTTCCGAAAATAAAAACCTGATTATGCTCCTTTATCCTAATTATTATTCTTGCCTAGTGTTATTTGTCCTATGAAGGTTCCCGTTTTCATGTTTAATTACTTAGACCTACAACAATTGCTTCCTGCATTTAAAATTTGTGGCATTATATTTCAAACTTAGGAGAATTATCTAATAAACATGCATTGTCATATCAAATTTATCACTTTCACATTTTTCTGCTACAGAATTATATACGTATAACTTCTATACGATTTAAAATTTTTAATGCTCTTGCTTAATTTTTTTTAATGCATCAGTATACAATTCTGATTAATGACTTTAGCTCTGATGTAAACTAACATAGAAAAACAATTTGAGCAACTACAGGTTGGCAATAACTTATATATAACTTAACTAGCATGTTTGGCTTAATTAGTATGAATAAATTAATTCATAGAATTATTTATATTAAAATTGTTTAATATAACTTTATTTATATTAAAAATATTATGATTATATTAAAATTATTATTATTAAATATTATTTTTTTAAATAATTTAAAAAAATTGTATATTAAAATTATTCAATAATATTTAAGTTTTTTTTTTTAATAGAAACCTCCAGTTTTGATAAAATATTTAGCTAGATTAAATCTGCCAGAACTTAGTTATATTTACACCACTTCATCGTTTATGAAAAAGAAACTAAAAAAAATAAGTTTTAGCTCTTCTTCTTTTTTTTTTTTTTTTAAATTCTTCTTGTAATAAATCCTAATAAATAAATAAATAAATAAATAAGTCGACAGAAGAAAAAATCCTTTAACTCGCGGAAAAACTTAACAAAACAGGTTAGAAAAAAACTTAAACATTGTTAATCGACCGTACGTGCATGGTAAATAAACATTTTATTCAAAAAAAAAAAAAATGTTTTGTATTTAAAAATAAAAATAAAAATAAAAATAAAAATAAAAAAATAAGAGAAGAAAAAAAAAGCACGATAATGAACGTACAAAGAAGCAGTACAAAAAAAAAAAAAAAAAAAAGTTGTATACAAATCAGTTTAATTTTGAAGAGCAATTTTAAATTTCGTTTTTGTTCAAATGAGGTATGTTGCAAAGTTAAAAGAAAAAAATAAACTCGGTGGACAATATACTTATCACTAAAAAATATATTAAATAAATAAATGGTGTGGCTTTTACCTTTTACTACCTTTTCCTAAACTGCAAGTTTTAAAAACTCTTTCAAGATAAATATTTCTGTGCGAGGAAACTACCGGCCCTAACGGTTTATAGCTATACATTCATATAACAATTAAAGTTGTTATAAATTTAGAAACTTATTTTAAAGTATTCAGCAAGCTTTTACCTACATAACATCTAGAAACTTTACCTGCCATAATTTCCTTAGTCAAAATTTTCAAGTAGCCTTCCCATATGATATTCAAAATATTAAATTTGAACTTCCTTCGTTTACCATAAATTCCCGATTATCCACGAGTTGAATATGCGCGTTGCTAATTTACCTGTGGCCGCGGGAAAGGTCAGAATCAGGAATGCTTACTCTTTGTACAGTACTGAACTTTTTAATTTAGTATATAAATTAGTTTACAAATTGTACCATGGTTTCATCGAAGTACACTTTTTTGTTTATTGTCTTTACATCCTTTAGTACAGTGAAGCATCGATAATCTGGCATCAGTGGGACATTGCCGGATTACTGATTTTTCCGGATTATAGGTGTTTCAAAAATGTATATCGAAATCATGTCAGTCACAGCTTCTAAAGAAACATTTTTTAAAAATTAGCTTTAAAGAATGTATGCAAACCCTTATCAATAACGTCATCATTAACCAGATTTTTTCCACTCAAAAGCGGTTATCTGCAACACATACGCACAAGTTAACCGAGGACACCTTTCCGCCAAAGATCTCTATTCAGGCTGTCATTAATAGATAGGCCACGATTTGACATTGCCTCAAACACGCCAGCCAGCCACGTTTTCCTGGGCCTGCCTCTTCTTCGCCTACTCGCAGGCTTCCATTCGAAAATGAGCTTTGGGAGTCTCTCCTGACCCATGCGCATAACATGTCCAAACCAAATGAGCTGTTTTTCCTCAATTTTCTGCACAATATTCTTCTCCACACTCATCATTTCTCCGATTACCTCATTACGAATTCTTCCTAATTTGGACTTTCGAGCAGATCTTCGCCAGAAGTCCATTTCCGTAGCCAATAATCTTTCTTTCTGTCTCTTCTTCAAAGTCCAGGTCTCGGAACCATAGAGAATACTCTGAAATATAGTATTGTAAAAAATCAAAAACGAATGTAATTAAAATAACATTTGAAATAAATTAAAAATTTTAAAATAACAATTACAAAACAGTAATACAGATCGTTTATTTTTGTATAAATAATAATAAAAATAAAAATTGATATTAAAACTGGCTTAATAGCTAATAAGATCAGGAATTTGACATTGCTGCATTCTTTTAAACATGTCAGTCAATTTTATTTGTTTCACTCTTTTTACTTCCATTACCCTACTTCCGTAGGTAATGGAACTATTGTATTTGGTCCAAAAATTCGATATCGAGTTTCCACCTGATTTACACGTTTTAAACTGAGTCCAAATAAGTATATTTTGGCAATTGGTTAGTGTCTGTGTATGTAAGTATGTATGTATGTATGTATGTGTGTATGTGCGAAATCTTCTGGCTATCATAGATCCAAAAACTAATAGGGATAGAACAACAAAACTTAAAAAAAAATGGCTCTATCGATTTTCTTCTAAGTTGCTATATAAACACACTATTAGATGTCCAGAATAACAAGCCATTTTTTTTTATATATACAATAAGTAACCATACATATGTATGTGAGAAAAAAAAGAGGGCTTGTTATTCTAAGCTCTTCATGAGTTTGAAAATTTTCAAAAATGGTAAAAAATTAATTTTGCATTGCATACTTTGACCTTGAAAAGATAAGCTTTATTTTTAAATCTAAAATTTATTGATACCATATGGAAAAAGACCTTTATATTAGCTTTCGAATGAGCTATGGTGGAGCTCTATAGCTTTCATAGAAAAAAAGTTATAGTTCATAAGGCAAAACATAAAAATATCCAATTTTTGCTGTTGCCAACAACAAAAATAACCTATATATCACATAATATATATATGTATATTTAATTAAAAAAAATATACATTTTTGTGGTCTAGGAGAAAGGGGGAATGCACATGCGAATTATCATCAAAATCAAAAATGGTAGTGCGCACCATATTTGTTGATTTAAAATGGAATGACCCGTAACAGTTCCATGTCATTCAGTACTGCTGTAATCATAACCCTTTCATTCAATTTCAGTACATCAAAAAGTCCGTCATTTGCATGATACAGAAGTTATCTGTCAAATTACATCAACTCATCTAAATATTTCCATTCATCGGATTCAAATCTGTCTTTATCATCTGTCACATTTTTAGAAACAAGCAGAACAGAAGAGCTAGGGATTCGGTTGAGGATCAAAGTAGCTGAAGAAAATTTCCTATCTCCTTCAAGGTTCACGGTTCTTTGATCGGGCGTGGTGTCCAAAACAATATGTCGTTAAGTCTTGAAGGCTTACTTTCAACCGCCCATATCCTGCAAACCTGGCTATTACGGGGCTATGAATTCTATGGGAAATTTGCAACACCTCGTTAGTGACTGGAGGTTTTTCTTGATGGCTCAATATTCAAACATTTGCGTGTTTGAATTGAATACGGTAGGGAGGAATCTTTAATTTCATTATGTAGTGGGAATATCAAATGAAAAAAAAAGCTTTGTTATTTTGGTCTAAAATGGTGAGTTATGAATTGATTGAATTGAGTTATGAATTCATTCACATAATTCACAGTAGAAAAAAATTTGTAAAATTTGTTAAGTAAATAAGAAATTTGTAACTCCTCGTAGAATGAACGCAAATTTGTCTTGAGGGCTTAACACTTTCGCGACTGCATGTTTTTTGTCTTTTTGACAGAAAGGTCCGCCTGTGGGCGTTATTCGCCCAAGTTACAATATTTCAGAACAAAATTTTCTATATTAAGATCCATATTACAAATGGGTTTATAATATAATTTTACTCTTCCTAACCAAAGTATTTATATCCATAGTACATTGGTTGTACAAATATTAATATTGTGTATATTATTAAGAAATAAATGACATACGAATTGCAAAGGAAACGCCCACTGGCGGAGTTAAAGATTTTCAAATGACGTGAATCAACATCAGTGGTCACGAAAGTGTTAACCCTTTCAGTCGCAGTGTTCCCGCTGATGGAACACCTAATTTTAATTCTCTAGAGCAAAAACTCATCCCGGAAATTTTTTAGCAAAAATTTACATTTATAACATAGCAGAAAATGTCCCTTTCTTTAACCTGGAAATTTAAAATTTCTTTTATTTTAATTTTGTTCGTAAATTCCGGTGGCAGTGTAATTTACATGATCGTAATTACCCTGCGCCGCAAAGGGTTAATAGACAAATAAGTAGAAAGTTATATGTGGTTCAATACTTATTTAAACGTTCGCGTGTTTGAATACATCATGTTGTGGATACCAAAAAATAAGTTATCAAAGATTTTCTACTAAAGTCGTAGGTTATGAATTTATAAATCATTTAAACTGAACTTATCTGAAACTTATAATATAAGATACATGTTTTAAGCCAAACAGATTATTACTATGTTATAAATTTTGCACAGTTGAATTATTTATTTATTCATATATTTATTTATTTATTACTTTTTTATGTAATTACTAGAAACTTTCAATATCTCGTAGGTGTCTCTTAGTGGCTTGATATTTAGTTGTCTGTTTGTTTGAAATGATTAGAAAGTAATGTTTGGTTCTTTATATATATATAGGTACCAACCTGTACGCGTTTTTTAACACCACTAACTCTTTGTAAAAAATTTCATCATGTTTAATCGTTTTCATGTTGTTTTATCTAAAACAATTTTTAAAAATTTTCGGTAACAAACATACAAGTTAGCAGCTATATATATAGTAGTTTAAAAAAAAAAAAAAAAAAAAAATCACTGTTATTTTCTACAAAAGTCGGAAGTTATGAATTCATAGAAAATGTTAATCAAATTTAAAAAGTGCTAGGAAAGTAAATTCCCAGAACTCACAAAAATCACTGGAGAAAAGTTTTAATAAAATTTAAGCACCTTACTGCACACTGGAAAATTATTACACCTTGTTATTAAATGTAAATTTATCTATTTAAGCGCTTGCGCGTTTGAGAAATCTACAGAATATCTCCGATGTTATTATAGTAAAGATATCAAATAAATAACAGTCGCTGTGAATTGCTACCAGATTCATGTGTTATGAATTTACATAGGTTTAAAACTGATTACCTATAACTTGTAATAAATACATGATAAGGTACATGATTTAAATGAGTTTGATTTTTACGATATTATAAATTTTACACAGTAGAAATATTTTGTAAAATTTAAATATAAGGTAAATTTGTAACACTGTATTAGCGACTGTAAATTTATTTTTGAATATTTGAAAATGCTAGGGAAAAATCTTTGACTTCATTACGGTGGAGATATCAAATTTATAATAGGAAACTGTGATCTTTCAACCAAAATCATGTGTTATGAGTTTATAAATTATTAAAACTGATTGCCTAAAACTCAAGGTAAATACATCCTGAGGTGCAAGTTTTAACCCTACAAGGCACCCATGTTCCATATGTGGAACACCGACTTTAATCGTTCCTATAGCTATAAAACTATTAGTAGCGATATCTCTTGATATCTTGATAGAAGCTACTGACATTTAGCAATGTAGTAATACGAATCTTCACCTAAAGATGTCATTCGTGTTTTTGTAATAGTGCACTCAGTGTGAAATTTGAATGAAAGTGATACGTTAGTCTGAATTCAAAAATAAAAAAAGAATAGTTATTGAACAGTTTTGACTCGAAAAACAATACTGTGTGTTATAACGAAGTGTATATTTTGCAGAGGTAAGTTGTTTTTAACACGCTTTTATTAGCTTCACCTGTATGTATGTTTGTATGTTTGTAACCGCTCTGAAAGCAAACAAAAAATCTATATTGTAAAAAAAGACTTTCCCTACGTGAACGCTGTGGCTGTGAGGTAAAGCTCCGCGCTACGAACCTAAAGGTCTAGCGTTCGAGCCCAGTCAGGGGAGATTTTTTAAAAATGGTTTTTGTTTAATTCTAAATTATTTTAATTAAAGATTTAAATGTATGTAAATATTATGGTGTGTCACTCACACGATTTTCTCTTACCCTGCATTTTAATACTAAGATAGATATTTTGTGCTTTTTAGTTCACATTTCTATAAAAGCGTGTTCTTTAATTTTTTAAAACTATAATATTATTTTTATATTACAATAGTAAACGTATTAGTAAATCATATTTTTATGTATGTTCCACATACGGTACGTTGAGCTAAAAAGTTGATTTTTTCGTAAAATATGGTTTTATTTTTATTTTTATAAGTTTTCCCTATCTTCTGATCACTCATTACAACCTATGTATTTTTGTCGCGCATTGAAAAAAATTGAGCCTTGTAGGGTTAAATTAACCTGATTATTACAATATTCTAAATTTTACACAATAGAAAATTTTTGTAAAAAATTTATTTACTAGAAATTTTCAACACCTTCATGGAGACAACACGTATTTCTTCATGGCTCAATATTTTGACGCTTACATGTCTGAAAAGGATTAGGAGAAATCACAGTAAACTAGTATGTATAGTGACTATCACGAAACTTTCTTCCATATCATTCTATATTCTATATAACAGAACTACTTACTGTTTAACATGCACAAAATTCCTTCATAGCTTCTCATTATAAAGATTTTGTAAATGGAGTTTGGTGCAATTTTAATTAACAGATACTGAGATGCAGGCGTGTGAAAAATCACAGAGGATGAGTAATAGCAGCGACACATGTGTGTCGATATACTTCAAACTGGTATCAGCTTAATGTTACATAATAGCCTACTCATATACCAAGTTTTATGTAATTATACACAATAGAATCTGAGCTATAGTTTTCCTATTCACAGGGTAAACTGCAGCATAGCAACGCCACTCATTTTTCGATATTCTCCCAAATAGAATCAGTATAATGTTCCATAATAATCCTTTCATATACTAAGTTTTGTGTAATTACATATAATAGAATCTAAGCTATAACCTTCCAATTCATGAAGAAAGCTCCGACATAGCAGCTCCACCAATCGGCTGATATGCACACAAATTGGATCAGTTTAATGGTTCACAATGGCTCTTTCACATATTAAGTTTTAGTTGATTATGCACAATAGAACCTGATATACAATATTCCTTTAAATGGGAGAAATCGCAGTGTAACAGCACCATCTGCTGAGTGGTTTGCACTAAAAGTTTTTAGGCGCTAATTTATGTCAAGATGCTGCGACGTATAAATTTATACGAAATTCTGTGCTGCAGTTCTTGAGATACAGTTACCACAAAATTTTCGTCAAAAAAAAAATCCGTTCTTCTATTAAAAACCTTACATAAATAAGCATGCTCTTTAAACATGAGACGGTATTCCTGCCGAGGTGATAAAAAATTGTTTTGCAAAAGCCAAATTTATATAAAATCAGCAACTGATGATGAAATTAGAAATTAAAATACAAATGATCTCCAGGAATTTTAAATCACAAATTTTGAAAGTTTTCAGATGATTGAAACATAATTTTATGAACTCATAGATGTGGATAAAGATGGAGAAACAGAAAGAGATTAAGAGTTTAATCTTTCAATAAAATCTTTAAATGAAAGCAATAAAGAAGAGCAAACAGATCCTCCTCCAACGATGTTACAAAATCGTTGAATATTATGCATCATCATTTTGAGTAGAAGCTATTAATAATCTATTTATGTGCTTTAGAAAAAGAAATCGAAAAATGTTCAGTTAAGACAAAGTAATCAATAATAACTGACTTTTTTTTTTTTTTTTTTTTTTTTTTAAGAATAAAATTATAAGTACACTTCATTTATTTGTATTTATTCCAGCTTTAATTTCATTTATACATTTATTATAATATTTTAAATTGGTAAAAGTTCGGTTAAATATTTAAATATGAAAGTGATATCGATCATATATCTTTTCATGTAAGCATAAAATCATTATAATAATACATGTAATTGCGTTTCTAGTCTTCCCGGCATAATCGAATACCTCGCTTAAGCGAATTAATATATAGTTGGAATGGTAGACATTCGTTTAAGCGGAGCCGACTGTATTACTCCAAGTTATTTAACAATTTTGGCTTTTTCTTTTCATGGAAAAAAAAAAAGTATTTATTACAGCTCGATTATTTTTGTACACGGCGAATCTATGTGAACCATAGAAAGAATTGCATTTTGGATGTATCTAGAATCGAAACTGGCCCTCCTCGTAGCATTCGAGCGTCGCACCACTGAACCACCAAGTGCATGAACAATGAAGCTAATTAACAGTAGCAAATCATTCTCACATGAGCTAAATCAGATTTATCAAATTTTACTTAATTTATCTATAATATTAAACTATAGGATTCCAACGAACATTTTTAAAATCAAAATTGTAACTATTTTAAACATTAATACGTCTCTCTTTCACGAAAAGTGAGAAATGTCCCACTTTTCGAGAGCGAGGAGAGGATGGTGTTTTATCGTTCTCACCTTAATTGGTGTCAAAAGAGTGGGCCATTTTTTTAAGGAATGAGATTCTCCCTTCAGAAATTTTATAACTTCTCCCACGCTTTGTGTTTGCAATTATTTGTAGTTTTATTTGTAGTTTTCAGGGGGGAAATTAAGTAACATGAATATTTTGACACAACGCCTAGCTCATAAAATATCCTGTTTAAAAAAATTCCGTAAGATTACGGGGAAAGCCCGTAAAAAAAAAAAAAAAAAAAATTAAAAAAAAAAAAAAAATGTTTTTTATGGACATAATGTTTTTTTACGGGCGCATGTAACATAATTTAAGGTCATTATATACTTAATTTACGATCTAAACTTTTATTTATTTATTTATTTTGCGGGCTTTGTCTGGAATCTCTGCTGCCGGGTTTTTTTACAGTGTAATATACTAATAGGTTAAATAAAACATTGAAATATACTCAATAATAGGGAGCTTCAAAAACTGTCCTTGTACAGTTTCACTTATTACTTTCTCGTATACTCAAAATAAGGAAGTATTGGATTCAGGAAATTTTTCGACTTCCGGTTTTCAATAGATTTACATATCCTGAACAGAATTCGATCATTTTTAGATAATCTCTAAGTATTTTTTATATCTGTGTATGTGCGTATGTGTGTGTTAGTAAAATTTTATGGAAGCAGTATCTTAGAAAATAATGGACCGAATTTAACTACTGTACTTAGCAGGACCTTGATTTAATTTTATGCTGATTTGTTTTGGGATATATCGCTCAACAGGTAGCGCCGCAATGTTGCAATTTCACCCATTTAAGGGAAGACTATATCATAGCTTCTATCTGTCTATATGCGTATGTGTGTGTTAGTAAAATTTTGTGAACGCTGTAATTTTCAAAACAATGGACGGAATTTAACAACTGCATTTAGCAGGAACTTGACTTAATTGGATGATATTTAGCCTTGAAATATATTGCCCAACACTTACAGCTGACAAGCTGCAATTTTTTCCGTTTAAGGAAAGACTATATCTTAACTTGTATAACAGAAAAGTTGATATTTATGAATGCTATGATGCTATGACGATTTAATTTGGGTGTTTATCGACTGACAGGTGTCTCTATTATAATGCAGTCCAACCCCGTTTATAAGAAGACAATATGTTAGCATCTGTTGTATACATATGCACCAAACTTTATTTGTGAGATGGATGGATTGAAAAACTATGCTGATTCAATTTGAATGCATATTGGATAACCTTTAGCTCTGGTATGCTGCAATATTTCCTGTTCACGGGAAAGCTATCTCAGTTTCTATGACATATAAATACACTAGTCTTGGTATGTGAAACAGATATTATGAAAAAATATCTTTATTCAATGTGGGTGTATATCGGAACTCAAGTGCAGCTGCTATTTTACTCTTTGTTTGAATTTTTTAGATGGCTATATCTCAGCCTGTATTCATTAAATTATCGCTCAATGGTGTATTTAAAATCTTTATTGTGAGAAACTGTGATGATTGAATTATTATACAATGTTAAGCGCTGTAATATAGAATGATATAAAAGAAGATTTTGTGATTGCCACAGCATACTAGTCTTAAATTTGGTCAGACTTTATAGGGAATATTTTTAATGAATTATGTAGAATTTTCCATTCACCAATAAATAGCGAAAAACATATGAGTGTGTAAGAAACACCATTAAAATTTCTTTCTTTCTTTTTAATATATAGAGTAAATATACTTGATAATTTTATAGTTCCTAAAAAGTAAAATATCGTTCTTTTATTCCCCCAAATACAGATAAAAAAATCAATAAAAGAAAGATATTATGCACAGAAACGTATTCTTTTGGAAAAACGCAAACAATTTATTTCAACAAATATACTTATTTTAAAGGATTTATTTCAAATGTTGTAATATCACCTGTACTAGAACGAAAGAGCGAGACGTAATAGATTAACGAAAATTAAACAAACAATATCTTTAATCTTCAAAAATTTGTCCTGTATTTAATTAATATTATACATTGCCAAAAATTATATATATTAAAGACTAGAAACGATAAAAAGTAAAATTTTATACGATTTTTTTTTTTTTTTTTTTTTTTTTTTTTTTCCGACTTTGAGATTTTGGTGGATCGACAGGTTCTGAGGACCCCTGAGTTCATTTTTGTTATTTTTTATTGTGATATTATATATGTGTGTGTGTACAGTCGGCAAAAAAAGTGTCCGAACACTAGCAAAAATTCCTATGTAAAAAAAGTACACTTCGTGCGGTTTTGTTAAATAAATCCTCGTCGAATCCTGCTCTTAGTCAGTCTAAGAACAGGATTCGATAAGGATTTATTTAACAGAACCGTATGAAGTGCACTTTTTTTACATAGGAATTTTTGCTAGTGTTCGGACACTTTTGTTGCCGACTGTATGAGTGCAAGTGTGAGGAGACATGATAGCGTCTAACTGCTTTGTTCGAATAAGCTGAAAGTTGGTACTATATTATAGATCACCAATGTACGAACTGAATAGATTTTAGTAAATCTAGCACTTATAGTGTTTTTACAGGGACACACAACGAAATATTCTTTATCATCACGGCCTATGATCTCAAATTATTTATTAAGTCCAATGGCGTTAAACGCTTTATTCGATTGAGCTGATTAATTTCAGATCTCTCTCACTTTAATTCATTTAACTGTTAATGACTTAATGTTCGGAAAGTCGAATAGGGTCATTCTTTTTTGTTTGTTTGTTTGTTTGTTTGTTTCTCCTATACAACATGCCTTTTGATGTTTGGGTGACGTTTTGTTTAATTTATAATTATATAAAACCAATTCGGATTTTTTACTTTCTCTTACCCATAAGGTAGAGAAAGTATTGTTTTAGGGTGAATTTTTTGAACATGAGATTTTGTTATATTTACCTGTTTTGAGGTCCCCTGAATCCGAAAATCACGTTTTTAGCGGTTGATCTGTGTGTGTGTACGTCAGTGTGCCTGTGTGTCTGTCCGTTATCAGCATATCTCAAAAACAAATTACAGCAGAAAGTTTAAACTTGGTATTCTAAATGTGTATCATATAGGGATGCTACACTAAGCTTTTCGTTGAGATCAAGCAAATGGTTCGTGTACAGGGACACCCAAGAGAATTCAAATACATTGCGTCTATGGGGGAAATTCCAGGTAAGTAGAGTTTAGCATTTATAGACTGCTCTAAACCAAATGAAACGAATATATATTTTTTATATGCGTAAAAACATGTTTCGTGTAAAATATGGTATAGAAATTATTCACTGTTCGTTTACAGGGCTACACAAAAGTACTAAATTATAATGCAACAATAATTGAAAATTCATGGAAGTGCATTTCAGATAATTCGTGGGTTATTAATATATGATTATATTTATGTGCATCGTATGATGTGTACATAACTTTCAGAAGATGTACAGGGCAGCCAATATTTAAGCCAAAACATTCTTTTTTATTTGTTAGTGGAAGTGCTTTTACTATAATATTTTACCATGTCCAGGAAAGCTGCTCTGGAATTGAAATTAATACCTCATAGCCATATGGTAAATAATGTATTTTTTTAAGCTAAATATTTATCGATTGGTTTCTTACATATTTGCACATTTTGAGGCTTCATGAATACCAAAGTCAACTTTTATAGTTTGATCTTTGCCTGTGTCTGTGTCTGTTAGAGTAAACCAAAAACAAATAATTTCAGGCTATCCAAATGATGTATTTTGAAGTGAATACGTTTGTTACTAGAAAATTTTGTTCAAGATTGATAAGTTTCAAGGAATGATGCGTGTGAAAATTGTCTAAATAATTTTAAATGAACTTTTGAAGTTAATAACAGATTTTAATTCTCTAGAAATGCAGGTACACCCTTGTGCAAATTAATTGAAACAAACTATTTTTTTCGTGAATTTTAAAATCATTCCTATTATTCTTTGACAATCATACTAAAATATGTTAAAATATGGTTGGGATGAATAAATCCTTTGCCTAGCAACAATTTCCACTAAACAGAGGGATTCTGAGAGCGCATGCGCAGGAACTAACGCAGATGAAAGCTCCAGCTATGATCACATCAGTTGAGAGTTCACTGTCGTCAGAGATGGATGTGACGCTGCGAAAGCATACAAACATTATTACTCTCTCCGAACATGCACCAAAGACTTATAGAGAGATTTCGATGGCGTTAGTATTGCAACTGTGAGCCGTATCATAAAACAAAATAAAGAAACAGGATCCATACCTCCAAAGCAGAGAGAGAAATTTGGCCAAAAAAGAAAACAACGCCAAAAGATGACTCTTTTCTAATTATACAAAGTAAAAAATACCCTCGAAAGACTAGTGCTGCACTTAATGGTGATTTAAAAGAGCATGAACTAAATATTATCTCATCTACTGCTCGGAGGCATCTTCTTGGAGCCGGTCGGCCAGCCTATCGGCCTACGAAGAAACAGCTTCTGATCCAACCAATGAAGAAAAAGCGTTACTTATGGGCATTAAAATATAAGAATGGTCAGTCGAAAGTTGGAGTAAAGTGCTATTTAGCAAGGAAAGCCATTTTTTCGTTCAAGGCAGCGAATTCAACAGGTGCGGAGATCGCTAGGCGAAAGAATTCGGGATTGCCACTTTAACCAATTTTTTAAATACCTTCAAAAGAAGATGTTTTGGGGTTGTTTCGGTTGCAGTTGGGTTGGTTCTCTGCAGCCTGTTGACGGTATGTTGCATCCTGAGCAATACATTACTATTTTGGATAAAAAGGTTGTTCCAGAGTTGAAGAAACGATACCTTGATGGAACGGGGATTTTTCAGCAGGATTTTGCCCCGTGCCATACGTCCAAAATGGTCAAGAAATTTATGTCTGAGAACCACACTGAGACATTGAAATGGCCTGGGAACTCTCCTGATATCAACACAGTGGAGAATCTCTGAGCTATATGCAAAAATTGCCTATTAAATATGGACTGTACAACTATGGAGAAGCTAATCACCGTGCTGATTCATGTGTGATACAAGGACACAAATATTATAAATGACTGTAAAAAATTGGTAGAATCCATACCGAATCGTGTCCAAATGTTAATAAATAGTCGTGGTGATCATATTATGTATTAAAAATTCCTGATTTTGTATAAAATTAAATAAAATAGCATTTCTTCTTCGTTTTCTCAATTTTTTGAGTTTGTTTCAATTAATTTGCACAAGGGTGTACGTTAATGAAGGGGGCGGTAGCCCCCTCAACCCCCTCACATAGAATTATTTGTCAAATAAAGCTGTTCCGAAGCCTAAGTTGAATTGTTTTAACATAGGTTTACATAACAGTACTCGTTATCTTAACCTTTAATCTCCAGTCCGTACTTTTAGTATTAAATTTTAGGGTAAGAGAAAGTCGTGTGAGCGACACACCAGATTATTTTTATTTTATTTATTTATTTTTTCTTGTAATAAAAACTTGTAAGAAGATAGTGTAGTGGCAATTTTTCAAATTTTAAATATCATTGGAATTAAATTTTTTTAAATTTAATAATAACTGACACGAAATTGTAATTATATCCCGGGGTTTTAGGGGGGGGGGATACATATTTCAATTTCTAAAGAATTTAATAAAATTGTGGTCAAGTTGTTTGCAAATAAAAAGTATATGTCCCTAGTTGCGTTCGTGACATAACGGTTCTTCAGATCCTATTTACATCTCCTGTTTGGAGATTTGAGACTGGAATAGAAATAATTAGTTGATATTAATAATTAACTTTTATTGAACAAATCAACAACGCCCTCAAAAAAAAAAAAATTTAATTAAAAATTTAAAAAAATTAAACCTTAAGCATGTTTTTCTTTTCCAAGTAATAAATATAAAATACTGTAGAAAACAAAATTTAATTTAGTGTGATAGAACTTATTTTAATCTATTATTTCATATAAAGGCATGCAATAACAGTGTTTCATTCTCTAACATCGGTTACTATATTCATTTCTTAAAATTTCTTTTTTAATAGGTTTAGCACGGGAGCTTTTTGGCGGCTTTTAAATTTTTGTTTTAATTTTGGCTGTGAATTAAAATGGCTATCGCATTTGCGTAAGTAAAAATCTTAGCGAGAAACATCCAAGCAACTTCGGTGCCTAATTTCGAATCTCGTCATACTCAAGCTGTTCCACTTCTTTGGCACAATTTTTCTCAAAATTTTTCTTAATTATTTAAAATATATATATGTATTTGCAGATTCTTCTTTTTTTTTTTTTTTTTTTGTTTTTTTTTTTTTTCTTTTCACTAACATAAAACACAGACAAACCGCAAAAAATTTTAATTTCAGATTCACGGAAACTCAAAACGTGTAACTAAAGAAAAAACTTAATTTTGTCTTCAAAACAATACTTTCTCTGCTTTCTACAGTCGGTAACAAAAGTGTCCGAACACTAGCAAAAATTCCTATGTAAAAAAAGTAGAGTTAATACTGTTTTGTTGAATAAATCCTTGTCGAATCCTGTTTTTAGTCAGTGTAAGAACATGATTCGATAAGGATTTATTTTTAAAAACCGTACGAAGTATACTTTTTTTACATAGAAATTTTTGCTAGTGTTCGGACACTTTTGTTACCGACTGTACCAGGTAAAAGAAAGTAAAATGTGAATAGATATTTTATATTTGAAATATGAGTTGCTGAATTACATGCTATTTATACTGAGCTACATACTTCAGCCACATGCTGATTTACAATTAAAATAATGATAAATTTTTCTTAGTAAACAACACTTATTGGTTGATCGGTTGACAATTCTCTCTCTATATATCATACATTAATAAGATGGTTGTTTCTGTGAAAGAACTTTTTGTTCGACAAGACGCTTGGTTGCTGAACTGAAAATTCAAAGGATCTACGGTGGTATGTTTTTGTTCGTCATAATTTAAAGATGACGAAAGATTCCATGGATTGATGACACTTCAATTGAGCAATTTTCGACACTTGGTCGAGTTATTCATCTTTCGCCTCCTTTGTTCAACGTGTGACGCAGAGAATTTCTTGTAATCTGAAATTCTTTCTCGCCAACCAATAAATTACAGGTGGGAAAAACTTGATACAATCTTGCGTCAAATGTGTATCGAAAATATAATATCTCTTTCATACGAGAAGAAGCCGATTACATTTTTACTTTCTTATACATTTATTTGAGGAAAATATCGGATTCGTAAAAATATTCGAACTCCGATTTCCGATTCACTTAAACGTTTAGAGAGTTTCCAGGTCATGATTTTGCCATTTTTAGAAAATGTCTACTTTTGACAAATTTTACAACTAATGCTCAAGAACTAACGCACATATTTCTTGTAAATTCATATATAGTTGAACCTTGACATAAATTAATGGCTATCAACTTTTGCTGAAAATTGCCTGAAATAGGGCGCTGTCGTTCCTTTTTTTCATAATTTTTAACATGGCAGTATAGGACAAATTTTTGTGTTTATGTGTACAATGAGTATTATTGCTTTCCGAACACTATACTGAGGAAAATATTGTAATCATGTCAAAAAAACGAATTTCAGATTTTGATGTTTCTATACGTTTCGAGGTCCCCCGAGTCCGTTTCCACTATTTTTACGATGATGTATGTATGTGTGTGTGTATGTATGTGTGTATGTATGTGTGTGTGTGTACGTGTGTGAGTGAACACGCTGGCGAACGCTTTGCTCGAATGAGTTGTTAAGGTGATACGCATGTTGCAAGTCACCGTAGCACGAACCCTATTGATTTTGATGAACCTAGCACTTATATTTTTTTTACAGGGACACAACGAAAAATTCTTTATCATTATGGACTATGGGCCAAATTTTTAAAAGCGTGATAGCTTCTAAACGCCTTATTAATCTGCGCAAAAAAAATGTACACATGTTATAGGTCACATTTGCACCAACTGTATAGATTCTGGTGAATTTAGCACTTGCAGTTTTTTTACAGGGACACAAAGAAAAATTATTTATCATTATGGCCTATGGGACCCAATTTTTTAAAGTGCGATAGCATCTAAACGTCTTATTCAATTGAGCGGAAAATTTATATGAATATTATAAATCACTGTTGCACTAACTGTAAGCATTTTGGTGAATCTAGCAGTTATAGGTTTTTACAACACAACGAAAAATTCTTTATCATTATGATCTACGGGCTCAAAGTTCAGTAGCGTTAAATAAAATATATGGAGAAAAATACTCAAACACTCTATTATGGTTTTATCTCTTTTGTTTGTTTCACAACTCCTCTTTCTTTACTTTATCTACAAAACTGTTAATTACTCAATGTTCGGAAAGTCGAGTGGAGTCACTCCAGGTTTTTTCATTAAATTTCATTTTTTCATTTCAATATGTACATATTTTTTTTTTATTATTATTTTTTTTTCATTAAAAAAATATATATGTGACTTTATTTCGACATTTAATATAATACCTCTCTGCGATGAAAATTGTCTGCATTCATCACAGATTTATACATACATATAACTAGGGGGTTCTGACCCCTGATCCCTCCACTCATTAACCCCCGAGGGAGCGTTTGCCTCCCCCCCGACTCGCTTTACTTATTAAGCCCTGCGGAACTCTACCCATCTATTCTCTGCATTGCCTTTCACTGGATAAGAATATTAGTAGTGCATAACACAAGACAAAAGCAGTAAAATGCTATTGAAATTCCTATATTCAATACCAAATTAAAATACATAATATTTAATACCATTCTCCCCCCCCCCCAGAATAGGAAAAAAAATGTAATATCTACACCATTTTGCTTTAATGTTTTAGTGTATGACCCCCTTGGGACTTTTAAATTTTTATCACTATTTGGCGAAAAAATTTTTTGGCATAATTGCTTGTTTAATATATATATATATATATGTAACGTAAAACGGGGATGTCGTATTATTCCGTGGGTCGGTATTCCAATATGTGAGCATTTTAGAAAGGATGAGGAGTCCATTAGGTTCACTAATAATCCTTTATTAAGTTCAAGATGCAGTCTTGGCTTGAATGTTAGACATCCTGAGCGTCATAAGTCCCGTAACTACGCCGAAAGTCGGCCCTTCTCCGTAGCGGCGCCCCATCGGGCCCGCGGGATTCGTTAGCGAGCTGTTACATGATAAGATTAATATTTAACGTAGATTTACTAAGCAAGTCAATATCGGAAAAAGCCACGATTTCTCGTGTGTCCCAGCTTAAATACCGTCTATTTGGGCGGGAATATTTAGTCCTGCCCTGCTTAATCATTGGCTATTTACTTTATGATTGACAGTCCAGCTCAGGCCTGGATCCCCAGGATTGATTAACATGCATTACTTATCCACAAGAAAAGGAAGATTGCACTTATTCAGCACTTTTAATTCTGAAAGTTGTTCAATTTTTCTGATTTTCGCGTTATGAAGTCTTCTGCCGTGAAACAAAGTTTAAAGGCGCACTTACGAATTATTAGCGATTTCTAGATTTTAAAATAGGGTTTTAATTATTTAAATTTAACTATTTTTTATCTCTTTCATATATATATATATATAATACCTATTTTTTTTCAATGTCTATACTTTTTACTAATGCATTTTTTAGTTAATTCAGGGCAGTATATAATACTCGATATATATTTCTAACGTACAGCTAGGTAATAATTTTGCACATTCGAAAACATCTGAAATGAAAAAATATATATATATATTATTATTTTAATTTGGAAAAATCTCCTACAGCTTCAATTTTTAATTATCTCCTGCCTACTCCGTAAAATAAAGAGGGATAAAATGTACTCGATTCTGAATAAGAGTTTTAGGTGATGATTTTTTTTTTTTTTTTTTTTTTTTTTTGTCATATTTAGAAATATGAAATATATCATACAAATTTCTAATTCCATAATGTTAAAAAATTATCAATGCGAACTTAGAAGATGCTGCCGTTTGTAAGTGAGTTTGATTTTGCCTCAAAAATATTTTTCATGTCAAAATATATCCGAAGTATTTTAAAATATGTTTTTAAATAAAAAAGATAAATTACACTTTAAAGACAAAAAGGAATTCAGTCAGTTATACAAGCACAACATTATTCCATTATATAAAAAAAAAAGAACTTACAAAAAATTTATAAATAACATAAGAAATTACCAGTAAAAAAATTAGTTTTCTAAAAGTAGAAAAAAAAAGGGGGGGGGGAGGTATCGGCAGACGACAAATTGCAATCGCAAATTAATTTTTTTTATTGAAAATATCTAAGATAACGCTTTTCATATATTTTGCTGTCGACAAATTTCTTTGTTACCAATAACAACACTGATTTTATTTTATTTTATTTATTTTTTTTTTATTTTTTTTTTTAAAACACTGTGGATAACATTTTATATTCCCTGGTAATTATTACGTCATAAGACTGAAAGAACAACGATTTGGAGAAACTATATGCCTGTTGGCAAATAGAGTACCTTTATTAACCCAGCGTTTTTTATTTAATAACATCTTTAATTAAGACGTTACAATTTTCTAACCAACTGAAATGTCCTCCTCGGAGTATTCGACACACATTGATACCTCTCATGACGCAGAAGACCCCCCTCCCCTCAAAAAAAAAAAAAAAAAAAAAAAAAAGCCAGTGTCAGTAACTTTTTTTAATATACAGAGATTTGTACTGAGTGAATTTCTATTAAGAGAATAGAAGAAAGTTTTGTGATGGCCCCAATGTAGTAGTTTTTCCCATGAATTTGAATAGTTTGTATTGATTAAAAATAGATATAAATGAGGAAAAATAGGCTGGCAAATGATCGATAGATGAACGCAAGCCATGAGCACTTTTTAGCTTTATTGGAAAGTGTTAAAAACGCATAAACGAACGGATGTTGTACTGTCAGCAATTTCCACTTTTAGTGCTTAGTTAAATTAACGGAAATAATTTTTGTGTGATCGTGTAAGTCAACTATAAATGCCACTCATGCCATGTTCTATAGAAAACATAATTTCGTACATCTGAATAATGTGAGTTAATAGCATTACTTTCATACAGTATAAAAATATTTAAATATGCTTCTAAGAAATATTATTCACAGACTATTAGACTATTTATAGTCTAACTGATTACTTGTGAATTCCTGTAAACAAACCAGTAGTGCCATTTAATGTGTCTTCAATACAGAACATACCACAATGTATCTGAATATTATACTATATTCGTTTTAAAGTAAGAATGTTTAAAGAGCTTATAACGTGTGCAGACAGAACAACTAAGTTATAAACACATTTGAAAAGTGTTGATGATAATGTAACAATAAGTAATATACAGGGTGATCAGTTTAAAAGCGTACCCGTGGGTTTTTCTTATAACCCTTAAATCTGACCGATGTGGCAACTATTCTAACATTCAAGTATGAATGTTTGAACCTTGTTTAGGTTTGTGAGACAATTTCTAACACTGTTGGACTGTCACAACTTTATTTGTGAGGTAAATCAGAAATGGAAACGCACATTTTTTTTAATCCTGTAATAATTTTATTTATGAAAAACATAATTTAATTCCATTTTTTTACATTATCATTCCTCACGGAAAATGTTGAAAATGTTCGCCACCATTTTGAATGCAAACATGAACGCGTCGAACCAGGTTTTTGACACACTTCGCAGCATTGTTGGTGTTATTGACGAGATTTCTTCAGTTACCCTAACAACATATCTCATCCGCAAGACATCCTCAGGATATCCTACGGAGGAAAGTACATCCAAGGGACATTCTGAGGATGTACTATGGATAACTGTGCTGTTAGGGATTAGGATCTGTTTTAATCTATCGATGTTTACAAGACTTCTCTGGAAAAGCTTATGAAATGATAATGTAAAAACGATAATGATAATGTAAATGTAATTTAGGAATGATAATGTAAAAAATTTTAATTAAATTTCGTTTTTCATAAATAAAATTATTAAAGGATTAAAAAAAAAAATTATGCGTCTCCATTTCTGTTTTACCTCACAAATAAAGTTGTAACAGTCCAACAGTGTTAGAAATTGTCTCCCACACTTAAACAAGGTTCAAACAATTATAGTTCAGTGTTAGAATAGTTGCCACATCCATCCTATTTAAGGGTAATAAGAAAAACCAACGCGTACTCTTTTAAATTGGTCACCCTGTATATTTTTGAGTAATAATTCTTTAGCCTTTGCCTGAAATATAATTGTACTCTTTAATGTTTCAATGGAAGAAGTAAGCCGAAATGACATTGGATAATATGAATTTTCTGATTACTAAAATACATAATTGAAAAAATGCAAATATAAAAAACTTTATGAAAGCCTCGCGTGCTTTATTCTCACATTTTTCTTCCTCCGAGAACATTTTTCTATTTAGAATCTGTGAAACGCGATCTAAATATAGTCTCCAAAATGTCAGAATTAATCACTTTTCGAACATGACAATGATTTTTTTTTTTTTTTTTTTAACCTTTTCACGTTATAAAATGAAAGATTCCAATATAAAATGCATGCGTGACAGAATATGCTAATGAGGTAAAAGGAGAAAAAGAAATGATATGAAATTTGTAGTGTAGGAAATGTTACTTTTAATTAAATAATATTGTATATATAAAATTTTTCAAAGGTGAAATGCATTTTTCGCACCTCTTACAATTTTTATACACAAATGGAGCTGCCGCTATAAACACCACTCTGCAGTTTAAACAGGCCGGCTGATTGCCTTCAAATTTGTGATACGGAGTCGTTTTCATGAAAAACTTTTAAGTATTTAAAGTAGTCTGGTGTGTCACTCATACGACTTTCTCTTACCCTGAAATTCGATACAATAAATACAGGTTAGAAATTAAGAGGTAACATAACGAGTACTGTTATGTAAATCTATGTTAAAATAATTCAAATTAGGCTTCAGAAGAGATTTATATGATAATTTGGCCTGTGTGAGGGGAGGGCTACCGCTCCCCTCAACCCCCCGTTTCATTACTGTACCAACATTTATATAAAATTTAAATCCGTTATTAAAATTAAAAGTTCACTTAAAACTATTCAGACAACTTTCACATGCAATATTCCTTGAAATTTATCAGTCTTGCTCAGACTTTTCCAGCAACAAATTTATATTAATTTGAACATACAACTTTTGGATCTCCTGAAATTATTCGTTTTTAAGTTACTGTTTGAGACACAGACAATAATCAAACTTTAAAAAACTTGATTTTGGTAATCAGGAAACCTCAAAACGTGTAAATACACATAATGCAAGCAATGAATATTTACCTTAAAAACATACATTATTTATCATATGTTTATGAGGAATTCATTTCCATTCCTGAGCAGCTATCCTGGAAATGGTAAAATATTATAGTAAAGCACTTGCAATAACAATAAAAAAAATTTTTATCTCATAAATATTTGCAACCGTGTATATCTTTTAAAGAATATGTACAAACTACATAGTGCACCTAAATATAATCCTATAGTAATAACATGCGGCACAACCTGAAATACACTTCCATCAATTTTCAGCTATTGTCGCACTATAATCTAGTTCTTTTGTGTATCCCTGTAAATGAACAGTGAATGATTTCCCTGCCATATTCTTCATGAGGCATGTTTTTATGCACATAAAAAATATATATTCATTTCATTTGGTTTAGTGCAGTCTATAGATGTTAAACTCGACTTATCAGCAATTTCCTCCATAGACATAATGTACAGTCGGTAACAAAAGTGTCCGAACACTAGTAAAAATTCCTATGTAAAAAAAAAAAAATACACTTCATACGGTTTTGTTAAATAAATCCTTATCGAATCATTGTCTTAGACTGACTAAGAATAGGATTTGACAAGGATTTGATTAACAAAACCGTATGAAGTGTACTTTTTTTACATAGGAATTTTTGCTAGTGTTCGGACACTTTTGTTACCGACTGTATTTGAATACTGTTGAGTGTCCTTGTACACGAACCATTTGCTTCATCTCAACGAAAAGCGTAGTGTAGCATCCCTATATGATAAACATTTAGAATACCAAGTTTGGAACCTCTGCTGCTATTTTTTCTTGAGATATGCTGATAACAGACACACACACAGTGACCAACCGCTAAAAACACGATTTTCTTATTCAGGAGACCTCAAAACATGTAGCTATAACAAGAACTCACTTTCGAAAATTTGAACCAAAAACAGCACTTTCTCTACCTTATGGGTAAGAAAAAGTAAAAAATGATTAAAAAGCGCCCAATAGTTGTCTCTTTGAATGGGCTTTAGCTGTCGCTTTGTGAACATTTTCTTTTACACTGTGAAAATTAGTTTCTTAAAAATAAGTATATATTGTCTGAAAATAGCCCCGAGACAATATATACTTAAAGATGAAAACCAATGTACTCATTTTTGAGTATATTGACATGCTTAAAAATTGGGTTGACCAATAAGAATCCCAATATCCCCATGTTTGACATGCCAGTATACTCAAAAATGAGTACATGGGTTTTCAAATTTAAGTATATATTGTCTCGGGGCTATTTTGAGATAATATATAGTACTGGCCAGAATGGATGACTCACTTGTTTTTTCCCTTCATAGTGACGTATTGGTGCCAGATGTTCGTTTTGGATGTCTGCCAAAGTGCAGGTGTTCTTGTTTGGCATTTCGTTAGTTCATTAGTTGTTTTCGCCGTGTGTTGGCGTAAAAATTTTTGCAGAAGGGTGAAATAATGTAAAAATGCCTGGTAAAAGAATTTCACGCGAAATGCATGCACAAATAAAGATTCTGAGCGAAGAAGATTATAGTACTCGAGAAATTGCTGCCAAATTACAATTGGCACAAAAGACAGTTTCTAGGTCTATAAGTAATTTCAAAACAACCGGAAATTATTGATATTCAAACATTCAAAGCCAAAAGGTCGTCACACGAGCACAAGCAAGCACAGGGATGAGTCCATAATTTTGGCAGCGAAGAACTGACCCAGAAAAATCAGCGAAAGCAATCCAAGCTGGTTTACCAAAAGATGTTAATATCCCTAGCCAAAGGACAATCCTCAAGAGGCTATTCAATGCCAATTTAAAGTCCTAGAAGCCTGCTAAGAAGCTTAAATTGTCTCCCAAAAACACTACTGACCGACTGACATTTTGTAAAAAGTATCAGGGTTGGACTGCGGAGCAATGGAAACATGTGATGTTTTCAGACGAGACTCAAGTATCGCAGTTTTATGCATTTTGTAGAAACATACGACGGCCTCCCAATAAAAGAGACTGTCAACGCTACATTATTCCCACCGTGAAGAATGCTGCAAAACTCATGGTCTGAGGAGCCATTTGTGCCAAAGAAAGATGTGGATTGTGGTTCATGCCTGAAGGCACATCAATTAATGGAACTGTTTATCTTGATGTGCTAAAAGAGAAGTTACCACCGTTTATGAATATCAATCAGTGCACACACTTCCAACATGATGGAGCACCTTGGCACCAGACTAAATCTATTAAGACATGGATTGCAAAGCAGAGGTTTCAGATCCTTGGGCTGTGGCCCGGAAATTTCCCGGATCTAATCCCAGTCGAGAACTGTTGGGTAATTTTAAAGTGCAAAGTTACTGATCGTAAGCCCACTTCACTTTCGGACTTAAGATAAACTATAAAACAACTGTGGATTACAGAAATTACACCAGACTATTGCGAAAAGTTATGTATTTCCATGCCTGATCGTATCCAAGCTGTATTGAAAAAAAAAAGGTTTTCACACCAAATATTGAACCCTTTCTCAATTATGTATGTATACTGTGCTTATATAACTAAAATTAATAATTCCCATAAAATAAATACTTAGTTAAATACAATTATTCTTGTGCATTCATAAACATCACAGTTTTTTGTGGTGAGTCATCCATTCTGGCCAGTACTGAATACTTATTTTTAAGAAACTATTCTTCACAGTGTAAGTCTCATTAGACCGGGAACTATATGGTTTAAAGTGAATTCTGATACATAATGAACATCCATGCTTGATCCAGGATTCGAACCCTTACACCTTGGAATTGGAAGCTAGAGTGTTAACCATTTGGCTATCGAATGGGTGATGCTTTTAATGGAAAAAATGAAAAATACAACAAAAAATCTGGAGTGATTCCACTCGATTTTCGGAACATTTAGTAATTAACGGTTGTTTAAACAAATTTAAAGGAGAAAAGTCGTTAAATAAACAAAGGGGAAACCCTAATAGGGTTTTGAGTATTTTTTCCCAAGTTGTACGTCATTTAAAGGATAGTAATGTATTCAAATTGCTTTCTGTGTCCCTGTAAAAGAGCTGTAAATGGTAAGAAAGTAATACCATATGTTTTTGTGTTTTAAATAACTTAACATTACTAAATCGAATTGTAATTAGTTTGAGTCCATACACCTCAATGTATAAAAAATTCTATTTCGTATACTGATAAGAAAAAAGCCTTACACTCACGTAAATCTGTACAGTTCTTGCGATGATAACCTGTAACATGCTTATCAATTTATGTCTTAATTAAATGTAGAGTTTAGATGCTAGTGCACTTTAACCCTTCAAGCGTTAAGCCCGTCTTTTTCTGTTATGCATAGTCAAAATTAAAAGCTGGTGTGGCTAAACTTTGAGATATATGCTGCTTTTTAGGAGAAAATATGATTAATAAATATGTGTACTATATAATATTAAATTCTCATATTTGTATTGTGCATAGCATTAATTTTATGAATCATTAAACAGATATACCGAAAAACGGCTAACGCTGAAAGGATATTCGAGTTTACAGTGTGCAGTGACAAAGAATTTCATTTTACGTCCCTGTAAAAGAACTATAAGTTTTGCACTCATCAAAATCTATGCAAACCGTGTGATGCTGTCTTATAATATACTTACCAATTTTTAGCTTAATTGGAAAATGCTTTATATATTATCACACTTCAAATAATTTGAATCCATTGACCACAAAGGTAAGAAAAAAATTTTCTTTATGTTCCTGCAAAAGAACTGTAATTCATACACTCGCCAAAATCTATACCAAAAAAAAATATTAAGTATTTTCTTAAATATTTGCAAAAGTTTTAGTATTTTGAAGATCATAAATTCATGAAAAAATGGAAGCTACTACAATGTAAAAAATAGGTTCTTAAAAATAAGTATATATTGTCTCAAAATAGCCCCGAAACAGTATATACTTAAATTTGAAAACCCATGTACTCATTTTTGAGTATATTGACATGCTCAAAAACGGGGTTGACCAATAAGAATCCGAATATCCCCATGTTTGAGCATGTCAATGTACTCAAATAGGAGTACATGGGTTTTCAAATTTAAGTATATATTGTTTCGGGGATATTTTGAGACAATATATACTTATTTTTAAGAACCTATTTTTTACAGTGTATATGAAACCTTCAGTGGGGCGAAGTCCCCTTAATCGACGGTCACAGATTGAAGCACATTGGCATGTATGGATATCAACTGTATTTCTGTTTCGATAGACCAATGAAAGTCAGCGAGGCCACTTTAGATTTTATTGATCGATTCGCATACACTTTATCCTTACCATAATTCCATTAGAAAAAAATCACATAGATTGAGATCCAGTGAGTAAGGAGACCAATTAGTGTTAACACATTCTGTTTCCTTGCTTTCTGCAATATTTCTCACATTATATGTGTATGTGTGTTTATATATATATATATATATATATATATATATATATATAATACAGTTTTCTGAAATCTTGCACTCCGCTGATAGAAATGCAAGTTTCCTGATGCGTGAAGATTTCTATTTTGCAGCATTTAAAATTTCAATTTTCAATTCATGAATTCTCTTTTTTTTTCCTTTTATCGGATTTCTTTGGTAGTTTTATCTTTTTCTCTTTTCTATATAATGTTGACTGTTTCTATTACTTTAATGGTTTTTGCAAACTATTGTCTCATCGTTAGGCTTATGTGTTATGTTTGTGTCATTTCTCTTCTGCGTAAGTACTTTAACTTGTTTTTACTAATCATTGGTACTCAAATTAAATTATCACCGTGACAATAATTTTATTCGAAATAAATCTCATTTGAAATTTAATTATATGTCGGTATTGTCATCTATCTTTTGTTTGCTGAGTGTTACAAAGGTATTAAATTATTCAAATTATATATATATATATATATATATACTCGAAAAAAAATTCTGTGACTGGCATCTACAAACTAAATTTTGTCACCAGTATATACAGTTTCATATCATCCTTATAAATTCTAGTTCTCTTTGCTTACGAATTCTAAAAACTCCTTTTATAATTCTAGACCATTTTCCTATATTATGATGTCAAACTTAGTTAAAAATCACCACAAATAAATGCGATGTCAAGAAGCGAGTTTTAGTAACTATAATCTTGGTTTACGACCTAATTCTAACAAATCAAGCGTGAAATTCTCCACAATATTCATAATATTGTTTCACCATCTAGAAAAATATAGACTAGAAATTCTTGATCATTTCATCTATCCAAGTTATTTGTTTACCTTATACGCATTGTTCATACCCTTACATCTTGTATTTGTCTATCATTTTATTCATTTATTATTATCATTATTATTAATATTGCTGTTTTTTTTTTTTTTTTTTTTTTTGAAACACCAAACAATAACTCAGATAGTATTTTTGGACCACCAAATAGTTTATTGCTAGTGTGAATTAAGTTGTCACAGTATTCATACATAACGATGCATGTAAATCCAGAAGGTATTTGTACCACTTATTTGCTGATATTCAATATAGGATACGAGGCATAGCGCAAAGGAAGAGCTCTCATTCATCTTCTATTATATAAGTTTAAAATATTTAATTTACCAAAATTTAATATGTAACAAAAACAGTCCTGCGTAATACGCATTAATATTCATTCTCCGTGTTTAAATAATGGGAATTTGCAAAATGATTACATCTAGTTTTTGTTGTTACTGTGTTGTTGTCATAAGATGTTTAAGTAACTATTTTTTTTTTTTCCCGCAGCAGCAGCTGCTTTCATAACAAGTTCATAAAAACAAATTCCATTTAAATACATAACCACAATATATAAAAGCGATCCCAAACAAAGTCCCCTCCAAATGGAAAACCTTTTACCCTAATAGGTGAACTTCTCACCACAAAAATAGGCGAACATTGCATTTCTTTTTATTGCATTAAAAAATAGGGAAGAAAAAGAAGCCACACTCTGCAAATAACACGTTTCTTCGATTCCACCTCTACATTATGGAACCCAAGAATCAAAGAAAAAAAAAACCTTAGGCATTCATTGCTATAGTATAAAACAACGCTGGGATATCATAATGATAATAGAGTCAGGCGCAGAAATTGCAGGGTATAGGCCTCGATTAGCGCTTTTGGGGTGCTGATGTACACGGACATCTGCCATCCAATGTTTGCATTGGGGAGCAAAAGACGATCTTAATATCCGTTATATTTAGTTGATATGAAGTGGCAGCAGTTGTATATTAGAACTTGATTATCGGTTGTGGATTTGTAAATGTCCTCCACAGCTTCCGCTCCTATTGGATCAGGATTATTATTATTAGACTTCTATAATAATGATTGATCCATTAATATAGGAGAGACTGATCGACATTTCTGTTACTTTTCTCAAATGCTTTTCTGTTTAGGAACACTGAAATATAAAAGATGCGAATACAGAACTGTTCAACTAAGGCAGATGCATAAATTGTTAGTGTGTCACTCTCGGTAATGAAACGTCTCATCGATAAATCTGGAAAATTGTATCTGGAAAATTACTTAATAACCCTCTGTGAGTATTTTCGTATAGGAAATATAACATTTGATTTGACCAAGTAATGAATAAACATGGGCAGTATATATTTCAAAATTCGTAGTTACCATTATCGAATATTGAATTACAGAAATTACAAAAATTACAAAAATTATACATCTTATTGCAACAGTTTGGCAAATTGAAAATCATTTTTTTTTTTATTTTTTTTTTTTTTTAATGTGTATTTCATCATCATTATTTTCCACATCCAACGTTCTTTAATTCGTTTTTGCCTTGGAAAAACGTTAATAAAATAGAAAAATTATGATAAATCAGCCTGAATTGGAACATGACGTTGCTCTTGTGATTCTGCTTATCTTCTAGGCGCTGTCCGTCGAGAATTTAAACGAATGCATTACGCATAAACTATCAATAAAGAACAAAAAGTTTTATTTTACTGTAGAAGGAAGAATACTTAATCAAAAACCTCATATTAGCTTTGAAATTAATAAAAGTAATACCAGGCTCATGTAAAAAAAAAAAAAAAAAAAAAAAAAAAAAAAAAAAAGAAAGAAAAGGTTTAAATATTCACCTTTTTTTTTTTTTTTTTTTTCTGTAATATAAAATGAAATATATCGATTACACATGAATCATAAAACTGAAATGAAACTTGATCAATATGCATACAAATTTCAAAGTTACAATGACATAAATTTTAGCAGATGCAAGAGTAAATTTAATTTTTGTTTCATTTTATCTGAATTTTATTATTCACGTGTAAATAACTATATTTCTTTTTATATCAAAATAATAATAATAATAATATGTAAACATTTCTCTTCATCAATTTTACATTTTTATTTAATAAAGTTCATATTAGATTTTCAGTTAATATCTTTATATATTACTCTGAATATTGAAAATCTGAAAGTGTGTTGCAAAAAGGCACACACTCCTTTATCTAAAAATAAATAAATCAGATTTGTACCATTGTACGTACCATAATTTTTTCTTTACGTCGCAAATAGACAGCAAAACAGACAGGGAAACATTTTCTTTTGTTAGTATAGATTAATACGCCATCTGTCTAATGGAATATTACCTACACTGGAGATTCTTCACAAGCTTTCAATCTAGTAATAATTCTTAATTTTTCACTAAGTAATTTAATGAGACGTATCTTTTGACTAAATCTACAATCACGTGGCTTTCCATGACGGAATTTTTTTTAACTTAAACCATAGCCTCCTAAACAAGATGGCTGTCGCGTGGCTCGGAAACTTAGCAAGAGTTGAAGCGGTAGACAACGTCACCTGATACAGATCGAGTGACATTTTTATTCAACAGCCACCAAAAAATTTTTAAAAATAAGATATGATATACATAAAAGGCGAATAGTATCGAAGAAACGTCGATTATATATATATATATATATATCATATATCACTTCTTAAATTTATTGGTGACAGTTGAATAAAGAAGTCGCGCAACCTGTACCAGGTGGCGCTGTCTACCGCTTCAACTGTTCCCAAGTTTCCGAGCCACGCGACAAGCATCTAGTTTAAGAGGCTATGCTTAAACTCAAATTTAAACTTAGGTATTTTAGGGCTTAAAAAAACAGTTTTAAGTCTTACCAGGAAACCATACTCAATACTATAATCATAAAAAAAAAATCCAAACAAGCATTAATCGAAAGAGCATATATATATATATATATGTTTTTTGACGCATAAAACAATAGCCCTCGTCAGCTCGTTTTCGAATTATAAATTGTGAAAGTTCGCCTGCAACCACGCCTGAATAGATAACACCACGCCTCACTGAAATAATGAATGAAATCCAAAATACACAAAAATCGAAAGAGCATAGACAAACGTGTTCTTTGATTTATTAATCAGTTGTACATTTCAGCTTTGAGATATATATAATCAAGTTAGAATGTCTAAAAATTCGCTAAAATAGAATCTAAAAATTGATAAAAGTTATGGTTCTGGCAGGTTTTCACAGGACTTCCCCCCCTCCCCCCCCATTCCTTTCTCGTTACTACATTTTTACTCAAATTTAAATGTAGATTTCTCGAGAACGGGCTTACGAGGGCTAACAGTTTATGCGAGGGCTAACAGTTTATGCAAAAATCACGTTAGATTACTGCCCTCTCGAATGAACATAATTTAATTGGTTTCTATTATTACACTATTGGAATGGTTTCCTGGTTAGATAAACAAAGCTTTGTAGGCTACCACCATGAATTCCAGTCTAAATAATTAGGTATAATCCTTCATCAGTTTGAAAACAATAGGTAGGAGTGCAAAACGAAAGCAACAACGTATACAAATCTGATATAAATGAATATGAATGCTTAAAAGAAGCTTCGTAATCATATTCTACAGCAAAAAAGTATTCCAAACATTTTTTTTACTTATTATTTATCAATTTCCAATTAAAATTTCTTTGAAGTATGACATTGTTTCAATAAAAATGTGAATCAAAACAACTATATTTTACATCTTGCTCCTGATTTGATTGCTTTTCATCATGTATTTTATCTTTTAATCCAATTAATTGCTTCACTTCCACTACCCAGTAACACACGCAACAAAAAAGTTCGCTTTTAAAAATGTGTGCTATCTGATCTGATAACGAGATATCATAAGAGGTTATCCTCAAGGCAACTCTTACAAGATGAAATTTTTTCTTAATACCCCTTTTCATGTCATCAGCAGTTCTAGCCTCAACATTTGATGAGCCGAAGATGGCGGCATAAAAGGATATGATGTGACAACTAAGGCTTGTCAGGAAGTATTGAAACGTCAGACGTATTTTTTCACGTTTGTTTAAAACTATGGCCAAGGGAGTGACTGCAGCTCCAAAACGTGTCATCGACACATTGAAAAAGACATTTGATGACCGATTAACTAGAGTACATCAGAAATAGTGGCGATTACATTCGGCGTCGATACAGATGTCTAGTAGAATTTGATGACTGGCTATTGCACGAGCTCGCGGAGATCGTGCTTTGAGAACGGAATTTTTTCATAATTTTATCTAAAATTGCATTAGGAAAAAAATGTATATAAAAGAATACATAAGTATAGACTTTGATTCGGAGTTCCCAACTTTTATAATTTATTCACGAGCATTTTTAGCCCCGCCTCTTTTTCATACCGGAAATTTTGAAAAATGATTTTCTTCTTATTTAATCGTTGTCACATATTAAAGTAAAATAATCTACAAAATTTCTGGTGCGAAAAGAAGGCGGGGGCTAAAAATGCTCGTGAATAAATTATAAAAGTTGGGAACTTTGCTTTGAATATAAAATGCCTCATACTTACTTCTCTCTATAAATGGAACTTTCTATAAATAAAATGTCACATTCATCACAAAATTTTTCAAATTAATTTTACGAAATTAAATGGTATAATTGTTTTTCTATTGCTTTAGAATATAAATCTAGGAAGTTGAGGCATTATAAAAAAAAAATATTACCAAAACAAATCTATTAATTAATTTTCTAAATATATTTTTTTTTAATCTGGTATCGGGTGTGTTATTTCATGGAACTGCTCATATATACATGGTGCTCGAAAGCCATTGAGTTTCATTGAATTTAATTTCAAGATTTTACAAAGTTTAATATTTTTTTTTTTAATTTCGTGAGCTTTTTTCCATTGGAGAAATAATGTCGAGATATTAGAAAATTGTTTAAATCAGTCATATATATATGTCTCAGGAATTGTTTTGGATAAAATGCTGTAAGTTAGTAGAACGATTTATAAGTGCATGGAACTTTTTTACTCATTGAACTTCTTTTTATGGCCACATTTAAAATTTTAATTTTTGTAATTATTGAAACTGAATTCCCTGAATGTTTTCATTAACTTTATAAGATATACGTTTCTATGTAATTTTGCAATTTATACCTATTTTATAATGTATGCCTAATAAATTTTGTAATGTAAGATAAATTTTCAAGGAAATCAATCCGAAGTCAAAAAAAAGCATCATCATCATCAAATTCAGTCTTTATCAATTCATTGCAGAATGAGGGCCTCTCCTAGGTGTTTCCAGTCTACTCTGTTTACTGCAATTCTTTCCATTCTGCTCCTTCAAGCTTCACAATATCATATCTCCAACGACACTGTGGTCTCTTCTTCGGTCTTTTCTTATCTCTCGGTATCTAAAATATGACTTTGGTTGTTCATCTATTATCGTTTCTTGTGCAAGGTGCCCAGTCCAGCTCCATTTTAACTTCTGCCTGATCGTGTTTCGCTTTCTGTCTCTTCGGCTGAGTAACAACATGCATCTCTCTTTGCTTCTCCGAATTGCTTGAAGTTTTTGTATAATTTTACACTGAGGGGAAAAAAAATATACCGCCTTCATCTAGAAAGAATAAGTGGTCATTTTCTAAATCCCTAAACTAGAAATATAGATTTCCGAGCTATGCGCATAAGGCACGCCAATAAACTGAATAGACGAAATGGTCGAGAATTTCTAGTCTACACATTTCTAGATGGTGAAACAATATTCTGAATATTCTCAATCGTTTGTATTACGAAAAATTCTCGCTTGGTTTTCTAGAATTGGGTCATAAACCAAGATTATAGTTGCTGAAACTTGCCTCTTGTATTCGCATTTAATTTCAGACTTTTAAATAACTTTGCCCTCGAGAATATAGGCAAACACTCTAGAATTCTAAAAGGGGTTTCAACTCGCTTTCAAAGGGAACTAGAATTTATAAGGATGACATGAAACTATTTTTTCTAGAGCCACAATTTAGATTCTGGTTCTCAGTTACAGAAATTTTTCTCAGTGCGCACGTTCATGTCCAAGTTTCTGACGCATGCTAATACGGGCAAAATAAACTGATCGAAAACTTTTCTTTTCAAACAAAATGAGAGGTAGCGTTTGAATATAGTCCTGTTTCTTCCGAATGCTCTCCATGTAAGTTAATGTTGTTAATAAGGCATCATATAGGGCAAAAATCCATTGCTGAGTATTTATGTATTTTTATAAAGTTTGTTTAGGAAGTTCTTATTTTTAATAGTTGTATTTTATTGTTAATGGTATAGAATTCCACCATATTTAATATCGCACAACTGTTAAGAGATATTATGCGAGTGGTACTCAAAAAGCGTTCCCTAAAAGATTTATGAATATAACTTGTAGAATTTCAAAGAATTCATTTTACCCTTTATACATATTCATTACTCATACACAACTCTTTTTTTTTTTTTTTTGTCTGCATATCATTATTATGTTAAATTAACAGTGTTTTTTTCATGGCAAAAAATCGACATGTTTTCGTGTGGTATATATACTACTTATTTTGAAACACTTATGTGCCGCGATGGTCTCGTAGGTAGGACGCGCTGAGCTCGTAATTGAAAGATTGCGGATTCGATACTCTAGCCGGCCGAAAAAGGTCGTGTATTTTAATGGTGGCCGGTGCACATGAAATCCGTTGTGACTGCAAAGTCTTCCCTGTTCCCATCCAAATTACACCTCTGGGGGGTCACCAAAGCGGGGGATTAAAATTGTGATATATGTGTTCGGATCACCATTAGAGGTGTATCCTAAACCGTCGCCAATTGCCCACAGCGTAGCACAAATGCGATGTAAAACTCACACACTCACTTGAAAATTCTTCAAAATGTACAGGGCGATCGTAATTAAACTTTGCTTATTCAGAGCACTCGGTAGCTGTAACTAAAATACGGATTGAGTCGAAATTTTGTAGATAGACACTTCAAAGGATGCATTGAAAGATTCTGAAAAAAATCCGCTACCTGGCACATTACAGTTAAAATGCTTAAAATCGTATGTAATGCGTAACTGTGGTTCATTTTAACATTTTTAAACATTACGACATTTAAAACTGTTATTTTCACATTTTGAGGCTTTAACGGCCCTCTTCACTTACCATCGCTGGAAGCCCGAGCCAATGTTATTCAATGAGGAAATTTTCTTTACAATTAACTTATTAACTAATACATATTTTTAAATTCTGTTTTCACATTCAGAAAATTCCCAACTGTTCAATGGACGGACCTTTTTTTTTTAAATGTATTTTTTTTTTTTTTTTTTTTTTTTTTTTTTAATTGCAAAATGAAAAAATTTCACAAATTGAAAATTCGTATTTTGCAGCTTCAAAATAAAATATAAAAGAATTTTAAAAAATATTTTTTTTAAAAAGGTCCGTCCATTGAACAGTTGGGAATTTTCAGAATGTGAAAACAGAATTTAAAAATATGTATTAGTTAATAAGTTTTTTGTAAAGAAAAATTTCCCATAGAATAACATTAGCTTCGGCTTCCGGCGGCGGTGAGTGAAGAGGGCCCTTAAGAGAGTATGAAGAAGGACAACTGTAGCACTGTAAAGTGAAGTAGAAAAGAATTTGGTTTGTATAAGCAGATGGATTTAACGTAAATTCTGGGTATTAAAGGAGGAGATCTAGTGAATATCCTTCTTTCAGTTACGGTGGCTGATAGTTTACGAGAAAGTGGGGCAATCTTGGAAGTGTTTTACAAAAACTTGGCTCTGATAAAGGGCAATGTGCAACAAGTCACTAGCGATCATTTGCGATCGGCTGTTGATCTGTCGCTGTTCATCGATTGAACGTTAATAGATGATGGAGGCTTAACATCGAACAATGGGCTTTACACCGCTAAGCAGTCTCTAAAAAATAAACAAGAATATCTTTAATAAATAAAGGTGTTTGTATTGAAATCTGTAGCTTGTTTGTATTTTGATGTATTGGGTTCCCATCGATGATTTTTACTTTCTTCTATATTCAATAGAGGAAAGTATTGGATTCATAAAAATTTTCGACCTCGGGTTTTTGATGGATTTACATATCTTTGACAGCTGTAGAACACGATTTGACTATTTTTAGAAAACGTCTGTCTGTCCGTCTGTCTGTGTGTGTGTGTTTGTGTGTGACAAAATGTTGTGGCAACTGTATGTCAGAAACTACTGCACAGAATTTCATACAAATTGGTATGGAGTTGCACCTTGACATAAATTAGTGCCTATCAACTTTTGGTAAAAATTGTCTTACAGGTTGCGTTGCCATCCCGCTTTTTCTAAATTTTTAACATGGTGATATAGGACAAAATTTTGTATAAATGTGCATAAAGGGAATTATTTTTTAGTAATCATTATGAAATTTACAAGAATTATTTATAATAGAGATAGTTAACTGTGAAAATTTTTTTGTATGTGTAGGAGTCTCGCCACCCCCCCCCCTATGGGGGAGAAGTCCCCCCTCGAGGGGAGTAAATTTTCGTGATGGGTATCTTTCAAAAGAGCTCGCCAACACCTTTAAAACGAATGGTTGAACCATCGATCTGCGAGAATTTAAAATAAAGTTATCGATTTTTTTCATTTAAAAAAAAAAAAATTATGTAATATTGACAATAAAATGGACTGTTTTTCGATATTTAGTGTTATACTACTTGTCTAATATGGAAATCGTCTGCATTATCATGGAAGATAATTTTTTTAAATAATAATTTTAATAAATTATTTTTCCTGGGTGAATTTGTACAGGAAAATATAGAAGAAAGTCATGTGGTGGCCACAACATACTAGTTTAACCTTACTTTTTATTTTTATTTTATTTATTAATTAATTTATTTATTTTTAAGAATTTTCGAGCGCATTCTTTGAAATATCTATATACAAATTTTCGAGTTAATCTGCATTTTAATTACAGCTACAAAGGGCTCTGAATAAGCCAAGATTAATTACGATCCCCTGGTACATAATAGTTATTTTTAGATAAAAGCAGAAAAATAACAGGTAGCCATTTCTCAAAAAGAAGCGTTATATTGAACAGTCTTATTCTGGAAATGAACTAAGATTGCGTGCCAGTAAGAAAATAAAATCGTAATCTACTTGCAAATAAAATGAAAGTTATTTTCAACGTCATATTCGTGTCAGATTTTTTCTACCCTACCCTTACAAGAAGTAAACATAAAATTAGAGGCGTTTTTCTGTGTATTGGTATATTGTTATGAAAACGAGAGTTTGCCTTACAAATATATATCTTAATTATTATAACCTATTTCTCAGATGGATGGATGGTTGGGTTTTACGTCGCACTAGTGCTGCGCAGATGGGCAATTGGCGACGGTCTGGGACACACCCCTAGAGGTGTGACACCTCCAGAGACATGCCTTCACAATTTTGATCCTCCACGGAAGGGATGGCTCTCCCGCTTTGGTGACCCCCAGAGGTATAATTTTTTATGGGAACATGGAGGACATTGCGGCCACGACAGATTTTACGGGCACCAGCCACCATTAGTGTACACGACGATCTTTGGCTGGCTCGAGTACCGAACCCGCAATCTTCCAATTACGAGGCCGGCGCTCTACCAACTGGGCTACCGCGGCCTCCTATTTCTCAGAATTTAATATATAGTTCTGAGAAATTTGTACTGCACTTATTTGTAATGCCTGCACTTATTTGTAATATTTTAAACGCGCTCTCCAACTTCAAAAATCTTGAGAACCACTATATTATTCTGATTCAATTTGGAAAAGTTGTTACACTTTCCTTCTCTTTTCAGCGACCATTAAGAGTGTTTCTCATACTGTATTAGAAATAAAGTAAATTTGTAATTCAACCATTTTTCACGGGCTTAACTTAGTAGGCGATCTTTAAAATTAGAGAGATTTGAAGTTAACCAACAGGTTAGGATTTAGGGAAATATGTGGTCGTTTTGCGTTCGTTTATGGCTTGTTTTCTCTTAGCGAAAACTGTTTTGCCCTTTATTTCAGCGCGGGACTCGTCGAGTCAGCACATGCGCTGAAGCTCTCGTGGTTGCAAGAAACATAGTCAAACAGTATATTTGATATCACGGATATTGTAATAACATGACCGTGTTATTGAATGTATCCCAGTGACACTGAAAAATAGTTTTGTGATGATATTAGTACCATTTTCGTTTTTGCCAAGTTGTCAAGTGTATCACATTGTAAGCATTGTGTCGAGTAAAAGTTCATTTATTTCAACATTACTTTAAATATTTATTTCTGACTCGTTAAACTGAAAAATAAAATTGATAACTGTCCTTTCACCGCTTTTCTTGCGACCATGGGAGCTTCTGCATACATGCTGACTCAATGAGTCCAATGGTAAAATAGGGGTGATAAGATTGTAGTTGAGAGAAAATAGCCATAAGAGAACACCGAATGACTGGTTGTTTACCAATTCTTAACCTATCGGTCAATTTGACATCCTTTCAAGCCACTGGATGCGTCCTCAAAGCTAGGCACAAGAAACGTGGTTACACTATAAAAGTTCCTGTAATACGTTATTTACTAGGTGTAAGGGAAAGTTCTGTCGTTTTTGAACATGCGCACTTTTATGCGCATGTCGACATGTCGTTTTTGTCGATCATCGACTGAAACCGGTTTAAACAGTTAGGTTAGAGTATGACTGATGATTTACACATATTCTTTTATATTTTAGTCGCGTTTTCTGAACTTGTAGAACTGTCACCATGGGTGAAGAAAATGTGCACTTAAGACATTGTATGTTGTACGAGTTCCAAAAAGGGAATAACGTAAAGGAGGCAACAAGTGTTTGGAAAGGACGCAGTAACAACTCGAACGTGGCAAAAATAGTTGGCGAAATTTCGTTTGGGAGATTTTTCTTTGAAAGATGACCAAGATCAGGAAGGCCATCAAGTGTCAATGACAAAGTGCTACAGTATGATCAAGACAAATCCCATGTTAACTTCCGCAGAAGTGGCTTCAAGCTTGGAATTCATCAGACTACTGCTTTGGATCACATTAAAAGATTTGGTTTCGTGTCCAAACTCTCTGTTTGGGTGCCACACAACGACAGAACTTTCCCTTGTGCCTAATAGCAAAGAAATCATAGTATCATTTTGCATTACAAAATGTTGTAGATTAAACTTTAACTTATTTTAATACACATTCACGTTAATTTTTCAATAAAAACCATAACTTGAATGAAACATAAGAAGGATTGACATTTTTTTTTTTTTTTTTTTTTTTTTTTTTTTAAGAAGAAAATACTATTATCTACAGAACATTTTTATTTTCATTGATTTCCTCCAAATGGCATCGGAGATTGCTGATAGAAAGAAACATAACCTTACATGTTCTATTATGTTCTTTACAAATTGAAATTTTATTATATGACAGCTCAGCGATTTCTTGATCCGTACATTTCACTTACTCCATTCCGACCAATAAGGTTTCAGAAATTGGAATCACTTCACCATATAGGCCTCTCTCTTCAAAAAAAAAAAAAAAAAAGTCGTATAAAACTATGACAATCAAATTTCAATCTGCGATATAAACAAGATTAACTTTTGGCGCCGTAAAACCTTCAATGAAACTGGAATTGGAGAGGGAATTTTCCGTGAACGGAAAAATCCTGTGCCGGGAAATGGGATTTGCCACTTTAAATAGAGAGAGGGTGGTGTTTAGGGCACCTGCGGGAAACGGGCCTCTAAATAATAATTGCGGCACCAAGCAGTCGATTTATGGGAGATGGAGGGGAAAGCATTGAGATGATACAACGAGTTTGATTCGTAGACTTTGGTGGCTTGGGGAGGGGGGACTGGATTTGTCTGTAAATCATTCGATAGGGGGTGGATGATTATGCTTTCGGTTGAGAGGACTGGTGAAGATTAGGGCAATAAGCCAATCTGTCTGAATGGGAAAAATACAACAAAATCCACATTGTGGAAAATGTAACATACATGACTTTCACTATGTCTTTTAATGTCAATTACTATGATATAACAGTTATCCACAAAAACCAAATTAAATATTATTCAGTGTTACAAAGGAATTATAAAAAAATATAACTGATTAAACTATTTTAAATCTGTTCATGTTTTCAACTTTCATTCTTTGGTCTATTCAATGGACGACTAGAACGAGGCGGAGTTTCCATTGTTTGTGAGGAAAAGCTGCGCTATGTTTGGCTATATTCCTTTATTTGTGGGCTAAATTAAGACTCCTATAGGTTAAATGAAAGGAAATCGTCATCATGACGTCGAATGACGACAGAAGGTCAAGTCGTCAATTACAATAAATAAATAAAACCCACGAAGTTGATGTTCAACTGTGGCTTTAAAAGGCAAATTTTTGATTAACAAATGAGAACACCATTTTTCGAAATTATATGGGTCGCTGACAACGCAAATGGTAGAAACCATGTCCTTCGTCATTTAAAAGTATAAGATTGTTTTGATGAGAAAAAACTTTACAACTGGATATTTTAGTACAACAAGACTATTCCTTTCAGTGAGACATCTCACATCGTTATCATTTTCTTTGTTTCACCTTGAATACGTCTTTTGCTATACAAAGGAACACCGTTCAACTGATAGCTGCAAAAATTGGTACATTTATTAATCAGGACAAAATCTAGTTAACACTGTATTTTTTAGTTCAATTGGTTTAAAAGGTATTACATAAAAAACCTATTTGAATTTTAAAATTATTAAAAAGGAAAAAGATGTTGATACGAAAAAACTTACACAAATTTTTCAGGTATGAAAGCAAATAAATTTATTTGCACGGGAATAGTAAATATATATACCATATAAAATGTACAAAAAAATGAAAGTGCAAGCTTTTTTTTTTTTCCGAGTGATAAGACAATTATTTATTTTATTTAACTTATTTTACCATGTTTTTATTAACTTCTATTCTTGTTTGTATGTTTGTTTGTTTGTTTGTTTGTCCGGTACAAATCTTGCAACCTATTTTTAACATTTGAAACTTTCACAGTAGCTCAGAACCCGGTGACAACATAATATTTCGAAGTCCGATTTTCGAATTTTTGATTAGTTTTCTTATAATTAATTAAACTATGAAAGTAATAACATCCTAATAGCGTTAAAATACCCATTAAAATATTAGTTATAATTTAATTGTTGCAAAAATAAATAAATAAATAAATAAATAAAAAATTACGAGTTCATTTCCTTTCGACATAAAAATAAATACATTTATTTAAACGTGAACGTTAAAAAATTACAAAAAGTTAAATTATGCATCTCACAAAAACTGACGTCACTTTAAAAAATTTATGCACATTGATCTCTATGATTCATCAGAAAATTTAAAACATGGTACATAAAAAGTTTTTTTTTTTTTAATCTTATAATTATTTTTATTTATTTAAACTATTTGTATACAGTTCTAACAGATGACGTCACGAGCATGTTTGCTGAGGAACAGTTGACCCCACTGACCCATTTTATCATTGCTGAATAGTGTTACAAATTTATTGTAACACAGTGTTGTAAATGTATTTGTAAAAGCTTAAAAAATTCGACTACTACGCTTCCAAAGGCATGGAAAAATTAGCATTGTCCTTCAGCAAAGTACGGTTGCTAAGAAGAAAGTCACGTGGTTGTTAGAACTCTATATTTAGTCTAAGTAAAAAATGTTTTACTTTTCTTCTTTTCCACAATAAATTAAATATATATAATAAAATTGAGAAAAATCGTGTTAAGACAATGGAAATATTTAGAGTGTTCCTTAAAGTTTCAGTACTCCCCTGATGAAATTTCAAATTTGGCACCGAAGTAACTCGAACGTTTCTCACCAAGGTCTTTACATATGCAATTGCAATAGCCATTTTAATTCATCGACAAAAAGGCTACAAACTTTTAAAAATTGCCAGCGGGGCCATATACTAAAGCTGTATCAAAGAAAATTTAAAAAATTCGATATAGCAAGGAAAGCAACTAAGTTGGCCCTTGCCTTTTATATGAAAAAATAATCTGGAGTGTCACTCACACGACTTTCTCTTACCCTGAAATTTAATACTATAAATACAGGTTGGCGATTAAGAGGTAAGATAACAAGTACTAGTATTATTATGTAAACCTATGTTAAACAATTCAAATTAGGCTTCGGAAGAGTTTTACATGATAAATAGTTCTGTGTGAGATACTTTCTCGATCCTATGGGTAAGAGAAAGTAATAGTCTTAAAAAATGTCCTACTGTACTAATTGAATCATATTTTGTACAGAATTTTATATCTATTACTTTAAAAAACAAAAATAGGCTTTAGTTTCCATTTGTTTATTTATTTACTTTTTATTTGTGTTCTCATAAATAGTACAAATAAAAAGTTTTTTACATTTTTCTGATATAATATTAAAAAAAATATCTGGAGTGACTCCACTCGACTTTCCGAACATTGAGTAATTAACAGTTTTGTAGATAAAGTAAAGAAAGAGGAGTTGTTAAACAAACAAAAGAGAGAAAACCATAATAGAGTGTTTGAGTATTTTTCTCCATCTATTACACGTTGTTTTATTTAACGCTACTGAACTTTGAGCCCATAGATCATAATGATAAAGAAATTTTCGTTGTGTCCCTGTAAAAACCTATAAATGCTAGATTCACCAAAATGCTTATAGTTAGTGCAACAGTGATTTATAATACTCATATAAATTTTCAGCTGAATTCAATAAGGCGTTTAGATGCTATCGTACTTTTTAAAATTTAGTCCCATAGGCCATAATGATAAAGAATTTTTCTTTGTGTCCCTGTAAAAAAACTGTAAGTGCTAGATTCACCAAAATCTATACAGTTAGTTCAACTGTGATCTATAACATGTGTACAAATTTTTTGCTCAGATTAATAAGGCGTTTAGACGCTATCACATATTTAAAAATTTGGCCCCATAGGCATAATGATAAAGAATTTTTCTTTGTGTCCCTGTAAAAAAACTATAAGTGCTAGATTCTCCAAAATCTATACAGATTGAGTATTTGTGATCTATAATATGTGTATAAAATTTTTGCTCAATTGAATAAGGCGTTTAGATGCTATCGCACTTTTAAGATTTTGCTCCCATAGGCCATAATGATAAAGAATTTTTCTTTGTGTCCCTGTAAAAAAACTATAAGTGCTAGATTCACCAAAATCTATAGGGTTCGTACTGTGGTGACTTACAATATGCGTACCAACTTTCAGGTTAATCGAACAAAGCGTTTAGACGCTAGCGTGTTCACTCACAGACATACACACATACACACATACACACATACACACACACATACATACATCATCGTAAAAATAGTGAAAACGGACTCAGGGGACCTCAAAACGTATAGAAACATCAAAATCTCGAATTCGGATTTTTGACATGATTACAATACTTTCCTCACTATAGTGTTCGGAAAGTAAAATGCTGGAATGTCGATTTTGTCCCAAAGAAAAGTCATCTGAGTATAGTATTATTTTCAGGCTTATAAGCAAGATTTTTTGGAAATTTTTCGGTTTATGTATAGCAAAAATATTATTAAGAAATATACTAACTAAATTTTGGAGCTAAAATTTGAACTTTTAAACAAAATTAATTTATAACCAACGCCCCTAATAAAATGCGTTCTCTCAAGGGGCAACAATTTAATTTCCCATAAAATTCAATAGCGAGCAAAACCAGTCATCAAGTGTTATTAAAAGGAACACTAGGAAGACATCAGTGCTTTTCAACCACGTGATGAAATGCACATGTTTTAATTTTACTTTGTAGAAATCATGGACCTATTATAACAGTGGACGGGACAATGGCAACCTGTTTGTGTGGCAAGGATCACTCATAAAAATGTCATGTTACACTATGAACAAGCCAAATTGGCCAACACTGAAATTTTTTCGCCAAGTTCTGAACTCTGTTTTCTCTTAAGCAGACAATATCTTTCCTTTTTTTGGGTTACATAATCTCTCCTAACAGGGAAATCAATGGAAAAATTTTAAACTTTTTGGAACTTTTTATTTATTTATTTATCTATTTATTTTAAAAACCAGTTAATAAATTTCGCAATTCATCCTTAATTCTTTTATATAGTTTCTATTAAAAATCCATATATATATTACGTCTTTTCGTAAATATTTCCAGAAGTTTTAGCTTTTCGAAGATCATGAGTTCGTGAAAAAATGCAAACTGAGAAAACGCAATCTAAAAATTTTAAGTTTGTAAAAAAAAAAAAAAAAATCAAATACCATAAGAATTGTTGCCTGAATATGTATTTTGTTTAAAAAACTTAATATAGTTCGATCTATACGTATTGGATGGAAGTATAATCTTCTATATGAGATCTTTAATGGTGGCAAGTCAAAAGGTTCCAGGTCCCCTTTAGGCAGAGAAGGGTACCTTGGACCTTCTTTCAATTGCTACTGCAAATGAAAATGTCTTTTCATACAAAGAGAATTTTAAAAACTGAATATAATATTTCATTGCTTTTTCAATCAGTAAATGATATTCACAATTTATAGCTATTCAAGACTAAGATGTTGATAAAGATCTAAATTTAGGTTTAAGAGTGTTGTCGAATTATACATCGAATTGTAATTTTACTTTGTAAACAACTGCGAATCCATTATGTGTAATGTTATGGTTGCGATAATAAATTTTAACGACTTTTTAGAAATTCAATGGGCTCTTCCCACCTGACGTCAGAGGTCACATGATAGAGGAAAAACAAATGGAAAACTGAACGAGCTTAATTTACATAAAACAATCATTAACATCTGAAATTATTATGTTTATGGAAAAGAAGAAAAATATTTTTCTTATTAATGTATTGATTTTTTTCCGTTGTTATTTTTGCAGTTTTCTATTTTTACGCATGGTGTTTTAGTTCAAATAAACAAATTAAATGGTATATATTATATATATACATATTTGTCCTTTGTTTACACTTTTTTAAATTTCTCTAATAAAAAATGTAATCACAATAGCTTGTGAAAGAAAACAAATTAATCTATCTAGTGTTAAAGCTATTGATTATATTTAAACATAAATGTACGGAATATTATTATAGAAATAGAATATTTTATCAAAAATAACCGTATATATAATATATTTACCAGGTGAAAAAAATTAATATCAATGTCATTGATTTGCATTTCTATACAATAATAATAATAATAATAATAATAAAATGCAGAGTAACACCAGAAAAAATAGAAAGATAATCAAAATAACTAAAATGTATCAAAACACTAATGGGCTCTTCCCACCTTACGTCAGAGGTCACATGATAGAGGAAAAACAAATAGCAGACGAACTCTTGTATTTCTATAGCGATTGCTGAAATAACATATTTTCTATTCTTATTTTTGATCAATCGTATTTAATCTGTGTTATTTTTTTATACATCGCCATTTTTAATCCATTTTATATCATTATTCATCACGTTTTGTTTGCCGTATACATTTATAATCGTCATTTAGTTTATATTTGTTATTGATGTTCATGGAGAACATGTTAAATACTCTGATTTTTGGTACTTAAATCAGTGACAGTGCAATATCGTACTGCGTAAATCCATTTAGACCAATAACTAAGTTAATTAACTTGTTGTAATACCTTTATGCAATTAAATTAAATGAAAACATTTTAAGATTTCAAATTATAATCCGTAAACATTCCCCAAGAACAAGCTATTATTTATTGCTAGATCCGTTAATGTAACAGTTACACTAGAACATACAAAAATCGATTCTTACAGTTGAAAATAAATAAACACATAAAGTGTTTTTAAAAAATTATTAAATTTACAAATACAACTATTCTACTGTTTACAAATGCAAAATATTACTTTTATTTTATTTTATATTAAATATTAACATTTTTGTTCTTAAGAACAATATTTAATTGAATTCAATTCTCAGAATTCGATTATTCGTTTTCCTTTATCACATGATTGAGCAGACGAAACTGGGAAGAGTCCATTCATTAATGTGCGAGTAAAAGTGATTCAGAAGATTCTGAAGTTGAAAATTTACATAAACAACCAGTGTAATTTCTAATAATGAATGAAAAGTGGAAGAAATGACCAGATTTCACCTGCAGGTGACCGGTTGGACCAGCACTCTCTTCTATAGATAATCTACTTCAGTTCAAGATATCTTTAGGTTCAATATTCAATAATATTGAAGAATTGCCAAAATAATATTTTGATGTTGTTTTATTATATAAATACTACTATTCATCATTTCGAAATCAGAAATAACGTCACATTAACGTTGTAGAAACATACAAATGAATTTTTATGTGACATCATTTCCATCGTTACCCCGAGGACCTATAATTTAACCCCTATCTCCATCTTCCTCTTAATAACAGCTGCCCTACCTAAAGATTTTAATCGGGAGTTACACGTCAAATGTATTGAAAAGAATCTAAACAAGACGATGAATGTCGAGTTTAGTGGTGTCAATTCCTTGTTGGTTTTTATAAGAAAAAAAAATATAATAAATACTACAGGCACATTTGGGAATGGTCGAAAACATATAATTACACGCAACTTGAAAAGCAAGTGAGTAAAAACAGTTTCTTTATTAGGAACTTCTGTTCTGTTTTGATGTCTTAAGTTGGTGTGAAAGCCAGCAAAACACCTGTTTAGTTTTTTGAGATGTGTCACCAGATATTGTCGTTGTATCCTTGGGTGTGTTCCCCTCAAATAAACATGTTCGTATCGTCAACTGAGAAATGAATTGAGTTGTATATTCGGCTGTTTATGTAGATGACATACAAGATAATTTGTCTCAACTTGAGAATTGGCCGAGTGATTGTAGATTAGAAAATTACCTTATGAAAAACTTGAATATCATCTGTCTGAAAGTGATAATTGATGAAGATATTTTTTCATGTTTCGAATAATATATGATAATTGTGTTAACATTGGATTTGCAAGAAAGTTGCATAGAAGTTATTGATTAAAGAGTTGGGTAAATGAACGTGTTAAGTGACATAAAAAAAAAAATGGTATTTCTGAGTGGAAGAACGTATTATGGTCTCTTAAAAATCAAACATTTACTGTGTACTTCAAAGGTTTTCTAATAACACAGTTGTCGACAGATGAAATTGTTATGTATGTGGATTTTAGCTATTCCATTACCATTTTATTAACGATTTTATCGAATTTATTAAATTTTCACATGATATATTCATCCACTAAGCTCTTCAGTTAAACTCTGGCAAAAAAAAATTCAAACAGAACAAATATAGCTGTTGCTTCATAGATTAAGGTCATTTAATTAAAAATAAATTCAACATTAAGATTAGGATAAAGTGCCAAAAAAATGGTATGATCTTCTATTATGACACTTATCTTATATCTTAAATCACACTCTAGGGTTAAAGTCGTCAAACAATCGCTTTCTATGCCTGCTCATCAAGTTACAGTGCGTTTGATCAAGTGCATTCTGCCGAGTATAGCATGCATGCTCTGCCATATATGTAGCAATCTGGTGAAAGTTTTTTTTTTTTTTTTTTAATTCAACCTAACTGTATCTTCAGTTCGTTTATATTATGATTTCCTAACTGTTGTTGGGCCGCGGTAGCCCAGTCGGTAGAGCGCCGGCCTCGTAATTGGAAGATTGCGGGTTCGGTACTCGAGCCAGCCAAAGACCGTCGTGTATACTAATGGTGGCTGGTGCACGTAAAATCTGTCGTGGCCGCAATGTCCTCCATGTTCCCCTCAAAAATTATACCTCTGGTGGTCACCGAAGCGGAAGAGCCTTCTTTTCCGTGGAGGATCAAAAACTGCGATGGCATGTCTCCGGACCACCTCTAGGGGTGAGTCCCAGACCGTCGCCAATTACCCATCTGCGCAGCACTAGTGCGACGTAAAACCCAACCAACCAACCTAACTGTTGTTTTGGGTTAAAACTAATTTTCTCTTTGTCAGTATCTAGTAATTATCATTCCAGGTAGAGTTCCCAATATAACCAGACTAATGACTCCCAAATATGGGTAAAATGTCATACTTGAATATTTCTTTATTTTAAAGAAAAATGTCATTACGTATGTCATTACGCAAGATTTATCGTCCAAATTCATTTGCACTAATAGCTGTTTAAGTCCCAAACATATAGTAGTGGATCTGCAGATCAGGAGCCTCAACGTCCTATTTGCATCAGACATTTTTCAATAGGTCATTTTTATTTATTCCTTATTATATAATAGTATATATTGATTCGATCGACTTATTACCATAATAAGATACATTCCTGAGGGGGGCTGCCGCCCCCCTCAACCCCCCGCTGTATCTCTCTTTGTATATCTATTTGTATATCATATAAAGTGTTACAGAATTGTAAATAATTGCATTTATTTTTGTATAAATTTTTTCAAAGAGGCTTAGTAAGTCGATAAAATGCTAATTTTGTGCATTCCTAGTCGTTTGAGCGTTAAAATAGCCTAATTTTTCTTTAAAAACGCATTAAAAAGCACCATATAAGGGAAGAAATGGATTTGGCGACTAATTCCCTCCTTGGCGATGTTTTTGGCGACCTTGGTGAGAAAATCCTTATTAGGGATATACCAAATATGGAAGCTCTAATCTCATTGGCTTATGAGATACGATAATTTTCCAGAACAGTCTGTGTACGATAGAATAGTATAAAAGGAGCCTTTTTTTAGCCAAGGCGGCCAATCTCAGATCTGTGTCAGTTTCGTCAAATGCTTGCTTTGCTTTGAGCCTCTTTGAATGAGACTTGCGTTATGTGTTATTGCTAAACAGTTTGTACTGTTGTTTTGCTGTTAACGGCTGTTGTTTAAGCTATGTTTACTGGTTGAATTAAAGCTGATACTTGGTTTATAGACCTGTATTTTTCTGGAACTTTCTGTGAATAAATCACTGAATTTTTGCAAGTTTCGCCTTTCATTCTCCAACAACTTACGAACCCCAAAATACGCAACAATGTGTATTCTTAATAAACGACGGTCTTGTATTGTTTCCCTGAAATTCATAAATACCAAATTTCATACAAAAAAAAAAAAAATACATAGCATATTGGAAATATTTTGCGTAACCTTTAAACTAATTATCAATTCTATGACCACAATTCTCAACAGGAAAACATGCTTTTAAAATTCTACTGAAATTTCATTATATTTGATGGGGTTTAACCAAGTTAAAATACACTTTTATGAAATACCGACTATAGACCGTAATAGTACGAAACTCCCCTCGACTTTCATAAATAATTGAGAGAGTAGGAAAAAGAAGAGAATGAAAAAAAAAAATCCCTTTTTTATTATGAGAAACAATTTTAATAAGTCTTAATTATCGATTACGATTTTCAACATAGAAAAACCATTCTATGTGGCATCGAGAGCGGTCGGGAAGAAATACATATCTCAGGGGGAAAGTGGGTTCTTTGATTAGAACGTAATCTATGGCACATCAGTGTCAAGAGCCGATACTACCTCGTTCCGACAAGCTTAATCCGGGGATTTCGGTCCCCTGGGGGTGCCAAAACGAGATTGGATTATGGCTAGTGAAGTGTATTTGTAAGTATGGCCGTGATTTACTCCCCCCCCCCCATCCCCTTCCGAGCGCAGTTCGTGATCAGAATGCGTCAGTGTAGCGTGATACCGATTAAAGGAAGCCCATTACCCGTTTAAAAAGCCGCGGACGGGTGGATTTTACCTACTATAGCAGTGTGAGGGTTAATAATAACAATTTATATTTAAATATAATAGCCTCGTGCTTTTTTTATCTGCATGATTAAGGTGTATGTTAGAGAAAGATTTTTTTTTCAACTGTTTTGAACAATATCGTTAGAATTGTTTTTAGAAACGTTAAATAACAATTTATTAATTAATGAATCATATTTAGAAATTGCTACTGATTGTTTAAGGAACATTTTAACTCAATCGAGAAAAATATCTTTTTTTTTTTTTTTTTTTTTTTTTACGATATCGTCAGGATCATTTTTTAAATCTTTAAATAACAATTTATTAATTGATGAATTATATTTAGAAATTGTTACTGATTATTTATGGAATATTTTTAATTCAATCAAGAATAATATAATTTTGAACTATATTATCGGGATCGTTTTTAAAAACGTTAAATAACAATCACGAATTAATGAATCATATTTAGAAATTGTTACTCATTTTTTAAGGAACACTTTTAATCCAATCACGATTAATATAATTTTGAACTACATCATTGGGCCATCGGGATCCTTTTTAGAAACGTTAAATAACAATCATGAATTAATGAATCATATTTAGAAATTGTTACTGATTATTTATGGATCATTTTTAATCCAATCAAGATTAATATAATTTTGAACTACATCATCGGGTCATTGGGATCCTTTTTAGAAACGTTAAATAACAATCATGAATTAATTAATCATATTTAGAAATTGTTACTGATTATTTAAGGAACATTTTTAGTTCAATCAAGAATAATATAATTTTGAACTACATCATCGGGATCGTTTTTATAAACGTTAAATAACAATCATGAATTAATGAATCATATATTTAGAAATTGTTACTGATTATCCAAGGAACATTTTTAACTCAATCAAGAAAAACTTAATTTAATTTAGAAATAAATGAGAAAATTAAAAAAGATATCTTTTAGAGGTTATTAATGGAATGTCAAAATACAAAAAATTATTATGAATCTAATGGATTTGATACATAATACTGTAAATACAGTTTAAAAATTAAATTGTATCGCTTTAATTTTTCTTAATTAAATGAAACTAATTTGTGTTATTAAGTGAATTTAAGGTAGATTGAACTTAGATTCATATTGACATGCCCCCGTGGTGTTTTAAAATCCTATGTAAATAATAATAATAACAGTAACATATTTGTTGTATACTCACAGTTTCCAACTATATGTCACGCGTTCACGTGTCCTAATACCCTAATATACTAAAGCACCGTTTATACATCTTTCAAGGGACTGGCGTAAAAGGACGTATAAATGAAAAGACGTATAATCGAAATTTTAATAATAACACTTTGATTACTACAAATTTAATGACACTTAAGCCAAATCTGTATGAAAACACTAATTGATAAAGTTTCTTAAGATAGTAAATGTATATTATACTTTTTTTAAAGACAATAATTAATTTAAAATATATATATATATATATATATATATATATATATATTATAAAAAGTGAGAAAAATCATACTATTAATGCATGACTGGGTACTAATTACACATAGCATATACTGAGTATTATATTACATTTCTTAAGAACTATATGAACACATTTTGAATATTAGTTATATATATTGCGTAGCTTTAATAATAAGCATACGATTTATATTCATACAGAGAGTTATTTAATAACATTAAAAATCTTTAATATTTATCTGATTTGCTGCTTGTCTGTGAGTTTTAAGGCAGGTCGAGAAATTTTGCAAATTTTAGTAAAGTGAAAAGATGTATAGCCGATATTAGCGACGTATAAACGAAGAATTTTTGCATTAAAAGGAATAGGAATGAATCGGGATTTTCTAAAAGGACGTATAAATGTAAAAGACGTATAAACGGTGCTTTACTGTACTATGACTGTCACTTCCCATTATAAGTGTAAGGTCCTAATAACTCGCCTAGAAAAATCCTGAAGAGAATAGTTATAATCGTCTTTTAATAAACAGACATTAAAAAAAATGAAGACTCACACAGGATTTGTGCTTGTGTTTGGTGTGTCACCTAAGGCCATTTCTCGCCCATTAAGTCTCGTTAGACTGGGATTTACAGCTCAAATGGGATTCCGAACCACTACGAATATTCATGCTTCAACCGAGATTCGAATCAGGCACCTAGGCCATAGCATAATCATTCTGTGATTCATACAGAGAGTGAAGAGGTCTATCTGCTCGATAGAGCCATGGCAATCTATGTCATCGTTTTATTAATTCATTATTTAAATTGAGCAATAAATTTAAAATCCTAATGTGTGTTAAAGATAATCTTTTAATGAATGGGCATACTAAATAATAAAAAATTTAGATTTATATTAAAAGTTCAATGCGAATGTTTGTGATTTTGCCCTGGCAACCTAATTATTTGTGCATTGTCACTGCAAATACGATCTTTATTAATATTTTTATTTATAAATAAGTTGTCCTTTTACAATTGTCGTTTGGACTACAAGAAGCTCCTTCCCATTGGGTGGTACAGACATTAATATAATATTAAAGATTATGCCTTTGTAGTAGATATTTCGAACTGTTTACTTAAATTCGGATAGCTCCATAGAAAATTATCACTGAATTATAAAAATATACAGCTAATGATTTTTTTTTTCATTGCCTCACAATAGTAGTAATAAAGAAAATTTATCTTCATTTTTATATACTTCCTCTTTCAACTAAAAAAAAAATAATAATAAATAAATAAAAGTAATCTACGCTTTAGTGAAAATATTACATGTGTAGCCATTTGCGACAATCACTTGTAACATGCTATTAAATGTTTCTTTTTTTCTGGAAAGTTTCTGAATCTCATTAAACATAAAAGGTCTTGACCTAGAAGAAACTAATCAAAATCCCATTGAAGACACTTTTCTTTTTTTCACTGAATCCGCCTTTAAGATTTTCTTTTCATGTCATTATCAAATTAGTTGGCACAAATGTTTCAAGTTAATAACTGCATATAAAATTTTCCAAGATTACAGGGGTATAATTTCCTCTAATGACATTTAATGGGGCAACAAATCTTTGAAGTCAACAACAAAAATTGCCTCAAAATTTCTCATTTTGAGGTGAATACATAATATGTGTTAAACATTTTCTTTACCTTCCGTCCTATTCATTTTTTTACGCATCAGTTATTAACGTATTCTCTTCAAAAAAAGAAACCGCACCAAGTGATGAATAGCTGATCCCACAAATTAACATCACGATCAAATTATCTCCCCAGACCCAGAGGGGGGTTATGATGTCTTTTTCATCGAAAATCCAGGTTTTTTTTTAATAGAAGCGAGAACAAGCTGTGGGAAGCGACAGGAGAATCAAGACACCCTCTAGGTTAAACAGTGGTGAACCTGGCAACACCTGGTTATTTTTAGAGGGGGTGGTGAAAAGTCACGTATAAGTGCAAAAATTAAGCCATCGTGAATTTTAGAGGGTGTTGATGAAGATATCGTGGTGAAATGGCCTTTTATCATGCAGATGTTGTAAATGTACCGATAATAGATTCTGTTAATGGACAGCAGTTTTGACAGCGCAAAGCAAGCAATATTACATTATATGAGGTGTTTATTATTGCTCCTAGCTAAGTTTATCTTGGAAAATAAGATTCAGTATTAAATAATAGAATTCTAATGATATAGAACGCTGTGTAATAATTTTCCAGAAAGAGAAACGTAAACACTTTTTTTCAGCACAAACCGGAATCAATTAACTACAGGAATGTTTGGAATTGTGATTGTGTAATCTGATTTAATATAAAGTAAATTTTAATTTCGAAAAAATGATTTAGCTGTGCAATTATCGTCTAAATTTTATACGTGATAGCAATTTAAATATGAGATATTTAAAGCATTTTAGTAGAAAATTGCTTAGAATTAATGTTACAATTTTATGTGCATGAATAAGTTTTATGCATCTATTTCTAGATTTTTTAAACTTCATAAATACCGAGTATTTTAGTAATTATTTAAATTATTTTTCCTTTTATATTTCTTATAAAAAATTACACATCCTGATATATTAATGGAATTTTTTTACGTCTTACCTATTCATCGTTATATTACATTAATAACAACCTCCCTTCTATTAAGCCTCATCATTGGCCTAGAGGTTCTGCTCTCGAAACTAATACACCTGATGTCTGGGTTCGATCCTAGGTCGTGCTCATCGATCTAGTCGTTTGAAGTTTACTGAGGCCTTCTTCATAACTCGTATAAATACGGGGTAGGACTCCTTAGGAAGACACCCCCGACCCCCCCTCCCCCCAACCTCTGAAGGTTTCACGCAAGCCTGAAACATCCATTGCAATGATAAGCAAGGCCTCGTTTTTCTCCTTGGAATCTGGGAGCTAAAAACTCTATTAGTTCATAACATGTCCATGTCCATAGTTGCCAATTTAGCACATTTAGCTACCATAAAATTACAAAAAAAAAAAAAAAAAAAAAACTTAATCAGTGAAAACCGTTACAGTTCACTAATTAAATAAAATAAATATTTCTATTAAAATTTTCTGACAGCCAAAAGGCCAACTATAAGCCAACTATAAACATGTCTTTCGTTTATTTGTAAAATGTCCTTACATAATAAAATATTGTTTACTTGTAACTTGAATGGATACGAAAAACGCCAAATTAATTATAATTTTAAACTGTCTTCAAAACTGTATAGTTGAAATTTAACAATCGTCCCTCTTCAGCCCCAACTGTTTAAATCAAACTTTTAAGATATATGCACCAGGTACCTTGCGTGGAAACCCTAAGATGCTATTACCAAAAGCGCGTTTAATTAGAGCAATTGTTTCGCTGGTCCTGGTACCTGTACATAAAAATTTTGAATATCACAAAACGACATACGTATTTTTGTAGCAAAATGCGTATAAAAACTAAATAATGAAGCACAGTTAATTTTAATTACTAAACATAATGAATTTTTATGTATGGTAAAGAGAAAAAGAAAGTAAGAAATGTTTGTGCAACTTATGGTGTTTTATTTATTTACTTATTATTTACTTATTCATTTCTTTATTTTGAGAAAGGGATTTAAAATGAAATTAAATGGTTCTAAGAAATCTCCTCTTTCATAAAACGACCTGAAATATATACCTTGAAAACCTTCCACCGGAAGAAAATCCCTGCAAGCATGTCATCTGAAAACACTTCAAAACTCTTTCAGTTAAAATAATAATAATAATAATAATAATAAGTTAATTTCCAACTGATGAGATTAGAGATTAATTTAATTGATAATAGTTCAATAATTAGAATATTTCAAAATTTGATAACTTTAAAAAATATGAATATTTCAATTGGAACATTTTAATCGTTATTGCGATATTCCAATAAGAATAATGGAATAAAACTATAAATTATAATAAATTTACATGCATGGTTTTAAGGAATAATTTATAATTAGCCTAAACTATTTTTAAATTTTCGCTTATAATTATTCATACTTTAAAAGAGGTACCCTGAGGATAAAATTAAAAAAAAATTATATAGATAGATAGATATAGATAGGTAGATAGACATATTTAAAAAAATGTACAACACCTAGAATGCCAAACAGAAATAATTGGAAAGCAGACAGCTGTTTCGGTAGCATTTAGCGTACCGTCTTCAGTGCATAAATAAATGAGAAAGAAGTGCTCTTATATATAGGAGATGAATCCAGTTCTGTTTAACCAATAGAAATACGCGGAGAGTGAGGGACTTGACCAATAGGAATTTAAGAAACACTTAGTTGTGAAAAAAGTTAAAGAAATTAAGAAAATGTGGACTGAATGTAAAATTTCCAACAATCAGACAAGTGTGGTACAACGAACTCGCAATTGACAATATTTCTAAGATTTTTTATAAATGTAAAAAGCTTCAAAGGAATGGAGTTCATGAGTAGATTTAGGCCTGCAAGTTATTTTAGCTGAATCAAATTTAAAATTATGATTTTCCTCACGGCAGTGCTTAGAAATAGCCGATTTATTGGTTTCTTGCTTACAGACGTAACTAATATGTTCTTTTAGGCAGAATTTAAGACTGCGTTTAGTTTGGCCAATGTACAGTCGGTAACAAAAGTGTCCGAACACTAGCAAAAATTCCTATGTAAAAAAAATATACTTCATATGGTTTTGTTAAGTAAGTCTAAGAACATGATTCGATAAGGATTTATTTAACAAAACCGTATTAAGTGTACTTTTTTTACATAGGAAGTTTTTCTAGTGTTCGGACACTTTTGTTACCGACTGTATGATAAATCACATTGGCAGGAAATACTATTATATGCTCCAAGAATTATACATATTTATAGAACCTTTTAACTGAGAAAGGGTGAGTTTATATAAATTAAATTAAATTCCTATTGGTCAAGCCTCTCACATTCCGCGTATTTCTATTGGTTGATCAGAATTCGACTCATATCCTATATAAGAGCATTTTTCTCTCATTTCTTTATGCACTGAAGACGGTACGCTAAATACTACCGGACCGGCACAGCTGTTTGCTTTCCAATTATTTCTCTTTGGCGTTCTAGACGTTGTATTTTTCCTTGTTTTAATAATCCACTCCAAGTCTCCAATTGATATTCTAGATAGACAGATTATTTCCTTTTCCATATTTTTAAATAAATGTACTTCATTAATAATTTGACCCGCGGTATATAAGGGTAAAATTTCTAAATACTGATATCTTTGACCTAATATTATAATTGTACATTGATTTCATTCGAATTAGCCAAATTAAGAAAAAAAGAATTCCAATATCAGTGTTTTGACTTGAAGTTACACTCTATAACAAAAAAAAAAAAAAAAAAAAAAAACCTCACCAAAAAGAATTGGGGACAAAAATTGGTAGATGGGGTGGAATGGGTGGTCCGAATGGGACAAAAATTGGTAGATGTGCTGTACATGTGGAGAAAAACAATTGATTACAGTTTTAGAAAATTTGAATGATTTAATCAAGAGAAAGGGCCTCACAAAGTAAACAAGTCAATAACGCGTTGGTCCACTTCTGGCCCTTATGTACGCAGTTATTCGGCTTGGTATTAATTAATAGAGTCGGCAGATGTGCTCCTGTGAAGTATCGTGCCAAATTCTGTCCAATTGTTGCGTTAGATTGGTAAAATACCGAGTTGGTTGTAGGACCCTTTTTATGATGCTCCAAACGTCCTCAGTGGAAGAGAGATCCGGGGACTGATCTCATCCCCACTGAGCCGCCTATTAAGGATATTTGAAGTCACTGAAGTACCAGTTGCATGTAGGATCGACGATAATGATGAATTGGTGCTCGATTCCATCAAAACCTGTATGTATGCCAATTTGTGTCCAGTTTGCATTACTCCTTCTTGGTGCGTCACTTTTTTTGTTATAGAGTATATTTCTAAGTTTAAATAAAAGTTCGGGTGAATTTATTCCTCTTTTATTTCTTCAGTTCATAATTAAAATATGAAAAATAAATTATTCTTCAGGAACGTTTTTCCAGAGACGTTTTGTGAGAGATGTTCATTCTGATACTAATAAAATAACCAATGGAAAAAAAAATGAAGGAAATATGCAACATATATGATTAAGCATCTGTTTTAATAAATGAAAAAAAGAAATTGAAATTTGAATTCTCAACTATTAGATTTTAAATCCTTTTTTAAAATAATATTTGATAGAGAGATATGCTCACACGCATTTAAAAAGAAAAAAAGAAAAATGTTAGTAAGTAATAAATAAAATAAACGTTAAGTTTGACTAAAAATACTTTCGAATATTATACATCATTATACTTATACAAATTACACATTTGTAGTTAAGAATATTTTTATGAAAAGTTAAGAATAAAATATTATAAAGTTAAGAATGGAATATATAGAGAAGTTAGAATATTTTAAAGAAAATTTGTAAAAATGAAAGTTGGCGTTCATATTGTAGATTAATATCAATTGTTTGCACGAAGAGTAGGACGCTGTCAGTAACAGTCTTTTTAAAAGGTCCTAGTATTTACGTTAATTTCAGGGAAAATTACGGAAAACTCGGCACAGCTAGGCTGGTGAACGCAACCTTGGATCGACTTCCCGTCTGCCAACTTCAAGAGCAGACTGGGCCTATAGGCCACTGGGAGGGGAGGGAGGTTGTAAAACTGTAAGTATATTTTTATTCCATAAAATTATTTATAACTAAGCCAAGAGTTAGTTTTGATTTTTAAGAAAAAGTCGAAGCAATATCATAATACCTAGGTAACTGTTTTTATTTAATTATTTTATTGAACTAGTTTAATGATTAGAGACTTTGTTGATCCTACAATAGATACAGCTTCTACTTGCAGCATTTTAGGGATCCTACAATAGTAACAACTCCTACATGCAGCGTGGGCCGTGGTAGCCCAGTCGGTAGAGCGCCGGCCTCGTAATTGGAAGATTGCGGGTTCGGTACTCGAGCCGGCCAAAGACCGTCGTGTACACTAATGGTGGCTGGTGCACGTTAAATCTGTCGTGGCCGCAATGTCCTCCATGTTCCCATCCAAAATTATACCTCTGGGGGTCACCGAAGCGGGAGAGCCATCACTTCCGTGGAGGATCGAAATTGTGATGGCATGTCTCCGGACCACCTCTAGGGGTGTGTCCCAGACCATCGCCAATTGCCCATCTGCGCGACGTAAAACCCAACCAACCAACCAACCTACATGCAGCGCTTTGGTAATAATGAAAGTTCCACTCCTTGCTTTTCTTCGCTCCTTGATCCAATCTTCACCAGACTTCACAAGTTACTATTGCTTTTTTTTCAACACTCCTCAATTTACTAAAGGACTTAACTGTCAACCGTGAAATGTAAAATATATAAAAACTGCTCATTGGAAACCTGTATTAAATCTCTGAGGATGCTTTGATTTTTCAAAGTGAAGAGCTTTGGATAATTTTAAAACGTTTTTAAATAAAGTATAATTTTTAGAAAACGTGTTTTTAAAAGTGTTTTTAATCTTAATAATGAAAATTAATCATAATCAGAAAGAAAAAAAGAATGAAAGAAATTTTATTTCTTTATTTTTCTATGAGAATGTACACAACTTATTACCGTTGCTTTATTTTGTAAATAAACGAAAGGAGAAATATATGCTATGTTATATTTTGTAAATAAAAAAGTTTATCGATACTGTCAGTTTAAATTTAAAGCCCCATACCGAAATAATCACCAATTTCTTCTACTTCACCTTCTTTTTTTCGCCATACCAAACCAAACAATTTAAAAAAAAAAAAAGAAATTTATTATTATATTTTTACGCATTTTCTCTTTCCAGGACCAGGACATAGCTGCCCAATTTCTATAACCGCTAAAATCGGAAATACATCAATGGAAGTATAGAGGCCATTTGTCAATAATGTCGCTATATTAGAAGATATGTTCCCTCCATATGTTTTTGTTCTCCAGAAAAAAAGAACTTCGAAGGAATTTTTCGATTCATACCAAGAACAAACACGCCTAGTTTCCGGAAGCGGGCAATTTATGCAATATTTATAGAAGAAGACACTAGAATGGATAATAACTTTACTTTATGAGATCACAGCACATAAAAATCGAATCCAAATTGTACCTTCCCCTAACCCCTTATGGTGTGTATTTTGAATGCCAACATATATAATCTGTTTGCCCGGATTCATAAAGCAGTCTCGTTTCAGCCCTGATATATGGCCTAGCGATCGGAAAAACGTAGCAGACACTTCTAATGCAATTCCCCCGCACTGAATGAAAATTTGACATATTTATTGCGTTGAATTTAATGCATCATGCTCGCCAAAACAGAATAACCTACCTACCCCATTCGAAGGAAAAAGTTGTAATCGAATGTGCCACAAAAGGGTTAACCATGTGAGATATATTTCCCTCATCAGTAGGGTAGGAATGGTTTAGGTCTTGTAATATCGCTGCTGAATGGGGAGCAAGAAATCATGGTGTCATTTGCTATTTCTAAATGGCCGATCACAATAAATTAAACATGAAATTTGAATGTTTTGCTTAACTTTAGAACCACGCTGAATCAGAGGATAAATCTGTCTTCCTGTTTCTTTCTTTATATATCTCTTTATCTTAACTAAAAATTATTGAAATGTTTCATTATAAACATTTCATGTGTCTTTCTTTATGTGATGTTACATGCTGCTTATTTACTGTTGCATTTAGTTTATAATGTTGATTATACCAGTGAGAATTCATTCATGTAAAGGACACTTTTTCGTTAAGAGCCCGCTTCACTCACCGCCACCGGAAGCCGAAGCTAATGTTATTCTGTGGGAATTTTTTCTTTACAAATAACTTATTAACTAATGCATATTTTTAAATTCTGTTTTCACATTCTGAAAATGCACAGCTGTTGAATTGACGGACGTTTTTTAGAAAAATATCTTTTTAATTTTTTATATTTTATTTTGAAGCTGCAAAATACGAATTTTCAATATGTGAATTTTTTTCATTTTCCAATTTCAAAATAAAATATTAAAAATTTAAAAAATACATTTTTAAAAAAGGTCCGTCCATTGAACAGTTGGGAATTTTCTGAATGTGAAAATAGAATTTAAAAATATGTATTAGAGAATAAGTTATTTGTAAAGAAAATTTCCCCATAGAATAACATTGGCTCGGGCTTCCGGCGACGGTAAGTGAAGAGGGCCCTTAAGGGCACAGCTAATGTAACCGTTTTTCAAAACCAAATTCATGAATATTCCATTCAAAAATAAAAAGCTAAAAGTAAATTATCTCATTAAAAATTAAATCTGTGCCACCTACTGAGTGAAAACTTCAAGAAAAAAGAAAAAGTAAACTGAATGCATTAATTTGGTATTTAGATTGCAAATATATCAAATTGTTACTAAAAATAAACTTGATTCCAGAAAATGTCTATAATTTCATTTTCCACTCAGAGAAACGGTCAAAAATAGTCACATTGAACTCAACAAAAGTAAATAAATTAATTTAATATAAATAAATAAATAAATAAAAAATAGTTTAAACACTGAAAAGATATTTGTCAATAATTGAAAAAAAAAAATTAGAAATAATACAAAGGTTTTTATTCATCATTGGAAGTTAAAATATGAGAACTATACATTAAATCCTATAATCATTATCAGAATACTTATAAATTGTAGAGTTGTTTTTTATTTTATACAAAACATTAGAGAATCATTCTGGTTTGGTAACACTCTGGATCGTTTAACAGAGAAATAGGGTAGCGATTTTCTAATATAAATATTTTAAAGAAAATTTTGTTATTATTATTATTATTTGATATTTATTTCACAGCTTTCAGACATACAGTGACATTTATCTCGATTCATTTATTTTACATCAATTTACAGTAACAAATGTGCAATATCGTGTAGACATAGGGCATCTTAAACATCAATGACCCCACTGGGATTAGTATCCCTAGGGATCCAGAAAGCAGCACCCGACAGGCCAAGTTGGTTTACTATGTGCTGCCATTGATGCTTGAGATGTCCTATGTCTACACAATATTGCGTATTTGTTGCTGTAAATTGGTGTAAAATAAATAAATCGAGACAAATGTCACTGTAACTATAGATCTGAAAGCTGTCAAATAAATACCAAATAATAATAATAACATAATTTTCTTTAAAATATTTATTGGATATTTGATTCTTTTACTCAATATGTGTTTAGCACAACCGAAGATATACACGTAAAATATTTAACATTATCCAAATATACCCAAAACTTATCACGAATAATACGTAACATATGGAAATTCTTTTGTGTAACCCTGTAAACTAATTAATAAATCTATCCACCCACACCACTTTCTACATAAATCATGCTTTTTAGCGTTGTAATAATTTATGTTTATTCCATTAGGCTGACAAACATTACATTCACAAAAAATTGTACAGCTCATTCCATGTAACATACGGATATTTGTAGAGTGACTGCTATTGGGGTAGACACCGAAAAACATACACTGAGAAAAAGTTCTGTAACTGACATCTATAATCTAAATGTGGCTCATGAAAAAACAGTTCCATGTCATCCTTATAAATTCTAGTCCCCTTTGAAAGCGAGTTCTAGAAACCCCTATTAGAATTCTAGAGAGTTTGCCTATATTATAGAAGTCAAACCTATTTGAAAATATCTCCAAATAAATACGAATACAAGAGGCGGGTTTCAGCAACTGTAATCTTGGTTTATGGCCCAATTCTAGAAAATCAAGCGAGAATTTCTCGCCATACAAAAGATTCAGAATATTGTTTCATCATCTAGAAATGTGTAGACTAGAAATTCTCGATCATTTCGTCTATTCAGTTTATTGGTGCGCTTTATGCGCGTAGCTCGGAAAACTATATTTCTAGTTAAGGGATTTAGAAAATGACCACTTATTCATTCTAGAGGAAGGCAGTATATATTTTTTTTTCTCAGTGTACAGACGCCAAAAACTTTTTGAGTCTCAATAGAGGAGGCCTCCCTAACTTTTCAGCAATAAAATTTAATTGTTATTCATTTCTTAAAAGAAAAAAAAACTAGGGGTGAGAATCGATTAAGAGTTTTAACTGGGTTAATCGTAGTTCATTAATCGATTAATCAGTTTTCATTTATATATATATATATATATATATATATATATATATATATATAATTTTATTTCAATGGTGAATAAAACTCTCATATTGTGTACAATCGGTAACAAAAGTATCCGAACACTAGCAAAAATTCCTATATAAAAAAAGTAGATTTAATGCTGTTTTGTTAAATAAATCCTTGTCGAATCATGTTCTTAGTCAGTCTAAGAACATGATTCGACAAGGATTTATTTAACAAGTTATTTCTTCTTTATCACTTCGGACTAGAACACAGAATGTTATTTTCTGTTTCTACTTCGATAGTTACTATCAGCAATTCTGAACAGACAATAAACGCTTGAAGATATTGTGAAACTCTGTTGACATTTTCCCCATCAGAAGGATAGTGGAAATCTCAATCCCTTCTTTTCTTTTCTTCTTTATCTTTAGCATTTCCATTTTTCGAAAGCTTCTTGTTTCTGAGAATACTATTGCCCTAGCCAACACTTTCTGTAAAAGACTACAGACAGGTGGTGTTGCTCCAGCATGCACATGAAGCGGTATTTTGTTTAATAACTGTCCTCCCCCTTTTCTCTATCAACAAAAGTGCAACACCTTCTTTTGTGAGGTTTTATTTTTATTTAATTATTTATTTTATTTATTTATTTATTTTTCTTTTTCATTATTTGATGGATGTTTCTTAGAATGTTTTTTAGGAAAATATGTGAAAAAATATTTTGTAGGCAGAATAGCATTTTTACTTTAATTCGTAGTTTGAAAATTTTAATCGGATTTTGAAATTTTTAATCGAACTAATCGATCCGATTAACTCGATTAAAAAAATTGATCGTGACTAAGCATTGATCGATTGACCGAACTGATTAATTGATTAATCGGCACAGCCCTAAGAAAACTAAGTTGTTTAAAATTTCTTACGAAGTTCTATGCAAATACATTTAATAACATTTAATATAGCTGGCTTCGAAACTTATGCTAATATCTAACTTTTCAAAAGTATATAGGATTTGTTAAGATGAGGCGTTTCATTTCAAAGCTTTCCAACTGCCAAATATTAATTCCTTAAAATTATATTTGTTTATGGGTTTACCGACATACGCCTCATCACTAGTCATATCAAAATGCATAAAAACAAAAATTTATACAAATATTAAATTTCTTATGCTGCATAAAGAGAAAAACAGGGCAAAAACCATATTTTTGTCTTATTTTCTGTGTATGCCAGTAATGCCATAAACAAAATATTTCATTCTAAAGAAAATCTCGAAGTTTGCTGGACATTATCATGAATAAAACAAGGGTAAAGTCGACGGAAAATGGAATTTTTCGCGATGCGATGGACAGTTTGAAAATAGATAGACCAGGCTGTGAAAATATCTGATTTTATATTTCAATGTCTAAGGGAATCATTGAATATGCCCTTTAGTATCGTATACTTGCCAAATAGTTTTTTCTTCGATGTTTTGGTAAAAGAAAAACTATTTTTGTTTTGAAGATAATATTATGAAGTTAATTTTAAAAGAAGAGATACATTCAATAGATATATTCCATATTTTCAGTGAAAAATCTGTGGATATGTCAAATCTTCTAAATTATGCAAAGTTTTAAGGAATAGAAGAAGACTGTACTTTTGTTTAAATTTTGTTTTTGTCGATCTTGCTGAAGCTAAGTTTAAGTCTCGTTAGTTTACATTCTTATTCTATGAACAACTAAAGATATATATATATATCAAAATTTAAAAATTACGTACAATTTTAAGAAATTTAATAAATCCTGAAGTTTCTGACAAACATAACCTAAACCACGTCTTTATAGGTCTCAATCAATAAGAGAAAAAAAAAATACTGCTTTAAAAAGTTTTAAATCGTACAAAATTTAAAAATATGGAATAGGACTTCTGTCAAATGGTATTAGCTTAAATCTCGTTTTTATCGGTGTATGTTAACATATTTTTTCCCCTAGGGAAGGAAAATAAAAAAAAGGAAAATAGTTTTTATTAAATCAATTTTAAGTCTCATTCTTATTTAATAAAGAATTTAAAAATAAATGTATCAAAAAATTAAAAATTATGTACAACTTCAAGGAATTTAATTAGGGTAAGTGCACCAGTGATTGACACTTTTAAAACAATCTCTGATGTTTTTAATGTTCTAGTCATCAGAAAATATGTTTAGAAATCTTAAGTTAGTACATAGGGTACGAAAGACATTCAGAACCAAATATATGTTAAAATATATACATTTGATAACCAATTATTTATTTTTATTTTTTTATGAATTTTTATTTGGCACCCACTCAATGTTTCAGTAATTGACATTGCTAGTTTTTCCTTTTATCAGTAATTGGCACCCTATGTTCGAGTGTTTGACACTGCTATTTATTCATTTTACCAGTTATTAACACCCTATGCTCCAGTATTTGACATAAAATGTTAAAATTCATACATGTAAAATATATGATTTTATTATTTTTCTTATTTATTATTTCGGGATAGATGTCAATTACTGGAGCATGCCAATCACTGGAGCACCTACCCTACATTTCAAATTTCTTTAAAATGTAATATAATCTTCGTCTTTATTAGGTCTCAATTAATAAGAAATAGTTTTAGATTTGACTCTTTAGAAACAGTAAAATATTCATCTTCTCAAGATTTTACAGTGTGTATCAAATAGAATCACCCTATTTTAATCCGTAATATTTTTTAATGGAGACATACAAGAGTAATGGGACAAATTGCAAAAAACTCACAAAATACTAAAATTTCATCAGTTGTTATTATAAATGTTCTATGTTTCCAACTCTAAAAGCACGTATAACATCATGACATCCTATACCTTCTGCAAGATCATAATGGATGTCATTGCTTCTAATATCCAGTGTTTTAGATCTTCGATGTTTGTAGGTAACAGTGGTACAGTTCGTTTTGTCCTACTCCCATTTGGTAGCGTCATGAAAATACTGAGTGAACAGTTTCAGAGAATAAAACCAAATTAGAAATCTTACTTTGCTTCAATGATTAGCCAAAACATTCGCGTGGGAATCCGCAGTGGTCCAAATTATCATTAAAATAATAATTATGCACATAAAATCTACGAAAACAATTAAAATATTAATTATACACTAAAAATCCTCACTAATATTAATACATTCATTTCTTAAATTGGAAAATAACTTACATTTAAAATAAATTTCATCGCAAAACGGTACACTAAGTAATTAAAATTTACGCTGTCAACAGATGATGGTCGAGTGGATAGCGCGGCGGGCTCGCAATCCGCAGGTAGCAGGTTCGATCCTAAGTGACGGCAAAGCATCATTTTTGAAAATAAACGAGTTCAATACTTCCTCAATAGATGTCAGCACCACAGAAAAATAAGTTTGAGAAAAATCGATAATTAAAGTTCTCTTTAAATAATATTCATTAAATTCTTTATCATCAAAGATAACTTCCTTCTAACCTTCCTTATCTTTCACGATCCTCGGCAGGGTGTACCGGATGCTGATAAGATAAACCCTCCTCGGCAGGGTGGGTTGCATGACCCTCGTCAGGGTGGGGTGCCCACCAGCCCACCCTGCTGCCGCAAGAACGGCAATTCCTATCTACTATCATTGACCATAGCCTCCTAAACTAGATGTCTGTCGCGTGGCTTGGAAATTTGGCAACAGCTGCAGCGGTAGACAGCGCCACCTGGTACAGATTGCACGACTTTTTTATTCAACTATCACCAATAATAAGAAGCGATATACGATATATATAATTGACGTTTCTTCGATTCTATTCGCTTTTTATGTATATCATATCCCACTTTTAAAAATTTTTAGTGGCTGTTGAATAAAAAAGTCGCGCAATCTGTACCAGGTGGCACTGTCTACCGCTTCAACTGTTGCCAAGTTCAAGAACCACGCGACAGGCATCTAGTTTAGGAGGCTATGCATTGACAGTCCATCGCCAACTCAATTATGGGCACAAAGTACTTTGTTATCTTCCCTTGAGGCCATGCCATCGACAACCTCATACAGGCGTGAGGCCCATATTCTATGCTCGTGATGCGCCAAGGAAAGATACGTGTCTTTGTATTTCAAGAAATTATGCTAAATTGTTTCACTTTTAAATGTTTCTAAAGGAAATTAAATGTCTATCTTTAAATGTCTCTTTTTGTCATATGTGTCTTCACACGTCGCATTTAAACATAATTTCCTAAAATAAGAAGGTTCGCTTTAATGAGATGTATAACCAACCGTAATAGAAAGAATCCCTTAAGAAAGAATTAGAAAAAAAAGCGTTCACTACGGAAAGAACGAAGTGAAAATTATAATTTAATATTTTAAATAAGACTCTACATTCACGTACATGCACTACTTGCATACATAAATATAAACACATTTCAATAATGGAGCACATCCAACGTATTGTCTCCCGAATGAAAAATACATGCATAACATCTCACATCTTTTATCAGAAAGAGAGAAAAAAAGAGAGAGAGAGAGAGAGAGAAATGAAATAACCAGAAAAACTGAAATTTATTTACTATTTTCACACAACATACCCAAGCCCCTATCTTGACAGAAAGCTCTTCATCTATGAAAGAACTCTTCTTTTCCGTGTTCATGAATAAAACAGTGACGAGAGGGGAGGGGGGGGGGGTGTCTAAAATGGATTTTTTTTTTTTTTTTTTTTTTTTCGGTCAGCAGATGGACAATCTTGGAGAATAAATCTGTTCTAAGAATTTTTGGTTTCAGATATTCTGACGGTTTTCTCTTTTGCCAAATAGATTACATTTCACTATAGATACATTGTATGTATGTCTGAATTATGTTGCCTTATTCTTTTATTGTATTCGTTGACCTTTTATTTTATTTTATGTATTATGATTATTTCTTTCAAAATTTCTCCTGTATTTTGGCAAATTTATTTGTTTTATAAAAGTTATAATACGGTGAAATTTTAGCATAATAAATATTTAAGTTACATCATGCTTTCATTCACATTAGCTTCCCAGATTTGTCGTAATAACATCATTTAATTTTAAAAAGTATTTTTGATAGTTGTAAATTTTGTAGTATCAAGAAATTCATTGTTTTTTTATACCGTGTTCGTTGACCATTTTTGTTTATTTATTTATTTTCTTTTATAATGTCAAATGGACCAAAGCTAATTTGTTTTCTAAAAGTGTAGTAAATTAAAGTTTTGTTACAATAAATATTTTCAGTTACACCGTATTATCATTCATGAAATTTTCTCAGGTTTGCCACCATATTGTGTCTTAATTTTAAGCAATACTTATAATACTTGTAAATTTCCTTGTATCTGCTATTTATTTAATTTTTTTACCTTTATTTATTTATTTATATTTATTTTGTTTTCTTTTATTAGGAAAAACAGAGCGAAGATAAATTTTTTGTTTTTATTTATTTATACATTTATTTATTTTTCTCTTTCATTATGGCAAACGGAGCTAAGATTGTTTTTTACTTTTTATTTATCTATTTATTTATTTATTATAAAAGTGATGGCAAATTAAAATTTTAACATAATAAATATTTTAAGATACATCGTGGTTTCATGTACATAATTTCACAAGTTTTCCGTAATATCATGGCTTAACTTTAAGCAGTACTTTTGATACTCAGCTTTCTAGTACCATGTAATTATTTCACCATATGGTGTTCGTTGATATATTTATTCATTAATTATTATTATTTATTATTATTATTATTTATTATTATTATTATTATTTAAGTGATGGTAAATTAAATTTTATTAAAATAAATCTTTTAAGTTACACGATATTTTCATTCTTGAAATTTCTCAGATTTGCCGTCACATCATGATTTCATTTTAAGTAATACTTTTAATACTTGTTACTTTCGGAGCACCAAAGTATAATTTTCTTTTGCTGTGTTTATTGACATTTTATTTATTTATTTTATATTATTTTTCTCGTCAAGTGTGACAAATAGCGCAGAGTTTCCTGGTTTAGGAAAATGGCAGTAAGTTACTATTTTGTCATAATATATTCTATAACAAAAAAAAAGTGACGCACCAAGAAGGAGTAATGCACACTGGACACAAGTTGACATACATACAGGTTTTGATGGAATCAAGCACCAATTCATCATTATCGTCGATCCTACGTACAACTGGTACTTCAGTGACTTCAAATACCCTTAATAGGCGGCTCAGTGAAATGGGGTTGAGCTCAGTCCCCGGATCTCTCTTTCACTTTTTGAGGACGTTTGGAGCATCGTAAAAAGGGTCCCACAACCAGCTCAGAATTTTACCAATCTAACGCAACAATTGGACAGAATTTGGCACAATGCTTCACAGGAGCACGTCAACCAACTCTATCAATTAATACTAAGCCAAATAACTGCGTACATAAGGGCCAGAAGTGGACCAACGCGTTATTGACTTGTTCACTTTGTGAGGCTCTTTCTCTTGATTAAATCATTCAAATTTTCTGAAACTGTAATCAATTGTTTTTCTACACATCTACATCACATCTACCAATTTTTGTCCCATTCGGACCACTCATTCCCCCCCAATCTACCAATTTTTGTCCCCACTTCTTCTTGGTGCGTCGTTTTTTCTGTTATAGAGTGTAAATATGTTGTGTTTTATCGTGTTCTCATTCTCTTTCTCTCTCTTTCATACACACACATATATACCCACGCACACGCATATTCAGGTTTGTCGCAATATCATGACTTAATTTTAAACAAATTTTACGCATAAAATCGAATAACGTTCAGATGGATTCAAATATTTTTATAACTGGTTATATATACTCGCAGGCATACACACACACATAGTGCACATTCACACATATGCAAGCTCACACACAAACATGCACACGCATATACACATACACACATAAGCACACATGCAAACATGCAAACATACGCACATACATACGCACGCGCATGCACAAATACATACAAGTACATGCATTCACACATACATATATGTATGTGCGTGTCATATCCTTAATCAAACAGTAGAAAAATAAGTCTCTAAAAGGTGTAGTAAAGTATGAAATACACAGATATACGCAACAAAAGTTATGAATGAATATCTCTACCAAGAAAATCGAAAAGATAAAAAGTGTTGTGTGTATTATGTTATGTGTATCTTCGTCAGACACTCATACATACAGAGCAAGCAAGAACTAGGCTTAAAGCCGTCAGCGGATCTACTATATGAACTTTTCATCTGTTTTCCAACTATTCTCGGCTATCTTTTACTTGTTTGTTTTCTTTTTACGATTTTTCTGAATTTTCTTCTAGCATTTTGGATGTTATATTCGCGTTTTCTCCTGTTTTCTTCTGTACGGTGACTAGCTGGCCTATATTAATCGAAGGCCAATAATGCACGATGTAAATCGTACTATATACCTAAATATATATATATAATATATATAAACTCATGAAGATAGTGTATTACTGTGCGACTAACTCATGAGTGTACAGAAATATATGTGAAGCGAAATAATGATATTCGGCTGTTGGAATTGTTATATTTATATTGTACTTTATTTATCTTCACATATATTTTTGACCCTACGTGTTAATATTTTGCAGTTGGACTTTCATGATTTATTTAAAAGAATTTATGATTATACTGCTCTTGTTTGGCATTATGATATTCAATATAGTTACCAATTAAATTAAATAGATACTACATCATTTTTATGATTCCATATAAAATTGATGAGACTTAATGAAGTAGTATATAACTGAAAGAAATCTTTTCATACAGATCTTGTTAAACCGGATTTAAATAATATATTATTAAAACTATTTAAAATATGTACTACACACAATTATCTATTTTTAGAATAGAGTATTTTCCCGGAAATCAAACTGAAATTACTTAATGTTTGAATCCACCCATTCCATTTAAATATTCTAATTCTCGGTAGCTAAATGAAAAAAATCATTTGGAAAAATATTTTTAACACAATTTCAAACTGCATACTTTTTCTTTTTTTGTTTCAATTATTAAATGAAACTAATCCAACAATTAATTAAAAATAATATTCTATTACTTCCAATTACGACTTATTCCATAACTGTGTTACGGTTATAAAAGAAGTGTAATATATTTCAAAAATATAAATTTATTAACGAAATAAAATTTAATCCACAGAAGTTATATTAGATCTGTGTTAACTATCAGATTTATTGAACTACAAATACATGAATGAACATTATGGCCTTATAAGAAATACATCTCCCCTGACGCAATCTGGCTCAGAAAAAAAAAATGGCTTTGGAACATCTTCTAAATTTATGATTCAGAAGAACCTGCACGTCTGTGAAATAAATTCATCTACTGGAGACCCAGGGGTATCATTTGGGCCCTTCTGAGGGGGACCCGCGGTCAGTCCCCAGGGCGAGGCCAGCTGCCAGAGTAGGGGTCAAACCGATACGAGCGGAAAATTCGGGGCGCGATACTTCGCGCGTGCTAATGGTCGGTAGGGGATGGAGGTGCACCCCTCCTTGTAACTGCTTCTCCTGTATTCCCCGAGAGGGGCCCGAGTTTGCCGCATTCCGTAAATAATGGGCCCCAAATGTATTTTTATTCTGCACAGTGCTTTGCTTTTTCAATTCTCCCCCCCCCCCCCCCTTCCTGTTTTTAGTATTACGTGCTATCGTTTGAAAGTTCATGAATGAGAATTTAATGTTCGAGAAAGATGACCTGAAACGGTGTGTGTTGTAGGGAAAGGCTTATACTACCCCCTCCATCAACAACCTGGATAAAAATACCAACATGGAGCAAGCACAATTAATGAATTTAGAGCATAAATCTCGAATAAAAATTATACAATTAAATCAGGAAATACAATGAAGAATTATTGAATTTTTTCTGTTCCTCCATGAATTCGTTTTTAGCAATCATTATTGATAAATAATAAGTACGCACGTGAATGTTGAATAAAAATTCTCGTTAAATTTATAATAGTTAAAAATTGAAAATATAAACGCCGCGTTAGAATTAGTAATTAAAAGAAAATGTGTATATTTGATATGCATACTCAAACATGCAAACAACCTAGTATGAAACAGTCGCTCCAACACGACAAACAATTAATAAATTAAGAACATAAATATCAAATGAAAATTGAACAATTAATTTAGAAAATGCTATAAATAATAGTTTTATTAATTCTATTCTTCCCTTACGAATTGATTCTCAACAATAATATTTGATATATATAATAAGAATATGGAAGAATTCTGTATAAAAAGTTTTGTTATCTTTAAAATAGTTTTAAAATGAATTACAACATGTAGAATTACTAATTAGTAGCTAATGTACATATATGTTGCACATACATAAACATCCAGAAAAACTAGTATAATATGGCTATCTCGAATTAATTTTTAATTAATTCTAGTTAATTAATTTCCGTTAATTAACATCTTTTTCTAGAATAAAAACCCCAGTTTCTCGAAACTAACGTCATTGCTACAAAAATGTATAGCATTGAAATAATAATAATAATAAATAATAATTTCTGTCCTTGATTTGGTAGAAATAAATAAATAAAGGAAGGGGAAGGATTTAGCAGAAAGAAAAATAATCTGGTGTGTCACACACACGACTTTCTCTTACCCTGAAATATAATACTATAAATACAGGTTGGAGATTAAGAGGTAAGATAACGATGTTATGTAAACCCCTGTTAAACAATTCAAATTAGGCTTCGGGAGAGTTTTATATGATAATTAGTTCTGTGTGAGGGGGGCTGCCGCCCCCCTCAATCCCCGTTTCATTAATGCACCTGCATTTATATACTATTTAATTCGGTTATTAAAAAATAATTCTGTTTTTAAAAAATAATTTATTTAAATTATTATTTAAAAAATATATAAGTTTTTTTTTCGTTAAAAGTAAAAAAAAAAAAAAAATCGATAACTTTGTTTTAAATTATCGCAGATCGATGGTTCAACCATTCGTTTTAAAGGTATTGGCGAGCTCTTTTGAAAGATACCCATCATGAAAATTTACTCCCCTCGAGGGGGGACTTCCCCCCCCAGTGGGGAGGCGAGGCTCCTACATACACATTTTTTTCCCCTGTTGACTATCTCTATTACAAATATATATATATATATATTCGTTTCATTTGGTTTAGTGCAGTCTATAGATGTTAAACTCTACTTACCTGCAATTTCCCCCATAGACGTAATGTATTTGAATACTTTTGAGTGTCCCTATACCCGAACCATTTGCTTGATCTTAACGAAAAGTTTAGTGTAGCATCTTTATATGATACACATTTAGAATACTAAGTTTGAACTTTCTGCCATAATATGTTTTTGAGATATGCTGATAACACACACACACACACACACACACAGACATAAACACAGACACACAGACCATTTGCTAAAAACATGATTTTCGTATTCAGGAGACCTCAGAACATGTAAATATAACAAAATCTCGCGTTTGAAAATTTGACCCAAAAACAATACTTTCTCTACCTTATGGGTAAGAGAAAGTAAAAAAGGTGATGTCAGAATTGCAGCAATGTATTGAAAAAAAAAAAAAAAAAAATCTATGATTTGAAATAAATAACATAAGAATAGATGTTTAAAAAAAGAGACGTAATGCTATGTAAGGACTGCCACTTGGCAATTTGGCGATTTTCTTTCTCGACCCCTGCTAAAAACCGCCAAATTAAATAAAACTATTTAAGATGATTATAGTAAATAATAAAAATATTAGTAATTTAAATTAGTAATTTAAAATATCGACCGCTAAGGTTACCGAGGGCCGACTATTTAGGTTAATAGTGAGAATATGAAAATCTTTATAAAAATTGTTGCTAACTTTATAATATGGCTCGAGATCTTTTTTTTTTTTTTTTTTTTTTTTTTTTTTTTTTTTTTTAAATAACATGCTACAATAAGGAATGAATTGCAAATCTTTGTCCACAAGCACAAATATACAAAAATCTAGTATGGTATAGCTATCTCAAAACATTCTTTATTATCTTTTCAATATATTCCAAAAGGATTTTTCTCAATTAAATTTTCAACAATTAGCTTCACAATAATTAAAAAGAAATGAAGCAACTCGTTGAGAAAATGTTATAAAAAATTATTAAATCAGTTCACGCCTTTTATATACTTATTCTTATTAAATAATATTGGATTAATAATAGGAATATATGAATTATAAAATTTGACATTAATTTTATAATAATTATACATGAATATATATGCATATTTTATAATTACAAGCTATAATAACCAAAGAATTGCAAATGTTTGTCCACACACACAAATTTACAAAAAATCTAATACGTTTAAAGATTACCTCAAAATAATCTTTATAATCCTTTCAATACATTCTAATAGCACAGCCGAATTTTTCTCAATGAAATTTGAAATTAATTTCACAATAATTAAAAAGAAATGGAACAATTCTTTAAAAAAAAAAAAAAAAAAAAAAAAAAATGTATGTAGAATTATTGAGTCACATTTCTGGCTTTTGAATTTATTTTCTTTAAATAATATTGCTCTAATAGTAGAAAATGTGAATCACATATAAAAATTGTCGTTAACGTTATAATAATTATAACTATATGTACTTTTTAATAACAACATATTACAATAACCAATCATTTGAAAATGCTTTTCCACACATAAACATTCTAAATTCTAGTGCGGTTCAGCCATTTTAAGATTTGCTTTATAATCATTTCAAAATTTTCCAATAACACAGACAGTGTATTATCAGTTAAATTTGTAATAACTTTACAATCGTGACCTCATTTCAACTGTCAATAAATAAAACGAATTTATTAAATTTAATATAATGTATTTTGAAATTTTTAGTTCACAATTCTCTACAAATTATTTATTCAGAGTTTTTATTGGCAATTATAATACTAACAAAAATTGACTCACTCCAATTTGAACTTGAATAATTAGAACGTTAGGATCTTTATGATATTACATATTTCTAATACTTCAACTACTGCTTCAGACAACTGGAAATTCCATCTTTCCGATTATATATATATACCGGGTGATTCAAAATAGATGTTACAGCAATTATCTCGTAAACTAAGAAAGATAGAAACATACTTCCAATTACAAAATTAGAGCAAATTAAGAGTAGATTTCAGATATGGCTTTTTTTTTTTGTCAAAGGGGCTGTATACATATTAAATACGAAATTTAATTTTTATACGGTCCCTCCTATCATGTAATTTATATTTAAAAAAATATTCTCCTCGCTGTAACAAGCAAAAAAAAAAAAAAAAAAAATGATCTCTCTAAGTCAAAATCTCGCTGAGTTATTGCAATTTGAAAAAGGTGACTTACACCATTTTTTTTTCAATTTTGGCATCTATTTTTCAACGACAACGAGCTCACTTTAGGGGGTTATCTATGAGTTGAGAAAAATTAAAAAAAGATCCTTTTTTCTAAAATAGCAACTAAAATCGTTCAAACACGTGAAATCAACAATTTTAAGAATTTAATGTAAATTTACATTATTTCGTATTGTTAAAAAATTTAATAGTTAAATTTCTTAGGGGTCACCTGCAAATTAAAACACGTTAAGAGAGGGAAAAGACTAAAAGACTAGCAAAACCGTGTGAAATTTTCGCGAATGGAAATGAATTCCTCATAGATTTATGATAAATAATGTATGTTTTTAAGCTGAATATGCATCGCTTGAGGTTTGTGTATTTACACGTGTTAAGGCTTCCTTATTACCAAAGCCATATTTTTTAATGTTTGATTATTGCCTGCGTCGAATAATTTCAGGAAACGAATAATTTCCGGAGTTCCCCCCTCACACAGAACTGATTATCATTAAAACTCTTCCGAAGCCTAATTTGAATTATTTTAACGTAGGTTTACATAACAGTACTCTTTATGTTACCTCTTAATTTCCAACCTGTATTTATGGTATTAAATTTCAGGGTAATAGAAAGTCGTGCGAGTGGCACACCAGATTATTTGTTGTTAAATTATGCTGATAATTCATATATATATACAGATCAACGAATAAAAATTTACCTTTCGTATTCAGGAGGCCTCAAAATGTGATATTATACAGAAAAAAAATCGCTCTCCAAAAGCTACTTTGTTTACAGTATGGGTATGAGAAATTAATTTTGCGTTCTGTGTCAGCAGTGTTCTTCGAAAAAAAAAAAAAAATGCAGCAAACACTTACACCAATTACATTTAATAATAATAAAAAAATGTTTACCGTAATTTTGGGTAGCCCTGTATATTGTCTATAAACCATATACACATGACTTTGTGTACGTAAATTTAGTGTTATATGTAAAACAAGTAACACAAAATGAAATACACTTCCAGCAATTCCCAAGTATAGCTCCAATATATCGAAATACGCTGTGTAACTCTGTAAATGAATGATGAATCGTTGCTATACCAGAATCTACATAAAACATGCTTTTATGCGTATAAAAAATTTGTTCTTTTCATTTTGTTTAAGGCAGTCTGTACATGTCACACTGTACATATGAGAAATTTTGCTCACAGACGTAATGTATTTGAATTCTTTTGGATGACCCTGTAAACAAACAGTTGTCTGATCGTAACGAATACTTTAGTGTAGCACCGCAATATGATACGGATTTAGAATGTCGAATTGGATTTTCTGCTACTATTTGTTCTTGAGATATTCTAATAACACACACACACACACACACACACATCAAGAGAGAGAGAGAGAGAGAGAGACCAACCACTAAAAACATGATTTTTGAATTCAGAGAATCTGAAAACGTGCAAATATAACAAAAGCTAATTTTCGGAAATTTGACTCAAAAACAATTCTTTCTCTACACCGTGTGTATGAGTAAGAGAATGTATAAAGAAAGAAAAATGAATTTGAAAATTCTCTTTCAGTACATAAATTATTCATATATTTTATTTGTTAAATTATCAATGAGTATTCTCTTGTGTATTCACTAGGGAAAAGAAGACATAACAGATTAAAATAGCCGTCTTTCCCTGAATGATTTCTTTTTCTTTTTTTTTCTCCCCCAAACGCTGATCAACGTGTGTCTTATTACAAAAGCAATAGTAATTACAATTTCTCACTTTTGATACAACCCCTTAAGACTTGGCGAAAAATGCTAGAATTTTCAAATTGCAATAACTCAGCGAGATTTTGACTTAGAGAGATGATTTTTTTTTTATTTTAATTGTTAGAGCGAGGAGAATATTTTTCTAAATATAAGTCATATGATAGGAGGGGCCGTATAAAAATGAAATTTCTTATTTAATACGTATACAGCCCCTTTTACAAAAAAATGACATATCTGAAATCTACTCTTAATTTGCACCAATTTTGTAATTGGAAGTTTGTTTCTATCTTTCTTAGTTTACGAGATAATCGCTGTAACATCTATTTTGAATCACCCGGTATATATATATGTACACATGCGCACACATATATAATGATAATAATAAGGATGAGAATGAGAACGAAAAATAAATAGATGAACAATTTGCCACAACAGCCCACAAAAGCCAATTTGACCACAATTTTTTTTATTCAGATTTGAAAAATAGAATACTCATTTTAAGTTAATTCCAATGAAAACACAAAACATATGGAAACATAAAAAGAAGCAGTGTTTTTAATGAAAAGTTTTCTAATTGAACTATCATAACGAAATGAACAAAACAAAACCAAAAAAAAAAAAAAAGACAGAGAAAGAGAGAGAAACTGTATTTATGAAACAGGACACAAATGATTGAATAATAAATAAAATAAAATAATTAAATAATAAATAAAATAAAATAATTGAAACATAAAGGAAATAGAATTAATTGCTCAGAATGTAGAGGTAATTTATAAGAAGTCACTATCCCAACACTGAGCTAAGAAATGCAAGGTTTCATTTTCTGGCAAGCGATATTATACAAAATACACAAAATGTGACCCAACCTTCAGAAAGAAAAAAAAAAATCAATGGAGGGAAAAAAAGAAATATAAGAAAGACTATAACCTGCAACTAAAATAAACAGTGTTTCACCAAAAATAAATTCATAAAGCAAATGTATGCTTAAAAACACACTCATCATAAGCAGTATGTATTATACATATATTCTCCAATTTATCAATGTGTGTATAAGCATGTGTATATAATAGCAAAGATATACGAATAAGGAATAACATTTTCAATAGTTTAAAATAATGATTAATTTCCTAAAGAAAAAAATGTGTAGTATTTATTAAAGGATTAAATTTTTTGCTGCACGGTTGATTATTGGGAAATAAAATCGATGACTGGTTTTAAGTAGCAAATGGTGCTGAAAATTGTCTTCATTAGGAGAGATTAAAAAGAAAAGAAAGGGCACTTTGAACTTAGAACTGCCTTGTTCATTAATTAATAAATTAAAGGTTTTTAATTTATCTTATCTATAGGGTACAAGAAATGTTATTTCTACGTCAGATTTTCGAAATTGAGTTTTTGTCATATCAATACGTTTTTATTGAAACTTTACAACTTCTTCACGCACTATAAAATAAATACAAACACTACCGAATGCGCGGTAGTGCTTATATTTATATTCTAGTGTCTGAAGAATTTTTAAAGTTTAAATAGTGAGTGTACACCAGTTCTTAATTTATAACTGAATACGTTTTTATATGTATGAATCAAAAAATCAACTTTCTAGCTGTTGGTCTCTGAGTATGAGTTTGTGTGTTTGTATATTACTGTAAGTCTTTTTAACACGCTTTTATTAGCTTCACCTGTATGTATGTTTGTATGTATCAATGTATGTTTGTAACCGCTCTGGGAACAAACAAAAAATGTATATTGTAAAAAAAGGCTTTCCCTACATGAACGCTGTGGCTGTGGGGTTAGCTCCGTGCTACGAACCTAATGGTCTAGCGTTCGATCCCAGTCAGGGGAGATTTTTTAAAAATGGTTTTTTGTTTAATTCTAAATTATTTTAATTAATTATTTAAAAGTATGTAAATATTATGGTGTGTCAGTCACACTATTTTCTCTTACGCTGCATTTTAATACTAAGATAGATATTTTGTGCTTTTTAGTTCACATTTCTATAAAAGCGTGTTCTTTAATTTTTTAAAACTATAATATTATTTACAATATAGCTCATAGTCATAAACAAATATTAGCTGAAAATCTAAAATCTTTATCTTTATCAGATTTCTTTAAACTAAAAACCATATTTTGAGCTTAAACAAATGGTTCGTGTACAGGGACATACAAAAGAATTGATATAAATAAATACTACTTACATGGGTTCAATTTTTCGTTGGTTCATTTTTAACATTTTCAGACTAAACTAAATAAAAATAAATTAACTTATATACATTTTTTCATACCTATGTATATGGTAGGAAAAGTGTTGTTTTTTGGGTCAAATGTTCAAAATTCAGATTTTGTTATATTTACATATTTTAAGGTCCCTTATATCCAAAAAGCAGATTTTTAGCAGTTAGTTACTTTCTCTCTCTGAGTGTGTGAGTGTGCCTCCTATCAGCATATCTCAAGAACAAATAATAGCAAGAAGTCCAAAGTCGGTATTCAAAATCTGTATTATATAGGAAGGCTACAATAATTTTTTTTTTTGTTAAGATCAAGCAAATGGTTTGTGTACAGAGATATCCAAGAGAATACAAATTCATTACGTCTGTGGGTGAAATTTCTGATAGGTAAGTGTAACATCTAGTCTACACTAAACAAAATAAAATAAACATTTGTTATATATATATATACATATCTATATATATAATTTGAATAATTTAATTCCTTTTTTTCGAAATTTCGAAATTCTGGATAATTCGAGTATTTTACTCGGTCCCTTGAATTTTGTATTGAAATAATGTTAAAAAATCGTGGATAATGCGAATTCTACTTTGGGATAAATCGAATTTTTCATACGATTACCTTTAAAATATTACAGTAAAATCCCCCCCCCCCCCCCCAAGATTTTCTCAGCTAAAGTGCATTATTTATTTTAATAGTTTTTCAAAAGGTGGATCAGGAAATACAAGAAAAGCCTCTATATAGTGCATCAGAAGATATGGTGCATGTAGATGAACTTCGAGGTTTTTTTTAATGGAAAGTCATGTCGAATGCAGAAGATTTTATTTTTGTATCAATTGATAGGTTGAAGTCATATGCTATGACACAAAGATTGCACTTGAAGAAGATAAAAAATATCTGACTATTTTTTAAAAAATGTCTAATAATTAAGCTCATGAAAAATATTGATTTAATGGGGGGGAAGGGGGGGGGGTATGTAGCAGTATTCTTAGATATAAAGTTTATATGTTAAATCTTTGGTCGTAGAGTTTTAATTTTTTAATTTTTCTCTTCTTTTTGACAAAACAACATGCTTGCCAACATCCTAATTAATATTCCGTAGTGTTCTTAGTCCTGCCCCTTTTCTCACACCAGCAAATTTTTAGAGTAATATTTTGCAAATACAATTACGATTAAATAAGAAGAAAAATACTCTAAAAAGGATACTGGTGTGAAAAAGAATGCGAGGCTAATAATATTAATTAGTATGTTGGCAAGTATAAAATAGTATATCTAATTCGAATTTTTGGATATTTCGAATTTTTCTTAGGTCCCTTCAACTTCGAATTATCCAAGTTCTACTGTATAATAACTGTAACCGTAATATGGTTCTTGTGTACATATAAATAAAATGTTACTGTACTTCTAGTTAAAATAGTTCTGTCCTGATGATGCCCTGATGTTCAGGACGAAAGGCCTTGACACGATGTATTTTTAAGGATTTTAATTAAATGTATCATTTTATACGTGTTTTACAGTGATTTTTTTTTTTTTTTTTTTTTTTTTTGTGGTTTTCTACAAATACGCGTGTGGTTATGATGTCTCTATATGAGATGTAATTTTATATATTTATTACGAACAACAGTGAGAATAGTAAGACTTTGATATTTAAAAAAAAAAAAAAAAAAAAATGCTTCACAGCAAAGTAATTAAGCATGACCTATCATCAATCGAGAAAAAGTAGGCACAAATGGAACATGAGGGCAGAGTTGCTTTTACTACAACAACATTTTAGCTTTAAAATTTTAAATATAAGTCCGATTGATGTTTTTTACAATAACCTTCTAATATGTATTTATAATATGCATGTAATCTGAAACGTTCAGGAAAAAAAAAATTGCTAAACAGACTATCTTCGTCTTTTTTAGACCCAAGAGGCCTGTCTTTTCAAGTTCCATCCGTTTCACTGAACGCACACACAGCGATCGGCATGCATAATCGAATCGGAGCACACTTGCAATGAAAACACCACCAGTTCATCAAAAAGGCCTCATGCTGCACGGACCGTCACACCCCATTTTTTATTCACCGCCGAGCAGGAGCACCCTGCTCTCCCCGATCTGTTGCCAAAAAAGACCTATTAATTTGTCACGCCTTCCAAGCACGAGGGGTTTTGATAGAAGAGGGGGGATTGATAGTTGATTTTATTCGAAAGTCAAGGGGGAGATATTATTGGGGGAGAAAGGGAATTTTACGTAGCGGCGTGTTTTTTATTGCTCATTTCTTTACTAAAAGTCTGTTGTTGAAAATCAAAATGATAAATATCGGAGATGATCAGACAATGAAAATATAGTTTAACGGAAACGTTATTAATAAAGTTGTAGAAAAATTCATTTTTATGCTTTCTAAAAGTGCAAGGGACCTAGAAGACTATAATATAAATTTTAAAAAAAGTAATATAAATTTTAAAAAAAGTTCTAATATACAATATTATATATATATATATATATATATATATATATATATATATATATATATATATATATATATTCTTAATTTAAAATAATTGGATATTTTCTCATTCTCCAACAAAAAATAAATTAATGTATTTATAATTGAACTAAAAATAAACTAATGTAAATAAGTTATTGAATGTGCAATGCGGGGTAAATTGTTAATATTTGTGCCATCGTCTCATACCATTGCCTATGTAAAATTACTTATGCTTCCTTTTGAAATTTGATTTTTTGTAACTTGATAATTGAATCAATTTGGGAAATCTTGTTGCTTTGTTTGGCGTGTGTATGTCTCTTTGGTGAATTGTTTGACTAAGTATTCTTCGTTCTCATTCTTTGCTTCTACTATCCAAAGGATTATATATATATACATATATGTGTGTGTGTGTGTGTGTGTGTCTTTTCTCTTATCGAAAATTTTTTAGTTAGAACTTGGTGATTTTTCTTTCTTTCTTCTTTCTTTTTCTTTTAGTGTTTGATTGTCATATTAAATGTTTTTAATCCTTTCATCAATTTAACTGTTTTCTCTTAAGTCAAAACTGAACAAAAAATTGTTCAAATGTCTTAGTAAAAACTTAATGAATATAATAGGTTTTGATACTCGAATAAATTTATGATAATTTCATTGAAAAACTGATGTTTTCTCTTTTAGTGAACCTAAACAAATAAGTTGCTCTAACCTTTTAGTTACAAATAGGTAAAAAATTAATTCTTTGATTGTCGGATCAATTACCTTCAACCATTTCATCAATTAACCCGTTAGCGCCCAGTGTCCTCATTTGAGGACGTCTAATAAAATGGCACGTATATTTTTTGTGGTTTCTTGGAATGATTTCTGCTTTTTAGTGTCAGTTCATAACGTCACTCTAAATAATCCCTGAAAGTTTTATGTGCCTGCTATTAATTATTATGTCATAATTTGGATAGTCATTTTATGAATTTTCATTCGTCGCACATATCATTGCTTTTTGCGCAGGTATACTAATTTAAGTCAAATTGAATAATTATATATAGTATAATACTTTACTTTCGAGATCTTTGTCAACATATAATAGGAAATTAATCTATTATCTCAAAGTTTTTCTATCTCGAAGGTTTCTCGCTAGAACACTAAACGTCAAAAAATGAGGATAGGCTTTAAATTTAAAACTATCAGAAGAATTGTTTAAGTTAATATGTTTTACTGTCAGTTGTCTATATTAATTTAGAAGTGAAATAATCAGCTAATAATATTTTGCAAAATTAATTCGGGCGTTAACGGGTTAAGCAAGTTTCTGTTTTATCAAAACTAAAAAAGCAAGTAATATTACTTTTAAGTAAAAAATTTGAGTTGAAAAAAATTAAACTTGAAACAATTTGTCTTCAATGGTTTTTATTAAAGAAACGGTCTTCTCTCTTATGAAAACTAAATTACAAAATCAGAAAATAAAATTAATAAAATCAGATGCTCTGATATTTTGTTAACAAATTGATAAAAATAAATATTTTAAATTATGTTCACTTACTTCATTGAAAGAACTGTCCCTCCTATCAAAACTAAACAAGCTGATCTAACTTTTTACTGAAAATTTAATTATTACGGTGATTATTTATTTATTATTATTGTTGTTGTTGTTGTTCTTGTTATTATTATTATTATTACTTTCTCTTACCCATAGGGTCGAGAAAGTATTGTTTTAGGGTCAAATTTTCGAACGTGAGTTTTTGTTATATTTACTTGTTCTGAGGTCCCCTGAATACGAAAATCATGTTTTTAGCGAATGGTCTGTGTGTCTGTCTGTGTGGATCCCTGTGTGGATGTCTGTGTGTCTGTTATCAGCATATTTCAAGAACAAATAGTAGCAGAAATTCCAAACTCGGCATTCTAAAAGTTTTTTAGTTAGAACTTGGTGATTTTTCTTTCTTTCTTTCTTTTTTTTTTTTAGTGTTTGATTGTCATATGTGTATAATATAGGGATGCTACAATAAGCTTTTCGTTGAGATGAAGCAAATGAGATGAAGCAAATGGTTCGTGTGCAAGGACACTCAAAAGTATTCAAATACATTACGTCTATGGGGGAAATTGCATGTAAGTAGAGTTTAACATCTATAGACTGCACTAAACCAAATGAAACGAAAATAATTTTTTTGTAATAGAGATAGTCAACTTAGAAGAAAATTTTGTGTACTTAAGAGCCTCGCATCCCCTCCTGGGGTGGAAGTCCCCCCTCGAGGGGAGTAAATTTTCATGATGTGTATCTTTCAAAAGAGCTCGCCACTAACTTTAAAACAAATGGTTGAACCATCGATCTGCGATAATTTAAAATAAAGTTATCGATTTTTTTTAATGTGATATTGAGAATAAATTCAACTTTTTTTTATATATATTTAGTGTTATACTACTTCTCTAATATGGAAATCATTTGCATTATCATAAAAGATAATTTTTTTTTAATAATAATTTTAATGAATAATATTTTAAAAACAGAATTATTTTTTAATAACCGAATTAAATTCTATATAAATGTAGGTCAGTGTTGCCAGATTGGGGACTTTTTTTTATTCAATAGCCCCCACTAAATTGTAATTGAAACGGTTAGTTAATTACTTCGAAGATTAATCGTGTATTATGTGTATCAAATATCACTTCTCAAAATTATTGGTGATAGTTGAATAAAAAAAGTCCCCAATCTAGCGATACTGATGTAGGTGCATTAATGAAACGGATGGTTGAGGGGGGCGGTAGCCCCCCTCACACAGAACTAATTATCTTATAAAACTCTTCCGAAGCCTAATTTGAATTGTTTAACACAGGTTTACATAACAATACTCGTTATCTCACCTCTTAATCTCCAACCTGTATTTATAGTAATAAATTTCAGGGTAAGAGAAAATCGAGTGAGTGACACACCAGATTATTATTATTATTATTATTATGTCATTATGGTCTCCTTCGTTCATTTTTAATTTTTTACAGTAATGTATGCATGTAATACGAGACTATTGTAAGTAATGATAACGAATAGTTCTTTGTGTCCTTGTAAAAGAACTATAAATCCTATACTTATAAAAATCTATTCAAATCGTGCGACTGTAAATTATAATGTACCTATTAACTTTTAGCTCAGAATAAAGCATTTATAGACGCTATCGTACTTTAAATAATTTGTATCCAGAGGCTATAATGATAAAGAATTTTTCTTTGTGTCGCTGTAAAAATCTCTAAGTCGTACAACGTCGTCATCAAAATCAACATAGTTCGTACGACGTTGATCTATAACATACGTATACCAACTTACAGCTCTATCGGACAAACCGTTTAGAGAATGATGTTCGCTCACACACATGCACTTCTACATCACACGATTATAGGCTTGTAACTCTAACATATTTTTATTTTTTTATTAAGATTTGTGAGCTCATAAGGGGGTTTTCACAATAAAAAGATATTTTGCAACGTGGTTGAAATAATTAGGTCTTCAAATTGAATACGCAGCATGTGAAAAAACCCCTTATGAAATTTCAACTCTGTTAAATACTTGAAATCCAGCTCGTTTTTTACTTTCTCTTACCCATAGGGTCGAGAAAGTATTGTTTTAGGGTCAAATTTTCCAACGTGAGTTTTTGTTATATTTACATTTTCTGAGGTCCCCTGAATACGAAAATCATGTTTTTAGTGAATGGTCTGTGTGTCTGTCTGTTATCAGCATATCTCAAGAACAAATAGTAGCAGAAATTCCAAACTCGGTATTCTAAATGTGTATCCTATAGGGATGCTACAGTAAGCTTTTCGTTGAGATGAAACAAATGGTTCGTGTACAGGGACACTCAAAAGTATTCAAATACATTACGTCTATGGGGGAAATTGCAGGTAAGTAGAGTTTAGCATCTATAGACTGCACTAAACCAAATGAAACGAATAAATATTTTTTGTAATAGAGATAGTCAACTGGGAAAAAATTTTTGTGTATGTAGGAGCCTCGCCTCCCCCATGGGGGTGGAAGTCCCCTCTCGAGGGGAGAAAATTTTCATGATGGGTATCTTTCAAAAGAGCTCGCCAATACCTTTAAAACGAATGGTTGAACCATCGACCTACGATAATTTAAAATAAAGTTATCGATTTTTTTTTTTTCATTTTTAACAATTTTTTTTTTATGTAATATTGAGAATAAATTCAACTTTTTTTTTCGATGTTTCGTGTTATACTACTTCTCTAATAGGGAAATCGTCTACATTATCATAAAAGATAATTTGTTTAAATAATAATTTTAATAAATCATTTTTTTTTAAACATAATTATTTTTTAATAACCGAATTAAATTCTATATAAATGTAAGTGCATTAATGAAACGGGGGGTTCAGGGGGCAGTAGCTCCCCTCACACAGAACTAATTATCATATAAAACTCTTCCGAAGCTTAATTTTAATTGTGTAACATAGGTTTACATAACAGTACTCGTTATCTTACCTCTTAATCTCCAATTTGTATTTATAGTATTAAATTTCAGGGTAAGAGAAAGTCGTGTGAGTCACACACCAGATTATTATTTTATTTTATTTTGTTTATTTATTTATTTATTTATTTATTTATTTATTGCCGACTAAGTTTACTCTATTCAAATGAACTTGTGACAAAAATTGCTCCATATAATTAGCTTTCAACCTATGCAATAAATTTTTTTCTATTTTCTCGCATGCGCAGTAAAAAAATATTTATCATTCTCAAAAAATAAAGTCAGCAAATATTATACGTGATAATTTTATATTTCAGAATAATGTTTATCTAATGTTTTGTCAATTTGTCTGCAAATTTTGTAAAGTTTTATGGACATCCATTCTAGTTATAAGTAAAAAACTTTCCAAAAAAATTAATAATTTTTGAAAAATATTTATATCTGTCTAAATAATTGCGCAATTCCCACAACAAAACATATAAATATTGTACATAGTAAGTGAAATAATGTGTTAAAGTTACAAGTCATTTGTAGCTTTTTGTGATACAGGGTGATCTAAAGTATTTGCTCTTTTCTTCAATTTGTGGTTGGTCCCCTAATCGCACTCTGAATTAAATCGACAGGGGAAAATGTGAATTTTTAAATGTTCTTTGCGCATGTCTGAAATTACAGGCTATTTCGTTCAGCATTTTTTTAGAAAATCGAAAAAATGTCTAAAAAAGAAAAAAAAAAAATCAATGGATTGGATGGGGGGGGGGAGAGAGCAAGAAATCACATATTTGAGCAGATTAGGTGCCCGGCTAGTTTGTCTCGTGTTTTTTCTATCATAGAACAAATATAAATCTAAAAAGAAACAATTAATAAAGTTTTTAATGATTTTTTTTTTTTTTTTATAGATCTCTGTAAAATGAAAGTGTGCGAATTTCTCGCAAAATTAAAATTTTTTAGTAAGAAAATGAAAAAATATGCGAGATTCTCGCAACCTCACACTATAATGGGAACTCTTGTCTAAACTCTACATTCGATTCAGATACAAATTGGTAGATATGTTATAGGTTATCATCACAAAATCTGTACAAATTAACATAAGTGTTGGACTTATATCGTTTTTTTTTTTTCTTTTTCTTTTTTTTATCCAGATACAAAGTAGAATTCTTATACATTGTAGTTTATTTAAAATTCGCTTTAGTAATTTTAAATTGTTTAAAATATCAAAAGAAAAGGAAAATATTTAATATTGTGAGCTTACCATTTATAATTATATTACAGGGGGCAACAAAAGAATTTAGAGGCATGTTTGGGGAGAAATATATTAAGATTTTTCCGTCATTTTATTTAACAATTTCTCTCATGTAAATTTATTTAAATAATCGTTCATTACTAAATGTTCGAAAAGTCGAGTAAAGTTACACCAGATTTTTTTTTTTTTTTTTTTTTCTTATGGCAAAAGAATTCCAGAAGATCGTCTTAAATCATTACACTTTTTTCGGTCACGGCAATCAAGAAAAAATCGTCAATGCATGAAGTGTCAATCAGTTGTCACTCAAAATGTTATTCACATATAGAAAAAAGCAAAAATCGCTATTAAATTCTAAATTTTTTCAATTGTAATTGCCAGAAAGTTACGTTCAAAACACATCCATAATAAATAGATAAGAAAACAGATTTTTTTGTATAAACGAGATTAGTTATTTATTGAAAGTATCCCGTCATAACCTTATGATTCCTGTAATAGTACCGCCCTCTTTGTTATCAAAAAAAAAAAAAAAAACATATAACGCCTTGTTCACAAACAAATGAATTACAACTTAATAAAGATAATGCATTTGGCAACATCATTTTTTGCGACATTCTAAGCTAATCTATTATCACAGAATCATTCACTACTGAATTTATGGCATGCATGTAGCAAACAAAAAAAGCAGAAAATAAATCACAAATAATGCCTAAAGAAACTAATCACATCTGCTTAAAAAGAAATAACAGAAATCATTAAGTTGTTTTAACCACAGCCATTTTATGAGACCTTTGAACCGGCCATTCAAAATGTTGAAACTATTAAAAGTTTGGGTGGCGGAGAAATCCAAACAAGTAGCTCAACCATGTATGTATTCCGATCTGAAATAAAATAGCATATTTCAATGACAAATAGCAATTCGTGTGATCGGTCATAAAGAAAATTTATGGCCTTCGTGTGTCGAATTTTTTATTGGAATTGCAGCTGATGTGATTTGATTATAGGGATGGGTATATCTTCATGCCAGATTTATCGTGGTTAAGTTAATGGGAAAATAAAAGTTTATATCAGAAAGAATTAAGGCACGTGTAAGTTAGAAGGCTTTTACATGAATTATTCAGTTATGTAAGTGTATTGTTTTAATATTTATTCGGTATTTGTGAATCGTTTGAATTTGGTCATGAAGTGTTTTGGAAACCTTGGGGGGAAAAAAAGATATTGATAATAAATTATTTTCCATGTTTTCAAAAGATGAAAAATAAAATAAATTACGATATATGTATACATTTATTTATTTATTATTATTATTATTATTATTATTTTTTTTTTAAATAAAAATAATTCTTATTGAAGAACAATTATTAAAGAAAAAAAAAACTGTGAATGACAGAATTAAATTTAATACGACAGGACTACTTATATTTGTATTTTAACACCCTTTCAAAAAAAAAAAAATCTGAAAATACTAGCCTAAATAATCAGGAAATATTCAGCCAAGACCCGATGGCTCTGTGGTCAGGGTGCACAATTACGAACTCGAGGGTTGTGAGTTCGCTCTCCATTAATAATAAGTGAAAAAAAAAATAGTTTTTACAGATTTCACAAAATATTTTAAAATAGAGTAAAATTAAATGGTAAAATTGGATATTGGCAGGCATTTTTGAAGTGGAACACTATAAATTGGTAACGACGAACAATGCCAAATTGAAAGAAATAGTCCTGCCGTATTAATAATCATTTGAATAAAATGACTTAATAATTCTAAATGTTTCTTTTAATTAAACAAATGCAAATTAGACAGCTTTTATGTGAATTATTAAAATACTTCTTGTTCATGCGTTCCAAATTATTAAACATTTTAATGCAAATGCTATTAAGAAAAATAGGACTTTTTATTTCATTAGACACTGAAGAATGTTACTTTCTAAAGCTTTTTAAAACTTCGGGAACCCTAAATTACCATTTTTCGCCAAATTTGGTCACCAAATCGCTAATTCATCCCCAAAACGCCAAGTTTATCGCCGAGGCCGACTTCACTGGAAGTGAATGAGCTGCTCCTTTATCTCTTTGCCTGTAAAACCACTTTCACGGCGAGAGGACAATAAGTGCAGGGCAAAAAATTTAATCCGTTGCAATAGTTATTCTTGTAAAGAATAGTTTAGGAAATTTTTGAAAAAAATTAATAAATTACTTGAATTTTTTCAGGGTATGAACAATAAAGGAAGTTTTATTCTTGGCCTGATAATTTCCAGAGTGAATATACTTAAAGTTGTGATTTCAAAATAGTCTTGATATTTAGCAGAACAATCGTGAGGCAATGGAATTTTGTTCGGCGAAGGAAAAAAATTCCAAAACGTGCCGATGGCTTCAAATGTGTGGATGGCGCGGTCAGGTCAGGGTAAGGCCTCAGTGGATTCGTTAAACACGGGGATGTTGTTAGCCGAAAAGAAACAATAGACTCCAAGGGTTTACGACCAATTTATTAACAAAAAGACAAGAATAAGTGTTTACAGCGAAAACAGTGATTAGTGACAAGAAAAAACTATATGATGTGGCTAAGACTTTCTTCTATATAATTTTACACAAAATTCATACAGTACGTACAAATTATTTATTAAATTATAAAATTATTTTCCATTATAAATGTAGACGATTTTTATCTGATAGAATTATATCACTAAATACCGAAAGAAAGTCAATTTTTTGCCAATATCAGTAGAAATACGATTTTTTTTTTTTCCAAAGTTTTTTGTTAAAAAAAAAAAAAAAAAAAAACGACAATTTTCTTTTAAATTATCACAGATCTGTGGTTCAATCATTCGCATTAAAGGTATTGACGAGATCTTTCGAAAGATCCCATATTGAAAGTTTACAACCCCAGGGGGGAAGCAATGCTCCCACATGCACAAACTTTTTTTTCCAAGTTTACTACTACTATTATCAATAATTAATATTAATTTTACAATCATACGTTAAAAATAACTCTCATTATGTACATTTATACGAAATTTTGTCCTATACTACCATGTTAAAAATTTAGAAAAAAAGGAATCGGAACGAAACCTGCTGAGTGTTTGATCCCCAAATCTAATCAGCACCCGTTTATGTCAGGGTCCAACAAAATACCAAGTTTGGTTAAATTTCGTTCATTGGTTCATGAGATACAGCGTCCACAAAACTTGTGATATATACAGAGACCGACAGACAGACTGGCAGACACACATTCTAAAAGCAGTCTAATCGTGTTCAGTATATCCTAAAACGTGTAAATCCATCGAAAACTGCGAAAATTTTCAGCAATACAATATTTTCTCTATATATACATATAGAAGAAATTAAAAATAGGAGCTTCATGATACAAACCATGATTAACAGTATATTTTGAAACTATTTTTACTTTCTTCTATATGTAATATAGACAGAGTATTGGATTCGCGAAAATTTTCGACCTCCGTTTTTTGATGGATTTACACGTTTTGGGATGTCCTGAACACGAATTGATAGTTTTTACAAAATGTTTGTCTGTGTGTGTCACGATTTTTGTGGACACTGTAGCTCACGAACCAATGAATGGAATTTAACCAAACTTGGTATTTAGTTGCACCCTGACATAAACTGGTGCTGATTAGATTTGGGGATCAATCTCTCAACAGATGGCGCTGTGATCGCATTTTTTCTAAATTTTTAACATGGCAGTATAGGCCAAAATTTCGTATAAATGCACAAAATGAGAGTTATTTTAAACTCGTGATTGTAAAATTAATATGAATTACTGATAATAGTAGTAGTTAACTAGGAAAAAAATTTTGTGCATGTCGGGGCATCGGTCCCCCCCCCCCCTCCAGGCGGGGTAAATTTTCAAGATGGGTATCTTTCGAAAGGTCTCGTTAATACCTTTAAAACGAATGGTTGAACTATAAATCTGTGATAATTTAAAACAAAGTTATGATTTTTTTTTTTTTTTTTTTTTTTTACTTTTAACAACAAAAAACTAGTATGTTGTGGCCACCACAAGACTTTCTTCTATATTTACCTATACATATTCAATCAGTAACAATATTTAAAAAAAAAAAAAAAAAAAAAAGTACGATTTTTTTTTTCTAAGTTTTTTTTTTTTTTTTGTTAAAAGTGAAAAAAATCGATAACTTTGTTTTAAATTATCACAGATTTATAGTTCAACCATTCGTTTTAAAGGTATTGACGAGACCTTTCGAAAGATACCCATCTTGAAAATTTATTCCCCCCGGGTGGGTACTTCCCCCCCCCAGGGGGGGAAGCGATGCCCCCCCATGCAGAAATTTTTTTTCCTAGTTACATACTACTATTATCAATAATTCATATTAATTTTACAATCGCAAGTTTAAAACAACTCTAATTATGCACATTTATACGAATTTTTGTCCTATGCTGCCATGTTAAAAATTTAGATAAAATGCTATCACTGCGCCACCTGTTGAGCTATTGATCCCCAAACATAATCAGCACCAGTTTATGTCGGGGACCAACTAAATACCAAGTTTGGTTAAATTTCGTTAAAAAAAAAAAAATTGCGATATTTTTCTGTTTTTTTTTTGTTAAAAGTAAAAAAAATCGATAACTTTGGTTTAAATTATCACAGATTTATCGTTCAACCATTCATTTTAATGGTATTGACGAGATCTTTCGAAAGATACCCATCTTGAAACTTTGCCCCCCCCCGGGTGGGAACTTCCCCCCCCCGGTGGGGGGCAACCGATGCCCCCACATGCACAAAAATTTTTTCCTAGTTAACTACTACTATTATCAACCTGATCTTTCGAAAGATACCCAATGTGAAAATTTACCCCCCCTGGGGGGGTATTTCCCCCTAGGGGGGGAAGCGATGCCCCCCCATGCAGAAAATTTTTTTCCTAGTTACATACTACTATTATCAATAATTCATATTAATTTTACAATCACAAGTTTAAAACAACTCTAATTATGCACATTTATACGAATTTTTGTCCTATGCTGCCATGTTAAAAATTTAGATAAAATGCTATCACAGCGCCACCTGTTGAGCTATTGATCCCCAAACATAATCAGCACCAGTTTATGTCGGTGACCAACTAAATACCAAGTTTGGTTAAATTTCGTTAAAAAAAAAAAAAAATTTGCGATATTTTTCTAAGTTTTTTTTTTTGTTAAAAGTAAAAAAAATCGATAACTTTGGTTTAAATTATCACAGATTTATCGTTCAACCATTCGTTTTAAAGGTATTGACGAGATCTTTCGAAAGATACCCATCTTGAAACTTTGCCCCCCCCCCCCCCGGTGGGGGGGCAACCGATGCCCCCACATGCACAAAAATTTTTTCCAAGTTAACTATTACTATTATCAACGAGACCTTTCGAAAGATACCCATCTTGAAAATTTACTTCCCCGGGGGGGGATTTTCCCCCCCATGCACAAAATTTTTTTCCTAGCTAACTACTACTATTATCAATAATTCATATTAATTTTACAATCACAAGTGTAAAATAACTCTCTTTATGCCCATTTATACGGAATTTTGTCCTATGCTGCCATGTTAAAAATTTGCGTAAAATGCGATCACAACGCCACCTATTGAGCGATTGATCCCAAAATCTAATCAGCACCAGTTTATGTCAGGGTGCAACTAAATACCAAGTTTGGTTAAATTTCATTCATTGGTTCGTGAGATACAGCGTCCACAAAAAAATGATACAGACAGACAGACAGACAGACAGACAGACATTTTCTAAAAACTATTAATTCGTGTTCTCCATATCCCAAAACATGTAAATCCATCAAAAAGTGGACTTCGAAAATTTTCGCGAATCCAATACTTTCTCTATATTACATATAGAAGAAAGTAAAAATTATTTTTTTTTTTTTTTTTTTTTTTTTTTTTTTTAATATTGTTACTGAGTGAATTTGTATAGAAAAATATAGAAGAATTAATTTAATAAATAAATAAATAAATAAATAAATAATAAAAATAAATAAATAAAAAATAATTGTATAGAAAAGTATAGAAGAATTAATTTAATAAATAAATAAATAAATAAATAATAAAAATAAATAAATAAATAAATAAATCATTAAAAAATAAAATAAAATTAATCGTTTGTTCCTTCCCTCCCTCCTTTTGTCTTTGTGTGTGCATGTGTGTTCCTCTCTGATTGGTCCTGCATGATGCTTCCTGTTGGTTGTTTGTGTTGCTCCTCCCCCTCTGGATTTTGGCCTGCTTTCAGTCTTGCTTTTGCCTGCAAGGCAGTAGCACGTATTTGTTTGCACCTGATGAAGGAAGGCTACGTCCTTTCGAAACCGGTTGTGCTGGCTTAAAATTTATGGTGTGTGAAGAAGTCTTATTGTCTATTTGTAGAAGAAAGTGTTGTGGTAGCCACAACATACTAGTTTTTTTTTTTTTTTTTCGCTACGTCAAACAACATTCTATCGCCTCAAAACTGTTCTGGTAAAATATCAAATCATTCTGAGCAATAGTTTTAAAATTAGAGAGTTTTGAAATCGCGACTTCAATTATAATTACCCTGTAGTTTAATAAATCTAAATAACTCATTTCACTGTTTTATTTAACAAAAGAAGTATAAATTGGAAAGCTTTTATGTGAATTATTCAAATAATTCTTTTAAAAGTCTTCCACCGATAATGAAAATTTCATTGTAAATGTTAAAATGACAGAGACCCTTTTATTAACACTTTCCAACAAGGTTGAAAAGTGTTAATGACCCTGATGTCGATTTGTCCAATTTACTTTATTTGGTCAATTCGATTGACCCATGCATTCAATTCACTTTTGAGGTTGAACAGGATTGCTCCTTGCCTTTCCTTGACATTCTTGTGAATAAAGAAAAGGATTGTTTCTCAACTACTGTTTTTAGAAAACCATTCTCAGTCTCTTTGCCGCCGCATGCTCTCTCTAACCACGCCCCTCAACAAAAAATGTCTGCTTTTTACACTTATGTTGATCGTGCCTTACACATTTGTTCTGATCCGTCTAATCTTTCGAAAGAAATTAATTATTTAAAATCTCTTGCTCTCTCTCGTGGCTATAACCCATCTATCATCGATAAAGCTCTACATAAATTTAAGAATCCTAAACGTTCTGCTCCCAAATTAAACGATTACAGTCTCATCCCAGTTGTTTTACCTTTTTATTCTTCACTCTCTTTTAAAATCTCTAAAATTCTTTCACCGTTTGGTTTCAAAGTTATTTACAAACCCGTCAATAAAATTAAATTATCTTCTTTTAAGGATCCCATTCCCACCGAAAACCGTTCTGGAATTTATTTAATTCCGTGTTCGTCTTGCAACTTAGGTTATATTGGTCAAACTAGGAGGCGTTTGAAATACAGAATAAATGAGCACCGTCGGAATGTTCGTAATGAAGAGATTACCAAATCTTCTGTTGCTTCCCACTGCTGGTCTCAAGGTCATCGTTTTGATTTTTCCAAAACTAACATAATCTCATCTCCTGTCTGTTCCTCCCATTTGGATATTCATGAAGCATTTTACATATTTAAAAATTCGAAAAATCTTGTTAATGATATTTCTTCCACTCCTTTCTTCTCTGATGCTTGGAAATTACTCACGTAACTTAGATTTTCGTTTAATTTTTGTTATCCTTAGTTTGTTTTATGTTTAATCTCACTCATTTATTTATTTTCTTGTCTTCTTGTACAATTCTATTCACACCAGTAGCTATATTTATTTTCTACTTTATAAAGTTTTTCTTTTCATTTTAAACGATTTTGTGCGTTGCAACTTTGACTGCAGCACTCGTGCTTACTTTATTCGCCTGATGAAGGGTCGTGTGTTTTTTCGACCCGAAACAATTGTTGCGAGTTTATTGCATTGTATGGTGTTTATTCAAAGTTTGTAAGTAATATTTTTACAACGCCAGTTTATTGATGCTTCTTTATTAAATTAAGTTAATGACTTCGGTTTGTCTGTCTGTCTGTCCGCGCTCTAACTCCCGTAAACATTTATGGAATTACTTGAAACTGATATATGTTATTCAAGTTCACTATCGGATGTTCCCTATTGAAAATGACGTTTATACCTCTACTGGTTTGTGTACAGGGACACCCGAAAGTATTTCAAAGCTTTGTGTTCTATGCGAGGTATTTCTATAAACCATATTGTAATACCTTTACTGTAGGCATATCTTAATGAAATTGAAATACGTTATTCAAGTTCATTATTGGATGTTTTCTGTAGAAAATAGAAATATGGCCACTGATTTATGTACAGGGACACTCAAAAGTATTCCAAAGCATTGCGTTCTATGAGAGATATTTCTGTAAATCAAATTTTAATAACTTTACTTTCTGCGAAGTTTTATGAAATCGAAATATATTATTTCTGTGCACAAAAGAATGCTTTGCATAGAATATAGCATGACTAGCTTTAGATTTACAGGGTGACACAAAAATATTCATTTAAATTAAAAGCGATAAATAAAAATTTGCTAGAATTGTACTTTCGTTTACATTAAGCGTTTTTAACACTTTCTAACATTTGTCAATTGTGAATATGATTTCAATTTGTGTATATGTCCGGCTGTCTGCCCGTGCTTTAACTCCCGTAAATATTTATGGAATTTTTTGAAACTGATATATGTTATTCAAGTTCACTATTGGATATTCCCTATTGAAAATGACGTTTATACCTCTACTGGTTTGTGTACAGGGAAATTACGTACAGTTGGAAAGTGTTACTAATCAATGCGTGCTGCATGATTTTTCTTTCTTGTTTCATTAAATGTAGGTAAATTGCAGCGCTTTTACAACAATTGTTGCATTATGTAAATGTAAAAAAAAATTCTTCACTTATTTCCAGGAGGAAAAACAAAGTAAACTACGGAAGAAAATTATGTTATTAGTTTAAATAGTGTGACAAAAATAAAATAATTAATTGAAATAATTTACTAAATTTTAATGTCTATTGCAATATTTTATTTCATAAGGCAGCTGTAAATTAGAATGCATTAACATGAATTATTCAAATAATCTCTGTCAAAGATATTCGACAATGCTGAATTATTTTATTGCAGATATTAAAGAGGTGCAGACTTCCACATCATTAAGTTTGTGCATAAATTATTCATTCATGTAAAAGCATTACTTTAAAACTATTTATTTGGTTATTTTGGTAATTCCAAATCAGTTAAATGTTGAAATAAAAGATTTAGGAAACATTAAATATAATAATAATAAATACGATACTGATAATATATTATTTTCAATATATTCAAAGATGAAAAAATAAATGAAATGAGGAAAACATCTGGTGTTTAACAACCAAATGATTTCCATTATCCCCTGCTGCACGTATTGTATGCACTTTTTTGAAATTATGTGGCCAGGAGACATAAAATTTACCTAACATATTAGACCTCTAATATTTTCCTCTAAGAGAAAATTGATATATGCGTACAAAGACATACAAAACAAAATTTACATACCGAGTTTAAAAAGTAAATAATAAAAAAAATCGTTAGAGCCGTTTTTTGAAACACCTATTTACGAGACCTAAAACTGACCTCCTTAATCAGGATGACTGTTAGTTTTCCCGTAAACAACCACTTAATACAAGCTAAAGGATATCTGAAAATGGTTTTATGTAGCAATTTACAAGAAAATCATTAGAGCCGTTTCTGAAATGCGGATTTACGATCTCACTTCTGGTTTCTAATATTCCATTTCTTTTTCTTTCTTTTTTTTTTTTTTTCCGATTTTCACCAAAATTTGGAAAAATCATCTGTATACCAGACCTGTCTCAATTCTGAAGTTTCTTCTTTCTACCTTTATTAATTCCGTTTCAGAGATACGATAGTCAGAAGGTTCCCTGAACACATACATATACACTGACCAGTTGCCGAAAAGCACTTTTTTAGACTCAGGAGACCTTAAAACATGTAAATAGGTGAAAACTCGATGTAGACCTTTTTGACCGAATACAAAAATTCCGTTACTTACGGTAGTCGGGTAATTGAAATAAAAATAAATAAGATATTAATAATACTTTGTTATTTTCAATATATTCAAAAACGAAAAAAGTGATAAAATTAAGAAAAAATATGTTATTATTTAAACAATCGTTCTAAATAAGATAAAGTAATTTATTTAAATAATTTTATAAATCTAAATATTAAATTTAACATCTCATTTGAAGAAGGTAGATATAAAAAAAAAAAAAGATTATTTCCTGAACTATTCCAGTAATTTAAGTAAAATAATTTTGGCAATAATGATAATTTTAGTACAAATATTGAAATGATGGAACCGTTTATTTCATTAAATACATGAAATCGAGAAAACTATACCATGAATTATCCAGTTCTGTAAGTACCGCTTGAATTATTATTTAGTATTTCAAAATAAATATAGTTTAATAAAGAATTATTTCACAGTCTATGAACTATAAAATTTCCAATGTTTCTCGCCAAAGAAAAGAAGAAAAAAGTAATTTACGAAAATTGTAAAGACGTATGGGTTAAAGTCCATTTTTTACACCAGGAACAAAGGTCTGGAACTGCATGAAATGACCTTAGTGGGAAGTCTTTTACAAGGATCTTAATTCGTAATTCCGTGTTTTGGTGAAAACCACGGAAAACTCCGAACGGCCAGACCGACGAACGTGACTTGGTTTCGCATCCATCTTCTCACCTTTCTGCCACTGGTAAGGGGCGCAATTTACGCAAACAGAAATGTTGAAGACATAAGTTTATATCAAGTACCTATTATTAAAATAAAAAAAAATGAGTCTAATGAAAGTTTTAACGTAGATATTTCAATACTTGGAATTTTATTATTATTATTATTATTATTATTATTATTATTATTATTATCAGGGCCCGACTAAAAAAGTTTTGTGCCCAGGGCACTTTAAAATTTCCGTGCTCCCTTAGAAGAGCAAGAGCTCTCCCTCACTGATTATTAATATACCACAATTTATAGCTGGCGAAAAAGCAGATTGAAAAATGTGTTTATATATATATATATATATATATATATATATATATATATATTTTAATTACTTATTAATAAAAGTGTATTTGTTACTTCGTTACTTTAATTCGTTATTTCTTTGTTTTTATTAACGATTTTTCTTTTTGTTGACCACGCCCACTTGTCTTCAAGTCTCTGCATATTTTCAAAATTATATATATGTATATATATATTTGTTCAAAAATTTAATTTGATTTTGTTTAAGGCCAGGTTCTAAAGACAAATAAAATTACCCCCAGTAAGTTTTTATTTTAAAATTTCATTCATGTAAGTGAAACACAGTTGAGTTAAAAAAAAAAAAGAAAGAAAAAGAAGAAGAAGATTTAGACCCTATATTTTAGCCATTAGTAAAATTTTGTGCCCCTCAGAAATTTCGTGCCCAGGGCACTAGCCACAGGTGCCCGTGCGACAGTCAGGCCCTGATAATTATTATTATAAAGTTAACAAAATTTGAATAATATGTTAATTGTTTTAAAGTATTTAGTTGTTAGCTCTTTTATTTTAAAATCGTTAGTGAGGTAACAAGTATTAATTCGTAAGAGACTATGCATGACTTCAGAGTTAACGCTGTTCTATGAATTCCATTTTATCAACTATTACCTTTATTAACTATACTTAAGAATACCTAACTATTATTAAGCATTTATCACAAGTATAGATTTATGCTTTTAAGTATAACAGTATTTAAGTATTATTATCTAAATATAATATACTTAAAGAATAGAACCTCTATAATACTAAATTAATACTTATTTTTCTTTAATAGTACAATTTTTACTTTCCGAACACTATAGTGAGGAAAGTATTGTAATCATGTCAAAAATCCTAATTTGAGATTTTGATGTTTCTATATGTTTCGAGGTCCCCTGAGTCCGTTTCCACTATTTTTATGATGATGTATGTATGTGTGAGTGTATGTATGTGTGTATGTCTGTGAGTGAACACGCTAGCGTCTAAACGCTTTGTTCGAATAAGCTGAAAGTTGGTACGTATATTGTAAGTCACCATAGCACGAACCCTATTGATTTTGGTGAATTTAGCACTTATAGTTTTTTTACAGAGACACAAAAAAAAAATCTTTATCATTATGGCCTATGGGACCAAAATCTTAAAAGTACGATAGCATCTAAACGCCTTATTCAATTGAGAAAAAAAATTTATACACATATTATAGGTCACAGACGTTCATTCTGTAAAGATTTTGGAGAATCTAGCACTTTTTTTACAGGGACACCAAGAAAAATTCTTTATCATTATGGCCTATGGGGCCAAATTTTTAAAAGTGTGATAGCGTCTAAATGCCTTATTAATATGAGCAAAAAATTTGTACAAATGTTATATAGGTTACAGATGCACCAACTGTATAGATTTTGGTGAATCTAGCACTTACAGTTTTTTTACAGGGACACAAAGAAAAATTCTTTATCATTATGGCCTACGGAACGCAATTTTTAAAAGTGCGATAGCATCTAAACGCCTCATTCAATTGAGCTGAAAATTTATATGAATATTATAAATCACTGTTGCACTAACTATAAACATTTTGGTGAATCTAGCATTTATAGGTTTTTACAGGGACATAACGAAAAATTCTTTATCTTTATGATCTATGGGCTCAAAGTTCAGTAGCGTTCAATAAAACATCGTGTAATATACGGAGAAAAATACTCAAAAACTGTATTATGGTTTTCTCTCTTTTGTTTGTTTAACAACTCCTCTTTCTTTACTTTATCTACAAAACTGTTAATTACTCAATGTTCGGAAAGTCGAGTGGAGTCACTCCAGATTTTTTTTAATAGTCATAGGTAAAAAAAAAATATATCAAATTGGAAAAGCTATAATTGTAATAAAAGATAAATTATTTCGATTTATTTTCCCCTGACTTTTAAACTTATGAGGAGATAAATTATGTAGATTAGTGTTTGATGATTTACATTCTCTGTTTTGTGTCAGTTTCAAATTTCTGAAAGAGGAATGTGCAGGGAAAACGTTGATAGATAATTTCTCACAGGCTATGAATTCATAGCACTTTATATAGGTTGCTGGGAAAGATTAAGGTTGTTTTGGACACTGAAACATAGCCATCAACCTGTGCGTATGCCTGTTAATCCCTAGCAGTTAAGCAGTATGGAACTTCTCCATCATTTCTCAATTTCTCAGACACTCCCCTTACTATCCTTAATACCCAATTCAAAGGGTAAATTTCACCCTGCATGTGTTTGCTGGAGAAATTGATCATTCTGTTCTAGAGGTCTTCCCTCGGTAGAATAACTTACCCCATTTCAAAGATAAAACGAATTGCCCCCCTCATCAATGGGCGATAGCGGCACGTGTCTCAATTTGCATCGGTATCTGTCGGTACATCGTAAACCCCATGCACCAAGATCGGTATCGTATAGTAATTTGCATAGTGAGGGCGTTGTGTCACGTGTGCCGAAGATCAGTTTTGTGAAAAGGCCGTGTGTGCGTACGTATGTATTGTATTCATTATTGTGTATAGTGAGGTATGTAGTTTCCGTAGACTCTATAGAAGTAGAATAATAATTCTAATAGTAGGGGGCAGAAATATGTTAAGGTTGGAGGAGTGACAGCTGAGTAACGACTTGCAAGGCCGTAGCCCAGAACAAAGTTCGGAAGGGGGGTTCAAGCTTTAGTATATAATGTTCACTGTTAAAAATGATATATAACTCAAAACGTTTCGACAAATTTGCAATAACCCCCCCCCCCCCGCACACACACATTGACTACGGACTTGACATCTTGTATCCAGCTGATTTACCAAAGTAAAATTTTTCTAAAAAACTTTCTTGAAAAAATACTATCGCTTTCGTTTAAAAGACACGTGAAACTGTCGTCGAACTTTTATAAGTTTATTTCTTAATAAATAAATATTTTAACTTGTATATTAATGAATATATACAATTAGCCTTTATCTTATATATATATATAACGTAATAAAATTTAACCTTAAAATTTAGCAATTAATAGATACAAAACAATACCAACACAACAAAATTGAACTGATTTTAACTTATAGGTAAGACTGACACAAAAATGTTGCGATACAGATTAAGAACCAATAAGAGACAGAAACAATTTAAATTACTTACGCCGACGCGAATGATAATAAAAGAAAAAGGAACATTAAACTTAATGAGAGAGAAAATAACTAAAGGACAACAGAAATAATAATTGGATAAAAATGCTTAAAATTAGAAGTAAAAACTCGTCATGGGGCATTACTTCATAAAACTGTGAAAGCTGCATCGATTTCGTAAAGCAATATAACTAATCATAGCCATTTATATTGTTCCAGCCCCGATCGAGGCAGAAAAACCAATTTGAATGAGAAATTAAATAAATTATTAAATCAAATCATCAAGGAATCCAGTAAATTTATCACCAAAATTCACCTTGTCTTCATTTCCGGTCAATAGACTTTAGGGAGTGTATATTCACAATATAAAAATATTTTTATGTTTTTAATATTTATGATCATTTTTTAAAATCATATAGCATACTTGGATGCATGTTATATCTTAAGGGGAAAATGAAATTGTCCTCTTTTTTCAATTTGATAAGATATTGTTCCACCTTTTTATTGTTAACCATTGTATTACCACGCATTTTAAAACTATTTTTGTGCATTCTGCACAAATTTTACTCCTTTTGAAAAAGTTCCAACATTAAAATAAACATCGGGTTCATCTCAGTATCTGCATGTGATCGCAACTAACGCCTCCGTCCATCAAAACATAATTAAAAAAAAAAAGAAAAAGAAAGAAAGAAAAATGTAATTTATAATTTTAACGTTGGTAAAATCTCAGGTCAGAATTTCACCAAAGCGAAGCACCGGAATTGAATAATAATAATTATTATTCAATATAAGTTTATTTTGATTTAATTATTATTATTATCTGATTTAATTATTCCTTGAAAAAAAACATGAGTGGATGAAACTTCCGAGGAAATCTGACAGTCTTTTTTTTTTTTTTTTTTTTTCCTTTCTTTCTTTTTTCTTCTTTTTCAAAAACTTCTTTGGTGTATTTATCGGATAATCGGTGCTAAATCAAAATTCTTCCAATTCCTAGTACAGTGGTTAACAAAAGTGCCCGAACACTAGCAAAAATTCCTATGTAAAAAAGTGCACTTCACACGTTTCTATTAAATAAATCCTTATCGAATCCTGTTCTTAAACTGACTAAGAAGAGGATTCGACAAGGATTTATTTAACGAAACCTTATGAAGTGTACTTTTTTTACATAGGAATTTTTGCTAGTGTTCGGACACTTTTGTTACCGACTGTAATTGAAATATAAATTATGTTATTTCTAAATCCGTTGCATTCCTTACGATTTCTTTCTTATTTCTATAGCATAAATTCTCCTTTTTCACAACTTCATTATGATTATTATTTATGGATACTCGTATCTAGTGTTACCAATTTCCAAGCAGTGTTTAATTTACATGGGAACACATGAAAATTCAGTTCCCATACTTCTTACATTTCTGTGAATATTTACGTAATAGATGGAATGCGTGAGAATTCGTTAGTATTTCCCACTGGAACTCACCACTGCATTTCTGGAAAACCGAAATCCTCGTTAATTATTAATTTTTTACCCTATAGTTCTTATTGTTCTTTTGTCCCATGCGAAACACCTATATCTGTAATGTAACTTGGCACAAAACTTTTTTCTGCTATATCCCTTTTCGAGCTATAAATTGGTGATATTTTTCTCCCACATTTACACACAACGACTGGACACAGCTGACGGGGATTGTTAGAATTATCCATAAATGAAAAACAGTTTGTGTTTTTGTCTTTTACTCATTGTTCAATTGCAACCATATTTTAAAATTATGTGTAGTAACTAAATTGCCATAGCACAAAAGCAAATAGTAGAATATAAGCAAGTATATTTTCAAAACGGAATCGCCAGATTAACTGGAAATTAAAAATAATAATAATAATAATAATAATAAGCATATGCCTTGCTGCTTCTTGTAAAATTTGATTTATGACTTTGAAAACCGGAGTAAAACTTTTCAAAAATCGTCGATAGGCTCGTAAAATGAAAAATGAGTTCGAGAGTAAATTCTGAAGAATATTAGTGTACCGAGCTTTTTTGCTATAAATTAAGCCCTAATTGTAAGAGTTTTATATTCAACATACGTCACCAATTTTAAGTTGTAAGCATACTAATATAGTTATATATTTTAATAGTATAAAATGTAGAATATATTATATTTGTTTATTTATGTCTTCGATTCATACAAATAATGTAAATTAATGAACATTAAAATTAGAAAATGGTACACCAAACGATTTTTGTGTCACTGAAAGTCTACCGTTCCCTTGTGAAAATGTAAGGTCTGGAAGACACATTATTTCAATGGCTTGAAAATTTACAAGAGATATATCAACACCCTCAAAAAAAGAAATAGAGATCTTAATTAATTTTTCGTTGCATGAATCTCACAAAAACAGATTCTTTATATTTTATTTCTGTGATTAAACCAACGAAATGTAAAACCGTCTTTTCTTCAAATTTGTGTGTATCATTATTTTTTAATTGCATTATTTAATTTAGTTTACTATAGCTGTATGATATTTGTAAAAATATAAGAATACAAAAGTAACTGAATGGTTATTAAAAATAAATAAGAAGAAACCTCAAAGTAAATTGCTTTCTTATTCATCTTTGAAGACATAATAGATCTAATTAAGGTTAGCTCTGAAATTTTTATTTATAATTTATAGCTAACACTTCAGAAAAGCAGATTTCGTAAATCAGTTTATTATGACAGAGAACTGAGGTAAATGGTCCATGATCCCTTGTACCCCGTCTGGACCTCTGACAGCAAATGATTAAAAAAAAAATAAAAAAAAATCCTCTTAAAAAATATTTTAATGAGATTAAATATAATAATAGATAGCTTAGCTGTTTAATGTGCTAAATAGCCTGTTCCAGATCATTATTCCGGAAAGACGAAAAGAAAAATTGTTTAACTAAAAATATTTACATTTGGCTACCGTAAACTAAACTTCACGAATGAAATGGCTAAATTGTTAGTTAGGCATGAAGTTGCTGGTTTAATTTCATCATTGCAGTGCTGCTATCTATGTACCAAAATACGAACCATAAAAATAAATAAATTATAGGGAGCGGTCCATTGTACCCCACTCTCCCCTACCAACCATCATTCTTCAAAATTAGTGGTATTTATTAAAGAGAAAAATCCGTACAAGTTGGTTAACATTCCTTGCTTATATCTCTTATATTTCAAGGATTTCTTGGATTAAGGTTTGAGTTAACTCATATGTTACTTTTAAGGGGAATTGGCACCTTTGACTTGGCACCTTGACACCTTTTCATATAAAACGTTATACATTAAAGCGCCGAATGTCTTTCAAGGGACTGACGTAAAAGAACGTATAAATGAAAAAAACGTATAATCGAAATTTTAATAACACTTTGATTACTACAAATTGAATGACACTTAAGCAAAATTTATTAGAAAATACTAATTAATAAAATTTCTTAAGTTAGTAAATGTATATTATACTTTTTTTAAGGCAATAATTATTCAAAAAAAAAAAAAAAAAAAAATATTATAAAAAGTGAGAAAAAATCATATTGTTCATGCATGACTGGGTACTAATTACATATATCATATACTGAGTATTATATTGCATTTCTTAAGAACTATATGAACACATTTTGAATATAAATTATGTATATTGCGTATCTTTAATAATTTTAATAAGCATATGATTTATGCCCATACAGATAGTTATTTAGTAACATTAAAAATCTTTAATATTCGTCAGATTTGCTGCTTGTCCATGAGTATTAAAAATTTTACTGTGAATTCTTTAATCAGTATTCTTCGATCTTTCCTGAGTTCTTTCATTAAAGATGCTTTCTAGGAAAAATCCATCTTATTTAGAATGGAAAATAATGACAGGTCGAGAAATTTTACAATTTTAGTAAAGTGGAAAAGACGTATAACCGATATTAGCGACGTATAAACGAAGAATTTTTGCATTAAAAGAAATAGGAATGAATCGGGACTTCACTAAAAGGACGTATAAATGTAAAAGACGTATAAACGAGAGACGTATAAACGGTGCTTTACTGTATTTCCATTTAATATTTATAAATTGAAACTATATTAAAGTTGTTCAGTAAAAGCTATATTCTGGTAACAATTCTTGTGGTTTTTGATCTATTTTTTACAGATTTAAAATCTTTAAATTGTGTTTTCATAGTTTGCATTTTTTCTTGAACTCGTGATCTTCAAAATGCTAAAAATTCTACAGATATTTAAGAAAATACTGTCTTTTTTTTTTTTTTTTTTTTTTAGTAGAATCTACAGAGCTGCCAATCTAATCTGAAGAATTCTTAGTACCACCCCTTTTTCTACACCACTGAATTTTTAGAATAATTTCCTTCAAATTTATTTACGATTAATTGAGAAGAAATATACTCTAATAAAAGACTGGTGTGAAAAAAAGGGGTGGTGCTTACAATCCTCCGAATTAGGTTGGCAGCTCTGGATCTAAAAAGAATTACGGATGGATTTTGCAATATCTTTAAAAGAAAAATTATCAAAAATAAAAGCATAACAAACATCATGTTTATTTGCAAATTTTTACATAGACGCGTACTTTTTAATTTTTTTTTTTTTCTCCCAAAAACTAATTAATAAAACTTCAAAATCCATCCCTAAATTTTTTTAAGTAGGTGCTATTAAGCATCCATACATTAAATTTTTCTTAAATATCAGTAGAAGCTTTAGCATTTTGAAAATCACGAATTCATGAAAAAATACAAACTGAGAAAACGCAATTTAAAGATTTTAAATCTGTAAATATATATATATATATCAAAAACCATCAAAATTGTTTCTGGAATATATATTTTATTGAACAAACTTAATAGAGTTCAATTTATAAATATTACATGGTAATTTAAGCTTTTATATGAAACCGTCAGTGGTGCTAATGCTAACAAAGAAACATTCAAAAGGTGTCGTCTTCAAAAAATATTGAAAATATATATATATATATATATATGTGATTCTACTCTTCATAAAACACCAGAAAGTGAAAAAATTATCGGCTGAAATTAATTACAGCGACCACAAAAAATTATCAAAATTAAGCATATTTGGCGATTTCCCACTGTTAGGCGATTGATTTTGAGTACTTGGCGGAGAAGCAAAACACGGTTCTGTTCGTACACGGCAATCTCGGTGCCAGCGAACTGATCGCGCTAAATCGCCAAATATGCTTAATTTTGATAGTTTTTTGTGGTCACTGTAATTCATTTCAGCCGATAATTTTTTCACTTTCTGATGTTTTATGAAGAGTAGAATCACATTTTTTTTTTTTTTTCAATATTTTCTGAAGACGACACATTTTGAATGTTTCCTTGTAAGTCAAAGGGGCCCAAGTCCCCTTAATATAAATTTTAAAGGTATCTTCGACATGTTTTGCATCACAATGTCTCATGTTACAAAACTACACTTACGCCATCAACTTCATTCTTTCTTTTACAAAAAAAAAACTTGTCTGCTGTACCTATCGGAAAATAGATATTAAATAAAAATTATTGAGATACCTAGTAATTGAAACATAAATTATGTTACTCTCTGAAATCTCTTGCATTCATTACGATTTATTTCTTGTTTCTATAGTATAATTCTAATGTATTAACATAAGACATAAATTTTCTCTTCTCGCAACTTGATTTACTTATGGCCGGAATTAAAGCATGAGTCTCCCCCTTTATCAAACTACAGAGGCAAATACATTAAAAGTATCTTTCTTAAGAATTTATGACTACTAAGAATTAATATAGAGAGACAAAGAGGGAGAAATATGATATACGATCCTTGCCCTGGGTACAACCGTCCAAGGACAAATCAAATATTATATCCATTCATCATGGTAACATACGATTATAAGGATCTACTTTTCACAATACACTCTGTGTTTTAAGTACAGAACGACACGCATTATATCTCCATAAAGACGTAATGTTGTACCTGTCATATAAAACCTTGTCCAATGAACGAAAACTACAATTAGAGGATCTTCCTTTCTTTTGGAAATATATCATAGATTTATATTATTAAAAGAACTGAATAATTTTTCGTGTAATGGTACACGACACGGATTTCTCCCGAAAATAAAGACAAAGATTAAAAGAAAAAAAAAAAGGATAAAAATATACGGGACATCGTTTCAGGGTGTGGTCCGTGGTAAACGCCCTGGATTTTCAATCACCTGTCTTTTATTTGTAAAGGAGATAACCGAGCTATTAATGAAGACTTTAAACGAGCAGTTAATGAACAGCAATGTCGCGTGCGATTGGTGGATTTAATTTCTGAACTTTTTTTTAAACTCCTATCTCCTTTAAAAGAAGAGGAATTTTCTTATTAATAAATAATCTATGCGCGAACTATGGACAGTTAAAATGTCATTTCACAGATGATCGTTAGATGTAATGAAAAACTGAGGTATATATAGAACTGCCACTCGAGTTGAGAAAATTTATTAAGTTGTAATCAATTATGGTTAATTTATATCGTTTTTAATCAGTGTTGCTGTTCATCTCAGAAAGGTTATGGAAAAGGAAAAACTATAAAATGTAAAATAATAAGAAAACAAAAGTGGTAAAGCATAGTGCAATATATTTCATTCCTATTAAATTACTTAAATGCAAAAAATACATTATTATTATTATTATTATTATCTACGATAAAAAGAAGTAAGACAGACATTTTAACGGACATATTTATTTTCAACTACAAAGTCAGCAGAACAGATTTCCATTTTAAAAATATGAAAATCTATATCTAAAGAAAAGAGAAAGAATAACAAAGAAAAAAAAATATGTCTGTCACAGTAATGAAGATAATAATAATCCCTTTTTTATACCGTGTTAATTCGATGCGTAAATGGACTTCATGAATAAGTTGCCGCACATACTCTCAGAGAAAATATCTAGACTAACCTGTTTAATAAGTTATCCAGATGACATTCTATTGGGTGAGTGTAAAAGTTCTACCCGTTTTTATTACCCATAAAGAAGAGCAAATAAACGCAAAAGGAACAGTACCTATTAATGTGCATAGTATCCATTGCTATCTATGACCTCTTGCCAACTTTCTGGTCGGAGATGAATCCCACGGCGGTAAAATTCCGGCGGTTTCGAGTCAAAAAAGTCTTGGATGGCAGTTTTCACAGCATCAAGATCATCAAAGATTTTCTGACTAAAGGAATTGTTCAACGCACGAAATAGGTGATAGTCAATTGGTGCCAAGTCAGGAGAATAGATAGGGTGGGGTAAAACCTCCTAACCAAAGCCCAGTAACTTTTGGCAAGTGACGACAACCGCATGTAGCCTGGCGTTATCGTGATGAAGGATAACACCGCGACGATTGATAAGGCCTGGCCTTCTTGCTACCAAATTTGAATGCAGCCTGTCTAACCGTAGACAGTAGAAATCAGCATTGATGGTTTGGTTGAGTGGCAGTACCTCCCAGTGAATTATTCCCTGCACATCCTACCACATACTCAATAACACATTTTTGTGATGAAGTTCAGCTTTCAAAGTCGATGTAGGCGGATCAGAAGGACAACACACAGTCCTACGACGCTTTACGTTACAGTACATAACCCACTTCTCATCTCCTGTCATAATTCGTGTTAAGAATGGGTCATTTTTGTACCGGGAAAGCAAAGAAATACAGGTGGCGATTCGGTCATCCCGTTGATTAGCTGTCAGGTTATGTAGAACTCAACAATCCAACTTTCTCGTAAAACCCAACTTAACCAGCTGCCTCTCGACCGTTGTCTGGTGTACGTTGAAGGTCTCCGCTAATTCTTGCACGGTTGGGTTCGGGTTGTTCCATATGGCTTGATCAATATCGTCTTCTCCAACGTGTGACGGCCGTCCACTCCTAGCCTGATCTTGGCAGCTTCTGTCTCCTTCCCTAAATTTACGAAACCAGCGACGATATGTGCTTTCATCTATTGCATCCTCCCCTTAAACTTGACGAACGTTGCGACATGTTGCGGCTGCCGTACTCTTTTTATCGAACTCGTATAACAAACAGTGCCTTATATGCTCCTTCTCGCTTTCCATGTTACACCCTCTGATATATATATATATATATATATATATATATATATATATTTAGATGATTAATTTTGTGAGACACGTTGCATTTATATGTGAGGCAACCACACGTTTGATTGGCCGACAATTTGCGTCATTACAGTGTCATTTGTGACGTCAATTCCATTGCATATTTGCATATCCAAAAACGGGTAGAACTTTCGCACTCACCCAATATTTTAATACATTGTAGTCGAAATATTTTCCTATTTTGAACAATAAACCCGCCTTTTTGACGTTTTTCTAAAACATTACATTATTTAACGAAAGGATTTTGCGTATTTGTGATTAGATCAATTAAATTTTATCCTCGGCAATCGATGCGGTAAATGCCATTGGCGTATATATACGCCGGTTGCACATGAAAACACGAATCCTTAAAATATTGTTTCAGAGGAACGCCTAAAGTCGATGTTCATTATTCTTAAAAAAAGAAAGAAAAAGCGCACTTCTGCGTAAATATTAAGCAATGTATCAAAAAGAGAACCGTATTTAAAAATATATTTTTTGAAAGCATTATAAAAAATTCATTTATTTATTGTAAAAGTACTGGGACAACTTATTGTTGGTCTTGTAAAATAACATATATATATATATATATATATATATATATATATATAATATATATATATTCTTTTTTTCCTTTTTTCTCTCTGGATTCCTTGTAGATTTGCTTTAAAATTTTATTTCATTCCTCTTTCAAAATGGTTTTGTTGCAAGATAGAAGCATGAGCTGTATCTTTTGCTAGAAATAGCTATATAGTTTTACGAAATCTTGCCGCTCTACTTTAAAGAAGTACATGTTTCCCTGATGAGCTAATACATCTATTTTTAAGCATTTATAAATCCAGTTCTTAATTCCTGTGGTCCTTTTTCATACTTTTTAATTCAATTCTTATTTCCTGTTACATTTTTGATATATTTATGGAGAACCTTCATCAATTTTTCTCTTTCAAAGTTTTATGGTTCTTTTTACTCATGTAGGCGTAAGTAATTTAAATTGGTTTTGTCTTTTAATTGGAACTAAAAATGAATCATAAAGTTTCTGTGCTAGCTTTTTTACTGTGTTACAATCGGTTTTATTTTTGTGGTGTTGGTATTTTATTGGTATTTTATTGGTATTTAAAATTTTATGAAATCTTAAATTTATATATATATACACTACTCGCCATCAAAATTGCTACACCTGAAAGGAATGCAAAATAAATTTAATAGAATCTACTTAAAAAGGAATGGATTTTGAAATTTAATTAATTTTTGAGATAAAATTAGAAAATACATGTCTATGTAAAAATTTGGGGGGGGGGGGGAGGGGACATGATTTCTGTTATATTTTTATTCTTAATACTTTTTCTTTTAAAGATATTGCAAAACCCACCCCCTATTTCTTTAAATAAGCTTAAATTAGAAAAAATATATATTAAGTCTTTTCTTAAATATCTGTAGAAATTTTAGCATTTTGCAGATGATGAATTCATAAGAACACATTTTAAAGGTTTCAAATCTGTAAAACATATATTAAAAAACATAAGAATAGTTTCTTGAATATATATTTTATTGAACAAACCAAACAGAGTTCAATTTATAAATAATTAATGAAAATATAAGCTTTTATATGAAATCTACTTCAACGGTGCCGTCAATGGTGACAAATCTCCTTAAATTTTTTTTAAATAATAGCCAAGATTTATAAGAGACGTTCTGATAAATTTGTGTATTAATTTTAGTTTCAGTTTTAATTTAAACTTTAAAACACAATTTTAATCTTTGAAAAATCTGAATTTCAAGATTCAAACATGAATATTATTTCTCAAAAATGCAATAGATCCATAAGGCAATATACAAATACGTTCAGATTACATATCTGAACGATTATAATGTGGAATAAAAGAAAAAAAAATCTTATGTGAAACAACCACACGACTTCCATTACCCACTATTATATGTATTATATACATTTTTTAGAGATATCATATGTATTTATTTCTTTCTTTTTTTTTTTTTTTTTTAATTTTCCAGTAAGCGAAACTTGATACACGTATAAAGACACATAAAACAGAGTTTACATAGCGAGTAAAAAAAGTAAGAAACAAAATATAGAGAGTTATTTTTTAAATACCAGTTTCCGAGATCTAAAACTGAACTACCTAATCAGGATGACTGTTAATATTCCTGTAATAACCACATAATACATGAAAAAGGGTATATAAAGTGGATTAGTGAAACAGTTTTCAAGAAAATCGTTAGAGCCGTTTTTGACATACCAACTTTTATCAAAAATTGGTATGCTCAATTATCGACCGGAAAACAATAATTACATAAAGGATATTTAAAAGGGAATTAATATGGTGAGTTTGAAAAAAATCCATACAGCCGTTTTGAAAGGAACGCACTTACGAGACCTGAAATTGAGCTATTTATACAGGACGTCTATCAATTTTCCTGAACTAACCAACTGTATCAATCGAAAGGGCATCTAATAGAGGGTTTATATAGCAACTTTGAAGAAAATTGTTTGAGCCGGTTTTTGAGATACGGACTTACGGTCCCATTTCCTGTTTCCGACGACACACTTCCGGTTTTCTAATTTTCACCAAAGTTTGAAAACTTTACCTGTGCACTAGACCTGTATCAATTGAAAAGTTTTGTAGTTATATTTTTATTAGTTTTGGAGATATGACAGCCAGAAGATTCCACACATATGCACACACACGCACACTGACTAATTGCCAAAAACTATTTATTTATTTATTTATTTATTACTCAGAAGGTCTTAAAACGTGTAAATCAATTGAAAACTCGCTATCAAATTTTTGGACCGACTACAATAATTCCATTACCTACGGTAGTAGGGTAATGGAAGTAAAAACTTAAAAATATCGCTAAACAGAAACATTTTAAACATTTTCCAAGAAAATTAAAATTTTCAATTTTATTTGTTTTAATTAAGATAATTTTCAAGAAATTTTATCATATTCAATATCATTACATTTTAATGCATAAGTATGCAAAAATTCCTTATTTTAAGAAGGAAATAATAATATTATTACATTAATCATAACAAACAGAATAATTGTTAACATAAATCTCGCAAACTGTTTAATTTTCCCATCAAAATAATAAAAAAACAATAAACAATAATAATCTTCAAAACCAAACAATTCTTTATCTCACAAATACTTATTTACATTCTTCCCTAACATTTCCCCTATAATTTTCCCCTAAAGTTCTCAAAGAAAGCGTCAAGAAAAATTGTGGCATTTAATTCGTTAACGAGCGATAAACATTAAATGTTCTCACCGGAAAGTAGTCGAGTTTATTATACTCTGAAAAATGCCCCACTTACACGTAATGAATATACAGACAGACTTATTTTACCTTTAACAGACTGCCCGCTCTATGCCTTTAATTCAAATGGATGCTGGCAGCCTTTTTTATGGCCCATTCATTACCAAGGAGTGATAATGCCTTTATTTACGACTTAAAAGGCTTTTTAATATTTCGCACCGCGGATCCTTAATTTTAAAAAATGGCCTTTCAACGTTGCTGGCGTTAAAAGTTGTTCCTTTTGTGTTTGGCATTTTTATATTCTAAAAAGACTGTTTTAAAATAATTTTTTATGATTATGGCTCATAAGTCGGAGAAAGGAAGTAAATTTTAGACATTAAAATTGATTGAGTGCTTTCAAATTTGTGGGTGAGTCTCTAAAAATTGTTTTGATTTTCATAAGTTTTCATTATAGCTTTTAAAGTATGTTTACGGCAGGTAAAAATAAGTGTTAAAATATAATTAAATAGAGTACGATTGTTTATCTTTTTTGTGGGTTTATAAATTAAACAAAATAATATTTTGAAACTGAAGGTAGTTTTATGGTTAAATGAAAATTCGTAAATGGGACGAGAAATTGCTGCTAATTATATTCAAAATATTTAATTAAATTTCATAAGTTTAGTATGACTTGCTAGGCTGCAAAAATCCACTCCAGGCAAGTCACGTTATGACTAATCAAAAAACTCTGGAGTGGCTCCACTCGACTTTCCGAACATTAAGTAATTAAGGCTTTGAATAAAATAAAGTAAGAGAAGGCTGAAATTATTCAGCGTAATCGAATAAGGCGTTTAATGCTACTGCCCTTCAAATAACACTGCTCTGCATGAAAATTGCCCCAACACTTATGTATTCTTATGACCTCCTGAATCCGAATAGGACGCCCATTTTGCCCTATCACTCACCATTTTTCAGGAATGGCCCTCCATTTTTATCACTTTTTGGTAATTTTATGGCTATAAATTTGATTTTTAGGGGGAGAAAGGATTATTTTAACTGTTAAATATCTTCCGAGGGGCTACAGAGTTGGAAAACTCTAAAACATGAACATTTGCGGCAAGGGGAAAATTTAGAGGGGGATTTGCAACTAAAATTATATATTACATTTCTTATATATATATTTTTTGTTTTATCTATTATTAATGTTATTTATTAAACGTCATATTTTTTTGTTTCTAAGTGTGAAATTAATTCTTTTTCATTCTCCAAATCAAATTCAGGGCCATAAAATGACCGAACAGGGATAAAAATTGGTGGAGGGGATGGTGTCCCGGGAAAATGGTGGGTGACTGGGTAAAATAGGAGTCATATTCGGATTCAGGAGGTCATTTTACATAAGAATCAGCAAGAATTATATCAGAGCTCGAAAAAAAAAAAATGTTTTTCACAGCGCAGTGGTTTCAGCTCACAGTACATAATGACAAAGAATTTTTCTATGTGTCCCTGTAAAAAACGGTAAATACTAGATACACCAAAATCAGTACAGTTCATGCGAGAGTGACCTATGATATGTATATAAATATTCAATTCATTTGAATGAGGCGTTTAGACGCTATCGCATTACGTTAGGGGCGTATCGACCAAAGTTGACGGTGTGTAACTAGATGTCAACACAGCAACAAATATAAATTTACCACATTCTACGACCATTCGTTTTTAAGCTATGCAAGATACAAAATCCATTCCGCAAATCTTTCAATACTTTCTTTACATAGCATGTTCGGAAAATTATAATGTCACAACTTAAAACGTTAAACAACTAGCTACTCTTTTTTTCCTCATGAAATCTCGTATTTCGGAAATCAAAATTATTATAAACAGTTGCGACATGATTACCACATTCCAGAAGTCGGCTAGAAAAATATGGCGTGTTTCGAAAATTAATCTTTAAAAAAAGAAAAAAAAAAAAAAAAAAAAAGGAGAATGAAAAACCATGTGGTTCCCATAGATTATTAATAATTTCACAATGTATCTACTCGTTCGATCGTTTAACTTTCAATATGCAGGGTGATTCTAATTAAAGATACGATTTCAAAACGCTATAATTTTAAAACAACGCATCAGAGTGATTTGTTATTTTACCAGAGCAATCGTGAGGCAATGATATTTTGTTTGGCAAAAGAAAAAAGAAAAAAAAGTTCCGAAATGTGCCGTTAATAATCCGTAAAGTATTTGTTTCATGAAGCTCCTCTTTTTCTCTTTTCACTATCACTGTTTCCGCTGTAAACACGTATTCTTGTCTTTTTGCTAAAAAAATTGTAGTAAACCCTTGAAGTCTATTGTGTCCTGCTATTCTATTGCGTTGCTAACAACATTCCTGTGTTTAATGAGTCTATTGAGGCGTTTCCCCCGACATTCTCCTGACAGCGCCATCTATAGGAACAGGTTGGAACTATTTTTTTTCCTCCCCCAAACAAAATTTCATTGCCTCACGATTGCTGTGGTAAAATATCAAATTGCTCTGATGGGCAGTTTTAAAATTATAGCCTTTTGAAATCATAACTTTAATTATAATCACCCTGTACTTTTCCATGCGTAATCACACTACAGACAGAATGACATAAATACAAACAAATTGACTAACTGAATGCATAATCACTCATAAACATTGTTGTTAAGTGTTAAAAACGCTTAACATAAACGGAAATTCTATCACAGCAATTTCCAATTGTAACACTTAATGTATCTGAACATTTTATAGTATCTCTGTAAATATTAACATTAAGCATACACTGTTAAAAAATCACTTAAATTTACATGCCTTCGCCAGTTTAATTTTTACGGTCATGACCGTTTTTTGCCTATAAAACAGGCACACCCGTATTTCCTTATATGCCTTGATATTTTCCGCTATACTGCAAGGTATTCAGCTGTCTTTTACTACTTTTTTTTATAGTAAACTTCATTAATCGTTTGTATGTACATATCGTCAAAGGAATAAAGTAAAAATTTATTTATATATAAAGTGGTATTCAAAATGACAAATTAAGGGCAAAACATTAATTAATGGGTATTTGGCCGGAACTTTTGCTGACGGGTGAAACCCCGTAAGTTTTGCTGCAATTCTTTTACAGTGTATGCTATACTACAAAAATCCCTTTCTTTAGCATATGAACAATAAAGGTCAATTTCATTATGATTTGTGCGGTATAAAGTTGCTCAAATATGATTTTAAAAAATGCCACACATAAAATGTAATGCATTGGCATTCTTTTGGATATCCCTGTATGCAAATCAATCCTTTTATTTATACCATTTTAAATAAAGAACATGTCATAGTGCGCTTGAATAACATATATCATTTTGAAGAAAGTCTGGAAATATGTGCGGATGTTAGAGGCGGACAGACAGATAAACATACGGGCAGCCAGTCAGACGGACAAAAAGGCAGACAGATTAATCCAAATCAGAATCACTCTTAAACATTCTTAGAAAGTGTTAAAAACAAATAATGCAAATAAAAATGCAATTACAGCAATTTCAAAATATAGCCCTTAAGGTACAGGAATATTTTTGTTTGACACTGTAAAGTTTTATGCTAATCTCACTATGTTCTATATAGAAAACTTTTGTAGTAAAAATAATTCCTTTTAGACGGCGCTGCTGAAAGAAAAAAGAAGACCTTATATATTTTGTTTTAGATTTTGGCAACAGCCAATAAAAGTTTTACTTTAGAATTAATGCTTCGGCAACGGTCGAAGAAAGAATTTTCTGATCTCTCACTATGAGAGCAAATGATTAGGTTTAGAACTATGTTCTTTAAGCATTTTTTCTGTAAATATTGTATAAAATTGTATATATAATTTTTAATTTCACTATGATTATTAAATTTGAAGAAAAAGATGGCATCATTCTATTTTTTTTTTTTTTTTTTTTTCATTTTCTTGCTTCAGAGCAATCCGGTATATTAATTTGATCTTTTTGTTCTTAAATTTTGAAATCCACTGAACCATGAATTATTTATTACTTTTTTGAGCCTATGAATAATAAATGTTAATTTTATTATGATTTGTCCAAAATAAAGGTATTAAAATATGGTTTACCGATATACTTCTCATAGAACGCAATACTTTGGAACTCCTTCGCGTGTCCTGTGCACAAACCAGTGCCCTTATTTGCCCCTATTTTTAATAGAGAAAATCTCTGGTGAACTGGAATAACATATATCAATTTAAAAAAAATTCCATGAATATTTACTGGAGTTAGAGCATAGACAAACAGACAAACCGAAGTCATAAACACTTTTCCACTTTGTTAGAAAATGTGTTTAAAAATAAATAAATAAAAACAGAAAATGGCAAATTTTATGTCTTGAAAGAATTTCGTGAATCTGCAATCAATGGGAGAAAAAAAAACTTTACTTATTTCGACAATTAGCTTTTTTATTTACTTATTTCGACGTAACGTAATTCAAACAGCAGCAAAAAAATCACACGAGCTTCAGAAAAAGACTGCAAAAATGTCAGGTATCTTGACACTCCAATATATATATATATATATATATATACATATATAATTAATTTAATTTAATATATATTAAATTAAATTAATCAATATATATTAAATACGTTATAAATGAAATTAAATTTTCAACAGATGAATTAAATTTTTAAACAAATTAAATTTAACTTTTTGTATGAAAATTTAGAGCTGATATTTTAGCCTATATTTTAGCACCTATTTTAAACAAATTTAATTTTATTTCGTTTATAATTTAAATCAAAATACATAAGGCGCCAGATGGGGTAATGTGGGCATAAAAACACAGTTTTTTAAAATCAATAATAAATACAAAACAATAAATACATCTAATAAATACAAAGAAAAAAGAAAAAAATAAAAATATTGTAATATTTTAAATATTTAGCAATTTTTTTAAGTATACTCGCTTTACCCCCCACCTGACCCTATACTGGTGAAAAATGAAATCCCAACACCAAAAAGGGGTTGTACTAAATCAACGAAATTTGAGTAACATGATTGCACATTGGAGATCGGAAAGATAGCATCTGTTCAAACTTCACGATAAACGAATAAGAGTTACAGTGACTAGAATAAATAGTGTGGAATGCGGCTAATAAAACTTTACTAAAAAAATTAAGCCTGTCACCAGATGTCATTGTAATCGAAGCTAGTGTCACGACATCAAAACCGAGACACCCTATTGGTTAATTATGTGCTTAGATCACGTGATTAAACTGACGAAACTGGGAAAAGCCAATCAGGTCTTCGATTTGAGCAAAAGTTTCGATCACAGCGACATTTGGGTAAGGTTAATTTTTGTAGCATTATTTTAACATCACGGTTGTAGGAAATTTCCACGCTATTTATTCGAGACGTATAAGAGTGGCACTAGTAGCGCCAGTATGAACATGCAAATCATGCTTGCTTTAAATTTGCGATACAAATTTCCTGAACTTTATTCGCCGTCCAGACTGGATGTGGTGAGTGAACTTCAGTCAAGAATGCATTTAAGGGGACGAAGAAGACAGTATCAGCAGTTTAACGAGTTTGAACCAACGAGATACATAAAGTAGAGTTATAAATGGTAACCCTGACATGGTCCAACATGAATCATGTGACATGAACCCTCTATGCGTTGATTCCTATCGTAACAGCTTATTTTCAATAAATTTCTATGCGAACGGTTTGGAGATTGTTCTTGGCAAAAGTCATAACCGCCAATGATTTCGTTTACTTGTGTAGTTTAATAATCTTTTGGTTTTTATTTTACTTCTTTTTTATTTCGTTTAGTCAAAATTTAACCGACAAAATGTTTAAAAATAGTTGAAAATTGATTATTTGTTGTTGAATTTAGCTCTTTAAAAGTTTAACTTTTCTTTTATAAACACTTTTAAACTTTGTTGGGAAACGATGAAAAGAAAGGTATTTTATTATTTATTAAAATGTGAAATATGTGAAAAATTATTTAAAAAACAATTTATTTCGGTCATAGGACTGTCGTGTTACCTAATAATAATGATAATTTGCCGAACTGATATTTTAAATGCCAAAATAGTGATAAAGGGCCAAACATAACAACCTCTTGGTTCATGTCACGTGATTCATCTTGAACCACGGAAAGCTGATCCTTCATCCATTGAATCAGCACTCTAATTTATTTATCTCGTTGATTTGAACTGCGCCGCATAATGACAATAAGGCTTTGAAAAGATGAATTTTCTCTCCGTGATATTGTAGAAAAACTTTGCAAGGATGTATACACTGTACATGATTGGTGGCAGCAGTGTTCTGTCTCGGTACAGCGCCAAAGTGTGGAAAATGGCCAGAAAATCAGTGCTTTAAAAATTAAGCCTCTCACCAGAGGTCAGTACGATCGAGTTTATTGCTTGAAAAACTCCTTATTAGTTAATTATGTGCTTCGATCACATGAATGAATGCATGAAACTGGGAAAAAACAATCAGCTCTTCTACTTGAACAAAAAATTCCATCGCAGCGCTATCTGGAAAGCTTATTATTATTATTATTATTATTATTATTATTATTATTATTATTATTATTATTATTATTATTTTATAGCAGTACAGTAAAACACCTTTTATACGTCTTTAAAGGGACTGACGTAAAAGGATGTATAAATGAAAAGGCGTATAATCGAAATTTTAATAATAACACTTTGATCACTGCAAATTTAATGACACTTACGCAAAATTTATATGAAAATACTAATTAATATAGTTTCCTAAGTTAGTAAATGTACATTATACTTTTTTAAAGACAATAATTAATAATAAAAGTAAAAAAGATTTATTATCTAAATTGAGAAAAATCATACTATTAATGACTGGGTACCAATTACATATATCATATATTGAGTATTTATTATGTTACATTTCTTAAAAAATGAATTGTAAAAAAGAAAAAAAGAAAAAGAAAGAAAGAAAAGAAAAAAGAAAGAAAAAAAAAATGAACAGATTTTGAATATTAATTATATATATTGTATATCTTTAATAATAAGCATACGTGTCGATACAGACAGTTATTTAATAACTTTAAAAATCTTTAATATTTGTCAGATTCGTTGCTTGTCTATGAGTATTAAAAATTCTACTGGGAATTCAATTGATTCTTTGATCATTCCTGTGTTCCTCCATTTACCATGCTTTCTGGGAAAAATCCGTCTTATTTAGAATAGAAAATAATGACAGGTCGAGAAAGTTTGAGAATTTTAGTAAAGTTGAAAAGACGTGTAACCGATATAAACGTATAAACGAAGAAATTTTGCATTAAAATGAATAGAAATTAATCGGGACTTCACTAAAAGGACGTATAAATGTAAAAGACGTATAAACGAGAGACGTATAAACGATACTTTACTGTATTTTAAGCATTCGATCATAAGTGCCACACTGTATATTCTAGGCACTGTAGTCTCGGTGCAGGTGATGACCTTGTGTTGGTTAGAAGGAGGCCAGGTAAGTTGTTGGAGCAAAGATGTCTGCGGCGTAGACACACTGGAACTTCTTCAGGCGTTTAGGTCTGGGGCAAAGAGGTTAGACGATTATAGAGATGATGTGAACCTTAAAATTGGGTATGCAATGTGAAGCCGTTATCGCTCAAAATTAAATGCCCAAATGTAGCCCAAACACGTGGTCGTGGTCGACGAGCATGATGATTTTCTGAAGATTGGACAACTCTCATTGCTCACACTAACGTACATACCAACGTTTAGGCTACATTTGAACCGGTTTTTAGGGTTACACTACAGGCTTCAAGCGGAAGACGTTCATTTCATTTCTATAATCTTCTAACCTCTTTGGGTCTAGGGGTGCGCTTTCCTATGACAGTAGGAATACTGCTGTCATTATGTCAAGCATCTTAACTGCAAATGTATACATCAGACTAGTAGTTAAAATGGTTGTGCTACCATTCACGAGCAATATTAAAGAGGATGTTTCTAACAGAATAATGATCGTCCTCATACCGCTGCTGTTACCTAACATGTGTTCTAAAATGTGTCAACATGCTACCTTGGCTTGTGAAATAACCCGATCTTTCTCTCATCAAATACGTATGGGAGATGAGTAAATGATAAATCCAGCGTCATCCATAGCCAACATTAATCGCCGATAATTTCACTGAACAAGTGCAACAGGCATGAAACTCTATGCCACAAAATGACGTATAGCACCTCTCCGACAGAATGCTTTCACGTTTGGAGGCTTCTATTCAACATCCTGGTGATTACAGTAGCTATTAATGTACCACCATTTCACATTTGAAATTACAATTCTCGCGCATACGTCAACCTGTGACCTTGAAACTATAATCAAATAAATCTATTACCTAAAAAACGCTTTGCCTAAATTTCATTTTTCTAAGTTAATTTCTTCTTGGTGTAGTGATTTTTTTTCTCCCATTAGTGTATATTTATAGTCGGACCTCGTTAACTAAGGTATCAAGGGGGAGGGGGGGGTTCATATTATCAGTAGTTCATGCTATCAGTAAGTTATCTTCATATAATTAAACTAATCTTCGTTTTGACAGGGATTGTAGAAATAGTTCATTTTAAAAGTAATATTATCAGTAGTTCATATTATCAGTAGTTCATGTTATCAGTAAGTTATCTTCATATAATTAAACTAACCTTCGTTTTGACGGGGATTTTAGAAATAGTTCATTTTAAAAGTAATTCAGGTTAAGCGTGTTCACGTTAACGAGGTTCAACTGTATATATATAGCAGGAGTTTCGTTGATTTTTTTTTAGTTATTTTAATTATGAGCTTTGAAAAAAAAAATGTAAATTTACAGATTAGTTTTGAAATAATTATCTATTTCAGCATTTATTTGGGCAAAAAGAAATGAATTATGTACACTCTATAACAAAAAAAAAACCGACGCACCAAGAAGGAGTTATCCAAATGGGACAAAAATTGGTAGATGTGGTGTACATGTGGAAAAAAACAATTGATTACAGTTTCAGAAAATTTGAATGATTTAATCAAGAGAAAGGGCCTCACAAAATAAACTAGTCAATAACGCGTTGGTCCACTTCTTGCCCTAATGTACGCAGTTATTTAGCTTGGTATCAATTGATAGAGTTGGCAGATGTGCTCCTGTGAGGTATCGTGCCAAATTCAGTCCAACTGATGCGTTAGAATAGCAAAATCCCGAGCTGGTTGTAAGACTCTTTTTATGATGCTCGGAACGTCCTCAGTGGAAGAAAGATCCGTGAGCGCTCAACCCAATTTTACTGAGCCGCCTATTAAGGGTCACTGAAGTCACTGAAGAACCAGTTGCACGTAGAATCGACGATAATGATGAATTGGAGCTTAAAGTACCGCTTTGCGATTACGCTGTGTTCGGCCATGGTTCACCCATTCCTGTCTATATCATCTAATAGTGGTACCGTATTATCCAATTGTCAAAAAATTCGCAGATTAGACCAACCGACTTCTTTGAGCCCAACTACACCCCACTCAAATGCTGACATCTGTGCCTTTTGTTTGTGCCCTGTATGCGAGGCATAGTTACTGTCTTTCTGAATAGACGGAATAAAATTCTCGAAAAATTTATGATCTGGAATCAAAATTTCTCATTTTTAATATTCTGCCAATTAAGATGCGCAGCAACGTCGCATGCTCATTCAAAGGCAACCAAACTTTAAAATTTAGCATTTTCCATCGAAACCAGCATATGTCAATATGTGTCCAGTTTGCATTACTCCTTTTTGGTGCGTCGCTTTTTTTTTTTTTTTTTTGTTATAGAGTACATTTTAGCAATTACTTGCGATTAAACATAATTAATTTTAATCAGCGACGAAAGAGTTCTGTATTTCAGTAATCAGAAATTTCACTCTTAATTGCAAGTCAAAAAAAAAAAAAAAAAAAAAAAAAAAAAGCTAATTTCATCGATTGGCTATGGCAAAATTATATTTTCAAGACTATCCAGGAAAATTTTTATCTTAAAATAGGCCCTTCACGCATAGCTTCCTTAACTAGATGCCTGACGAAACGGTAGACAGCGCCACCTGGTACAGATTGTATGAAATTTTTATTCAACAGACACCAAAAATTTTTAAAAGTCGGATATGATATACATAAAAGGCGAATAGAATCGAAGAAACGTCGATTATATATACCATGTATCACTTCTTTAAATTATTTGTGACAGTTGAATAAAAAAGTCCCATAATCTGTACTAGGTGGCGCTGTCTACCGCTTCAACTGTTGCCTAGTTTCCAAGCTACGCGACAGGCATCTAGTTAAGGAGGCTATGCTTCACGAAAATCAAAGATTTCGAAATGAGCTTTTCACAAAAATGAATGAATTAAAGGCCCTTACAGAAAGTTGTCAGGCTTAAAACGTGCAATTTACAGAAATAAGCGAACGTACAACGGGCCTATCATAAAAACTAGACAATTTTTTAAAAATTCCCTTGTTGCCAAAAAAAAAAAAAAAAAAAAAAAAAAAAACGAGTTCATTTTCTTTCGACATAAAAATAAATACATTTAATTCAACGTGAACGTTAAAAAATTATAAAAAGTTAAATTACATATCTCACAAAAAATGACGTCATTATTACTTTAAAAATTTTATGCGCATTGATAAGAGCTCTATAATTCATAAGAAAATTTAAAACATGGTACAGTCGGTAACAAAAGTGTCCGAATTCTAGCAAAAATTCCTATGTAAAAAAAGTACACTTCATACGGTTCTGTTAAATAAATCCTTATCGAATCATGTTATTAGACTGACTAAGAACAGAATTCAACAAGAATTTATTTAACAAAACCGTATGAAGAGTACAATTTTTACAGAGGAATTTTTGCTAGTGTTCGGACACTTTTGTTACCGACTGTATATAAGAAAGGTTTTTTTATCTTATAATTATTTAAATCAATTGTTATATTTTGAATTTGTTTATTACTTTACTTACAAGGCCAGCATCCACTTCGCTCAATACATTAGAAATTACTACTAATGATCATTAAATTCGTTCTCGAATAAATAAAATAAACTTTTGCTAAAGGTTTTTACCAAGTATTTAGTTCAAAATTTGAATAAATTCGTTTAATGTGATTATGAATATCATTAAAAAGTTGCCACAGAAACTGTTACGTCAAATCATACTCAATTACAGATTTTTTTTTCCACACTTCAATTAGAAAAAATACTTAATATCATAATAAGTCTACCTTTCCACCTGTCAAACGCATGTTTATGCTCTATAGGGTTTATGCATGCGCATGGCTTTCAAACAAATGCAAGAGCCGTAAATTTTCTTCTCTTGTATTAGATCATGTCTTGCATTTCAAAAGCAGGCTGTCATGATTGATTAATAAGTGTCGTGAAAAATTAATATCATTAGTCACTACTAGTGATAGGTACTCCATTATCATATGTTACATTTGAAAAAGATTAAACTAAGAAGGTAAAATTTCTGCATTTATAATCTTCCAACCATTACAATGAATTTATTATACACCTCAAAAGAAACATTAAAAAAAAAAAAAAAATCCGGTGTGACTCCACTTGACTTTCCGAACATTGAGTCATTAACAGTTTTGTAGATAAAGTAAAGAAAGAGGAGTTGTTAAACAAAGAAAAAAGAGAAAACCATAATAGAGTGTTTGAGTATTTTTCTCCATATATTACAGTTTTATTGAACGCTGCTGAACTTTGAGCCCATAAGATCATAATGATAAAGAACTGTTCGTTGTGTCCCTGTAAAAACTTATAAATGCTAGATTCACCAAACTGTTTATAGTTAGTGCAACAGTGATTTATAATATTCATATAAATTTTCAGCTCAATTGAATAAGGCGTTTAGATGCTATCGCACTTTTAAAAATTGGGTCCCATAGGCCATAATGATAAAGAATTTTTCTTTGTGCCAGTTTTCTTTGTGTAAAAACACTGTAAGTGCTAAATTCACCAAAATCTATACAGTTGGTGCAACTGTGACCGGTAACATGTGTACACATTTTTTGCTCAGATTTAAAAGGCGTTTAGACGCTATCGCACTTTTAAAAATTTGGCCCCATAAGCCATAATGATAAAGAATTTTTCCTGGTGTCCCTGTAAAAAAAACTACAAGTGCTAGATTCACCAAAATCTATAGGGTTCGTACTAGGGTGACTTACAATATACGTACCAATTTTCAGCTTATTCGAACAAAGCGTTTAGACGCTAGCGTGTTCACTCACATACAAACACACACACATACACACACACATACATACACACACACATACACACATACACACACACACACACACATACGTACATCATCGTAAAAATAGTGGAAACGGACTCAGGGGACCTCGAAACGTATAGAAACATCAAAATCTCCAATTCGGATTTTTGACATGATTACAATACTTTCCCCACTATAGTGTTCGGAAAGTAAAAAATAGTTATAATTAATTGAAAAATTTTACTCTTATTTGCATCCTATTACTTTCTTCTATAACCAATAGATGAATGTATTGGAACCCTAAAAATTTTCCACATCCGATTTTTAGATTGATTTACAAATTTTGAGATTTTTTGAACACGATTTGAGTCTTCTCAGAAAACGTCCGTCTGGGTATGTGTAATAAAATTTTTCTACCAACTCTAGCTCCAGAACTAATGCGCATAATTTCGTAAAAAGTTACATTTAATTACAGCGCCAAAAATACACAGTGTGGAAAGCACTGTGGAAAGCACTGTGGAAAGCATTTTTTACCATTATTACTAATATTAAATATAGTATATTATGTATTAATATTAAATAGTATATTATGTACCAATATTAAATAGTATATTATGTACTAATATTAAATATTAGTGTGTTATGTTTCAGCACATAATTTTAAAGACAATTTTTTGTGGCTAAAAATAATTAAATGTCTTCTAAAGTCACCGAAAAAAGGCTTAAAGAAAACACGAACTGAAGTTTCGCTTTAAAGACTAAAATATATGTAAAATTAAAATATATTCGAATGCAGCAAAGTTTTATTCATCAGGTATGTAGGAGAAGAAGGAAATTTCATCTTCCATTTATTTTCTGATTATTACTAATAGTAAATAGTATATACTATAGTAAGTAATTCGTAAATTTTTGCGTATATTTTTAATCTCTCTCTTTTTTTTTTTTTTTTTTTTTTTGTACTTGCTCAATAAAATTCAGCGTAATAATGTAAATTTAAATAATAATAATAATAATAAGACGAAAAAAAAAATATACTCAAACATTGTTTCATATCGACTCTGTATTTTAGAGACTGCTTGATGCTTTAGCGTCGAAATGTGTGGAGCTATATTATCAAAGTTGCCAGGGTTCTATAGAGATCCCAATGGGCTCTTCCCATAGATATAGTATTAAGACATAGATTGATCAGCGGAAGGAAAAAAGTGATACCTTTTTTCTCGGGAAAAGTTACTCTAATCCGCGATTGTAATGAAATGCTCGCCATCTGGTGGGCTAAGGTGAAATTATCATACCACTGCATATCATCATATTATGCAATCGATTTTCTATGATGAAATGGCGGAGAAAGAACAATAATAAATACACGTGGCTATTATATTTACTAACAACTGCAGTTCAGAAAGCGCCATCTATCGATCATTACAAACGCGGATAGCTATCTTTCCCCGAGTAGAATACACACAGAAATACACACGTATAATTTAGTAAATTAAATTTGTGAATAATGTATTTACTAAAGGCGAACGAAAAACTCCAGGTACATTTTCGAATTCATTTTTCTTTTTTTTCTTTTTGTCAATACTCTCTAATGGCTGATTTTAGAACATTTTTTCGGCATCAAAAATTTTTGCTCGATAACATGGGGATGATAGATCTATATATATTACTATATCTATGGCTCTTCCCAGTGTCGTCTGCTCAATCAAGTGATATTGAAAAATAAAGAAGCGAATTCAGTTAAATATTATTCTTAAGAACAAAAGTATTAATATTTAATACGAAATAAAATAAAAGTAATATTGTGAATTTGTAAGCAGTAGAATGACTGTATTTGTAAGTTTAATAATTAAAAAAAAAACACTTTATATGTTTATTTATTTTCACAAGTAAGAATCAATTTTTGTATGTTGTAGTGTAACTGTTACATTAACTGACTGATCGAGCGATAAATAGTGGAATGTTTATGGATTATAACTTGAAATTAATTTAAAATGTTTTAAGTTAAATTTAGTCGCGTAAAGGTGTTACAACAAGTTAATTAACTTAGTTACTGTCCGAAATGGCTTTACACTATACGATGTTGCACTATTGATGATATAAGTACCAAAAATCAGAGTACTTAACATGTTCTCCTTCAACATTAATAACAAATATGAACTAAATGGTGATTGTAAATGTAAACAGCAAACAAAAGATGATAAATAATTATATAAAACGGATTAAAAAATGATGATGCATGCATAAAAAAATAACACAGGATTGGTCAAAATAAATATAGAAAATGTGTTATTTCAGCAATTGCTATAAATATAGAAGACTTTGTCTGCTCTTTGCTTTACTATGTCATGTGACATCTGATGTCAGGTGGGAAGAGCCCATTTAAGACATTTAACAGAAATTGTTAATAATCTTCTATTTTATGCACAGGCACATCTGCAAATCTCCCTCAACAACGAAAATGGAAATTTGGTCTCGAAGAATTTAAAGGGGAACATGGAATAAAACTCTAATCAAATCCTAATTTACTTTGATTTTTCATATCTCCGTATTTTCGAAGTTTTATTTTACAAATGAGTATCAAAATAATGTATTGATTTCATTTATACAAAATAATCTGTATAGAACGGGAAAATTGGATATTGGAAGGGTAATCGCAGCAAATTTTCAAAGTAAATTCTGTAAAACAGGATATTATTAATATGTATGTCACAAACGTTTGCAAAGATTTGGTTACTTTTGATTCTATGCAGATATTTTGAATATATTTTAGGGGAGACGGAATTCTGGAAAACATATTATGGAAATTGAAATTGGGAAATCCGTATTTCCTTTTGGTATATGTATGTATATATATATATATAAATTCTACATATTTTTGTATTTTATTTTAAATTATATTATTTTAGCATTATATTCTTCTGTGAAAGACAGCAAAATGTATACCATTTCGGAAATGGATGGTAGAAAAAGACGCTTAAAAAAATCCAGTAGGATTAAAAATAAAATAAATATAAGAAAGTGTTTTCTGAATAATTAAACATGCATGATTTTACTGCGTGAGTGTGTACGTGAGTGCATGTGCGCGCGTGTGTGTGTAAGCAGTGGTATAAAATTCCATCAATTTACTAGCCAGTGGCGAGTACATTTTTGAATTTAGCGAGTGAAATTTAATTAATAGAGAAATAGGCCAAAAACTTCCATATAATGTTCATCATATTGCTTGTCTTTCCTAAATCACAAATGCAACTATGCTTTCAGAGTTGGTATACGGGAAGTGGTAAGTTCGAACCTAGATAGCGCTAATCAGCCTAGCCATTCAGATTGTTTTTTACTTTCCGAACATGCTGCTGCGTACTTGGAGGTTCGTGAGTTGTCCGAGAATGAAAGGCGAAACTTACAAAAATTCAATAATTTATTCACAGAAAGTTCCAGAAAAATACAGGTCTATAAACCAAGTATCAGCTTCAATTCAACCAGTAAACACAGCATAAAAAACAGCTGTCAATAGCAAATCCACAGTACAAACTGTATAGCAATAACACATGAAGCAAGTCTCTTTCGAAGAGACTCAAAACAATGCAAGCATTAGCGGAAGCTGGCTGAGAACTGAACTGACTTGCCTTGGCGAGAAAGCGCTCCTTATATACTGTTCCATTGAACACAGACTTTTCGAGAAAACTCTAGAAAGTGGTCAACCAATCAACTTACAGCTTCCATATTTGGTATATCCCTAATAAGGATTTTCTCGCGAAGGTCGCCAAAAAAAATCGCCAAGGAGGGAAAAAGTTGCCAAATTGGGCACCAAATCCATTACCTGCCTTCTTGGAGCTTTTTAATGCGTTTTTAAAGGAAAATAAGGCTATTCCAACTCCAACGCTAAAACGACTAGAAATGCACAAAATTAGCACTTTATCAACTTACTAAGCCTCTTTGAAAGAATTTATACAAAAATAAATACAATTATTTACAATTTTGTAATAATACATATGTAAGGAAAGTATTGTAATCATGTCAAAAATCTGACTTTGAGATTTTAGTGTTTCTATACATTTTCAGGTCCTCTGAGTTCATTTTTACTATTTTTACGATGATTTATGTATGTGTGTGAGTTAACACGGTAGCGCCTAGACGCTTTGTTGGAATGAGCTGAAAGCTGGCACGTATGTTATAGGCTACCATATCACGAACTCTATTGATTTTGGTGGATCTGGGACTCATAGTTTTTTTTTTTTTTTTTTACAGGGACACAAAGAAAAATTCTTTATCATTATGGTCTAAGACCAAATTTTTTAAAACGCGATAGCGTCTAAATGCCTTAATCGTCTGTGCTGAAAATTTATAGACATGTTATAAGTCACTGTGTCACAAACTGTATAGATTTTGGTGAATCTAGCATTCATAGGTTTTTACAGGGACACAACGAAAAATTCTTTATCATTATGATCTTATGGGCTCAAAGTTCAGTAGTGTTCAATAAAACATCGTGTAATATATGGAAAAAAATACTCAAGCACTCTATTATGGTTTTCTCTCTTTTGTTTGTTTAACAACTCCTCTTTCTTTACTTTATCTACAAAACTGTTAATTACTCAATGTTCGGAAAGTCTAGTGGAGTCACTCCAGATTTTTGTTTTTTTTCCACATTTCAATTAGAAAAAATACTTAATATCATAATAAGTCTACCTTTCCACCTGTCAAACGCATGTTTATGCTCTATAGGGTTTATGCATGAGCATGGCTTTCAAACAAATGCAAGAGCCGTAAATTAGTTTTTTTTTTTTTTTTACAGAGATACAAAGAAGAAATCTTTATCATTAGGGTCTATGGACCTAAATTAATTAAAGTGCGATAGCGTCTAAACACCTTATCGTCTGAGCTGGAAATTTATACACATGTTATAAGTCACTGTTGCACGAACTGTATAGATTTTGGTGAGTCTAGCACTTATAGATTTTTACAGGGACACAGCAAAAGATTCTTTATCATTACGATCCATGGGCTCAAATTATTTGAAGTACAACACCGTAAAATTAAACAATGGCGAAAAATACTCAACTACCCTATTATAATTTTCACTTTTATTTATTTAATGTCTGCTCTTACTTTAATTTATTTATACAACCGTTAATTACTTAAGGTTCGGAAAGTGGAGTAGAGCCCCTCCAGATTTTTTTTTCCGAAAATTACTAGCTTGAATACAAGCTAAGAACCCTTTGAATGACCCCCAAGCTTAGGACCCTCTTGTACTCAATCAACCTTAATTCCAATACCACCCAAATACGGAAGAGTAAAGATGATAAAATATATATATGCGTGTGTGTGTTTCTTTAATAGGCTAGGAATTACAGTGTTTTTAAAATAAATTTTTTTCCATGAATTTTCAGCATGGTAGCATACGCTGCAGATAAATTTTAGCCTTGTATATTAGTTCAATTAAAAAGAAAATTCGTGATAAAAAATTATTTTTATATTATATATAAATATATTTTTTGTATCTCTAATTGTATTTTTCTTTTCAAATGCAAATCTTGCTTTTTCCATGAGTAGCTGTCTATCCAGAGTCTCTGTAAATTTACAATAATTCTTAGTTAAAAGTGAATAATCGAGATTTTTAATTTTTATTCTGTATTTGTATTTATTTTAATTACTCATATTCACAATTATAATTAAAAATGAAGGTTTCTATTTTAGGAAAAGCATTCTAAGTCACAAATATACTCTCGCTAATATAATGGAATTAAATTAATATTAGCCATTAAAATGTATATATAACATAGACATCTCTGTTTATTACTTTCTTCTATATGTAATATAGAGAAAGTATTGGATTCGTGAAAATTTTCGACCTCCGTTTTTTTATCGATTTACACGCTTTGGGATGTCCTGAACACGAATTGATAGTTTTTTAGAAAATGTCTGTCTGTCTGTCTGTGTGTGTGTGTGTGTGTGTATATCACGAATTTTGTGTCCACTGTATCTCACGAACCAATGAATGAAATTTAACCAAACTTGGTATTTAGTTGGTCCTATAAATTTATTAATTATAAATGTTATCTTTTCATTTAAGTGCAATGAAAAAATATATAATTTGAGTGATTTTTTTTTTCTTCTGTAAAATGAATGACATATTGTATGAGACTCTAGACTTGAAATACTCTTTTATATACCCCCGTTCTCACATCTGCGTTATCGAAATATTTCATTTCAAGTCTTTGATGAACTGAAAAGAGAGTTTTCCTGGAAAATTATATCGATAACCAATTAGAAACCAAAACTTTTATCGAGTTCAGCCGCTCCTCGAAGACACTAAACTCAGACTTCGACGCTAAGAATCGCCTTTTCCCTCTCTCCGCCCATCATTATTCAATTTCCCCGCTAAAGAGCATTTGATTAAACCGGGTGCTTCCAGAAATTTTCTCGCACATCCTTTTATTTATCAACACCACACGGCATCATCCTTTATAAATGACGTCATCTCACTGTCTCGGGCAAGGGTAGGCAAGGGCCAATCTGAACCATCTTCTGTGCTAATTCACTTATCGCTGTTATGAGCATCGGGAGCGCCTCGCTCTCTCCTGTAATTGGTCGAGTGCTCTCGGAAGGCAAAGATGAGGGGGAGTACAGAGACAGAAAACGGGAGAAGAAAACGGGGAGGTAGAGAGCGAGAGAGATTTTTATTAAAAAAGGATCACTCCTGGAGGAAAACAATTTGGGCGGCCCAGAAGAAATCCTTCTTCTATAATCAGAGATCTCTCTTTTCAATCAGGAAGACTTTTCCATTTCGCAGGAGCTTAACGCCTCCCTTCTTCTGACGTACCAGTTGAAGAGACGGACTAGTAGGGGACGGCCACAAATTTCTCCGTTGTTCTGTCGTGTCCTGGACCAGGATCATTGATATTCTGTGCTATGATATATCTGTACTGATAAGTATAAAGGATTTAAGTCCAAAAATGTCGATTATGAGTTAAGTACGTAGTCAGACTCAGAAAAAAATTCTCTATCGATTGGTATAAAGGATTTAATTCTATGTCATTTAGTCTTTGAGAAAATCCAATGGTAAAAAAAGGACCAATTCAGAAATGTACCATTCATGTATGGTATAAAATATTTAATTCAATTTTTCCCGTTATTAAATGAAGGTTGACAACCACTGAATGGTATAAAGGGTATAAATCAACGAAATACCTTTTTCCTAATCGATTCTTCTGATTTGTTTTTAGCTAGTTAAACTTTATTTTACGTCTCCTGAAAAATCAAGAATATGGACTTAAATCCTTTATACTTATCAGTACAGATATGAAAGCGGTAAACTAAATAATACATTACATCCATCGTGACACGCTTGCGCAATAATATAAATGATGTCAAATAAAACAACATTACTGAAAAAAAGTTGTATTTTAGGTTAGTGCATATGTAATCATTACAAGAGCAGAAATAATCTTATACCTTTTACTCTTATTGGAATTATATCCCTGAAGATAGAGATTAATTTGAATTTGATAGGAGAAAAAGAAAGCAGCGAAGGACTTGTGTCGAAAAGTAATATAAATAAAAAGCTTTGTATAAATACCATAAATTTGGAAGAAAAAAAAAAAAAAAAAAAAAAAAACTTGCAACAGTCGTTTCGGTCCGAACATAATACCACGACCTTTCGTTAAGCAAATAAAATGAGAGTGCAGCAAACAAAGTGCAGGTAATAGTGAAATTCAAAGATATCTTAATTTTTTAAACAAAATGTTAAAAAAAGAAAAAAAAAATGCTTTCAGTGTACAGTAAAACACAGTTTCTTTGCTTTTCATTATTAGCACATAAATTTTAAGCATTTATTATTATTATTAAAGCTATGAAACAGCGTTCCCTCATATTATTGAATTTGAATATATATTTCCTGGAATTACTTTTGATATTTATCACTACCTGAAAAAATAGCTCCACCTTTAGCCGAAAGGTTCTGCTCTTAAGGTTGGAAGAAGTGAGGTGCAGGGTTCGATCCCAAGTCACGCTAATCGGCATAGCTGTTCGGAGTTTTCCGTGGTCTTTCTCCGAAACTAGTGTAAACACGGACTAGAACCCTTAATAAAAACCTCCGCAGAGGGCACTCCCGCGCAGGCCTAGAATCCTAGCGCAGTTCATTCGCCTTAATCTTAATACTAATACCAATACACTGAAAAAATAATATTTACTTCTTACAAATGTAACTTTTATTTATTTATTTTATTTTTTTAATATAACGTTAACAATCAATTAATTAACAATCAATAATTAACGTTAACAATCCGTAATTAGATTGTCATCTGTAGTTAGATTCTAAAAATCTTTTGTAACATAAATGTTTTAATTATAAATTAATGAACTGGTGTATAATAAATATTTAAACTTTAAAACTTCTTCACACACCATAAACTCAGTACAAGCGCTACCAGTTTCAAAAAGAAGTGATCTTTCATCTTCAGGTGCAAAAAACACGTGCGAAAACACCTTGGAGGGCTCAGTATTGCTTCCTGTAAATCCCTCGAGAACCGAGTATAAAATATTTATGAAATTAATACTTTCTTTTATCAAATGTAGAAGAGAATAATAATATTACATTTAAAAGCAAAGAATTAATGTATTTCTGGATTCTAAAATTACTAGTTTTTTCAAATAGAATAATTGTAATAGAGGATTAAAATTCATAAACAATTGTTATAATTTAATACTTTTTTAGATGGTATTTAGAGCTTTTCAATTTAAAATTTATCCTTGTATACTTCAAAGTATTATAAAAAGTTAATCTCTATATTTAATGAATTTTCCTTGTATTAAATTATAGCGAGATTTAGAGAGTTCTTTAAATAGAGGCCTAATTACATATTCTATTACATTTACTTGATTATTATACTTTTTTTTTTTTCATCATGGTTAAAAAATTAAGCTAAAGAAATCAATAGAATTAATATTATACTAATAAAAGAAAATGTTTGTCTGTAGTTTTGTATGCGACGTACAAAAAAAAAAAAAAAAAAAAAAAACTGTCACATACAGTTCTGTATATTATTTTCTAGGTAAAGGTATGCGTGTAGTTTTGTAGTTTTGCAATATATCTTTAGATTAATCGATATTCCTATCAGACTTTTATATTTTTTACGTTTTATTCGAATTTTTTTTTTTTTTTTTTTTTTACTGTTTTTTCCGGTCATTTTTCTTTGAGGTGTAATTTTAAACTGATGTCAATAAATATAATATGCTTTTAACTTTTTATTTATTTTTTTTTACATAAAAAGAAACATTTATTTACACGTAAGTAATAAAAATAATCTGGTGTGTCACTCACACGACTTTCTCTTACCCTGAAATTTAATACTATAAATACAGGTTAGAGATTAAGAGGTAAGATAACGAGTACTGTTATGTAAACCTATGTTAAAAAATTCAAATTAGGCTTCGGAAGAGTTTTATATCATAATTAGTTCTGTGTGAGGGAGGCTACCGCCCCCCTCAACCCCCCGTTTCATTAATGCACCCACACTTATATAGAATTTAATTCGGTTATTAAAAAAAATAATTCTGCTTTTAAAAAATAATTTATTAAAATTAACATTATTATTTAAACAAATTCTCTTTTACGATAATGCAGACGATTTCCATATTAGAGAAGTAGTATAACACTAAAAATCAAAAGAAAAAAGTTGAATTTATTCTCAATATTACATTGAAAAAAAAAAAAAAAATGTTAAAAATGAAAAAAATGAAAAAAAAAATCAATAACTTTGTGGGGGGAGGCGGGGCTCCTACATACACAAACTTTTTTTCCCATCTGACTATCTCTATTACAAAAAATATATATTCGTTTCATTTGGTTTAGTGCAGTCTATAGACGTTAAACTCTACTTACCTGCAATTTCCCCATAGACGTAATGTATTTGAATACTTTTGAGTGTCCCTGTACACGAACCATTTGCTTCCTCTCAACGAAAAGCTTACTGTAGCATCCCTATAGGATACACATTTAGAATACCGAATTTGGAATTTCTGCTACTATTTGTTCTTCAGATATACTGATAACAGACACACGGGCATACAGACAGACACACAGACCATTCACTAAAAACCTGATTTTCGTATTCAGGGGACCTCAGAACATGTAATTATAACAAAAACTCACGTTCGAAAATTTGACCCTAAAAACAATACTTTCTCGACCCCTTGGATAAGAGAAAGTAAAAAAAAGAAAGAAACGAAAAGTGATATCTGTATTATAAAAATTTTTGAATAAAACTGATATTATAATAGCTTTAAAATTATCATATATACTTGCTGGTGGCAATAAAGAAAAATAAAGAAACAATTTCCTATTTAAATATATTATTTTTGTTGATTTGTGACTTCAATTAATTAAATACTCTATTTTTTTCCCTTTGATATTATCGTTCAGACTAATGTGAATGTATACTTACCCTACAAACACGTCGTCTTTCCAGGACATTTATAGGACATCTTGAGGAGGAAATAGACAGCTTTAAGATGTAATGTGGATGAAAGGAATGATGAACTGTGGATAAGTGTGTTTCTATGGTAGTTTACTTTAAATTAATCGTGTTTCTAATCAACCTAACGAAACTCAAGCAAATAAATGCCTTTTTACGAATTAATGGTTGTGTATCACGGTGTTTGCTCATGGTTGGCGAAAATACTCACCAATCGAACTGTATTTATTTAAACGTTTCAGTCCTTCAATTTTATGAAAATAATTTACTAAAAGGTATTGACCAGCGAAGCGGGCAAAACCTGCTAGTATTTAATAAAATAATACCATTAATGGACGACACATAACTTATACAAATGAAAACCGTAAACTAAATACGGTTAGTAGTAGCAATTTAGAGCCACAATACAATAGCTTCAAACTATTTTATAATTAAAATTTGGATGCAAAATAGGCTCTCAAATCCCAGTTTAATTATCGATTAGATGCAAGACGATCCTAATTAATTTCTGATTGCTTTTCCTTCACCAAGTAGTTGATTAGCAGGCCTGGGCGAGCTCACTCGCGCGTAAATTGTCTATGTTACCATCGATCCTGAAGTGAGACATTTATGGGCCGTTTAATCGCTACAGTTCAGCGATTAACCGTAGTTTTAAAAATGGCAATTCATAGAATTCGTAAAGTGATAACAGATTTTCAATTTGCCAGCTAATTTCATCTAATAATTTATAGCTTGTCTGCTTTTACTTTCTTATTGAAAACGAAATATAGTACGTGTATCATTTAAAAAGAAAAAAATTAAATTAAATATAATTTTATTAGAAATCTAGTTTGAATATATTAGTAGAATTTATAAGCCCATTTTTTAGCACGACAGGACTATTTCTTTCAATCTGGCATTTTGCGTCGTTACCAATTTATAGTGTTCCGCTTCAAAAATGCCTGCCAATATCCAATAATTTTACCATTTAATTTCTTACTCATCTTAAAATATTTTGTGAAATCCGTAAAAACTTACATATATATATGTATATATATTTCACTTTCCATCGATACAACCTTCGGGTTCGTAGTTGTGTACTCTGACCACAGAGCCAACGGGTCTTGGCGGAATATTTCCTGATTATTTAGACTAGAGCTTTCAGATATTTTATTTATTTATTTATCACTTCCCATCGGTGAGGAAAGAACTCACAACCTTTTGGTTCGTAGTTGTGTACTCTGACCACAGAGCCAACGGTCTTGGCTGAATATTTCCTGATTATTTAGACTAGAGCTTTCAGATATTTTATTTATTTATTTATTTATCACTTCCCATCGGTGAGGAAACAACTCACAACCTTTTGGTTCGTAGTTGTGTACTCTGACCACAGAGCCAACGGGTCTTGGCTGAATATTTCCTGATTATTTAGACTAGAGCTTTCAGATATTTTATTTATTTATTTATTTATCACTTCCCATCGGTGAGGAAACAACTCACAACCTTTTGGTTCGTAGTTGTGTACTCTGACCACAGAGCCAACGGGTCTTGGCAGAATATTTCCTGATTATTTAGACTAGAGCTTTCAGATATTTTATTTATTTATTTATTTATCACTTCCCATCGGTGAGGAAAGAACTCACAACCTTTTGGTTCGTAGTTGTGTACTCTGACCACAGAGCCAACGGGTCTTGGCTGAATATTTCCTCATTATTTAGACTAGAGCTTTCAGATATTTTATTTATTTTTTCGCTTCCCATCGGTCAGGAAAGAACTCACAACCTTTTGGTTCGTAGTTGTGTACTCTGACCACAGAGCCAACGGGTCTTGGCTGAATATTTCCTGATTATTTAGACTAGAGCTTTCAGATATTTTATTTATTTATTTATTTATCACTTCCCATCGGTGAGGAAAAAACTCACAACCTTTTGGTTCGTAGTTGTGTACTATGACCACAGAGCCAACGGGTCTTGGCTGAATATTTCCTGATTATTTAGACTAGAGCTTTCAGATATTTTATTTATTTTTTCGCTTCCCATCGGTGAGGAAAGAACTCACAACCTTTTGGTTCGTAGTTGTGTACTCTGACCACAGAGCCAACGGGTCTTGGCTGAATATTTCCTGATTATTTAGACTAGAGCTTTCAGATATTTTATTTATTTATTTATCACTTCCCATCGGTGAGGAAAGAACTCACAACCTTTTGGTTCGTAGTTGTGTACTCTGACCACAGAGCCAACGGGTCTTGGCTGAATATTTCCTGATTATTTAGACTAGAGCTTTCAGATATTTTATTTATTTATTTATTTATCACTTCCCATCGGTGAGGAAAGAACTCACAACCTTTTGGTTCGTAGTTGTGTACTCTGACCACAGAGCCAACGGGTCTTGGCTGAATATTTCCTGATTATTTAGACTAGAGCTTTCAGATATTTTATTTATTTATTTATTTATCACTTCCCATCGGTGAGGAAAGAACTCACAACCTTTTGGTTCGTAATTGTGTACTCTGACCACAGAGCCAACGGGTCTTGGCTGAATATTTCCTGATTATTTAGACTAGAGCTTTCAGATATTTTATTTATTTATTTATCACTTCCCATCGGTGAGGAAAGAACTCACAACCTTTTGGTTCGTAGTTGTGTACTCTGACCACAGAGCCAACGGGTCTTGGCTGAATATTTCCTGATTATTTAGACTAGAGCTTTCAGATATTTTATTTATTTATTTATTTATCACTTCCCATCGGTGAGGAAAGAACTCACAACCTTTTGGTTCGTAGTTGTGTACTCTGACCACAGAGCCAACGGGTCTTGGCTGAATATTTCCTGATTATTTAGACTAGAGCTTTCAGATATTTTATTTATTTATTTATTTATCACTTCCCATCGGTGAGGAAAGAACTCACAACCTTTTGGTTCGTAGTTGTGTACTCTGACCACAGAGCCAACGGGTCTTGGCTGAATATTTCCTGATTATTTAGACTAGAGCTTTCAGATATTTTATTTATTTATTTATTTATCACTTCCCATCGGTGAGGAAAGAACTCACAACCTTTTGGTTCGTAGTTGTGTACTCTGACCACAGAGCCAACGGGTCTTGGCTGAATATTTCCTGATTATTTAGACTAGAGCTTTCAGATATTTTATTTATTTATTTATTTATCACTTCCCATCGGTGAGGAAAGAACTCACAACCTTTTGGTTCGTAGTTGTGTACTCTGACCACAGAGCCAACGGGTCTTGGCTGAATATTTCCTGATTATTTAGACTAGAGCTTTCAGATATTTTATTTATTTATTTATTTATCACTTCCCATCGGTGAGGAAAGAACTCACAACCTTTTGGTTCGTAGTTGTGTACTCTGACCACAGAGCCAACGGGTCTTGGCTGAATATTTCCTGATTATTTAGACTAGAGCTTTCAGATATTTTATTTATTTTTTCGCTTCCCATCGGTGAGGAACGAACTCACAACCTTTTGGTTCGTAGTTGTGTACTCTGACCACAGAGCCAACGGGTCTTGGCTGAATATTTCCTGATTATTTAGACTAGAGCTTTCAGATATTTTATTTATTTATTTATTTATCACTTCCCATCGGTGAGGAAAGAACTCACAACCTTTTGGTTCGTAATTGTGTACTCTGACCACAGAGCCAACGGGTCTTGGCTGAATATTTCCTGATTATTTAGACTAGAGCTTTCAGATATTTTATTTATTTATTTATCACTTCCCATCGGTGAGGAAAGAACTCACAACCTTTTGGTTCGTAGTTGTGTACTCTGACCACAGAGCCAACGGGTCTTGGCTGAATATTTCCTGATTATTTAGACTAGAGCTTTCAGATATTTTATTTATTTATTTATTTATCACTTCCCATCGGTGAGGAAAGAACTCACAACCTTTTGGTTCGTAGTTGTGTACTCTGACCACAGAGCCAACGGGTCTTGGCTGAATATTTCCTGATTATTTAGACTAGAGCTTTCAGATATTTTATTTATTTATTTATTTATCACTTCCCATCGGTGAGGAAAGAACTCACAACCTTTTGGTTCGTAGTTGTGTACTCTGACCACAGAGCCAACGGGTCTTGGCTGAATATTTCCTGATTATTTAGACTAGAGCTTTCAGATATTTTATTTATTTATTTATTTATCACTTCCCATCGGTGAGGAAAGAACTCACAACCTTTTGGTTCGTAGTTGTGTACTCTGACCACAGAGCCAACGGGTCTTGGCTGAATATTTCCTGATTATTTAGACTAGAGCTTTCAGATATTTTATTTATTTTTTCGCTTCCCATCGGTGAGGAACGAACTCACAACCTTTTGGTTCGCAGTTGTGTGCTCTGACCACAGAGCCAACGGGTCTCGACTGAACGTTTCCTGATCATTTATACTAGTGTTTTCAGATTTATTTATTTTTATTTTTACTTTATTTTTATTTATTTATTTTATTTTTTTATTATATATATTATATTATATTTATTTTATTTTATTTTATTTTATTTTATTTTATTTTATTTATTTATTTATTTGAAAGGGTGTTAAAATACAAATATAGTCCTGTCATAGTAAATTAAATTCAGTCATAGACAGAATTTCATCCATAGTTTTTATTATTATTATTATTATTATTATTTAGAGTCAGTTTTAGTAGACTGGAGTCATACTGAAAGCGTTTGTTAGGAATGAAATAGCGTACATATAGGATCTGGACAAAATATCGCATTGACTAAAAAAAAAAAAAAAAAAAAAAAAATATGATGACGATCTATTTCACGTGTGATCTCTGCAGGGGTCCGCATAGAGCCTTATAAATGTAAACATACATAACACAGAGTGGAATTTAATAACTTTACCTACATTTAATTTTAAGTTATCATTTGGTTTTTCAACATTCAAAATGCATTTTAAAAATATTGTTACATCACTGCTGAGTGCTGATATCAAAGCTGAACATTGTTTACAAACCTGAATTAAAAATTATAAAATTTATGAACACAATTGAATTCATTATAACAAATCTTGACAAAAGTTAAACATTTTCTTAAAACTCTTTTATTCATAACAATTTTTATGATGGGTTTGTCTGTACGTCAGTGCTCTGACTAAGGTATGTGTTGTCATGAAATTTTATACAACATTACTAATAATTACCAACTCATTCAAATAAAATATAAAATATTTTATTTTATTTGTATCAAACACAGTTATCACTCGCATTATTTTGCTTTCTATTCATTTATGTCGGCGATATTTTGTCCCGCAAGATTTTGTCCCCGACCCGCTACATATAATAATAGTAGCCCTTAATGGCCCCCTTCACTTACCGTCGCCAGAAGACCGAGCCAATGTTAATCTATGGGAAATTTTTCTTTACAAATAACTTATTAACTAATTCATATTTTAAATTCTGTTTTCACATTCAGAAAATTCCTAACTGTTCAATTGACGGACCTTTCTTAAAAATGTATTTTTTTAATTTTTAATATTTTATTTCGAAATTGCAAAATGAAAAATTTCACATATTGAAAATTCGTATTTTGCAGCTTCAAAATAAAATAAAAAAATAATTAAAAAAATATTTTTTAAAAAAGGTCCGTCAATTTAACAACTGGAAATTTTCAGAATGTGCTGAAAACAGAATTTAAAAATATGTATCATTTAATAAGTTATAGGTAAAGAAAAATTCCCCATAGAATAACATTAGCTTCGGCTTCCGACGGCGGTAAGTGAAGCGGGCCCTTAATAACTAAGAGTCGGAATGCTGTGTTATGAAAAAAATGACGACACGCGCAACTATGAAATTATAACTCGACTGAATGCATTTGATAAAAATGGACTTTAAAACCCAATTTTTGAATTTTTTATTGGATTATTTAAGGAGGTATTCTGGTCTAGAAGCATAAACTTTTTTTGGCAGTTTTGTCGAGCTCGATAAAAAACTAAAATAAAATAAAAAAAAAATTTTATTATTCTTTTTATTTTTTTTACTAAATATTTATTGATATTTTAAAAATATGCAAAATATGCAAAATAAATAATAATAATTAAAAAAGTTATATGCTGGTAAGGGGGGGGGGGTAAAAAAGGGAGTGTTCAGGTTGATACGATTGCAATTCTTCTGGTCATCTGAAACAAAATTTTAAAAAATATTTTTTATTGGTAAGAATGTAGGTATAGTCCCTAATTAAGAGAAAGAAAAAAAATTGCAAAATGGCGATTGTCTGAAATAATAATAATAATTAAATATATATATACATACAAAAGTGATAAGAGTGATAGAATGTTATATATTGAAGCTTGGTTCAAAATTTGAAGTTAATTGATTAATTAGAACTTGAAATACCATGTCAACCATGTTGAAAAAAAAGCATTTGAATTTCGAGTAAAAGTTTCAGGCAGCTGCAGTAGTCTAATAAGTCATGAATTGTACGTTATACTTACATTTTATTAATCGGCGATTCCAGAGGGCCTAAGTTTTAATAATATATTATTATTATTATATTATTACTTTGTTTTAGACCAGAATAACATCGTAAATTAAATGCACTTTTTATTTATTTATTTATTTATTTATTTGTGTGTGTGTGTTTCCACTGAATGATACCTATATTCCACCCACTTTGCTATCATTCCCAAAAATCAGATAATAGGAAAACTATATATATATATATATATATATATATATATATATATATATTGAACTGTGACTTGTCCTATGACGCTGCCAAAATATCCTGAAGTCATATTAAATTTCTGTAAAAAATTTTCTGTAAAATTCTGTATTAAATTTCTATAAAAATTTGAAGCTGCTCCAATTCGTCATAATTTCAGTACTATGCTGAAAATTTGAAAATAAACATCAAAGATATATTTGTTTACTTATTTATTTATTTATATTTGTTAATTTATGTTATTAACTTAATCTTACCGAGAAAATCATCGGATAGACCAAAACTATTATCGAGTCAGTTTTTTTTTTCTTTGAATGAAGTTTTAAAAAACAATTTTAAAATAAAACCAAAGGGAAATGATAATATTTTAATAAAAATTCGCTCGAATAAATCATACAAAATTAAGGAGACTGTAGACAATTTATTAAAATTGAGATTTTTATCACTCGGTCACTTCCATAGCACAAAGTTCTCATTATTACTTTACAATATTGTTAGCCATATCAATATATAATATACACTTTTGACGAGGAATTTGACTATTTAGGAGGCCGCAGTTGTAAATGCCGGTATAAAAGGTTAGTCTATAATACATAAAGTTTTTTATTTCCCAATTTTCCGATGTAAAATTCCTAAATCTTCCATTATTTATTTATTTATTTATTTAACTTTTATAAATTTTCTTTAAAATTTCATACGCACTCATGGGAAAAATGCACAAAATCACGTTTAAAAGCATTCAAGTCTGATATCTATATTTAATATACTGTATTTATTTATTTTTCTAATCGCAAATTCAGTTTGCTGACAATGTCATTATTTGCAACTGTGTAATAAATTTAATGTAACTTATACTAAAATGAAACTCGATAGACAACTAATTATTTACATGTATATTTTGTGTCATTTGCTGTATATTTAAAGAGGTGCGTTAAAAAAAAAAAAAAAAAAAAAAAAAAAAAAGAAAGAAAGAAAGAAAGAAAGAAAAATAGTTTAACGTTTGTTTAAAAACAATTTTTTGTGAGTTTGATAAACTCGCTCTCTGTCACACACACATTGGGGACCTCCTTGTTATGTTGCACTTTTTATACTATATTTTGCCATCTAAAGAATATAATCGAAATAAACTTAATTTATGAGATTTTTATGTGGTATTAAATTGATTTAATTTTGTTTCACTTTCATAGCTACCGGACTCTTCCGTTTATCCTGCTAGACTTAGAAGATATTATATTATATTATTATTTATGTTTTACTCTAGCATATTTTGGTTGGGATTTTTTTTTTTTTTTTTTTTTTTTTTTTTAATAGGTAAAAGAAATGAAGTGCCTCTGATTATATTATTGTAATAATTTCATTCGAATAACTAACAAGTTTTATCATTACTAAAGTAATTAATGCTATATATTTATACTATAATAATAATATAATAGTAAATAAATTAATAGTAAATAATTAAATAAAAAAATTATTACAATAATATAATCAGAGACACTTTATTTCTTTTACTCATTAAATAAATAAAATAAAATAAAAATAAAATAAAAAAATACCAAACAAAATATACTAGTCTAAAATATAAATAATAATATAATATAATATCTTCAAAGTCTAGCAGGATAAACGGAAGAGTTAGTAGCTATGGAAATGAAGTGAAATTAAATCTCTATTCGATTTCGCTTCATTTCCATAGCTACCAACTCTTCCGTTTATCCTGCTAGACTTTGAAGATATTATATTATATTATTATTTATATTTTAGAGTAGCATATTTTGTTTGGGATTTCTTTTTTTTTTTTCTTTATGAGTAAAAAAATAAAGTGTCTCTGATTATATTATTGTAATAATTTCTTTCGAATAACTACCAAGTTTTATCATTACTAAAGTAATTAATGTTATATATTTATACTATAATAATAATATAATAGTATAACAGAATATAATTATACAGTGAAACCTCTCAAGTTGGACACCCCTATAAGTTGGACACCCCTCTAAGTTGGACGCTTTTTCTCGGAACGGAATGTATCCATTAACATTATGTCTAACCCCTATAACTTGGACACCTCTCTAAGTTGGACACTTTTTCTTGGAACCGTAGGTGTCCAACTTAGAGACGTTTTACTATAATTATACTATAACAAAATATGCATTAAATATTTTTATGCGATATTAAATTAATATAATTTTGTTTCACTTCCATAGCAACCAATTCTTCCGTTTTTCCTATTAGACTTCATACCAGAAAAGTTCTTTAAAACTTTTTAATTTACTTAATCATAGGAAAATCTATGTGCGAGATTTTTTTTAAATAAAAATAGCGGTGACAAATGTGATTTTAAAAAACTGAAATGTTTTGCAGTTATTATTTTCACTCAATATAGGTTAGTATTGTAATATTGTATTTTCAATCACACACTGTAAAAAATAGGTTCTTAAAAATAAGTACACTGTAAAAAAAAATTTCGGCATTTTACAACAAAAGTTGCTGGCACCGCGGCTGCCAGCACAGTTGCTGTAAAATTCACAAGTTGCTGTCTTTTATGGTGCTGTAAAATTAACTGCACTTTGCTGTAAAATTCACAAATTGCTGTCTTTTTTGGTGCTGTGAAATTAACTGCACTTTGCTGTAAAATTCACAAGTTGCTGTCTTTTTTGGTGCTGTGAAATTAACTGCACTTTGCTGTAAAATTCACAAGTTGTTGTCTTTTATGGTGCTGTAAAATTAACTACACTTTGCTGTAAAATTCACAAGTTGTTGTCTTTTATGGTGCTGTAAAATTAACTACACTTTGCTGTAAAATTCACAAATTGCTGTTTTTAACGGTGCTGTGTAATTTACTGCAATTTGCTGTATATTTTACAATATACTGTTTTTAACAGTGATGTGAAATTTACTGCACTTTTCTGTTAATTTTAAAAGTTGGTGTTTTTAATAATGATGTGAAATTTACTGCACTTTGCTGTAAACTTCATAAGATGCTGTTATTAATAGTATACTTTATTTAAAAGTTTGTATTTACATTTAATATTAATAAATTTCGTTTGTTCAATAAAATATATAGTCAGGCAACAATTCTCAAGGTTTTTGATAGACTGTTTTTACAGATTTGAAATCTTTAAATAGCGTTTTCTCAGTTTACATTTTTTCATGAATTTATGATCTTCAAAATCTAAGTCTTCCAAAGACATTTAAGAATAAACTTAATGTGTGTGGATGTTTAATAGAACTTAAAAGAATTTGGGATCGATTTTGCAGTAACTTTAAAAGAAAAATTTAAAAAAATCACCTTTTTTTCCCTTTCTTCCCAAATTTTACGAAGCACGTTTTAAATTTTTTTTTTTTTTTTTTTTTTAACTAATGAATAAATTTCAAAACCCATACTTAATTCTTTTTAAATTGTTTCCCTTAAACATGCAAAAAAATTGCCAGTTCTTTCCTAAATATCTCTAAAAGTTTTAGCTGTTTGAAGATAATTCATGAAGATAATCATTAATTCATGAAAAAAAGCAGACTGAGAAAACATAATTTATAGATTTCAATGCTGAAAAAAAAAAAAAAAAAAAAAAAAAAAGTATTAAAACCCACAAAAATTGATACCGGAATATATATTTTAATAGACAAACCTTATAGTCCAGTTTATAAATATTAAGTGGAAATATAGGCTATTATATGAAACTTACTTCAATAATAATTACAGAACTTTGGATAAACACCATAAAATGCAATAAACTCGCAATAATTTCTCGGGTCGAAAGAACTCACGATCCTTTGTGTGGCGAACAAAGTAGGCACGAGTGCTGCATTCAATAATGCCGTCAAAGGTGCCATGTCATCTTAATTCAGTTGCTGCTTCAGATTCTGAGCATTTGCTGAGCTACAAACTCTCATTTTTTACAATTCTGTAAAATTCACTACATTTTGTTGCAAATTTTACAGGATGGTATTCTTATCAGCGCTATAAATTTCACAACTTACAGATGAAAAGATCGGTTTATTTCTTTTTCATCTTTCTCTCCCCCTCTCTCTCTTTTTCTTTAAAGCCATGTTAAGCCTGAAATAAAGCTTCAGAAAAAGTATAACTGGAGACATGGACTAATAATTTAAACTATTTTTGGAATGTAGTATTTTCTACTTTTTCTTCCTCAATAGAGAATTAAACCTGTTGATTTTGTATTATGGCTTAAAGATTAAAAAAACATTTTAACTTGGTTCGACCAATTTGAGGTACTCTGATTCAGGAATGCAGAAAATGTTCAGATCTCGGAAATTTCCCAAAAACACAGTATAAATTTCCCTCAATAATGCAAAAATCTACTTTGCTATACAAAGTCACTTGTTCTATGTAATATATCTTTAAGAGAATAAGTATACAGTGTAACATAAAAATATCGCTGTTACTGTATATTATAAGAAGTTCAAAGTAGCAAATTGTTATTTTTGACTTACATTTTTATTTTCTCTTTAAAAAGTATTCAAAATTTCCCCAGTCAGTTTAAATTTCCCCCGAACATCGTTCGGGCGTTTGGACATATTCTGACTCTTGCTCTGATTAAAATATCTTCAAAATTTAATACCATTTTGAAAAATAAATTTTTTATAGTATTTATTTTCTTATTGTATTTGTAACTTAATTTTTTGTTTGACAAAAAAAAAAAAAAAAAAAAAAATAAATTAAAAAAAAAAAAATAAAATAAATAAATAAATAAAATAAAATAAATAAAATAAATAAAATAAAATAAAATAAATAAATAAATAAAATAAAATAAATAAATAAATAAAATAAAATAAATAAATAAATAAATAAATAAAAAAAATAATAATTATTATAATTATTATTTGAATGTGCTTGTTTTTTGATGCTTTTCATAAGCTTTCCGAAAACTTATTTTTCTATTCAGAAAATACTTTTAGTATTATAAAGTCTCACTTTCTGAGCTACATGCTTATAATTTGTTAACAAAATTATATTACACTCTGTTTATGATTTGTCTGTTATAAATATATATCCAACTGCAGCTATCCAAATATCAGAAATCAGTTTTTTAGATGTATACTATTATGCAAGAATTTTTTACATTGGTAGAGTTCTTGCCAGACAAGTAAATTAGATGATCCAAAATGCCAGGTGGTGTGGTTCAAATACAACAAATTTTAGACAAATTAATGCGAAAAATACGTTAACATTTTTAAAATTAAGTTTTACTTCATGTTTATTGATACAGATTTAAATTCTGAATCAATTCTAATAAATTTTTAATACTGCTTCCGATTTTTGGTTCAACTTTTTGTATAGTTGCTGTATCCTTTCTATAATTAATTGTTCAATGTTTTTTTTTTTTTTTTTTTGGGGGGGGGGGGTTGACATACTTTTTTTTAAGTGCTATGTTTAATTTAATATTTTTCCATTAAAAAAAAAAAAAAAAAAATGCAGTTTGTTTCTATTTTTGTAACAGCAGTTATCTTTGATTGAATATTACAGATATTACTTTATAAAAATAGTGTTATTGAAAAAAGTGATTGCGCCGATCCCTGTCTTATATTTAATTGCAGAAATCACAAAATATTTTATTTATTTATTCTTTTTATTACGAAGTCATAAAAAAATAAAGTATTTTCGCACAGATGACCTAACAATACACCCCCCAGTACATCTTTGTGATATCTCAAGGGAATGTGTTCTTTATTTCTCAAGATATCTCAAGGGTGTCCTGGGGAGAGCACCAGGGGAACTGCAGTGTAGGTGTGCCATCAAAATTATAAAGGTAAGAATAGGGAAATGATGTTTGGTTCTCTATGAAAACATGATTCTGCTAGGAGCAATTCACGTTTTTTTTTTTTTTTTTTTTTTTTTTTTTTTCCCAATGTGAATATTAGATATGTTAGGCCTACCGGAAAGTTTTGTACTTTTTAATTAAAATACGGACATCGGAAAGTTATCTTGGATAATATTTAAGGTATTCTTGTGTAACTCTCAAGATGATAATGGTTAAATAAAAATTTTCATTTTATTAATTCAAAAAAACAGAACTTTCCGGTAGACCAAATATTTTAATGACAAATTTTCTAGATGACATATTTGTTATTCCTAATCGCAAAATTGATACCAATTATTCCGAATTTAGATAATTGTCGTTACACTGACAGGAATCCTATCTATTTAATTATTCCTTGTTCATTAAAGTCTTGTAAAAAACTTTTTTTTTTTTCTCTCCCCGAGAGAGAATAATTAGAAAAAAACACTGTGAGTGATCAAATTATTAGATTTATTTATTTATTAATTTATTTTTGACATTTTTTTCCGATTTTATAAAAAAGATACTGGACGTAATGGCATTGAACTACAGACATCTAAAGAATATTTATACTCACATGGGAATATAATTAGGGGATTAAATATAAATTGGAGAAAAGCAAAAACACTTTGGATAACCCTGTATCATAAAAATGTTACAAATGTCTTGTAATTTTAATACATTGTTGTACTTATTATGTTCAATATTTGCATGGAATTTTTGTGTGGAATTGCACAAATTTTACGCAGGTTAATTTATAATTAACGTTTTAAAAATTCTAAACAGAAAAACTTACCGAAAAAAATAACAAGAAGGAATTTAAACAAAATTTTAGAAAAGATGCTGAAAACTTGACAAAACATTAGAGATACATTGCTATGAAACATAAAATTCACATGTTTGATATTCGCTGATATATGAACATTTATATATACATATATATATTTACTGCGCATGTTCCAAAAGAATATCTGTAATTTGTACTTAAGAATTCTTGCATACATGGAAAAAAAAAAAAAAAAAAAACTTGTACTTTTTAATTAAATTCTCATACACCTAAAAATTAAAAAAAAAAAAAAAAAAGAATTACGGCAAAGAATTATTTATTTATTTTTTATTGATGTGATAAAAAAAAATTCATTTTCTTTCCCCAATATAATATTCTGATTTACATTATACATATGCATGTATGTAAACAAAATGTTTATATTTGAATATTTATATTTTTAGTTATTTCAAGCTAAAAATAAACATTTTTTTTTTTTTTTTTACTATTTTCAGATTTATTACAAAGTTTTACAAACATGAAAAACGACTATTAAATGATACATCTTGCTAATGAAAAATAAATTTTTTGAAGCATGTATTATTTCAGATTTTCACATATTGACAACTATACTTATTTTTAATTTAAATATTTTGCTTTTCTAAATTTGCAAAGAAAGAAAAATAGGAAAATATATAGATGTCATTAAAATGTAATTTTTCCTGTAGCATTATATATAAAAATAATTATTAGAATATAAAATCATTTTAATAGTTAAATTTATTATAACGATTTTATTTCAGTTAATGCCACTTAATGTATTTTCACTTAATGTCTGAGAGAAAGTTTCGATATAGTTTCTTAAAAGAAAAATATGTTTTATTAAGATGTGTATCAGCAATTAAAAGAGAAGTATTCATTGCAAATGGCAATAGCAAAGTAAATTAATTTTTCACTTATAACTATACTACAAAGTAATTTTCTTAACCTATCGCTTTATTAACGACAGAATTTTTTATGTTATATACACATTAATAACAGTTACATATAAGACACAAAAAATAATTAATTTCCTTATAAATTTTAAAATTTAGGAATTAGTTTAAAATATTTTTAATCTTTAATAATGTAACATAAAAATAAATAAAATAAAATAAATATAGAACAGTATCTTTGTCAATAGGGTAGGGGGGGGGGGAGAAAGAAGTGGCCTTGTACAAGGCATTCTAGGATATTTAAGAGGCCTAGACAGCATTTTCACCGCTAGGGGAAAGGAGAGAATGTTGTTTACCGTGCAGTATACTATGCAGATATCATAAATGAATTATTGTATCTATATATATATTTTTTTAGTTAGTTAATTTACAAGAAATAGTTGCTTATGTTTAATGTATGGATCTATGTTCTTCAAAATTGGAAAAGAAAAAAAAAAAAAAAAAAAAAAAAAACTTAAATTGTTCATTATAATCAAACTGCAGAAAATTTTCATTATAACATTATATAAATTTCGAGATAAAATATTAATTATATCTTATATTAATATTTATTTTTTTAAATATGAAGAAAACTTTCATTTGAGTAATTTAATTTGAAAGAATAGCTTAATTCAAATTGCATTTATAAATAATAACAGAGAGCGTAACACATTTAAATTCTTTTTGAATTACAAAAAAAAAGAGGAAAATTTTTTTAACCAATTAGTATTTGTTTATAATAAAACTATACATAAAATATGGCAATCGAGATTTGGATGAAATAATATTTCAATGTTTAATTACGTTGTTCAAACAAAGAAAACTATTGTTTATTTATTATTATTATTATTATTTTTAATAAAACAAAGGGGCTAACTTCCATCAGGGGAAGAAAAGGATAGTAGATACTACTTTAAACTGACAAAAAAAAAAAAAAAACTGCAGATATATATATATATATATATATATATATATATATATATATATATATATATATATATATATATATTTTTTTTTTTTTTTTTTTTTTTTTTTTTTACATTAAAATATTAAGATGAAAATATTTCATTGCATCAATGTTTCAATTCTTTCTGTCTTTATTTTTTTAACATACGTAATTTTTTCATATCAGAAATGTAATTTAAAAAATAGGTTATTGCAAGATGTTTTTATAAATGCAAAGAGAATTTAACTCATTTAAGTACTTTTAAAATTAACTGTGTAGTTAAAAAAAAAAAAATTCTAAAACAGTAAAATAAATATTAATTTGTTAGTATTTTTATAAGATAAAAATTCTGAATAAAATTGGCAGTCATGATTTGATGAAATAATTCAATGTTTAATGTTGCTCCAACAAACATACAAGGAAGGAGAGAAAAAAAAAATTCTTTGTTTATCTGTAAGAAAAATAAAACAAAATAAAAAATAACTTTTAATTATTTATTACAAACTGCAAAATCTTCATTATAACATTATCTAAATTTCAAGACGCTTATTATTATTATTTCAATATTGAAATATTTTTTTTTTTTTCTCCCCCTTCCCTTGCTCTGTATAAAGTTTTCTTATCAGCAAAATTTAAAAATAGCTTAAAATGGCTTATTACAAATTGAAGTTATAATTAAAAAGATAGCTTCACACATTTGATTTTTCTTTTTTTTTTTTTTTTTTTTTTTTTGATTAGCAGAATAGAGGAAAAAATATCTACTAATTTCCTAGTATTTTTATAAGATGAAATTCTATAAAAATTATGGCAATGAAGATATAACGAAGTAACAGCCTTTTTTTTTTTTTTTTTTTTTTTTTTATTATTATTATAAATGTTTAATTACATGGCTAAAAAAAGAAAAAAAAATCTGCATTAGAAAAAGAAGTAGGATAGAAAAAATAATTTACTTTAGAAATTGTAAATCCATTCCTCAAAAAAAAAAAAAAAAAAAAAAAAAAAAAATCAAATCAAATCATTATAAATATATAAGGTATTATTTGAATATGATAATTGCGAATCTAATTAGAGTATATTTCCTTAACATATTATTGAATCAAAGTATATCAAATTGAAACAGAATAATTAAATGTAGGTAATGTCATTTAAAAATGTAGAGAAATTAAAATGATTCATTTAAAAATGCATTAATAAATAACGTCTTCACTTATTTATTTATTTATTGTTAAAGTTGATACAATAATAAATTATATGTAAATTATGTAAAAATAAAACAAGTTATTTTTTTTAATTACTGATTAATTATACATTAATAAGCATAATCTTAAATGAAATTAAAAATATATGCTTAATTACATTTTTTCCCCCATACACAAACGGAAATTTTTGAAAATGTTTGGCTTAATTTTATTTATTCATTTACTTTTTAATAAAATGTCAAATTGACTCATTTCAGTTATTTATACAAGTATTTATACAATTTATTTATACAAGTACTTGTATAAATAAGTTTATACAAGTTACTTTGATTTTTTTTTTTTTTTTTTCAAAAATGATTCAAAGTCTTTGGAAAAAAAAAAAAAAAAAAAGATAACAGTACAATTGTAAAAATACTTGAAATAATATTAAAATAAAAAGATGCGTTTCCAATTGCATGAAAAATAGTAGATATATTTCAGTATTTTTTTATTTATTGTATTTTTTTAAATCTTGGAAGTAGAAACATTAAAATTCAAATCTAAGGAATCAAAAATAATACTTGTCCATATTTATTTATCTATATTATCTATCAGAATATTAAATAGTATCTTATAAGAGATACACATGCTTCTTATTACTAGTATTATTTTAAATGAAATCAAACGCTAGGTTAAACTAACAATAATAAACTGCTATAAATAAAAATTGATCTTTATGCTGTAATACTATTACATACCTGCCAAACCTTCAATTAAAAAAAAAAAAAAAAAAAAAAAAAAAAAAAAAAAGTAGGTTTTATAAATTGATATTTTTAACAATAAAGTCTGAATTTATATAAATATATAGTTGATGAAAAGAAAAAAATATGAATTTATAAAAGATTTTCTATAAATATTAATAATTTTTAAATAAATCGCTAATCTTTCAAATGAAAAGCAATAAAATATTGAGATTATGTATATTAAAAAATTAATTTTAAATCCCAAAAATAGATTTAAAAAAAAAAAAAAAAATGTTGTCAATAATACTTACTTAAACACAATTTTTTACATTGTTGTAGCAGATTTTGCTTTGTTAAGAAAAGAATAATTAAACTGTTGTTCATTCAACTTTTATTGCATTTAGAAATTAAAATATTCTCCAGATTTTCATCAGATAATGAGGATAAAAATTCAGTTTTTAATTATCTCACATGAGTGAAAATACACTCACAATGACTATGTAAATATATTTAATTACAAAAGCATTATTTAAAACACCGAAAAATTTAAGATTATTTTGAAATAATTAAAATCAATATTTCAATTTTTACACATACATTTAATAAGCCTCATTATACTAATATATTTATTCTCTTATCCTCCATATATTTTTTACAGGAAAATTGCTCGATTTTACGATATTTCTTGTAGGTTCCTAAAACACAGTAGATTTTTAACAAAAACTAGTAGACCAATAGAAATAGCTAAAAAATAGTAGTTTACTGGTAACAACACTAGACTTGGCTGGTATGCATACGAAACAATCTTTATAGGAAGAAAATCACACGAAATCCAGTAATTTTCTGTCAGGAATACAGCATTGACTACCGATTTCTTGTTATTTATTACAAAATAAGTATATCCTTTACAATAATCACTAAATATAAAATAATTAAATCAATCCAGGAAGCACGTGCATCACCACAATCTTAAGAACGCTAGCAGCTTTCGGTGAAACGAGAAGTTCAAATGCTCCCTCCTTTGATCACATGACATATGCTTGTTTCCTCAGCTGTCTTTTCCTCGCCGCCAGTTCAGATATATTGGAACATCTGCTACAAACCGCAAAATTCCGTCTAAAGTCCAAAGGAAGTCACGTTGCTATTGGTTGCGAGCGGTAGAAATAAATTTTTACAAAATTGTTGCTGTTATTTTATTAGATAGTGCCAGTGCTTGGAAAAAAACAGCAGAAAGTGCAGGAAAAATTACAACATTTTTTTACAGTGTATATATTGTCTCAAAATAGCTCCGAAACAATATATATACTTAAATTTTAAAACATGTACTCATTTTTGAGTACATTGACATGTCAAATGTGAGGGTATTGGGATTCTTATTGGTCAATCCCATTTTTGAGCATGTCAATATACTCAAAAATGAGTACATGGGTTTTCAAATTTAAGTATATATTATTTCGGAGCTATTTTAAGAAAATATATACTTATTTTTAAGAACATATATTTTACAGTGCAGGGATATAACATATTCTTGGGGATAACTATATCTCAGTTTTTATATATTTATTTCTCCTCCCACTTCCATTCTCTTTAGAAAAACAAGTTAAAATATTAAAGCCAGATATATAATATTTAAAAAAAAAAATAATGAGAAGAAGAAAGAAAGAAAGAATAATTGATAAAATCAATTTTTCGAAGAAGAAACAAATATAATATTCCATAACAATATCTAGAAAATATTTTAAAATTCGTGAATGAAATAAAATTATATCAGGATTACAGCCAGACACTTTTGGAAATTGAAAAGAGCACCTTTATTGTTATTTCTAACGCTGTCGGTATTTCACCTTTCACTTTCTGGATGATCCCCCTTTTCATTCCTTCCGCCCGCTGGATCCGTGATAGATGAGGCTGTCGCTGCGCGTTAGGCACGGCCCGCGCTCCGGGACCTGCCCGCACCACCTCGCACCCTCACCCCTCCCTACACGTGTCGGCCGACAGTTATGATTAAAATTTTAATGGAATCTCCGCCGACAAATATTGTTTATGAAGTGTGAAATTAAGGCAATGAAACAGGCCCTCCATGCGCCGGTAATTCGATTAAGAAAAGAGAGAGAGACGCGCGCACAGCACCTTATTTTTATGTCGGGGTAGGGGAGGAGGGGGGGGGATGATATGAGACAGACCACTCTCGTTATGGTTTTTCGGAGATGATTTTCTATCAGCAAGACGAGATCGAGATGTTGTTAACGGGCCAACTGGAAATGATTTGTCTGAATGTTAAAAGCGAAGAGATGGATCAAACTCGAGAGTTGCAGAAATGGAGACAAATTATTTTACTCCCATTTTTTTAAAAAAATTTTCGTCTTTTTCCGGGAAAAAAGACTGGATCAAAAATATTCAGGAAATTGAGTTTTTCAAGATTGATGTGTGATGGAAATATTTCCTTGATATAAAAAAATGAAGAAAAAAAAAATACTGGTACGCGCGTATTCTAAAAATTAATATTACTAAAATAAATAAAATAAAATTCCGATTTGATGAGACAAACCGGAACGAAGAAATTCATGAATTAAAACCGCTTTGTTGCCATTCCGACGATCTGTAGTTTTTGGATAAAACTCAAAATTCTAATTTCGGCAGTAAAATAGAATCGTAAATATGTTTTGACGTAATTAGCGTTCTAAGAAAGGGAGTAACAATTTTGTGAAAAGTTTTCAAGATGGTAATTTTATTTCTTTTTCCCTGAGCGATCGATTCCATGATTATTATATCCTTAATTTTGCGGATTATTACGGTTTCTGAGCGGTAAGGGTAACTTTCTCGAAAAGTAATTCGGAGAGATAATCTGATCAAGCATGAAATTGATTTGTTTTCTGATAACGAAAGTGGCAAAATAGAAATTATTTATTTTAATGAAAATTTCCATTTGAAGGGATTACGCGATTTTATTATGAAGATTTTGACGACTTAGAATGGCATATTTATTCTGAAATACAATTAAGACGAACCATAATTCAAAGGAATAAATGCCAAGTTTTAAACGCATCCTTCTAAGTCGACTTCATTGAAGGGCATAATTATCCTGACTTATGGTAAAATTATTATAAATAACTTATTATGTTGCAAAGTTAAGAGGCTTCTTTAAATTAAAATATTTTTAAGTTGAAGCTTCACTTTTATATTGCTTAGCACAGCGATAAAAGCCAGAAGCTTGAAATTCATATCTTGTGGGTAATATACAATGAATGCAGCTACTGCATTTATTCCTAAGCCTATATTTTCATCACTGTATACACTTTTTTTTTTTTTTTTCTTAGTAAATATAAGAGTTCTAAAAGCCTAAATATAGAAATTTAAAAATAATAATAATAATAATAACTGTTTTTAATTAATCAATGAATAATTTTGCCGCTAAATTTATAAATATTACATAAAAAGTACGTTAAGTAATTCTATGGCAAATGGTAGTGTGAGTGGCAAAGAAGAATGGGATTCTCTACCGCTATTATTTTACAGAAATCTTTATCGTACACTTACAACAGTTTTTGTGATTAAATAGCAGAGTTTGACAACTTTTTAATTTATTCGGTGACACTGATAAAACCCGCCTTCTTTTTTCATACCCCTTATTTTGTACAGTAGTTTTTTCCAATATGTAATTACAATTAAAAACAAGAAATTTACTCTTCTAAAAAAATGATATGAAAAGTAAGTGGTTTATAACAATGTTGTACAGAATAAATTAAAATGTTGACAATCCGTAAATAGGATAGTGATTATCGTTAGAAAATAGTGGTGGGAGCCGAAATATATATAAGTGACTCACACTACATTTACATATATTTACACAGTTCTAATCATTAAGGTTATATGCTTATATATCGGTAATGTAGTGAGCATGTATGCTTTAATCAATGCGCAATAACGATTTTTTTTTTTTTTTTTTTATGGATTACAAAAAAATTTTCTTAATATCTAATGAAATACGTATAAATTCCTTTTTACTCTCTTCCATACGAAAAAAGTACAGGATTCGTAAAAAATTTCAACCTTCGGTTTTCGATGGATTTACACGTTTTGAGAAGGCTTGAACACGATTTGACCATTTTTAGAAAATGACCGTCTGTGTGTGTGTGCGTGTAGTATTATAAATTTTGTAGACGCTGTATCTCACGAGCCAATGAATGAAATTTTACCAAACCTGTTGCTTAATTGGACCTTAGCTAAACTGCTGCTGGTTGCATTTGGAAATCAATTGTTGAGCAGTGGTTCTGTCAAACCCTTTTTTCACATATTTTAGCATGACAGTATAGGACTAAATTTCATATAAATGTACACAATGAAAATTACTTTTAACTTTTTAATGTGAAATTTTAAAAATATATATTTATTTATAACAGTATTATTTATTTATATTTATAACAGTATTATTATACACAGTATTATATTAACATTATTACTGTTATAACAGTAATATTTATAACAGTATATATTCATTTATAATAGTAATAATCAACCATATATATATATATACAGTAAAGCACTTTTTATACGTCTCTCGTTTATACGTGTTTTACATTTATACTTCCTATTCTTTAGTGTTGTCCCGATTCAATTCTATTCATTTTAAAGCAAAAATTCTTCGTTTGTTACGTCCTCAATATCGTTTATACGTCTTTTCCACTATTCTAAAGTTCGCAAAATTTCTCGACCGGTTTTTTTTTTTTTTTTTTTTTCCATTCAAAATAAGTTCTAAATACCAATTTTCATCAGTATCTGATCTGTAATATCGATATCATGACTTCAGAACTATTCACAATCGATGAACAAAATTGAAAACAAATTCTCTGATTCTAATTTAAGCGATTATGATGTAGAATGTGGAGAAATTAATACGCAATGTAGTTCTTTGTACCTACAGACAATCAGAACGTCAAACAATTAGATTTTTAAATGAAATTAAATAATTACTTGTGTACCCATAAATCGTACAGTTAGACTTTAGAATGTTAAAAAATGGGGGAAAGGCCAAAAATCCACAGAAAATCGCACTTTAGAATGTAAACAACGAAGAAAAAGAGAGAAAAAAAAAAAAAAAGCCACTGAAAAATGCATGGGATACACTGTTGAAAAAAATATACCGCCTTCATCTAGAATGAATAAATTGTCGTTCTCTAAATCGTTAAACTAGAAATATAGATTTCCGAGCTATGCGCCATAAGGCACGCCAATAAACTGAATAGGTGAAATGGTCGAGAATTTCTAATCTACACAATTCTAAACGGTGAAACAATATTCTGAATATTCTGAATCTTGTATTACGAAAAATTCTCGCTTGATTTTCTAGAATTGGGTCATAAACCGAGATTATAGCTGCTGAAACCCGCCTCTTATTTTTACATTTATTTGGAGATATTTTCAAATAGGTTTGTCCTCGATAGTATAGGCAAACACTCAAGAATTCTAATAGAGATCTCTAGAATTCGCTTTCGAAGGGGACTAGAAAAAATTTTGTAAGAAATTTATAAAGATGACATGGAACTATTTTTTCTAGAGCCACAATTTAGATTCTAGATGTCAGTTATAAAAAAATTTCTCAGTGTATTGGCGTGCCTTATACTCATAGCTCAGAAATCTACATTTCTAGTTTAGGGATTTAGAAAAGGACCACCTATTCGTTCTAGATGGAAGCGATATATATTTTTTTCTCAGTGTAAAAACGAAAAAACTCATAATCACAAATGTGTTGCAGAGAAAAAAAAAATCTGACACCGGAAGTAATGTAAGGAGGAAATTGAGTAGAAAATGTCATCAAAGCTCGGTAAGGGATTGAGCTCGGAGTCATGAAGCTATCGTCAACGGTTTGGTACGTCTCCCCTAACACAAGGATACGCAATATATATTATTAATACTCAAGATGTGTTCATATAGTATTTCAGATGTGTAATAAAATACTCAAGATATGAGATGTATAATTACTCAATCATGCATTAATGGTTGATTTTTTCTCACTTTTTATAATAAATCATTTTTAATTTAATTATTATCTTCAAACCCAAATTATGTTATAAAGTAAAGTACTAGTTACTGTTTTAAAATCTTTATTAATTAACGTTTTCGCATAAATTTTGCTTCAACGCCATTAAATTTGTTTTTTTTTTTTTTTTCGATTAAGACAATTTCTTTTTGATGATGCTTTCATCTAACCAAGCCTGAACCTGAGCATCAACAATTTGTTGTTCTGCTTGCGGGAGATGACGGTGTCTATTATGGACTGGAGTGTCGTCCGACAAAACAATATGCATTTGGACATGGGAGATTTGACTTTCGTAGGTTTATAGGAGTTAATTAGGGTTTCAATTTCAGAACGTGTAGTTTTGTTGGTAATATGAGCCAGATCAGGCAACTCGGAATTCTGAACCATACCAGCAAAGGAAATATCTGGAAAGGGCAAGTTATCATCATTCGGAGGTAAAGGATTTACTTGTATGCAAAAATGGACAGTGGATGTTCTTGAAGCTGGCTCAATAAGTTTAACTCGAATTTTGTTGAAGACAAATTCACCTTGTTGAAGGATATTTTGACCCAAAATGGCATAAACAGAAAGATGGTGATCGGGGATTACAAAAATGTCAGAAATGAAATTAGTGTTTTGAATCGTAAAGTTCGTGTTAAAAAATCTAATTGGGTGGATGGTGGTAGATCCTAGACCAGTAAGCATTAGTGTAGTCTCATGGAGGTGGGGAACCTAGTGTCTGGTATATGGATTGACGTAGCAGAGTGTATTGGCTGTCAGATTCAACGAGAGCTGAGACACAGGTGTTCGAAATGCAAATTGGTAGAGTCAGTGATGGAGTAGGAGTAGTGCAGGACATCACTTGGTGGGCATTCGAATCGGACTGTCGAAAACGAGGATGTGGCAGATTATTCTTTTTAGATCAATTAGAAATTTTGTGGCCAAATTTTTTGCAGTAAAAACAACGGACGTCTGGAGAAGTGCAAGAAGAGGCAAGATGATTAGGATCTCCTCATTGGTAACGACGGGTAGAGTTGGTGGTAGAGAGACGGTTAACATTGGCATTTTGGGAAAGGTATTTTCTGATGGTTGAGGTTTGTTGTTGAAAGTCGGTCGGCTAAAAATGTCTAGTCTGTAATGAAGGAGTAGAAGATTTAATCTGTGACCGGGAATCGAACTCGTGAAGTAATTTCTCAAAGATAGGTAATTTCTGCTTTAAGTTTTTGAAGGTGTGGCCCCCTGTAAAGGAAAAGTTTATTCGCTGATTTTGGAAGACCTTGTATGACATATTGACATACATATTTCTGGTCGATATTTTCTTTAAAGGCAATTTCGCGCATTTTCAATAAATATTCTAGGCAATTTTCATGTTTACGGAGATGGCGTTCCGCCAATAATCGGTGCACATCTGCAACTGTCAGAATTTCTTTAAACTCACTCATCAAGGAGTATCGTTTTAAATGAACTGTAAGAATTTATATGGCCCAACGAATTTAGAAAATATCTTGCTGTACCAGTGTTGCGTCGCTTTGCGACAGTTAGTGACTGTAGGTCTGTAAGATTATATAATGTACTTAAATCATCAAGAGAATCTATAAATTTCTCAACCGGGTACAAGGAAGTACCGTCGAAGCATGTAATTGTGGTGGATTTGCATATGCGGCCTGTTGCGGATTGTTGGAAAGGTTTAGCAAGATATTACATTGCAAAGTTTCACAACGCGATATCCTTCAATTGCTTTTGATGAAGGTCGGCCATTTTCTTTCGTAAAAACTGATGAATTTTTTTTAAAGATACTGCATAGATGTTATACTTTTTTGAAAAAGCTCTAAAAACTGTTCATTTTTTGTGAGGATGCTATATACATCAAGTTTAAAGATATTACATTGCAAACATAATTTAAAGATATTACGTTCCAAATTTTCACGACGCGATATCATTCGATTGCTTTTATCTTAAAATAAGAGTCTAATATTAAACAAAAAGCAGTCTAATGTTAAATAATAATGAATAACTTTTTTAAAAATTATCAGTTTTGAAGTTCTAAGAGCTGCAATTTTTAAATTACAGCGTACTTATTTCCCATACATCACCCATTAAATTTGCAAGCAATTGCTAATTCCTCCTTGAGTATCATTCACATAAGATTTTAGAGCATTGTTGCAAAACGGAAGAAATATTTTATTTAATTTAATTTGTAATATGTTATTTTGACTTTTTGACCTTAAAAGGAATTTTCAATTATGTTACAAATCCCAAAATGTGACATAAAAAATAAGTGGTGATTCAATTCTTTTGAAAATTCATTTAAATTTAGTGACAATCGAAGCGGACGTAGCCTGCTAGAACTAAAGAAAAGAAAAGAAATTTCTCAGAATGTTGAGTATATATATGCAGTGAAACCTGTCAAGTTGAACACCCCTCTAAGTTGGACACTTTTTCTCGGAACGGAATGTATCCATAGGATTAACATTATGTCCAACCTCTATAAGTTGGACACCTCTCTAATTTGTAAGTTGGACATTCAAAAACTGCCCTAAGTTGAACACTTTTACTCAATGAGACAGGAAGAAAAGATATAAAAATTCCATTTTATCACATTTTTTTTTTTTAGAAATCTTACTTATTCCTTGTAGAAATAGTTGTAAATATCTAAAAAACAATGTTTCTTGTCACAGTCTCGTTTCTTGTCACCTCTGTCTCATCTTGTAAAAAAATATTTTTTTTTTTCCCTTCAATTGAAAATTTCACAAATTGCTCAATTTTGGCGCATAATGAAAGTGTCTTTCTTTTTATTAATTTCCGTGAATTGTTCTTCTCCCTTTCTCCAGGAAATATCCAGTAGAGAGCCTACAGTCATGTTTTGACTTAGACTGTTTTAAAATGAGCATTAGACAATACATTTCGGTTGTTAGGGTTCCACGTCATTTGTCCCTTGTATTTTTCCTACCAAGTTTTACTTGAGTCTATAATTGCACTAAACTTAATATGTGAGAGATCTATAGTGAAAAATATACTGATTCAATTTGATTCAATTTGGGTGCATATCAATCGACAGGTGTCGCTGCTATGCTGCAGTTTTCCCCGTTCACGGGAAAACTATATCTCAATTTCTAGAGCGAATAAATTCACCAAACTTCATAAGTGAGATGGCTGTTATGAAAATGAATGTTATCTTAATTTGGGTGTAAATCGGTAGACAAAGAGGTGCTACTTTTAATCACATTCCTTGATTTTCCATATGACTATCACAGCGTCTATTGAATAAAATTGCACCAAAATGCATATACAAAATCTTTAATGTGAGAAGTTATATTGGTTAAATTTTCGTGCATATTAACTGGTGGATAGCGCTGTTAAAATATATAACTATATATATATATAAAGTGTTACTATGGTCACAATGTACCAGTTTAAATTTAGATTTTAAATTGGAAAATTAATAATTTTTTGTATATAAGTTATGAATACTTAATTATGTTATATTTAGACACGATTAAAAGTTAATAGGCATGCATAGATACAGTTTAATTAAATCGAAAAATGTAAGCACCCCTATAAGTTGAACACTTTTTCCTGGAACCGTAGGTGTCCAACTTAGAGAGGTTTTACTGTATAACAATTCATTATACACAATTATCAAACACCAGGTTAAAGATTAATCTAAACATTCTAAAGGGAATACCAGATGCAGAGTTACATGGAATAATATAAAAGGAAGTTTTGGGATAACCACAACATTTTAGTTATTTATGTTTTCTGGAAAAATTAAATTATGATGCTGATAATTTGTTTACACTTTCATTTATTTATTATTTTCTTCTATATATATAAAAGGAAAGTATTGGATTCGTGAATTTACATGTTTTGAGATGTCCTGAACACGATTTGACCATTTGTAGAAAGTGTCTGTCTGTATATGTGTGTATCACAAATTTTATGAACATTGCATCTCAGGAATAAATCAATGAAATTTAATCAAACTTAGTTGAACTTACGTTAGACATAGACTAGTGCTGATTACATTAAGGGATCAATTGTTCAACATGTGGCACTGTCATACTATTTTTTTTTTTTTTCGTAATTTTTAACACTTCCCAACAAAATTGAAAAGTGTTCATGACTTCGGTTTGTCTGTCTGTCCGCGCTCTCTAACTCCCGTAAATATCAAAGGAATTTCTTGAAACTGATATATGTTATTCAAGTTTATTACTGGATGTTCCCTATTGAAAATGGAGGTAACACCACCACCGATTTGTGTACAGGGATCTCCGAAAGAATTCTAAAGTGTTGAATTCTAAGAGAGATATTTCTATACACCTCGTTTTAATAATTATATTTTGTTCAAAACACAATTAAAATTGAATACACAAAAAGAAGTTTTCGATAGAACATAGTGTATGATTAGCACTATGATTTACAAAGCCACACAAAAATATTCACATACACTAAGGTCTAAAACTGTAAATTGCCGGAATTGTATTTTCGATATCATAAAGCGTTTTTAACAATTTTTAACACTTTTAACAATTTTTAAGAGTTGTTATGATTTGAATCAGACCATCTGTCTGTCTTTCTGTATCTGAATGCCCGGCTGTCTGTCTGCCTGTCGGCGCTCTAAATTCCTTAAATATTCACGACTTACATATATCAGATTCACGGAATTCCAAGTTCACTGTCGGAATTTTCGGGAATAAAGGTTGTAATGTTCATGGTATATTTACTTCATTTTGAAACGCTGATTTGTGTACAGGAACACCGAATTTCAAAGCATTGTATTATGAGAGGTGTTTCTATAAACCACGTTCAAAAATATTTGCATACATTAAGGACTATATTTGAAAATTGCTCGAATTGCCTTTTTCATTTTACTTTCATTGTTTCATGCTGTCAAACAATGTTTAAGAGTGATTATAAATTTAATTAGTCTACCTGTCTATCTTTCTATGTTTGCCTCTTGTGGGATCACATATAGATAAAGTGAATGCAACGAGTACTTACAGTTGGAAAGTGTTGATAATCTAGCAAATCGCATGATTTTCCGTTCTTGTTAATATGCCCCTATAGAACAAAATTTCAGATAAATTTACATAATGAGAATCTTTTTCAACTTTTTAAATACTATCAAAAATACAGTAGATGTTCAAATTATTTTTATTTTTATTTATTTATTTATTTATTATAAATTATCTCTAAAAAAAGAGTTCAATTGAACACATGTCATTTGTTAATTACATTAAAAACACTTTAAACACACGTAAAATTAAATTTTATTTAAAAGATGTTATAAGACCCTATATGGGATAAAGCCAAAATTATTACAGCACCACCTATTATCCAAGAACTTTATATTTCCGAAGCTATTAATATAATTAAATGCAAAAATGCAATACATTCCAAAGATGCTGCAATTTTGCCAATAATTTGGCACAATATTATAAAATAGCTAATAGTTTATTTCTGCTAATTCATGATGGTTTTTCTCCTACAATAGCCTCGTGTCATATTTCACTAGTTCCAGCTTCTCTTTTTTCTCTTAGCTCCTTGATCCAACCTTTACCGGACTTCAAATTGACTTTGCTGATATTCACGTTATTAAAAGACTTAACTGTCGACTGTGAAAAGAAAAAATATTTAAAAACTGCTCATTGGAAACGAGTAATAAAATTCCCTGATGATACTTTACTATTAAAGCGAAAAGCTTCTAATAATAATTAATAAAATATAAAGGATAAAATTTTTTAAACATCTTTTAAAAAAAATTTAATTTTACGTGTGTTTAAAGTGTTTTTAATATAATTTATTTATTTATTGACATTTTTTCAATTATCTAAAAAAAAGTACTGGACGAAATGACCTGAAACTTCATACATGCAAAAAACATTTAAAAACTCATATTTTCCACTATCGATTTAGTACAGGGTGCAGTTAGGGGACCAACCGCAAATTGAAGGCGATAGAAAATACTTTGGATCACCCTGTATCACAAAAAAAAAAATACAAATGACTTTTAGTCGGGAATTGATCAATTATTTAGGCAGATATATATATATATATTTTTTTTTTTCAAAAATTACTAATTTTTTTTGCAAGTTTTTTGCTTATAACTAGAACAGACTTCCATAAAATTTTACAAAATTTGATGAAAAACTGACAAAACGTTAGTAAAACATTATTCTGAAATATAAATTTCACATATGTAATATTTGTTGCGATATGAGTATTTTTAGTAAATATTATTTTACTGCACATGTCCGAAAAAAATTTATTGCATAGGTTGAAAGCTAGATATATTGAGCAGCTTTTGTCAAAAGCTCATTTGAATAGATAAAATAGATTAAAATCAAATTGTAGGCAAAAAAACGAGTTAGATTTTAGGTATTTTCCAGAGTTGGAATTTCATATGGGGTTTTACGCATGCTGCGTATTTAATTTGAAGATCCAATTATTTCAATCATGTTGCAAAAGTTCTTTTTTTTTTGTGTGTGTGTGTGTGTGAAAAACCTCTTATAAACTCAAAAATCTTAGTAAATAAATAGAAATATGGTAAAGTTACAAGCCTATAAGGGGTTTTTCGCGAAAAAGAACTTTTGCAATGTGTTGAAATAATCAAATTAAAAACGCAGCATGTGAAAAACCTCTTACGGAATTTCAACTCTTGAAAATACCTAAAATATAGATCGTTCTTTAGCCAACAATTTGCTTAATTTTTGCTCTATTCAAATGAGCTTTTGACAAAAGTTGCTCAGTATATCTAGCTTTCAAGCTATGCAATAAATTTTTTTCTATCTTTCGGGCATGCGCAGTAAAATAATATTTACTAAAAATGCTCAGATCTCAACGAATATTACATGTGGGAATTTTATGTTTCAGAATAATGTTTCTCTAATCTTTTATCAATTTTACAGCAAGTTTTGTAAAATTTTAGGGAAATCCATTCTAGTTATAAGCAAAAAACTTGTAAAAAAAAAAATAGGTAATTTTTGAAAAAAAAAAGTATGTCTACATAAATAATTGCACAATTCCCACACGAAAACATACAAATATTGTACATAGTATGTGCAACAATATATTAAATTTACAATTCACTTGTAGCTTTCTGTGATACCGGGTGATCCAAAGTATTTTCGTTCTTCTTCAATTTGTGGTGGGTCCCCTAATTGCACTCTGATCTAAATCGATAGGGCAAAACATGAATTTTTAAATGTTCGTTGCATGTACGAAGTTTCAGGTCATTTCATTTAGTATTTTTTAGTTAATGGAAAAAATGTCAAAATAAAAAATATATATAATAATTTGAACACCCACTGTATGTGTGTGTGTGTGTGTGTGTGTTTTTATAGTAATAGTCAACAAGGATAAAAAATGTTGTATATGGTGGTACATCGCCCCCCCCCAGGGGTGTAAATTTTCAATATGGGTAAGAACTCTTCAGTGCCTTTGAAATGAACGGTTGGGCAATAGGTATATGGCAACAATTTAAAACAAAGTAATTGATTTTTTAACAAAAAAGAAAAGCATTTCCTCGGATATCAGCACAAAATTGACTTTCTTTGGACATTTAATACAATGTGCTTCTCTGAAATGAAAATCGTTTGCATTCATTATAGAATATAATTTTAATAAATAATTTATATTGCATGAATTTATGTAGGAAAATGTAGAAGAAAAGCTTGTGGTGACTGTAACATACTAGTTTGTTTATAACATGCAGAGTTTTCAAACCAACGCAATATTATTTTTTAAATAGATATACTACATTAGACAAACCATACTGCTACTACTATATAGAAATATTAAATATCTACTGAAGTACGAGCATCTTCACTAAATAATTTTTAACAGTTCATGCGCAAGCGTTAACAAAGTTCTTTTAGCATAATTTATTAGCTAAATGCGTAGAAGGGATCCGGGAAAAAAAAAAAAAAATCGTGAAAATTTAGAAAAATATCATCAATAGAATTAGTTAAATTTCACGTACGCTTAAAGAAAAGCAAAATCATAAGGAATTTTATTCACATTTCTATTTTTAATCAATTCATGGCAATACAGTGTACGCTAATTCAAAATAAAATTATTGGTAAGGGGGCGTCCATTAATTACGTGAGGCGGCTTTGATGGTCTTTTGATCCCCCTTCTCCCATGATGAGATTTGGCTGGACCCCCTCCCTCCCTCCTCCCTTAATCTCACGTGAATTTTTTCAAAATTCGTACTTTTACTGTAAATGCGTTGGATTTATTCCAAAAAACACAATTTGCTTTATCATTTTTATTGAAGACTAGTTAAGACTAGTTTTTAAGATTGCATAGATGTGCATAGATTGCGTGTGGCGCCTAAAACAATTGAAAGGAGTGTGCTGCTTCGCGGCGTTTGTATTAGCTACGGTAAATATTATCGTGTCAGATTTTGCCATATCTAAATCAAGAAACGTGTTTTACTTGAATTTGACTCAATTTTCTCGCAATTTTACACTGTTTTTTGCGGGGAAAAAATTACGTGATATTTGCTGAGACCCCACCCCACCCCCTCTCCCCCACTTGAGTTTGGGTAAGATTCAGCACGACCCCCTCCCTTAACACCTCACGTAATTAATGGTCGCCCCCTAATATCCTTTTTAATTGCTTTTCTATGAGAGTACTTGAAATTGAACTAATTTTATTGTTGATAACTTTATGATTTTTTTATGATATTTATTTGATTTTTCTTTTTTAGGCATCTCTATAACGTATAGAGATCGTCTAATAAATTATGGAAAATGAATTTTGTTGACGCTTGCGAATTTGCATTTCGAAATTATTTAGCGAAAATGCTCATATTTCTCAAGATATTCAATATTTCTATATTCTGGTTGCAGTAAATTGTATCTAATGTAATATGCCAAGTTTTCTAAACCCTATACCAATGGCAGAGCGGTGCTGAGCTCAAAGCTGGTAGACGGGAAGTGCCGGTTCGATCCCAGGTCGCGCTTCGTTGACCTAACCGTCCGGAGTTTTCTTTGGTTTTCTCCTAAACTCTTGTAAATATGGTTATGATTCCTTAGGAGTCACCATGTCAAACCAACACAGCTAAAAACCTGATCCCTTATATGTTATTCTTAAGTTTATTATCTATAATTACTGTAAGTTTCAACAAGGTACGGCCATGGGATACTGAGTTATAAATTGAAATGCAACTCTACCAATATTTCCATATTAAGGTGTCTGCCTACCTTTAAAACGCAATTTTCAGTTAAAACTCCGATTTTCTATTTTTGGGTTAATATTAAAGCCTGACATTTTAACTTTCTAAATCAGTTTAAATTTTGTTTCTATATTGCTTAGAACTTGAGTTACAGGCATTTTATAATATTAGTCACTGGCCAGTTTTTGTGACCGGAAATGACCCGTAAATGTTTGTTTAAATAAATGTTTCACTCAATATAAGCATCAAAATTTGTTACTGAATATAAAATGAATTTAAAAAAGAAAATAAAAAAGCTTTGGAATAAATCAGGAACTTATTATTATTTTTTTTTTTTTTTTTTTAGGACTGAGGGCCTATTAGTCTCAATCTGGGATTTTTGCGTTGTCGTTTTCGATAGTTGGACATTTGTCGAAATCATTTTTCGATAGTTGGACATTTATCGAAATCTAAAATTTATCGAAAATATAATTGAATAATTTGAAAGCGATGTTATAATTGGGAAGAAAAAAAAACTAATAGTCCTCCGTCCTAAACTAAATTCTGCTTTTGCCAGAATTTCATCAAAATCTTTTTATTATTATTATTATTATTATTATTATTATTGAAAGAAAAAGAAAAGAAAATTAATAATAATCAGTATCGTTACAAGCGATATCGAAAAAGTTTTTTTTAATAATTTTGAATTAGGAAATAAAAAGTGCGCGTGAAATAATATGAAATAAAAATAAGTAAAAAAATGAATTTAATGATTTAATGTTTTTGTTTTTGTTGTAAAATTGACAAAATTTGAATTTAAAACACTAGAAAAAAAATGGCAAACTTCCATATTCGATTGAAAACACAAACATTTCATTTCAAAGGATGATATTTACACAATAAATATCCAACTAATATACTAATTAAAAGGAAAATGATAAATATTCTATCATAATTTGAAGTCAAATTTGTTTTCAAATGTCTAAATAAAGTATCTGATATAAGATACTAATATGTTGCAGCGGAATAGATTTGATATCGGTCATCCTTGGCAGAAGAAAAAAAATATATCGCCAAATTATTTGGCGAACATAATTTAATTCCTTTCAAAAGTTATTTTCCTTTTTAGAAATTCTTTCAAAGAGGCTTAGTAAGTTGATAAAATGTTAGTTTTCTGCATTTCTAGTTTTTTTTTTTTTTTTTTTTTCAAAAAGAAAATATTGTCATATCACTTAAAGATCATTGTCATATCACATTTTACACGCCTTTTCCCTTAAAAAACATTAAGAATTAATTCACATAGCATTTACCCTTAAGCAATGAAATTATTCAACTTCTAAGCTATAAAACCAAAAACATTTACTTTAATAGTAATAGTGAAAAAATTTTACCAATATATAATTATTTCAAAATGTCAAGCAAAATTAATTTTATTTAGAAATATCTTTCCCTTAAAAATACAATAAATCAAATAAAACTTCAAAAAGAACAAAGTAATTTGTTCTCATATTCGCAAAAAGAACATTAATACCCTTAGTTTTTTAAATAAAATAAAATTTCAAAATATCTTTTTATTTATTTATTTATTTATTTTTTTTAAATAGGTAAAATCTTGTTTTTAAATTTGTTTTTTGCTTTTTCTCAGAATGAGATTTTTAGCATTTTGCTTTATCCCAAAACATCATAACTCCAAAAGTTATAATTGAAACGTTATGAAACTTTGACAAAGTACTCTAGAGTACAATTGCACATAAATAGGTATTTTTTCAATTATTAAAAAAAATCACCTCCGACGGTAGGCAGGCACCTTAACATAACGTACGTTTTACAAAACAATGGCCGCCCCATGTTGAAACTTACAATAATTATAGATAATAAACGTAATAATGACGTATGATTTTGAAATGAAAATTAAATGTATACTTTTTGAGATATTAAAGTTTAAAGGTCAAAACAAAATGTTTGACCTTAAAATCAAAATTTTAAAAAATATATACATGTGATATATCATTTAAAAGTCTGTATTATCCTCTTCGCTCCAGAGGTCCACATGTGTGGACCTCTATTCTTTCCTTCATAAAATCTATACCATTTAATATTTTTATATTTTGACTAAACTAATAAAACCCTGAATAAATTGGCTTTAAAAAGATACCGGTATATGGCAGCATGAAACTGAATTTATTTCTGAAATATAATGTTATTTTGTCGACTTTCGTAAAACGACTCTAAAGCAGTAGTCGACCACATTTTCGAAGAAAAGTACGCAATTTTCATAATTACTTAACGTACTTAGAAACTTTACCAAAATAAAATAAAAATCTGACATAGATTGGTTTATTTAAGGGCATCAATTTTTTAATTGTTTTACAGTTAGGCAGATTTTACTAACTTTGTAATTTAGAGTTGAGTTGTTTAAAGTACATATACTTGCACCGTATATTACTAACCTCCAGGCTTATAAAGTTAAGCAAAATGCACATTTTTGTAATGTATAATGCGAACGCATATGTCTAAAATCCTTGAAATGTTATTTATATTGTTATTATAGCTTCGGGTCCGAAGAGGTTATAAGCTTGCTAATGATACCTATTTTTTTTTTATCTCTAAGTTAATTAGAAAAGAACATATAGGTACATTTGTTCTAGAAGAATTCCGGAAATTTGTAATTTTTACCCATTTTTGCAGTCCTGTATATCAAAAGCTAAAAGTGGTACAGGGACTTATTAATTGGTATGCATTCATTTCTCAATAGAACAAATAATTTCATAAAAATCTGGGGGCGTCAGGTGAAAAATGCGGGTGTTGATTTGACATGGAATGACTCTTAAAAAGGCCTCCACGTAAGGCATTTCAACCATAAGCCTCGAACTCTAGGGTTGGCAATCGGCCATATTTTGACAAATTATAAAAATTGCTAGAAATATATAAACTGTACCATTTTCCAAGCTCAATAGATTTAAATAACTCTCAAAAAATGTCAAAAATAAAGGTTGCCATCGAAAAAAAAAAAAAAAAAGTTGATGGCAGTTTTAATATGTAGACTGTAGACGACCCCCTAAGAAAAATCTAACTATGCCATTATAAGCTAGACGTTATTACTAATCGATTGGCACCCATTGCATATTTTTAGGACGATTTACGACAAAATTAGCTCGGATGTGGCGTTTTATTTATTTATTTATTTTTATTTATTTATTTTTATTTATTATTTATTTTTATTTATTTATTTATTTATTTATTTATTTTATTTTATTTATTTATTTTTATTTATTTATTTATTTATTTTATTTTTTTTTTGCAACTTTACATATATACACAACACACAGCAGTCATGCCAACAATATAATAAACATTAATACCCGCCTTTTGTTCACAACCACATTATTTGTAGTGAAAATTTCGCCATTATGTAAATACGATTAAATGAGAAGGAAAATATTCTTTAAGATTCGTGGTGTGAAAAAAAAAGTGCCAGGTATTAACAATGCTCCAACATAAATTAGAATATTGGCATATATGAAGCGAAAATTAAATCAGGAATCCTCGAAACGTATATATGCACGAAAATCACATAATCGATATTTCTTTCCCCTTGAGTGCAATATTTTTCATAATCGTATAAATGTTCTGAAAGTAAAAAGTATTATAACTACCTGTTTTAATATTAAAAGAAAAAAATTAGAAAGAAGAAAAAAACACAAGTTTTGTGCTATTTACTTTTAAATCTGGAATAATATTATCAGAAATAACAAGATTTTATTAAACATAAATTACATTACATTGTACAAATTTCGTATTACAATGGTTTAACTATCTTTAAAAAGCATTAAAGTTCTTTACATACATACTACTTGTACTGCATTTTAAATTTTCGCAACGATGTAAAACCGAATGTGGTATTTAAAATTTCTCAGATCCAAGGCTCCGGCTCCAACGCTCCCTCGCGCCAATTATTTTTGCTAGTGTCGCCATCTATTACTTTATAGAGTATTTAAATATTTTTTTTTCTCTCGATATTCAGTTTCCTACAAATATGTAGTTTCGATTAAAAGTAAAAAAATCTGCTAAAGCTGAATTTTAAAAGAACCAGGAGAAATTCCGAGTCTAAGAAGATTCACACTTTTTTAACAAATAAATTTTAAAAAAAAATCCATTTCTACTAAAAAAGAATATTTTTTTATGTGTGTGTATATACATATTTATAGCATTTCACTGCTAAAATTTGCAAGACAATTAGGATATTTTATTATTTGTTAATATTTGATTGTATTATATTATACCTTGGAAATATACTGTATGGTCTGAAGATAATTAGTTAAGTTTGTAAATAATAAAACTAATAAGTAAATCTTTAATTATTCATATTTAAAGAATTTCATAAACACCTATAAATATATACATTCCTACCATTCTATTTCTATCATTTCTATCAATGCCTACCAACCTTTAGATGCTTACTTTTTAAATGAATTTATAATATTTTATTTCGGAATTTATAAAGCAACATAATAATAATAATAATAATAATAATGATGCAGTGGCAGATCTAGAACTTGAATTTTTTTTTTTTTTTTTTTTTTTTTTTTTGGGGGGGGGGGAGGCTAAGATTTTTCAAAGTGTTATTCTAGACCAATAAAAAATTTACAATTGCAATATTCAATGGTAAATGTCAGTATTTTTTTATATATATTTTTTTTTCGGGGGGGGGGGGGGGGCTTTGGCCCCCCAAGCCCCCACCTTACTTCCGCCACTGTAATGATAAATTAAAAAACGAATTGAAGATATAAAAGGATTGAAAGAAGAATTTAAAAAATAAATATATTTACTAAATCTAAATTCTAAAAACATTAGTGAAAACTTAATGTCATGATTGATGACATTTCTGTTGCATATTCATTACAAAGGATAATTATATATAAAATTATCTGGTGTGTCACTCATACGACTTTCTCTCACCCTGCATTTCAGTACTCTCAAGATAGATTGCATATTAAGCCTTAAGATGAGATAATAAAGTCAATAAGATGAGATAATAAAGTCCAACCCTTTTATATGGAAGCGAGACGATGGACGCTCAAAAAGAGTGATGAAAGAGAAATCAGAGAAATCTTCAGAGAACAATCTTCAGCGATGAAATTTCTAAGGAGTGTGAAAGGTTGTTCTATAATGGATAAAATAAGAAATGGTGACATCAGGAAGGAACTAAAAACTAAGCCAATAATACATACTATAATAAACTATAGAAATAAGTGGAGAGAACATTTGGAACGAATGCCAAATAACCGTATACCAAAGGCAGCTCTAAAATATAGGCCAAGTGAAAGAAGAGATAGAGGAAGACCCCGTAAAAGACGGATTGAGGCCAGAACAGAGGCTGATAGCCTTCAACCATGTTGGACATGATGATGATGATGGTGATTTACTTTAAAAATAATCTAAAAGAGGTTTAGGAACAGTTTTATTTGACATATAATTCTGTGTGAGGGTGGCTATTGCTCCCTCCCCTCAACCCCCCGTTCAATTATACTGCCTACAATTGTTTAAAAAAAAAATCAGGTTGTTATTAATTTGCCTTCAGATTTATAAGTCTTGATAAAATTTTTAAGTGGCAATCTAATACTTACCCCTGGCGATGCCACTTGTACATTATGTCTATTGAGAAAATTGCAGGTAAGTAGACTTTAACATCTATAGACTGCACTAAACCAACCAAATGAAACGAATATATATAATATAGTTAAACACATGTTTCATGTAGAATATGTATAGAAATCATTCACTGTTCGTTTACAGGGCTACACAAAAGGACCAGATTCAGTGCGAAAATACTGGAAAAGTGATGGAAGTGTACTTCAGGTTGTGCTGTGTGTTATTGATATAGGATAATATTTATGTCTACCATGTGATAACTCTTAAAAGATATGCAGAGATGCCAATATTTAAGCCATAACATTCTTTTTATTGTTAGTGGAAGTGCTTTACTGTAATATTTTACCATGTCCAGGAAAGCTGCTCAGGAATTGAAATTAATTCCACATAGCCATGTGGTAAATAATGTATTTTTTAAGCTAAATATTCATCGTTTGGTTTTTTGTATATTTAGAAGTTTTGAGGCTTCCTGAATACTGAAGTCAAGTTTTAAACGTTTGATCTTTGTCTGTGGCTGTTAGAGTAAAATAAAAAGAAATAATTTCAGATGATCCAAATGTTGTATTTTGAAGTTAATGTGTTTGTTACAAGAAAAATTTGATCAAGATTGATAAGTATCAAGGAATGTTGTTGTGGAAGTTGTCTGAATTATTTTAAATGAACTTTTGAATTTAATAACAAACTCTATATAAATGTACGTACAGTGCTGAAAGTTGTAGCCCCCCTCCCACAGAATTACTTGTCAAATAAAGCTGTTACGAAGCCTAATTTGAGTTGTTTCAACATATTTTTGCATAACAGTACTTGTTATCTTACCTCTTAATCTCCAATCTGTATTTATAGTATTAAATTTCAAGGTAAGAAAAAGTCGTGTGAGTGACACACCAGATTATGTTCGTAGGGAAGAGTGAGGAAAATATCCAGTTAATATATATCGAAATAATGTATAACTAATTCAAACAACTTTAAGCCTTTTTGTCTGTCATATTAATATAATAGCTGCAAATTAACTTATTATCAAACTGTTCTGCAAAATTGGCTGATCTGATAATATGTAAGCATTCTAAACAATTATTGCTTCAAAATTCTGTTGGATGTCAATTATAATAAATGAAATGTTGAACGTATGATTAATAATCTGGTGTGTCACTCTCGCGACTTTCTTTTACCCTGAAATTTAATACTATAAATACAGGTTGGAGATTAAGAGGTAAGATAACGAGTACTGTTATGTAAACCTATGTTAAACAATTCAAATTAGGCTTCCAAAGAGTTTTATATGATAATTAAATCTGTGTGAGGTGGGCTACCGCCCCCCTCAACCCCCCGTTTCATTAATGCACCCACATTTATATAGAATTTAATTCGGTTATTAAAAAATAATTCTGTTTTTAAAAAATAATTTATTAAAATTATCATTTAAACAAATTATCTTTTATTATAATACAGACGATTTCCATATTAGAGAAGTAGTATAACACTAAATATCCAAAAAAAAAAAAAAAAAAGTTGAATTTATTCTCAATATTACGTTTAAACATATATATATATATTTGTTAAAAATGAAAAAAATCGATAACTTTATTTTAAATTAACGAAGATCGATGGTTCAACCATTCGTTTTAAAGGTATTGGCGAGCTCTTTTGAAAGATACCCATCATGAAAATTGACTCCCCTCGAGGGGGTACTTTCCCCCCCCCAGGGGGGGGGGAGGCGAGGCTCCTACATACACAAAAAATTTTCCCAGTTGACTATCTCTATTACAAAAAATATATATTCGTTTCTTTTGGTTTAGTGCAGTCTATAGATGTTAAACTCTACTTACCTGCAATTTCCCCCATAGACGTAATGTATTTGAATACTTTTGAGTGTCCCTGTACACGAACCATTTGCTTCATCTCAACGAAAAGCTTAGTGTAACATCCCTATATAATACACATTCATCATGCCGAGTTTGGAGTTTCTGCTACTATTTGTTCTTGAGATATGCTGATAACACACAGACAGACACACAGACCATTCGGTAAAAACATGATTTTTGTATTCAGGGGACCTCAGAACATGTAAATATAACAAAAACTCATGTTCGAAAATTTGACCCTAAAACAATATTTTCTCGACCCTATGGGTAAGAGAAAGTAAAAATGTAAAAAATAGTATTCGGTTTCTTTTTTTTTTCCCCTTGAATGAAGACAAGGCAAATTTTTCATTCTTTTTTATTTTGAAAAACAAAATAAATACACATAGGATGCGGTTTTAAAATTATTCAACATGTGTTTAAAAATCATAAGAAATAAATAGTTTTCAGTCAAATTCTTGCGGAAACTTGCGTTTCAGTAAGGCTGAAGCGGACATGAAATCACCGTTGGTAGGCATTTCTACCCTTCTGGCAGAGATATGTTCACTAGTAGATGCAACAGGCATTTTCTTTTTCCTCTTACTTTCGGTACGATCCTGTAATGAAATGTAATTTTAATACTTGATTCGACACTATGTGAATGTGATATTTTAATATACAATAGACTAAATTATGAAACGTTAATTTATATGTAACAAATTAAACATATTTGTAAATTACCGACATCTGTAAAAATGTCCAAGTATGAATAATTACCAATGGTAATATAGAAAACAGCTTTATACCAGAATCACGTCCATTGAGAGACTATAATATTTTTAATTAGATTATCAGGATAGTTTTATGCATAAAATAAAAATAGCTATGTTTTTGCTTTTAGGTAGATTCCTTATAGGTGATCTACCTATTGCAATGTTAGGTAGATTCCTTATAGGAGATCTACCTATTGCAATGGTTCTCATGACACGACTTCTGGAAAATTTCTTCACCGATCATGACCCCTAAAACTCAAAACCACACTCCGTTCAAAATTTTATATATATAAATGTATACAGTGGAACCTGTCTAAAGTGACCACCCTAGGGACCGGCTAAAATGGTCACTATACGCAGGTGGTCACTTTATAAAGTCTCTTTAAAATTCGAAAATGGTCACTTTAGTCAGGAAAATGGTCACTTTAGTCAGGTGGTCACTTTACCAAGGTGGTCACTTTTACAGGTTCCACTGTATATATAATATGTATAGCGCTTTTTCCCATGTTAAGTTTTGAACGCGATAACTGGAGTAATTTTTATTTAAATTTAACCAGCTGGGGATATGTTGTCAGGACAGTAAATATCTCGGTCGAGTTCGTAGATGGGGTATCCAGCTCAAAGGGAGTGGAAATGGTGGGAGGTGGAAATTTTCATATGCCCATAATTTCTTTAATATTGAAAATAGGAAAATACTTCAAGCAAGGCGAATTGCCGCCTTACCCTAAAGAACAATTTTTGTATTTAAACTTTTTCGATAATTTAAATTGCTTAAAAGTTACAAGTTAAAAAGTGATTTTTCGTCAATATTAATGAAGCCGACATTTTCTTTAGCTTTAATTGCTTAAATTTATAATCTGATGCTTACGTCACGTGCAAACGATAATAAAAAAGATAGCTGAAAATATAAAAACCATGGTAACAGCTTTAATTAATCATTTTAAAATATAAAATTAAAATAATACGTTAGTCTTGGTAAAAATATTGTTTGTGGTGAATAGTTTAGATTTAGAACACCGGTTTACGCAAGAATTTAAATTTACGGTTGAAATTGAAAGTAATACGTTACAACTTCAATTGACTTTTTATCTTGTGGAAACAAGATATTAGTCTGAGAAGAGATATGAGGTTTTTGCGTGGGAAGAAAATATAATGACGCCAAAGCTGCCATTTTTCATCGCCAAGCTCGCCAAATTTTGTCATCAAATAACTAATTTCGTCGCCAACTCAAAAATTTCGTCGCCAAATCAGAAATTTCATTGCTAAGTCGCAAGTTTTGTCACCAAATTGTATATCCTTATGGCTTCTATTTTTTGAATGATTACGAGCTTGGATTTTAAAAAATCGAAACATTTACTGACAAATAAATCTAACCTAAAATTTTAAGTATAATAAATAGTAGTAGTTGATAATTAAATTTCTTAAAAATAGAATAATAGCTACGTAAATAATGCAATGTGTGGGAACAAAGCCATTGGCTAAGTATGTGTTAATGCATATGTAATATTTCTTTACTTTTGTAACATTAACGTAAAGGAATCTACCTTTGCCTTTAAGCTTGCCGAAAAGGGATTTTTTTAATATTCCCGAACAAATATGAAATATATCTTTTATACATAAATAAAACCTTTTATGTAACAACTTATGTAAAACAATGTTAAATTTTAATCAGTGAAATTTTATTATGCATTATCAGGGATTTAATAGAAAGGTAAGTAATTTTTAATATTTATACTTCGGTAGTTAATATTGAAAATCAGAGGGGACTTAAAAAGAAGGATATACGACTACATAATATGCTGAGAAATAAAGGGGCTTGAAAGAGATATAAAATGCTCAGCTAATACGTAGAGGTTTCTTAAAGCCATCTTCGTAACAAACAAAAAACAAAATGTTGAAATTTTCTCGACTAAAAGTTAGAAAAACTAAAGTCACTTCTAACGACAATTTATTGAAATTTTAACGGCAAATAAAATGCAGATTTAGTTATACAGCATAAAAAGTTTAATGTCAAACTTTCAGTTATATAAGTAATATCAAATACCCTAACATAAAAAAATAAATAAATAAACGTTTTTAATTATGTATTCCCAACTTGTTTTTCGCATTTTTCTATAAAACTTTAAAAATCTAAGATTTAGAATTTTTTATTAGAAAATAAAATTTGTAAAATAGTATAATAATGTTCACATTTATAAAAGCTTGTAAGCTCAGCCACTTTCAAGTTGAATCAAGATTATTCGACTATGTTCCCCGTGATCTCATTTTCTATATATGTTATTTATTTATTTTAAACAGTATGGATAAAAGAAAAGTTTTATCATTTTTTAGTTAAACAAGCTTCGATGAAAATTCAAAGATCTTCTATTTACAACTTTTGACAGAATATATTTAGGCACCCAAATAATTTGAGATCTTTCAAAATAATTATTTAAAAAAGTCGTTTTATACAGGAATGACGAGAAAAATATATATATGGTATTAAATTTTATTTTTGTGGTGTTTCTTATCATTTTGTTGGTGTAAAAATTCAAACTAATTCTTATAATTACCAATTTAAAAATTTCGACCCCTAAATATCAAATTATTAAAATGCTTTCAGAAAGAATTACTTTGCTCTACTTTTTATCCAAACAGGCTTTAAAAATTTAGAATATTTTTTTATAAGTGTGTTCATGTTTTTGGCTGGATGTCAGTCGAAAGGAATATAGGACAGGAAAGGTAATAATTACAAGATAAAAAGAACTTCTTATATACCACGTTTTTAAATTTTCTCTTGAATCATATAAACCTGACGAATCTATGTATTAATAAATACTTATATAATATATATATATATATGATAGATATCATAATAAATTTTAACATTAAAATTCTAGCAATTAATAGATACATGCCAATACCAACACAAGAAAAATGAAACTGATTTTAACACAGTACAAAAATTATCACAGAAATGTTGCTAATCATATTTAGATCCAATAAGAGACAAAACCACTTTAAATTACTTACGCCCACATGAGTAAAAAGGACCGTTATATCAATTGACGGAGAAAATTGATGAAGGAACTCATTAAATGTACATACGGTGCCAAAAAAGTTTTTCTAACATACAGACAGACATTTTCTAAAAATGGTCAAAGCGTGGTCAATACATTTCAAAACGGATAAGTTCATCGAAAAACAGATATCGAAAATCTTCGTGAATCCAATACATTCTTCTTCAGCATAAAGAAATAATTAAAAAATATAAATCGTTTGACAACTTATATACTTATCTGTAAATTTTGGTGCAATTCATCCAATCAGATTATCCGCTGCTTTGAAAATAATAATAATAATAATAATAATAAAATTAAATTAATAAAAAAAGGCGTTGAATGATGAAAAATAAGATCCTCTTAAGCAAATACCGTAAACTGCATAACCATGCAATTTTTTTTTTTTTTTTTTTCGTGTCCAAAAAAAAAAAAAAAAAAAAAAAAAAAAAATTTGTATTGAACGTACTGACTCTGTATTAAACGAAAATTAAATAGGCTAGTGATGATTCTAAACACCTAAAAATGCTTCTGTCAAACTTCTTTTGGGAATTTTGAGCATGCAGTTTAAAATTTGAAAGACAGTTTTTCGGGTCTGGCATTTCATCCCCAGAATAAAAATTGAGTTAAACAAATAAAGCAATAAAACATAAATAATTACAAGATAAAAAGAACTTTTTATATACCACACATTTTTTAAATTTTCTTTTGAATTATATAAACTTGACAATTCTATGTATTAATAAATACTTTTTAAAAAATGTTTTGATGAATTATCCCGTCAACTTGAAAGAAAATAATCAAATGTATAATAAAGAGAGCAATTTTAACAAATTTTTAAACATGTATTAATTGAATAAAAGTATTAAAAGGATGCGCTGTCATCGTGTTCTGAGCTATTCTAAAAGTTTCAAATGTCTAGCTAGTCGGGAAGTTAGTTAAAAATCGATTGCAAGATTTGTACTGGACAAACAAAAAATAAAGCGACTTAATAAAAACATGGTAATAAAAATCCCATTTTGTTGAGTCACAGTTGACAATATTATTATATTTATTTCCGTTTAAAGTTTCTTTTTAACTTACTTCATTATGAGCTATTGGAATTGGTGCCACAAAACTTGTTGTTGGTCGGATTTTCTTCGTCTGAAATGTTGACAAATAAGTATACAACCCAGATGCCATTATAAGAGGGTTGTAGGTTGTTTTATGCTCAAGATTTTCCAAGCATTCCCTGGCTTCCTATAATAGCCATGTTAAATATTGGATGAGAATAAAATAAAAATGAATAAAATCATGACAGAAAGGTTTTTTAACTTATTAAACCATAAAAAAGTAAACATTTAATATTTCATGACACTATAAATTGCTACATTTAGAAAAGTATTTCATTGAATTTTTACAATCACAGGTGTTTAATATATTTCAAGCAACACTATCTTTGGTAAAATAAAACCAAAGGTAATTATTCCGATTATAAAGATTTGTCTGAAACAATTAATATTATGTGCAGAAAAATAAAGAAAACTTTAATTACCGATTCTTTTTTAACCAAGATTAAACTAGTATGTTGTGGCCACCACATGACTTTCTTCTATATTTTCCTATACAAATTCACTCAGTAAAAATAATTTATTAAAATACTTATTTTAAAAAAATTATCTTCCATGATAATGCAAACGATTTCCATATTAGAGAGATAGTATAACACTAAATATCAAAAAAAAAAAAAAGTCCATTTTATTCTCAATATAAAAAATAAAAATAAATAAAAATAGAAAATTACGATTTTTTTTTCAAAGTTTTTTTTCGTTAAAAGTAAAAAAAAAAAAAAAAAAAAAAAAAAAAAAAAAAAAAAATCGATAACTTTGTTTTAAATTATCACAGATCTATAGTTCAACCATTCGTTTTAAAGGTATTGACGAGACATTTTGAAAGATACCCATCTTGAAAATTTACTCCCCCCCCCGGGGGGTACTTCCCCCCAGGATGCACAATTTTTTTTTTCCCTAGTTAACTGTTACTATTATCAATAATTCATATTAATTTTACAATCACAAGTTAAAAAAATAACTCTCATTATGTACATTTATACGAAATTTTGTCCTATACTGCCATGCTAAAAATTTAGAAAAAATGCGATTACAGCGCCACCTTTTGAGCGAATGATCCCCAAATCTCATCAGCACCAGTTTATGTCAGGGTCCAACTAAATAACAAGTTTGGTTAAATTTCGTTCGTTGGTTCGTGAGATACAGCGTCCACAAAATTAGTGATACACACACAAAGACAGACACACGACAGACATTTTCTAAAAACTATTAAATCGTGTTCAGGACATCCCAAAACGTGTAAATCCATCGAAAACCGGAGTTCACGAATCCAATACTTTTTCTATAAATACATGTAGAAGAAAGTAATAAAATAAATATAAATATAAATATAAATATAAAAGTTAATTTTAATAACTTTGAAAAAAAGTAAAGACAGAGAGATGGAAATAGTTAAAGAATATATTTTAGAATTCCCCACGCTGGCCTAGCACATTGGTGGAAACCCTTAAATGTTCACTCGAGATGCACATGGCATAGGCACTAGTAGACTATTATCAAGTGAAGTTACAGAATGACCACATGAGCTGTTGTTCCAAGTCAATTTCTTGAAGTGTTCTTTAAAATCAATTAACCCATTAGGCGCCAAAGCTCCCGCTGCGGGAACAATTATTTAAGAGTTTTTTTCTCTGCAAGTAATTAAAGTAAATATAATTTTTCTTTTTACTTTCCGAACACTATAATGAAGAAAGTATTGTAATCATGTCAAAAATCCGAATTCAAGATTTTGATGTTTCTATACGTTTCGAGGTCCAACGAGTTCGTTTTCACTATTTTTACGATGATGTATGTATGTGTGTGTGTATGTATGTGTGTATGTATGTGTGTATGTATGTGTGTATGTCTGTGAGTGAACACGCTAGCGTCTAAACGCTTTGTTCGAATAAGCTGAAAGTTGGTACGTATATTGTAAGTCACCATAGTACGAACCCTATAGATTTTGGTGAATCTAGCACTTATAGTTTTTTTACAGGGACACAAAGAAAAATTCTTTATCATTATGGCCAAGGGACCAAAATCTTAAAAGTGCGATAGCATCTAAACGCCTTATTCAATTGAGCAAAAAATTTATACACATATTATAGGTCACAGATACTCAATCTGTATAGATTTTGGAGAATCTAGCACTTATAGTTTTTTTACAGGGACACAAAGAAAAATTCTTTGCCAAATTTTTAAAAGTGCGATAGCATCTAAACGCCTTATTCAATTGAGCAAAAACTTTATACACATATTATAGGTCACAGATACTCAATCTGTATAGATTTTGGTGAATCTAGCACTTACAGTTTTTTTACAGGGAGACAAAGAAAAATTCTTTATCTTTATGGCCTATGAGACCAGCGATAGCATCTAAACGCCTTATTCAATTGAGCTGAAAATTTGTATGAATATTATAAATCACTGTTGCACTAACTATAAGCATTTTGGTGAATCTAGCATTTATAGATTTTTACAGGGACACAACGAAAAATTCTTTATCCTTATGATCTAAGGGCTCAAAGTTCAGTAGCGTTAAATAAAAACTCGTGTGATATATGGAGAAAAATACTCAAACACTCTGTTATGGTTTTCTCTTTTTTGTTAGTTTAGCAACTCCTCTTTCTTTATTTTATCTACAAAACTGTTAGTTACTCAATGTTCGGAAAGTCGAGTGGAGTCACTCCAGATTTTTTACATTAAATATTGAAACTTCTAGTTTCGTTGGTAATTTTTACTTTCCGAACACTATAGTGAGGAAAGTATTGTAATAATGTCAAAAATCCGAATTCGAGATTTTGATGTTTCTATACGTTTCGAGGTCCAACGAGTCCGTTTTCATTATTTTTACGATGGTGTATGTATGTGTGTGTGTATGTATGTGTGTATGTATGTGTGTATGTATGTGTGTATGTCTGTGAGTGAACACGCTAGCGTCTAAACGCTTTGTTCGAATAAGCTGAAAGTTGGTACGTATATTGTAAGTCACCATAGTACGAACCCTATAGATTTTGGTGAATCTAGCACGTATAGTTTTTTTACAGGGACACAAAGAAAAATTCTTTATCATTATGGCCAAGAGACCAAAATCTTAAAAGTGCGATAGCATCTAAACGCCTTATTCAATTGAGCAAAAACTTTATACACATATTATAGGTAACAGATACTCAATCTGTATAGATTTTGGAGAATCTAGCACTTATAGTTTTTTTACAGGGACACAAAGAAAAATTCTTTGCCAAATTTTTAAAAGTGTGACAGCGTCTAAACGCCTTATTAATCTCAGCAAAGAATTTGTACACATGTTATAGGTCACATTTGAACCAACTGTATAGATTTTGGTGAATCTAGCAATTACAGTTTTTTTACAGGGACACAAAGAAAAATTCTTTATCTTTATGGCCTATGAGACCAGCGATAGCATCTAAACGCCTTATTCAATTGAGCTGAAAATTTGTATGAATATTATAAATCACTGTTGAACTAACTATAAGCATTTTGGTGAATCTAGCATTTATAGATTTTTACAGGGACAAAATTCTTTATCCTTATGATCTAAGGGCTCAAAGTTCAGTAGCGTTAAATAAAACCTCGTGTGATATATGGAGAAAAATACTCAAACACTCTGTTCTGGTTTTCTCTTTTTTGTTTGTTTAGCAACTCCTCTTTCTTTATTTTATCTACAAAACTGTTAGTTACTCAATGTTCGGAAAGTCGAGTGGAGTCACTCCAGATTTTTTTGTAAGTGTTCGTAATGTAACTTCTATATATATATATATTTTTTTTTTTTTTCAATTATTCAAACAAAGATGTTTGTTTTTCTGCAAAACATCAGCAAAGAAAAAAAAACAGCAAAAGTAACTCATTCAAGAACAGGGGTTTAAAACAATGGATATGAAATAAAACAATTCTTTTCTTAAATTATAACAAACAGGGATCAAAGAAACTAATTTAAAAGGGTTTTGCAGTTTTTCAACATGTGTTCTACCCCAATTGAGTGTCAAATCTACCATTTTGGAAACATATCATATCTTCTAACAAAATTTATTTCTGTTAATTATTTAAACTATATATGATTAGAAATGCACATTAAAACCCAAAATATGCGAAAATTCCTAAATTTTCAGGGGGATTCATATAGCGGCGTTTAATGGGTTAAAGAGTGTTTTTAAGGTAATAAGCAGAAGTTATCACGAAAGGGGATCAAAAGATAGACAATTAATGTCTTACATTAGTATCTAGGCATTGTCAAATAATCCAGAAGACAGTATCAGGTAATATGGATTGACGATATCCGAAGTATTCAATTAACTCTAGCCCAGGGTCGTGGTTGGTGTTGATTGCATTATTGAAACACAGGGGGACAAAAAAAAAAAAAAATCTGAAGTGGCTCCACTCAACTTTCTGAACATTTTGTAGTCGTCAGGCACGTAAACAATTTTGAATTATCGTATAATTCAGTAATTAGTTAAAAGGAAAAAGGAAAAAGGGATTTTTAATACTTCGCCTCAAGTTCGAATATTTGTATGATAGGCGGTAATGGATCCGAATTCTTTTGTGCATCCCTGTTAAAGAGTATAAATTTTAAGCAAGAAATTTACTGTAATGACCATTTTGTAGCAAAATTCTTAAACATACACTAGTTTTAGTCTCTTTTTAATAATTAAATGATATCATATAATTAGCCCAAATCGGACGTGTAAATTATTGGATATTTTTTGTAAAAGAATTTTAAATAATACGCACATCATTTCCCATAATGATCATACATTAGTAAAACAATGTAACATACCTATGTTAGTTTTTTTTTTTTTTTATGTGTTAAAAAATTTAATTTATTAAAACGAAATTCAAGTAATTCGAATCTATAAACTCCAACATATAACAATTCTATTTCTTATCCTTGTAAAAAGAAATTAAAAAAAAATTACTTACGTTTATAAAAGTTTATATAATTCTTGCTATCTATAACATGCCTATCTAATTTAATCTCAATAAAATATATAGATATGCTAGCACATTTCGTCAAAATAATAATAATAATAATAATAATAATAATAATAATAATAATAATACTATCTGTCAAAAATTCATATAAAAAATAATTTGGATCTAAAGATTATCTAAACTTTCTTACTATCAATCTAAATTAGATGATTTGATATCAAGATTAAAATTCATAGCATTTACTAATTTTTATCTTGCTGACAGGGGATGTCTACTTAGTGTTCCCAACTTGGTCCTTTAAATAAAGAAGGTTATTGGGAACTAGGCTTGTGTGGGATGGGTACCGACGTTTTCCCTCCTTCTTTATGCAAATGCTCACTGGTGTTGCCAAGCTTAATCGCCAAATCCAGTTAACCTGTGCATAGCTAACGGAGATCGTTCAGTACCAGATTACTCGATGGAAGCAATAATACAAGGACAGTAACCACAGCGAAACTCAAATCCTTAAGGCCAGTATCCACTTTAGCTCAAGATCAACGCTCAAAACGTCATTAATCACGCTTCCGACACAAAGAGCCAAATGTCTTGTCATCAGTTGTAGCCCTTTCTTATCAGATTGCGCAGTTACCTCAAAGGAAAGCATGCAAAATTGACAAAGATGTCTACCCCTGGCCCTCAATTATCTCAGCAGGGGGTTAGATTCCATCCCCGTTCGAGGGTTTTGAGCTGGGGTGAGCTGGGAAAACCACATCAAATGATTCTGAATAGAAGCCGCCCAATGAGCGCAAGTGGAAACCGGACTTTAGTCACAAAACTCTCAGTCAAAGAGTCAAAGTGAAGAAGCAATAAAGCGTTCATGGATAGGAACGCAAAGAAGTTTGCCTTTGTCTTCGGAAGCGCCTGCGCACTAGTAGATGCTTTCAGGGAGAGTATTCAGCAGAGTGTTCACCAGCCGGACATATTATGAGGCGTCAGATCTCACATCGGTGAAAGGTGTCCTCATTGAACAACCTAATTGCAGGTGTACCTTTATACCAAGTGTGGACTTTTTTGCAAACTAACAGGATAATTCTGTACTGATAAGTATAAAGGATTTAAGTCCAAAAATGACGATTTTGAGTTAAGTACATAGTGAGACTCAGAAAAAAAATTCTCTATCGATTGGTATGAAGAATTTAAATCCATGTCATTTAGTCTTTGAGAAAATAAATTGGTAAAAAAGATTCAAGTCAAAAATTTAGCATTAATCTTTGGTATAAAATATTTAATTCAATTTTTTCCCTTTATTAAATGGAGGTTGACAATCACTGAATGGTATAAAGGATATAAATCAACATAATCCCTTTTTCCTAATCGATTCTTCGGATTAGTTTAAGTTAGTTTAACTTTCTTATGCGTCTCCTGAAAAATCAAGAATATGGACTTAAATTCTTTTTTTGTTTTTCTTGGATTCCAGGTGTGCCCATTTCGGTCAACACTCTACAATATATCCCTTGTTTGGGTGCCAACAGGTTCAGGAATATCGCCATTCCGTCCTTTAAGGGACCATAACTTCTTCAGATGCAGCGAGGGAGCCCCTTTGAACTGTACTTAGCCTTTATTGTGAATATAATGTACTAAGAAAAATATAGAAAAATTGTTATTTAAAAAAATAATATTAAAAGTTCAAGAAAAACTTACTATTGTGACTTCGAATGGAATTTCTTTTTCGGGTATTTCTTCCTTAGGAAGGATGAGTTCATTTGGAGCTACTGACTTGATCAGGAGCATGTTTTTAGACGGGAAAAAGGCAAAGAAACCAGTTGGTAGTACTTTATCTGATGGAATTATCTGAGCTGTCTTCTTCTTAGCAATGAGCACTTGACCTTTGTCGTGCAGATGCTGGATAATGGCCAAAAAAAATTGTTGGTTTCGTTCAAGCTCATCCCAGTCAATTTTCCAACAGCGAGTTGCCGCTGTAAATTTGAGAAAAACAAAATGTTTTAATTTTTATTTGCGTTTATTTTATTGTGTTTAAAAAGGTATTTGTGATATAATAAAGCTAAATTAAAACTACCGGGATTAGTAACGGTATCAAATCGCACTCAGGCAAAAAAAGTGACACAGTCAAAAAGAGAAATTATAAGTTTATCTCATTGAAAAATTTATATGAAGTGCCCCGATGTGCACGAAAAGTATCACATCTCTATTTCGAAAATTATCCGCCTGAGAGCAGTTGTGCAGGTTTTATTGTAAACTAATCAATGCTTCATCGTTATCTTTAAACTGATTTTTCTCAATTACTGCATTTTTATGATGTGTCAATTTTCTTACCGGGGTTTGGAAATATTAAACAAACACTCCTAAAATGTAATTAAAAAATGTTTTAAATGAAAAACTGAACGTTTCGTATTGACCCAAAAGTTAATAAGCTGCTGAAATAGATTTAAAAAAAAAATGTTTTCAAATCTCTAAATATTCTTTTGTTTTCCTTCTAATTCTTTTGTTTTCCTTCTTAAACGAAAGGCAACATTTTTCTAAATTAAATTCATTGGAAAAGAAGGATCGTATAAAAATTAAATTTCGTATATTAGTATGTACAGTATGTAACAAAAATATCCGAACACTAGCAAAAATTCCTATGTAAAAAAAGTAGAGTTAATACTGTTTTGTTAAATAAATCCTTGTCGAATCATGTTCTTACTTAGTCTAAGAACAGGATTCGACAAGGATTTATTTAACAAAACAGTATTTACTCTTCTTTTTTTACATAGGAATTTTTGCTACTGTTCGGATACTTTTGTTATGGACTGTATACAGGCTCTTTGTTCAAAATAATTCTGAAAGCTCCTCTTCATTTGAATCAATTTTGTAATTGGAAGTACACATCTGGAACTAACGGTTGCGGAAATAAAGGTCATTCAGGTTATATCGGTAAACAAACTGTATATACAGTCGGTAACAAAAGTGTCCGAACACTAGCCAAAATTCCTATGTAAATAAAACAGAACCGTATGAAGTGTACTTTTTTTACATAGGAATTTTTGCTAGTGTTCGGACACTTTTGTTACCGACTGTATATATATATATATATATATAATTAACCTTAGGACCAGTGTTGTGAGATCTGATGAATCTTTTATTCAATAATCACCAATAATTTTGAGAAGTAGTATTTTATATACATAATAGCCAAACAATCTTCAAAGTGATTAGGCAAACGTTACAATTAAAAATTGTTGGTGATTATTGAATAAAAAAAAACAGTTGCACTTCGGGAGGGCCTACAGAAGTGAAAACGTGAACAATTACGTGTGTATTTTTTGAATCGTCAGGAAATACACACGTGTAGGAAATACTTTTTGTGTAGGAAATACTTTTAAATGAAGTGTTTTTTTATTCATTAATATAAACTACTACTACAAAAATTATATTACAATTTTATTTAATGCGCTAACTGCAATAGAGACAGTGTCCGGAGATGAGAGAAGTCGTGTAGAGCCGCACCAGATTGTAAAAACATGAGAAAAATGGCGGCTTTGGCCTTTCTCACGGGTTTGTGAGGTCTAACTGCAGTAGAGACAGTGTCCGGAGATGAGAGAATTCGTATAGAGCCGCACCAGATTGTAAAAACGTGAGAAAAATGGCGGCTTTGGCCTTTATCACGGTTTTTTGAGGTCTAACTGGAACGTTTCCGGCTGCAATCTTTAAGAGACAGTGTCCGGAGATGAGACAAGTCGTGTAGAGCCGCACCAGATTGTAAAAACGTGAGAAAAATGGTGGCTTTGGCCTTTCTCACTGTTTTGTGAGGTCTAACTGCAATAGAGACAGTGTCCGGAGATGAGAGAAGTCGTGTACAGCCGCACCAGATTGTAAAAACGTGAAAAAAATGGAGGCTTTGGCCTTTATCACGGTTCTGTGAGGTCTAACTGCAATGTTTCCGGCTGCAATCTTTAAGAGACAGTGTCCGGAGATGAGTGAAGTCGTGTAGAGCCGCACCAGATTTTAAAAACGTGAGAAAATGGCAGCTTCGGTCTTTCTCATGGTTCTGTGAAGTCTAAACGTTTCCGGCTGCAATCTTTAAGAGACTGTGTCCGGAGATGAATGAAGTCGTGTAGAGCCGCACCAGATTGTAAAAACGTGAGAAAAATGGCGGCTTTGGCCTTTCTCACGGTTTTGTGAGGTCTAACTGCAATGTTTCCGGCAGCAATCTTTAAGAAACAGTGTCCGGAGATGAGTGAAGTCGCGCAGACTCGCACCAGATTGTAAAATTGTGAGTAAAATGACAGCTTTGGGCTTTCTCACGGTTTTGTGAGGTCTAACTGCAATAGAGACAGTGTCCGGAGATGAGAGAAGTCGTGTAGAGCCGCACCAGATTTTAAAACAATATACAGTATATAATTATTAACACTTCACATTAGCAAGTTAATTGTATGATACATTATTTGTATCATACGAAGATCGAAAGCGTTTGCTGACGATGACGCGAATTAAATGATTTTTGTTCACCCAAAAGTTTTCACTTCAAATGGAAAGCGTTCGCTGACGATGACGTGAGTTCAGTGATTTTTGTTCACCCAAAAGTGCTCAACGCGCCTAAAGTTTTCACTTCAAAAATCAGTCAGATCTGGCAACACTGCTTAGGACATAATATGCTAAGTAAAATAGATTGCACTTCAATGTCTGAAATCAACAATTGAAAACATTTATTAGTTATTTATTTTTCAAATGTAATATTTTTAAAAGAAATGCAAAAATCAATCGATGTAGTCTAGAAAAGGAACAACATTGGAGGAATGAGAGAAGAGGCGTTGTCACACGGGCTACCAGCAGGCAGAGTAATGAAGTTAACTGTTGTCTACTCCAAGATCTGCCACTACAAAAGTAGCGCTATCACAGGAGCCATATTGAGTCTACCAAAATATAAGCTAGTAATGTGTTACTTAATAGCTTTTCCAGTTGTGATTTTGACTTCATATTTTTCCGGACATGTCACAACCACTTTTATATCATTTTTCCAAGAGAACAACGAATGAAAAAAGGTGATGGTTAATAGATAAACATACAGTCGGTAACAAAAGTGTCCAAACACTAGCAAAAATTCCTATGTAAAAAAAGTACACTTCATACGGTTCTCTATAAACCCTTGTCGAATCATGTTCTTAGACTGACTAAGAACAGGATTCAACGAAGATTTATAAAACAAAACCGTATGAAGTGTACTTTTTTACATAGGAAATTTTGCTAGTGTTCGGACATTTTTGTTACCGACTGTACAATGCAATTAGATAAACTATTCACTTTGAAATAAAAATACGTGGTATTTGTGAATGGTTCATAATCATCACAAACACCACAACAACGGGATCAGGAATACTTCCAGGTTTTCTTTTATCGTGGAGGTACAGTCGGTAACAAAGGTCTCCGAATACTAGCAAAAATTCCTGTATAAAAAATGCATATTTAATACAATTTTGTTAAATAAATCCTTGTCGAATCCTGTTTTTAGACTGACTAAGAACAGGATTCGACAAGGATTTATTTAACAAAACTGTATTAAGTGAGCTTATTTTATATAGAAATTTTTGCTAGTTTTCGGAGACTTTTGTTACTGACTATATAAACTTAGATTTTTGTTTACATGTAGCGTCTTTGTTTACATTTACATCTTTGTTTGCGTTTAGGGTCTTTGTTTACATTTATAGTCTTTGATTACAGTTAGGTCTTTCTTTACATTTAAGGTCTTTCTTTACATTTGTAGTCTTTCTTTACATTTAGGGTCTTTCTTTACATTTAGGTCTTTCTTTACTTTTAGGTCACTGTTTACCTTTAGAGCCTTTGTTTGCATTTATAGTCTTTGTTCACATTTAGGTCATCTGTTTACATAAAGGTTTTTATTTACATTTCGGTCTTTGTTTGCATTTAGGTCTTTATTTACATTTAGGGTCTTTGTTTACCTTTATAGTTTTTCTTTACATTTATGGTTTTTCTTTACATTTATAGTCTTTGTTTACTTTTAGTTCTTTTTTTAGATTTATAGTCTTTGTTTATATTTAGGTCTTTATCCAAATTTAAAGTTTTTGTTTATATTTATACAAAATGTATACTCCGTATGTACTCTTTGTTTACATTTAGGGTCGTTATTTGCATTTATAGTCTGTTTATATTTAAAGTCTTTCTTTCTATTTTGATTCTTTGTTTACATTTATAGTCTGTTTACGGTTAGGTCTTCGTTTAGATTTAGGGTCTTTGTTTAAATTTATTGTCTTTGTTTACATTTAGGTCTTTCTTTACATTTAGTTCTTTATTTACATTTAGGATCTTTGTTTACATTTATTACCTTTGTTTATATTTGAGATCTTTGTTTACATTTAGGTCTTTTTTTTACATTTAGGTCCTTATTTGCATTTAGGATCTTTGCTTACGCTTATAGTCTTTTTTTACATATAGATCTTTGTTTACATATAGGGTCTTTGTTTACATTTATGTCTTGATTACAGCCTGATTACAGTTATGTCTTTCTTTACATTCAAGGTTTTTGTCCGTTATTCTAGTGTCTAGTCTCTGTTTACATTTAAGTTGTTATTTACGCATAGGTCCTTTGTTTACATTTAAGATTTTTCTTTGCATTGTCTTTGTTTGCATTTATAGTCTTTGTTTACATTTAGGTATTCTTTTATATTTAGGATCTTTGTTTACATTTAGATCTTTTTTTCACATTTCAAGTGATTAGTTCTGTTTACATTTATGTTTTTATTTCCATTTAGTGTGTTTGTTTATATTTATCGTCTTTCTTTAAATTTAGGTTTTTGTTTACATTTAAGTCTTTGTATACATTAATGCTTTATTTACATTTACGATCGTTATTTGCATTCATATTTTTTGTTCACATTTAAATTCTTTGTTTACATTTATACAAAGCGTAATACTCTGTGTATAATTTTTGTTTACATTTAGACACTTTGTTTACATTTAGGTCTTTGTTTATATTTGTAGTCTTTCATTACATTTAGTGTCCTTGTTTACATGTATAGTCTGTTTACATTTATAATATGTTTATATTTAAGGTCAATGCTTACAGTTTGTTCTTTGTTTATATTTGGAGTATATTTACAATTTAGTTCTTTGTTTACATTTATTGTCTTTCTTTACATTTAGGTTATTTTTTACAATTGTAGTCTTTGTTTACATTTAGGGCCTTTGTTTACATTTATAGTCTTTGTTTACATTTATTCTTTTGTTTATATTTAGGGTCTTTGTTTGCATTTAACTCATTGTTTACATTTAGGGGCTTTGTTTACATTTATTTCTACTTACATTTAGGGTCTTTATTTACATTTAGTCTTTGATGGCATTTAGGTTCTATGTTTATATTTATGGTCTGTTTACAGTTGGGTCAGTTTATGTTTAAGGTGTTTGTTATACTTGTTGCCTTTGTCTCTATGTATAGTCTTTGTTTACATTCAGGTTGTTATTTACGCTTAGGGTTTTTGGGTACGTTTATGATTTTTATTTATATATAGATCTTTGTTAACATTTTAGTCTTTGTTCATATTTTGACCTTTGTTTGCGTTTAGGGTCATTAGTTGCATTTATAGTTTTTCTTTACAGTTAGGTCTTTGTCTACATTTAAGGCATTCGTTTAGATTTATAGTCTCTTTACATTCAGGGTCTTTGTTTAAATTTAGATGTTAGTTTACCTTTAGAGTCTTTGTTTACATTTAGAGTCTTTATTTATACTTGTAGTCTTTGCTGTTGGGTTTTTGTTTACTTTTAGGTCTTTATTTACATTTTAGATTTTTGTTTACATTTATGCACTTTGTTTATATTTAGTTTCTTTGTTTAAATTTATAGTTTTTGTTTACATTTTTATCCTTTGTTTACTTTTAGGTCTTTGATGCATTTATAGTCTGCTTACGTTTAGGTCTATCTAAATTTAAGGTCTTTGTTTACATTTATACAAAAAGTAACACTCTCTATATATTCTTTATTTACATGTAGGGTCTTTGTTTACATTTAGGTCTTTCTTTTTATTTGTAGTCTTTGTTTACATTTACGGTATTTGTTTAGATTTATACACTCTGTTTACATTCGGGTCTTTACATTTAAGGTCTTTGTTTCTGTTTGTAGTTTTTATCCATATTTATGTTATTTGCTTGCGTTTAGGTCTTATTTCACATTTAGGATCTTTCTTTACATTTCGTTCTATGTTTCCATATAGGTCTTTGTTTACCTTTACAGTCTTTTTTTCATTTATAGTCTTTGTTTATATTCAGATCTTTATTTATATTTAGGCCCTTGTTTACATTTAGGTACTTATTTATGTTTAGGGTCTTTGTTTACATTTACATTCTTTGTTTACATTTAGATCTCAGTTGTTTAAGGTCTTTGTTTATATTTATGGTTTTTTTACATTTAGTGTTTTTGTTTACATATAGGTCTTTGTTTACATTTATAGTCTTTCTTTATATATAGATCTTCTTTTAAGTTTAGTTTCTTTGTTTACATTTATAGCCTTTGTTTACAGTTACGCCTTTGTTTACATCAACAGGTCTTTGTTTTCAATTATAATCTATTTACATTTAAGGTTTTTGTTTACATTTAGATTTTAATTTAATTTAGAGTCTTTGTTTACATTTATAATCCTTGTTTAAAGTTAGATCTGTTTACATTTTTGTTTTTATTTAAGGTAAAGACACCAGTGCTCGTCACCCCTAAAATCTGCACCAGTAGTCGTCACCCTCTTAAAAGAAGTGTTAAAATAAGCGTTATTTAACATCTATGAGTTTTAATCCGCCACCATTAGATTCTTCAAAGCCTTCTGCTTCTTATGACATAAAAAGTTCGATTTCAACTATTGGGGAAGAATAGGGATAAACAAAATAAGGGAAGTATACGTTAAATGACAATTGAATTGAGTCAACTTAAAGCAAATGATTAAGGGAATAGATATGAATTTCTTGATATATTTTGTTGTTTGCTGCATTTGACATTGCACATAAAGCATTGTATGTAATGCTTATGAAATGCAGAATACGATTTATGTGCAACTTTTTAAAATTTGACATAATATAAAGGTTTTTATGGTATGACGACTACTGGTGCATATTTTGCATGTTTTACCAGTGCTCGTCACCCCTGACGAACACTGGTGTTTTAACATTTTTAATAACTGGGTAACTTTTTTGATGAAAAATACTATATTTTCGTTTAGAATTACGATGGTTTAATTTTTACTTTAATTTGACTATCGGCACCAGTAGTCGTCAGGGGTATTCGTAAATGTAAACAAATGTATTTTAACCTCAAGAACGTGAACTTTATTGCACTTGTAACTTTTGTATAGCTTGTTTAAATAAAGTCAGTCATGGTATACCTTTTATTCACTATGACTGACTTTAAACCACCTAAAATTTTCCATATGAATTTGCTGGAAAAATTAAACAATGGCACATAAACATATTTAGTTATAAAGAGCATTTTCTAGTTTTCTGTTATATATTTTAGAAAAACAGACATGATTACTCCATATACCTGTCTAATGTATTTTAAATTTTTATGATCTCATGCTTTTGCGAAGATGTACTAAAGTGATATTTAAGTTTTTTACTGACCGTGATAATTTAATTTTAATTCATATATATTTCGAAAATGATAAAATACAAAGGCTTAATTTCATAGTTAGCATGACTGTGAGTCGGTTCAAAATTATGTTAAGGCTTTTTTGTTACGTTAGATGCAGGTGAATAAAAATTCATATAGAAAATATTAAACATTAAAAACATATCTTACGCAAGTTTTCTGTTTATACATTATATTAATTATGTAAGATAAACAAATAGTTAAAATGTTGATCAAAATTACCCTGTTGACTGATGTTCTTAAATAATTAAAATTGTAAGATAATATTTGATAACATTAATTAACATTAACATTTGATAACATTAATATCCATAATATTTGATAACATTAGCTTGATGTGTAGAATAATACTAGCAAGCTTTGCCACCTTCGCTGGTCCCTATATTTAAATAAAATAGGAAAAAATCCCTATCATTATCAAAAATTAAAAAATAAATAAATAAATAAATAAACTTTGAAATCAGTCGAAACCGCAGTTAATGTTCCCACTGGCTTTTGTAATAGCTTTCCGTCCCGCAATATGATGATTGGCTTCTACTGCCTTCGGCATAGACTTAACCGCTTTTTATCCCCCCCCCCTCTCCCACGGGTAAATTTAGAATTTTGAAGAAATATTATCAAATTACATATTGCGTACTTTTAATCAATACCCACACATCAAAACTCGCCTTTCTGAGTTAATTTGGAGTAGAGCTAAGGTTAAAAACGTTTTTTTTTTTTTTTTTTTTTTTTTTTGTCCGCTCGGCCGAGGGATGAGAGGAAGGGTAATTTTGCAAAATCGCCTTATAATGCGTGTAAGGTATACACACACACACACACACAACCAACCAACGCATAAAAAAAATCCCCCCCCCCCGAAAATAATTTGCAGCAGAGTTGAGTTTGAAAACATATATATATATATATTGCCACCCTCACATAGACGAAAGATCTTCGCAAAATCTCTTTATACTAGGTGTTGGATGCATATGACCAACTCACACATCAGAAATCGCCTTTGTAAGATTATTTAGAGCAGAGTTATGCGTAGAAATACGTTTTTGCTACCCATTCTCAAAATTTGGTCGGAAAGAATTACGCTAAATACCTTTACAGTATTTTTGGGTACGCATAACCAATCAACGCATCAAAAAACTGCTTTCCTGATATAATTTGGAGAATAATTACACTTGAAAACGTGTTTTTGCATCCAAACGAAGGATTTCTCAAAATTCCTTTATAGTATGTGTTAGGTACGCATAATCAACCCATACGTTTAAAAAAAAAATAATTGCAATACAAAAAGAATTTTTTATATACCGTGTTTTAAAATTTTCTGTTGAATCATATAAATGCTATTGAAGGCAGCGAGAACCCGAAACAATTGGCTAAAAGTAATTTAAAAATGCATCGTCACTGTGGTCTCAGCTACTCTGAAAATTTCAAAAGTCTTGGTAGTCGGGAAGATTGATGATCGAGACGAGTATATGATTGATGAATCATATAAACGCTACTGAAGGCAGCGAGGACCCGAAACAATTGGCTAAAAGTATTTTAAAAATGCATTGTCACCGTGTTTTGAGCTATTCTGAAAGTTTCAAATGTCTAGCTAGTCGGGGAAAAAGTTAAATAAATTTTCTGTTGAACCATATAAACGCTGCCGAAGGCAGCAGTGAATTGAAACAATTGGCTAACAATATTTTAAAAATCCATTGTTACCGTATTCTGAGCTTTTCTGAAAGTTTCAAATGTCTAGCTAGTCGAGAAGTCAGTTAAAAATCGATTGCAAGATTTATACTGATAACGCTGCCGAAGGCTGCAGAGACCCGGAGCAGTTGGCTAAAAGTATTTAAAAAATGCATTTTTATCGTGTTCGGAACTATTCTGAAAGTTTCAAATGTCTAGGTAGTCGGGAAGTTAGTAAAAAATTAATTGTAAGATTTGTACTAGACAAACAAACAAGAATACGCGTTAATAAAAAGCATGGTAAAATCAATCTTACTGCGATAATTTGGAACAAAGTCACTCTTAAAAACCAGATTATTACCCCCTCCCTTGCTACTTACCCTCTGCTTTAAGTAAAGATATTTTTGAGAACGAATAAAATTTTGAAAACTTTTCTTAAAAGCAAAAAATTTTCAAATTATTTCACACATGAATTTGTTTTATTCGCAATATTTTGAATTTTACCATTTAATGTTTTGTGTTTTAAACCCTAAGAATGGATTTGGGTTCTAAATATGTTCCAAAGATATTCTGTTTCAATTAATTTTTCAAAAACGCAATTAAAATCAAACTATTGGGCAAATTGTTGCGTTTTATTTACATGACGACCACTGGTGCAAACACCTGACGACTACTAGTGAAACGCAGTTTTCAAGTGACGAGCACTGGTGCATTTTTATAGGTTTAATTTTTATTTTTAAAAAAAATTGGCTTAACGTATTGAAAAATTGAAAGTGTCTAACAACAACTAGAAGAATCAGTGTATAAAATAGACCAATGTAAAATATTGATACATAAATTCCACACAAATGCCACGCGAAAAAAACAAACATTTTAAAAATAAGGCCTTAAGAGTGACGAGCACTGGTGTCGTTACCTTACATTTAGAGAATTGTTTACATTTATAGTTTTTGTTTATGTTCATCATCGTTATTTACGTTTATATTCTGTTTATATTTAGGGTATTTGTTTATATTAGGAGTCTTTGTTTATATTTTTAGTCTTTGTTCACATTTAGGTTTTTATTTCGATTTAGGGTGTTTGTTTATATTTATATTCCTTTTTTACATTTAGGTCTTTGTTTACATGTAGGTGTTTATTTACATTTAGGGTCTTTGTTTACATTTATAGTTTTTGTCTCCTAGTTCTTTGTTTACGTTTAGGTCTTTACATTTATACAAAATGTAATACTCCGTATATACTCTTTGTTTATATTTAGGGTCATTGTTTACATTTCATTCCTTCTATACATTTATAGTCTGTTTATATTTATAGTATGTGTTTACATTTAGGGTCTCTGTGTACATTTAATTCCTTCTATACATTTATAGTCTTTATATTTATAGTGTGTGCTTACATTTAGGGTCTTTGTTTACATTTATAGTCTGTTTCCTGTCACATATTTGTTTTATTTAGGGCCTTTGTTTAAATTTTTTGTCTTTCTTTATATTTAGGTTTTCTTTAAATTTATGTCCTTATTTACATTAAGGTTCTTTGTTTACATTTATAGTTACATTTTTTTTACATTCAGGTCTTTCTTTGCATTTAGTTCTTTGTGTACATTTAGGGTCTTTATTTAAATTAATAATATCTTTATATTGAGGGTCTTTGTTTACATTTAGGTGTTTGTTTATGTTTGGAGTCTTTGTTTACATTTAAGTTCTTTGTTTATATTTATAGTCTTTGTTTACATTTAGGGTCTTTGTTTACATTTAGATTTTTTTACAATTGTGGCCTTTGTTTAGAATCAGGTTTTTTGAATTGATTTTTAGCCTATGTTTACATTTGAGTCTTTGTTTACTTTTAGTTCTTTGTTTACATTTTTGGTCTTTGTTGTCATTTATAGTCTGATTACACTTAGCGTCTTTGTTTACATTTAGGTCTTTCTATGTATTTATGTTCTTTGTTTACGTTTATTGTCTTGTTTGAATTTAGGTTGTTAACATTATTAGTCTTTGTTTACATTTAGGTCCTTGTTTAAATTTAGGATCTTTTTATTTGTTGTCTTTTTTTACATTTAGGTGTTTATTTACATTTGAGGAGCAAACATTCAAACCGTGTTTTCTCCAAAAATAAAAAAAAGTGAGTTAGGGATTTTTCTGTGAACTCAACATTAAATAGCACAAAATTATACTATTATTTTAAACCAAAAATTTTTTTATCACATTATAAACGGTCTTAGAAAGTTGAGGTTTCAATCAAACAGTGTTTCCTCCATAGCCTGCTTTTATTCAAACTGCGATTTCTCCAACCGACCAGTAAGAACTGTTCTTTCTGGTCGCGTGACTCGTACATGTACCAGCTTTTTATGTTTGCTTATTTCGTTAGTTCTACAATAACATCAAAGGAATAATACTATGAACTGTATCACACAGTTGGTAAGGTAAAAATATTGGGGATTGATTGGAAACTTTATAATACAAAATCACTTAGAGCTTATTTCAAAAATTTACCATATATATCAGAACTGAAAAAAAAAACAGTTTTAGAAAAAAAAAATGGAGAAAGTGTGATGGTCAAAGGATTCAAAAACTATAAATTCGAATGTATAAAAGAACAATCTGGAACAAAACTTTTTAGGAAGGGGATTAAGACTGCTGTTATACGAAATGTTGTCTTACAATGTCTTCCTCTGAGTTATAGAATATCACTCAAAAAGAAAAATGACGTAGAAAAACTTTTAAAATTGATGTATTGTGAAGAGTGGAAAAATCAGCCTGAATTTAAATGGTATAAAGATATCATTACTAATAACTTTCATGTAGAATATGAAGAAACAGAGGAAGCATATAATTGCTTAAGTGAAGATATTGGTTTAAATATTTAAATTTTAAATTGGCTTAAAAATTTTAGTTCTTCCCTGCAATTTGCAGGATGATTTTTCACGTGTAAATATTTAATTTAATTTTATAATTACATAACAAAGTCTGTTCTGTTAATTAGTTTTATGACATTAAGAATGTTATTTCATCAATATGCGAGTTACATACTTTTTCATTCAAAAAATGTTTTGTCCACATTGGAAACATTCAAAACATGTTTTCTCCTCTATGTTTCGGTCAAAACATGCTTTCTCCAAATTTCAAATGCATTTTTCTAATTAATTCTAAGTTTATTAGGTAAAGTTTGCCTACAGATCTTCCTAGTAACCAGTAATACAACTAAACAAATGATAATTAGGGTCGAAGAAGGGTTATTTTTTAATTTATCAGTTTTTTGTGTTTTCTGAAAAATTGGATTCGAAGGAGAAAACACGGTTTGAATGTTTGCTCCTCATTTAGGATCTTTGTTTACATTTATTCTCTTTGTTTATTTTCAGGGTCTTTTACACGTGTATAGTTTTTGTTTATGTTTAGTGTTTTCGTTTTCATTTAGGTCTTTGTTTACTTTAGAGTTATTGTTTACATTTGTAATCTTTGTTTACATTTATAATATTTGCTTACATGGAGATCTTTGTTTGCATTTAGGGACTTTGTTTACATTTAGGTATTTTTTGTATTTAGGGTCCTTTGCTTACATTTATAGTCTGTTTACAATTACGTCATTGTTTACATTAAAGGTCTTTGTATTTGTAGTTTTTGTCTATATTTATAGTCTTTCTTTACATTTAAAGTCGTTGTTTACATTTAGGGTTTTTGTTTACATTTTTAATCTTTTTTCATATTTAGGGTCTTTGTTTAATTTTATAGCCTTTGTTTACATTTTGGTCTGTTTATATTTAGGCCTATGTTTACATTTACAATCTTTGTTTACATTTGTAATATTTCTTTACATTTAGGGACTTTGTATATATTTAGGTCTAGTTACATTTAGGGTCTGTTTGAATTTATAACCTTTGTTTACATTTATGTCTTTGTTTACTTTTATAGTCTCTTTACATTTAGGCCGTGGTTAGAGAACCGGCAGCCGGGTAAGTATTATAGACTCGGCAGTCTTCTGCGCTTGCGTATTAGAACTTCCGGGTCCGGGTGTGGCATACTTGATCTGAATGTAGCTGAAGTGCCGGGTAGGAATATTTTTTGAATGATTCTCATTCCTAACAGATAAATACATAGAAGTAAACAGTAAATAGTGTCAGTCAAGCATATAAGTCTGATGTGTATTTTAACAGATAACAAACAAGCAAATGAATAAATAGAGCCGGAAACGGTTTTTTAATCAGTCAACATTGTGATCAATCCAGCTGGTGCTGCCCTCTTTCGAAATGATTTGAAACCACAGATTTTCTAAACACCTTTGGAGAAATAACGCAAATTTGAAAAATCAAATTTCGTATATTATGCTGATTAAATTAAAATTTAGATTAATTATTTTTAAATAATTTAGTTTTTAAAAATCCTAATATAATAATAGAAACTATTTTGGCGAAACCATGCAAAGTTAAAAATTAAAATTTTTGTACGATACTGATAGAATTATTATTATTAATATTTTAAATATATTTAGCTTTTAAAAATTCAAATATAATATATTAGAATAATCATCGGAGAGATCATGCAAAGTTGAAAAAATAACTTTCTTGTACTATATTGATTATTATTATTATTATTATTATTATTATTTTAAATATATCTAGTTTTTAAAAATCAAAACTTAATAAAATAAAATTCTGAATAATCTTTCGAGAAATCATGTAAAGCTTAAAAATTAAATTTCTTGTACTGTATTGATTAAATTTTAAAGTTTAAAAAAATAAATTTTGTTTCTAAAAATCCAAATATAATAATAAATTTGTATATTAAAAAACCATGCAAAGTTCAAAAATTATTTATTTATTTATTTACTATACTGATTAAAATAAATTTTTAAAAATATATTTACTTATTACAAACCATAATATATTAAAATAATCTTTCAAGAAATCATGCAAAGTTTAAAAATTAATTTTTTTTGTATCATACTGATTTAACTAACATTTTTAAAAATATATTTAGTTTTTAATAATCTGAATATGTATTAGAAAAATCTTTGGAGACATTTCGCTAAGTTTAAAAATTAAACATCTTGTACTATGTTTATTACATTGAAGATTTAAAAAATATATTTAGTTTTTGAAAATCCATATATAACAATGAATTAGAATGATTTTTGGAGAAACCACGAAAAATTGAAAAATTAAATTTTTTTGCACTATATTGATTAAATTAAATATTTTAAAAATATGTTTAATTAAAAAAAAATAAGAATATAGTAATACATTAGAGTAATTTTTCGAGAAATCATGCAAAGCTCAAAAATTAAATTTATTTTAATATACTGATTAATTTAAGATAAATATTTAATTTTTAAAATCCAAATATAATAATACTACGTTAGTAATGTGATGGTTTTTGTGTAAAGTAAAATCCCCCCCCTTCCCCATTTTATACACGTATATTTCAATCATATGCATTATCAATTTCCTTAAATTTTTATTTTTAATTTGCATTCTTAAGTAATATAAGATCTCAGAAATATCTGTAGCATTTGAGGGATTTATTTAGCTTAATTATATTAACTTATTTAACGAAAGACAACGTCGCAGGTAAAGCAAGAAATATAAGATAAAATAAAACTGAATAAAGAAACAAATATTTAACGAGATAAATCAAGAAAGTTAAAATATGAAACGTGATCAGTACCAATGAATGAGAATTAAAGCAGCAATATGAATTATCAAAAGCACGTGTTGATAAAAGTTGTTCACTTTACCGGCAGATGAATAATAAATTCCCCGGCAGTCATACTGCGCAATCGTCAGAACTGCCGGGAATATAATAGACACCCGGCTGCCGGTTCTCTAACCACTGCGTTACATTTATAGTTCTTGTTTACATTTTGGCTTCTGTTTACATTTGCGGTGTTTGTTTATATTTGTAGGCTGTTTGCATTTAGTGTTTTTACTTATATTTATAGTTTTTTTTAATGTTAGTTGTCTTTATTTACATTTTGGGGTATATGTTTACATTTATTATCTTTCTTTACTTTAGAGTCTTTGTTCACATGTATAGTTTTGTTTATGTTTAGGGTCTTTGTTTACATTTAGGACTTTGTTTACTTTTTGGTAATTGGTTACATTTATATTCGTTATTTATATGTAGATCTCATTTACAATTAGGGTATTTGTTTGCATTTAGGTCTTTTTTGCATTTAGGGTCTTTTTTGCATTTACGTCATTACTTATATTTAAGGTCTTTATTTGTATTTGTAGTCTTTGTCTATGTTTATAGTGTTTGTTTACATTATGTTTTTGTTTACATTTTAATATTTTTTTTATTTAGGGTCTTTGTTTACTTTTGTAGCCTTTGTTTACATTCAGGGTCTTTGTTCACATGTATAAGGTAACGACACCAGTGCTCGTCACCCTTAAGGCCTTATTTTTAAAATGTTTGTTTGTTTCGCGTGGCATTCATGTGGAATTTATGTATGGATATTATACTTTGGTCTATTTTATACACTGATTCTTCTAGTTGTTATTAGACACTTTCATTTTTTCAATACGTTAAGCCAATTAAAAAAAAAATTAAAATTAAACCTATAAAAATGCACCAGTGCTCGTCACTTGAAAACTGCGTTTCACCAGTAGTCGTCAGGTGATTGCACCAGTTGTCGTCATGTAAATAAAACGCAACAATTTGCTCAATAGTTTGATTTTAATTGCGTTTCTGCAAAATTAACAGAATATTATAGAAACAGAATATCTTTGGAACATATTTAGAACCCAAATCCATTCTTAGGGTTTAAAACTCAAAACATTAAATGGTAAAATTAAAAATATTGCGAATAAAACAAATTCATATGTGAAATAATTTGAAAATTCTTTGCTTTTAGGAAAAGTTTTCAAAATTTTATTCGTTCTCAAAAATATATTTACTTAAAGCATAGGGTAAGTAGCAGGGGAGGGGGTAATAATCTCGTTTTTAAGAGTGACTTTGTTCCAAATTATCGCAGTAAGATTGATTTTACCATGCTTTTTATTAACGCGTATTCCTGTTTGTTTGTCCAGTACAAATCTTACAATTGATTTTTAACTAACTTCCCGACTACCTAGACATTTGAAACTTTCAGAATAGTTCAGAACATGATGAAAATGCATTTTTTAAATACTTTTAGCCAACTGCTCCGGGTCCCTGCAGCCTTCGGCAGCGTTATCAGTACAAATCTTGCAATTCATTTTTAACTGACTTCTCGACTAGCTTGACATTTGAAACTTTCATATAAGCTCAGAAGACGGTAACAATGGATTTTTAAAATATCTTTAGCCAATTGTTTCGAGTCACTGCTGCCTTTGACAGCGTTTATATGGTTCAACAGAAAATTTATTTAACTTTTTTCCCGACTAGCTAGTCATTTGAAACTTTCAGAATAGCTCAAAGCACGGTGACAATGCATTTTTTAAATATTTGTAGCAAACTGTTTCGGGTCCTCGCTGCCTTCAGTAGTGTTTATATGATTCATCAGTCATATACTCGTCCCGATCATCAATCTTCCCGACTACCTAGACATTTGAAATTTTCAGAATAGCTCAGAACACAGTGACGATGCATTTTTAAATTACTTTTAGCCAATTGTTTCAGGTTCTCGCTGCCTTCAATAGCATTTATATGATTCAACAGAAAAATTTAAAACACGGTATATAAAATATTCTTTTTGTATTGCAATTGTTTTTTTTTTTTTAACGTATGGGTTGATTATGCGTACCTAACACATACTATAAAGGAATTTTGAGAAATCCTTCGCCTCTCCTTCCTCATTAAGTGTAGGGTGGATGCAAAAACACGTTTTCAAGAGTAATTATTCTCCAAATTATATCAGGAAAGCAATTTTTTGATGCGTTGATTGGTTATGCGTACCCAAAAATACTGTAAAGGTATTTTGCGTAATTCTTTCCGACCAAATTTTGAGAAAAGGGTAGCAAAAACGTATTTCTACGCACAACTCTGCTCTAAATAATCTTACAAAGGCGATTTCTGATGTGTGAGTTGGTCATATGCATCCAACACCTAGTATAAAGAGATTTTGCGAAGATCTTTCGTCTATGTGAGGGTGGCAAAAAACATAAATAAAAATAAATAAATAAATAAATATATATATATATATATATATATATATATATATATATATATATATATATATATATATATGTATGTTTTCAATCTCAACTCTGCTGCAAATTATTTTCGGGGGGGGGGGATTTTTTTATGCGTTGGTTTGTTGTGTGTGTGTACCTTAGACGCATTATAAGGCGATTTTGCAAAATTACCCTTCCCCTCTTCCCTCGGCCGGACAAAAAACACGTTTTTAACCTTAGCTCTACTCCAAATTAACTCAGAAAGGCAAGTTTTGATGTTTGGGTATTGGTTAAAAGTACGGAGTATGTAATTTGATAATATTTCGTTAAAATTCTAAATTTACCCGTGGGAGATGGGGGGGGGGGGGATAAAAAGCGGTTAAGTCTATGCCGAAGGCTGTAGAAGCCAATCATCATATTGCGGGACGGAAAGCTATTACAGAAGCCAGCGGATTTAATAATATCTTTATATTGAGGGTCTTTGTTTACATTTAGGTGTTTGTTTATGTTTGGAGTCTTTGTTTACATTTAAGTTCTTTGTTTATATTTATAGTCTTTGTTTACATTTAGGGTCTTTGTTTACATTTAGATTTTTTTACAATTGTGGCCTTTGTTTAGAATCAGGTTTTTTGAATTGATTTTTAGCCTATGTTTACATTTGAGTCTTTGTTTACTTTTAGTTCATTGTTTACATTTTTGGTCTTTGTTGTCATTTATAGTCTGATTACACTTAGCGTCTTTGTTTACATTTAGGTCTTTCTATGTATTTATGTTCTTTGTTTACGTTTATTGTCTTGTTTGAATTTAGGTTGTTAACATTATTAGTCTTTGTTTACATTTAGGTCCTTGTTTAAATTTAGGATCTTTTTATTTGTTGTCTTTTTTTACATTTAGGTGTTTATTTACATTTGAGGAGCAAACATTCAAACCGTGTTTTCTCCAAGAATAAAAAAAAGTGAGTTAGGGATTTTTCTGTGAACTCAACATTAAATAGCACAAAATTATACTATTATTTTAAACCAAAAATTTTTTTATCACATTATAAACGGTCTTAGAAAGTTGAGGTTTCAATCAAACAGTGTTTCCTCCATAGCCTGCTTTCATTCAAACTGCGATTTCTCCAACCGACCAGTAAGAACTGTTCTTTCTGGTCGCGTGACTCGTACATGTACCAGCTTTTTATGTTTGCTTATTTCGTTAGTTCTACAATAACATCAAAGGAATAATACTATGAACTGTATCACACAGTTGGTAAGGAAAAAATATTGGGGATTGATTGGAAACTTTATAATACGAAATCACTTAGAGCTTATTTCAAAAATTTACCATATATATCAGAACTGAAAAAAAAACAGTTTTAGAAAAAAAAAAATGGAGAAAGTGTGATGGTCAAAGGATTCAAAAACTATAAATTCGAATGTATAAAAGAACAATCTGGAACAAAACTTTTTAGGAAGGGGATTAAGACTGCTGTTATACGAAATGTTGTCTTACAATGTCTTCCTCTGAGTTATAGAATATCACTCAAAAAGAAAAATGACGTAGAAAAACTTTTAAAATTGATGTATTGTGAAGAGTGGAAAAATCAGCCTGAATTTAAATGGTATAAAGATATCATTACTAATAACTTTCATGTAGAATATGAAGAAACAGAGGAAGCATATAATTGCTTAAGTGAAGATATTGGTTTAAATATTTAAATTTTAAATTGGCTTAAAAATTTTAGTTCTTCCCTGCAATTTGCAGGATGATTTTTCACGTGTAAATATTTAATTTAATTTTATAATTACATAACAAAGTCTGTTCTGTTAATTAGTTTTATTACATTAAGAATGTTATTTCATCAATATGCGAGTTACATACTTTTTCATTCAAAAAATGTTTTGTCCACATTGGAAACATTCAAAACATGTTTTCTCCTCTATGTTTCGGTCAAAACATGCTTTCTCCAAATTTCAAATGCATTTTTCTAATTAACTCTAAGTTTATTAGGTAAAGTTTGCCTACAGATCTTCCTAGTAACCTGTAATACAACTAAACAAATGATAATTAGGGTCGAAGAAGGGTTATTTTTTAATTTATCAGTTTTTTGTGTTTTCTGAAAAATTGGATTCGAAGGAGAAAACACGGTTTGAATGTTTGCTCCTCATTTAGGATCTTTGTTTACATTTATTCTCTTTGTTTATTTTCAGGGTCTTTTACACGTGTATAGTTTTTGTTTATGTTTAGTGTTTTCGTTTTCATTTAGGTCTTTGTTTACTTTAGAGTTATTGTTTACATTTGTAATCTTTGTTTACATTTATAATATTTGCTTACATGTAGATCTTTGTTTGCATTTAGGGACTTTGTTTACATTTAGGTATTTTTTGTATTTAGGGTCCTTTGCTTACATTTATAGTCTGTTTACAATTACGTCATTGTTTACATTAAAGGTCTTTGTATTTGTAGTTTTTGTCTATATTTATAGTCTTTCTTTACATTTAAAGTCGTTGTTTACATTTAGGGTTTTTGTTTACATTTTTAATCTTTTTTCATATTTAGGGTCTTTGTTTAATTTTATAGCCTTTGTTTACATTTTGGTCTGTTTATATTTAGGCCTATGTTTACATTTACAATCTTTGTTTACATTTGTAATATTTCTTTACATTTAGGGACTTTGTATATATTTAGGTCTAGTTACATTTAGGGTCTGTTTGAATTTATAACCTTTGTTTACATTTATGTCTTTGTTTACTTTTATTAGTCCAGTCAAAATAGGAAAAATAGAAGAAAAAAATCGTGTAGTTTTGAAATTTTGCATACTCATAGCCGAGGGGGTCCTGAACAACATACTAAAAGTCCCCGCCCGTGGGAGGTGAGCGTGGGGCAGGGGGGGGCATTTAAGTGGGGCAATTTTCAGTTTTTATTAAATATCTTAAAAACTATCGCATTTAGAGAAAACATGTCAATTACAAAATTAATCTACGCAAAATTTCCTACAAAAATGTATATTACATTTTGTTTGTACGATCATTTGTTTAGAAGATATAGAGAGATGAAATAACACATTTTCTTGAAAAATTCTTTTTTGCAATAGTAAAATCAACTGAAGTGTGCAATTAAAAGTGTTCTTGTCAAATATTTTCTAATGTAAAAAACAAATATATACATAGGGAATATGCAAGGATAATACAGCATGTTTTGTAAGTTTTAAATAATTTTAAGGCTAGTAGGCGCAAGTGGCGGTTTGATTAAAAATCTGGATAAGTCCAGTCAAAATAGGAAAAATAGAAAAAAAAAATCGTGTAGTTTTGAAGTTTTGCACACTCATAGCCGAGAGGGTCCTGAATAACATACTAAAAGTCCCCGCCCGTGGGGGGTGAGCGGGGGGTAAGGGGGCATTTAAGGGGGGGGGCAATTTTCAGTTTTTATTACATATCTTAAAAACTATCGCATTTAGAGAAAAAAATGTCAACTACAAAATTAATCTACGCAAAATTTCCTACAAAAATGTATACTACATTTTGTTTGTACGATCATTAGTTTAGAAGATATAGGGAGATGAAATAACACATTTTCTTGAAAAATTCTTTTTTGCAATAGTAAAATCAACTAAAGTGTGCAATTAAAAGGGTCTTGTCAAATATTTTCTAATGTAAAAAACAAATATATACATAGGGAATATGCAAGGATAATACAGCATGTTTTGTAAGTTTTAAATAATTTTAAGGCTAGCAGGCGCAAGTGGCGGTTTGAGTAAAAATCTAGATAACGAAGACCCAAAACCGATCAACATTAAAAAAAAAAAAAAAAAAAAAAAAAAAAAAAAAATCGTGTTGCTTAGAAATTGAGCACAGTTATAAAGTTAAGTGCCCTGAATAACATACTAAAAGTCCCTAACCATAGGGGGGGGGCATTTAAAGGGGGCACATTTCAGTTTTTATTAAGTATCTTGAAAACTATCGCATTTAGAGAAAAAAAATCTCAATTGCAAAATTAATCTACGTGAAATTTTCTAAAAAAATTGTATATTCTATTTTGTTTGTATGATCAATAGTTTAGAAGATATAGGGGAACGAAATAACACATTTTCTTGAAAAATTCTTTTTTTTTTTTTTTTTTTTTTTTTTGCAATAGTAAAATCAACTAAATTGTGGAATTAAAAGGGTTCTGATAAAATATTTTCTAATGTACAAAACAAATGTATGCATAGGGAATATGTAAGGAAAATACATCATGTTTTGTACGTTTTAAATAATTTTAAGGTTAGTAGGCGCAAGTGGTGTTTAGGTAAAAATCCAGATAACAAAGACCCAAAACCGATCAACATTTAAAAAAATCTTATAGCTTTGAGATTTTTTTTTTCTCTAAATGCGATAGTTTTCAAGATACTTAATAAAAACTGAAATGTGCCTCCTTTAAATGCCCCCCCCCCATGGTTAGGGATTTTTAGTATGTTATTCAGGGCACTTAACTTTATAACTGTGCTCAATTTCTAAGCTACACGATTTTTTTTTTTTAATGTTGATCGGTTTTGTGTCTTCGTTATCTAGATTTTTACTCAAACCGCCACTTGCGCCTGCTAGCCTTAAAATTATTTAAAACTTACAAAACATGCTGTATTATCCTTGCACATTCCCTATGTATATATTTGTTTTTTACATTAGAAAATATTTGACAAGAACCCTTTTAATTGCACACTTTAGTTGATTTTACTATTGCAAAAAAGAATTTTTCGAGAAAATGTGTTATTTCATCTCCCTATATCTTCTAAACTACTGATCGTACAAACAAAATGTAGTAATATACATTTTTGTAGGAAATTTTGCGTAGATTAAATTTGTAGCTGACATTTTTTTTCTCTAAATGCGATAGTTTTTAAGATATGTAATAAAAACTGAAAATTGCCCCCCTTAAATGCCCCCCTGCCCCCCGCTCACTCCCCACGCGCGGGGACTTTTAGTATGTTGTTCAGGACCCTCTCGGCTATGAGTGTGCAAAACTTCAGAACTACACGATTTTTTTTTTTATTTTTCCTATTTTGACTGGACTTATCCAGATTTTTACTCAAACCGCCACTTGCACCTACTAGCCTTAAAATTATTTAAAACTTACAAAACATGCTGTATTATCCTTGCACATTCCCTATGTATATATTTGTTTTTTACATTAGAAAATATTTGACAAGAACCCTTTTAATTGCACACTTTAGTTGATTTTACTATTGCAAAAAAGAATTTTTCAAGAAAATGTGTTATTTCATCTCCCTATATCTTCTAAACTAATGATCGTACAAACAAAATGTAATATACATTTTTGTAGGAAATTTTACGTAGATTGATTTTGTAATTGACATTTTTTCTCTAAATGCGATAGTTTTTAAGATATTTAATAAAAACTGAAAATTGCCCCCCTTAAATGCCCCCCTGCCCCCCGCTCACCTCCCACGGGCGGGGACTTTTAGTATGTTGTTCAGGACCCTCTCGGCTATGAGTATGTAAAATTTCAAAACTACACGATTTTTTTCCTCTATTTGTCAAATTTTGGCCTTCGTTGCCTGGACTATATAGTCTCTTTACATTTAGGCCGTGGTTAGAGAACCGGCAGCCGGGTAAGTATTATAGACCCGGCAGTCTTCTGTGCTTGCGTATTAGAACTTCCGGGTCCGGGTGTGGCATACTTGATCTGAATGTAGCTGAAGTGCCGGGTAGGAATATTTTTTGAATGATTCTCATTCCTAACAGATAAATACATAGAAGTAAACAGTAAATAGTGTCAGTCAAGCATATAAGTCTGATGTGTATTTTAACAGATAACAAACAAGCAAATGAATAAATAGAGCCGGTAGCGGTTTTTTAATCAGTCAACATTGTGATCAATCCAGCTGGTGCTGCCCTCTTTCGAAATGATTTGAAACCACAGATTTTCTAAACACCTTTGGAGAAATAACGCAAATTTGAAAAATCAAATTTCGTATATTATGCTGATTAAATTAAAATTTAGATTAATTATTTTTAAATAATTTAGTTTTTAAAAATCCTAATATAATAATAGAAACTATTTTGGCGAAACCATGCAAAGTTAAAAATTAAAATTTTTGTACGATACTGATAGAATTATTATTATTAATATTTTAAATATATTTAGCTTTTAAAAATTCAAATATAATATATTAGAATAATCATCGGAGAGATCATGCAAAGTTGAAAAAATAACTTTCTTGTACTATATTGATTATTATTATTATTATTATTATTATTATTTTAAATATATCTAGTTTTTAAAAATCAAAACTTAATAAAATAAAATTCTGAATAATCTTTCGAGAAATCATGTAAAGCTTAAAAATTAAATTTCTTGTACTGTATTGATTAAATTTTAAAGTTTAAAAAAATAAATTTTGTTTCTAAAAATCCAAATATAATAATAAATTTGTATATTAAAAAACCATGCAAAGTCAAAAATTATTTATTTATTTATTTACTATACTGATTAAAATAAATTTTTAAAAATATATTTACTTATTACAAACCATAATATATTAAAATAATCTTTCAAGAAATCATGCAAAGTTTAAAAATTAATTTTTTTGTATCATACTGATTTAACTAACATTTTTAAAAATATATTTAGTTTTTAATAATCTGAATATGTATTAGAAAAATCTTTGGAGACATTTCGCTAAGTTTAAAAATTAAACATCTTGTACTATGTTTATTACATTGAAGATTTAAAAAATATATTTAGTTTTTGAAAATCCATATATAACAATGAATTAGAATGATTTTTGGAGAAACCACGAAAAATTGAAAAATTAAATTTTTTTGCACTATATTGATTAAATTAAATATTTTAAAAATATGTTTAATTAAAAAAAAATAAGAATATAGTAATACATTAGAGTAATTTTTCGAGAAATCATGCAAAGCTCAAAAATTAAATTTATTTTAATATACTGATTAATTTAAGATAAATATTTAATTTTTAAAATCCAAATATAATAATACTACGTTAGTAATGTGATGGTTTTTGTGTAAAGTAAAATCCCCCCCCTTCCCCATTTTATACACGTATATTTCAATCATATGCATTATCAATGTTACTTAAATTTTTATTTTTAATTTGCATTCTTAAGTAATATAAGATCTCAGAAATATCTGTAGCATTTGAGGGATTTATTTAGCTTAATTATATTAACTTATTTAACGAAAGACAGCGTCGCAGGTAAAGCAAGAAATATAAGATAAAATAAAACTGAATAAAGAAACAAATATTTAACGAGATAAATCAAGAAAGTTAAAATATGAAACGTGATCAGTACCAATGAATGAGAATTAAAGCAGCAATATGAATTATCAAAAGCACGTGTTGATAAAAGTTGTTCACTTTACCGGCAGATGAATAATAAATTCCCCGGCAGTCATACTGCGCAATCGTCAGAACTGCCGGGAATATAATAGACACCCGGCTGCCGGTTCTCTAACCACTGCGTTACATTTATAGTTCTTGTTTACATTTTGGCCTCTGTTTACATTTGCGGTGTTTGTTTATATTTGTAGGCTGTTTGCATTTAGTGTTTTTACTTATATTTATAGTTTTTTTTAATGTTAGTTGTCTTTATTTACATTTTGGGGTATATGTTTACATTTATTATCTTTCTTTACTTTAGAGTCTTTGTTCACATGTATAGTTTTGTTTATGTTTAGGGTCTTTGTTTACATTTAGGACTTTGTTTACTTTTTGGTAATTGGTTACATTTATATTCGTTATTTATATGTAGATCTCATTTACAATTAGGGTATTTGTTTGCATTTAGGTCTTTTTTGCATTTAGGGTCTTTTTTGCATTTACGTCATTACTTATATTTAAGGTCTTTATTTGTATTTGTAGTCTTTGTCTATGTTTATAGTGTTTGTTTACATTATGTTTTTGTTTACATTTTAATATTTTTTTTATTTAGGGTCTTTGTTTACTTTTGTAGCCTTTGTTTACATTCAGGGTCTTTGTTCACATGTATAAGGTAACGACACCAGTGCTCGTCACCCTTAAGGCCTTATTTTTAAAATGTTTGTTTGTTTCGCGTGGCATTCATGTGGAATTTATGTATGGATATTATACTTTGGTCTATTTTATACACTGATTCTTCTAGTTGTTATTAGACACTTTCATTTTTTCAATACGTTAAGCCAATTAAAAAAAAAAAATTAAAATTAAACCTATAAAAATGCACCAGTGCTCGTCACTTGAAAACTGCGTTTCACCAGTAGTCGTCAGGTGATTGCACCAGTTGTCGTCATGTAAATAAAACGCAACAATTTGCTCAATAGTTTGATTTTAATTGCGTTTCTGCAAAATTAACAGAATATTATAGAAACAGAATATCTTTGGAACATATTTAGAACCCAAATCCATTCTTAGGGTTTAAAACTCAAAACATTAAATGGTAAAATTAAAAATATTGCGAATAAAACAAATTCATATGTGAAATAATTTGAAAATTCTTTGCTTTTAGGAAAAGTTTTCAAAATTTTATTCGTTCTCAAAAATATATTTACTTAAAGCATAGGGTAAGTAGCAGGGGAGGGGGTAATAATCTCGTTTTTAAGAGTGACTTTGTTCCAAATTATCGCAGTAAGATTGATTTTACCATGCTTTTTATTAACGCGTATTCCTGTTTGTTTGTCCAGTACAAATCTTACAATTGATTTTTAACTAACTTCCCGACTACCTAGACATTTGAAACTTTCAGAATAGTTCAGAACACGATGAAAATGCATTTTTTAAATACTTTTAGCCAACTGCTCCGGGTCCCTGCAGCCTTCGGCAGCGTTATCAGTACAAATCTTGCAATTCATTTTTAACTGACTTCTCGACTAGCTTGACATTTGAAACTTTCATATAAGCTCAGAAGACGGTAACAATGGATTTTTAAAATATCTTTAGCCAATTGTTTCGAGTCACTGCTGCCTTTGACAGCGTTTATATGGTTCAACAGAAAATTTATTTAACTTTTTTCCCGACTAGCTAGTCATTTGAAACTTTCAGAATAGCTCAAAGCACGGTGACAATGCATTTTTTAAATATTTGTAGCAAACTGTTTCGGGTCCTCGCTGCCTTCAGTAGTGTTTATATGATTCATCAGTCATATACTCGTCCCGATCATCAATCTTCCCGACTACCTAGACATTTGAAATTTTCAGAATAGCTCAGAACACAGTGACGATGCATTTTTAAATTACTTTTAGCCAATTGTTTCAGGTTCTCGCTGCCTTCAATAGCATTTATATGATTCAACAGAAAAATTTAAAACACGGTATATAAAATATTCTTTTTGTATTGCAATTGTTTTTTTTTTTTTTAACGTATGGGTTGATTATGCGTACCTAACACATACTATAAAGGAATTTTGAGAAATCCTTCGCCTCTCCTTCCTCATTAAGTGTAGGGTGGATGCAAAAACACGTTTTCAAGAGTAATTATTCTCCAAATTATATCAGGAAAGCAATTTTTTGATGCGTTGATTGGTTATGCGTACCCAAAAATACTGTAAAGGTATTTTGCGTAATTCTTTCCGACCAAATTTTGAGAAAAGGGTAGCAAAAACGTATTTCTACGCACAACTCTGCTCTAAATAATCTTACAAAGGCGATTTCTGATGTGTGAGTTGGTCATATGCATCCAACACCTAGTATAAAGAGATTTTGCGAAGATCTTTCGTCTATGTGAGGGTGGCAAAAAACATAAATAAAAATAAATAAATAAATAAATAAATAAATATATATATATATATATATATATATATATGTATGTATGTTTTCAATCTCAACTCTGCTGCAAATTATTTTCGGGGGGGGGGGGATTTTTTTATGCGTTGGTTTGTTGTGTGTGTGTACCTTAGACGCATTATAAGGCGATTTTGCAAAATTACCCTTCCCCTCTTCCCTCGGCCGGACAAAAAACACGTTTTTAACCTTAGCTCTACTCCAAATTAACTCAGAAAGGCAAGTTTTGATGTTTGGGTATTGGTTAAAAGTACGGAATATGTAATTTGATAATATTTCGTTAAAATTCTAAATTTACCCGTGGGAGATGGGGGGGGGGGGATAAAAAGCGGTTAAGTCTATGCCGAAGGCTGTAGAAGCCAATCATCATATTGCGGGACGGAAAGCTATTACAGAAGCCAGCGGAACATTAACTGCGGTTTCGATTGATTTCAATTTTTTTTTTTTTTTTTTTTTTTTTTTTTTTTTTTTTATAATTATAGGGATTTTTCCTATTTTATTTAAATATAGGGTCCAGCGAAGGTGGCAAAGCTTGCTAGTATTATTCTACACATCAAGCTAATTTTATCAAATATTATGGATATTAATGTTATCAAATGTTAATATTAATTACTGTTATCAAATATTATCTTACAATTTTAATTATTTAAGAACAACAGTCAACAGGGTAATTTTTATCAACATTTTAACTATTTGTTTATCTTACATAATTAATATAATGTATAAACAGAAAACTTGCTTAAGAAATGTTTTTAATGTTTAATATTTTCTATATAAATTTTTATTCACCTGCATCTAACATAACAAAAAAGCCTTAACATAACTTTGAACCGACTCACAGTCATGCTAACTATGAAATTAAGCCTTTCTCTTTTATCATTTTCGAAATATATATGAATTAAAATTAAATTATCACGGTCATTAAAAAAAACTTAAAACATCACTTAAATACATCTTCGCAAAACCATGACATCATAAAAATTTAAAATACATTAGACAGATGTATGGGGTAATCATGTCTGTTTTTCTAAAATATATAACAGAAAACTAGAAAAAGCGCTTTATAACTAACTATGTTTATGTGCCATTGTTTAATTTTTCCAACAAAATAATATGGAAAATTTTAGGTGGTTTAAAGTCAGTCATAGTGAATTAAAGGTACCATGACTGACTTTATTTAAACAAGCTATACAAGAGTTACAAGTGCAATAAAGTTCATGTTCTTGAGGTTAAAATACATTTGTTTACATTTACGAATACCCCTGACGACTACTGGTGCCGATAGTCAAATTAAAGTAAAAATTATACCATCATAATTCTAAACGAAAATATAGTATTTTTAATCAAAAATGTTACCCAGTTATTAAAAATGTTAAAGAACCAGTGTTCGTCAGGGGTGACGAGCACTGGTAAAACGTGCTAAATATGTACCAGTAGTCGTCATACCTTAAAAACCTTTATATTATGTCAAATTTTAAAAAGTTGCACATAAATCGTATTCTGCATTTCATAACCATTACATACAATGCTTTATGAGCAATGTCAAAAGCAGCGAACAACAAAATATATCAAGAAATGCATATCTATTCCCTTAATCATTTGCTTTACGTTGACTCAATTCAATTGTAATTTAACGTATACTTCTCTTATTTTGTTTCTCCCTACTCTTAACCAAAAGTTGAAATCGAGCTTTTTATGTCATGAGAAGCAGAAGGCTTTGGAGAATCTTATGCGGGTAGATTCAAATTCATACAGGTTATAAAACGGTTATTTTAACACTTCTTTTAAGAGGGTGACGACTACTGGTGTAGATTTTTGGGGTGACGAGCACTGGTGTCTTTACCTTAGTTTTTCTTTTTTAGGATCTTTGTTTACATTTAGGTTTTTGTTTACTTTAGGGTCATTGTTTACATTTATAGTCTGTTTACATGTAGAAGATTGTTTACATTTATGGTCTTTGTTTACATTTGGGTCTTTGTTTACATTTAGATCTTAGTTTACTTTAGGGTAATTGTACTCATTTATAGTCTGTTTACATGTAAAAGTTTGTTTACATTTAGAGTCTTTTTTATATTTAGGATTTTTTTGCATTTAGGGTCCTTGTTTCCATTTATAGTCTGTTTCCAATTAGGTCATTGTTTACATTTAACATAAAACATTTTACATTGTTTACACTGCGTTGTTTGTATTTGTAGTCTTTGTCTATATTTCTAGTCTTCGTTTACATCACGGAGTAATATTAATAGGAGTTGAAGGTCCAATGGGAGAAAGCTACGAAACTGTGATCTAAATTTTTAGTAAATATTGAGGGCGCCACTTGTCATTCCTCCCTACCTCGGCCCGGATATACTGTTGTTTTCAATAGAATTCTGCTGGAGTACATTTTAAATTTTTTATTTTAAGCAATTTATTTCTTTGTAAGTTCTTAAAACTGCATAATTCAGATGTTTCAAATAAATGCTTCGTTCCTAGTTGTAAAACAGGCTATGATAGTGATAAGAAAAACAAAAAAAAGCCCTAGGAGAAAAATAAAGTCCGAGTTCGTGTTTTCTGCACCTAAAGTAAGTTTATTTTTTTTTCTTTACAAAATTTCATCCATTCTCCTTCCTCCCAATTGTCTGTTTTAGCTAGCTTCGGTTCATAAGAATCGTCATTTTTTAAAAGCTTTCTTTCAAAGTAAAATTAGTATAAAATGGCTCTTAAAAAAAACATGTTGGTTAGAATACTCTATTTAATGAAATTTGCTTTCAATCGAAATTTTTTCAGCTTGATATTATTTAAAAAAAAATAATTAAAACGAGACATTTCCCCATTGAATAACATTGCGGAAGCTGGAGAGAAGGAAGGATTGCACGCTGGCGCCATCTGTAAACATTAGAAAACAACATCACAAAATTTCAGCGTTACCTTCTTCTCCTGTCTTTTTACTCCGTGGTTTACATTTATGTCCTTGTTTACATTTAGAATCATTTTATTTGTTGTCTTTGTTTATATTTAGGTCTTTATTTACATTTAGGATCTTTGTTTACATTTATGTCTTTGTTTACTTTTAGGATCATTGTTCACGTGTATAGTTTTTGTTTATGTATTGGGTCTTTGTTTACATTTAGGTCTTTTTGGGATTTAGGGTCCTTGTTTACATTGATAGTCTGTTTACAATTACGTCATTGATTACATTTAAGGTCTTTCTTTGTATTTGTAGTCTTTGTCTATATTTATAGTCTTTGTTTACATTTATATTCTTTCTTTATATATAGGTCTTCTTTTACATTTAATTTCTCTCTGTATGTTCCATGTCTTTGTTAGCGTTTAGGGTCATTGTTTACATTTATAGATTTTGTTTACAGCTAGGCCTTAGTATACATTTAAGGTCTTTGTTTTCTTTTATAGTCTATTTACATTTAGGGTCTTTGTTAACATTTAGGCTATAGTTTAATTTAGAGTCTTTGTTTACATTTATAATCGATGTTTACATTTATAATCGATGTTTACATTTATAATCGTTGTTTTTATTTACATTTAGGGGATTGTTTATATTAATAGATTTTGTTTACATTTAACATAAAACATTTTACCTTGTTTACATTGCGTTGTTTGTATTTGTAGTCTTTGTCTATATTTCTAGTCTTCGTTTACATTTATGTCCTTCTTTGCATTTAGGATCATTTCATTTGTTGACTTTGTTAATCTTTATTTAAATTTATACAAAATGTAATACTCTGTATATACTCTTTGTTTACATTTAGGGTCTTTGCTTACATTTATAGTTTTTGTTTACATTTAGTTCCATTTACATTTATGTTTTTTTACATTTAGTATCTTTGTTTATATTTAGTCTTTGTTTACATTTCGCTCTGTTTACATTTAGGTCTTTGTTTACATTTAGGTTTTTATTTACATTTAGGTCTTTGTTTACATTTATAGTCTGTCTCCTTTTAGTTATTTGTTAAAATTTAGGTCTTTCTTTACATTTATAGTCTGTTTATATTTAGGGTCTTTGCTTACATTTAAGTCTTTAATTACCTTTAGAGTCTTTGCTTACATTTATAGACTATGTTTACATTTAGGTCCGTTTACATTTAGGTTTTTATTTACATTTAGGGTCTTTGTTTATATTTATAGACTCAGTTTATATTTCGGTCTTTGTTTACATTTAGGTTTTTATTTTCACTTAGGCTCTTTTTACATTTAGAGCCTGTCTCCTTTTAGTTCCTTGTTTTCATTTAGGTTTTTGTTAACACTTATACAAAATGTAATACTCCGTATGTACTCTTTGTTTGCATTTAGGGTCTTTGTTTAAATTTAGTTCTTTGTTTACATTTAATTCCTTATTAACATTTATAGTTTATTTATATTTATAGTCTTTGTTTACATTTAGTGTCTGTTACTTTTGTCGTCTTTGTTTCAATTTAGGTCTTCTTTTACATATATTTTTTTGTTTACATTAAGTCTTTGCTTACGTTTACGTGCTTATTTACGTTTAGGGTCATTCATTACATTTATACTCTTTTTCTACATTTAGAGTCTTTGTTTACATATAAGGTCTTTGTTTACATTTATAGTCTGTTTACAATTACGTCATTGTTTACATTAAAGGTCTTTGTATTTGTAGTCTTTGTCTATGTTTATAGTCTTTGTTTACATTTAAAGTCTTTGTTTACATTTATAGTCTTTGTTTACATTTAGGGATTTTGTTTACAATTTTAATCTTTTTTTATATTTAGGGCCTTTGTTTAATTTCATAGCCTTTGTTTACATTTTGGTCTGTTTATATTTAGGTTTATGTTTACATTTACAGTCTTTGTTTACATTTGTAATATTTGTTTACATTTAGGGACTTTGTTTATATTTAGGTCTAGTTACATTTAGGGTCTGTTTGAAGTTATAACCTTTGTTTACATTTATGTATTTGTTTTCTTTTATAGTCTCTTTACATTTATAGTTCTTGTTTACATTTCGGCCTCTGTTTACATTTGCAGTGTTTGTTTACATTTGCAGGCTGTTTACATTTAGTGTTTTCATTTATTTTTATAGTTTTTTTTTTATTTTAGTTGCTTTATTTACATTTAGGGTCTTTGTTTATATTTTTTATCTTTGTTTACTTTTAGGGATTTTGTTCACATGTACAGTCGGTAACAAAAGTGTCCGAATACTACCAAAAATTCCTATGTAAAAAAAGTACACTTCATACGGTTCTGTTGAATAAATCCTTGTCGAATCATGTCCTTAGACTGACTAAGAACAGGATTCGACGAAGATTTATAAAACAAAACCGTATGAAGTGTACTTACATAGGAATTTTTACTAGTGTTCGGATATTTTTGTTACCGACTGTATACTTTTGTTTATGTTTAGGGACTTTGTTTACATTTAGGACTTTGTTTACTTTATGGTAATTGGTTACATTTATATTCTTGTTTATATGTAGATCTTATTTACATTTAGGGTCTTTGTTTAGATTTAGGTCTGTTTTGCATTTATTGTCTGTTTACAGTTATACTTTGTTTACAATTACGACGTTGTTTATATTTACGGTCTTTGTTTGTATTTGTAGTCTTTGTCTATGTTTATAATCTTTGTTTATATTATGTTTTGTTTACATTTTAATCATTTTTTATTTAGGGTCTTTGTTTATTTTTGTAACCTTTGTTTACATTAAGGTCTTTGTTCACGTATGTAGTTTTTGTTTATGTTTAGGGTCTTTGTTTTCATTTAGGTCTTTCTTTACTTTAGGGTCATTGTTTACATATAGTCTGTTTACATATAGAAGATATTTTACATTTACGTTCTTTGTTTACATTTGGTTCTTTGTTTACATTTAGATCTTTGTTTACTTTAGAGTAATTGTTTACATTTAGAGTCTGTTACATGAAAAAGTTTGTTTAAATTAAGAGTCTTCGTTTACATTTAGGTTTTTTTTTGCATTTAGTGTCCTTGTTTACATTTATAGTATATTTCCAATTAGGTCATTGTTTACCTTTAACATAAAACATTTTACATTGTTTACATTGCGTTGTTTGTATTTGTAGTCTTTGTCTATATTTCTAGTCTTTGTTTACATTTATGTCTTTGTTTACATTTAGGATCATTTTATTTGTTGCCTTTGTTTGCATTTATGGTTTGATTTACATTTAGGATCTTTGTTTACATTTAATGTTTTTGTTTAAATTTAGGGTCTTTGTTCATGCGTATAGTTTTTGTTTATGTATAGGGCCTTTGTTTACATTTAGTTCTTTGTTTACTTTAGGGTTATTGTTTACATTTATAGTCTGCTTAAATGTAGATCTTTGTTTATATTTAGGGTCTTTGTTTACATTTAAGTCTTTTTTGGATTTAGGGTCCTTGTTTACATTGATAGTCTGTTTACAATTACGTTACTGTTTACATTTAAGGTCTTTTTTGTATTTGTCGTCTTTGTCTATAATTATAGTCTTTGTTTACGTTTATTATCTTTGTTTACATTTGTAGTCTTTCTTTATATATAGGTCTTTTTTACATTTAGTTTCTTTCTGTATGTTCCAAGTCTTTGTTAGCGTTCAGGGTCTTTGTTAACATTTATAGATTTTGTTTACAGCTAGGCCTTTGTATACATTAAAGGTCTTTGTTTTCTTTTATATTCTATTTACATTTAGGGTCTTTGTTAGCATTTAGGCTTTAGTTTAATTTAGAGTCTTTGTTTACATTTATAATCGTTGTTTACATTTATAATCGTTGTTTACATTTATAATCGTTATTTGTATTTATATTTACGGGATTGTTTACATTAATAGATTTTGTTTACATTTGGGATCTTTATTTAAATTTATACAAAATATAATACTATGTATATACTCTTTGTTTACATTTAGGGTTTTTGCTTAAATTTATAGTTTTTGTTTACATTTAGTTCCGTTTACGTTTATGTTTTTTTACATTTAGGGTCTTTGTTTATATTTATAGTCTTTGTTTACATTTCGCTCTTTGTTTACATTTAAAACTTTCTTTACATTTAGGTTTTTATTTACATTTAGGACTTTGTTTACATTTAAAGTCAGTCTTCTAGTTATTTGTTAAAATTTAGGTCTTTCTTTACATTTATAGTGCGTTTACATTTATAGTCTGTTTACATTTAGGGTCTTTCCTTACATTTAAGTCTTTAATTACCTTTAGAGTCTTTCTTTACATTTATAGACTATGTTTATATTTAGGTTTTTATTTACATTTAGGGTCTTTGTTTAAATTTATAGACTTTGTGTATATTTCAGTCTTTGTTTACATTTAGGTTTTTATTTTCACTTAGGCTCTTTGTATACATTTAGAGTCTATCTCCTTTTAGTTCCTTGTTTACATTTAGGTTTTTGTTAAACCTTATACAAAATGTAATACTCCGTTTGTACTGTTTGTTTACATTTAGGGTCTTTGTTTAAATTTAGTTCTTTGTTTACAGTATTCCTTGTTTGCATTTATAGTCTATTTATATTTATAGTCCTTGTTTACAATTAGTGTCTGTTAATTTTGTAGTCTTCGTTTCCATTTTGGTCTTCTTTTACATATATTTCTTTGTTTGCATTTAGGTCTTTGTTTACATTTACGTGCTTATTTACATTTAGGGTCTTTCATTACATTTATGCTTTTTTTACATTTATAGTCTTTGTTTACAGTTAAGGTCTTTGTTTCCATTTAGTGTCTTTGTTGCTTTTGTCGTCTTCTTTTACATACATTTTTGTTTACATTTAGGTCTTTGACTACATTTATGTTCTTTTTTAAGTTTAGGGTTATTCATTACATTTGTACTCTTTTTTTACATTTAGTCTTTGTTTACATATAAGGTCTTTGTTTACATTTATAATCTTTTTTATTTAGGATCTACATTCAGGTCATTCTTTACATTTAATTCTTTGTTTACATTTAGGGTCTTTATTTAAATTAATAATATCTTTACATTTAGGGTCTTTGTTTACATTTAAGGTCTTTGAACACATTTATAGTCTTTGGTTATACTTGTAGTCTTCTTTTACATTTAGGGTCTTTGTTTACATTTAGATCTTTCTTCACATTTGTGGTCTTTGTTTACATTCAGGTTTTATGAATTGATTTATACTCTTTTTTTACATTTTAAGTCTTTATTTGCATTTAGTGCTTTGTTTACATTTTGGGTTTTTGTTGTCATTTATAGTCTGTTTACACTTAGGGTCTTCGTTTAAATTTATGTCTTTGTATGTATTTATGTTCTTTGCTTACATTTACTGTCTTTGTTTAAATTTAGGTTGTTCACATTTGCAGTCTTTGTTTATATTTGTATTCTTTGTTTATGTTTAGGGTTTTCGTTTACATTTAGGGTCTACGTTTACATTCATACTCTTTATTTACAGTTATATACAGTTATATACAGTCTTTTTTACAGTTATACTCTTTTTCTATATGTAGGGTCTTTGTTTACATTAATAATCTTTGTTTACACTTTAATCCTTGTTTACATTTAGGATCTTTTTATTTCTTGTCTTTGTTTACATTTAGGTATTTATTTATATTTAGGATCTTTATTTACATTTATTGTCTTTGTTTACATTTGTAATATTTGTTTACATTTAGGGACTTTGGTCTAGTCTTTTACATTTTGGTCTAGTTACATTTAGGGTCTTTGATAGAATTTTTAGCCTTTGTTTACATTTAGGTCTCTGTTTACGTTTATAGTCTCTTTACATTTATAGTTTTTGTTTTGTTTAGTTTACGGTCATTGTTTACATATATAGTCGTTGTTTATATGTAGATCGTATTTACATTTAGGGTCTTTGTTTACAATTACGACATTCTTTACATTTAAGGTGTTTGTTTGTATTTGTTGTTTTGTCTGTGTTTATAGTCTTTTATAGTCTTATAGTGTTTACATTTAGGTTTTCTCTTTACATTTTTAATATTTTTTATTTAGGGTCTTTGTTTACTTTTATAGCCTTTGTTTACATTTTGGTCTGTTTTTATTTAGGTCCATGTTTACATTTACATAGATTTATAATCTTTGTTTATAGTTAGGTCCTTGTTTACATTTAGGACTTTATTTAAATTTTGTATTTTTGTTTACATATACCGTCTTTGTTAGCTTTTAGGTTCTTTGATCACGTGTATAGTTTGTGTTTATATTATGGTCTTAGTTTACATTTAGGCCTTTGTTTACTTTAGGATCATTGTTTACATTTATATTCTGTTTACATGTAGAAGTTTGTTTACATTTATAATCTGTTTGCATGTAGAAGTTTGCTTACATTTATTGTCTTCGTTTACATTTAGGTCTTTGCTTACTTTAGGGTCACTGTTTACATTTATAGTCTGTTTTCATGAAGAAGTTTATTTATCCTTTTGAGAGGGGCTCTTACGAAATCCTACGGTGAAGCGTGACAGGTGCTGTCACAGCCCCTTTCAAAAGGTTATTTTCAGTGTCATAAACTTCTTGTAACTTCTTTTTGGTATTTTTTGCATTCAGGGTCCTTGTTTACATTTATAGACTGTTTACAATTACGTGATTGTTCACATTTAACCCCTTAACGCGCGGTGTCCTCGCTGCGAGGACGCAAAATTTAAGATCCAGCTGAAAAAATTCATCCCGGAAATTTTTTAGCAAAAAATTAAGTTTATAACATATCAGAAAAGGCCAGTTTTTTAACCTTAAAATTTGAAATTTCTTTTAGTTTAATTTAATTCATAAATTCCGGTGGCAGTATAATTTAAATGATCCGATTTGTCTTGCGCCGGAAAGGGTTAAGGTCTTTGTTTGTATTTGTAGTCTTTGTCTATATTTATAGCCTTTTTTACATTTATAGTCTTTGTTTACATTTAGGGCTTTTGTTTACATTTTTAATCTTTTTTATATTTAGGGTCTTTGTTTACTTTTATAGCCTTTGTTTACATTTTGGTCTGTTTATATTTAAGTCTATGATTACACTTATAATCATTGTTTACATTTGTAATATTTGCTTACATTTACAGCCTTTGTTTACATTTAGATCTTTGTTTACATTTATAGTCTCTTTACCTTTATAATTTTTGTTTAAATTTTCAGTCTTTGTTTATATTTGTAGTGTTTTTACATTTAGTGTTTTTATTTCTATTTATAGTTTTTTTTTTTAATTTTAGATGTCTTTATTTACATTTAGGACTTTGTTTACTTTATGATCATTGTTTACATTTATAGTCCTTGTTTACATGTAGTTCTTATTTACATTAAGAGTCTTTGTTTACATTTAGGTCTTTTTGCATTTAGGGTCTTTGTTTACATTTACTGTTTATTTACAATTACGTCTTTGTTTACATTTAAGGTTTTTGTTTGTATTTGTAGTCTTTGTCTATGTTTATAGTCTTTGTTTACATTTAGTTTTTTTTTTACATTTTAAATCTTTTTTTTATTTAGGGTATTTGTTTACTTTTATAGCCTTTGTTTACATTTTAGTCTTTATATTTAGGTCTATGTTTACATTTATAATCTTTGTTTACATTTAGGTCATAGTTTGCGTTTAGAAGCTTCTTATTTGTTGTCTCAGTTTACATTTAGGTCTTTATTTACATTTAATGAATTTGTTTACATTTATGGTCTTTGTTTACATTTATGTTCTTTGTTTAAATTTTGGTTATTGTTTACATTTGTAGTCTTTGATTATATTTGTAGAATTTTTTTACAATTAGGGTCTTTGTTCACATTTAGATCTTTCTTTACAATTGTGGCCTTTGTTTAGATTCATTTTTTTTATTGATTTATAGTCTTTGTTTACATTTGAGTCTTTGTTGTCATTTATAGTCTGCTTACACTTAGAGTTTTTGTCTACATTTAGGTGTTTGTATGTATTTATGTTCCTTGTTCACATTTACTGTCTTTCTTTAAATTAAGGTTGTTAACATTTGTAGTCTTTATTTATTGTTAGGGTCTTTGTTTACATTTAGGGTCTATGTTTTCATTCATAGTCTTTATTTACAATTAGGATCATTTTTAAATTTATAATCTTTTACTGTATTTAGGGTCTTTGTTTACATTAATAGTCTACGTTTACATTTAGATCCTTGTTTAAATTTAGGATCTTTTTATTTCTTGACTTTGTTTACATTTAGGTATTTATTTACATTTAGGATATTTGTTTACATTTGTAATATTTGTTTACATTTAGGGACTTTGTTACATTTTGGTATAATTTCATTTAGGGTCTTTGATGGAATTTATAGCCTTTGTTTACTTTTGTAGTCCCTTTACATTTATATTTTTGTTTACATTTTGGTCTTTCTTAACATTTGGTGTCTTTATTTATTTTTGTAGTCTGTTTACATTTAGTGTTTTTATTTTTATTTATAGTTTTTCTAAATTTTATATGTCATTATCTACATTTAGGGGTTTCTTTACATTTATTGTCTTTGTTTACTTTTAGGGTCTTTGTTCACGTGTATAGTTTTTGTTTATATTTAGGGTCTCTGTTTACATTCAGGACTTTGTTTACTTTAGGGTCATTGTTTAGATTTATAGTCGTTGTTTATATGTAGATCTCATTTACTTTTAGGGCCTTTGTTTACATTTGGGGCTTTGTTTACATTTAGGATCTTTGTTTGCATTTATAGCTTGCTTACAATTACGTCATTCTTTACATTTAAGGTCTTTGTATTTGTTGTTTTGTCTATGTTTATAGTTTTTGTTTTCATTTATAGTCTGTTTTCATTTATAGTTATGTTTACACTTAAGTTTTTTCTTTACATTTTTAATCTTTTATTTATTTAGGGTCTTTGGTATGCCTTTCTTTACATTTTGGTTTGTTTATATTTAGGTCTATGTTTACATTTATAATCTTTGTATAGATTTATAATCTTTGTTTATAGTTAGCACCTAGTTTACATTTAGGATCTTTTTATTTGTTGTCCTTGTTTACATTTAGTTCTTCATTTACATTTTGTATCTCTGTTTACATTTAATGTCTTCGTTAGCTTTTAGGTTCTTTGATCATGTGTATAGTTTTTGTCTATATTTAGGGTCTTTCTTAACACTTAGGTCTTTTTTGTTATGTAAGGTACTTATTTACATTGATAGTCTGTTTACAATTACGTGATTGTTGACATTTAAGGTCTTTGTTTGTATTTGTAGTCTTTGTCTATATTTATGGTCTTTTTTTTATTTATAGTCTTTGTTTACATTTAGGGTTTTTGTTTACATTTTTAATCTTTTTTTATATTTAGGGTCTTTGTTTACTTTTATAGCCATTGTTTAGATTTTGGTCTGTTTATATTTAAGTCTATGATTACACTTATAATCATTGTTTACATTTGTAATATTTGCTTACATTTATACCCTTTGTTTACATTTAGATCTTTGTTTACATTTATAGTCTCTTAACCTTTGTAATATATTTAATAATTTAGTTTAATAATTTTGTGATCAGTTAACTGCAGTACATGAAAATAACTCAACTTGTTATACAAAACACGCTGTAACCGCAAGTCGTAAGCATGTTTACATGTGAGCTTGCTTGCACGTTTGCAGTAAGTATGCGACCGGCATTGAAGTCTTTTTAATAAATATTTCATCTTACCTTAATGAGAGTAATTTCTCAGTATTAATATGTATATTACTTCAAGTACATTATATTGGCGACGAGTAATCTGAACTCACTTGATTTGAACTTTCATTTGCATTGACGTGTTACGTTACCTACTATAATGAGTAAGCTAGGCCTAATTGGCACATTGCATTCATTTGATGTAGAACAAGATGATTTCAATTTATATATTGAACAACTTGAACATTTTTTTCTTGCTAACGATGTGGAAGACAAGAAGAAAGTATCGGTGTTCATCTCAGCAATTGGTTCAAATGCTTATAAACTTCTTCGAAATTTACTACTTCCAAAAGTGCCGAGCGAGTGCACATATGACGAGTTAAAAATCACACTTAAGCAACATTTTAAACCTGCACCAATCATCATTGCTGAACGTTTTCGCTTTCATCGACGAAATCAAACAGCTGAAGAGTCTGTTTCCAAGTATTTAGTGGAATTGAGACGGCTGGCTTCTACATGTGATTTTGGTGCATTCCTTGATGAAGCATTAAGGGATCGTTTTGTTTGTGGATTAAATAATGAAAATATTCAGAAAAGACTCCTGGCAAAGAAAGATCTGAAGCTATCAGATGCAGTGGAAACAGCGATGGCTATCGAAATCGCTGAAAATGATGCAGCTAATATGAAGACACTTACTCCTGTTGTCAACAAAATTCGACAGAGCTCCTCAGCTGCTGCAAAGAAAAACTATCAACCTATGAAAATTTCGAAATGTTTCCGATGTGGAGCTGCTCATGATCCTGCTAAATGCAAGTATAAAAATGCAAAATGCCATGCTTGTGGAAAAGGTGGGCATATATCTCCAGTGTGCATGAGCAAAAACAAGGCGTCATTGCCAGTGTGCATGAGCAAAAACAAAGCCTCGTCAGCAAAAAAGGTGGAAATGGTTGAGTGTGACTCTGAAGCTTCTCTCTTTGCTGTGAAATCCATAAACCAAGTCTCAAGCAAGAAAAAGTATGTAATTTCTGTGATTGCAAATGGTGAACCATTGAACATGGAACTTGATACTGCAGCTGATGTCTCCATTGCATCAGAAGTATGGGTGAAGAATAATTTACCCAAAACTGAAATATTGCCTTCAACTACCAAATTAAAAGATTACAATGAAAAAGAAATCCCAGTAGTAGGTGAAATCCTTGCTGAAGTACAGTGTAACAACCAGTGTCATAACTTACCATTAATTATTGTTAAAGGTGATCGACCAGCCCTTTTTGGAAAAAATTGGTTATGTGTGTTCAAGCTAAATTGGAATGATATATTTTCAGTGTCCTCAAATTGTGTAGGCAGTGTTGAAGCACTCAAGAAAAAGTATTGTGATGTTTTCAAGGTAAGTGATCAGCCAATTAAACATTTTAAAGCTGACCTTAAAATGAAAGAAAATTGTCAACCTGTTTTCTGTAAAGCTAGGCCTGTACCATATGCTTTAAAAAAATCTGTTTCTGATGAAATTAAACGATTAGTAAATAATAACATATGGCAATTAGTTGAACATTCTAAATGGGCAACACCTGTTGTTGTTGTTCCGAAAAAGAACAATTCTGTCAGATTATGTGGTGATTTCAAAATAACTGTAAACAAGTCCCTTGACCCGAATCAATATCCTTTGCCCACACAGCAAGATCTCTTTGCTACCTTGAGAGGAGGAAAATATTTTAGTAAACTAGACCTCTCACAAGCATACCAACAAATCGAATTGGATGCTGATTCTCAAGAGTTATTAACTTTAAATACATTCATGGGTTTGGTTCGACCAAGCAGATTGATGTATGGTATATCAGCAGCTGCTGCAATCTTTCAGTCGATAATGGAACAAATTTTACAGGGCATTCCAAATGTGATATGCTTCCAGGATGATATTCTAATCTCATCAGCTACTGAAGATGAGCATTTTTCTACTTTAGAGACTGTGATGGCAAGATTGCAAAAATACAATGCAAAATTAAATGCTGACAAATGTAAATTCTTTAAGAGTAATGTTGAATTCTTAGGTCATATTATTGACAAAGATGGTATTCACCCCACCCAAGAGAAGCTAGAGGCTATTAGTAAGATAAAAACCCCTGAAAATGTCTCTCAACTTAAATCCTTTTTAGGACTACTAAACTACTATTCAAAATTTATTAAGAACTCATCAACTTTGTTATCTCCTCTGTATAATCTGTTGAACAAAAATGTCTCATGGACATGGTCTGAGGAATGTAATGATGTCTTTGAGCAATGTAAACATCTTCTAACATCTGATGCTGTATTGGCCCATTATGATGAAAATCTTCCTTTACAAGTATCTTGTGATGCTTCGCCTGTTGGCTTAGGTGCAGTTTTATCACACATTGTAAATGGTGAAGAAAAACCTGTAGCATATGCCTCTAGAACATTATCTAAGGCTGAAATGAACTATTCACAAACCGAAAAGGAGGCCTTGGCAATAATTTTTGCTTGCAAAAAGTTTCACCAATATATATTTGGAAGGAACTTTATGTTATACACGGATCATCAACCTTTAGTTACCATCTTTTCGCCCACTAAGGCAGTACCAACCATGGCTGCTGCTCGCTTACAGAGATGGGCATTGCTATTATCCTCATACAACTATACAATAAAATATAAAAAAGGTAGTGCACATCAGAATGCTGATTCCCTGTCAAGATTACCTAGTGAAGATCAAAATAAAGACCTGTACCCATTAGATATTTATAAAATTTCCCATCTGTCAGAATTACCAGTAACTTCTGTTGACATCGCCAGTGCATCAAGAAGTGATAAAATTTTGGGAGTAATAATTAAATATGTTCAAAATGGTTTTCCCTCTAAAAATGAGAATCCTGATCTTAAGCCTTATTTCAACAGAAAGGATGAATTATCAGTTGATAATAATTGTCTATTATGGGGCATGAGGCCTTAATGTTTATAGAAAGCACTTGCTTGAACTGCTTCATGATACTCACCCTGGAATTGTGAAAATGAAAGCAGTTGCTAGAAGTCATTTCTGGTGGCCCAATTTAGACCATGACATAGAAGACATGTCTGCGAATTGCGAAGCTTGCCAAGTTACAGCTAAGTCTCCTCCTGTCACACCACTACAATCATGGGTCTGGCCTAAGGCACCATGGGACCGAATTCACTTAGATTTTGCCCAGAAAGACCAAAATAATTACTTTATAGTAGTAGACAGCTATTCAAAGTGGTTGGAGGTAGCAAAAATGTCATCTACAACAGCAGGAAGCACCATAGCTGTATTGCAACAACTGTTTGCTAGATATGGACTACCTCTAGAAGTTGTTTCAGACAATGGACCCCAGTTTATTTCAGATGAATTTGCAGCTTTTCTAAAATCCTGTGGTGTTTTACAGACACTCATTCCAGCATACCACCCCCAATCAAATGGTCAGGCTGAACGCACTATACAGACTTTTAAACAATCACTTAGAAAGATGCAATTAGACTCTAATGATGGTAGTACAGTTACCGCCAAGGTGAATAGATTCTTGCACAAGTATAGATCCTCACCTCATTCTACAACTGGTTTGTCCCCAGCAGAGCTGTTCCTTGGTCGTCCTATTAGAACTGTCTTGGAGTTGCTACATCCATGTACAGCAAGGCATGTTGAAAAAAAACAAAGATGTCAAAAACAATACTTTGACAGATCTCATACCAGCAACAAGGATTTATCCTGCGGTCAGGATGTTTGGGTAAAATCCCACAGGAATCCTTCAAACAAATGGATTTATGGCAGACTAATTAAACCAAAAGGTTCCAAGACTTGGCTGATTGAAATAAACAACAAGAAATATTTAGCACACATTGATCAAATTCGCCCTGCTAGCTCGTCAATCCCTGAACGAAGAGATGTTTCCATCCCTGTGGATTTTCCTATTTCATCTCAAGCTTCCAATCAACCAACTTCCATCACTTCGTCAAATACAGAACCCCAACATGAACTGTCCTCCACTCCTGAAACCCAACAGTCTGCAGTTCTTCCTACTGAAGAATCGGAGAATACTGTAGAAACCCAAGTTACAACTGTCACAAACAGACGCTACCCATCACGAATTAGGAAAAAACCAGAAAGACTTGATCTTTAAAAACTTTTAATTAATGACTTTAATTTTTTTTTTTTTTTCAAAAGGGGTATTGTAATATATTTAATAATTTAGTTTAATAATTTTGTGATCAGTTAACTGCAGTACATGAAAATAACTCAACTTGTTATACAAAACACGCTGTAACCGCAAGTCGTAAGCATGTTTACATGTGAGCTTGCTTGCACGTTTGCAGTAAGTATGCGACCGGCATTGAAGTCTTTTTAATAAATATTTCATCTTACCTTAATGAGAGTAATTTCTCAGTATTAATATGTATATTACTTCAAGTACATTATAACCTTTATAATTTTTTTTTAATTTTCAGTCATTGTTTATATGTGTAGTCTGTTTACATTTAGTGTTTTTATTTCTATTCATAGTTTTTTTTAATTTTAGATGTCTCTATTTACATTTAGGGTCTTTGTTTACATTTAGGACTTTGTTTACTGTATGATCATTGTTTACATTTATAGTCGTTGTTTACATGTAGATCTTATTTACATTAAGGGTCTTTGTTTACATTTAGGTCTTTATGCATTTAGGGTCTTTATTTACATTTATAGTTTCTTTACAATTACGTCATTGTTATATTTAAGGTCTTTGTATTTGTAGACTTTGTCTATGTTTATAGTCTTTGTTTACATTTAGGTTTTTGTTTACATTTTAAATATTTTTTTATTTAGGGTCTTTGTTTACTTTTATAGCCTTTGTTTACATTTTAGTCTGTTTATATTTAGGTCTATGTTTACATTTATAATCTTTGTTTAGATTTATAATCTTTGTTTAAATTTAGGTCCTTGTTTACATTTAGGATATTTTTTACATTTAACGACTTTGTTTACATTTATGGTCTTTGTTTACATTTTTGGTCTTTGTTTAAATTTTGGTTATTGTTTACAATTGTATTCTTTGATTATATTTATAGTCTATTTTTACAATTAGGGTCTTTGTTTGCATTTATATCTTTCTTTACAATTGTGGCCTTTGTTTAGATTCAGGTTTTTTGAATTAATTTATAGTCTTGGTTTACATTTTGGTCTTTGTTTACATTTAGTTCTTTGTTTACATTTTGTGTATGTTGTCATTTATAGTCTGCTTACACTTAGGGTCTTTGTTTACATTTAGGTCTTTGTACGTATTTATGTTCTCTGTTTACATTTACTGTCTTTGTTAAATTTAGGTTGTTAACTTTGTTTATGTTTAGGGTCTTTGTTTACATATAGGGTCTATGTTTTCATTCATAGTCTTTATTTATGATTAGGGTCTTTTTTACATTTATAATCTTTTACTATATTTAGGGTGTTTGTTTATTTATGATTAGGGTCTTTATAGTCTTTATTTATGATTAGGGTCTTTTTTACATTTATAATCTTTTACTATATTTAGGGTGTTTGTTTAGATTTATAATCTATGTTTACATTCAGGTCCTTGTTTACATTTAGGATCATTTATTTGTTGTCTTTGTTTAAAATTAGGACTTTATTTACATTTAGGGTCTGTGTTTACATTTAATGTCTTTGTTTACTTTTAATGTCTGTGTTCACGTGTATAGTTTTTGTTTATGTTTAGGGTCTTTTTTTACATTGAGGGTCTTTGTTTACATTTAGATCTTTCTCTACAATTGTGGCCTTTGTTTAGATTCAGGTTTTTTTAATTGATTTATAGTCTTTGTTTACATTTTAGGTCTTTGTTTACATTTAGTTCTTTGTTTACATTTTGGGTCTTTGTTTACATTTATAGTCTGTTTTCATGTAGAAGTTTGTTTACATCCAGGTCTTTTTTGCATTGAGGGTCCTTGTTTACATTTAATGTCTGTTTAAAATTACGTCATTGTTTACATTTAAGGTCTTTGTTTGTATTTGTAGTCTTTGTCTATATATACAGTCTTTTTTTACATTTATAATCTTTGTTTACATTTAGGTTTTCTCTTTACATTTTTAATATTTTTTATTTAGGGTCTTGGTTTACTTTTATAGCCTTTGTTTACATTTTGGTCTGTTTATATTTAGGTCTATGTTTACATTTACAATCTTTGTTTACATTTGTAATATTTGCTTACATTTATAACTTTGCATACATTTAGGTCCAGTTACATTTAAGATCTCTGTATAAATATGTAGCCTTTGTTTACATTTAAGTCTTTGTTTACTTTTACAGTCTCTTTACCATTATAATTTTTGTTTACATTTGCAGTCTTTGTTTATATTTGTAGTCTGTTTGCATTTAGTGTTTTTACTTATATTTATAGTTTTTTTTTTAATTTTAGTTGTCTTTATTTACATTTAAGGTCTTTGTTTACATTTAGGACTTTGTTTACTTTATGGTTATTGTTTACATTCATAGTCGTTGTTTACATATAGATATTTCTTACATTTAGTTTCTTAGTTTACATTTAGGTGTTTTTTGCATTTAGCGTCTTTGTTTATACTTATAGTTTGTTTACAATTACGTCATTGTTTACATTAAAATCTTTGTATTTGTAGTTTTTTGCTATGTTTATAGCCTTTGTTTACATTTAGGTTTTTCTTTACATTTTTAATCTTTTTTTATTTAGGGTCTGTTTACTTTTATAGCCTTTGTATACATTTTGTCTGTTTATATTTAGGACTTTTTACTTTCCGAACACTATAGTGAGGAAAGTATTGTAATCATGTCAAAAATCCGAATTCGAGATTTTGATGTTTCTATACGTTTTGAGGTCCCCTGAGTCCGTTTTCACTATTTTTACGATGATGTATGTATGTGTGTGTGTATGTGTGTATGTGTGTATGTTTGTGAACACGCTAGCGTCTAAAGGCTTTGTTCGATGAACCTGAAAGTTGGTACGTATATTGTAAGTCACCATAGTACGAACCGTATAGATTTTGGTGAATCTAGCACTTATAGTTTTTTTACAGGGACACAAAGAAAAATTCTTTATCATTATGGCCTATGGGACCAAAATCTTAAAAGTGCGATAGCATCTAAACGCCTTATTCAATTGAGCAAAAATTTTATACCCATATTATAGGTCACAGATACTCAATCTGTATAGATTTTGGTGAATCTAGCACTTATAGTTTTTTTACAGGGACACAAAGAAAAATTCTTTATCATTAAGGCCAATGGGGCCAAATTTTTAAAAGTGTGATAGCGTCTAAACGCCTTATTAATCTGAGCAAAAAAATTGTACACATGTTATAGGTCGCATTTGCACCAACTGTATAGATTTTGGTGAATCTAGCACTACAGTTTTTTTACAGGGACACAAAGAAAAATTCTTTATCATTATGGCCTATGAGACCAAATTTTTAAAAGTGCGATAGCATCTAAACGCCTTATTCAATTGAGCTGAAAATTTGTATGAATATTATAAATCACTGTTGCACTAACTATAAGCATTTTGGTGAATCTAGCATCTATAGATTTTTACAGGGACAAAACGAAAAATTCTTTATCATTATGATCTAAGGGCTCAAAGTTCAGTAGCGTTAAATAAAACCTCGTGTGATATATGGAGAAAAAAACACTCTATTATGGTTTTCTCTCTTTTGTTTGTTTAGCAATTCCTCTTTCTTTATTTTATCTACAAAACTGTTAGTTACTTAGTGTTCGGAAAGTCGAGTGGAGTCACTCCAGATTTTTTTACATTTATAATCTTTCTTTAGATTTATAATCCTTGTTTATATTTAGGTCTTTGTTTACATTTAGGATCTTTTTATTTGTTGTTCTTGTTTACATTTAGGTTTTTATTTACACTTAGGATCTTTGTTTACATTTAATGTCTTTGTTAGCTTTTAGGATCTTTAATCACGTGTACAGTTTTTGATTATATTTAGTGTTTTTTGTTTTCATTTAGGTCTTTGTTTAGTTTAGGATTTTTGTTTATAGTCTTTGTTTACATGTAGATTTATGTTTACATTTAAGGTCTTTGTTTACATTTAGGTCTTTTTTGCATTCAGGGTCCTTGTTTACATTTATATTCTGTTTACGATTACGTGATTGTTGACATTTAAGGTCTTTGTCTATATTTATAGTCTTTTTTTACATTTATAGTCTGTTTACATTTTGGGTTTTTGTTTACATTTTTAATCTTTTTTATATTTAGGGTCTTTGTTTACTTTTATAGCCTTTGTTTATATTTTGGTCAGTTTATATTTAAGTCTATGTTTACATTTATAATCTTTGTTTGCATTTGTAATTTTTGCTTATATTTATTACTTTGCATACATTTAGGTCTAGTTACATTTAAGATCTTTGTGTAAATATGTAGCCTTTGTTTACATTTAGGTCTTTGTTTACTTTTACAGTCTCTTTACCTTTATATTTTTTGTTTAAATGTGCAGTCTTTGTTTAGATTTGTAGTCTGTTTACATTTAGTGTTTTTATTTATATTTATAGGTTTTTTTTTTTAGATGTCTTTATTTATATTTAGTGTCTTTGTTTACACATTTAAGACTTTGTTTACTTTATGATCATTGTTTACATTTATAGCCGTTGTTTACATATAGGCCTTATTTACATTTAGGGTCTTTGTTTACATTTATAGTTTGTTTACAATTACGTCATTGTTTACATTTAAGGTTTATGCTTGTATTTGTAGTCTTTGTCTATGTTTATAATATTTGTTTACATTTAAGCTTTTGTTTACATTTTTAACCTTTTTTTAAGGGTCTTCGTTTACTTTTATAGCCTTTGTTTACATTTTAGTCTGTTTATATTTAGGTCTATGTTTACATTTATAATCTTTGTTTAGATTTATAATCTTTGTTTACATTTAGGTCCTTGTTATTGTTTACATTGTTTACATGATTATTGTTTACTTGTTTACTTGATTATTGTTTACATTTCTAGTCTGATTATATTTGTAGTCTTTGTTTACGTTTAGTTCTTTCTTTACAATTGTGGCCTTTGTTTAGATTCAGGTTTTTTTAATTGATTTATAGTCTTTGTTTACATTTTGGGTCTTTGTTGTGATTTATAGTCTGTTTACATTTAGGGTCTTTGTTTACATTTAGGTCTTTCTATGTATTTATATTAGGGTGACCAAACGTCCTCATTTTCTGAGGACAGTCCTCATTTTTCAAGTGTTGTCCTCATTTGCTTTCAAAAGTTTTCATATCCTCATTTGTCCTCATTTTTTTACGTTTGTTCTCATTTGTCCTCATTTTTCAGTTCCTTCTTTACTTAAAATTTCAGCATTAGCGATGCTGCTGGCCTTATTAGGTTTCAATACTGATTCTACAATTCAACACAGCATAAATAAAATCACGATTCCTTGAATCATTCCATTCATTTTTAAATCATCTCCATTACTAGGCAATACACAGAATATATTTTTCTATTGGTAATTTTAGTTTTTGTAAAGGAAAAAAGTTTTTTAGCAAGACTAAAAGCTGACTAAGAGTCGGGGATAAGAAACGCAGATTACAGTCGGCAGCAAAAGTACCCGAGCACTAGCCAATAATTTCGATATCAAAAAGGTACACTTAAAACTATTTTGAAAGTAAATCCTCGTCGAATCGTGTTCTTAGACTAAGAACATGACTCGACAAGGATTTATTTAACAAAGCACAAGCAGTAATAAGTGTACTTTTTTAGACAGGGATTATTGCTAGTGCTCGGATACTTTTGCTGCCAACCGTACCTTATTGACATCTCACGATTTTTTGCTCTCTAGTGATTAAATAGTGCTACTCGAAGGTTAACATAATAGCTCAGTTTGTAGAACGTTAATGGTTTGGCCGTCAGACTAGAGATCAATTAGTATTCCAAGCCAGGCCAGTTTTTGATATTGTTCAGATTATCTTTTCCTTTTAAAATGTTATTTTAGTAGATCATTTCCATACGAAGTAGTTATGATTTCGTTTACACTGAAATCTTGGTCTATACAACAGTAACAATTATTTAAAACAGTTTATAAAAGTATTAATAGTAGTAGATATATAATAATTTGGTACTTTCGTATCAACCGCAAATAAAAAATTAATACTTTGGTATAAACAGCATGACCATTATATTATACGAAAAGAAGTATAATGTGTACAAGATTAAGATAACGTTTATTGTAAATTTAATTATGCTTATATAAATAATGTTTATCGAATAAGTTTATAAGTTTTATAAATGTATCATAGTGACGATTAATGGCTGCAAGTGGGGTTAATATAAATTAATTTTGTGCTATATTTTATGAAAATTTGTGTCCTCAGAAATGTCCTCATTTTAGAAAAAAACTGTCCTCATTTTTCTCATGGAAATAAGGACATTGCATAATTTGTCCTCATTCTGCATAAAAAAAATCTCGTCACCCTAATTTATATTTTTTGTTTAGATTTACTGTGTTTGTTTAAATTTTGGTTGTTAACATTTGTAGTCTTTGTTTATGTTTAGGGTCTATGTTTACATTCATAGTCTTTATTTACAATTAGGGTCTTTTATACATTTATAATCTTTTACTATATTTGGGTCTTTGTTTATATTAATAGTCTTTGTTTACATTTAGGTCCTTGTTTACATTTAGGATCATTTTATTTGCAGTCTTTGTTTACATTTAGGTCTTTATTTACATTGAGGATATTTGTTTACAATTATTCTCTTTGTTTACTTTCAGGGTCTATTCACGAGTATAGTTTTTGTTTTTGTTTCATTTAGGTCTTTGTTTACTTTAAGGTTATTGTTTACATCTATAGTCTTTGTTTACATGTAGATCTTCGTTTACATTTAGGGTCTTTGTTTACATTTAGGTCTTTTTTGTATTTAGGGTTCTTGTTTACATTTAGTCTGCTTACAATTACGTCATTATTTACATGTAAGGTGTTTGTATTTGAAGTCTTTGTCTATATTTATATTCTTTCTTTACATTTATAATCAATGTTTACATTTATAGTCTTTGTTTTCATTTTGGATTTATGTTTACGTTCTTAATCGTATTTTATATTTGGGGTCTTTGTTTACCTTATAGCCTTTGTTTACATTTTGTCTGTTTATATTTGGTATATGTTTACATTTATAATCTTTGTTTACATTTAGGGACTTTGTTTAGATTTTGATCTAGTTACATTTAGGGTTTTGATAGAATTTATAGCCTTTGTTTACATTTAGGACTTTTTGGCGTTTAGGGTCCTTGTTTACGTTTATAGTCTGTTTACAATTACGTCATTGTTTACATTTTGGGTTTTTGTTTACATTTTTAATAATTTTTTTTAATTTAGGGTCCTTGTTTACTTTTATAGCCTTTGTTTGCATTTTGGTTTGTTTATATTTAGATCTATGTTTACTTTTATAATATTTGTTTACATTTGTAATATTTGTTTACATTTATAACTTTGTTTACATTTAGGTCTAGTTATAAATTTGGGGTTTTTGTTTAAATTTATAGCCTTTGTTTATATTTAGGTCTTTGTTTACTTTTATACAATCTTTACATTTAGAATCATTTTTTACATTTCGGTCTTTCTTTACATTTGCAGTCTTTGTTTATATTTGTAGTCTGTTTACATTTAGTGTTTTTATTTATATTTGTAGTTTTTTTTTCAGATGTCTTTATTTACATTTAGGGTCTTACATTTATTGTCTTTGTTTACTTTTAGGGTCTTTGTTCACGTGTGTAATTTTTGTTTATGTTTAGGGTCTTTGTTTACATTTAGGACTTTGTTTACTTTATGGTCATTATTTTTATTTATAGTCGTTGTTTACATGTAGATCTCTTATACATTTTGGGTCTTTGTTTACTTTTAGGTGTTTTTTGCATTTAGGGTCTTTGTTTATGCTTATAATTTGTTTACAATTACGTCATTGTTTACATTTAAGGTCTTTGTTTGTATTTGTAGTCTTTGTCTACGTTGATAGTCTTTGTTTACATTCAGGTTTTTGTTTACATTTTTAACCTTTTATAATTTATGGTCTTTGTTTACTTTTATTGCCTTTGTTTACATTTTAGTCTGTTTATATTTAGGTCTATGTTTACATTTATAATTTTGTTTATATATATAATCTTTTTTTACATTTGGGTCGTTGTTTACATTTAAGATCTTTTTATTTGTTGTCTTTATTTACATTTAGGTCTTTATTTACATTTAGGATCTTTGTTTACATTTATGGTCTTTGTTTACATTTATGGCAGTTGTTTAAATTTGTTATTGTTTACATTTGTAGTCTTTGATTATATTTGTAGTCTTTTTTTTACAATTAGGGTCTTTGTTTACATTTAGATCTTTCTTTGCAATTGTGGCCTTTGTTTAGATTAAGGGTTTTTAAATTGATTTATAGTCTTTGTTTACATTTGGGTCTTTGTTTACATTTAGTTCTTTGTTTATATTTTGGGTCTTTGTTTACATTTAGGTATTATGTATTTATGTTCTTTGTTTAGTCTAACTGTCTTTGTTTAAATTTAGGTTGTTAACATTTGTTGTCTTTGTTTACATTTAGGGTCTTTGTTTACATTTAATGTCTTTGTTTACTTTTAATGTCTTTGTTCAAGTGTATAGTTTTTGTTTATGTTTAGGGTCTTTGTTTACTTTTAGATCTTTCTTTACAATTGTCACCTCTGTTTAGATTCAAGGTTTTTTAATTGATTTATAGTCTTTGTTTAAATTTGGGTCATTGTTTACATTTAGTTCTTTGTTTACATTTAGGGTCTTTGTATGTATTTATGTTCTGTTCTTTGTTTAGATTTATTGTCTTTGTTTAAATTTAGTTTGTTAACATTTGTAGTCTTTGTTTATGTTTAGGGTCTTTGTTTACATTTAGGGTCTATGTTTACATTCATAGTCTTTATTTACAAATAGGGTCTTTTATACATTTATAATCTTTTACTATATTTTGGGTCTTCGTTTACATTAATAGTCTTTGTTTACATTTAGGTCCTTGTTTACATTTAGGTCCTTGTTTACATTTAGGATCTTTTAATTTGCTGTCTTTGTTTACATTTAGGTCTTTATTTACATTTAGGATATTTGCTTGCATTTATTCTCTTTGTTTACTTTCAGGATCTTTTCACGAGTATAGTTTTTGTTTTTGTCTAGTGTTTTTGTTTTCATTCAGGTCTTTGTTAACTTTAAGGTTATTGTTTACATTTAGTCTTTGTTTACATGTAGATCTTTGTTTACATTTAGGGTCTTTGTTTACATTTAGGCTTTGTATTTAGGGTTCTTGTTTACATTTATAATCTGTTTACAATTACGTCATTGTTTACATTTAAGGTGTTTGTTTGTCTTTCTTTATTTATAGTCTTTCTTTATTTATAGTCTTTCTTCTTAGTCTATATTTATAGTCTTTCTTTACATTTGTAGCCTATGCTTACATTTATAGTCTTTGTTTATATTTCGGGGTTTTGTTTACATTTTTAATCTTTTTTTATATTTTGGGGACTTTGTTTACTTTTATAGCCTTTGCTTACATATTTGTCTGTTTATATTTAGGTCTATGTGCCTTTGTTTGCATTTGCGTCGTTTGTTTATATTCGTAGGCTGTTTATATTTAGTGTTTTTATTTATATATATAGTTTTTTTAAACTTTAGTTGTCTTTATTTACATCTAGTGTCTTTGTTTACATTTATTGTCTTTGTTTACTTTTAGGGTCTTTGTTCACATGTATAGTTTTTGTTTATGTTTAGAGTCTTTGTTTATTTTATGGTCATTGTTTACATTTATATTCGTTGTTTACATGTAGATCTTATGTACATTTAAGGTCTTTCTTTCCATTTAGGTCTTGTTTGCATTTAGGGTCTTTGTTTACACTCACAGTTTGTTCACAATTACTTCATTGTTTATATTTAAGGTCTTTGTTTGAATTTGTAATCTTTGTCTATGTTTATAGTCCGTTTACATTTAGGTCTATGTTTACATTTATAATCTTTTTTACATTTAGGTCCTTGTGTACATTTAGGATCTTTTTATTTGTTGTCTTTGTTTACTTTTAGGTCTTTATTTACATTTAGGATCTTTGTTTACATTTAATGTCTTTGTTTACATTTATGGTCTTTGTTTAAATTTTGGTTATTGTTTACATTTGTAATCTTTGATTATATTTGTAGTCTTTTTTTACATTTACGGTCTTTGTTTACATTTAGATCTTTTTTTACATTTGGGGTTTTTTGTTTAGAGCCGGTTTTTTGAATTTATTTATAGTCTTTGTTTACATTTTGGGTCTTTGTTGCCATTTATAGTCTGTTTACACTTAGGGCTTTTGTTTACATTTTTAATCTTTTTTATATTTAGGGTCTTTGTTTACTTAATAATCTTTGTTTACATTTGTAATATTTGTTTAGATTTAGGTCTAGTTACATTTAGTGTGTTTGAATTTATAGCCTTTGTTTACATTTTGTTCTTTGTTTACTTTTATAGTATCTTTACATTTATAGTTTTTGTTTATATTTCGGCCTTTGTTTACATTTGCAGTATTTTTTTATATTTGTAGTTATATTTGTCATTTAGTGTTTTTATTTATATTTATAGTTTTTTTTAAATTTTAGATATCTTTATTAACTTTTAGGGTCTTTGTTCACGTGTATAGTTTTTGTTTATATTTAGGGTCTTTCTTTGCATTTAGGTCTTTGTTTACTTTAGGGTTATTTTTTACATTTATACTCTTTTTACATGTAGAAATTTGTTTACATTTATTGGTTTTGTTTACATTTGGGGCTTTGTTTACTTTAGGGACATTGTTTTCATTTATAGTCTGTTTACAATCACGTCATTGTTTACATTTAAGGTCTTTGTATTTGTAGTCTTTGTCTATATTTATGGTCTTTGTCTATATTTATGGTCTTTGTTAACATTTATAGTCCTTGTTTACATTTTGGGTTTTTCTTTACATTTTTAATCTTTTTTATATTTAGGGTCTTTGTTTACTTTTATAGCCTTTTTTTGCATTTGGTCTGTTTATATTTAGGTCTATGTTTATGTTTATAATCTTTGTTTACATTACTTTTATAGTCTCTTTACATTTAATGATTTAGTTTACATTTCGGTCTGTATGTACATTTGCAGTCTTTGTTTATGTTTGTTGTCTGTTTACATTTAGTGTTTTTATTTATATTTATATATTTTTTAAATTTCTGATGTCTTTATTTACATTTAGGGTCTTTGTTTACATTTATTGTCTTTGTTCACGTGCATAGTTTTTGTTTATGTTTAGGGTCTTTGTTTACATTTTGTACTTTGTTTACTTTATGGTCATTGTTTACATTTATAGTCGTTGTTTACATGTAGATCTTATTTACATTTAGGGTCTTTGTTTATATTTAGGTCTTTTTTGCATTTACAGTCTGTTTACATTTATAGTTTGTTTACAATTACGTCATTGTTTACATTTAAGGTCTTTGTTTGTATTTGTAGTCTTTGTCTATGTTTATAGTCTTTGTTTTCATTTATAGACTTTGTTTACAATTAGGTTTCTTGTTCACATTTTTAATCCTTTTTCATTTAGAGTCTTTATTTACTGTTATAGCTTTTGTTTACATTTTGGTCTGTTTATATTTAGGTCCATGTTTATATTTATACTCTTTGTTTAGATTTGTAATCTTTGTTTACCTTTAGGTCCTTGTTTACATTTAGGACCTTTCTATTTGTTGTCTTTGTTTACATTTAGGTCTTTTTTACATTTAGTATCTTTGTTTACATTTAATGTCTTTGTTTACTTTTAGGTTTTTCGTTCACGTGTATATTTTTGTTTATGTTTAGTGTCTTTGTTTACATTTAGGTCTTTGTTTACTTTAGAGTCATTGTTTACATTTATAGTCTGTTTACATGTAGAAGTTCGTTTACATTTTGGGGTTTTGTTTACATTATGTCTTTGTTTACTTTAGGGTCATTGTTTGCATTTATAGTCTGTTTTCATGTAGAAGTTTAAATAGACAACAAGACTTCTTCACACACCATAAATTTTAAGCCAGCACAACCGGTTTCGAAAGGACGTAGCCTTCCTTCAGCAGTTGCAAAAAAAGGAGCAAAAGCAAGACTGAAAGCAGGGCAAAATCCAGAGGGGGAGGAGCAACACAAACAACCATTAGGAAGCATCATGCAGGACCAATCAGAGAGGAACACACATGCACACCCAAAACCAAAAGGGGGGAGGGAAGGAATAAACAATTAATTTTATTTTTTTTATTTTATTTTATTTTTTTTTTTTTATTTATTTTTTTTTTTTTATTTTTTTTTTTTTTAAATTAATATTATACAAATAAGTATATTTAATAAAATTTATTATTATTATTATTATTTTATTTATTTAATTATAACTATTATTATGTTATAAACATAATGAAGGAAATTATTTAATTGAATTAAACAAATATTTTCCAGCTGTAGACAGCAAAGTGGAATCAGATTTTCATTGACAATTTTATCACGATTAAGGTAGATAGCTAAATTTTTCAAAAAATCCAGTTCGGAAACGCGTTTGGCATGAGAGATAATTTTGGCACTCTTAAAATTAAAACTATGATCAAATTCCCAACTGTGCTTCGCAATAGAAGATTTAGAAATTTCTTGATTAACAACATACGAGAATGTTCACGTAAACGGCATTCAAGTTCTCTTTTTGTTTGACCAATATAAGATAAATCACGATTATTACAAGGGACATTATAGATACCCCACTTATGAAGCTCGGGAACAGGGGATTTAGTTGAAGGAAATTGGAATTTATTGACTGGTTTAAAAATAACGTGAAAATTGAAACGCTTCAAAACTTTGGCTAATTTAAAACATAAGGGGGGATATAAAGGCAAGACAACAAGATTATCAGGTTTAATTTTATCATCAATGGAAAGAGTAGAATTATAAGTTGACCTACTGAACTTTTTGATAGCTTTATCAATTATAGAAGGTCTAAAACCTCTTTCAATAGCAACAGACTTTAAATAATTGAGTTCTTCTTTAAGAGAAGAAGTATCAGAACAAATTTTAAGGACACGATACACGTAAGTGTAAAAGGTGCCAATTTTTTGTTTAGCCGGATGATTAGAGAGAGCATGGGGAGGGTTAGAAACAGAGAAAGGTTTCCTGTACACAGAGGTTTTAAAAGAGGAATCGCACCTAGTAACTAAAACATCAAGAAAGGGAAGTTGATTACAATTTTCTAACTCGAAGGTAAACTGAATATGGGGATCAATAGCATTAGTAATATTAAGAATGGCAGAAACATCAAACGGATTTTCAACAAGAATGAAAGTGTCATCTACGTAACGTAACCAGCATTTTAAATTTAACATCTTTAATAATTTTTCTTCAAAATAATGCATATAGATATCGGCAAGAATAGGAGATAATGGATTACCCATACTTAAACCATCACACTGTTTATAAAATTTGTTATTAAATTCAAAAGCAGTTTAGGGAACACAGAGTTTAGTTAGATTAACAAATTCTTTGATTTCAATGTCAGAATAATGAAATTCGCGTAGCCTTTTTTCTAAACAATTAAGCGCACCTTCATTGGGGACAATAGTAAATAAAGACTTCACATCAAGAGATAACATTGAGCAATTTACAGGATTCAGATTATTTAACTTCTTAACAAAATCATAGGAATTCATACTATAGAAAATTCCTATGATTCCTATGACTTTTTTTCTTTCGAAACCGGTTGTGCTGGCTTAAAATTTATGGTGTGTGAAGAAGTCTTATTGTCTATTTATCGTTTGTACACCAGATTTGCATTTAGTTTTGGTCATGTAGAAGTTTGTTTACATTTAGGCTCTTTGTTTACATTTAGGTCTTTTTTCATTTAGGGTCTTTGTTTATACTTATAGTCTGTTTACATTTACGTAATTGTTTACATTTAAGGTCTTTGTATTTGTAATCTTTGTCTACATTTATAATTTTTGTTTACATTTATAGTCTTTCATTACTTTTATAGTCTTTCTTTATATATTGTTCTTCTTTTACGCTTAGTTTCTATCTGCATGTTCAGGTCTTTGTTAGCGTTTAGGGTCTTTGTTTACATTTATCGATTTTGTTTACAGCTAGGCCTTTGTTTACATTAAAAGTCTTTGTTTTCATTTATAGTCTATTTACATTTAGGGTCTTTGTTTAAATTTGATTTTAGTTTAACTTAGAATCTTTGTTTTCATTTATAATGGTTGTTTACATTTAGTTCTGTTTACATTTATGTTTTTATTTACATTTAGAGGATTGTTAAATTTATAGTTTTTGTTTACATTTAGGATTTTTATTTACATTTATACAAAATGTTATACTCTGTATATACGCTTTGTTTACACTTAGGGTCTTTCTTTATATTATGTGTCTTTGTTTATATTTAGGTTCTTTGTTTACATTTAAAGTCTTTGTTCACAGTTAAGGTCTTTGTTTACATTTAGGTTCTTTGTTTACATTTATAGTCTTTGTTTACAGTTAAATTCTTTGTTTTCATTTAGTGTCTTTGTTACTTTTGTAGTCTTCGTTTCCATTTAGTTCTTCTTTTACAAATATTTCTTTGTTTACATTTAGGACTTTGTTTACATTTACGTGCTTATTTACGTTTAGGGTCTTTCATTATATTTATACTCTTTTTTACATTTAGGGCCTTTGTTTACATATAAGGTCTTTGTTTAGATTTATAATCTTTTTTATTTAGGATCTTTTTTTCATTCAGGTCTGTCTTTACATTTAATTCTTTATTTACGTTTAGGGTCTTTACTTAAATTAGTAGTTTCTTTACACTTAGGGTCTTTGTTTACATTTAGGTGTTTGTTTATATTTGAAGTCTTTGTTTACATTTAAAATCTTTGTTTACATTTATGGTCTTTGTTTACATTTATAGTCTTTGTTTAAATTTTGGTTAATGTTTACTTTTGTAGTCTGATTATATTTGTAGTCTTTTTTTACATTTAGGGTCTCTGTTTACATTTAGATCTTTCTTCACATTTCTGGTCTTGTTTAGATTCAGGTTTTTGGAATTGATTTATAGTCTTTCTTTACATTTTTGGTCTTTGTTTACATTTAGTTCTTTGTTTACATTTTGGGTCTTTGTTGTCATTTATAGTCTGTTTAAACTTAGGGTCTTTGTTTACATTTAGGTGTTTGTATGTATTTATGTTCTTTGTAATATTTACTGTCTGTGTTTAAATTTAGGTTGTTCACATTTGTAATCTTTGTTTATATTTGTAGTTTTTGTTTATTTTTAGGGTCTTTGTTTACATTTAGGGTCTATTTTTACATTCATAGTCTTTATTTACAATTAGAGTCTTTTTTACATTTATAATCTTTTACAATATTTAGTGTCTTTGTGTACATTAATAGTCTTTGTTTACACTTATGTCCTTGTTTTCTTTTTGGATCTTTTTATTTGTTTACATTTAGGTATTTATTTATATTTAAGATCTTTGTTTACATTTATTTTCTTGTTAACATTTGTAATATTTGTTTACATTTAGGGACATTGTTTACATTTTGGTCTTGTTACATTTAGGGTTTTGATAGAATTTATAGCCTTCGTTTACATTTAGGTCTTTGTTTACTTTTATAGTCTCTTTACATTTATAGTTTCTGTTTACATTTCGTCTATGTTTACATTTGCAGTCTTTATGTTTGTAGTCGTTTTCATTTAGTGTTTTTATTTATATTTATAGTTTTTTTTTTTTTTTAGATGTCTTTATTTACATTTAGGGTCTTTGTTTATATTTATTGTCTTTGTTTACTTTTAGGGTCTTTGTTCACGTGTATAGTTTTTGTTTATGTTTAGGGTCTTTGTTTACATTTAGGACTTTGTTTTCTTTATGGTCATTGTTTACATTTATAGTCGTTGTTTACATATAGATCATATTTACATTGAGGGTCTTTTTTACATTTAGGTGTTTCTTGCATTTAGGGTCTTTGTCTACACTTATAGTTAGTTTACAATTACGTGATTGTTTACATTTAAGGTCTTTGTATTTGTAGTATTTGTCTTTGCTTATAGTCTGTTTACATTTAAGTTTTTGTTTACATTTTTAATCTTTTTTATTTAGGGTCTGTTTACTATAGCCTTTGTTTACATTTTGGTCTGTTTATATTTAGGTCTATGTTTACATTTATAATCTTTGTTTACTTTTAGGTCCTTGTTTACATTTAGGATCATTTTATTTGTTGTCTTTGTTTACATTTAGGTCTTTATTTACACTTAGGATCTTTGTTTACATTTAATGTCTTTCTTTACATTTAAGCTTTTTGTTTACATTTATAGGTCTTTGTTTACATTTATGGTCTTTGTTTAAATTTTGGTTATTGTTTACATTTGTAGTCTTTGATTATATTTGTAGTCTTTTTTTACGTTTACGGTCTTTGTTTACATTTAGATCTTTCTTTACATTTGGGGTTTTTTGTTTAGATTCAGGTGTTTTGAATTGATTTATAATCTTTGTTTACATTTTGAGTCTTTTTTATATTTAGTTCTTTGTTTACATTTTGGGTCTTTGTTGCCATTTATAGTCTGTTTACACTTTTAATCTTTTTTTATATTTATGGTCTTTGTTTACTTTTATAATCTTTGTTTACATTTAGGTCTAGTTACATTTAGCGTCTGTTTGAATTTATAGCCTTTGTTTGCATTTAGGTCTTTGATTTCTTTTATAGTATCTTTACATTTATAGTTTTTGTTTACATTTCAGGCTTTGTTTACATTTGCAGTCTTTGTTTATATTTCTAGTCTGTTTACATTTAGTGTTTTTATTTATATTTATAGTGTTTTTAAATGTGTTCTTTGTTCACGTGTATAGTTTTTGTTTATATTTAGGGTCTTTGTTTACATTTAGGTCTTTGTTTACTTTAGAGTCATTGTGTACACTTATAGTCTGTTTACATGTAGAAGTTTGTTTACATTTAGGTCTTTGTTTACTTTAGGGCCATAGCTTGCATTTATAGTCTATTTTCATGTAGAAGTTTGTTTACATTTAGGGTCTTTGTTTACATTTAGGTCTTTTTTGCATTTAGGGTCCTTGTTTACGTTTATAGTCTGTTTACAATCACGTCATTGTTTACATTTAAGGTCTTTGTTTGTATTTTTAGTCTTTGTCTATGTTTATACTCTTTGTTTACATTTAGGTTTTTGCTTACATTTTTAATCTTTTTTTATCTAGGGTCTTTGTTTACTTTTATAGCCTTTGTTTACATTTTGGTCTGTTTATATTTAGGTCTATGTTTACATTTATAATCTTTGTTTACATTTAGGGACTTTGTTAACACTTAGGTCTATTTACATTTAGGGTCTTTGTTTGAATTTATAGCTTTTGTTTACATTTCGGTCTTTGATTACATTTGCAGTCTTTGTTTATATTTGTAGTATTTGTTTACATTAATGCTTCTATTTATATTTATAGTTTTTTTTTTTAATTTTAGATGTCTTTATTTACATTTAGGATCTTTGTTTATATTTGTAGTCTTTATTTACATTTATAGTCTTTGTTTGCATTTAGGTTCTTTATTTATATTTAGGAATTTTGTTTACATTCATAGACTTTGTTTACATTTAGGTCTGTTTACATTTATAGTCTTTGATACATTTATGTCTTTGTTTTCAGTTAGAGTTTTTGTTTATATTTGTTGTGTCTGTTTACATTTAGGGTATTTGTTTAACAATGGCGTAGCGTGATAATCTGTATATGCTCTAAAGCCGACTATGAAAAAAGCATTACTTCACAAACCGTTATTGTTTCACTTCTATATTTAACATGTAATATTTCCATTGTTTTAAAATCAGAAATATAGGTTTGTATGCATATTTCTTTCGCATCTATTTTAATATATGTATATATAAATTTATTTGTTAAAAAAAAAAAGGTTTACAACCATTATTAAAAAAAAAAAAAGAAAAAAAAAGAGGCAAGGCTAAGAAAATTATATTAAAAATATTTGAACTAGTTTACCACATAATATGTTGAATGCATTCAAACTAAATTAGAAACTAGTTATCATATGTGGACTCTGCTCAGTTCCCCATCATATTTATGTTCTCATAAATTTCTAGTGCAAGACATATTATAATCATGGTAAAAGAAATGAATTTGACCAAAGCTTGATACAGTAACAGAATGAAATATCCGCCTAATAGGCTATCCACCGTTCACTTCGATAAATTTATCTTATTCTATTCTATTCATTTATTTTATGAGGGTCAATTCCGTTGTTTAGTTTTCATGCTACTATTTCCAATGCAATAATCCTCAAAATTCATATTTATATGAAAAATTTTCAATTTCGCTATGTGGATAAAATCGTAAATTACGAATAATTTACGAAATTTTCCTATTAGAATATTTGTAGTCAATCCTGTTCAAACCTATATCATAAATGTAATTTTGAAGTTGTCTAATGTATTTATGATCCTCAAAATGGAAGTTTATGCTCAATTTTGCCTTATTCTGACATGTTAAGTAAATTGTAAATTCCAAATAACTTACGAATTTTTTAAGTTGGAAAAATCATAGTCTATGATATTCATGCCAGTATCCTAAATAATATTTCGAAAGTAGTCTGACATCTTTACGATGAAAACATCTCTCAAAATTGACGTTTATGCGAAATTTTGCCCTATACTGCCATGTTACTAAATTCGTAAATTTCCAATGACTTGCGAAATTTTTATATTGGAAAATTCGTAGTCAATGATATTCATGCCAGTGTCCTAAATAATGTTTCAAAGGTAGTCTAACATCTTTACGATGAAAATATCTCTAAAAATTGACGTTTATGTGAAATTTTGCCCTATGCTGCCATGTTAAGAAATTCGTGAATTTCCAATACCTTGCGAAATTTTCAAAGTAGCATATTTATAGTTACTGATGTTCATTACAGCATCAAAACTGATATTTTAAAACTGGTCTGACATTTTTACAATAAAAAGTTTCCATTTAATGCACGTTTAAGTGAATTTTTGTCCTATTCTCCCATGTTAAGAATATCGTAAATTTCTAATAACTTACGGAGTTTTTTAATTCGAATGTTGCAAATGAATAGGGTTCTTGCCAGTATCAAAAGTAATATTTTAAAACTGATCTGACCTCTCTGCGATCATTTGTTCGTGATATATCGTGTACACAGACAAACAAACTAACGGACTGTAGTAAAATCAATTCCCTTTAGACGGCGCTGCGTCGCCAGTTAAAGAAAAAAGAACCTATATTTTGTTAAAAAAATTTGGCAACAGCCAATAAGTTTTGTTTTAGATTTTTGGATGCTTCGGCTGTGTTCGAAGACAGAATTTTCGATCTCTCACTATGAGAGTTAATTAGATTTGGGAATTATGTTCCATTAAGTATTCCTTTTTGTAAATAATGTATTTAATTTGTAAATAGAATTTTTATCTTATTATAATCATTAAACCATCAGAAAAAGTATGCATCGTTCTATTTTATTCATTCTCTTGTTTTCAAAGCAATCCGGCATATTAATTATGATTCTTTATGTTCTTAAAATGTCAACACCACTGAACCGCAAATTATTTTTCATTTTGCTGCATCAGTGCCCGCAAGAGAATGTTGTTTTTGGAAGTAACGATGTTTGTGTTAAATTCGATTATTAAAATTCCCTTTTGTGTTTCATAATATTGGATTAGCTCTTAGAACGAATACGGCTCAAGGTAAGAAATTTTATGGAAATTTACAATGGAAGACAAGCATAAAATTAATAGAAAAATTATTCGATCCAGTGTTACGAAGTTGGTGAATAGTATAGAACTAAATTTAAAAGAACATTTAAATGTTGAAAACTTAGAAGAAGCTCTTAATCAACTAACTATAAAAAATGAGATTCTACAGGAAGCCGATAGGGAAATAGAAAAAATAATTCCTTTAACGGAATATGAAAATGAAAAAAACGTGTGTTATGAATACCAAGACAAAATCGCGAACGCTATTTTTAGAGCAAAAAAGAAAATAAAAGTAAATTCAGTCGAAAATAGTGGTGTAAATTCAAATGTTTCAAGTACATTACAAAATAGAAGTACACCGTTAAGTGAGAATAAGAAATTTGTTAAATTACCAAAATTGCTAATTCAAAGATTTGGCGGTGAATTGTCCCAATTTATGAGTTTTTGGAATACTTTTCAAGTTACTATTCATGACAATGAAGCTTTGTCAAAGGTAGAGAAATTTAATTACTTTTGTCAAAGGTAGAGAAATTTAATTATTTAAAAAGTTATTTAACTTCGACAGTTTTAATTCCATACACGGGTTAGAGATTTCAGAAAAAAGTTATGACAAAGCCGTAGAAATTCTTAAACAAAGATTCGGACAACGCGATATGATAATTAACCACCACATGAACAATTTGTTAAATTTAGCACCCGTTTATAAATCCACAGATATTTTTAGATTAAAAAAATTACATGAAGAAATCGAGATAAATATTAGATCATTATCCTCGTTAGAAGTTGATGAGAATAATTATAGTGCTATGTTAATCGCAGTAATTCTAAAGACACGACCGTCCGATTTAAATTTAGAATTCAATAGAAAACACGCAACTAATTTACATGGAATTAAAATTCAAGAACTATTTGATTTCATACAAAGGGAAATAATTTCGCGCGAAAGAACATTATCTACAAAAAATTGAACAAACGAACAAATAAAAAGTAATAAATTGAGTAATCGAGACGGCAGCAGATTATCGTCTGCGCATGAATTAATCGCTACTACTGCGGTAGAAAATAAACAGATGAGATGCATTTTTTGTAAAAAGAATCACGCGTCAGAAAATTGTTTCGCATTCGATATTGAAAAGAAGAAGAATATTTTGAAATCTCAGGGCCGTTGGTTTTTGTGTTTGGAACAAAAGCACCGTATCGCGGAATGCCATAGCGACATTAAATGCAGAATATGTGGTTATAAACATAATACAACTCTCTGTTACAAATCTAAACATAAACCTCAGGAAAAAATAAATGTTCCTTCTGGTTCAGAATCCAAACAGGAAATAGTTTCTACTGTTTCTTCTATAAATCAGGAAAATAAAATTTTGTTACAAACTTGTTTTGTAAGTATTAAAAATAAAACGAAAGAGAAAACGATCCGTTTGCTTCTTGATTCAGCTTCTAGTAGAACATTTTTATGTCGTTCTATTGCTAATGAACTAAATTTAAAAGTGATTAGAAATGAAAAATTGAAAGTATACACATTTGGAAGTAAAACACCGATAGAAAAAACCTATGGCATAGTTAAATTAAAGCTTGTGAATAAAAATAAACCTGATCATAATATTCAAATTGAAGCGTTAGTTACGGATGAAATTTCTGGATCGTTCATTCACCCTCCCCCTGAATTGGAAAAAATCACGAAAAATGATAATTTTCAGAATTTAGAATTAGCTGATATACCTAATAGTAAAGAAAGCATTACACTTTTGATAGGAGTCGATTATTATTATGATATTGTGTTAGGTAATATGAGCGCATTAATAAAAATTTAGTAGCATTAAAAACTGTGTTCGGTTGGGTTTTACAGGAAATTAAAAGCGATTCTCTTGAATCATTAACCATGAGTATCATAGTAAAAGAAAATTTGTTGTCAAAACAAATAGAAAATTTTTGGAATTTGGAAAATTCGGGTCTTATTAATCCGAAAGAAAAATTTGACCTTTCCGAAAATAAAATTATGAAAAATTTTGAATCAGAAATTAAGTATGAAAATAAACGATATAAAGTTAAATTCCCTTGGAAAATTAGTAAATCACAATTACGAAATAATTTTGAAATCGCTGAAAGTAGATTTTCGAGACTTAAGTACAAATTTTGTAGAAACCCAAATTTATTTTTTGAATACAACAATGTTTTACAGGATTATTTGAGAGAGGGGATTATAGAACCCGTTACGGATTTGGAGGAAAATTCTACAACCTTTTATTTACCACATAGAGCGGTAATAAAAACAGATCGTACAACAAGTAAATTACGAATCGTGTTTGATGCGTCTTCACATGATTACAATAATCTTTCTCTTAATAATTGTCTACATATTGAACCTAATCTTTATGAAGATATTTTTGACATTTTGTCTAGATTTAGATTTCATCCCGTAGCCTTTACTGCGGACATGAAACAAGCATTTTTACAAATTTTGATAGACGAGGAAGATAGGGACGTAACACGATTTTTGTTTACAGAAAGTCCTCACGAAGGCACCTCTCCCCTTCAGATTTTTAGATTCACTAGAGTTTTGTTTGGACTTAATTGTAGTCCTTTCTTATTAGCTGCGACGATAAAACATCATTTGAAAAATTTTAGCGACACACATAGGGAGACTGTTAGTATTTTAAATGAAAACATTTATGTAGATGACATAATAGGAAGCCACCCATCAGTAGAAAAAAGGCTTTAACTACAAGTCTAGACTCACTTAGTATCTTTAAAGACGCGAGTATGCAACTTCAGAAATTTCATACAAATTCGACACCATTACATGAACTTTGGGTACAAAAAAATTTTATTAGCAAGGATTCTAAAATATTTGAAGAAAATTATCCCCTAATAAAGTTTTGGGTTTAGGGTGGAATAACTTGAAAGACACTCTCTATTGATTGTAGGGATTGTAGGGATTTAATAAACCTCGTTTCTAAACAGATAAATACTAAAAGGTTTGTTTTACAAGTACTAGGCAAAATTTATGACCCTATCGGTTTCCTAGGGCCCTACACTTTAAGAGTTAAATGCCTTATGCAGATGATCTGGAAGACTGGTCTTGATTGGGATGATACATTACCTGAAGATTTGAAAAAAATATGGAAAGACTGGTGTAATGAAGTAACTCATCTTTCTAAATTTTCTGTGCCGAGATATTATTTTTCTGATTTTCCAGAATTTAACATCGGTGATTTGCAACTACATGTTTTCTCAGATGCTAGTATCAAAGCATTTGGCACTGTTGCCTATTTTAGAATTAAAGAAATCTCGAATGAAAAATGTAAAACGATATTCGTTGCTTCCAAAAATAGAGTAGCGCCTTTGAAAAATCTCACGCTACCTAAACTTGAACTCACAGCTGCATTGTTGGCAGCTAAACTAGGTCATAATATTTTGAGAGCTCTGAAATTAGATATACCCACGTTTTACTGGACAGACTCAATGATCGTTTTTTTTTTGGATTAGAGGCTCTCCAGAAAAGTTTAAGCCGTTTGTGCAAAACAGAGTACAAGATATTCGTGAATTGACATCTCCTTCAAACTGGAGGCACTGTCCCGGTTCGTCTAATCCTTTCGACCTTGTATCCAGAGGTGCAAAGATCATAAAATTAATTAATGATAGATTGTGGTTAAATGGGCCTGAATGGCTCAGTTCACCCCCCGAACTTTTGCCTAAGCCTGAACCTGATGATAAACAAAAGCTAGATGTAGAAAGCTTAGAATATAGAAAAAAGATAAAAGAAACACTCCTTTTCAATTGCATGACAGAACAACTAGAAAACCCCATTGATATCAGAAAATACAGCAGTTTAGAAAAATTAATCAGAGTTACAGCTTGGGTAAAAAGATTTATTAAGAGGATCAAAAAAATTCCAGAACTTAACAATACATTGACAACCGAAGAACTAATAGAAGCTGAGAAACATTTGATATCGAATGAACAAAAGTTAAATTTCAAAAATGAATTTCACTCGCTAATAAATGAAGAAATTATTGATAAAAATTCTCCCCTTAACAACTTAACTCCTTATCTAGATGATGGAAAAATGATGCGGCTGAGCGGGAGATTAGAGGTTAGTGATTTACAGTTAGAAGAAAAACATCCCATCATTCTCCCCAAACAGTCGTGGTTGACTACCTTGATTATCCGAAATGAACATGAAAAAATAATGCAATGGAGGAGTATCTGGAACATTGTCAAAAATACGGTCTAAATATTGGATTCCCAAAGGTCGCCAGTTAGTTAAAAGTGTCCTGAATAAATGTATTATATGTAAGAAATACCTTTCCAGACCAACAGATCAGATCACTGCTCCACTACCCCGTGACAGAATAACAGACTCGCCCCCTTTCTCCATATGTGGCATTGACTTTGCTGGGCCTCTCTACATTAAAAATGCTAAAGAAATTGAAAAATCTTATATAGTGTTGTTCACTTGTGCAGTAACCAGAGCGTTACACTTAGAACTTGTACACGACATGTCAACTGATTCTTTTTTGTTGGCCTTCAGACGTTTCTTAGCGAGAAGAGGAAACTGTAAAGTTATATATTCGGATAACGCCAAAACGTTCAAGCGTTCGAAACAAGAGCTAGAAAATTTGTATCAAATTCTTTCTGATGATTCACTTTTAAAATTTTTTGCGAAAGAAAGAATCATATGGAGAAATATAGTAGAAAAGGCCCCGTGGTGGGGCGGGTTCTACGAACGATTAGTTAGATCCGCCAAAGACTGCGTAAAGTCATCGGCAAAGCCCTCTTGAATTATGATGAAATGTCTACTCTCCTTATAGAAGTAGAAACAGTGCTCAACTTACGCCCCTTAACTTACGTGTATAGTGAATCTGGAGAACCGAACCCCTTAACTCCTATGCACTTTTTAAATTTTGGTAAAGAAATCACCTACCCAGTGAATTTTGATGACATTATTGAAGGTGCTTCAAACAAAATAAATATCTACCTTAAGCTGTAAAAGATACCAATCACTGTTGTTAAAGCAGTTGTGGAATAGATGGAAAAGCCAATACCTATTGGATTTGAAGACGGCGCATGCTTTAAAGAATCCTACTGCACAACCTGAACTGAAAATAGGAGATGTAGTGTTAATTGGTGATGATTCAAAAAACAAACTTTTGTGGAAACTTGGTAATCCAAAAAACAATCGTCGGAAGGGATGGTCAAGTTCGATCCTATGAAGTAGGAACGGGTGGTGGTATTTTGAAAAGAACTATTCAACATTTGTATCCCTTAGAGGTGGTTTGAGACTTTATGGCTGGAAAAAAGACTTTTCTCTTTTTTTTTTTTTTTTTTTTTTTTTCTTTTGAAACTTTAATTAGTATTATTTAGTATCTGTATTTTAATTTTTGCATGTGTTATTATCTTTATATTTAAGTTTGTTTATATTTGATAACTAAGAGTTAATTGTTTAAATAATAATGTGTTTGCTTTATGTTTAATATTGATATTTCAATTTAATATTTTGATTTGATCTTTTATTGATTTAGTTATAGTACTTTAAATATTGTTTACATTTGTATTTAATAATTGTTGATATTTAAAAAAAAAAAATGATTATGTGATTTAGTACTAATTGAATACTCAGAAATTTGAACAATTTGTGATTATCTGAAGTTGTTCGAATTTGAGATTTATTTTTTATTTAATGAGATTTTGATTTGTGAACTCTGTAAGAGTTCACGGCGGGGAGTTGTGTAGTAAAATCAACTCCCTTTAGACGGCGCTGCGTCGCCAGTGAAAGAAAAAAGAACCTATATTTTGTTAAAAGAATTTGGCAACAGCCAATAAGTTAAGTTTTAGATTTTTGGATGCTTCGGCTGTGTTCGAAGACAGAATTTTCGATCTCTCACTATGAGAGTTAATTAGATTTGGGAATTATGTTCCATTAATAATTCCTTTTTTAAATAATGTATTTAATTTGTAAATAGAATTTTTATCTTATTATAGTCATTAAACCATCAGAAAAAGTATGCATCGTTCTATTTTATTCATTCTCTTGTTTTCAAAGCAATCCGGCATATTAATTATGATTCTTTATGTTCTTAAAATGTCAACACCACTGAACCGCAAATTATTTTTCACGGACTAACACACTAACAGACACCCTACAGACAGACACCATACAAATTTTGTCATTTTCGGATTCCTCACACCTGAAAACGTGTAAAAAAGTCAAAAAACCGAGGTCGAAAATTTTCACGATTACCTAAGTTCCCCATACTTGTAGTATGATGGGGAACTAATAGCTGGATTCGGTCTACTTTTTAGTAACAACGGAATTGACCCTGACAAAATAAATTAGAATAAAATAAATATATCGAACTGAATGGTGGATAGCCTATTGGGCGGGGATTTCATTCTGTCACTGTATCAAGCTTTGGTCAAATTCATTTCTTTTAACATGATTATAATATGTCTCGCACTAGAAATTTATGAGAACATAAATATGATGGGGAACTGAGCAGAGTCCCCCTATGCGAACTAGTTTTGTGGGTGTGTATGTATATGAATGTCTGAGTGCTGTTACTTTGATTTAAATATAAACTGAAATTAAACAACATGAAGAAGAACGTAAACTGGAGAATATCAAAATTAGCAGACGGCCGTTTTGAAACTTCTAAAATTCCATCATCAATTCTTATATTTTTTTCCTTTTAAATATTAAAATATGATAAAATGAAATAACCAGAAAAAAAGAAAACAAAAACTCCCTGAACTTGCTGAGCAAGTGTTGTCCAAAGGTGTGAAACAACCTTAAAATTAAGCAAGGTAAAAAAAACAACATAGTCAAAATTTTTCAGTTATAAAAAAAATTTCGTCAAAATTATAATAAGTTAAATTGTTGTTAACCGTAATCTGTTTTCGGCTGTTTTAGTTTTCTTTTTCTAATTCTTAAATTTTTCCATATTTTAGTACTTTTTAAATTTTTACAAACAATGATGATGTAGTATTAGAAGATCCGTAACGTCCGTTTCCTAATTTTTGAATTTTTCTACTTTGTGCTCTTTTTAGCGTTGTTAGCCTTTATATAAACAGCACAAAGTATCTTCTCTTGTCTCAAATTACTTTTTTTTTAAACCATTGTTTTTCTAAAACAATTTTTGCATTATTCAATTTACAAAAAATTTTGCATACGATTACAAGTTTTTTCTATTAAACAAATAAAATAAAATAAAATAAAATAAAAGTGTATTTTAAAAAAAACGAATGCGCTGAGCCCTAGAAAGTGTCTGGCTAATCGAAAAGTTTATGGGTAATATAATATTTTAAACTAGCAAACCCGTTCGGAATTTTCGCACTTTATTTCTTTTCTTATTTACCTTTAGAATTTTAAACTCATAAATATTATACCAATTTCACCACCTAATTAAAATTTTAATTTACCAGAAGCCAAATCATTATAACCAAATAAATATTGTGCACTAATAAAACCAGAATCATTCAAAGAAAAGTTTCAAAACAAAATTCAGGGTTGACAACCCCCTTTTCATATTTCCGCAGGCCAGGCAGTACAGTTTTAGTAAAGAACCCTCATGACGTCTTTTAAATTATTATTGCCAAGAGTGCGATGACATTTCATTTATTTTGGCATATTAAAAAAAAAAATAAATAAATAAATAAATAAACAATTTTGGTTATACTTTTTATGATTGCGTTTTTTAGTCAATTTATGATAATAATTCATATTCTATGTATATGTCTTTAAAATATTGCTAGGTTTAAAATGACGCTTGCAAAGATTCTGAAGATGCAACTTTTAAAAATATATTTTTCTATAAAATAATGTCATCATACAAATGTCGTCATTTTTTCATATCAGAGCTATGTCCACGTGCTTAAATATTGTTCATTGTTAAATATTATTTTTTATCCTCGCGTATTTTATTAATTTCACCACTATCGTATCGTTTCGACAAAAAATAATTATAACTGGTCCACATTTGAGAAATATTATATATACTCTATAACAAAAAAAATGACGCCCCAAGAAGGACTAATGCAAACTGGACACAAATTGACATACATACAGGTTTTGAGGGAATCAAGCACCAATTCATCATTATCGTCGATCCTACGTGCAACTGGTACTTCAGTGACTTCAAATACCCTTAAAAGGCAGCTCAGAAACTTTGAGCTCAGCCCCGGATCTCTGTTCCACTGAGGACGTTTGGAGCATCATAAAAAGGGTCCTACAACCAGCACGGGATTTTACCAATCTAACGCAACAATTGGACAGAATTTGTGAGGTCGAGACTATAGAACGTCTCCACAGTTCGTTTGAATTTCAGCTGAATCCAGCAATCTAAAGTTGGGACTGTCAAATCACTTCGTCGCCAGTGACTCGGCGAAAGTCTTGGTCGAGTTAGTTTTATGTCGGCATGGTGCTGCAGTGAAATAATTAGGATCTCAGTTTTAGATGAATTAGAAGTGATTTTAAAAGGTTTTGAATGAAATGAAAGGAAAGGAAGTTGTTGAATTTACTATAAAATGAAGGATAGTGAATTGCTAGGGGTAATGAATTGGTAGCTGATTAGTGTGGAGTAAAGGGTTATAGCGAGTTGAAGTTGGTGGTGATACGGAGTTGCGCCGGATTATGGTGTGTGTGAAGTGATGGTAGAGAGGTGTAATATTGGGGCGTAAATTAAGAAAAGAGTCTGTCGTGTATCGGGAATCCGGTCGACACTCTAAAGTGAGAATAGTTAATAGTAGCCGAGAGCAGTCTTCAAAAAGATCAGCATTGGTGAGATAAAATAACTTCTTATTTTATGTCTTGTTAAAGTTATTTCCTGAAGTCACTTATTTAAATTGAGTTAGCTCAACGCCCTCCTTGATATTGAATGCTAAATAAACTTTGTTATTTATTTGTTAACTTTGTCTCGAGCTCTTCTTATTACTAGCTAATTAAGCAATTAAGTTCATCTTTAGGATTTAAGATCTACAATTGAGAATATGGAGACAACTTATTCTCTACAGTGGCGCCCCACGTTGGGCGCCACTGTGAAGTTTGCGTTGATGCAAACTCCATCTTTACTTAATTAGATCATTAAATGGATAAGTAAGAGAACACAAGACTTGAATTAACAAATAAATAACAAAGTTTATTTAGCATTCAATATCAAGGAGGGAGTTGAGCTAACTTAATTTAAATAAGTGACTTCAGGAAATAACTTTAACAAGACATAAAATAAGAAGTTATTTTATCTCACGAATTCTGATCTTTTTGAAGACTGCTCTCGGCTACTACTAACTATTCTCACTTTAAGAGTGTCGACCGGATTTCCAATACACGACAGACTCTTTTCTTAATTTACGCCCCAATACTACACCTCTCTACCATCACTTCACACACACCATAATCCGGTGCAACTCCGTATCACCACCAACTCCAACTCGCTATAACTCTTTGCTCCACACTAATCAGCTACCAATTCATTACCCCTAGCAATTCACTATCCTTCATTTTATACTACATTCAACAACTTCCTTTCCTTTCATTTCACTCAAAACCTTTTAAAATCACTTCTAATTCATCTAACACTGAGATCCTAATTATTTCATTGCAGCACCATGCCGACATAAAAGTAACTCGACCAAGACTTTCGCCGAGTCACTGGCGACAAAGTGATTTGACAGTCCCAACTTTAGATTGCTGGGTTCAGCTGAAATTCAAACGAACTGTGGAGACGTTCTATAGTCTCGACCTCACAAATTTGGCACGATACTTCACAGGAGCACATCTGCCAAATCTATCAATTAATACCAAGCCGAATAACTGCTTACATAAGGGCCAGAAGTGGACCAACGCGTTATTGACTTGTTTACTTTGTGAGGCCCTTTCTCTTGATTAAATCATTCAAATTTTCTGAAACTGTAATCAATTGTTTTTCTCCACATGTACATTGCATCTACCAATTTTTGTCCCATTCCACCCCATCTACCAATTTTTGTCCCCACTTCTTCTTGGTGCGTCGTTTTTTTTTTTTCATTTTGTTATAGAGTGTAGATTATTGGCATGATAAAATTTTGTAAGAAGAATTTTTTTTTCTTACAAATCGATAGCTAAAAGTATGAGAATCATAAGTCAGAAACCATTCTTCTCACTGCTCAACAGTTTCTACTGAAGCTAAGAAAATCCCTAATGATTTAACATTCCGCAAATCTCTAAGACATGCTGTCTGGGAATAGCATGACTTGGACGCTTTAAATAGTTTAAATGACAAAAAAACCCTTATCTTTAAACGAGAGAAATTTTAAGGGAGCATTACTATAAGGGATATTCTCTTAAATAGCTGAAATTCCCCTACTTAGTATAAGCTTTAGAAGAATAGCGTGATCCACGCAGTATCGGTCAGTAACGAAGCATCCAATAAGCGCCTGCTAAACATAGATCTAGTAATAAGACATAGATTAATCAGCGAGAGGGAAAAAGTGATGCCTTTTTTTTCAGGAAAAGTCACTCTAATGGCTGCCTTTTCCCGAGTAAATTACACACAGGAATACACACGGATAGTTTAGTAAATAAAATTTATGACTAATTTATTTACTAAAGGTGAATGAAAAACTCCAGGTACAGTTTAAAAATCCTTTTTCTTTTTATTCTTTTTTTCAATACTCTCTAATGGCTGATTTTAGAACGTTTTTTCGGCATCAAAAGTTTTTGCTCGATACATACTTGCCAACCATCTCATTATGAACCGTACAATTTTTAGTACCCGCCTATTTTCATACACCAATAATTTTTTAGAGTAATTTTAGTCTTATTTAATCGTAACAGCATTTGGAGAGAATTACTCTAAAAATATAGTGGTGGGAGAAAAGGGGCGTTTTTTCAGGGGCGTTAACAATTGTACGGTTATTAATGAGATGGTTGGCAAGTATGTCGATAACATGGGGATGATATATCTATATATATTGCTATATCTATGCTGCTAAAAAAAACCTGTTGAGGGCGATGAAAGGACAAGTATAAAAAAGTATACTATCCTTTCCAGAAATTACCTCATGTAGCAATAGAATAGATCTTTTCATTCAGTATAATTTTCGAAATCCGAATGGTGGATAATGGAAATATGCGAACAACTGATTATTATTTTTTTTTTAACAGTATAGTTTTGAAGTCTAAATAACTTTTCGCAGGTATGCGGCGCATGCCTAGCATACCCAGAGGATTCGCCACTTCTAAACAGATATACTTATTTTATGATCACTCGGTACATCTTTATGGCTAAGTGATGAAGAAATAGCTAATTGGACATCGACAGCGCATTGCACCCTATATATTTTCAGCTGCCATTATTAACATCTCTCTTCATTTTTTAAATAGTAAATATAAAATATTTACTCTCATGAAAAACTGTCAATAAGTTTAACGCAAACACGCTCATAGTATTAGTATGCACTGAGAAAAAATTCTATAACTGACATCTAGAATCTAAGTTGTCACTCTTGAAAAAATAGTTCCATGTCATCACTATAAATTCTAGTCCCCTTGGAAAGCGAGTTCTAGAAGCCCCTATCAGAATTCTAGAGCGTTTGCCCACATTCTCGAGAGCAAAGTTATTTAAAAATCTCTGCAAATAAATGAGACTACAAGAGGCGGGTTTCAGCAACTATAATCTTGGTTTATGACCCAATTCTAGAAAATCAAGCGAGAATTTCTCGCAATACAAATGATTCAGAATATTTAAAGTTTTCAGAATATTGTTTCACCATCTAGAAATGTGTACACTAGAAATTCTCGATGATTTCGTCTATTCAGTTTATTGGCGTGCCTTACGCGCATAGCTTCGAAATCTATATTTCTAGTTAAGGGATTTAGAAAATGGCCACTTATTCATTCTAGAGGAAGGCGGTATATTTTTTTTCTCAGTGTGAGCTTGTGATATGACCTTTTTTGATGAAAACTACTTCATCTGAAAATCGTTCAAATCTGATTCTTTAAGCAGTCAGGTTAGAAGCTGGTGCTTCTTACATATGAGTCGACCAGCTAAGAAGTCTTGGCTCAGCTTCGAACTCAGGCTCTTCCAACATGCCACCAACTTACGATTCAGAGCCCAACAAAGAAGATTGGCCATAATATCTGCGATCAACTTCCTACAATTGTAGTCTATGCAAAGTCCCGACGCATTCGACACTGAAAGTCCCAGAAAAAGAGATTTTTCCATATGAATCGTCAGTGGCGACACTCGTACAGGAAGGACCTGATTGAGCTGAACCTTATTGTCCCACATATAGAAAGATAAATAGATATATCTTTCCTAGAGAAAGAGGAAATGCTATTCAATTTTAAAGTACCTAAAATAGAATTCCAGCAAATCTCATGTGTTTAAGAGAGAAGAAAAGCTTACGTATTATTTCTTAGAAAATGGATTTAAGACAAGCCGTTAGAGATAAGTTGATTTAGCTTCAGTCAATTAATAGAAACACAAATGCTTTATTTCTATTTCTTTAAAGAAACTATTTAATGAAGATAAATCTAAATTAGGTACTTACTGGCTATATATGAATGACCAAAAAGCAATGATTCACACATTCCTTCCTTCTGAACCAAAGCAACTGCATCCATTACATAAAGAGGTACTTTGGAAGCAGAAGTTTGTCTGTTAGCTGGGGTGGGTCGGACAACATTTTGGGACACATTGGTATCTGGCAGTAAATAAAATTGTCCACTAACTGGTAAGGCATCAACACTCAACATACATTCTTTAATGTCACAGCGGACTGTAACATTTCCTATGTTCAGTTTTAGATGATCTGAATCTGTGCTGAAGTCGTGTAACCATTGTTTCATCACGTTTTCTATTTGATAAATATTGGCATCAGTCTGTAAATAAAAATAAGGAAATAAAAAAATTATGTGTAGAATGAGGAGTATAAGAGAATGGTATATAGATGTATAAGAGAATGATAAAATAAGTGGAACATACACAAAGTATGAAACAAAGGGAGTAGAGTGAAAAAGGGATTATTTATCTTATCCATTATTTCTTGTCTTAACTTGTCCATTGAATGCAATATAGTAAAACCTAGATATAAACTCACTCAAACTGAAGCATCAAATATTTTTTTTAATCATTATCCCCGAAAATTATAATTGCACTTTCTTTTAACCTCTTTTTAATTTTTTGTGTACGCAGCATAGAAAATCCGATGAGCCAAAGCCAACAATTCTAATTTATTCCGTGGCATTGTTAATATCGACCTTTTTATCATATACCTTTTTCTTTTTCTTTTTTTTTTCCTTGTGAGTAATTACTTTCTTATTTAATCATAATTACATATTGAATAAAATTACTCTACAGAAAAATTGGCGGGAAAAATGGTGAGTACTAACAATGCTACGGAATTAATTGAAAATGTTGGTAGGTCTAAAAAGAAATACTGTGTGTTAAAATTGAAAATTTTAACACTTTTGAAATTTATTATTTTTTACCAAATCCTCCGGAAAATATTTCAGTTTCTTTTATTTAATTATTTTTCTCTATTTAAAATGTTTAAAAGTCCGTTTTTTCAAAATTAATTTCATTCCGTTTTGGCATTTTCAAATATTTTTCTAAATTTCCGATTTTTCAATTTTAAATATTTTTCTAAATTTTATTTCCTTGCAACTTTATTTTAATTAGATAGCTTATTTTATTTCCTTTAATTTGAACCATCGCTCATAGAAATTGCTTAAAATTTAATCATTTTATCTTCAAAAAATCATAAGTCCAAAAATACCTTTTTTTATTTAACTGTATTCTTAAATTCAGAGGTCAGCCATGTTTGCTTAAAGTCTCGATTTTCCCGCGCTTTCAGAAGGGGAGGAATGTTCTAGAACCTAGGAGAGCATCGCGGGCGTCTTCTGACGTGAGTCAGCGTCCCTTTCGTGCGAGCTGATTGGCTACTCGGGGCGAGCGGGAAATTGGATAATGTTTTCTCTTCCCCGGACTGACTCTCTTGAATGCTAGCGATCTAAGAGAGCTGACGTGTTTTCGCCCGGCCGGGCACCGTTCATAGCCAAAGTGAGCGGACGGTGTTGCGGCCAGGCATGTATGCTTATGTTGATCACTTAATATTGTGATCTAAATGTGTTGGAACATCATATTTCTAAATAAATAAATTCTTTTTCTTCGAAGTTTGAATTAAAATTGTGAGATTACGTCCTGGAGCTATGCCTAGCGGATACAACCGGCGTGACCCAACGTTCAAGAAGATTTCATGAAGTGTGCAGCATCATTATCCGTATTACATTCCGTTTTTCGATAGACTGTCTGATATGCACTCATATTTCTTGCCCTAGACCACCAAAATGAAATACTTCAGCGATGTCAATGGATATCAACCGTTTACCATCCAAATGTCATGGAGGCAATCACGTTCAAATTGTGGAAATCTGCTTTTGTGAGAAAGGAGAAATGATTGTGGTTCGATATTTTCCTGTATTTATTCATTAACTCCTCTACGAGAATACTAATTGTGATTCGCGGCATATACGGTGTGGACTCTCCATATATGAAAGCAAGTGTGTGTGTATGAGAATTACTAACCTGATCTGCAACGTATAACTCATATTTAATATTAACGATCACTATATCATCGTTTCAATCTTTTAACATCGCTGACATGCAGTGAAAACAATCGTAAGATCGTTCACGACCTTGTATGGTCGGTGTGAGAATAATTATAGGTGTTTGTTTTACAACCAATGGTGTCTACATTTAATTATAATGCAATCGGAAATTATTTTGATCAGAAGTGCCGGCACAAAGATTTTCAATTTAAAAATGTGAAAAATAAAGAAAGATTTCAGTTTATCATGAAATTGTGTTTCATTGTTTTAAATTGTGCCTTTTGGATTTCATGTGTTTATTTTTCAGCTTTCTTCTACATGGGGTAAGTTAGTTTTAAATGTACTTCATCTTTTTTCTATTAAATTTTATTTTGAATAATTTTAAAGTTTCGGTAATTTAAAAAGGATTTTGATGAGCCGCGGCACCTGTTAACGCAATTTTAATTTTAATCTAACCACTATACAATTCCTTTTCGGCCAACCATTAATTACTATCATTGTTAACGATCAATTTGTTTAAACCCTTTATTTATTTTATCTATTCAAAAACTAAAACTCAATTTCTCCTATTTTTTCTTCTATAACACTGTGGTCACAAAAAAAAATATATATATTAGTATTATTATTATTATTATGATAATTACAAGATAAAAAGACTTTTTATACCATGTTTTTAAGTTTTCTGCTGAATCATACACTTCCAAAAAAAAAAAAAAAAAAAGTCCTTAAAAGTACAGGAAAAATCTGGCAGCTGGGATGCCAGTATTTCTCCGTCAAATATACAGAACAAAACTGTACTTTTAACAAAAAACCTGTTTGATTTACAGGTTTCCTGCGTAAAATATATGTCAGTAATAAGATTTTACTGTTTTAAACTGTATATTTGACGAAGAAATACTGGCACCCCAGCTGCCAGATTTTTCCTGTACTTTTACAGGTTTATTTTTTGCAGTGACAAACGCTACCGAAGGCAGTGGGGACCCGAAGCAATTGGCTAAAAGTATTTAAAAAAAACTCATTGAGCTATTCTGAAAGTTTCAAATGTCTAGCTAGTCGGGAAGTTATATGATTGTTGAATCATATAAACGCTACCAAGGGCAGCGGGGACCCGATAGAATTGACTAAAAGTATTTAAGAAATGCATTGTCATCGTGTTCTAATTTATTCTAAAAGTTTCAAATGTCTAGCTAGTCGGGAAGTTACATGATCGTTGAATCATATAAACGCTACCGAAGGCAGCGGTGACCTGAAACAGTTGGCTAAAAGTATTTAAAAAATGCATTGTCACCGTGTTCTGAGCTATTCTGAAAGTTTCAAATGTCTAGCTAGTTGGGAGGTTAGTTAAAAATTGATTGCAAGATTCGTACTGGACAAACAAAGAAACAAACAAGAATCGAAGTTAATAAAAACATGGTAAAAAAAACTAAATTTGTGTTGCATCTTGTATAATTCAAAAATGGTTTCCCGTAGCATGTTAAAATTTTATATTTATATAGGACTTTTGATAACATTCAGTTTGTGCAACTTATTTCCCAGTCACTACAGAATATGTCACTTTAGAATGTGCACTGTTTGTACCACGCATAACTCAAGAATGGTTAACAACCGCAAAAGATTGAACTTTTCTATTCAGATATGATGTGATATCTAATTTTGTAGCTCCTTTATTGATCACTACACGGTATTCCGTTTGAGAGATCATCACGATACAAATTAATATACTAAAAAAATACACGTACTGTTTGTTTTCCGATTAGAGTCCAATGAGCGCTTTCACGGATTAAAAGAGAAGGATGTATTACGAATGTTACGGAAAGGTAGTAATTTTCATCTTACAGATAGAGGGCGACCAAATCTCGAAAATACACCAATCAGCGCGTTTTTACATTTCTGGCTGTTCGTTCGTTGGATGACTGAAGCCGAAGGGGCGGGCTTTCCCTTTCTTCCGATAAGTTTCAAAGATACTACACCAGGCGGCGATCGAATCGCTTTCATGGACTGGGCTGAATTAATGCAGAAAAGGAAGCTTCTGTTCCCGCGCTCGCTGCCCTATCTCGTTTTAATTCCTATAGACTCTTCTTCCGTGAGCGCTTTAATGGATGAGTCAATTCTGCTGCGATTTTATCAAAACGTGGGTGGAAGTTAAACCGGCAGAGATAAAATTTCGAGAAATGCTCATCTCAATGATAGCGTCCACCCCTTCTCGAATAAAAAGGCCTTTGTTTGTTTTTGACCAGTGTTGCCAGACTTGGGGATTTCTCCCCATTTTGGGAAATTTTGAAGCTTCAGGGGAAATGTTTGGGGACAGAGATTTAGTGGGGAACAGTTGGGGAAAAGAAAAAATTTGGGGAAATACACGGGGATTTTCTTTAAAGTTAGTAAAAGATGACATTTTCCTAAAATTCAATAAAAACAAAAAAGATGGGCAATTCTGGATGCAATTTGTATTTCAGAAACAGAAAAGCAACTTTTTTCTCTTTTTAATTATAAAATTTATTCTTTTTTTTTTTTTTTTTCTCCACTTGTAATCTCTGCTTCCAGGAATTATTTGGTTTATAGTATGTGTTGTAGCAAGTATAGTGAATTCTAAATACTTATTGATTACTGCTTCGCTTGAATAATCAAACTTATAGTAAGCTAGACCATCATAAATTTGGATGCTTTGTCTTAGCTTTAGCTAGCTTGAATTAAACTTGCAGGATGGAATATTCAGTTTGATGAAAGCTATTTAAGCTCCCTGGGTCTGGGTATACCTTGTTTTTCATGCATTTAAAAAAAAAAAAAAAAAAAAAAACTGTTTTTATATACTTATGGGTTAAGTACAAATGATTAGAGATGAGGAAACTCAGAAAGTTAGACAAATAGACTCACACAAATAGACAAAAGTTACACAAATTTAAAATTTTCCAAAAGCTATAGCGTATTGAAATTTATTTTTGTAAATGGGGATTTTTTTTCTATAAAGAGCTTCATTTGGGGGAAAATGTGAGCTTAAATTTATTAAATATTTTTTAACTTTTTCCAAAAAATTTACATTTTTAGAATAAATTGAGTTGGAGATTTTTTTGGAAAAAACCCTTGTTTGGGGGAATATTGAGAACTGTTTGGGGAAATTCACTCTTGACCATCTGGCAACACTGTTTTTGACTTGAATTGGAGAAAGGACAGTGTAGTTTAACAGGCATACAAGGAAAAGTTATGTGATGTCCACATCAGATAATTTTATGATATGTAAGTATTGATTATTTCAAGCAGCAATTTTAAACATGGCCTGCGCAACCAGCCAGAAACTATAATGTTAAATAAGTTTTATAATAGAATTGAAATTTCTAATAGCTTACAGCTACTAAGTTAAGGATTAACTATTACACATATTTTTATGAGATTCTGTTATAACTAGTCTTATACTCACTTCAGTAACTTGTATTAAACTGGATATCATCTCATCCACTTCATTGTCAACTCCGAACAATATAGGAGAGTTCTGTGACGGCGAATCGATTTTCGATAATGAATTGTTGGATGACATTATTCCACGCTTTCGGAGAATGACCACCTGCAATAAGATAAGGAAATTTAGCTATTTTGCTAGTGATAAGTCTAACTGTGAAAGCTTTTAGCAAAATAGCAATACAGTTTTTCACAAAAATAATCTTCAAATTTTACTTTTTCAACATTCTCGTAATTGACATTTTAAATTGCAACACTAATAATTCAATAATAAAATTAAAGTGTTTGTGATCAAGCAATTCATATTTGTAATGTTCATAGAAGAGACAGGTTACAGTTTAAAAGATTTTAGTTTTATTTGTTTATTTATTTTAACTTACAATTTTGACGAGGCATAAGGTTTGTAATCTGAATTCAATTTCTTCAAGCTTCTGTTTTAGAGATATCTGCGATTTTACACGATTTTTCACGATATATGTATGTGGGCTAGGTATGTATGTGTGTGAGTGAACACGATTGCGTTTAAACACTTTGTTGGAAGGATCTGAAAGTTGGTATATATGTTATAGGTCACCGAAGCCCAAATTATACTACAGAATCTGGAAATTTTCGCATTTACACGTTTTTTTTTTTTTTTTTTTTTTTTTTACAGGGACACAAACAAAAATTCGTTATAATTATGGCCTATGGGCTCAAATTATTTACAGTGTGATAGTGTCTAAACGCCTTATCCGATTGAGCTGGAAACTTATATACACGTTATGGGTCACCACCGCACAAACTGTATAGATTTTGGTGAATCTAGCACTTATATATATATTTTTTTTTACAGGGACACAATATTTTTTTTTTTTTTTTTTAATCATTATAGCCTATGGGCTCAAATTCTTTAAACTACAATAGTGTCTAAACGCCTTATTCCAATGAACTGAAAATTTATATACATGTTATAGGTCATCGTCGCTTGAACTGTATAGATTTGGTGAATCTAACACTTACAAATTTTTTACAGGAACACAACGAAAAATTCTTTATCATTAGGGCCTATGAGCTGAAATCATTTAAAGTGCGATATTGTCTAAATGCCTTAACCGATTGAGCTGAAAATTTATATACATGTTACAGATCACCGTCACACGAACTTTATAGATTTTGGTGAATCTAGCACTCATAGATTTTTGCAGGGACATAACGAAAAATTCTTTATCATTATGACCTATGTGCTCAAATTATTAGAAGAGCAATAGCGTTAAATGCCTTATTTGATTCAGCTGATACATTTTAGATTTCTCTTACTTTATTTAAATAACCATTAATTACTCAAAGTTCTGAAAGTCGAATGGAACCACACCAGATATTTTAATTTCGGTCTCGTAAACTTTATTTTCGATTTTTGACCGATTTATCTATTAAACAATATAGTACTCTTTCAATAAAAATAAGTTTTATTAATTTCTTTTTTTATGATTTCTTTGTATAATTAAAATTGAACAAATTAATATAAAATTGTTATACAAAATTTAAATGTGTACTGTATTCGTATGATTTTTTCTGGGATTAAAAATTGCAGTTTTCAAACTTTTTCGAATTTTCTCTCTCGAACTGGACAATTAAAAGACAGCCTTTGCAGCACAAGACCAACTTGCAGTTCAGATGTCATCCATTTTGGTTAATAAACAAAAAAGTTTTTTTTTTTTTTTTTTTTTTGCAAATTAAATTTTATTGCAACACGTAATCTCTCTCTGGAAAAACGATGTGAGTTTCCATAGCAACAAATACTTTGAAGATAAAAATAATTCTTTTTATTTTTTGTTTCAAAGTATTTTAAATTAAAGACATTTCTACGCTAAATGGCGCTTTAATATTTTAAAATTGCAATATTTCCAATTAGGAGGGATGGAAAGGAGGGCGAAGGGGGGCAAAAAAAATATTTTAGGGACTTCAAATCGAATGAGAATATTTTCGAAAGTGTAAAATTACTTGGAGAGGTAGAAAGGGGGGGGGGGGGGGGGAAGGAGGTAAAAAAATGAAAATTGAGTTAGACCGTTCAAAATTGGTATTATGGGTTTTAGGGGCTTACAAGTGGAATGGTGATATTTTCGAAAGCGTAAAATTATTAGGAGGGGCGAAAAGGGGAAGAAGGGGCAAAGAAATAGAAATTGAGTTAAGCCGTTTAAAATTGGTATACTTAGGTTTTTGGGATCTACAAATCGAATGAGAATATTTTCGAAAGTGTAAAATTATTAGGAGAGGCGGCAAAGTGGCGAAGGGAACAAAAAATTTTTCTCATGTATTACGTGCGGTTATTAGAGAAAAATTAAATCCTCCTGATTAGGTAGGTCAGTTTTAAATCTCGATTATTGGTATATCAAAAAATGCCTCGACCATTTTTTTCCCCTTATTTTTTAACTCGCTACATAAACTCTGTTTTTTTTTGTTTTTTTTTAAGTACCCCTATTCAATTGTTTCCAAAGTAATCAAGAGATTAAAGGAGATTACCCATGAAAGATACCTACAGAGCAGGAAGAAGCAGAAAAAGAACTGCGAACATTTTCAGAAACCGACGAATATTCTGGAGTCAATATTAGTAAAGACGTGTAGCGAGAAAATATTCATGAGAATGTGATATTTCCCTCGGCTCAAAAACGCTTTCAAAACGTATCATCCCATCCAGCTTACGTGCCATCTCATCGAGCAAAATCCACAGAGGACTCGTGTCAGGCCAATTTTCTAGACTTCATATTAACACAAGAATGGCCTTCATATTCGTGTGTCGTCACCCTCCACTCCATCTACGGATTTTTTCCAAACTTGCCGTATTAACTCATTTCAGATGTTTTTTCGTATATAATGGTAAGTTTCCGGTGAACAGATGAGTTTTCCAAGTTTTGGTATGTAAAAATCAAAAGTGGGTCCGCTAGTCAGTGCCTCAAAAACGGTTCTAACGACTTTTTCAAATTTTCTACATAAACCCCCATTAAGATTTCCTTCACTATGAGTTAATTGATCACAAAAGAAAAATTTATAGGCGTCCTGATTGTACAGATCAATTTGGGTGTTTGAAGTCGGCGTCTCAAAAAACGCTCTACAGTTTTTCTTCAAATTCGCTATATAAACCCCTTTTAGATGTCTTTATGACTTATATATTAGATGATTACTACATTAGAATCGCTAGGCGTCCAGATTAGTTGGTTTAATCTTATGTCTTTTGACCATAAATGAAGTTTGTATTATGTGTAATAATGTTTACATTATGTGTAATTAATACAGTGGTGGACATAATTATAAGACACCTATCTAATTTGACAAATAGTGAAAGAAAAGATTCAGAACTCAAAAATGTTTTATCAAATACGCCAAAAACATAAATTTATTCTGTTATCACACGTAATTGTTTTACAGAAATGATATTTTTATAGATTTTAATAAAAAAAAATTAGAAATACTATGGACAGAATTATAAGACACCCAAACATTTTAATTAAAACACCAGCTTTTTTCTTCGAAAATAATGTGCGATGTGCAAATTTTCTGCACGCTATTATGACGTCAGCAGTTAACTGAAGCAGATGATAGCCGACTTCACGCATTTACAAACATGCCACGAGGTACAGAATTAAAAGAAAGTGAAATTCGCGAAATTTGGAGATTAAATGGAACTGGTGCATCAATTAATAATATTTCAAAAGTTATTAAGCGCTCTAGATGTGCAATTAGAAATGTTTTGAAAAAAGGAATTAATGGATCGGTGATAAAATATCTGGACGCACTCCTTGCTTGTCTTCGAGAGACAGACGCCATGTGCTTTCGCTCGCTACACAAAATAAGATGACCACTACAGGCATTAAAAATGCTTTGAAACTGAATTGTTCAAGGAGAACGCAGGGTGTTGCATAATGCTTCCTATGTGAAATATAAAAAATTGAAGTAAAAACCACCGCTTCAAAGCCGGCACAAAATGAAGCGTCTAAACTTCGCTAAACGAACTATGGCCTGGACCTCCAAATGGTACTCTGTGTTATTTTCTGATGAAAAAAAGTTTAACCTGGATGTTCCTGACGGGTTTCAATATTATTGGCATGATTTACGGAAGTCTCCTCATGTACAAATAAGTCGCCAAATGGGTGGAGGCTCAGTAATGGTTTGGGCTGGTTTTTCGGCTCAAGGGAAAACGGATATTGTTTTTGTGCATTCAAGAATGAATTCCGAAAAGTATAAGAATCTTCTTAAAGATCAACTAGCCATATACGGTGAACTTTTTTGGGGCGAAAACTACACTTTCCAGCACGATAACGCGCCGATTCATGCATCACACGAAACAAAAAGTGGCTTTCAGAGCAAAGTATCATTGTTCTCACGTGGCCTTCTCGCTTCCCAGACTTAAATACCATCGAAAACTTGTGGGGGATCTCAGCTCGTACGGTTTACCGAAATGAGAGGCAGTTTATATGTGTCGAAGACCTAAAGAATGCTATAAAATGTGTTTGGGAAGAACTGTCTTGTGATATTTTGTTAGAATTGATAGAATCGATGCCGAATCGCATCTTTCATGTTACAAAAAACAATGGCAGCGTCACCAAATATTGAATAACCATGTCAGAGGATTTCCTTTTAGACCATTAGTGTCTGCTAATTATATTGGCCACTGTATTTGGAAAAAATGGTTGGTGTCTTATAATTTTGTCCATTATGTTTTTAAGTTTTTTCCTTAAATTGTATGAAAATATCATTATTATAAAATAATTATGTATGATAACAGAATAAATTTACGTTTTTGACGTATTTGATAAAACATTTTTAAGTTCTGGATCTTTTCTTTCACTATTTGTCAAATTAGATAGGTGTCTTATAATTATGTCCACCACTGTAAAAGTCGTATAATTGTTACACAACATTTTGTTTTTTAATTTATTTAAAACACAATGAATATGCAAAATAGCTAAATTCTGAACTTACGTGAATTTTACTTATGTAGGCCATATGCACAGACGATATGGCTTTTTCAATCATCTTTACAAAATTCTGAGAAGACTGAGAAGAAAAAAACATCATCTGTATTTGAGGCCATTCTTCTGAATTGAGTACTGCATTCTAAAAAGAAGAGAGTTGAATGACTTACCTGTGCAAGAAATGTAATGAATTTTATATCATAAGAGAATATATATATAAAGAATTAAATTATACAAAATTTGCAGAAATATATATTTCTATATATAGTTGGACCTCCACTGAAATCCAGCAAAAAAAGTTCCTTATATGGGAAAATTCGTTAGAGATTATTTTTTTTATAATACTTTGAACTAATGAAAGACAAATTTTAAATTCATATAAAAAGTAATAATTATACACTTCTTTTTTTTTTTCTTTTTTTTTTTTTTAATAAAGTATGTTCATTTGGTAAAATTTTTCTATTGAAAAAAAAAATTATTAACGGAAAAAAAAAATTCTGGAGTGACTCCACTCGACTTTCTGAACATTGAGTAATTAACGATTTTGTAGATAAAGTAAAGTAAGATGAGTTGTTAAATAAATAAAAGAGAAAATTATAATAGGGTGTTTGAGTATATTTTTCCATATAGTACACGATGTTTAGTTTGAGCCCACAGATCATAATGATAAAGAATTTTTCGTTGTGTTCCTGTAAAAACCTATAAATGCTAAATTCACCAAAACACTTATATAGTTAGTGTAACAGTGACTTATAATATTTATATACATTTTCAGCTCCATCGGATAAGGCATTTAAACGCTATCGCACTTTAAAGTATGTCACATAAAGTACGCCTATAGTTCCAAAATGATAAAGAAATTTGCATTGTGTCCCTGTAAAGAACCATAAATGCTAGATTCTCTAAAGTTCATAAAGTTCGTGTAACGGTGACCTATAACGTGTATATAAATTTTCAGTTCATTTCAATAAGACGTTTAGTCGCTGACACACTTTAATAATTTGAGTCTACAGGCATAGTGATAAACAATTTTTATTTGTCTCCTTGTAAAACTCTGTAAACTTTAGAGTCCCCAAAAATCTATACAGTTTGTGTGATGGTGACCTAAAACATGTATACAAATTTTCAACTCAAACGGATAAGGCATTTATATGCTGTCGCACTTTAAATAATTTCACCCCATAGGCCATAATGATACAGAATTATTTGTTGTGTCCTTGTAAAAAGCTATAAGTGCTAGATTCACCAAAACCTATACAGATCGTGAAACTGACCTATAATATGTGTATAATTTTTTTGCTCAATTGAATAAGGCGTTTAAACGCTATCACAATTTTAAAAATTTGGTCCCATAGGCCATAATGATAAAGAATTTTTCTTTGTGTCCCTTTTAAAAAAGCTAAAAGTGCTAGATTCACCAAAATCTATACAGTTCGTACAACTGTGACTTATAACATGTGTATAAATGTTTTGCTCAGTTTAATAAGGCATTTAGACGCCATCGCATTTTTTAAAATTTGGTCCCATAGGCCATAATGATAAAGAGTTTTTCTTGGTGTCCCTGTAAAAAAAAAACTATAAGTGTATTATTAAGGTGTACTATTCACCAAAGTCAATAGGGTTCGTGCTGCGGTGACTTACAACATACGTATCAATTTTCAGCTCATTTGAGCAAAGCGTTTAGACGCTAGCGTGTTCACTCACACAAATACATGCATACATACATATACACACACACATACATGATCGTAAAAATTGTGAAAACGGACTCAGGGTACCTCAGAACGTATAGAAACATCAAAATCTCAAATTCAGATTTTTGACATCATTAGAATACTTTCCTTACATATGTTCGGAAAATAAAAAAAGAAAACTGTTTCATTTGGAAAATTGCTGGAGGTACATTTCCAGAAGTGTTACGCCTTTTCCACGTTTTCTAATGATGTTGACGAGTATTCATGACTCACAAAGGAAGTATGAATCAGAAAAATTCCGATTGAAACCAAATCAAACTTTGCCTTAATTTAACATGTTCACGCCGGCGTGTCTCACCGGTAGGTCACAGCTACAGTCAGCAACAAAAGTATCCGAGTACTAACAGTAATCCCTGTCCAAAAAAAGTACACTTAAGGCTGTACATCAGTCAAATAGCTCCCTTTCTCCCTTCCCATGTAATTCAATAGGATTTTCGTTGCTTCGTTTTATAAAAATATTTCATTCAAAAATGAATTTTTTCCCATTCTGCTTTTTGTATATTACTCTTTGAACAGATCGTCTTTTAGCTTAGTGAGCAATTTTTCGAAAAAATAAATTTAAATATTTTACTTAAAGATCCAGGCTTAAGAGTCCATATTTTACTTAATGAAATAAAATATTTAAATTATGTTTTTCGAAAAATTATTGACTAAGCTAAAAGGCAACCTGTTCAAAGAGTAATATTCAAACCACAGACTTTGAAAAAGTTCATTTTTGAATGAAATATCCTTATAAAACGAAACAACGAAAATCCCATTGGATAACATGGAAAGGGAGAAAGGGAACTATCTGAGTGTTGTACAGCCTTAATACTGCTTTGTTCAATAAATCCTTGTTGAGTCATGTACTTAGTCAGTCCAAGTACATTATTCGACAAGGATTTATTGAACAAAACAGTTTTAAGTGTACATTTTTGATATCGGAATTATTGACTAGTGCTCGGATACTTTTGAGAAGACTAGACCATGTAAACAAAATGCGCCGGCTTGAACGTGTTAATTAAAGAGCTCTAAAATCACGCCCAGTCTTCGATTTTATACTTTTTACAATGCACTTAGGAAAAGTCAATTATTAGAATATTTTAAGGCTGCACGTCATTCAGATTCACTTTTCCTTCCTCCCTATGAAATCCTATGGGATTTTTGTTGCTTCATATTTTGAAGATATCTCGATTCAAAAATGAAGTTTTTCGAATTCCACTCTTTGAACATGTCCTCTTTTATCTTAGTGGGCACTTTTTTTTTTTTAAATAAATTTAAATATGTGTTTCTTAAATTCATAAAATGAAATAGTTATCTTTTTTTTTTTTTAAGGAAAAAAAAGAGAGGGAAAGAGAGAAAGAAAGAAATGTTCATTAAAATAAAAGACGACATATTCAAAGAGTAGAATTCAAATAACAGAATTCGAAAAAGTTCATTTTTGAATTGAGATACCATTTAAATACGAAGCAACAAAAGTCCCATAGAATTACATGGGGAGGGAGAACGGGTGAATCTGACTGATGAACAGCCTTAAGCTTATTATATGTTTTAAAGCCTTTTTTACCCTATCTCTATAATGCAGCTTTTAAGGCTTCATTAAACTCTTACCGAAAATTTTTCTTTAGTATAATTGAAAATATCGCAAAAGCTAGATGGTTGGTTGGTTGGGTTTTACGTCGCTCTAGTGCTGCGCAGATGGGCAATTGGTGACGGTGTGGGATTCACCCCTAGAGGTGGTCCGGAGACATGCCATCGCAATTTTAATCCTCCACGGAAGGGATGGCTCTCCCGCTTCGGCAAAAGCTAGAAAAATAATATATGTTTCCTAAGGGGTTAAAGCATAGATATAGTAATACATGATCCCCAAATCTATGATCCCCATGTTATCGAGCAAAAAATTTTTATGCCGAAAACAGTTTTGGAATCAGACATTAAAAGGTATTGAAAAAAACAAAAAATGAAAAATGAATTTGAAACTGTATCTGGAGTTTTTCATTCACCTTTAGTAAATAAATTATTCATAAATTTTATTTACTAAATTATCCGTGTATATTCCTCTGTGTAATTTACTGGGGAAAGACAATCATTAGAGTGACTTTTCCCGAGTAAAACGAAATCACTTTTCCCTCTCTCTGATCAATCTATGTCTTATCACTAAACTCTGAGTTAAAACTGATTGACTAAACGTGGGTCCGAGGCTTATGTGCAGTACCTTCCATGTAGGTTTTTCAAAGGGTTCCTAGCCTGTATTCACACAAATTTCGGAGAAGACCAGGAAAAACTTTGAATGGCTAGGAAGACGAACGCAACCTAGACTCGAACGCGATACCTCTCGGATACTGGTAGGATCTAGAAATATGACTTGTCACAAAATAAAAAGATATTCCACTAGACTAGAGTGACCATATTTTTTTTCATTGAATTTGGGGACAAAGCTGGCGGTGTCCTCGAATTTCGAGGACAAAAAATATAATTAAATCACCTTAAATTGTAAAATTTTAATAATTTTTATTTATAAAGCACCTAAAAGAACTTATTTCAGCTTATTTATTACACATATAATAAATTACTATGACAAAACATTAATAACTTTATAACGGGCGTCTTCAAATGTGTTGTAATTTTTTGGGGACGAAGGTAGTTTTGTTCTCGCGATTCGGGGACTGTTCTCGAGATTCCTATACTAGACTTACTTATGTACTTATTATTAAATTAAGTATTTAATTATCGAATATTTGTTAGTAAAAAACTCAATTGGAATGAATTGTAATATACGAGATTATATATCTTTTCATCAACATTACTTAAAGATGGATCGATTGATACAAATTTTAGGATAAAATTTTTCTTTATGTAAAAACCTATAGCGTTTTAAATTTATTTTTGTCCTAGATATCAATAAATGCTCAAAATATACAAATAAGTATTAAAAGAAATTAAACATCTTTCCGTAAATTTATTAGATCAACTTTGTCAAAAAAAGTCATATTTTACTTTATATACATACGTATATATATTTTTGTATTTCATTTTATTTTTCCTTAAAAATTAAATTTTAATAACTTAGATGATAATAAATAATGTTTATAAATAAAGTAAAAAAGGGCAAATGACTTATTTTGTTCCTAGTTACATATTGTATGACATCTTATTTATTTACTTATTTTAATTTATAATACATACTTGAAAATATGTTTCATATTGTTTCACAGCATCCTGAAGAATTTCTGTTAAGACGTTCGATTCTATATTATCTTCAGTTACAGGAATTGAATGTGAAGCTTGCATACTTTCTAATGAAATCTGAAGTTTCATAAAATTATGTTTTATGGATTGCAATGGAAATATACATTTTGTTCTGCTTGATAACACGTATATACCAAGCATTGTAAATCGTGATGATCCTCTGAGAGAATTTGATAATGCTGTCATATTTTGTAAAACTTGACATACAGCATTTATATTATCAATAGATATTGGTACTGAGAAATCGAAAAATAAATAATGTACTGGTTGTCGATTAAATGTTTCTCTCCATTCTTGTTTTTCCATTTTTGCATATAAACAGTTCGTTGTAAAAAAAAATCAACTTTTAGCAGACGATTTTTTGTTTTGGCCATTGGAGAATTGGTTGGTTGGTTTGATTCTCCTTTTTTTTTTCCCTGAGAAAATTAGTCTTATGTCTTTATCCTTATGTTGATTAAGATAATGTTTCATTGCTTTCGTAACTGCAAATTCTATGATGTTTACGCAAAAATGTTAAGCATTGAAGCGAAGCTGAATTCCTTTCACTTTCACATCCGTCATTTCTTTAACTGTGTGTTTAATTGTAAAGGATTTGTTTTGTTTAGCATTTAGTAGTTGCCTAGTTACGGCGTAGTTGTTATTTTCATTCATTATGGTTATTTTCTAGTCAAATGTTAAGTTTTGCTTTATTGAGTTTAATTATTTATTTGTTCCTCTAAAATTTTATTAGATATGGCCTATATAAACGATGGAGAATATACTAAAACTATATATACTATGGTAAGTTCCATAGTTGATTTTTTTTAAACAGCACTTTTCTCTCTTTGTTTTATATCTACTGATAAATCAACTTCACATTGAATTCCGTGAATGTGAGACAACTAAATTGTATTGTACTATCACTTTCTTTAAACAATAACTAAAAACATTAAACATATTAGAAATATTCAGGAAAATTGTGTTTAATACTTACTATTAAAAAAAAAAAAAAAAAAAAAACCTTTGTTCTTCATGTTCTGCATTCATATGTCAGAATGTGTTCAATAATAATTTTCTAAAATCTGATATGATATTTTTTAATAGGCTTTTGTGTAGTGAATTTTTGTATCTGTAAGACTATTTTAGTATAGACTTTATGAAATAGTTTTATGCGATAAATAGTAGTTTAACTAAGACTAAGTATAATATTCGTCGCAAATTCATGTCACTTTACAGTGAAATAAAAGATATATAACTGTTAAAATAAGACATCAACTTAAATGTTTAACACTTTATCAGTTGTTAAATTTAGATTAACTTCACTTTTTCAGGCTTGAAGTTAAGTCTAAGTCTGATCTTCTTATTGAAATTGTTACTTTTGTTTTTCTATATATATATTTTCTCCCAATGAGATTGTATAACTTAAAAAAGTGCTAGTAAATATTAAAAAAGACACTAGTATTTAGTAAGTAGCAAGATTTGTTAATTTTATAATTTTTTCTTAAATATAATCAGTCACCAATTCAAAGAAAATTATTGCCAAACAATTTTTTATTAACAAATAATATCCTGAAATTTTTCCAAGTAAACTGATTAATTCAATGTATCAAAAATGTTGCAGGAATCGCACAGTCCTGTGTAAATCCTTCTTCAAGCTTGAATTACTATGTGTTAATTAAGATAATAATTACAACTTGCTAAAACTTTCTACTTGCTGAAAATATTTGTGTTTACTGTCACAAAAATATTTAAAATTAAGCAAATTTGGGCAAGAAATAAAATATGCTAAAATTCTTAGAGAATGCTAAAATTGCTGTCCTGAAGTTACTTGAATAATGTTAATTTGAAACACATTTAATTTTTATGTTCATAGTTTTAAAATTGCTTTTGTCATTTTCTGTTTATTATTATTATTATATATTTATGAGAGAGAGAAAAAAAAAAAAAAAAAACTCTTTTATATTTTTATTTATTTATTTTGAAGTATGCTTATCCAAATGTCTGTGTATAAATAGTTATGTATTTTGTTTTAATATTCTTTTTTTTTTTTTTTTTTTCCTTAGATTAAAGAAGGTTTATACAAAGAAGCAATTGCTGTTCTTAATCAACAGTTTCAAGCTAATCCAAATGTAAAGTTATTTTTTAGTTGTAGTTTTCCTATTTCAGTTTAAAATTTTCTTTTAGTGTTTTCACTGTGTCAAATGTTTAAAAAAAAAAAAAAAAAAAAACTTTCATTTTGCATTTGAAGAAAAACAAAAGACAGGAAAATGTTTAATTGCACCAAATTTGATGAGCAGGCAGGGTCACGGGACACTGGCCCAGAGCATCAAAATTTAGGGCCGTGTGAGGGTTTCATTTCCAAATGCTACAAAGTAATGGTGCAAATTTTTATGTGATATGTCTAGTTAAAAAAAAAAAAAAAAAAAGAATGAAATTCTGTTTCTGTATTTATATTGTTGACCTTAAGCAATTGTTAAATTTATTCATTTTTAATATCCTATACTATAATATTATTTATACTGACTGATCAATTGTGTTTTAGTTTTTAGATTATCTTGAAAATAAAATTATTGCATTTGTCATTAGTTGATAAAAACTGAATATATAATTCTATACAGAATTATATATTCAGTTTCTATCAACCAATAAGTTTTTATCATATATACAGCAAGAAAAGAAATTGAAAAAGTTCACTATGCAACGTAAATGTTTTTCAAAGATGTGAAAGAACTTAAGGTTATTATTATTATTTTACAATTTATTATTATCAAAGTCCTAATTCTTTCATATAGAAAAAAAGCCTTATCACTCAGTAGACCTCATTGAAATTTTCATAAGAAATAGCCTATTACAGAATCTAAGAGTTTGCAAATATGTAAGGAGCAAAAGTTTTACAAGGGAAGTATGAACCAGCATAAAATTTTATTCAAACCAAACCAAGCTTAAACTAAAAGGCATAGTCGAGAACATGGATACAAATTTTTCTCCCATGGGTGAAGATAGGACCAAAACACCATAAAATGCAAAAATGTTTATTCAAAGTTTTGTACTTATAACTTTTTAACACCAGTTCTATGGTGCATTTTACTTCCATTACCCTACTACCGTAGGTAATGGAAGTATTGTATTCGGTCCGAAAATTCAATGTCAAGTTTTCACCTGTTTTACACATTTTAAGGCCTCCTGACGTCTTGAGTCCAAAAAAGTAGTTTTTGGCAATTGGTCAGTGTGTGTGTATGTGTGGAATCTTCTGGCCTATCATATCTTCAAAACTAATAAAGATAGTACTACGAAGCTTCAGAAATAATACAGGTTTCAGTGATGCCGTTTGGGTTTCAAAATCCTGAGTCCTGGGACACACGAGCTTCAAAACTCTGGGTCTTTTTTTCCGAAAAATGGGTCCCCACATAAATGAATTTATATAAAGATATAAATTAAAATTTTATCTTATTGTAGATGAGAAACAGTTTGTTATGAATTTTTAACCAGCTCTTTTTGAGATTGTCTTAAAACTAATATCATGTAGGAGGTGGTTGCTGTTAAGAAACAATTGAAAACATTTAGCTCAATGTGTTCTAGGAGAAAAAATAAATAAAAGAGAGGGGGAGCTGATTGGTTCTTTTTCTTTTTTAGTAAAATGGAGTTTTAAAGGATTTTTTTTTATTCTTCAGAGCAGAATGCCTTAAAAATAAAAGGAAAATATCAGTTTTAAACAAGAAATATATTTTAAAATTTACTTTTTCTTCTTTCTTCCGGTTTGAAAATTTTTCTTAAGAATGAAAATTACATATCCCCTGGGACCTGACACAATAAATTTTTCGCATCCTGCCTTCGATTTTTAGCATAATTTACTCACTATAGTGCGTAAACGGCATCGCTGGGTCTAGTGTACAGATGAATTTCTCAAATTTTGATGAAAATTGGAAAAACAGAAGTGGGTCATCGGAAACTGTAAGTCCGTATATCAAAAATAGCTGTAACAATTTTCTTCAAAATTGCAGTATAAACACTCTACTAGATGTCCTTTCAAATGATGTAGTTGGTTAGTTCAGGAAAATTCATAGTCATCCTGTATAAATAGCTCAATTTCAGGTCTTGCAAGTGTGTTCCTTTAAAAATGGCTGTATGGATCTTTTTCAAACTCACCATATTAACTCCCTTTTAAATATCCTTTTGTATGTAATTATTATTTTCCGGTCGATAATTGAGTATGCCGAATTTTAGTAAAAGTTGGTGTCTCAAAAACGGCGCTAATGATTTTCTTGAAAATTGTTACATAATCCATTTTAGATACCCTTTTTCATGCATATTACAGAAAAATTAATGGTCATTCTGATTAAATAGTTCAGTTTTAGATCTCAGAAATTGGTGTTCAAAAAATAACTCTATCATAATTTTTTTTTTCTTATTTTGTAGCTCTCTGTGTAAACTCTGTTTTATATGTCTTTACATGTGTATCAAGTTTCTTTTACTGGAAAATTAAAAAAAAAAAAAATGCATATATCTCCAAAAAATGCATTAACACGTGTAATAGTGGGTAATAGAAGTCGTGTGGTTGTTTTAATAACCTGGTTTTGCTCAAAAATTTTTATTTCACCTGAAAAAAATATTATAATTTTTTTTTTTTTTTATTATTAAATTGAACTAATAATTAAATTAAATAAAGAAGATATTTTTTAATAAATATACGCATTAATAAAATATTAACAAGGAATAAAAGTAAAAATATAATATTTTTTTCAGCTAAAATAAAAATTTTTGAGCAAAACCAGGTTATTAAAACAACCACATGACTTCTATTACCCACTATTACACGTATTATATGCATTTTTTTGGAGATACTGGTTATTACATAGGCATGACTAAACGCAAAATCAAAAACCGTATTAAAGAACATTCAGCAGATAAATTTGGGAAAATAACCACCGCACTCACCAAAGTAAACGCTACCGAACCCATCAATATAAATTTTAACAAAACTCGCAAACTAGCCGAATGCAACTATGCAATATACGCCGCAAATCGCAAAACAGTCGAAAATTTTTTTTTATCCTCTTACCTGTAATGGCAATGACCCAGCACAGGAAATCAACCGTAACTGGTGTAGAATAATGAAGACTGCAAAAGATCAAGTCAACACAACTAAGCAAGCCGCCACTGTGCTGCCTCTGACGATGGGAGGGGCCCCTTCCCGCAAGTACTAAGGCTTACCTCAAAAAGTATGTAAGGTTTTTTTTACTTAATTGAGATTATTAAAAATATAGTCATTAAGTTGAAAATCATATTTAAAGTTACAATTTATTTTCTTATTTAGAATGACTATGAATGGAAGTAAAAAATGATCAAACTTTTAGCATTTTTCATCACAATTTTATTACTGTTTTGTTCACCATTAAATAAGTACTGCTTATCATGATTCATGAAAATAACCAGCTTTGTAAAGTGCACATCTGCACAGATTTTGAAATTTCAATCATATTAACCTGATTGAAAATTATTGAAACCATTTTGAAAAAATGTTCACTTGTGTTCAGTTTTATTATCAGTTTCTCTAAACACACAAGATTTAATAATTTTTAATAAAATATTTGAAATAGAAGATTGATGTGACATTGAGAAACAACTATCGTCCATTCAGAATTTTTCATGCAAAGATTTTTATGAGTAATAACACAATTAAGAGCAGATGATCAACCTTTGTTATTAATGGTGTCGGTAAAAAATACTAATTAAAATATATGTAAAACATTAACACAAATCAATAATAAAATTTAGGGCTGTGCGGATTAATCGGTTCAGTTAATCGATCAATGCTTAGTCCCGATCAATTTTTTTAATCAAGTTAATCGGATCAATTAATTTGATTAAAAATTTTCAAAATCCAATTAAAATTTTCATACTACGAATAAAAGCAAAAATATTGTTCTGCCTACAAAATATTTTTTCACATATTTTGCTAACAAACATTCTAAGAAACATCCATCAAATAATGAAAAAGCAAAAAAATAAAATAAAATAAATAAATAAAAATAAAACCTCTCAGAAAAAGTTGTTGCACTTTTGTTGATAGAGAAAAGGGGAGGACAGTTATTAAACAAAATACCGCTTCATGTGCATGCTGGAGCAACACCACCGATCTGTAGCCTTCTATAGAAAGTGTTGGCTAGGGTAATAGTATTCTCAGAAACAAGAAGCTTTCAAAAAATAGAAATGCTAAACATTTAAAAAAAAAAAGAAGGGGGGATTGCGATTTTCACTATCCCTCTGATGGGGGAAATATCAACAGAGTTTCACAGTATCTTAAAGTGTTTATTGTCTGTTCAGAATTGCTGATAGTAACTATTGAAGTAGAAACAGAAAATAACATTCTGTGTTCTAGTCCGAAATGACAAAGAAGAACTAAAATATAAGAATTTGAGATTTTTATGATAATGATATGGAATTTCGAGAATTCGTTTTAAAATAGTGAAAAGCGAGATGGACAATGCCTGCAAATATAAAACTAAAATATGTGTAAATTCATTTAATGTTTCTTTCAAAATTAATTGAGAAATTAATTTATTAAAAAAAATAATAATAATAGTAAATAAAATTGAATAAGAGAAAATATTTATATAAAATTAACACTTAAACTCACCAATTATTACTCTGAAAATTGATTTAAATTTCAGTTATGAAACAGCAATAATTGATTCGAGAAACATTTTTGAAAAAAAAAAATCAGTCAAACTTAAGAATAATATATATATATATATATATATACACACACAATATGAGAGTTTTATTCATCATTGAAATAAAATTATATAAAGAAAAATGAAAATTGTTTAATAATCCGATTAATCGATTAATGAACTACGATTAACCCAGTTAAAACTCTTAATCAATTCCCACCCCTAATAAAATTTAAACTGAATGTTGTATGAAATTATTTTTACTTGAATTAATCTTTTATTTTTAATCATAAAGAAAAATTTAACATTTTTACTGTTGCAATGAAAATTTTTAAAAATGTGCTCTGGTGTGTTTCGAACACAATACCTAACTGGTAGGAGTCAACGAACCATTACCAGAACATTTTACAGACACAGCTAAAACTTCTAGGGCCATAGTTTGATCTATAGGGAGAGGAGGGTGAAATTTTTACACAATTGTACATTTTTGACCAAATTCTTCAATTTAAGCTTGGTTTGGTTTTAATAAGAATTTTATTGATTTTATACTTCTGTTTTAAGTCAAAGTAAGACTTGAATATTAAATTTAATTCTACTTAGAATTTTTTTTTTCTCCCTTCATAATGGGTTTATTTTGGTAAGCTCTGAAAAGGAGAGGAGACCTCCAAATAGCATCTACGCTCCTAGTCTCTAAAAAGCATAGTCAGGTTCTGGGTGTAGAAATGTTGGTAAGAGAGAGATAACTGTATTGCAAGGACAAGATTTTTTTAAATTCTGTTATTTTTAGCTTACTTTCTGGAGAAGATATGATTTTTTCCCCCTGGTGTTTTAGTGTTCTGGCACTTTTTTTATTTTTATAATTTTCACTATCAAAACAATAATCAGGTATTAAGTATACCAATAGTACCAAGTGTCAACCATATAACAAAGTTTAAATTACTCACATGCAGTTTATAGCTGCCATATTTTCGTGATTATTTTTAAGGATAACATAGGGATAAGGTTGATAAGGTCTTAATGTAATTGTTTATTAAATGAATTTCCTTACATTAATTATTATTCTATTATATTCTAATTTATTTTATTTTATTTTTATTTATTAATTTATTTTTATTTATTTATTTATATTTTATTTTTTGTGGGGGGGGGGGGGTTGCCCTTTATTTGGCTTCATTTTTAATACTTTCATGTCCTATGTTTTCCTATTTTGAACAGTTATTCTTGACCTTTCTGGGATTAGCAAATTTTTGACAATTGAAATTATATAATTTAAGGGTTTATCACAGGAGCCATAAAAATGAGGAAATATCATAATTTCTTTATTGTAGAGAAACTGGAGCTGTTAAAAAATGTTGTATAAATATAGTTATTTAATGCAATCAATAGAAGTATTATTTTACTGCTTTAAACATGCAGCTGTCCATTAAATTAATTCATAGAATTAGGGAGGAGCAAAAATATGTTAAGCTTTATTTTTTGGTCCATAGCATAACAATTTAAACTTGTGTATATGATATATTTATTTATGTATCTGTTATCATATCACTCAAATATATATCACCTCTTTAGTCTAGAGCAGCACTTTCTCTTCTTGGATACTGCTACTACTTCACTCAAGACTTTGTAAATGCTGCAAATTGTTACGAACATTTGACATCTGTCTGTCCAGAAGTTGATGATTATAAGCTGTACTATGCACAGTCACTGTATCAAGCTTGTTTTTATCAGGAAGCTATGAAAGTGACCTGCCAAATTGAAAATCCTGAGTATCAAACTAAAGTAAACTTATTTGTTAATTTTTCATTTGATTTTCTTTCTTTTTCTTTTTTTTTTTTGTGTGTGATTTCTAAAATGTATATGTTGGTGTAATGTTTTTGTATTACTTTTTAAAATGATTTTATTAATTTAAATTTTTCTATCATCTTTTTTTTTTTTTTTAAATATTAAAAGTATCTCAAAAAATAAAATAGATGTAAGACATCTTTAGTGTTAATTTTAAAAATACTTGATAATTTCTGAGTTCTGACTAAGTATAACACATATTAAAACTTGTTTGATTTTACTAATTTTTGAGTCATTAATAAACATTATTTTCTTCTGTTATTATTCTAGAATTATAATATAAAGATTATTAGTATTAAAGTTAGATGTAGAAATAAATTATTAATGTTATAATTGTAAATTAAAAATTTGCAGTTGTAAAATAATAATTAAGACTGAATCACATAAAATACTTATTAAGGATTGAAAAATCACTCAAAATTATAATTAGTAACAGTTACTTGAAAATTTGTGGGACTGTTTATAATAGATATAATGCTTTTCCATTGTTACTAAAGAGTAAAAATCATTTCAAGATACCATATGCATGTTATTTTATTAAAATTCTAAATTTAGATTCCTGGTATTAATAATATAAGAAGGAAAAGTACTTTTACTGTAGTGTTTTAAAGTTTTTTGTGTATGGATAACTATTGAGCTTCACCTGCTAGCAGATAACTATTTTTAAATAAGTTGTCAAAATTGCATAAAACGTATTTGATTCCATCTTTTTTCACACATGAACTTTGGATGGAGTTCGCATTGCAAAACATATTTTTACTATAATGTATAAAGTTTTTATCATATTTTTTATATGGATAATTAGTTTATGCAATTTCAAACAGAAACATTATTTTCTTGACATTTTTAGTAATTATTATTATTAATATTATTTCAGATTGTTAAACTTCAAGCAGCTATAAAGTATGGTGAAGAAGATTTAGCAGCTGCTAAGGTATGTAATTAATAACTATTTAGTCGTTGCTTACAATTTATTTAGAGTCTATTAAAAATTTAATTCCAGAGAATAATAAGGAAAATTTGTTTGACAAATATGTTTTTTGAAAAATAAATGCTTTTCCTCCTGCTCCCTTTGCTTACCAACCTCCGTAGCAGCTTACCTAGTCTTTACCTGCCTTCTTGGTTACAATATTTAAATTCATTAAAAAAAAAAAAAAAAAAAAAAAAGAATGATTCAAACGTTTTAGTAAATGTATTCTGATTGGCAAGTATTTTCAGTGATTCAAAACCATAGCCAAATCCCGTTATGCACAGATGTTAATGAAATGTAAATATCATTTAATTATTTGTATTTTATTATATTGATTAGAAACATGGTTAATTTAAAATAAACTAAATAAGCATTAATATTATATCAGTTTAAGAAAGCAGATAAATTGAAAAATAGCAGCAGTAGTAGGGTTTTTTTTTTTTTTTCAAATAGAGAAAAATAATATATACTCTTATATATTTTTTCCTTTGTTTCCCCCTGTTAAAATTTAAAATCATGTAAAAACCTTTCACTTTCAACATAAAGAATTAATGAGTATAAAGTAGCTTTCATACATTATGATATTTCTTTCTTTTTGCTTTCTTCTACATATATAAGAAGAAATATTGAATTTGTGAAAAGTTTCAACTTCCGTTTTTAAATGTTTTGAACATGATTTAACCAAAACTTGCATAAAAAAGGCCTAGGATCCCTTAGAAAGACCCCCATGGAGGGCACTCCCTCTCCAGCCTAGAACTTTAGGGCAGTAAATGGGCCTTAATCCTAACACACTGAGCTAGCTCCATGTTGTAACAGGAGAGCTGACATTATCTGGCACAGTCAGCTTGTATGATTACACATGCATGATGAAACATGCGGTATTTTGTATTGCTTCCTTTGCTTACTGTAATTTTATCAAATATTTTTTAAATGAAATAGTTTTATAATTTAAAGATTCACCATAATGAGAATTAGAATTTTCAGACGCATAATAAAGCAGACTATTTTATTTTTTGCCATTCATGCATGTGTAATTCGTCTGACTACTGACTGAACTCTTCTGTTACACTCATTCTAGCTCATTGTCCTAACACCAACAACATGATTTAATCATTTTTTTTTTTAAATGTTTATCTATCTCTCTCTGTGTGTGTTATGGCTGCTCACTCCCTCTTACAATTTCCCCGTCTCTGATCACTAAATCCCATGTAAATCTATGTCAAAATTTGTTTACAGAATTACTCAATAACTGGTATTTTTAAATTCTGTTTTCACATTCAGAAGATTCACAACCATTAAGTTGTACCTGCTTTCCAAAAATTGAATTCTTAAAACTTTTAAATTTGAATTGTGATTTCAAAAATGAGTAAATATTACTTAATTAATATTTTTCACTTTTAAACTCAAAATAAACAGAATTTTAAAATAACAATTAGGTAATGTGTAGTTCTATAACCAATTTTGCCCATAGAATAACATGGGCTTTGGTTGACCTTGACGATCTGTGATGTATCCCCTTAATGCTGTACATCTGTCAGATTCCCCCTTTCTTCTTCTCAAGTTATCAAACGGGATTTTTGTTACTGTGTTTTATAAAGATATCTCATTGAAAAATAAAAGCTTTCTTTTTTTTTTTTTTAATATTACTCTTTTAAGATGTCATCTTTTAGTTTGTTGTGCTTTTTTTTTTTTTTTTTTTTTGAGATTTAAAGATAGAGTTAAAGGGTCTAGGGGTTTTTGACTTTTAAAAATGTTGACTTTTTGAAATATATATAATGTACTTTGTTTAAAAAATTATGAGCACGAAATTGTAAATGACATCCAAAACAATTGTATTGTTTTTCTAAACTTTAATGCTCTATTAATTTTTTCTACTCTACCTAAATCTGATTTCGATCAGGGGTGGCGCCAGCTAGGGGGCTGGGGGGGGCACAGCCCCCCCCCCCCGTCGGGGAGTCCGTGACCCCCCATCGGGGCATACTCCTAAAATCTGTCGGGGAAAAAAATATAAAATTTTCAGTTTTTCTCCTTTTAGCAGCATTTTTCTTTCCTTTTACAAACTTGGAGCATTCCTGTTTTTGCATTCTATGTTCAATAGAAGAAAGTATTGGATTCATAAAAATTTTCAGCTTCCGGTTTTCCATGAATATACACGTTTTGAGAGTTCCAAAACACATTTTGACCATGATATTTTTAGAAAATGTCAGTCTGTTTATGTGTGACAAATTTTTTTTTTCTAACTGTATCTCAAAAACTACTGCACTGAACTACATATAAATCTGTATGTAGTTGCATCATGACATAATTTAGTGTCTATTAACTTTTTGTCCGAATCGCCTTATAGGTGGAGCTGCTGTACTGCGATTTCTTTCATTTAATGGAAGGCTATATCTCAGGTTCTATTTTGCTTAATCGAACAAACTTTATATGTGAGAGCGCCATTATGAAACATCGGGTGGATTTAATTTAGGTGCATATTGGCTGATAAGTTGCGCTGCTTTGCTGCTATTTTCCCCAACTAGAGGAAGGCTATATCTCAGTTTCTATTCTATATTATTGCAAATAACTATGACAGGGCCGTTATGAAACATTATGTGGAATCAGTTTTAGCGCACATAGCCAGATAGGTGACACTCCTATGCTTCAATTTTTTCCGTGAATGGGAAGGCTATATATTAGATTCTATCATATATAATTACATTAAACTTGGTATATGAGAGGGCCATTTTAAAACAATGTACTGAATCAATTTAGGTGCATATGAGTTGATAGGTGGTGCTGCTGCTCTGTAATTACACCGTGAATAGGAAGACAACATCTATTGAAAGGCCACCTATCTGGAGAGCCAATTTTCTGTCGCACGGTAGGTGGCCTCCTTAGGGAAATTCGACTGTACATATACCTGTGATCAATGTATACGAAGATTAATTTTTTCTTAAGAATTTTCCTTCAGGCACTCTGCACATATTTTTTTCTGTGGAAAGAAAATATTATACACTCAGAGAATGGTATTATGACCGCCAAAACCACGATGAGTACTAACAAATGAAATGGTACATAGTTTAACAGTAATATTATTAACAATATTGCAGTTTTTGATAAATATCCATATAATAAACTCTCTCTATATATAGTGCCCCCCTGTCGGGGAAGTGGTGTCCCCCCGTCGGGGAATTTCTGGTGCCACTACTGATTTCGATAATAGAAAAGTACCATATTTTTTTTTATTAGGAATTTATTATTATTTATGTTATTTTTATTATCATTCAATTTATTATTTGCTATGACCCATTTTAATATTTTTAGTACGACAGGTTGTACTACATCTTTCAATGTGGGGTTTTGCGTCAGCGCCGTTTGTAGTGTTACACCTTGAATTTTGTAAATCTTTTTAAATAAATGTACAAACATTTTTTTTTAAGTAGTTAAAATTTAGAAAAATCGTGCTAAAGAAATGGAACTGCTTCAGTATAGAATAATATGTATTATTATTATTTATACATGTTGAAAAAAATTACAAGAAAAGTTAACTTACATTTATTTATTATAAGTTTTGAAGGATGTGACGTTATTAGTTAACTAAGAAATTTATTTAAAGAAATTTATAATTAATATTTTATAAAAATTACTGAAAATAAAGTTAAAATTTCTAAAATAATGATGGCAATTTCTAAAAAATGAAAATAAATGGAAAAAGTTTAAATTTAATAAGAGAAATAGAAAGTTCTGAAAGTTAACAAATTTTGTGGCTTAAATTTGACTGTTAAAAATTGATTAAAATTATAAAAACTATATATCGAAAGGTTCTATTATTTTTGAGCCAAAAGTAAATAAATAAGTAAATATCTTTCTTTTTATGTCAAAAATATATATATAAATAAATAAACATGCAAACATTTTTTTTAATAACTAAAATAAAATTGAGAAAAGTCATTCTAAAGAAATGGAATGACTATAGAACCCCTTGGTGAAATTTGAAATTTGGCACTGAAGTAGCTTGGACATTTTTTGCCAAGATCTTTACTTATGCAATTACAACAGCCATTTTAATTCATCCGCAAAAGGAGAATAAAAATTTAAAAGCCACCAATAGTAGGTGGCTAAAGCTATACCAAAGAAATTTTAAGAAATAAATCTAGTTAGTGATGCTAGGGAATAAAATACAGTTACTGCATGCCTTTATGTGAAAGAATAGATTATAATAAGTCCTGCTGTACTAGATTAAATTCTGTTTTGTGCAGAATTTTATATCTATTACTTAGAAAACAAAAATAAGATTTTTTTGTTTGTTTGTTTGTTTAATTTAGCGTAATGTTTTGATCCTGATTTGAGAGTTTTTAGCAAGGATGGAGAAAGAAACTGCCAAATTGCCGAGTGGCAGTCCTCTGTTCTTTTAAATTATCTCTTTCTTATTAAATTTTTATTTTAAATTAGTCCTCTGTTCGTTCTTTTAAATTAGTTCTCTGTTCCTTAAAATTTCATCTGTTCTTTTAAATTATTTTTTAGACTTATTTTATTAATTTCAAATCACGAATAAAATTTATTTTTATTTTATTTTTATATTTTTTTCAGTACATTGTTGTAATTATGACATCATTTTTACCTACTAAATCATCCTCCTTCCATTATTTTATTCATTCCTGCAAACTGATGATAAAAATTTATTTTCCTTATGTCAATAGATTTCTGTTGCTATGATGTTAGTTTTGAGCGTTTGTTCTGGGAAACTTAGGCTTTTATTATTAAGATGATATGCATTTAATCTTTTTCTAATGTATGTGTTTTTCTTTTCATAGAGTTTAGTAGATCAGAGTCCCCCAGGAGATCCTGATACAGAAGTAAATTTAGGATGTTTATTATTCAAGGTAATCATAAATATTCTTTATTCAATTATATAATTTAAATTTTCATTTGTATTTTCTCTAATTATATTAAAAATTAAATTGGTTCAGTTGGCTGCAATTAATATCATAATGGTTTATAATTTAAAATTTACTATGTTTATGCTTTTTTCACAGCAAAGTAAAATTAAGAGCAATATGAGAAAAAATATTGAGATAAACAAAATTTATTGTTATCAGAAAAGTTAGAAAAAAGGAAATTTATTTTCAAATTGTGTTTTAAAAGTGACTCCATTACATTCTTGATAACAATAATAAAATTAAAATAACAGATCATTTAACAGATGGGGGGGAAATGATGATAACAATAAACTTGTTAAGAAACTATAAATATTTTAGATATTAGATAAATAATTACAGAGAATATATAATACTAATAATTGTAATGAAGTACACTTATTTATGTTATATCATACTATATTTTGTAAAAGATTCATTGGCAATTTTTGAAAAAAGTAAAATAAAATAAACTTACTGTACCGGTGAACCACTGTAATTTATATTTTGCTGGTATGTTGAATGTTTTTGTGATTCCGGAACAACAGACCACTGTTAATTTCGATCTCTGAGTTGTATAAAATGTATAAATGAAAATACTAACCAAGTGAACAAAATTCAATTGTTTTCAATAAATATTAATATGAAAATGCTCTCATTTTGTAAAAATGTTATTTATAGATTTAAAAAAAAGTTATTTAATAGAGAAAGGTTAAATTTAAATGAATTTTATAAAGTTCATTTTAAAACTTCTGTAATCACAGTTGTTAACCCTACAAGGCACACAGTTCTATATGTGGAACACCGACTTTAATCGTTCCTATAGCTATAAAATTATTAGTAGCGACATCTCTTGACATCTTGATAGAAGCTACTGACATTTAGCAATGTAGTAATATGAATCTTCACCTAAAGATGTCGTTCGTGTTTTTGTTATAGTGCACTCAGAGTGAAATTTGAAAGAAAGTGATACGTTAGTCGTTTGTCTGAATTCAAAAATAAAAAAAGAATAGTTATTGAACAGTTTTGACTCGGAAAAAAATACTGTGTGTTATAACGAAGTGTATATTTTGCAGAGGTAAGTTTTTTTTTTTTTTTTATATTACAATAGTAAATGTATTAGTAAATCATATTTTTATATATAAGTTAATTGTTGATAGTTGATTTTTCCGTAAAATATGGTTTTATTTTTATTTTTATAAGTTTTCCCTATCATCGGATCACTAATTACAACCTATATATTTTTGTCGCGCACTAAAAACAAATTGAGCCTTGTATAGTTAATCATCGTTATTTGTTAAATTATGTGTATGATTTCTGTGGTTTTATGAGTAATAACTAATTTAAGATATTGTAAAACTCTTTAGTATCTCATATTAAGTAGCAAAATTAAGCTGTAAATATTTGTACATTTAATTGTGTATATGAATATAAATGAACTTGAGATTAAAAATTATTTCTGTACATATATGCACTTGTTATAAATAATCATAGAGATTGGGGGAGGTGATAAAATTACATATTTAGCATTTATAAAAGCATTTAATCTGTAAGTAGATAAGTTTAATAATTTATTAATACTGTAATAATAAACATTCTGTTTACTATTAATAAATAAATTATTATCTAGATTAATAAAGTAATAACTGTTAAATTTTATTTCTTTAAAGAGTTATTTATTCAGAAAGCATTAAAAATTATTCATAAAATTTAATGAATTTATTTAAAAATTCAATTAATTGTGATCAATTTTTATTCATGTATTGTAATTTATGTGTATATGTGTGTCATTTTTATAGGAAAACTAGCAGGTGTTTCCCACTTTGCTGGTCACTATATTTAAATGAATTCTCAAAATTACATATCAGTTATTAATACAAAAATCTCATAAAATCAAAAAATTAAAAAAAAAGAGTAATTGAAATCTGTCAAAAATCTCAGTTATTTTGCCTCCCCCTCTCTCCACCAAAGGGGAGAAATTTCACAAAATTCCTTTATAGTGTATGCTGGATACGTTTAAACAACCTACGCATCAAAAAATCGCATTCCTGAGATAATTTAGAGCAGAATTACAATTGGAAACATGTTTTTTTTTCCCTCCCTCTCCTTCCCTCCAATCTCAAAAGGTTGGGGGGGGAGGGAGATATTTCGCAAAATCATTTTATAGTGCATGTTGGGTGCACATAGCACACCCACATGTCAAAAAAGTGCTTTCCTGAGATAATTTTAAATTGAGTTATGTTTTGAAACGTCCTTTGCTCTCTTCCCCCCACCCCTGCTTAAGGGGGAGGGAGGACAATTTCCTAAAATGGATTTATAAAATGTTTTAGGGACACATAACCAATCTATACAATGATAAATAGCCTTTCTGAGATAAATTAGAAGATTGTTACAATTGGAATAATGTTTTTAACTCCCCTGATCCAAAAGGATGTTCGAGGGACACTTCACAAAATCTCTTTATAGTGCGTATTGGAGTGTAGCACATATACAGATACCAAAAAATTGTTCTGAGATAATTTTAAACAGAATTATGCTGGAAAAAGTTATCCCCACCCCTCTTATTGGAGGGAAAAAGAGAGAATTTTGCAAAATCCCGTCACAGTTGATACTTCATGGGGAATAACCAACCCACACACCAAAATTCACGAATGCAGCTCCCGTAGATTCCCCATGATAAATTTGATGCAAAAAGGAGTCTCTGAAATTTGTTCCTATTTAAATCTCCCTCCAAAAAACTAAAAATCACAAAACATCCAAAATTAGTTTTTGGAAATATACTCCAGAAAATGCAGTCAATTTTAACTTCTATGTGCAATTTTTGGTAAAGTTTTAAAGGAAAATCTGTATTTTGCAGAATTCCTCCCCCCCCCCCCCCTCAAAAAAAAAAAAAAAAAAGACTTTTCTACTTTCCCCTTTAAAATCAACGATTTTTTTTTTTTTTTTTGTATTTGAGTCTAGTTTTCCCATGTGCAATTTCTTCACCATGAAGCAATTTGGCACTAGGTTATACTCTCAAATGTATTTTTGCCATTTGCCCATTTTAGGGAGAAAAGGGTAAATTTTGCAAAACTCCATCTTAGTAGGTATAAGGGCTCTAGAACCAACCTTCACACCAAAATTCATGACCCTGTCCCACACAGAATTTCCACAACTGTGTTGATTCAGTAGTGGATGGACTCTTTTAAATGTATGGATTAAGGGTTATGTAAAATCATGTTTCCTTCCCCTTCTTGGGGACTGAAAAAATTTATTTCTAATAAAATAAAAATTTATTTCTAAAATTCTAAAAATTGATTTTTAGATATTTGCTATATTTAAAAGCAAAAATCTTATGAATGTCTGTTTATTTTTTCAAGATATGAGGGATTGTGTGAAATCACATTTTGGCCCCCACTCCTCCCTTGAGAGCAAAATTATTAAAGTTTCAGAAATTGGTTTTTAGATATTTGTGTTATATATCTATATTTAAAGTAAAAAGCTATGAAAGCTATATATAGCTTTAAAGTAAAAAGCTATATTTTAAAGTAAAAATTTCATATATATTTGCTTTTCTTTTTTGTGTGTGTGTGAGAGAGAGAGATACAAAGAGTTAATATGAAATCATGTTTCAGGGCCGAATTTCTAAAATTCCAGAAATTGATTATTAGGTATTTGTGTTAGCTATATTTTAAGAGTATATTTTTTTTTTTTTTTTTTTTTTTTTTTTTTTTTGAGATAAAAAAGGTTATGTGAAATCACGTTTTGCTGCCCCTCCCCCTCAGGGCCGAGTTTTTAGCATTCCAGAAATTGGTTTTTAGGTATTTGTATTAGTTATATATTTTGGCAAAAATTTTATGGATATCTGTTTTTTCTTTGAAATATAAAGCTTTTTGTGAAGGCATGGTGTGTCCCCCTTCCTTGGGGGGGGGGGGCAAATTTTGTAAAATTGTTTCTTAGTGGGTGTATACATCACAGATAGAATGTTTTCAGAAAGTTTCATTTTACTGGGTGCAAGAGTTTGGGCTGGGTGATGATCAATCAGTCAGTCACTCAGTTAGGATAAGTGATTTTATATATAGAAGAGAAAAAACTTACGCTTTTATTTATTTATTTTATTTTGTTTTATTTTACTTGTAAATTTAGTCATTAATAACTAGAAAATCATCTTGTAATTTTAAGCATGATTTTCTTCTTAAATAAATAATTTTCCATTATATATCTATATACATAGCTAATATATTTATATTTTTAAGAAAATTATATTTTCAGGGATGGGAATTTGGCACAGAACTCATACCTCTATTTATGAAGTAAAATTCTCTTCTTAAACCGACAACTCAGTAAGGGGTCAATTCATTTGAAATCACCCAAAAAGAATAAAATTTGTTGCTCAACATTTTTTATTTTTCTTATTTTTTTACCAGTTTTTCCCCGTTATTAGGTGAGTTCAAAACTGTCAAAAAAAAATTTTTTAGGCTCATACTTTTTTTTTGACGGCCATTTTGAATTTGCATCGTAACTGTTTTTAGGACAAAAACAAGGTTTGCATAAAAGTATCTAACTCAGTTAATTTTATAGATATCAAGACAAAATAAAAACCAAAATTATCAGAATGACCTCCTAGATGTTTTTTACATGCATAATATTTCTTACGTCATGAGGAAAGTGAAGAAAAAAATTCACAACTATAGATGGAAAATTAACTTAAAACGGTAATTTTAGTGCTGCAAAACTACTTAAAAAATGAAAGACTCATCAATAATTTTTTTTTTCCTGCGTAGATTTGTTACATGACTAGTTACTGTAGAAGTTTCCAGCTTGAGAGTTTTATCCTTTTTTTTATATAATTTTTCAAAAATGCCCAAAATTGCATTTTGGCAATATTTAAAGTTGAATATCTCAAAAGGGACTGAGTGAAAAATTATGAAATTAATACAGATATCATCTATTTATGATATAAACATACGATAAAAATTTGGTGACTGAGACTCAACTGGTTCCAGAGTTATAGTACATCAAAATTGGCCCCAAATTGCATTTTACGCACACAGTATTTCACGAAAATTTATTTTAAAAATACATTTTCCTGCATATTATAATTGCTATACATATATATATATATGTGTGTGTGTATATATATAAACTCTAATAACTTAAAATGAGCTATTTAACTTTTTCAAAGAGAAATACCCTAACTACAAAATTAGACGGCCAGTGTTCTGTGCTATGTAACCGAAGTGCTGTGTCCACTCAGGATCATCTGGCACACATAGTGTATGTGTCTGCAAATACCACCAGAACGTAAAGCTCTTGATTGAAGGAGCAAGGCTCAAAATAAATTACAGGGAACTGATAGAATTACTTGTGTGTAACATTGAGAATGAAAGTTGCATGCTGGACAAATGTTCAGAATCTCCAGGATCCGAAGGTCTTCTGGAAGTTCCAATGAAAGAAATTGGCAATTTACCAGAGGAAGTAGCTTTTAAGCAGTGGGTGCAAACTGACAGAGCAGAATTTATCGCCCGATTACTACCAAATGATGAATTTCTAAATCTTCTTGTGGAAGATAGAGTAAAACTAAAATCTCACCATTTCATTTCAACAGTTCAGTCTAATCATTTCAAAGAACTTAAAAATAATCCCAAAAACAGTGAATATTTAGTCATTGGTGATTTTTCAGAAAACTTTACATTTTGCGTTCAGGATGAAATTCAGAACTACCACTGGTCCAACAGCCGAGTTACATTACATCCATTTATTATTATTATTATTTTAAATGAAATTTGCTGTAAAAGCATTTGTATGATAAATGATTATCTTATTCAGGATACCTTTACAGCTGATGAATTTCAAAAGAATCTCACCAATGAAATGAAGAATTTTTTAACCGAAGCGAAGATGATGATTTACTTCAGCGATGGTGCCAGCAGCCAATACAAAAATACGAAAAACTTTATTAATCTGCGCCAACATGAGAATGACTTTAGCTTGATAGCTGAATGGAATTTTTAGCTACATCTCATGGGAAAAACTTGTGTGATGGTATAGGGGGGGGAGGAGGGTACCACTAAAAGGGAAGTAACTAGAGCCAGCATGCAAAGACTTTACAATAACTAAATTCTTACTCCACAAGACATGTTCAAATACTGAAACGAAAAAATAACCAGAATAGAATACATTTTTGTCTCTGCCAATGAAATTAAACAAACTGAAGCTAAACTAACAAAAAGATTTGAATTTTGCTTGCCTGTGGCATGAATAAAAGAATATCATAGATTTATTCCTATAAGTAATAATCAAATCAGATGTTACACTACATCAATAAATAAGAAATTTGATGAGCACAAAACTTTGATAGTGTTAACACATCTTCGCTTACAAATATGGACTATGTTGCATACATTTACGAATATCATTGGTAGATAGGCATAGTCAAAGACAAGACCGATCAAAATATTGATCTATTAGATCTATTTTCCATCCATATGGCCCAAAGACTGCCTTCCAAATATCTATAAATGACATGATGTGTGTTCTAGTAAACAAGGTTGTGAGGAAAATTACCCCTATCGAACTAACAACGGTTTCGGGCCGAACACATAACATATCTAAAAAGCTATGCAACGGAATTTCAACACTCTTCAATACTTTGAAGAAATTATAAAATTATTATGCTAACTGATAAAATGTACATCAGCAGTTTGAATAAAATTTTGTATTTTAAGTTACAATGTTGATTTTTACCATAAATTTTCGTCAAAATTCTGTATGCCTAAAATGCAATTTTGATGTACTATAACTTTGGAACCAGTTGAGTCTCAGTCATCAAATTTTTATCATATGTTTATGTCATAAAGAGATATTATCTGTATTAATTTCATAATTTTTCACTCAGTCCCTTTTGAGATATTCAACTTTAAATATTGCCAAAATGCAATTTTGGGCATTTTTGAAAAATTATATAAAAAAAAGGATAAAACTCTCAAGCTGGAAACTTCTACAGTAACTAGTCCTGTAACAAATCTACGCAGGAAAAAAAAATTATTGATGAGTCTTTCATTTTTTAAGTAGTTTTGCAGCACTAAAATTACCGTTTTAAGTTAATTTTCCATCTATAGTTGGGAATTTTTTTCTTCACTTTCCTCATGACGTAGGAAATATTATGCATGTACAAAACATCTAGGAGTTTAAACAACGAATTCAGAATAGAATGTTCTTAAAATTTATAAAGAAGATGGCTTGACTCATTGTCACACTTAAAACATAATTTTTAATTTCACGGACACATTACGATGATACACAGCACACAAAAGAAATAACTATTTACAAAAGAAATGAAACTGATCAATTTTTAACATGTTTGGCTAATCGGCTAGAGAGCCCACTGCTACATATTTGCACACCGCAATACCACACTTCTAACTAAAACAAAAGTTAATCGTAGCTCTCTTTTTTGAGTGAGTCACGTGACATAGTTCGATGGGAGGGGAGAATTCACAAATAGTATTGCGCAATACTCGGAGCTCTGAAAAGTTGTTTTTAACAGTCAATGTTAAAGAAGAAAAGTATAAATCTGATGGATCAGTTTTTTTTTCTTTACAGACTTCCCCTCAAGCTGTGTACGTCGTCCTCGGTATACAGCTTGCTTTTCTGGGGGGTTGCTTCCTGGTGGGCACAGCAGGGCGTTTGGAAAATTGTTCTCGAAGTTGACCACCTTTCCTACTAGTTGAGGTTGTAGTACTCGTCGGTCGGCCTCTCCTTTGGATTGGTCGAATAGGAGTTGTGTCCTGACCTGTATATGGTTGCAGAGCGGATACATGGTAATTCCCTATGGGAGTAAAAGGATTATCTATAGTACTTAATGTATACGAAACTGGTGATCTCTGTGATAGAATTGTATAAGGGCCATCGCGCCTCGGCATGAATTTGGAAGTTCGCTTCTTACTAGAATCACTAATGGGGTGGGTATTAACCCATACCTTGTCACCTTGCTTGAAAGAAGGAGCCTTTTTTAATTTTCTGTCTGCATAGCGTTTATGCTGGTCTTGTCTTTCCTCAATTCGATCTCGTACTTGTTTAGTGAAATTGGCAAATTTCTTCAAGTACGGTGTTATTTCGGGAACGGAATTATCATTGTGAACAACACTTCGGAAATCATGCGCAATATCATCGGTAGTGCGTAGTTCTCGCCCAAACATGAGATATGCAGCTGTCTGGCCGGTTGAATCACATTTTGCTGTGTTAAGGGCAAATCTAATTATTGGTAGCTTCTCACTCCAGGTAGTATGATCATTCCCAACCAACATGGCCAGACGGGGTTTTAGATCTCTGTTCTTCCTTTCCACAGGGTTTGCCTGTGGATGATAAACCGGAGTTAGGGTTTGTGCGATTCCCAGGATGTAACAAACTTGTTGCATTACAGCACTTACGAACTGCGGCCCGTTGTCGCTTATTACCCTTCTAGGCAAACCATACCTAAGGAACACTTCCTCTATTAGAGTGATCGCACACTCTTTAGCAGTTGCGGAAGTTAATGCAAATAGTTCCACCCATTTGGTGGCACAATCTTCTATGATGAAGATCCATTTCTTTTCATTGCTTTTAGGTAAAGGGCCGAATAAATCAATTGAAAGGGATTCAAATCGTTGATTATAGATCGGTGTTTGTAATAATCCAGATGGCTTCTGGTTACTAGGTTTATAATGACAGCAATCGGGGCAATTCTTAATATATTCTGTAATATATCTTCGCATACCAGTCCAGTAGTACCGCTTTGCGATTCTATCGAATGTTCCTTCAATTCCGTAATGTCCAGCTGAGGGTGCATCATGATGCTCTTTTAACACTCTTTCTCGCTCTTGAACCGGGACTACTAATTGCGCTTCTTCTGATTCTGTTTCGGGAGAATATCTATATAAAACGCCTTGATTCATCAAGTAACCACGACTACTCCAGTTAGCGAAATCTTCATTCTTATCTATACTTTCCAAAGACTCGATAATTTTCTTTATATCTTCATCTTTTAATTGTTCTTCTCGTATTTCTCTTGGACTTCGCGGAGGGATATCTATTGAAATTGAACAAAGTTCACATTTTCCTTCTTCGTGTGGACAGAAGGGTCTGGACAACATATCAGCAACAACATTAGCCTTACCAGGCACGTATTCTATCTTCAGGTTGAAGGATTGTACCTGTAGTGCCCATCGCGCAAGGCGACCTGTTGGAGACTTTAAGTTCATTAACCATCTAAGAGGTTGATGGTCGGTTGCTACAGTGACTTCTTGACCGTCAATATATGCACGAAACTTGTCCAAAGCCCATACGATGGCTAAGGCCTCTCTTTCAGTCGTGGAGTAGTTTCTTTCGGCCTTTGTGAGTAACCTACTTGCATACTCAATTGGATGTTCTTCTGCTCCACTGCCTTGTAACAAAACTGCACCAAGGGCATAGTTACTAGCGTCTGTTCTTAATATATATGGTTTAGTTGGATCATTTTGACTGAGAAGGGGTGGACTCATTAGAAGATGTTTTAGGGTTCTGAAAGATGTTTCTTGTTCTTTTCCCCAAACCCAAACAGCGTTTTTCTTCGTCAAATTAGTCAAAGGTCCAGCAACTTCAGAGAATTTTGGGATAAACCTTCTATACCATGAGCAAGTTTGCAGGAAGGACTGCAGTTGCTTTACATTCTTTGGAGCTGGTATTTCTTGAATTGCAGCAATTTTATCAGGATCAGCTTCAAGTCCATTACTAGTAATGTAATGTCCCAGATACTTTACACGGTTACAAGCGAAATTGCATTTTTCACGGTTAGCGTGCAACTTAAATTCTCGTAATTTCTTAAACACTGCACTCAAATTATCTAAATGTTCATTAAAAGTTTCGGACAAGATGATAATATCATCTAAATAAGAAAGGACTAGTATGTTCTTTAAGGAATTTCTAAAATTATCAATCATACGTTGAAATGTTGATGGGGCGTTTTTGAGGCCGAAAGGCATTTTCCGGTATCGGAAAGTTCCAAAGGGACAAATAAACGCAGTTTTGTCACGGTCCGCAGGATTTACTTCAATTTGGTGGTACCCATTCCTTAAGTCAATGGTTGACATAAAAGGGGTATGTTTAGCTTCGTGAAGAAGATCATCAATTCTGGGTAATGGGTATTTATCAGTCTTTGTAATAGAATTTAGTTTTCTATAATCTACGCAAAGTCGTACTTGACCATTAGGCTTAGGTACTAATACCACCGGTGAAGCATAAGGAGATTCACATTCTTCTATTGTTCCGCTAGCTAACAACTCGTCTAGCTCTTTCTTCAACATCTCTTTCTTTGCTGGGGACATGCGGTACGGTGGTACTGCGACAGGAGGACTACTTCCAGTGTCGATATAGTGTTGAATTTTGTTAGTCGGTTCTTCCCCTGGTTCAAAGATATCTTCATATTCATTCAATAAATTATTCAGTTCTGACCTTTGTTCATCAGAAAGATGGGCTCCTTCATTTTCTTTTAACATAAGCTCGTTAACTTCAGCAGAATATACTGGATTTTCAGACGGCCTGAAATCATCTTCACTGAAATCAAATTTCTGCTTTGGATTATCATGGTAATACCATATATTATTTCGAATATCCAAAACGATTCCAGCAGTACGCAAAAAATCATTTCCCAACAATGTTCTGTTATTCTTTGCAGTAGGTAACGCAAACAAAGTTATTCGGAAAGATCGTCCTTCAATTTGTACATCTACTTCGGCTGAATAGATTTCAGTTTCTTTTTGGAGACCATCAGCTAACGTTACATTCATACAAGTTTTCTCAAATTCTACACCTCGTTTTGTTAAGAGGTGATATAATGTTTCACCAGCTATAGTGTGACTGGCTCCAGTGTCAGCACACACTATTCCATTTATTCCATTAATTTTTACTCTTATAAGTGTCGACTGAGGTTCTTCGATAGATAATGACTGAAGGTGAATAGTTTTGAACTCAGCTGAACATTTCCTAGAAGAGGGGGAACAGGCGGAGCATTTAGCCTTAATAACACCTGGTTTGCCACAACCATAGCAACTAACACGTGGTCGATCTTCATTTTTCGTATAATCTCTCGATGACGCAGTTTTAGGATTTTGGGGGTGATTTCTTGAATTTTGGGAAGTATTTCGATGTGGGAATTTAGGGGATTCCTTTCTAACATTTTTATTTTTTACTAGTCTAAGTTCTTCATATGAATCTAGTTTATCGGCAAGTTCAAGAGGATTGTTCCACTCGCTCCAGTGGTCCAAAAAATGCTCTTTGTATTCGGGAGGAGCTTTCTTTTTATTTGATCTGCCAATATTAAATCTTTTAACTCTTCCAACGATGAAACTTTAGATTCTTTAAGCCACCCATCAAAATAGTTTTGCAAATCAAAATAAAAATCTCGCCATGTACTTTCTGGACATTTACGGTGCTGGGCAAAAAGTTGTCGAAACTTCTCAGCACTTAATTTAAAACGTTTTAAGAGAATTTCCTTAACATTATCATAATTCTGAGCATCATCAACTGATTCTTTTGCAATTAGTTTGGCGACATCAGTTGGCAAAAGACCTACAAGATATACGACCCACTTTGGTTTTGGTACCTTCAAAAATGTTAATTGTTTTTCAAATAAATCTAAATATAAGGTTATATCAGCGGTTTTTGGATCGAAATTTGGGATTAATTTGCTTATTTCTAATTTTGGCATGCTTGTGTCTACGGAAGAAAGGGCCATGGTAGGTAATACTGCATCAGGAGCAGCACTAGCTTGTGCCTGTAATTTGGTTTTCTCTAGTTCAAATAACCTTTCATATTCTTTTTCTTTCAGCGCAAAATCTTCTTTTTCTTTCCTATCCCGTATGATACGATTCAAACATTCTTTTGTGAATTCAGCATCATAATCTGGACTTTCCACTATAGCATTTCTAATGTCTAAAAGTTTTAAATTTTCATCTATTTTTATATCTAATTCGCCCGCTAATTCAATTAGATCTGTTTTTTTCCCTCTAGCCATATAAGACATGATTAAACTGAATTTTAATAATTTAAAATATATCTAAAAATGTGCAGTACGCGAACGTATATAGCCCAAAATATTTTATATAAATCACAGAGATCACTTATATATATATATATATATATTATTGTTATATGTTAAATAACTTAAATTAACCAATTTATTCAATAAATAAATTCAAGAACTAAAGTAATAAAGGACATATAAAGGAAATAATAACTCTTTTAACCCCTATTTTCAAATAATTATTTGAAAGTAAATAAGAAATACTCTTCTTGAAACATTTCTGAGTAATTGAAAATACAAGATATTTCAAATTGATGTACAGATTCCACCAAAAATTTTATTTTTAATGCAAATGATAAAAATATAATTATCAATTCAACAAAATAAACAAGATGTCTATTTAATATATCTTTATTATAAACAAATCTGTGTAAAATTAGTTTTATTCAACAACAACAAAAAATTGTTTATTCATTCTTTCATTATTATTATTATGTATTATGAGTTGCTTATTATTTTATAATTCGTAAATGTGTTCAAGAGAAAATAATATTTATTCTATGATCATTTATCAGGAATAAATCTATTCAATAAGATTAAAATATTTATACAAAAACCTTTATTTAATCTTTTAAAGTGTCATAATTAATCATAAAGTAAACAACTTTTTTTTTTTTTTTTTTTTCTTTTCGCTTTTACTGAAAGCGATTACGCAATAATAATGAAAGTTCACTTGTTTATTTTTCCTTGCAAAATGCAATGGCGCCGAAAAACAGAAATGTTGTTCTTAATTTATTCTAAGCAACTCGATGCTATGATTTACTTAATTTATTTTTCTATGTTAGAATTATATTAGAATATATTTTATTAAATATCATTACACCATTATTTCAACTTATTTCTTAAGAAATAGCATTCTACATTCTTGTTTAATTATCAAAATTCTTAATATATCAATAAATATGAATCAACAAATAACTTCCAGAGACTAAAGGAAACTGGTATGCAAATATAATAAGATCTGGGCGATCTAAAATTCATTAAGATCAGGATGATCGGAATAATCTGTTAAACATATCTAGAATTAAGATTCTAAGAAATATCTAATCATTGATTAGGATAATCAATATTTCCAAGTGTTAACTTATTAACACACTCTGTACAATGCCCAAATTCCTTTAGCTCCTGTTCAAACAATCATCAAATAAATATTAAAATTTACTTATCTGTAATTATTTTCCATTCTTTAGCCGCCGACATCACTTAGTCATTCGGCCCAACGTTGGGATGCCAATTTAAACAACGAATGCAGAATAGAATGTTCTTAAAATTTATAAAGAAGATGGCTTGACTCATTGTCACACTTAAAACATAATTTTTAATTTCACGGACACATTACGATGATACACAGCACACAAAAGAAATAACTATTTACAAAAGAAATGAAACTGATCAATTTTTAACATGTTTGGCTAATCGGCTAGAGAGCCCACTGCTACATATTTGCACACCGCAATCCCACACTTCTAACTAAAACAAAAGTTAATCGTAGCTCTCTTTTTTGAGTGAGTCACGTGACATAGTTCGATGGGAGGGGAGAATTCACAAATAGTATTGCGCAATACTCGGAGCTCTGAAAAGTTGTTTTTAACAGTCAATGTTAAAGAAGAAAAGTATAAATCTGATGGATCAGTTTTTTTTTCTTTACAGGAGGTCATTCTGATAATTTTGTTTTTTATTTTGTCTTGATATCTATAAAATTAACTGAGTTAGATACTTTTATGCAAACATTGTTTTTGTCCTAAAAACAGTTACGATGCAAATTCAAAATGGCCGTTAAAAAAAAAAGTATGAGCCTAAAAAAAAAATTTCGACAGTTTTGAACTCACCTAATTACGGGGATAAACTAGTAAAAAAATAAGAAAAATAAAAAATGTTGAGCAACATGGCCTGGGTGATTTCTAATGGATTGACCCTAAGTAGTAGATTTTTTTTTTTTTTTTTTTTTTTTTTTTTCTTAATAAGTATTGGTATGAGCTGTGTACCAAATTCTCATCCTTGTATTTTCTTAATTAAACTTAATAATTATTTTCTCTTAAATTATCCATTTATTTTAATAAAAGAGAAAAAATAAAACTTTTTTTTTTTTTTTTTTTTTAAATATGCAATGTTAGGGTTTTAATGCAATTCTTATCAATCACAAGCTAAACACCTTATTGCAGATCCAAATATTGTTGCTTCCAATATTAGTTATTATTTGTTTTAATAAAAACAAGTAAAACTCTTCTGGTCATATCTTGAATCAGTAAGGTGCAGTTGCACAGAATTTTTACTCCATTCTATATTTTTGACCATGCTTTTTAATTTAAACTTAGTTTGATTTTAATAAAAATTTCACAGATTCATACTTCCTTTATAAGGTCTCGAAATTCCTGAATCATTGTTTGGCCTGTTGCCAACCTACAAATAGCTATTTCAGAATTATTTTAGAATGCACAAGGTGCTTATAATTAAACTGACAGTGCACACAGTGTTCTGTAGAGCAATCTTATTGCAAGAATAGCAGCAAACTTTGTAGGAAGGTTAAACAAGTTGGGAGATAAGGATTCTGCAAAAAAAAAAGTAAGTTCCAAGTCGCCACTAAGGCAATATATGATGCTGTTTTTCTAAGTAAAGCTTTTATCACAATTTATAATGTAAAAATTATGATTATACACTTTTTTAAAGTATATCTTTTGTCCCCATTTATTATTTGAAATTGGAAAAACCACACTGATTTGTCCCCACTTGTTCATTTTTTAAAACTCTCTTTTCTGTTACACAGTGCCACCCAGGTATTCCCGTAGTAAAACTGTTTGTCTATCAGTCTGTCTGTGTGTGCGTGACAAAATTTTGTGGCAACTGAAACTCAGGAACTACTGCACAGAATTTCATACAAATTGGTAAGTAGTTGCAACTTGACATAAATTAGTGCCTATCAACTTTTGGTAAAAATTGTTTTACAGGATGCATTGCCATCCCTTTTTTTCTAAATTTTTAACATGGTGATATAGGACAAAATTTTGTATAAATGTGCATAAAGAGAATTATTTTTTAGTAATCATTATGAAATTTACAAGAATTATTTATAATAGAGTTAGTCAACTGATAAAAATTTTTGTATGTGTAGGAACCTCGCCCCCCCCCCCCCCTCGAGGAGAGTAAATTTTCAAGAAGGGTATCTTTCGAAAGGTCTCGTCAATACCTTTAAAACGAATGGTTGAACTATAAATTTGTGATAATTTAAAACAAAGTTATCGATTTTTTTTTACTTTTAACAAAAAAAAAAAAAAAAAAAAACTTAGGAAAAAAAAATCTTTTTCTTTTTTTTTTTAATATTGTTATTGAGTGAATTTGTATAGGAAAATATAGAAGAAAGTCTTGTGGTGGCCACAACATACTAGTTTGTTTTGGCAGAATCCCTCATTCCCCATCTTGTTTAATCTTCCTACAAACTTTGGCACCATTCTTGCAATTAGGTTGTACTACGAAACACTGAGCATTGTCAATTAAATTATAGCCACTTTGTATTTCCTTAATTTTTGGTATATGAAGGTGGTTATGATTCAAAGAGAATTACATATAAAATAATCAATTTTGATATCATTTCAAAATTTGTATCAAAATAAGTCTGCAGTAGCCAGTAAACAAACTGTTTATGGTGGCCACTGGTTACTAATGGATTTTCTCAATTTTACCCTTTAGTTAAGGCCATTTATGTATATATTGGAAAGATTAAAATTATTAATTATTGTGCTCCACCATAAAAATGTTACTATACCAAGTCATTTATATGCATAGGCCTGTTTTTTTTTTTTTTTTGTGATCCCAAAACTTAACATCTATATAAGATCCTTTTTAAAGTTTGTGGGTAAAATATGTCAGAAAAAAAAAGGGGGGGGGGTAATAAAAGGAAAAGACAATTAGAAGTAAGATTCTTTATCAGAATAGATAAGATCTAGTAAATAGACTCATCTGCATTTGTAAAACAAACATCAGAATTTAATGGGGACTATTTATTCTTATTGAGATATGTTAAAGGATAGTATGTAGATTCAAAACTTGTGTAAAATTATTATTGTAAATTTATTGTGAATAATTTATATTTAATTCATAACAGGAAGGCAGATATGAAGAAGCATGCAAGAAATTCATGACTGCAATGCAAGTAGAGGGATATGTTCCTGGTAAATGAATGTTTATCAGCTAATTCAAAATATTTGAATGTTATTAATTTGTAAAATGTATTTTTTTCTATTTCTGTTATCAAATAGTTATTAATTTTAAAGATTTCCTAAGCATATAAGTTTTGTGTTGAAGTTGATCTTTAAGTAATACTATATTTACTTGTCATTAAAAAGAAGAAGAAGAAAAAAAAACAATGTGATAAAAGTGTTAATTTTAGCTCAAAAAAATAATGCAGTACTTTTTTTTTTTTTTTAAGTGCTTATGTTCTACATTAAATTTATTTTTAAAACCATTGTTGGTTCACACGCACACTGGGGGTCTGTTTTTTTTTTTTTTTTTTGCAATGACAGGTAGTGCTTAATTATTTCCGTCCAAAACAATTATGTACAATTACTGTCGTCTTATACTCTACTTATAATTCTTATAGTAAAACTAATCTTCTTTCCCCAAATTCAACATATAATAATGCGGCATAAAAGCAATAATATACTTTGTTAGACTTTTGATTTTATTTTCTTATTTCTTATTATTTATTTTATTTTATTTTTTGTTGTGTGTGTGTGTGGATAGGTCATGCTGAATAATTTGTGTAACTTTGCACTTGAAGTAATTGTTATGTGTTTATTCAATTTATGGTATTTGCTTTTACGATTTTCTTTTGTTCCCATCACTTTTTTTTAAATGCATTTTACTGCAGCAACTAATTTTTTTTTATAAAAAAACTCTTGAACTTGTATTGAAAGATTTTTCTTCTCAATTCTCGCATCTCGTCATAGCTTGCATATAGACTTCTCAGTTTAGAACTTGAAAATGAAATACATGAATCAAAAGACTCCCTAACAGCACACTTTTGCCAAATGACATCCTTAGGATACCCAGTGGATAAAAAGACATCCCAAGGACATCTTAAGGAAGTGCTATGGATATGTGTGCTGTTAGGGGTGTGTTAAATTGTTGATATATATTTTAAGAAATGTTGGCTTAATCTTAAAAAACATGCTTCTGTCATTAGAGCTATGTATTTATGCTGCTCCATTTAATGAAAGGAAATAATATTTTGAAAATTAATTCTTGATTTTAAAAATATTTTTAGAGATGGAGGTAATTTTAGAAAAGAAAAAAATCTGTTGCTTCCATTCAATTATTTTCTTCGTATTTAAAGTATCCAAAAAGAAACTTTTTAAAAAATTTTGTGTTTATGTTTTTATATAGGTAAACAGATGAGTATGTGCAGTTAAAGATATTTTCATCTACTACAAATTGTGTTTTTTAAGCTCAGATTTTCAATTGAGTATGTTAAAAAAAAAAAAACTGAATAGTAGAGTCATAGTATTAATTAATGTATATAGGACATACCATTACCGACACATACTAAAAAAAAAACTAATATGATGTGGCCATCACAAAACTTTTTACTATAATCTGTATGACAGTGTCACTTACTGGTTTACATAAATGACAATTTATCACCTTAGTTTATCATGATACAATTTGCACAAATAAATGCTGAGATATAGCTATATGGAAAATCACAGAAAATAATGGCTGCATTACTTGTCAGCTGATATACACACAAAATGGACACAAATCAGCATAATTTTTCATACATATATTTCACACCAAGTTTGTACATTTGTGTGACATAGAAGCTGAGATATTGCCTTCTCATAAACCGGATTAAATTACAGCATCATCTGTTACCCAATATGCACCATAAATTCAATCAGCCTAGTTTTACACAACATCTATCTGATATACTATGTTTGTTGCATTTATACACAATAGAAGCTGAGATATAATCTTCTGTTTAAATGGGAGTAAAATAGCAGCATAGTAGTACCACCTGTTGGGAGATCAATCCAAAAGCTTATCAGCACCAATTTTAAGGCAACGTCCAACTAAATATCAAGTTTAGTTAAATTCTGTCAATTGGTACATTTTTTTTAAAATTTGATGAAGGTTTTGGTAGAAACATTTACTATGGTAATACACAATTTACTGGTAAATTAATTATTTAAATACGCAATCAAAAATTAGAGCAGAAGAAAATTAATTAGCATGTATATTTACTTTTACTTTTACATGCCTTGGAAATAATTATTTTTGATAAAAAATGTTTTACAATATTATCAGCCACTTTCACTTCAGAAATTGAAGGTAGTGATACAGTAGAACTTGGATAATTCGAAGTTGAAAGGACCAGAGAAAAATTTGAAATATCCAAAAATTCGAATTACATATACTAGTTTGTCAAAAAGAAGATATAAATAAAAAATAAATAAATAAAACTCTACGATCAAAGATTTAACACATAAACTTTATATCTAAGAATACTGCTACATCCCCCCCCCCCCCCAATTAAATCAATATTTTTTACAAGCTTAATTATTCAACACTTTTTAAAAAGTAGTCAAATATTTTTTATTGCTTCTTAAAGTATAATCTTTGTGTCTTAGCATATGACTTCAAACTATCAATTGATACAAAAGTAGAATTTTCTACATCAGACATGACTTTTTCAATTAAAACAACCCTCGAAGTTCTTGTACATGGACCATATCTTCTGATGCACTAGGAAATACTCTTGTATTTCCTTAGCCTTCTTTTGAAAGACTTAAAAAAAATAATGCCTTTAGCTGAGAAAAATCTCGGGAACAAATTTTACTGTAATATTTTAAAGGTAATCGTATGAAGAATTCGAATTATCCGTGATTTTTTAACATTATTTTAATACAAAATTCAAGGGACCGAGTAAAAAATTTGAATTATCCAGAATTTCGAATTAAACAAGTTCGAATTATTCACAAGTTTCACTGTATTTCATTTTTTTTTTTCTTTTGAGGGTCAGGAAACTACTTCATCATCATTATTCTTTTGCTTTATTTCAAATTAGCTCCTTAGCTGGCTAGTGACTTAGAAAATTCTGACTGTAGCAAACTTCGATTCAGTGGCCGAATTCACATAATCAACCAATTTTTCAAAATACACTTACTAACCAACTGCTTTCTATAGTGAAATTGAGAATTAAGGCTGCAAATAGCGCCCTGATCCAAGTAATGTTGTCTTTTGGGATTTTGATATATGACTTGTATAAGTCCTCTTTTCAAAGAAAAGAATCAGTGAAATGGACTTTTCAGTTCACTAGTGGTTTTTCCTTTTCTGATCAGTTCACTATAAAAGTTTAAATATGTCCTGTTGGGACTTCTAAAAATTTTCACTATAACTGAGTCTTCACTTCCCAGGTTCGCTATAGCACACTTTCATTGCATAACGTTAACGTATATAAAAGGTAAAAAAAAAAAGAAGAAGAAAAGAGAATGTTGAATTTACATTTCAGTAATAATATAATTTTCTATGTTAGTTTATGTATTACATAAGTAAAATACACATTTTATCAAACTTTTAAATTGTGTCATACATTTTCCAAATCAAAACTGTTTTCTTATGCAAACTACAAAATAAATATTCTAATTCTTGAATTTAAGGTTATAATTTTTTTTCTTCTTTTCAGATTTATCTTATAATATAGCTCTGTGTTACTATCGCATGAAACAATACGCACTTGCTTTAAAACATATTGCTGAAATCATTGAGAGAGGCATACGTGAACATCCAGGTAATAATATAGAAATTTAAGTACTTGTGTATTTTGGCAACTACGTTGACAAAGTTTCATGATTTTTTATTATTATTATTATTATTAATTTCCTCTCCCCCTCAAAAAAAAAAATAAATAAATAAAAAAATAACGAAATAGAATGAAGATTATGTATATATTTATGTTTTTAGGTAAATATATATTATACAATTACTAGTGCATGATATTATTACTATAATATGTTAATATGAAAGTAGCTAATTGTATTTTAAATTTTATTATTAGTAAGGTTGCAAAAATTAGTAATATGTCGACAATGAAATCAAATTTGGCAATTTATTTGGCACAGTTTGTCTGTGGCATGTTTGTGATAACATACAACTATCAAAATCTATTTGTAAATCCACCTTTGTAGTTACATTAATATTCCAAAAAATCTGTTATAAAAGAAATTGATCTAATAATATTATAGAGAATGCTTTTTGTTTTGTAATTAAAAATACACAAGTCAGTTTTATCTGTATTTAAATGTGAAAGTAAATTTTTTTGTCTGTTATGTAAATTTACACCCTTTGATCGATTAAAAAAAAATTGGCACGCATGTTCCTTAGCACAGGGAAGAAATGTCATGGTTCAGTAGCTTTTCAAAATCGGAATATAATCAGACAGGACTTTAAAGTCCCATTAGACTTAAAAACATATAAAATTGAATGTAAAGAATCAGAGGTTTGTCCAGAGATAAATCTGGGTCCGTTAAAAAAACCTTCACAAAACTTTATGTCTTGAAAAAGGACCCTTCACAAAATTTTATGTCTTGAAAAAGGACTCTTCACAAAATTTTATATCCTGAAAAAGGATGGTCTGTAACAATGAAACATCATTGTCTAAAATGAAACCTTAATTGTAATTTTATTTTGCAAAATTAATTTTTTCACAATTTAACAAAAAGCTGAAAAGTTCGGAAGAACTTTATTTTCACTCTGAATTTAGATTAACAAAATTATGTGTAGAATTTTTCACAATTTCTCAAAAACAGGACCCTGTCTGAAAAGTCTGGACTGACCCCTGATAATGAATGTCATATATATACTATTAAGAATCAAAAGTACAATATACTTTACTTTGATCTCATTCTATGACACTCGACACTCTATGAAGCAGTTTTTATTAAAGAAAGTGTTTTATTGTGTATTTTTGCAGTTTCTGACTGCTATTTTCCCACAATCTTAACCTGTGACATAATTAATTTATATACCATATATTTCTATGTATAAGCTGAGAATTTTTGGATTTTTTTTTTTTTTAGTTTAGAGATCAGCTTATATACAGATCCACTAATCTTTTAAAAACGTAAGTGCTCCGCCATTAGCTAAGTGCAATCAGTGAATTGACAAATATTACACATTTTTAATTTTTTTAATTATATTCCTTGAACTTATGAAAAAGAAATAATGATTTTCAATGGAATGATTAATTTTTTTAATGAAATTGAATTGTTTTATTTTCAAAATTGCTTACATTGATGATTTCGTTGTATCATCACCTAAACGAAAAATCTTATTTTAGCCAATTATTATGTGTGACTAATTTAAAAAAAACATACATTAGGAAATAATACTAGCATTCAGTAACTTATTCGCATATAAAAATAACAATTAAGAAGAAAAAGCACTTTAACTTTTTAACATACTGTTTTGATAGTTTTGAATGCAACCTTTATGTAAAAACTGCTTGAAGTACTTTTTTCATATCCAAAAGGCAGAAGTTAAAAAAGGAATATTTTTAAAATCTGAGAAAGGAATATTTTTAAAATTCATAATATTATAGGTTTTTCTGTTTTTTATTTCCTTTGCAAGATATACTGGAAAAAAATAGGAAGAAAAAAGGACAGTTTTCGAAACATTCCAGTGTTTGGGATATTGAATAAGAGGTTCAATACTGCATAAACTAAGAAATTTTGGATTTTTTTTCTGAAGCTAAATTTCGAGAATCAGCTTATAAATGGATTTTAAATTTTGGATAATTTTTTGTAGAAAAAAAAAACACATTCTCAGCTTACATTTGGAAATATTGATATTACCTTATGAATCTATCACGAATCTTAAGAAAATAATAAAAATAACAGAAAAGTGTTACACTTTTCAATTTCCTGATCATTTTTTAATCTCTATATACCAATGGTTCATTAAAATCCTCATTAAAACCTCAATAATTACTACAATGTGGTGATATGCATAATTGTTTATACCTTTAGAAAATCATTTTAACTAACTGATGGGGTAAAATGTTTGATTTTTATTATTATTATTATTATTATTATTATTTATTTATTTATTTGGGACATACAGGGTTAAACCTATTTGATTGTTGCATTCTAATTTGTCTTATTTTTCTTCCAGAATTGAGTGTCGGTATGAATACTGAAGGAATAGAAGTTAGAAGTGTTGGTAATACCATAACTCTGCATGAAACAGCTTTGATTGAAGCTTTTAATCTTAAAGCTGCTATTGAATATCAATTGAAAAACTGTAAGTGTAGTAAGAGGTTTTTTTGTTTTGTTTTGTTTTGGTAATAGCACTATTACACACAACTTTTCATGCAACTTTTGAGCTGATTGTCCATTTGACCTAATTTTCTTAGCTCAAATTGCCTCAATACCCGGTGTAATTGAAGTTGGGAGCAGTGGCGGATCCAGAACTTAACTTTTTTGGGGGGGGGGGGGCTAAGATTTTTCAAGATGTAATTCCAGATCAATGAAAAGTTTGCAATTGTACTATTCATTGGGAATGTCAATACTTTGGAGGGGGGGGATGAAGCCCCTCCCCCTTAAATCCACCGCTGGTTGGGAGTGGGACCATTTTTTTCTGGCTAATCATGAAAAAGTTGTTCCTACAAGCAATTTCTCCTACGATTAACCATTGAGAAAAAGCTCTTTGTATGTGCCAAGAAGAAAAGAACAGTAAACAGAGATGCTTTGACATGAATTGAATACTGCAAAAATCAGTTTTTCAGGTGATCTTTAACTCAACATTTGCAACCCTCTTTTGGATTTTAGCCTTCAGAAGTTGGGGAAAAAATTGGCAGAAATTAAAATTGCATGAAAAGTTGTTGTGTGTAATAGTAACATAAAGTACCATTATTCATTTACAATATTTCTCTTTTCTCTTGGACTTACTAGTATGTCTAATATGAAAGTCATTTATTATTTACAATAGTATGTAAAATAAAGGAGTAAATTAAAAATTGATTATGCAAAACACATAAATTATTTTACTTTTTTTATTACTATTTGTATGTGTGCATCTGCGTTTGATTTTTTAAAACTAATCTTTTTAATTCGTTCTTTTTGTATTGCAATTTAATTTCAGCATAATGTAATTTTGATCTGTATTAAAAGAACAAGGATGGCAGTGGTCTTGTTTTTTTACATGTGTTTTATTATTTTGTCACCACAATTTTCAAAAGACTTCGGATCTATTTGACCCAAAGCATATTTTATTCTCCTATAAAAACAACAGTATAGAAATATTTGCTTGACATTTGATGATTTTGTTCATTAGAATGTATGTTATTTTTCATTAAAAGGTATTCATTTTGTTTATATATCTTCTATATATAATTAATTTAAAATACATAGTACTAATGTATTGTACAGAAAATGGGAACAAAATAGCATGGTTAATAGTTTGGTAATAGATGCTGGTATTTTCTGATACAAGATTCAACACAAGATCTTTTGATACAAGATTAAAAACAACAAGGATTTTTAAATTTTTTTAATAATTTATCTTTATATATAAATCGTATTCATTATTTAAAGGAGTGTTTCCCATTTTTCATCTTCTTTAACTCTGTATATACTCTAAGACTACTGTAATATAAAAACTATACAATTTCATCCAAAATATTTTTTAACAGTTGACGCTGCTAGAGAAGCCCTTACAGATATGCCGCCAAGAGGAGAAGAAGAATTAGATCCAGTCACTCTTCATAATCAGGCACTTATGAATATGGAAACTCACCCTACAGAGGGATTTGAAAAACTTCAGTTCCTAATTCAGCAAAGTCCTTTTCCTCCTGAAACGTTTGGAAACCTGCTTTTATTGTACTGTAAGCATGAGGTAAAGCTTCTGGAAATTGTAAACTAATAAGTTGTTTAACACAGTGACGTCATATTTAAGGGGCATTGCTGAAGCCCATGATTCAAGTATTCTATGGGAAATTTTTCAAACTAATTTATTATTATTATTATTATTTTAATTCTGTTTTCGTATTCAGAAAATTTAATGTAAAATAAATAAATAAATAAAGTATTAGGTAATGAGTAGGGTAAGTGCTCCAGTGATTGACACTTTTAGAGCAATTTCTGATGTTTTTAACGTTTTAGTCACCAGAAACTATTTTTGGAAATTTTAAGATAATATATATGGCATGAAAGGCTTTCAGAACCACATATATGTTAAAATATATACATTTGATATATATATATATATATATTTTTTTTTTTAATGAATTTTTATTTTAACCCACTCACTGTACCAGTAATTGACACTACCAGTTTTTCATTTTACCTGTAATTGGGCCCCTATGGTCCAGTGTTTGACACTGCTAGTTTTTCATTTTACCAGTAATAGGCACCTTATGCTCCAGTGTTTGACATAAAATGTTAAAATTTTAAAATGTAAAGCATTTGCTTTTATATTTTTACTTATTTATTAATTATTTCAGTGAAGGTGTAAATTACTGGAGCATGTCAATTACTGGAGCACCTACCCTAATTCTGTTAAGGGGGTATTCTGGTCTAGAAGCCTGAATTTTAGGCATATTTTAAAGTAAGATTAAAAAAAAAATGAAAAACATTTTTACTATCCATTTTTTTATATGTTTTTTATTGACATTTTGAGAATGTAAAAAAAAAAAATCACAAAAAAAAAAAACCAAAATTCGCCGAGATACAGGCCGATGGAGTGGGGGCTTAAAAAAAACAGTGCGTCCTGGTTGACATGATTTCAACCCTTGTAGTGATCTAAAACAAAAAAAAATCAAACAAATTCTTCATTAATAAAGATGTCGCTATCGGGTTGACCATTTAAAAAAAAAAAAAAAAAAAAAAAAATGACAAAATGGCGTCGACTTGAAAAAAAAAATTTTTTTTACCCGACTTTTTTCGACCTTTTCGAATTTTTTAAAAATATTGAAAATCAAAATTTTTTTAAATCCAAGGCAGACGCGATAGAGAGTTGTATAAACAAAATATATACCAAATTTCAAAGCAATCAGTTCAGTAGAACTTGAAATATCATGTCAACCACCTCAAAAAAAGTAGTTTCGAGAAAAACGCGTTTAAAGTTTAGGAAACAATTCTAATGGAATAACTCTGAAAATAATATGTTATACTCACTTTGCATCAATCGGCGATCCCAGATCCATACATTGGGCCTTCCTCCTTCTCATAATTCAGCTCTTGAGAAGTTCTTTTTTTTTTTTTTTTTTAATTTCTAGACCAGAATACCCCCTTAACAAATTTCTTCATAGAATAACATGAGATTTGTCTGACAGAAAAAACTCTAAGGAGTGGAATCGTAAATACCCTACTAATTGTTGCAAAATCAGATTTAAATATTCTACCAGTGGGGATATAATATAACGTATGAGAAAAAAAAAAAAAAAAAAATAGCAGTTAAAAAAAAAAAAAAACTTGTAAAAACAAAAATTATAGCAGTTGCCTGTTTTAAACAGAAATTTTTATAATCCTAGTAAAAAATGTCTTTATAATTTTCAATTAAAATATACTAGGGGTGGGAATCGATTAAGAGTTTTAACTGGGTTAATCGTAGTTCATTAATCGATTAATCAGATTTTTAATCGGTTTTTATTTTATTTATATATAATTTTATTTCAATGATGAATAAAACTCTCATATTGTGTACAGTCCGTAACAAAAGTATCCGAATACTAGCAGAAATTCCTATGTAAAAAAAGTAGAGTTAATACTGTTTTGTTAAATAAATCCTTGTCGAATCATGTTCTTAGACTGACTAAGAACATGATTCGACAAGGATTTATTTAACAAGTTAGTTCTTCTTTATCACTTCGGACTAGAACACACAATGTTATTTTCTGTTTCTACTTCGATAGTTACTATCAGCAATTCTGAACAGACAATAAATGCTTGAAGATATTGTGAAACTCTGTTGACATTTTCCCCATCAGAGGGACAGTGGAAATGTCAATCCCTTCTTTTCTTTTCTTTTTTATCTTTAACATTTCCATTTTCTGAAAGCTTCTTGTTTCTGAGAATACTATTGTCCTAGCAACACTTTCTGTAAAAGGCTGCAGACAGGTGGTGTTGCTCTAGCATGTACATGAAGCGGCATTTTGTTTAATAACTGTCCTCCCCCTTTTCTCTATCAACAAAAGTGCAACTTCTTCTTTTATGAGGTTTTATTTTTATTTATTTATTTATTTATTTATTATTTATTTATTTATATTATTATTATTATTATTATTTTTTTTTTTGCTTTTTCGTTATTTGATGGATGTTTCTTAGAATGTTTGTTAGGAAAATATGTGAAAAAATATTTTGTAGGCGAAACAGCATTTTTACTTTAATTCGTAGTTTGAAAATTTTAATCGGATTTTGAAAATTTTTAGTTGAATTAATCGATCCGATTAACTTGATAAAAAAAATTGATTGGAACTAAGCATTGATCGATTAACTGAACCGATTAATCTATTAATCGGCACAGCCCTAAAATATACCCACTAAAACAAGCCATTTTTTATTTATATATATATTTTTTCTTTCCTATATGATTTTATTATATCTTATTTTATGGAATTAATTGTATTTACAAATACATATATACATAATGAATACAAATTAATTGTATTTTATAATAGATTATTTTTATGTCTAATTTTAATTTAGTTTTAAAAAATATGGTATCCTATTAATTATTATTTTTTTTTTCTTTAAATGTTTTTAAATGTTTTTCTGACTTTGAAGTCGCTAGAAGTCATCTTAAACAATTTGTTTAAATTAAAAATATATTTCTTCAAAGATAACAGCAAGAGAACAGCATCAACAGAGCTGCAATAATGTCTACTTTTTGCCCCATAATAATAGATTGACCTAGTTCCAACCAATTAAATTTATTGTAGGATTTCCATTTCAAGTTTGTTAAAATAAAAAATTAATTATATGAATATGTAAAAAAAGTGTGATAAAAATTCTGGGTGATCATTGGTCAGGGAAAGTAAGGGAATTTAAGCAAAAGGTCTGCAAAAATCATGGAATAGTCTGGGAATTTCATGTAAAGTTAGGGAATTTTGACCAATTTTGTGGAAGTTAGCCATATATAAAAACTTGTTATCGTAAATTGCTAAATTGTTCCCAATTTTGTGACATTCTTGCGGGAAATGAACAGTGTAAGTCAAGGAAATAGTGAAAAATAGTCAGGAAATTTGGGAAAATTCTAATGTTAGTCACCCTGAAATTAAATCAGTCCTAAGCACTTTATCTCAAGAGAAAAATTTTAAGTTATACTACATTTTTAATGTTATGTACTAGAGTTTGAATGCTTTCTTAAAAAAATTTGTAGCAACAGCCTTGGGATTAAGCATTCCATAATTTAAAAATATGTTATGCTTTTATAACTGTTTTTTGTGATCACAGGATTTTAAGAAATAAAGAAACAAGTACGAATTCCAGTAAATAGAAAATAGTCTTTATTTTTTTTTTAATCAAAAATAAAATACAGTGGTGGACAAAAAAAAAGACACCTATCTAATTTGACAGATAGTGAAAGAAAAGATTCAGAGCTTAAAAATGTTTTATCAAGTACATCAAAAACATAAATTTATTCTAGAAAGTCTTTATTTATCAACCTTAATTAATTTTAGAAAATTTGGAGTGGAAGGATGATTTTTATACCAAATATGTGAAAAATACCAGAGCCGGGAATTGAACCTGGGCCTTCCGCTTAACGCGTGGATGCTCTACCACTGAGCTACCCTGGGTGATAACCAGCTAGGCATTTCTCATACAATATATGAATATTATATGGGGGCTTAACATCCGTGGTGATCTTGTGCAACAATACACGAATACAATTTTACTGCAGAACAATATAGTATAAACAATTGTGTGTATTCATTCAATTCATCTCATCCAATTAAATATTTTATAGCAATCTTTGACACAACACAATATAAATAATTATAAATAATAAAAGTATTAGTTTTAGTTTTGATACAGAAATTTTTTTTAAAGTGAATTTTTATTCGAAAGTTGCAGACAAATTTTTTTATCAGTGCAGACAAAAACTTTCCGCAAACCATTTTTCTGTGTCCACGACTATGTCGCCGTGTCGTAGTGTTTCTGCCACTGGACTTATAATTATGTCCACCACTGTACTATGAATGAACTAAATAAATAAAAAAAATAAACTGAATTTAAATAGTTCCTGATTTAGTAAATCAACTCTAACAGAGGTAACACATATTAAAATTTATTTTATATTTATTTCTAAATGTGCTAAATTAGATAGTATCATAATTATCTTTTCTTAATTAAAAAAAAGTTTGGTGACTGAGGAAGACAGCATATCATTTTTCCAAGAAAAAAGATAGTTACTACAGGCTGTAAAATATCTAATTGTACCTTTTACTTATATATATATACACTATATATATAAAATATTTTACTGTATATATTTTGAATAACTATACCTATAAATTTATTTATTTTTCTGACAATTTTTGCAGTATAAGTTACTTAATGTAATGTCTAATTATTTTAATAGCTATTTGTTATATAATTTATTTTTGTAATATATTTAATTATATTGCAACAATGCATACTAACGTATTAGTTGCATTCCCAGGTAGCACAGTATGGTATTTTCAACGTTGAACAAACGGCAATGCATTCCGTTGAATTATAGTTTTTCCGTAACGTTAATAATCTGAAAATATGTCTCGTCGATTTCCTCATCTTTCAACGGTTGTTTTAATACATTTTACAACGTAAAAAAAACCGTTGTAAAAGGGTTGTACGAAAACGCAATACTGTCGTTTTTTTTATAACCTAAAAAAAAAAAGTTGTAAAATGGTTGTTCAGAATTGCAATACTGTCGTGCTTTTTATATCAGTTTTAAACGGCTTTTCTTATGTCTTATAAATGTTGAAATCCAAGAAAAATAGCTATCTCCATATATCCATTGAATTTTTGTTTCTAAAATATTGCTAACAATTTTAAAAAGAAAAAATTAATAAAAAAAAAAATGGAACATTCTTTTTTACTTAATTTTTAGACTTTTTTTATTACTAATTTTATTACTTTTTTAATACTCAATATACGAAAATATTAGATTCGTAAAAATTTTCCACTTCCGTTTTTCAAGGAAAGCTAAATTTCATAGTACATACAACTGCACAAAATATAGTATGTGAGACAACCAATATAAAAACGAATGCTGAATTAGTTAAGAGTGTGTATCAGCAGACAGGTGATGCTCTCATTACTCACTTTCAGAGATTTTTACATGACATCTCAACATCAGTTAATTAAAATTGCTGCAAATTCTGTATATAAAACCTTTATTCTGAGAAGCTGTATAAAACTTTAGTGCATGTTAAATAACATTATATATAGATTATTTTTTCAGTAAATATGAAAAAAGTAAAATTTTACAAAAGTACAGTTTTAAAAAAGAGTATTAAATATTTAAAGTTAGATCGACCCCTGAAAATTTAAGACAAGAATTCAAACATAAAATTAAAGAAGGGAAAAAGAAACACTCACTTCATTACTTGAAAAATCTTGTTTAAATAAATACAGCATCCACAATTAGACGAGAACTCTGTAATTTTTAATATTATGCTAGCAGGTAAACACACCCAAAACCAAAGAATATTATAACTTTGAGCTTTTAAGGGAATTTACCAGCTAGCAAGTTGTTTGGAAATTATGTAAAATGTCAGAAAACTTTCGTACCATTTTAACAGGAAAGCGATATTCATCTTCTTTCACATCACATTCACTTTCAAAATGGCACGCGTCGTATCGTAAGACGCTTTTAAGGTTTGCCACAATATACTTGGCGATTTCGCATGTAGAACGGGAGGGAGAAAGCGTACATTAGAACACCTTCGTTAGCTACGGTTTCCGAAAGCCAAAGAACATTCTACTATACTTGTTAATATAATTTGCTGAAAGCGTCCCTTCTTATCATGCTAGAAGTTCTTTCGCAGCACACCATATCTTCTAAAACTCTAAAGAAAATTATATTATAACACGCACATCCCGCCAATTCACAATCGTGTATCGATATCAAGTTGAAGAGATTCAACGTCATTTGACAGAAATAATGACTTATAAAAAGCACCTATTAATTCGTTGAAAAAACATATTTTTTATTAGAATCAAAAAGGAAAACAAAAACTAATAAAATACCTATTTTAAAACGTCGAAAAAATAACAGAAAAAGTACAACCATAAAATAACGTTTGTTATAGGTTTTCTTTATTACTGTGTAAATATTCGAAATTGTTCAGTGAGAATATTGCGAAATAAAAACTATTTTTCAACGGACATAAAATAACGTAACCAATTTTTCACTGTTCAGACTTATTTGCAACGCTATAACAACGTTATGTGTTACCTGGGATTCTTATACATAAGTACTAGGAATTCTCAGATTAGTATTTTGTGCCATCACTATTGGTATCTAAACAAAAAGAAAACTTGCCATGAACACTGACAAACTGTGACTCACCAATCGTAAGTTAACTTTACAGGTAGTTAAAGGGTATGACGATATACACTCCTACCAATTTTTATCGGCAAATGTTACTTCAGAACAGAGGTATTAGTTTTCGAAGTTGGAACTTTTTTTTTTTTTTTTCAATATTGTAATGCCATTCAATTTATCTATTTGACTTTTCAATTTTTCCCCTATTAAACATGTGCCGTTGATTTATCTGTTTAATTTGTATTTTTTTTTAATTGTCTGTATATACATATTTTTCTTGCTGTAGAATTCATTTTATTTTATTTTTTATTTATTTATTATTTTTAACATTTGAAAAATAACATTGTGTTTTTGTATAAGAGAGAATGCAATTAGAAATTTTAATATTTTATTTAATTCCTGTTTTATTATATATCATGCTAACATGGAGAGTATCAAATAGTTAATAATATGTGATGAAGTTAATAATATGTTATGTATATTTTAGGTCTATTTTGGTAGAATTTTACATACGTCTATGTTCTTTCTTGCAAGCTATCTGAAATACAGTTTAAATAAATAAATCAATAGCATGTGTTTGGTGGAGGAAAAAATAGAAAAATCAAACAGATAAATTGAATAATGTCATAATATTGGAAAAAAAATTGTTCCAAGTTCAAACACCACTACCTCTGTCCTGAAGTAACATTAGCTGATATGAATTGGTAAGAGTTTGTATCTTTGTACCCTTTCGTACCTGTAAAGTTTGGTTACGATTGGTGTGTCACAATTCATGAATGTTCCTTGTTAGCGTAGACTATGAAATTCTGTTATAAAAGTGACATCTATTACTTATCAATTCTAGCAAACAAAAGGTAATTGTATTTAATTCTTAATATTCTAAATTCCTGTGTAGTGTTATTAAATATGTATTTTTATTAAAATATATAGTTTCAAAATGTTTAGATTAAATCCTGATAATATTTTTTAGCCTAGAGCTAATGCCTAAAAATAAGTTTTGACAAACTTTGAAACATTCTAAGAAATCTTATGCTTTCAAAAATTATCTTTCCAGTATTATGACCTAGCAGCTGATGTATTGGCTGAAAATGCTCATCTTACTTATAAATACTTAACTCCAGTAAGTATACATAAACATTAATGTTATATCACTTTTGCATAGAATAAAAATTGAATATTGCATGTTTTTTCTTCTTTAAATAACTCATTTTTTCTTATGAAAAATTGTAATTGTTATAAATAAGTAGATTTTATGTATATATTAAATAGCTATATCTATGCCATTGTACATTTCAAATACATTTAAAAAGTTTTCAGATTTTAGTAGTCAATTTAATAGTATAGATTCCAGCCAGAGTTATAAAAACAAAAAACCCAGAGTTTTGGGGGGTTTATGAGAGTTCTTTGGGTTTTACCTTTTTTTTTTTTTTTTTTTCAGGGTTTTGAACAATATTTTCTTTGTAATTATATTATATATTTATTTATATTTTATTATGTATATATATTCGTAACATGAAGTATATTATTAAGGTGATTTAAAAAATCAATTGTTAATTATTCATTAAAATCGAAATTTGAAAATTTGAAAAGTTCTTTGATTAAGCTTATAAGGAAAGTTTTAAAAAATTAAAAAATTATGTTTTGATTATTTTATAATTTTGTTTATCTCTCCTTTATAACAAACTGGATTTAAATAATTATTTGGTTTTCTTTATTAAAATCTTCATATTCAATAGAATTCCATCAAATGTTTTGAATTTCAGTTCTTCTATTTATTATTTGTATTTCAGTGTTAAAATTTTCAGATAATTATAATTTAATTTTTATTTGTTTATATTTTACATTATTTAAATCCCACAATTTTCTTTATATTGACAAACAACTCTGATTTTTTTTTTTTTTTTTTGCTTTTATTTGTTTATATGTAATTTTTTCATTGTGTTGTAACCTTTATCTACCACATTATGAAACAGACAAAAAAAAGTATTCGATTTTTTTTTTTTTTTAGTTATTTAAGAGTATTTTTAAAAGGTATCTGCAATAAAAATTATGCATATCACCTCATCCTAGTAATTAATAAAGATTTTGTGATGTGGTATTTTAATGTAATACTAGTACATAGAAATCAAAAAAGATATTTGGACCTTAAAAAAGGGTAAAAAAGTATTTACAAGATTGATGGTAGTTTCTTGAAGTTATACAGTCATTTGCAAAAGTTTAAGACCAGTACTCAATTTTCAGTATTAACACATTGCATCATTTGCACAGATTATTGCGTCATCTCATGGGCTGATTGCATCAGACGCATTCTACTGCTATAAATAAAGGTATCCAACAGGTTTATCGCCGGTTGTTTATTGGATTTTATCATAGACAGTGCTGTTGTGTAATTATTGTAATGGGTAAAAAACCTTCACTTACTGTTACAAAAAGGTCAGAAATATTGACTCTGCATAAAATTGGATTTTCTGAACGTCAAATAAGTTTGAGGGTAAATGTGAGCAAGACAGCTGTGCATCAAACTATTAGTAAATCTTAAATTTTTGGAAAATTTGTGGACCTGTTTCTTTTTTATACTTGGAGTAAGTCAAGGTTTCCTTGCAGGTTTATGGGATAATAAACCAAAATCTTTGACTAAATGTCTTGAAATAGTACTCAAACTGACATTGGTGCCTTTTGCTGCCAGAGAATGTCTGATCGTATTGCAGGAGGTTCTTGGATCTCGTACGACCATCCTTATCACATGATCATCACATTCACTCGTTTTTCTAGGGCAACCGCTTCTCTTAAGCTCCACAAATTTTCCCGAAATTTTAAATTTACTAATAGCTTGATGCACAGCTGTCTTGCTCACATTTACCCTCAAATTTATTTGACGTTCAGAAAATCCAATTTTATGCAGGGTCAATATTTCTGACCTTTTTGTAACAGTAAGTGAAGGTTTTTTACCCATTACAATAACTACACAACAGCAATGTCTATGACAAAATCGAATAAACAACTGGCGATAAATATGCTGGGCACCTTTACTTACAGCAGTAGAATGCATCTGATGCAATCAGCACATGAGATGATGCAATAATCTGTGCAAATGATGCTGTGTGTTAAAATACTGAAAATCGGCTACTGGTCTTAAACTTTTGCAAATGACTGTATAGGAATAAATTATAACACATGTAAAGATCAGGAAAAATGCTAAGCAAAAACAGCAATAGCACTTTACAAAATCCCTTCTGGAACAAAAACAGCTACACATAGTATCTAGTGCAGTGGTTTCCAACTGGTGGTCTGCGAGAAATTTTTGTTAGTTTACAGAAGAATCTTGACATTATTTCCATTTTTTAATATTTTATTAGAAATTAAACTGATTCTAATTTTGACTTCAGGATTTTCTGAGTTATTCATACTCACATCAGAATTTTTTTGGATATGAGAGAGGATAAATGGAATAATCTTTTATCACAAAAATTGAATTATAAGTATCAGGCATAGTTATCTCTTTAAATTTTTTGGAATATTCAAAGTCTTCAAAGTTTTAAATTATGTGTCAAAAATATAATTTTCCATTTAATTTTAATAATCTAACAATATAATATATATGTATTATTAAACTTAGTAAATACAGTTTTATATATTGAAATAGCAATGTATGATTTTAGCTAAATCTTTCTTCTGTGTTTCTTAGAATATGCAAGCAATAAAAAGGTATTCACATTCTTCCCCTGTAATTGTTTTATTTAAAATTATTAAGTTTTATTTCCATTACTAATTTTTTTTATGTAAAACTCACATCTTTAATTTAAATTTGTATTAAACACAAAATCTGGTATTCGATTGTTGATTTTAAAAACAAAATTCCATAATTATTTTTCACTTTTAAACAATATTTATTGAATGAATTTTAAAAATAACACTAAATTCAAAATAAGAGGAATGTGGGGGCAAAGAATTATTTGTTTAATTATGAGAAAGATAAAGAATATGTTAAGTTTCATGTAGTAAAAATTAGTGATTTTTTAATGTAAACTCTTATTATTATTATTTTAAATGTACATGATGGACAGAAATGGATGTCATTTTTTATCGTGTTTTTATTAACTTCTATTTTTGTGTGTTTGTCCGGTACAAATCTTGCAATCGAATTTTAAATAACTTCCCTACTAGCTAGACATTTGAAACTTTCACAATAGCTCACAACCCAATGACAACACAATACTTCGAAGTTCGATTTTCGAATAGTTTTCTTATAATTAATTAAAATATGAAAATAATAACCTTCTAATACCTTATAAATAGCCGTTAAGATATTAGCTATAATTTAATTGTTGCCAAAAAAAATTTACGAATTTATTTTCTTTCGACGTAAAAATAAATAAACATGATTAAATAAATAATTTAATTAAACGGGAGCATTAAAAAATTGTAATTAGTTAAATTATGTATCTCACAAAAATGGACGTCACAATCGGTTTAGAGATTTCATATGCATTGATAAAGTTCTAATGTAGTTAGTTCTATATCTATGATTCAACAGAAAATTTAAAAACATGGTTTATAAAAAGTTTTTTATCTTATAATTATTTTTAATTCAATATCCTTAAAAACACAATGTTCTCAAAAAAAAAAAAAAAACTATAATTTGCAAAATTTTGTAATCTGCAAAGCATTTAATTTTGTAATCTGCCAAGTGATAAATGCTCATGGTTCCTATAATGTAATTTTTTTTCAATTAAAAAAGTATTTAAATTCTTATAAAAAAAATATGGCTGCTATTGACATTTTTAAGATATGTAACAAATTGTATATATTTTCTTTTTAGTATTTGTTTGATTTTCTGGATGCATTAATAACACAACAGACATCACCTGAAGAAGCTTATAAAAAATTCGATGAAATGGCTGCTCGTCACATTGAAACCTTGAGAAAATTAACTAAGCAAGTGCAAGAAGCTCGTCAAAATCATGATGATGAGGGTGTAAAGAAAGCTGTGAATGAATGTGAAGAGGCTTTGGAAAGGTAACCATAAAAAATGTGTCCTATAAAAAGCTGAAAAACTGTGAAGTATGTGAATAATTTGCTTCCATGATTATGAAGTAGCAGAAGAAAAATAATAATAAATATTAGTTCCCAAGACTACAAAATTATTTTGTATGAATATATTACATTTAAATTCAATACTTTTTCAGTTCTGTCCATCAAATAAAATACCTTTAGTCACCAGTTTAACACACTTTGAAATTTTGTTTTCACTTTCAGAACACAAGCTGTGGTCCCTTTCTGCCATTTTCAATTATTATAAAAACGGCAAATCATAAAAAATCACTAAAATATGGAATTTAAATTTTTTTATGTATTTAGATTTTCCTAAACTTTAAGTGCATCAAAATGATACCCCCACTTATCTTTATAAACATTTTCCTTCTAAAAACCATTATTATATTATTTTCAAACATGAAATACCATGTAATGTGTTAATGCACTTGATTTTTTATTATTTTTTTTTCCAAGATGGTGGGGGGGGGGGGGGGGGGGAAGCATTTTCTATATTTAAATTTTTTTAGACTTTGAATATATCTAAAAGATACCAACAATAAACTAAGAAATTCTAACCCGATCTTTGTGGGAATTAATTCCACCCAAAGACTTAAATCTACTGTACTATATTTTCTTTCATGGAAGTATAATTTTTCCAGGCTTTCCTATATTATCAACTTTAGATTGACTGGGCTGCCTAATGGTTTATCTTTACAAATGAATTTATTCCAATCTTTATTATTAAGATGATGGCAAATCATGCTATTTACAAAAATATATTTCTTCAGGTAACTGATTTTATAACACTTTTATATTTTAGGTACATTCCTGTATTAATGGCTCAAGCAAAAATATATTGGGACATGGAAAATTATCAACAAGTTGAAAAAGTGTTTAGAAAATCTGTCGAATTCTGCAATGACCATGATGTTTGGAAACTGAATGTTGCTCATGTGCTTTTCATGCAAGAGAATAAATTCAAAGAAGCAACTGGTTTTTATGAGCCAATAGTAAAAAAGAATTATGATAAGGTTAGAGTATACATTGGATGTTATTCTTTACTCTCTGATTACCTTGAGAAAAGGGCAAAATCTTAATGTTTCCATTATATGCTTTTTACAGTGTACTAGAATATGCATGATATTAAAACTACAACTATGTATTTAAAGATAAATTTTATGACTGTTATATATGACTTATGTTATACATTTAATAAACAAACTAGAATTTTGAAGTCTATAATACTCTTACAGTAGACAGTTTAACATCACAATGCAGTAGAACTCAGTTATAACAAGGAAGAAGGGACCAATACAATTTGCTTATTTAATCCTAGTGCTCATAAAAATTGGATCTATCGAAAAAATATCACAAATAAAAATTTAATGCATAAACAGGGTAATTAGTTATAAGGGAGTCAGTAGAATAGTCAGAAAATTTCATTAATATTATAGACTTTTGACAAATTTTTGAAAGTTTGCTATTCAAAATTGCTAAATTGTTTGCTAATGCTGTAAAATGTTTATGCAAAATAAGCAGCATGGGCCAGGAAAAAGGGGAAAAAAATCGTCAGGAAATTTGAAAAAGTTCAAATGTTAGCCACCTTGCTAAAAGTGAATTATTAAAAAAAAAGACACTTTAGACAAAAGAAAAATGACTGTCAGGTTTCCCATGGATTTTAATTTTGTTTCGTTTTTAGCTAGGAAGTCATTTTTTAGTCTCATGAAGAGAAAGTTGTATAGATTGAAGGGTATGATAATACATGTTCATTTTATTACCTTTTATTACTATATTATAATAAAACAAAGCAAAGCAGTACACCTTTTACAATCCCTTGAAAAGTAAAAAGTAGAAATTTTTGTGAAATTCCATTGTAGCAGAAGAAAAAAAACCTCTTAAAAGAGAAAAAACAATCTAAGATGTTTCATTGAAAAAAAAAAAATCCTCTCTAACAGATTAACAGTATGTCTATGACTCAGATCTGTCTATGAAGACAGATACTTGCAATGTGATTAGTTTGATGCAGTTTTTAATGACTGCATTGTAGATCTTATCTTCAAAACAAATGCTAGAACATTTACACTAATACTCCTTAAACATCTGTGAAAATACACAATCCCATCAATGCATATGATGCCATTTTTTTTTCAACCAATGAGCAATGCTGTTACTGGCAGGAGTTAGAAAACTGTACTTGCATATGTTTTGTTTGATCACTAATTGAATATTATTCAGATGATGTTCAGATTCCCTAAAAAGGTATAAAAGCAATAAAAGTATAATTAATTTTTTTCCTTTTAAAATTAATTATGTATATCTAAATTAAATTTTACGCTCTTTTTTTTTTTTTTTTTTTTTTTCATCTTAGCATGTGAATTAACATCATATTTTCTCATATACATCCAAAACATTGGATTTTCATTACAACAAAATCTTTTGTTTACATTTGCAAAGTGAGTGTGGATTATAGACAATTGCGAATTATGGGTATGCGGATTATAGATCCTCAACTGTATAACAAATAATAATGACTGATTTCAATCTATCATTGACCTATATAATTTTATATTTTATTGAAAATAGCTTACTTCTAATGTCTAATAAAACATACACACATTACATATGTATGTATATATACTATATACATAAGGGTATCCCTTAAATAAGGGGGAAATTTTGTTTTCCTTTTTGTTCCTCTTTTTTACTTTTTTTTGTTTTTTGACATCCGATTCACATACCCTCTAATTTTTTTTTTCTATTTGACTCTAAACACCTTTTAGCAAAATATCAGCACTGTGGGATAATGTTAACACATGCCGAATTGACTGGAATATCTTAATGTAGATATTAGTATTTTAATTAGATTTTAGGATATTAAATATTATCCGAGAGAACTGATATTTTGCTAAAAATGTGGTTAAGGTCAAATAGAAAAATATTGTGTATTGGATTTCAAAAAATAAAATAAATAAATTTAAAAAAAAATTGCCCCTCATTTAAGGGATACCCTATTATACATGGGATCCGGAATCTTCGCCCCCAGCATCTCGCCCCCGGCATTTCGCCCCCAGCATTTCGCCCCCGGGAAATTTCGCACCCCGGAAATTTCGCCCCTGGGACATTTCGCCCCCGGAAATATCGCCCCCGAGTGATGTAAAATATAAATGTAATTACAAATAAAGATATAAACATACATTACGGTATTTCCCAAAATATTACCATGTTTTTATTAACTTCAATTCTTCTTTGTCTGTTTGAGTGTCCAGTACAAATCTTGCAATCGATTTTTAACTAACTTCCTGACAAGTTAGACATTTCAAACTTTCAGAAAAGCTCAGAACACGGTGACAATGCATTTTTTTAATACTTTTAGCTAACTGTTTCGGGTCCCTGCTGCCTCCGGCAGCGTTTATGATTAAACAAAAAATTTATTTAACTAACTTCCCGACTAAATAGACATTTGAAACTTTCCGAATAGTTCATCACACGGTGACAATGCATTTTTAAAATACTTTTAGTCAACTGTTTCGGGTCCCTGCTGCCTTCGGCAGCGTTTAAGATTCAACAAATAAATATTTAACTGACTCCCCGACTAGCTAGACATTTGAAACTTTCAGAAAAGATTAGAACTCGGTGACAATGCATTTTTAATATACTTTTAGCTAACTGTATCGGGTTCCTGCACTCTTCGGCAGCGTTTATGATTCAATAAAAAATTTATTTAACTAACTTCCCGACTAGCTAGACATTTGAAACCTTCAGAAAAGCTCAGAACACAGTGACAATGCATTTTTTAAATATTTTTAGCCAACAGTTTAGGGTCCCTGTTGCCTTCAGCAGCGTTTATATAATTCAACAGAAAATTTTATTTTACTGACTTCTCGACTAGCTTCTCGACTAGCATTTGAAACTTTTATAATTTCTCAAAATACGATAACAATGCAATTTTTTAATAATTTTAGCCAATTGTTTCGGTCCCCGCTGCTTTCGGTAGCATTTATATGAATCAACAATCATATAATTTTTCGACTAGCTAGAAATTTGAAACTTTAGCTCATAACACGACGACTATGAGTTTTTTAAATACCAATTTTTTCGAGCTCCCGCTACCTTCGGTAACTTTAACCATGTTACTTCCCGACTAGCTGGACATTTGAAAGTTTCAGAATAGCTCAGAACACGGTGACAATGCGTTATTTCGTTACTTTTAGCCAAATATTCCGGGTTCTCTTTGACTTCGGTAGCGTTTATATGATTTAACAGAAACTTTAAAAACATGTTATATAAAAAGTTCGTTCTTTTTATCTTGTAATAATTTGTTGTATAAAAATATGAAGTTTGTACAATATCGATATATGTTTTGATTTTGTTTATAACAAGGGTTCACACACAGCATGGCGATAAAAACATGCCTAAATGAATATTGAATATATTTATTCATGCTAAAATATTTACTATTTCTCTTCTAACACAGTTCATAAATTCTGGTCGTTTTTAACTTTCAGTTAGCAAAATTACTCTGCTCCTCAATCCCATCCGTGGAGGTCAAATATGTTATGTCATGTTTTCAGACCACCTTGAGGGCGAGACCCTGACCGTCACCAATTGTCCATTGCACAGCACTAGTGTGATGTAAAGACCCAACCAACCACCCAACTCTGCTCCTCAAAGGGTTTAAGATCTGAGAATCGAAACTGAGGTTGTTTGCAAATATAGTACATTTTCAAAAGTAACTGTTGACTCTAAGAGAGCAGAGAAAGTTTTATTATGGGTTCACATTTATTATTTTACACTATTTATTAGTAATAGAGCATATAATTAATTCAATTGCATTAAATCAAAATAAATAATGCCCGCTTACTAAGTATGTTTTCGTTTGTTTCGTAATTCGTAAACAATTCGTCTTTTATCAATATCATTGCAGGCTTTATCTACGGGCTGAATATTCATAAATAAAATACATTCGTCGACAACATATTTCTGTCCTAAAGAATCAAATTCGAAACGCTAAAATGTCGACAACTTTTGCAACAATAAAATTACGGGTTCTGTGTATGGGCTGAATATTCATTAAATAAAGTGCATTTGTCGACAAGAACCTGCTGATGTCTTTACATATTACTTTATACACGCGAAAATGTCTTCAACTTTCATAATATTATCATTACTAGCTCTATCATTAGCTTCTTTTGAAATCTCTATGATGGTAGGTCTTATTTAATGGCCAAAACCTTTGTATTCTTGGTCATTATGAATATAATTCTCCTAAATATCTTCAAAACGGAAAGTTATATAAAGTCCAAAAAGAGAGGTGCACAACTAGATGTTATAAGAAACCTTATACCAATTTTTAACGTTCTACGTCAAACCGTTATTGAGATAGGCGAGATAGATTACAGGCTCTCTATCTACGGGCTAAATATTCATTAATAAAAAAATAATACATTCATTGACAAGAACCAGTTTATGTCTTTAAGCACAACTTTCTACACGCAAAAAGTCTTCAAGTTTCATAACAATATCATTATTTTGAAATCTATATGATGGTAAGTCATATATAATAGCCAAAAACTTTGTATTTTTGCTCATTATGAACATAATTTTCCTAAATATCTCCAAAACGGAAAATCATATAAAATCCATAATCATATAAATCATATAAATAGAGGTGCACAACAAGATGTTATAACAAACCTATATACTAATTTTCAACGTTCTACATCTAACTGTTTTTGAATTATGCGAGATACACCCCCCCCTCCACACACACACACACACGTACTTACATACTGACGTCACGAAAATTTGTGCAAAATCGTTGATATCTCTGAAACGGGACCTCGTATTAAAACCAAAGTTGGAAGTGTACAACTAGACATTATAACAGTTATGCATATAAATTTGCAACCTGCTACGATCATTCATTTTTTGAGCTATGCATAATACAAAATCATTTTCGCACATCGGGATTACTAAATTCCTTATACTTTGTATAAGGAAGTAAAATTGGTAGTATCATTTTTTTAAACACCAATTTCCGAGATCTAAAACTCACCTACTTAAGTAGGATGACTGTTCATTATTTTCCTCTTTTAACCACGTAATACATGAGAAAGGATATCTAAAATGGATTTATGTAATAATTTTCAAAAAAATCGTTAGAGCCATTTTTGGGATACAATCTTTTACCAAAACTTGGCAAACTCAACTATTGACCGAAAAATAATAATTACATACAAAAAGATGTTTAAAAATTAGTTAATATAACGAGTTGGAAAAAAAATATATCCGTGCAGTCGTTTTTAAAGGAACGCACTTGCGAAGCCTGGAATTGAACTATTTTTTTACAGGACGCCTATAAATTTTCCTGATCTAACCAACTATATTATTTAAAAGTTCATCTAATAGAGTGTTTATATAGCAAATTTGAAGAAAATTGATAGAGCCGTTTTTGAGATACGGACTTACGGTCCCACTTCCGCGTTCCGCTGTCCCATTTCCGGTTTTTCAATTTCCCACAAAATTTGAAAAAATTATCTGTATACCAGACTCAGTTTGAAGTTTTTCGTAGTTCTATTTTTGTTAGTTTCGGAGATATGATACCCAGAAGATTCCGCACATACATACACATACATGCATATATTTACATACACAAACATACATATACATACATACGTACACTCTTACCAACTGTCAGAAACTACTTTTCTGGAATCAAGAGGCCTTAAAATGTATAAATCAGGTGAAAACTGGATATCGAATTTTCGGACCGCACATAAGAAGGCGGAAAACGAGGGGAAAAGGCTGAAAATTCATAGAAACAGGGGAAAAAAGAGTCAAAATTCCATAGAAAAAAGCATGGGACGAAAACATAAAAACTCTCATATCTGCGAAACTGTCAAATGTGAAAAGAAAAAAAAAAAAAAAAAAAAAAAAAGGCTAACACCGGAAAGAATAATAGGACAAAATTGACTAGAAAAAGTCATCTATGAGCGGTGCTAGGCGGGCTGGGGCGTTCAATATATCGTCGGGGTTTATACGACCCTACAGCCTACAGTAGTAGGGTAATGAAAATTTCTTGCGTCTGTAATCTTACTTCCGTATTTATCAATAACGATCAAATTAATTAATAAATAAAACAAAGCAAAATAATATTTGATAAATTAATAAAATTGTTATGTGTGCACTAAAAATTTAATAAATAAATAAATAATATTACTGTACACTTAAACTTTCTTTTAATTATCAGCGATAAAAAATTAATCGAACAATTTTTGCATTCGAAAACCTTATTTTAATTCATATGTTTTATATTAAAATTAAAAGGGAAAATAGCGTGAATTAATTAGAAATATATCGAGAATTACTACATGTATATTTATATTTTTATTTTTCATCAAATATATATTTTCCACAACTCGGGGGCGAGACGCTGGAGGCGAAATTTCCGAAATCCACTGTTCGGGGGCGAAATTTCCCGGGGTGAAATTTCCGGGGGCGAAATTTCCGGGGTGCGAGATTTCCCGGGGGCGAAATGCCGGGGGCGAGATGCTGGGGGCGAAATTTCCGTAAACCATTATACATATACAATCTATAGGAAAAATACGCACACACACTATATATGTGTGTGTGTGTGTGTGTGTGTGAAATAATGTTTCAGAAAATTTGATGTGTAATGCAGAAAATTTTGTTTCTCTTAGAATCTCCCCTGATCCTATAATGAAGAAAAGAAAAATAATAATTTACAGATCTGTAGTAATTTAAAATAAATTTATCGATTTTTTTCATTTTTAACAGAAAAAAAAAGGCATTTTTTCAAGTGTCATTTATAGGCACAAATTTGACTTCCTTTGGACATTTTGGTTTTTTCTTCTGTGAAATGAAAGTTGTCTGCATTCATCATGGAAAATACTTTTAATAAATAATTTGTACTGTGTGAATTTGTATAAGAAAATAAAGTTTTATGTTGGTCACAACATATTATTATTATTATTATTATTATTATTATTATTATTATTTAAAGATTTAATCAAACTTTCCTGACTTGTACACATTTGATTGAAATTCCCTGATTTTTTCAGTATTACAAAGCTTGCCGATTTCTTTTCTTTCTCTTTTTTTTTCTTTTCCTTGCTGCTAGCTACTCTATAAGATGCATGGCGCACCAATTCTGATCATTTAGGACAAAGGACAAATTAAAAAAAAATATTAGTTTTCAATAATTAAAAAAAAAAGAAAAGAAAGAAAGAAAAGATTCAATATACATGTACATAATGTGCCATATAATCAGTGTTGTGCAAGTTCACGAAAAAAACGAGCTAGTTCAAACTCAAGTTCATCGTGTAAAAAACGAGCTAGTTTGCGCTCAAACTCCTGTCTGAAAAAAATGAATGCGTTCAACTCAAGTTCATTTTTAAAAAGGAGCGAAGTTCATTAAAAGTTCATTTTTGAGTATTTTTTTTTCTCTAAATAGATCTTCTCGGTGACTCGGTGAACACTTTCATAGGTAATTTACATTTATTAAAATTGTCAATTACAATGAAAATTATTCTTAATTTAGTGTTTAATTAAACTTATAAACATTTAATTCTCAATTATAACTTATTCATTTAATAGTAGTAGAAATTTATTTAGAGGACACTTCTGAATAGTGAACCCACTGTTTTTGTGTATTTTTTTATTCTCAAATTTCCAATACTTTTGTTTATGCGCACAGTGGCGCACCCAGAAATAAATTGTGGAAGAGGCCTGAGTTGAAGAATAAAAAATACTATATATATATATGTACTCAAAGCAATTCCAATCCTATGCCAGTATTTCTGAATATAAATTTTTGTTTTAGTTAAAGCAGAAATTACAAGAAAGTTTCTACAAATATTTAAGAAATGTGGTACAGTAGGACAACTTTATATGCAAGTGAATGTGGTATTTATCAAAATAGCAAATATAAACATGTATATGTCGATCCTTGTTCTATAAAATCATTTCCAAATAGAAATTTTTATTTTAGCTTAAAGCAGAAAACTTTACAAAAGTTTCTCCAAAGATTAATTTTTAAAAGTTATGAAAGAAAACGGGTGTGAAATTATGAGTACATATACAATGTTTATTTTGAAGTATGATGCGTCATGGTCAATATCAAACAAGTCTTTGAAAGTCTGTCATTTCTAGATAAACGAAATTTTTTGAAAGATTTAAAATAATGGAATTATAATCAAAATAATTTTTAAACATTATATATAAGTTATACACTTTAAAAGTATTTTTACTTCCAAAAATATCTAAATAAAATAACATTTAAAAATGTAAATTTAACTTAGATTTTTAAGTTATTTTTGAAATAATTTACTTTGACAATATTTTTAATCTTTTGTTCTATGCAGCTTACTAATTGCTTCAATTAGAACTATGACAAGATTTTTCTTACTCTAACATGTTTGCTCAAGAGCCAGTTTGCTTAAATTAAGAGTTATTTATTTATTTTTGATAACGAAACTAGTATAATATAACATTTTCAAATGACAAATAATAATAATAATAGAAAGAAAAAGAAACTGAAAATATCCTACCCTGTCATTTTTAATTTATAAAGCAGGCTGAGTTTTTATTGATTATCAATAGCATGATATTAAATATGATAAAGAAATTAGTATGACTTAAAATTTAATAATAATAATAATAATAATAATAAAAGAAATAAAAAGAAAATAAAAAAATCAAAAGAAAGAAAAAAAGAAAACAAAAATGGAAGAAAAAGAAAAGAAATTTAAAATGTAAAAGAATATAACATACACTATTATCATTTTTAATTTATAAGCAATACGTAAAATTTCATGAAAAATGTAAAAAAAAAAATGATAATAATAATAATAATAATAATAACAAGAATAAGCAGGAATCATTTTATATTTTGCTTAATATAATACATAACATCTCTATTGTATGCAAAGAAAAATCTATATTTAATATATGTTTTTTAAAGAAAAATATTTACTTCTATTTTTATTTCTAAAGCAGGCTGCGCTTTTATTGATTTGGTATATAAATATGATAAAAAAATTAGTCAATTTATTACTTTCCGAACAAACGTATGAAAGGAAAGTATTGTCATGTCAAAAATCCAAATTCGAGATTTTGGTGTTTCAATACGTATGCTAGCATCTAAAAACACTTTGCTCGAATGCACTGTAAGTTGGTACGCATATTGCATGTCACTGTAGCACGAACCCTATTGATTTTGGTGAATCTGGCACTTACAGTTTTTTTACAGGGACACAAAGAAAAATTCTTTATCACTATGGCCTGTGGGACCAAAATCTTAAAAGTGCGATAGCATCTAAACGCCTCATTCAATTGAGTAAAAATTTTATACATATAAGGTCACAGTTACTCAATCTGTATAGATTTTGGAAAATCTGAAACGAGCAAACAATTTATACACATATTATAGGTAATAGTTGCAAGAACTGCGTAGATTTTGATGAATCTAGCACTTAATTTTTTTTACAGGGACACAAAGAAAAATCCTTTATCTTTATTGCCTATGGGACCAAATTTTAAAAAATGCAATAGGGTCTAAACGCCTTATTCAATTGAACAAAAAAATTATACACATATTACAGGTCACAATTTCACGAACTGTATAGGTTTTGGTGAATCTAACACTTCTATTTTTTTTTTTTTTTTTTTACAGCACAGCAAATAATTCTGTATCATTATGGCCTATGGGGTGAAATTATTTAAAGTGCGACAGCATCTAAATGCCTTATCCGTTTGAGTGGAAAATTTATATACGAGTCATATCACACAAACTGAGGTCACCATCACACAAACTGTATAGATTTTCGTGACTAAAAATTGTTCATCATATTAAATTATTTAAAGTGTGATAGCTAGTAAATGCCTTATTCAAACGAACTGAAAATTTATATACATGTTATACGTCACCGTCACACGAACTTTATGAACTTTAGAGAATCTAGAATTTATGATTATTTTTACAGGGACGAAATGCAAATTTCTTTATCATTGTGGTATATAGGCTCAAATTTTAAAGTGCGATAGCGTCTAAATGCCTTATCCGATAAAGCTGAAAATTTATAAGTCACTGTTGCACTAACTATAAGCATTTTGGTGAATCTAGCATTTGTAGGTTTTTACAGGGACACAACGAAATATTCTTTATCATTATGATCTACGTGTTCGGTAAGATAGCGTTAAATTAAACTTCGTGTACTATATAAAGAAAAATACTCAAACTACCTAATATAATTTTCTCTTTTGTTTATTTAACAACTCCTCTTACTTTACTTTATCTACAAAACCGTTAATTACTCAATTTTTGGAATGTCGAGTGGAGTCACTCCAGATTTTTTTTTTTTTTTTTTAATAATGACCAAAAAATAAAAGAAGAGAAGAAAAAACATTAGATAAAGGAAAGAATATATTATATTTCAAATAAATAAGGAATCAAAAACCTCATCGCTTTTGACTTATAAAGAATGTAAAATTTTATTAAAAATGAAAAATAAATAAATGAATAATATAGGTAGAAATCATTTTATATTTTGCTTAAATTAATAAATAAATTTCATCATTTTATATATTTTTAATAATAAAAGCTGTATATAGTCTCTAAAAAAAATTGTGTTTTCAATATCTATTTATAGATAAACATGCAATTTTCTATTCTTAAAGCACGCTGTTGATCTTATCGAATTTCGAGATAGTTAATTATGAAAAAGAAATTTGAATAATTATGATTTAAACATAATAATGATATAAACACTCATATATATGTTCTTTTTTAAATTCTTAATAATTATCATCTCATCAAGGTTTTACTTCCTGGTTTCTATGTATTAGAATGAATGATGAAATAATATAGCAATTTTACATATTTTTAATATGTTGATTAAAGTAATAAATACTCTCTTATTTTCTTTTTAATTATTATTATTATTTTTTTTTTAATAATAAATACTTGTATTTGAATCGCACTCGAAAGTAAATATTCCTTAAAAATTATATTAAGAATGACTTTCACGTTCTAATTAATAACATATTTTTAATTTTAGTTCATAGAGAAGCATAGAAATTAATATTTTTTGTTGGCTGTTATGTGCTTTTATAAAATTTTGAGGTATTTAAATGTGATAAAAAATATTTTGATTTAAAATTTAACAATAATAAATAATACATAATCAATAATAATTCTTAAGAAACATGTAAGCAAAATTAATTGAAATTTATAAAGAGTATTGTGTTTCATTTAAAAAGTATAATAAAAAATATCGCTAACAATGTTTCAACAACTATTTTTAAATTGTTATCGAATTTCGAAGAATTTAAAACTGATATATATATTTAAATATAGTAATGTAAATATAATATTTTGTAAATGAAAATGAAAATGATAATATATTCCATATATTTTATGTAAAAATGAAATATAATATAGAAATTATATATCATAATTTTTGGAATTCTTCAAGAAATTTTTCAAATCTTATATGGATTTTGCTTTTCTAAAATTCATTTTCTGTTGATTAACGAAAAAAAAAAAATCTAAAATTTTATTAAAAATGAAATTATATGCTATTCTTATTTTTCCTTTTAATATTTTTTTTTTAATTAAAATTGAAATGAAATATCAAAATAGTAATAGTTTAATACACCTTTTCTTTATCTTTTAGAAAGGCTGCTTTCCATTATAGTTTTTCATTAGCTTGAAGAAAAATTTTATATATTGATATTTTTCACATGGTCTTACTTTCTCAGAGAAATTTCAGATGTATTTGCAAATGACTACGACGGAATGTAAAAAGTGTTAAAAGTGATAGTGAATGACTGAGAAATGAGAATACTCTACTAAAACGATCCCCGTTTTTTCTCCCCCATTTCTTTTTCTTCCTTGAAAATAAATCGAACAGAGAAACATACATTCACTATCCTATCAAAAGAGTGAGATGCTATCTGAGCTGTAACCAATTTCTGGTTATAAATTTTAGCTTTTTTGTGTGTGTTATAGCTAAACACTATAACACACACAAAAAAAGAGAAAGAAAAGAAAGATTCGCTTTTCCTAGTGTCCCCCTCTCTTTATTTTATTTTGAATGAGGGTATTTAAAAGTCGAAAGTGGTCACCAATACCCAGTGGCTCCAACATCTGGATATCTGATTATAGCCATCAGATAACAATTATTCAAGTTTCAACCAACAAAGATCGGTAAGCCCCCTGTTTCCTGTTTTTACGACTTCACTCAATAGGTGGTCTCAGTCGCTTTAGGGAAGAGTTTTGTTTACATTCTTCTAATAAGTTCAAAGAATGCCGTTTTATATCAGAAAGAAAGGAAGTAAAAATCTGACTGTGAATATGAGAGGGAGTAAAGTTTTAAAATGTTGAAAAACAACAAGTCTATATTCGAAAAGTATCGTAAAAAAGAAATTCTTATTCATATTTAGATTTATTCTTCGCGTTTATTTATTTTTATTTTATGTCTAAAAACTTAAAGTGTGCGAAATTGGTGCTTTTATTATTTATAATACATTTTTTTATTTAAAACACTTTCTAAATTAACTTAAATTGTCGTATAAATAAACTATTTGTAATAGTTGAACTCTGCTCAGATCCCCATCATATATTTGTTCTCATACATTTCTACTTTAGCTCATACTATGTACATGTTAAAAGATATGAAGTCTGTTTATCATTTGGCTCGATTGTAGAATGTAGTTCCTCAACTATTAGGATACCCTCCCGCCTTCCGCTTCAATATATTTATCTTATCCTAATTTGTTATTTAATTTTGTTTAGGTCAGTTTTATATTTCAGTTTTCATGCAATTCTATAGTATTTCCAATCCAATAATCTTCATATAGCAAGTGTTTGGGAAATATTGTCTTATTCTGCCATGTTTAGAAATTCGCAAATTTTGAATAATTTAGAAAGATTTCAAAGTGGAATGTCTATAGTCAAAAATGTTCATGATAGTGTCATAAATGATATTTTAAAGCTGGTCAGATAACTTTACGATTAAAATAATCCTCGTAATACACGTTTAATCGGTCGTTGTCGCAATATTTAAAATATAGCGTACTTATTTCCTATACATAATCCATTAAATTTGTAAACAATTGTTGATCCATTTTTGAGAATCATTCACATAAGATCATAGAGCATTGTTGCAAAATGAGTGCGAAACGAAAGAAATATATACATATTTTTAATTTAATTTGTAATATGTTATTTTAAGTTTTTGACATTAAAAAGAATTTTTAATTATATTACAAAGCTCAAAATGTGACATAAAAAAGAAATAGTGAAAATCCCCCCTTGCCTCCCTTCAACTATATATCATTTACTATAATTTTAACAAAGATTATGTTATATTTATACACAGTTCCAAAGAAATAGTTCACATGGTGATATAAAAACAATCATTTCGCCCCTTTGCCCCCCACCCTCCAAGATATGTGTAACACTTTTGTAATTTTATTTCAATCTATAATAGAGTGGTATAAAAAATTCTCTTTTGCATCTACACAAACCCCTTGTCCCCTAAGCTATATATAACACTTATTATGATTTTCGTAAAGAATAAGTGATAGTTATAATATGGAATATCGTTAAAATCGGTAACAAGATGATATTAAAAAGAAAAAAAAAATTTTCAGATCCCGAAGTATGTTCCCACTGCATTTTTTGTCATAAACAGCAAGTGACTATGAGACAAAATTTCATTAAAATCAGTAAGAAGGAGATATAAAAACAATTATTCTCTTTCAATATGCTCCTGGACCCCCCCCCCCCCTTCCTCCAAGTATATACTAAGTGAAAGTGGTACCAATTTAATAGATTGAAATTTCTAAAAATATGTTATGAAAATCATTCTTAAAATTCATTAGTTGATGTTTATTGTTTTTGCGATTTGCAAATATCAAAAGTACCCTTTCTTCCGGTGCCTTTTTTTCCAGGTGCCCTTTTTTCTGGGCGCCCTTTTATCTGGTGCCCTTTTTACCAGTGCCTTTTATTACAAATGCCCTTTTTTCCGAGATCCATTTTTCCGAGTTATTTTCTTTTCTGTCCTTTTCTTCTTCTACTTTCCTTTTCATATTTCAGACAAATATTTAATATGAGTTTTGAGCTTGAGTTGCTTTTTCACGCTCAAGTTCATAATTTAAAAAACGAGCGAAGTTCAACTCAAAACTCAAAATTTTTGAGCTACGCTCACGAACGCGTTCGTTCACAACACTGCATATAATATCCAAAAAAGTTTAAAAATTCTTTCTCTTATTCATAATTTAAAACCTACCGAAATATCAAAAGGAATTTTTGATTATTTAATAGTTATTTAAACATATTTTAATAAGATCTCTTGTTCCATTTTTAATTTGAACTGAAAAAATTTTTCACAAATTTTATAAACCATTATCTCATTAAATGATAAGATTTCTCTTCTCAAGACCTTTCACTGCTCTTCTAGCATATTGATTTTTTTTTTTTTTTTCCTTTTTAAATTCATCATATTTTTGTTGTTCTTACTGTTGTTCATAACTGTATCTATTATAATTTATCACTTATTTATAATGAAGCATGGGTCATCATCATCATACTGAATAAATAGATCAAGTGATATCACTTGTAAAGAGAATTGATATGAGATTTATGTAAATGAGAGCTCTGAGAATAAAGCATAATCTTTCCATGCGTATTTTTACCATGTTTTTATTAACTTTGATTCTTGTTTGTTTGTTTATCTGGTACAAATCTTGCAATCGATTTTTAGTTAACTTCCCTACTAGTTAGACATTTGAAACTTTCAGAATAGCTCAGAACCCAATGACAACACAATACTTCGAAGCCCGATTTTCGAATTTTTGATTAGTTTTCTTTTAATTAATTAAAATATGAAAATAATAACCCCCTAAAAGCTTTAAAAAATAATCATTAAAATATTAGTTATAATTTAATTCTTGCCTAAAAAAATGTTACAAGTTCATTTTCTTTTGACATAAAAATAAATACATTTAATTCAATGTGAACATTTAAAAATTGTAAAAAGTTAAATTATGCACCTCACAAAAATTGGCATCATTATCACTTTAAAAATTTTATATGCATTGATAAAGGGCTAATGTAGTTCTATAGCTATGATTCAACAGAAAATTTAAAAACATGGTACATAAAAAAGTTTTTATCTTATAATTATTTATTATTATTATTATAAAAACATAACATCTGCATGAGTGGTTGTTCAAACTAAACTTTTTTTTTTAGAATACAGTTTCTGTAATTATGGTGCCTATATCTAGTATCAGTCTAGAAAATTATTAAACAACAATCTTGTTTAGATATATGGATTTTAGACATTCCATATTTTGGAAGTCCAGATTTACAATTCTCCTCATTTGCTTTATATCTTTCATAATTATTTTCTACATTTAAGTTGTCAGAGTTTTGTTAATGAATGTGCTTTGAATAAATTTTATACTATGTATGTGTGTATATTATTATTAAAAGAAAACACTTTTTATTTCAGATTTTGAATGTGAGTGCTATAGTATTAGCTAATCTCTGTGTATCATACATTATGACATCCCAAAATGAAGAGGTATTTTTTCTCAAGCATATTATAATAATACATATATCACTATAAAATGTATTTTTTTCTCAAATTTATTTCATTTCAATTATTTTTAGGCTGAAGAACTAATGAGAAAAATTGAAAAGGAAGAGGAACAATTAGCCTATGAAGAACCTGATAAAAAAATATTTCATTTAAGTATAGTTAATCTTGTGATTGGGTAAATTTATTGTTTTATAATCAAATCTATTTTAAAATTGTGTAATTAATTATACTGAAGTTTTGTATGAACTTTATATTATAGTTGTTAAATCATTTTTTTATATTTATATATAAAAATATATTGTTTTATTTATAATAAAATTATCCAACATTGTTATTTTGCTATCACTTTCATAATAAGGCAACTTAGGGTCACACATCAGCCAGATTCACATTTTTTCCTTCCCCATTTAATCCTATGGGATTTTTGTTGTTTTGTATTATAAGGATATTTCATTCCAAAATAAGAATTTTTTTTTTTTTTTTTTTTTTAAGATTATTATTATTATTATTATTTTCTTTTTGTGTGTGTGTGTTTGTGAAATTTACTACAATATTTCAATATATACATTCTTTATAGCTAGCTTGAACCACATTCAAATGGTCATTCAATTCAATCTATGTGTATATTAATACTGATTCTCGAAGAACCAGATTACATTCATTATTTGTGATTTTCAATATTTATTATTTCAATTAGAATTGTTTTAATTCTTTAATGAAAATTTAGGGACGCAAGCAGTTACGAAATGCAAAATAATAATAATTCATTTATAGTTGTCCAAACACTGTGGTGGTTAGCATCCCTGACTCCCATACGGTAAGCCCTGGTTCGAATCCTAGACAAGGCTTACCTTGTGTGTTGTGTCTGCCTCAGCCCTTTCGTAAAAGGCCAGCAATTCGGCGATTCCCTGGCTGATGTTTAAGAAGCAAGTGCTGCATCAATGGAACAACAACAACAAAATAATACTAATCCGTTTATATTGGCATAGAGATAATATACATGCAGATTTTAGTATTATTTAGATTGAATCTAAAAAAATAGATCACAAAATATATTGTATGCATGCCACAAGCCTTTCAAAAATAAATAACTCCAAACTGGATAATCACAACTTCCATTTCTAAAATCTATTAAGAGCTATGAGCGAATGTAGATTGAATGATGTCACACACATGTTATTATTGCTGCATGCCAGAAAGTGGCTAATAGGGAAAATATAAACAAATACTAGGCTCGCGATACACAGACATGAAGCAGCTTAGCGAGAAATGAAGTGTAACACTCACATCATAGGAAGCTGTTAAAGCTGCAATTATATATTATAAATGAAATTGTAGCTTTTTTAATTTATTTAATTTTTTACATTTCCATAATTTATGCATTTTTATATTTCAGGACACTGTACTGTGCTAAAGGAAATTATGATTTTGGAATATCTCGAGTCATTAAAAGTCTTGAGCCATACTCGAAAAAATTAGGAACCGACACGTGGTTTTATGCTAAGAGATGTTTTTTATCACTCCTTGAAAATCTTGCAAAACAAGTGTTTGTTATCAGAGATGCTGTTTTATATGACTGTCTGCAATTTTTCTCACAATGTGAAGGTATGTCATATTTAATTCATTAATAATGATTGGGTTAATAGAAATTACATTAAAAGACATGTGAAAGTCAAAAGAAAAAAAAAATTGAATTAATAATTATTATTATTATTAATAATGAAGTAGAACTTAAAATTTTATAAACATTAAATTAAAACAAAATACAACAAGAAATAATTCATCTTAAACAAAAGTGTATCCAATTTTATGTTGAGTAGAGGTAAATAGAAACCACTTGTTAATATTTTGTCTGCTTCCTGAAGAGATTTTTTTTTTTTTTTTTTAAACCACTTTTTCGATGATAAAGTTTAAAAAAAAGAAAAAAATTATTTAAATGATTTTTTGGCATACTTTTCTTCCCCTTTGTAAGAAAGTATTGGATTTGTAAAAATTTTCTATTTCCAGTTTTTGATGGATTTACACTTTTTAAAATGTCCTGAATATGATTTGACAACTTTTGAAAATGTCTGCCTGTGATTATACCAAACTTTTGTGGGCACTGTATCTCATGTAATAATGGACAGAATTCCATGAAGCTTTATATTTGGTTAGACCTTGATATAAATTGGGGTTGATTAGCTTTTGTTATAGATCACCACGCAGGTGGCACTGCTATACAGCAATTTCTCCCATTAATGGAAAGACTTTGTCTCAACTTCAGGGTAAAAGAAGTTTCTGAGGCAAAACAATCTACATGTTGTTGAGCATAGTTCCAAACTTATGTGAGTGACCCTCATGAAACTATGCTAATTCAATTTAGGCAGTGGCGGCTCGTGCAAATTTTCATAGGTGGGGCCCGATCCATCGTATGATGTGTAATTTAACATTAATACTATTCATTATTCAAACATGAAAACAAACATTATTAAAGTGGGATGTAAATCGAAATTTCTTTTTTTTTTTTTTTTTATGATGGCAAATCTTAAATTCAACACTATAAAAAAAATTGCATAAAATTATCTCAAAAATTAAAGTTTTATAACTACAATTGCAAAATACTACAATGTTCTGACCAATAGAATATCAAAATTTAAATATCTGGAAGCTGGTAGATGGAAATTGCCAAGTTCGATAACAAGTCGCTTTTATCGACATATGCATTTGGAGTTTTCCATGTTTTTCTCCAAAACTCACATAAATAAGGGCTATGTAACACTTAGAAAGACTCTCTACAGAGAGTACACCACTCAGGTCTAGGACCCTCTTTCAGTCAACTGGCTTTAACCCTAACACTACACACCATTAAAATTTAAATTCAAATGTCTCAATGCATAATATTATTTAGCTTATGCTAATTATATCCCTAAGTCTTTTAATTATAGAATTTCAAGTGTTATACAATTCATGTTTCTTATCTTAAAAAATAAATAAAATAAACCTTAACAAATCTGTAAGAAGTTATATTGGGATTTAGAAAGTCATGATTAATGTAATGTGGATACATATTTAAAAAAAAAAAAAAAAAAACATGTTTATCACTTTAAAAGAGCTTAATTTTAGATAATTTAAATTAATTTTCAATAAATAAAGAAATAAGATAGCCTATCATCTTAAAAAAAAAAAGAAAGAAAAGAAAAAGAAAAAAAAAAGGAACGTTGCGGCTGTTTGTATTAAATCGTATTTAAAAGAAAAATCATTTAATGATAGTAATAAATCACAATTTTATGCAGATATTTAATCCATTTATCCATTAATTATTTATCTAAAAATTTTGCAATTTATTTGTATAAAAGTTTTAGTACACTATTGTGAAAAAAAAAAAAAAAAAAAAATCTTATTTTCTTTTCATTTTTTTTTTCCCCCATTTAAATTCAAAATACTTTAGCTAAAGAAGTCTTAAATTCTTATACGAGCTTTTATCTCAAAGGCTAATCTAGAAAATATTTTTCACTATTACCAGATTTTTTTTTAAACACTAAATTTTTAAACCGTCATATATAACTCTAAAAAAGGCACTGAAAAATCAATGAGGAAAAAAAAAGTAATGTAGAAGTCGCCAAAGTTTATCTGTGAATTCTATGGTTAACATATTTTAAAAGAGACAGTTTTTTTCCCTATAGTTTTGTTCCAAAGAGCCCATTCATTGTGGGCCCATCAACGACAAAATTTCAACGTGCTAACACTGATAAAGCAGTTCGTCGCCAAATCTGTCAACCCGCTATTCTAGTAGAATAAACTGTACAAATAAACACGCCAATTTCGGGCTAACTGTAAACGGCCCATTCTCTTTGATAAGGAAGGGAAGTAGGTCATTAGTCATTTGTGACAGCTGAAAAAAATATATTCACAAATAAATGATAATGAAAGAAGATTAAGAAAAAGTTAGATAGCCGTTGTTATTTTGTATATATGTTTTTGAACAGTTATAAAAAACAAAATAATTATTATTATTACTATTTTAATCGAGAAAAAATTTAGGTGGGGCTGTGCCCCATTGGCCCTTAAAGTAGAACTGCCACTGAATTTAGGTATATATTGGCCAAAAGGTGAGACTGCTATCTGCAGTTTTCCCCATTTTTAGAAAAGCTCTATATAAGACTCAAGTTTTCCACCACAGAAGCAGCGTTTCTGATGAGGACCGGGTGCCCGGTACCGAAAGATCTTAAACGACCACGAAGTAAAGTTAGGTCTTTATATTTTAATATGTAATTATTAATATACTTCGTTTTTCTTTTTATTTATATTTAAATAGCTCTATATAAGGTTCAATAACATATAAGTATGCTAAACTTTTTATCTGAAATGGCCATTAAGAAACACTGTAATGATTTAAGTGTGATGTATTTCATTGAACAGGTGATACTGCTTTTATTTACATTCTGAGATTTTCCAGATGGATATATTTGAGCATCTGTTGTATAAAATTACACCAAACTGCATATGTAAAATCTTTATTGTGAGAAACTATGTTGATTAAATTTCTATGCATTTCAACCTATAGGTTACACTATAGATTTATATAGAAAAAAATTTTGTAATGGCCACAGTAGACTTTTTTTTTTTAAGTCAAGCTATATGCATACAAAGCTGTAGTCAAAAGGCACATGGAAGGAGGGGGTTCAGTTCCCACCTCCACCCCTAAAAAAAATGCAGATTTATTAACAGGGAAGAGGCACCGCTCACCACTCTAGGAGCAGTGTCGAGCGATTCCAGCTATGCTAGGCCCCTCTTCTGGAAATGCAGATTTATTGAAAATTTTTGGATATAAACAGTGTTATTGTTAATAACAGATTTAAAAATACATACAGAAAGAGAAAATAAAGATTTTTCTGTAGGCCACCAAAATTTTCTCTCAGACCTCTGGTTGGCGACCCTCGCTATAGACAATATTTTTTCAAGTTAATCGGGTATCCTCTTCATTTAGACTCGATAAGTATTAAATTTTTCGATTCTAGCTGTCCAGACTAAGATCCCCCCACCCTTTTTATATTAACTGCTATTATTCACATTCTGCAATTTTCTATATGGCTACATCTCATCATCTATTGGTTAAAATTGCACTAAACTGCATATGTAGTCCTTATGCAAAAACTAAAAGTTGGATTTTTATGCATGTTAAACAGTAGGTTCTGTTATATAGAATGATATAAAAGAAATTTTTGTGATATCTACACCATACTAGTTTATAGTTATATTTGTGAAAGAAAATACAAAGAAATTGTTGGTATAAATGGGTCCGCAGAGTGAAAAGCAGAGTCTTTTGAACAATCACAACATTTAATAATATAGAAAAGTAAAATAACATAATGCGGGCATTTCTTGCCGCTCGCTTAGTAAAGCTTTCTCGTACAGACTCATATAAACTTCTCTCTCAGAGAGACAAAGATGTGCTGTTGATTACGTAATACAGTTACGTCACATCTGACGTCATGACAGGTGGTGAGCTAGTTAACAGCTGATATGAGGAAACATGCATTGAAATCCTTCATTTCCCCCTTTTTCAATAAATGTTTCGAAAATAAAACATATTTATGCATTATAATAGCATATTAAAAATTACAGAAAATTATTTTTATGCAAGAGTTACTTAAAATAAGAAAAGTGTTAGTAAAGAAATAGAATTATAAGCAAATAATTATGGTTAATATAATAAAATAAAATACGTAAAATATAAGCAGTTAATTTCTTAATGGAAACACAGTTTAAATATATATATATTTTTAAGTTCATCAGTCCTGAGTATTAAGTCCTATAATATCACAACATTTTTCATGTTTATATGCATTTAAACTTTTTGTTAAAATATCTGCAGGTTGTTCATCTGATGAAATATATTTAATGTCAATTAGTTTATTATTGTAAACTTCTCGCACAAAATGATGACGAATGTCAATGTGCTTAGATCGATTGTGATGAACAGGATTTTTTACTAATCTCAGTGCAGATTGATTGTCGCACATGATTGCAGTAGGACTTGATACAATTTCAGGATCCAATTCTTTTAAGAAATTTCTAACATGAATTGTCTCTTTTGCGGATTCGGACAGAGACATATATTCAGATTCTGTTGTGGATAGAGCAACGGTTCGCTGCTTTCTAGATTCCCAAGAAATAGGTCCACCGGCATACTTAAAGACGTATCCTGTATATGATTTTCTATCATTTATATCCGATGCCCAATCGGCATCAACAAATGCTGTCAATGGTTTATCGTCTCTGTAATACACAATTCCTAAATTTCTAGTGCCATTGAGATACCTTAGTATTCTTTTAGCAGCTATCCAGTGAGGTTTTCCTGGATTGTTATTAAACTGACTTAAATAATTTACAGCATGGGTGATATCTGGTCTGGTAGCAACCGACAGATACATAAGAGAACCAATTAATTGTCTATAAGGAATTTTTGACATATATGATTTCTCTTCTTCTGTATTTGGACACATTTGTTTAGTTAATTTTACACTGTTATCTAAAGGTGTATTTACCACTCTAGAATCTTCCATATTAAATTTATTTAATAAATCTTCAATGTATTTCTTTTGTGTTATAGTGATGCTGTCCCTATCTTGATTAAATTCAATGCCTAAGCAATAATGCAGAAGGCCCATATCTTTCATTTTGAAAGATTCTGCTAATTTATTTCTTATATCAAAATAGTGCTCTTCACTTTTAGTGAGACAAATTAAATCGTCGACATAGACGATTATAATAGCATCAAAAGGATATTTTGAGTAATAGACACATTTGTCGGAATTCAAAGGGTTAAATTTCATTTTTCTCAATTTCTCATCTAATTTCTTAAACCACTGTCTTCCTGACTGCCTAAGGCCATACAAAGATTTTTTTAATAAACACACTTTATTTTCGTGTATATCATTTTCAAAAAATTCAGGAAGCTCCATATAAATTTCTTCATCTATATCACCGTTAACATATGCCATAATGAAATCTAACTGGTATGCTGTGAAACCATTCTGGATAGCATACGCGATTGCAGTTCTTATAGAATTTAATCTGGCTACTGGTGAAAAATTTTCCTCAAAATCTATACCTTGTTTCTGTGAACACCCTTTGGCAACTAATCTGGCCTTAAATTTTTCAATTTGACCATCTGGTTTGAATTTTGTTTTTAAAACCCATTTACACCCAATTACTTTTTTATCTTTTGGTCTATCTACAATTTCCCAAGCGTTTTGCTTAACTAAAGAATCATATTCTAATTTCATCGCGTTTTCCCAATTTTTAGCATAATCTCCATTTAACGCGTCGATCACGCTGGGATTAATTTCATTAAATGAGTTATCAGCTAATTGAGAAGTTTCATCTTTATATTTTGTATCTGTAATACACTCCTTATGAGAGTTTTGAAAGTTCCAACTTTTACTTTTTTTAGGTCTTCCGGGACCACGTTTAAAAATAGGATTGTTTTTATTAATCCCTTTCTCTTGTTTACATATATCGTCAACACTCTCCTCCCCTCCACTCACATCTTTCACGTCCCCCCCTTCAGAAAGCAAGCCTTCCCCCCCTTTCCAAAAAGAGAAACTTTCTCCGTTGCATTCAGGGGGATAGGAAATCGATCCGCTGTTTTCCCCCCTGTCTGCGGTTTGAGTAGGGATAGGAGTTTCATTTTTAATATTACAATCATTGCATTTATTCTCAGACGGAAAAATTAATTCTAATTGATCAGTAGTGGCTGAATCATTTATTTCAAATTCGTCTATAAATCGAACATCACGACTTATGACAATTTTTCTGGTATCCTTATTCCATAATCTGTAAGCGCGTGATTCATTTGAATAGCCAACGAATATATGTTCGTGTGACCTAGCTTCAAACTTCCCTTTTGATTTTTTATTTAGAACAAAACATTTCTGTCCGAAAATTTTAAAATAGTTAACAGTTGGTTTATAACCGAAAAACAATTCAAACGGTGTTTTATTTTCTTTAATTCCTTTAGTGGGACACCTGTTTCTAATATATGCAGCGCAATTTACTGCTTCAGCCCAGAATGTATTTGGAAGGTTTGATTGCATTAATAAACACCTCGCCATTTCGCATAATGTACGATTTTGTCTTTCAATTCTAGAATTTTGCTGAGGGGTCATTGGCGATGAAAATTCGCGTTTAATACCGCATTCTTCAATATATTTATTGAATTCTTCGCCACAATATTCCAATCCATTATCAGTATGCAGTATTTTAATTTTTTTTCCTAATCGATTTTCGACTGCTGCTTTATATCTCCGGAACGCGTACTTAGCTTGATCTTTTGTTTTTAGAAAATTTACTTCAATGTAACGAGATTTATCATCCAAAAAAGTAATAAAGTAACGTGATCCGCCATGGGATTTAACATTTATAGGGCCACATAAATCAGAATAAACTACTTCTAATAATTCATCACTATGAAATTTGTTTTCTTTACAAAATGGTTTCACAGTTTGTTTAGACTTAATACATACTTTACAATCTTTTAAGGAATCTTTTTCATTAAAATTTAAATCTCTTAACATATTTTCAAATTTTAATAATTTTAAATCTTTTTCATTTAAATGTCCTAATTTTAAATGCCATTTATGAAAGTTGCTTACCTGAGTTGATGCAGCGATATCCACATGCGGCTGAAAAAAATATAAATCACCTTTTCTCGTAGCACTTATAATCAGAGAGCCGTCCTGCTCCGTAATTTTTGCACATTTTTCGGTAAATACAACTCGGCAGTTGTTTGCAGTAGCTTTTGATATAGACATTAAATTGCATTTCAATTTTGGAACGCACAAAACATTTGTTAACTTTAAATTGGTTACACCGTGATTACCGGGAACTTTTAATTTGACTGTTCCAACACCTGTGATCTCCGCTGTTTCATCTACAGCTAATTTTATAAATGATCCAATTCTAGGTTCGAAATCTATAAACAAATTCTTGTCATGAGCCATATGTGATGTCGTACCGCTATCGAGACACCACTCGGAATGTTCTTGGAAAGAGTTACTGGCTGCCATCGTGAACTCTGTACTATCTTCAACCATGAAAGATCTATCTTTATATTTATTCGATGAAGTGAATTTTCTGTCTGAGATCTTCTTTCTGCATTCTGAGGCTTTATGCCCTACTTTTGAACAGTAATTGCATTTGAAGATTGCATAATTTCTTTCGCCATACGTGTTCTTGTTCTGCACAGGCTTTAAGATTTCTCTTTTGTTCTTTTCAGGAAGATTTTTCTTGTAAGTTGTAAAATACGCATTTGATGATTCTTGATGCTTTTTATTTTTTCTTGACTCGTATTCTTCCATCATTTTAATTTTTAGAGCTTCAGGCTGCGGCAATTCATCTCTTGCTTCTATGGCGCACCTGAAATTTTCATAGCTGTCAGGAATACTGTATAAGAGCAAAATTGATAATAGGTCTTCGGCTACTTGAATGTCCATTTCTTTTAGCTTGTCCACTATATCAAAGAAAATATTTAGGTGATCGGACATATTTTCACTGTCAGTCGTTTTCTTAAAGAGTAGCTGCTTCAACAGGGTGGCTTTCTTTGCCGGTCCTCTCGATTCGTAAACTTCTTTTAATTTATTCCATACTTCATTTGAGGTGGTACAATGTTTAATATGACACAACTCACTTGGGGTAATTGCTAGGATTAAATCGGCTCTAGCTTTCCGGTCAATTTCGAGCCATTTTTCTTCACCTTCGGCGCCTTCATCGGGCTTAATTTTCGTTCCGTTAGCATAACTCCAGTGATCATTCTTGATTAAAACAGCTTCTATCTGCAGCTTCCATGTATCAAAATTGTTTTTCGATAACTTTTCTATATTTAATATTTGCGACATATTTAATCAGCTATAGTAGCTTCTTTATAAAAATAGAATCAAAAATACTTTCGATTTCAGCCCTTAGGCTTAACAGTAAGTCGCACTTTCGTTTTAACGAATGTTAATTTAAATTTTTAAAAAGTCCGCAGTAAGATGCGTGTCTCTGGGCCCATAACCATTGTTGGTATAAATGGGTCCGCAGAGTGAAAAGCAGAGTCTTTTGAACAATCACAACATTTAATAATATAGAAAAGTAAAATAACATAATGCGGGCATTTCTTGCCGCTCGCTTAGTAAAGCTTTCTCGTACAGACTCATATAAACTTCTCTCTCAGAGAGACGAAGATGCGCTGTTGATTACGTAATACAGTTACGTCACATCTGACGTCATGACAGGTGGTGAGCTAGTTAACAGCTGATATGAGGAAACATGCATTGAAATCCTTCAGAAATAATTTTTTTATTGCCTCTTAAAAAATTACTAAACTACTTATGAAAGTGACAAAATGTTTAATTTTTCTTTTCAGTTATCAGACCATTTAAATATTTTGTGTAGTTGTATATCAGTAATAATGCATTTTCTTCTTAGCATATGGACGGAATGTGAAAGTAACAATGGAGCAACCTCTGGATAACCTACCTCTTCATGCTGGCAAAAACACAGTTACTTATGAAGCTCGCCTTCTGAAGGCAATACTTTTAGAAATAATGGAAGGCTGAAGTCTGAGACAATCAATTATGTGATATTTAATAACTGTTGCAACAAAATGTACACAAAGCTACTCTGTGATATGAAAAAGTCTAACAAAAATAAAATTATTATTTCAAGTTACTTTTCAAATTTTTTTTTTTTTTTAAATACTACACTTTTTCCTCTAATATCAAATTTTTGGTTGATTTCAACCTATTGCCATCCTTTACTTTAGCTATCTATCTATATATATATATATTAAATGGAAACTGTGTGATTTTAACCTCTAAAATTCTCAATTAATTCAAATCAAAGTTGAATGGTGGACTTGTGTTGCAGATACCTTAGATGAGTTTGCCAAGCATCTGGCTCTGCCATTTTGTTTCCAAGTAGCAGCTACTGAAAATTTCAAATTCACATTGTAAAAAACATATTTAACACCGGATTTGCTAAAGTTACTTTTCAAATTCTGTTTTTACAATACACTTTTTCATCTGATACCAAATTTTTGTTTTATTTCAACCTATTGCAATTACTTAGTTTAGCTATCTATGTAAAATAGAAATTGTGTCACCTTAACCTCCAAAATTCTCAATTAATTCAAATCAATGTTAGACAGTGGACTTGTCTTACAAATATCTTAGATGAGTTTGCTAAGCATCTTGCTCTGCCCTTTTGTTTCCAAGTAGCAGCCACTAGAAAATTTCAAACTCACATTGTAAAAAGCATATTTAAAATTGGATTTGCTTAATTTTCAATTTAACCCATACAAGGATCGCCACCAAGTTTATTATTGAGCTTTATCTGTCTTCTCGTTTCAACTGCTATCCACATGAAATCAGGCTGTCACTTAAAAATATGTCACCACAATAACTTCCGAAATACAGAGTCAGTTCAGACTAAAGTTAGACACTGAACATATTTTAGACATATAGCTAGATGATATGTTTGTTTGGCAACCCTCTCTATCATTTCATTTCCAAATGGCACTCCCTTAAAAATTTTAAACTTGTATCTTAAAAATTGGATGCATAATCCATATTAGGTTCTCAACCATTAATGAACTTGATCCACCATCATGTTTCAAAACAACAGTTATTTGAAAATTTGTCATTACAATAATTTTTGAAATACTGAATTTAGAGAAAAAAATACATTACATGCAATAAAACCTGAATTTAATGGTATCGCCAGTTCTTCCTGTAACAATTTGGTGTTATATCAAATAATAATCCTGGAATTAAATTAAGTATTAATTACCTCTTTAAATTAAGGGCATTAGAAGAATTCTATTTAATAAACATAAGCGATTACTATTTTATTTTGAAATAGCTGTCTTTTGGACGAAAGAAATATTTTTAAATAAATAAAAGTTTTTAATTTAGTAATTTATTTATCAACCCTGGAAGGTCATTTCAGAAATTTTGGAGTGGAAGGCTGATTTTTTATACCAACTATGTGAAAAATACCAGAGCCAGGAATCGAACCCGGGCCTTCCGCTTTACGTGCGGATGCTCAAACCATCCAGCTACCCTGGCTGATTACCAGCTAGGCATTTCTCACATAACATTCGTTGGCAAAGTCACTCAGTCTGTAAACACAGCTATATCAAGTGACATTACACCACGAAATTTTAATTTAATTTTAGAAATTTATTCATCAACCACGAAAGTTCATTTCAGAAAATTTTGGAGTGGAAGTATTTTTCACATAGTTGGTATAAAAAAATCAGCCTTCCACTCCAAAATTTCTGAAAAAAAAAAAATACAGTTTTTCTCTGTAAATACATCTGTCATGTTTTTTCCTCAAACTTTCTTCTTCAAACAAACTGGAATTAAAATCATTACTGGTTAAATTCAACAATTTTTACACATGCTGAAGTATCTTTGTCTTTATAATAACAGGAGACTTGGCGTCGGAATATTAAAACACGAATAAACTACTACGTCAGAAACGCCAAAGAAAAATATTGGAAATGCATACAGCTGTTTCGGTAGCCTATAGCGTACAGTCTTCAGTGCAAAAAGGATTCTGAATTATTAATCCTATTGGTTGAACTAAATCCGGCCCCTCTCCTATATATACGAGCACTTCTCCTAATTGAGAATCCTTTTTGCACTGAAGACGGTACGCTATAGGCTACCGAAGCAGCTGTATGCATTTCCAATATTTTTCTTTGGCGTTTTTGACGTAGTAGTTTATTCGGGTTTTAATATCTTTGTCTTTATTAACCCTCTATTGAAAAGAGTGGTGTTATAAGTTTGAAGATTTTTGTCTGTCTGTAGTAGTGTAACTTTTTTTTTTTTTTTAATGCTGATTTAATTGGGATAGTTCTTAGCAACATTTGATAAAAATCTTTTTGCTGGATTATTTAAAACTAATTAAAATGTGTATAGGCTACCTTACATTCATATTTTAAAAATTGCATCCTGGCAATAGTCTCATTTTCTAAATAAAATCTGCAAGCGGATAACACTGTGCTGAAAAAAAAAAAAAATTGAAACCCTGATACCATTTTTTATGAAAAATGACCTCTTGAATCCAAATATGACACCCATTATGCCCAATCACCCACCGTTTTCTTGGGACGCCACCCCCTCCTTCAATTTTTATCACTGTTCAGTAATTTTATGGCCATGAATTTCATTTGAAGAATGGAAAAGAATTATTTTAGCATTTAATATATATATATATATATATATATATATATATATATAATGAATAATAATAATAATTGATTAATAAAATTTAATAAATGTAATATATAATTTAAGTGGCAAATCCCCCATAAATGTTTCCCTTGCTGCAACTGTTCATGTTTTAGAATTTTCCAACTCTGTAGACCCTCAGAAGATATTTAACAGTTAAAATAATCCTTTCCTCCCCTACAAATCAAATTTATAGCCATAAAATTACAGAAAAGTGATAAAAGTAGGGGGGGGGGGTGTCCCTCAAAAACTATGGGTGATAGGGCAAAATGGGCATACTATTTGAATTCAGGAGGTCATTTTACATAAAAACCTGCAAAAATGGTGTTGGGGCCGATTTTCATGCAGAGCAGTGTAATATTATAGATTTTAAATCATGTTACATTATGAATCGCATGGTTTTTTGGATTGGACAATAAAAATGTTCTTTTTTTTAAATCACAATGTGATGACCAGGTATAAAATTGTGGTCTTCAAAATGAAATTTTTAATTGCAAAATACAACCAACGACCATCAATTTTGCAAGGCCTGAGTCTACAGTGACAAAATTTGTAAATTATTAAAATTTGAAAAACTATTTAATATTAGATATAAATCAAAATTTTAAAAGTAACTAAAATTTTAAAATGATTACATTTTCTATTGATTATGTAAATTAATTTCAAAGCTTGATCTTAGTCCAAAAGAAAAACAACAGCTATCATATATTAGGACTCTCAATGAAATCTTTAAACAATTTTATCTTTCTCCCCCCACTCTCCACTCCAATATATATATATATATAATATAAACTGGAATGGCCTATAATATTGTGACTTTAAAGGCATTTCTCTTTAACAGAAAAGTCCAAACCTATTAAGATTTGTAGACAATATACAAAATTGCTATTTCTTACATCTTTGTGTTATTATAGATATTAACACAGTAAATTAATATATAAAAATAACTCTACAGCAAAAAAAAATAAATAAATCAGAAGGAGTTCATAATTATTGTTTTAAAAAATGCAATAATTTATTTATTGCAATACAATAGGAAATAAACAAGCAACTTTTATTCTTAAAATAATCACTGACATTTATTAATGTAAAAATACTTTAGTCTTAAAAGTATGCTGATGTTTAACTAAATGTGATTCAAATGCTGAATCCAGCTCGTAATATAAATCATATTTGAATATCTCTGATAACACTGCTGTGCAAAAAAAATTTTTTTTTCGAGATCTGATACCATTCTTGCTGATTCTTATGTAAAATGACCTCCTGAATCTAAATATGACTCCCATTTTACCCTGTCACCCACCGTTTTCTAGATACACCATCCCCTCCCTCAATTTCTTTCCCTGTTCGATAATTTTATGACCATGGATTTGATTTAAAGAATGAAAATTAATTGATTTAACACCTAAAAACAAAAAATATTTTAAAAACTAACATGATATGTAATGCATAATTTCAATCGCAACCCCCCCCCCCCCCAAAAAAAAAAAAAAAAAAAAAAAAAAATCCCTTGCCAAATGTTCATGTTTTAGAATTTTCCAACTCTGTAGCCCCTCAGAATAACGATAAAAATAATCCTCCCTCCCTCCTAAAAATCAAATTTATAGCCATAAAATCACTGAAAAATGATAAAATAATTGGCCATTCCTAAAACACGGTGGGAGATAAGGCAAAATGGGCATCATATCTGGATTCGGATTCAGGCGGTCATTTTACACAAGAATATGATGAAATGGTGTCAGAGGCAATTTTCATGTTGAGCAGTGTAACATAAACTATAACTAGTATTGAGGAAAAAATTTAAGAATATTATTTTAATAATAATATGAAAAATATTTTTAGTAAATTGTTTATAAATTTCTTTTGATATAGTTAACATTAATGTGCACCATAATCTTTACATTGTCGATTCATAAGCGAAAAATTTGTTTGCACATACAGGTGGCAGGTAAACAGGTTTAACATGTTATACAGAGATTTGACAGGGATCAAGCACATGACTGGTGAAACATGTGTTTTGGGCAACCCCAATGAAAGAGGACACCAAAAATGTCTGATACTTAAATTTTTTCTATTGTGTATTTTTTTTTTTTTTTTTTTAAGTATTTGACCAAAATCACTAGTAGATGGACCAGTTAAGATTACTTTTTTTTTTTAGAAATGATACAATAATGACTTAATAAAATATGTGAGGATAAAAAAAAAATAATACATAAGCTATATTTAAGTACACAGACACAATTCAGTGATCTAAAAGAACAAAAATGATGACATTTGATGAGATTATTTCATAGAAAAATTTATTTTTTAAAGTTGTATCTTAATCTTTGCAAATGTCATTTCAAACATAGAAAACCTTTAATGATATAAACAAAATATGAAATTTTGCCATAAATTGATTAAAGCACCCAACAATGAAAAGTATAATAAAAATAGGTAGTTTTTTTTTTTTTACAAAAAATAAAATGCCAAAATTAATAAAAAAAAATTAATTAAAATACATCACCAACATGGTGGCAAAAATTTAAAAGTCACCACAGAAATCCTATATTTTAAAGATGTCTTGCCTGAGAAAGCATGAACACTAGGTCGTCAAAGATGAATTTTATTTTGAAACTTTTCTTTGAATGATTTGGCTTAAAAATTATTAGCGGTTCATCCCGCAAAAACTAATAATAATTTGGCATCTGATAAATAAAAATTTGGTGGTGAAATTCGTATAAGACTTATAAGTTTCAAATTTTAGAGGTTAAAAAGAAACTGCGGAAGTTTTGCACGGGTTTGCTAGTTACAATATTAATTTCTTAATAATATTATTGTAAAAAAAAAAAAAAAAAAAAAAAAAAAAAAATTGAATAATCAGTGAAATCTTTACTTATAATTTTCTTTCTGATGCATTTTTATTAACATGTACAAAGAGTTTATTAGTAAAAAGCTTTTTTGGTTAATGGTGGGTAGCGGGAGAGAGTGTTATTCCTCATAATTGTAAATGCCACAGGATTCTCAGGTGTATAAATCAGTTGTTGAGTGGTAAATCAGAGTTCCACTATATATATATAATGTTGTCTTTAAGAAGATCAAATGAAGGGCAAACTGCTTGAAATAAACTAATTTGACTAAAATCCTTATAAAAATACAGGATTTTTTTTTTTTTTTTAATTCTCTAGATTGAGTAAAAGAGAAAATAATTAGAAAATTTTTAATCTGAAGAATCATAACAGTTCTAAATAAGTAAATTACAACTGGATTAAACTTATAAAAATAGTTTATTTAAAAAACCTATTTTGTATTTATAAAAAATCTGACCATACTTGAATAATTTATGCAATTTCATTTATAACTAAAACAGTTATTTGTCAAAAATATTCAATATTGCAAACAAATTTTATCACAGTAAACAAAGTGATATATCAAAGTTTATGGACTGCAACTGTAATCAGTCAACATTTAACGTAAACTACCAAGTCCAAACTTTATTTCATTTTCAAATTGTTCAGCTGTTAATGTCCCTTTAATGGCTTCACAATTTGGATTGAAAACGGAATATGCACTCATTTCGCCATCTTGTCTCTTTGATTTTCTGAAGTTAGTAAACATGAAATAAAATACAGACACAATGAAAAACACAGCTCCAAACTCTAAAGTGATAAAAAAGGCCCATAATGTGCACCACAAAATCACTTTCAAAACAACTGTCATAATGTCTAAGTAATCCCAGTCTGCAAGCAATTTGGTATCTTCAGATTCATTTCCTTTACTTAACAACTGATATGCAGGAGAATGATTAGATTTGAACTTCCACATCAGTTTTCATTGATTGATACCTATGAGTAAAAAAAATATATTTATATTAAAACTCCTACATTACACATTGTTAATGTCCTCTAAAAAACATTAAAAAAGCATAATTGGTGATTTTTACCAAAAATCTCATTTTAATTTTTTTTTTTTTTTTTTTTTTAAAGAAGAAAAAAAAAAAAAATCATATCATTTGAAGAATTAGTACCCCTCTATGCACATTATAATGTATATCAATAATAAAATCCATAAAAAAATAGCATGGATCCATAAAGTGATTCTGTAATTCATTCTCAATATTATTTCATAAACAACAGCAAAAAAAAAAAACATCTGATATCATTCTAAGAATACATTTCTCTATGCATGTTTTAATATCAAATCAATAATAAAATCCATAAAGAATAAAGTTTACGTGCTATTCATTCTCGATATTCCACAACAGCCATTACTTTCTATATGGCTTAAAATTTACACAACAATGAGAAATTCAGCAGGCACAATCTATTATTTTTGTATATTAAAATGCAAGTGTAGGAATGTACAGTAAATACATACCGTGTATTTCCGAATATAAGCCGATCCGTATATAAGCCGAGTATACGTTTTTCCCTGCAGAAATTTGCCCAAAATTGAAAACCCATGTATAAGCCGAATTGAAAAAATATTCTTTTAAAGTTTGAGTATATCGCCAAAATGGCAAAAATATTGCCAATCTATAAAACTTTCAATATAATCTAAATGTAAATAAAAAGCATTTTTGTTTTGTTACACGGAGTGCGGGCATATTTTGAACTCAAATCAGCAAAGAAATCAAAATGCTTAAAGAAATAAAATGTCTTATTACTTACCTTAGAGAATATATTTTTAAGTTAAGTTTGAGTAAAATATTGTTATATTTAGTTTAATAATATCATACAGTCTATTTACACAAATAATTTACTTTTAAAATATGTTAAGTTATTAAAAAGCAATATAAATTCATATTTTTGTTATAAAAATTTTAAACATTTCTAGTAATGTTTTTTGTTTTGATTTAGGTTTCTGTGCAATTGCAATGACATTAACTCATGTTCAGTTATAAAGTTTCTTTGTTTCAATCTTTTTATTTTATTATCTAATGCAGCAATTAAATTTTCAGTAGAAATTTTGTTGTTTTCAATAATTTCCAATTAATTTTCAAAATCACTCTCGTTATTTATATTTTTCTGAATCGCTCAAGTAAAAATTGATTGATACAGCCATCTATCGGCAGAAAAGCAAAACAGAAATTATAAATAAAATATAGGAATTAGATTATATGCATTTCGATTTGGAAATGTTTCTTTATACTATTGCTGGAAATCTTATATGCTGAAACATAAAATAAAATAAAGAACTAGAAAATTTCACAAAAATCCTGTATTAAAATAAGCTTAAACAAAAAACAAAAAAAAAAAAAAAAATAGAATTGAAATCATTTATGGTAGGTAGAGAAAATTGTTTGGTGCTGCCATCTATCTTTAAAACAGAAAAACAAAAATAGCCGGAAATGTGAACTTTGGCGAGAAGTGCTTCATCGTGGAAAAAAAAAAAAAAAAAAAAAAAAAGAAGAAAGAAAGAAAGAAACACGTGATTACATCGAGCTGCTCTAGAAATAAATTTAAAATTGCTAATTTAAGAGTTTATGCGTGATAATTATTTAAAAATAAGGTTTAATATTACTATTTTACTTTATACATAGTTTTTAAGCTTAAAATATATGTATTCAATCATCGTTTCTAACATACGTTTTTTGCTAGAAATGTGGATCCGTGTATAAGCCGACCCTCATAATTCAGCTTCCGAAAAATTTCCAAAAATTCTCGGCTTATACACGGAAATATACGGTAATTTCGAAGAAAACATTAAGATAAATTTATTTATAATTATTAAAATTTGAGACACTATGTCTTTTCAATTTGCAAGAGTTTTTTCTTTCTGAAACTTAGGTCATACTTTTTAAAGTAATGGCTGCTGTTTCTCATGAAATATTGAGAATTAATTGCAGGAACACTTTATTCTTTATCGATTTTACTACTGATATTCATTAAATCGCACATTGAGGGCCAGATTCTTAGAATAATTTTCTTATTTATTTATTGTTATTTTTATGTATTTCAAATTAAAATCAGATTTTGGGTAGAGGATAGCAATAATGCTTTTTTGGAGTTGAGTTCACACTAGAAAGAAAGACTGAGTGGGACTTTCTATATTAACAAAAAATTTCGATGATATTTTTCACATTTAACCCTTTCATTCCTAATTTTTCCCCCCCATAAAATAATAAATATTATATTTAATCATAAATTTATTTCAAAGGTAATATTCATAAATATATTTTTTTTTAAAATAGAAATATCAAAATTTTGGAAGAAATACATATTGTAATTAATTAAAATACAAATTATAAACATTAAAAAATAAAATAAAAAATATTTCAAACAGTTAATTTACTTAACCCTTTATATCCCAAATGACCTTATTTTTGGAAAAATAGTTTGAAACTTTTTTATTATATTTCTTTGCTGCATGAGAAACATCTCATATTAAATTTAGCTTAAACTATAGGGACTCTGAAGTTCCAATGAAATCCTGAAGTAAATTTAGGCTATATTGAGTTTTTTTTCTATGGGACTTTAAAGTCCCGGTGGTATACAAAGGGTTAAATGTGAAAATTTTTATTTTATGATTTTTCCCTTGAGGATCAAAAATATCCAAACAAAACAAATATAAAAATCAATAAAATGTTAAAATAGAAATTTTATATATATTTATATATATATCCATAGTTAAAGACATTTATTATTTCTAACTCAAAATATTCAGAATAAAAATTTTCATCAGAAATGCAGATAAAATTGCTCAAGCTCTTATCACTTAATATTTTATAGGATTTTTTACTACTCAAACAGCATCTGAAAAATGCAGACTTAACTGGATAATTAAAATTACTTCACAAAAAATTGCATTGGGACATACATCAGTGTATATATTTAACATATATAATAAAGATGATCTATTAAGCATAGTAGAAGCCAAGCAACAGATACAAGATCACTGAAACACCAATGACCAATAAGATTAAAAAAACTTTTATCAGTGGATGACAATACACTAATGTAAAGAAACCAGATCTATTAATCAACAGGCTGCAAAACAAACGAATCAATAAAGTAACACAACAAATCTTAACTTAAAACCATAAACTTATCAAAATTAATGAAAAAATAACCTTAGAAACACAAGATAGGAAGGATGGAGGCAGGCGGCAAGACTTGTGACTTGCCTGTGGGGTTAAACTAGTTTCACGCCGGCAACACTCACCCAGCCCTCCACGACCAGAACAGGAGCCATATGGATTTATAAAAGCAAAATTTCAAAGTAGATGAATAACAATGAAACCACGAAGCAACAATGAAATTCACGGATTGATTACATTGTGTTAAATAGTATAATTAGAATTTTAAATAAATATAGTTGACAACTCAAAAGGGAAGATACTGAAATTTTATTGGAAAAAGGAAGTTTGCATAGTAATACAAAGTAAATGCAACAAGCCTTCTGCTTTTTTTTTTTTTTTTTTTTTTTAATTTCACAAACTCACCCAACCATCCAGCCTTACAACACCACACCACCTCTGTAATCAAACATCTGCCCACCCAACCGCCACCTTTTTTATTGTCTTCTATTATTTTATAATTTTTTTGTTGATATACACAAAAGTGTACACAGCTTTTTTTTTTTTTTTTTTTGAACTGACAGAGACATGGTTAAGGATATAAAATAGAAAATACAAAGTTTTTAGGAAAACCCATTTTAGCAGTGGCTGTGATCAGTTTATTAATATTCTTGTTTTTAAACTTCGCAGAGCATAAATTATTAATTCAAAATAAATGGTTAATGATAATGTTTCTAAATACTGAAAGATGCAGACATGAATTAAAATGTGTAAATAAGTTTACTTTAAAACTAAAATCTTGCCGTTTGTCATAGATATCTGTGTAAATTTTATTACCATCGATGATTATTTTTAGATCTAAAAAGTTAATTGATTGATTAGTTAGAGTGTTTTGAGTTAGCTTTGAATTAGGTAGATAATTGAAGGAAAAGTCATTTTGTGAGTGCTTGTTGAGATAAAATACAATAATATCATCGATGTAACGATAAAATCGAACATCATCATTGCAAATTTGCTTTTCATAATAATAAAGATAGAGATCTGCCAAAATACTGGAGCTACAACCTCCTTGTGGGATGCCTAATTGTTGCAAATAGATATCGTTGTTGTGGAAGATATAATTATTATGGATAACAAAGTTAAGAAGTGTTTTAAATTTTACTGCTTTAAAATTGTGAGGAAGATTAATTTGAGCTTTATATTCTTGAAAAAGACTGTAAATGATATTACTAAGATCTGATAACTCAATATTATTGAAAAGATCTTGAAAGTCAAAAGTCATAATATTGTCTATTAAATCGAGCGATTTGATGTATTGAATTAATTGAAAGCTATTTTTAAGACAGTGTAAATTATCAACTTTGCAAGTACAATTGTAAATTTGTTTTAGGATATCCAGTAGAGCTTTATTAGCATTGTTGTTATAAGTGTTACACCCAACAGTGACAGTGCGAAATTTAATTGGAGATTTGTGAAACTTAGGTATGAGAACTATATAAGGATAATTAAAGTTATTGAAGGGAAGTTGAAGTAGTTTATAGTAATTATGTATTTTTCGGTTAGTAATAATTAGGTTATTATTAGTTAAACTGAAGATGTTACTATTAGTGACTGAAGAGTTTAAAATAGAGAGATAGTAGGATTTACAAATAATGGCATAATTATTAGGTGATTTGTCAACATAAGTGATCACTACAGTCATCCTGTAGTGATTTGATAGAGTTAAGAAGTACAGATTTTTTAAATAACACCAGATTTGAAGAACTGATAAATAATGCATTTTTAATTTTTTGTAGCACTAAAACTTTCCATTGAGTGAAGTAAGCAATAGGTTTATTATGAGTAATAGATATTTTATAAATAAATAAATCTAGGTCATAAGAAAACTGTTGAAAAATTTGTGGAATGCTAGTTTTAAGTGGAAGTCTAAATTTGGTGCGAAATTCCATGAATTTTTTTTATTGATAATTATCAATAATATTGAGATTACCAGTGATAATGTGTCCATGGTCTCTGTCAATAAATTTTGAGAAAGAAGGATCATTGCATTTACATGTTACAGTGTTAGTAAAAGAGGTAGACTTAGATACAGAATTATAATTGAATATTTTTCTGCTAAGAGGAAGAGGATGTTTGAAGACACGAGATAGATTTAAATCTTTAAATATAATAAAATATACACATCTTCATATTCTCTTAACAATTTTTTTGAAGTAAGAAGTGTCTTGAAAGAGTTACCTGATTTTTTTTTTTTTTTTTTCTTTACTCAAGAAATTCTAGATAACTAAAGAGAATGATAGGCTTCCAAGTAATTATTGTATTACACACACAACTAAAAAATAGATGAAATGCTAGATTAACAACGGGGAAAATTGTGGGAAAGCCGTACATGTAACTTTTTTTTTGTGTGTGTGTGTGTGTGTGTGTGATCCTAGAGGGCTTTTGAAAGATATCGGTGGATTTTTTTTAGATCTATACATCATGCAGATTATTATGCAGTTCATTAATGAACAGCATCATTTTTAACAACATATGCCAGTCCTCTGAAAAATCAAAGGGTTCATAAAAGCTGCACTTGGATACTTCAATTTTTCATATCAAAAGTCACCAGTTTCAAAATTTAAATGTACAGATGTCAGATATCGAATATCTGGAATACTAATGCCTGCTAGATACGGATATGCAATATACAGCAAAATTATTATCTGTTTCATCGCTATTTTTAAATGATTATTGACCATTTTTCAAAGGAAAAATAAAATTATTCAAGTGTGTGGTTTTTTTTTTTTTTTCTTCTTCTTTTTGTCTCTGAATGTATCTTACATGGGGGATTTTCAAACATTTTTGTTCATCTACTTTTCATCCGTTTTTCAGTTGTCTTGGGTAATATAAACTTTGAATCCTACTTCCCTCTTTTTTTTTTTTTAACTTCTGTATAACTTATTGAGTCTAAAACAAGTGGAAAAAATTGGGTAATTATTTCAAAAAATTGCATTTCTGATGAAAATTTTAGTTCTAATTACTTTGACTTGGAAAAAATCTTTAACCATATATATGTATATATTATACAATGTAAATTAAACTTCTATTTTAACAGTCACTTGATTTTGGCAGTTGTTTGATTTGCATAATTATTCTAATTCTTGAAGAAAAAAAAAATCACTGAAAGATTGCAAATTTTTACTTTAAAACTTTGTTCACATCTCATTTTTAAAGCATATAAAAAATTATGAAGAAATGATTTGCACTATCTTGATACAAAGCATACTTTTTGAGAAAAATGCATCAGTGGCAATTTTAACATCATAGATAAGTTCAGGCAAGACTTTTAGCACCGTGTTTTCACTCATTTATTGGCATTTACATTCATGGTTGGTTTGACATTTGTTTTTGGAGAAAGTAGAGTAGCCACAAACCAATTGCTGTGCTGGATCATTTATTCAATTAAATATAGTCAATCAAATTTATTAATAAAACAATCACATTTTAAATAAAAATAAAATGATTTCTAGATATCAGGATTGCTGCAAAACCCAGAAAGTTTCCAATTTACAAATTTCTTAATAATATTAAACCCATGGCTGTGCTTGGGGGGGAGGGAGACTGGGCAGTCACCAAGGCAGCTAAAAATTACAAAGGGAAAATTAGGTCTAATGAAATTGGTTGTCAGTTTTTTTTTTCTTTTAACTTTCTCTTACCCATATATTGGTAGAGAAAGTATTGTTTTTGGGTCAAATTTCGAAATTTCGTATTTGTTATATTTATACATTTTAAGGCCTTCTGAATCTAAAAAGCATGTTTTTAGTAGGGATGCACTGAATAGCAGTTTCGGCTGAATACCAAATATTCAGAAAACCAAATACTAACTATTCGGCCGAATATTCGGTTGGCTGATTTACTCTTACATTCAAGTGTCAATCACTTAATTTTTGGTGATCTTTTTCAGTAATACCATTTACATTTAGTAATAATTCTTTTTCATTGGATGTAATTAGTGGAAGTACTTTACTATAATATTTTACTATGTTCAGGAAAACCACTCAGGAATTGAAATATACTTATGCGGTAAATAAACTATTTTTTGAAAGCTAAATATTTATTGCTTGTTTTTTTATAATATATATTTACACATTTTGAGGTTTCCTGAATACCCAAGTCAAGTTTCTAACGTTTGATCTTTGTCTCTGTCCTTTATCAGAGTAACATAAAAAAAAAAAAAAAAAATTCAGGCAATTCAAATATTTTATTTTGAAGTTAATAAATATTAAGTTTTTTACTTGAAAAGTCTGATCAAATTTGATGTTTCAAAAAAGGTGCTTGTAAAAGTTGTCTGAATAATTTTAAATGAACATTTAAATTTAATAACAGATTTAAATTCCACATAGATGTAGGTAAAATAATCAAACGGGTGCAGTTGGGGGGGGGGGGGAGGGGGGCTACAGCCCTCACACTGAATTATTTGTCAAATAAAGGTATTCCAAAGCTTAATTTGAATTGTTTTTAACGTTAAGTTTATATAACAGCACTCATTATCTTACCCTTTACTCTCTAATCTATATATGTAGTATTAAATTTTAGGGTAAGAGAAAGTTGAATGAGTGCCACACCAGATTTTTTTTTTTCCCCCTTTCGGATAAAAAAAGAGAAACAACCAATCTTGATAACCTTTCATCTGTGGCAACCTGGTAGTTTTTGGCAGCTTTTATAGGAAAGTTTTCCGAAGCAGAGAGAGGAAAATGATTTTAGTGCTGCATTTTTTTTCTGGTGGCTTTGTTTTTTAATACTCATGTGTTTCTCGCAGTGTTCTTTACAGAAGAGCAATCTATCACAGGGGCATATAACCCGTGGCCCCCGGATAAATTCGATCTGCTCAGTAAAGTTTTGCACCCCACAGCAGAATTTGGAATTTTATGTAATGCTGTCTTCTGTTAACAGTGCAAAAGTTAACAAAATTTGTTCTCGCTGTTCTAGACAAAAATAACATACATGATATATTCGTGGGATATATTTATTCCTTGTAGTATATCTATATCAGCTATGTACGTATATCAGGGTTTCCATGCACCGGCTTTTTTCAAGAACTTTTCGCCACTATTCTTTAAAATAAACTTCTGAAACACATATGCTTATTTTATGACAAAATTTCTATTTAAAATTAATTGCATGCAAAATTAAGGACCACGATAACTTTGTATGTGTATAGCTAGCTATATTTACACACAATGCGGCCTGCCTTAATGAAATTCACTTGCAATGCATTTTTCAAGATCTTTTGGGTTCGATAGGTCTGATTCTATTGCATAATTTCAAAACTTAAGAATTTTAAAACAGGATTTAATTATAAATAAATAAATGGCAGAGTTTGCACTCAGGATGGCACGGGACCGTGCCGAAAATATTATGCAAGCATATTTCCAATTATGGCCATTTATTTACGGAATGGGACGTTTTGGCGCGGCCATTTTGGCGCGAGATCCATTTCGGAAAGTCCGTTTTCACGCAGCCTGTCCTTCACGAAATGGCCGCGGCTTTCGTCTCAGCCTTTTCGGTTAAAATTTATTTAATGATAGATATGATTTCTTATTTATTTATTTTTTAAGCGTGAACAAAAAACTATTTTAAATTATTTACTAAATTAATGATGAATAGAATTTTGCTTAATTTAAAGGAGCCAATGATAAGATTAGAAACTTGTTTTTTGCAATTAAAACTTGTTAAGTTCATTAATCCTTTAGCTGTGTAGTATTTTATCGGTTTAATAAATGATAAAAAACAATAGTAGGTGAAGGTAGGAATTAAAAAATAATTAAATTTAATAAAATAATAATAATTAAATAATATAAACTAAGTAATATAATAATAAATTAAATATATATATATGTATATATTTTAACTCTATGGTTATTCAGTAATCTTATTTTCCATTTTTTTTTTTTTTTTTTTTTTTTTTTTAAGATTGTCACATTAGCCTTTTATTTCAACTATTGAGTGACAGAAAAAATTTTTTGTAACTGATAAAGGGTTAAACTGATCCTGTAATTTAAAACAATTTTCAAAATATTGTTGTTAGAAATGGATGAAAAATGGAAATTTCATAGTAAATAATATTGGGAAAATGAGAACAAAAAATTTTAAAATATGTCCCGAAGGTTTTTGGGGTAAATTAAAAAACAAAAATAAATAAATAAATAAAAAAAATAGGAATTTTATTTTCTCTGAAGGTGGTAAAAACCATGTGAAAAACATGTTTTGGCCAAGATAGTAAAACCCGACAAAAACCATTACACGGTAAATCACACCTGCTTTAATTTTTTTTTTTTTAATAACTTACTTAAAGCTCGCATTGCTCTAAATTTCTGAAACTTATTACACGTAGTAGAATAGTTCCATACAACTTGTTAATTTTTAATACCATCCCCCCCCCCCCAGCTTACTATTTACTTTATTTATTGTAACTTAGTAACTCCCCACAGTATAAATGTAGACTTAGATTCATTAATCATAAGTTGATTTTTATCAGTAAAAATCAACTGTACAAAAAGAAAAATGAGCAATTTACGTTTAGAAGTGCCAGATGAAATATCCTGTACTTTTAAATCTCCACCAGTTATAAAAAAAAAAAAAAAATAACTTTCTATAAAGTTTTCATTATCTTAAAGTTATCACTGCTATTCTTCTTCTTCTTCTTTTTTTTTTTTTGTTACACAAAATTTAATTATTAAAGATTTCTGTTTATTTTTATTTACAGTTTGCGTATTAAAATTTCTTATATAATAAAGCTTGCTGAGATAAAATAAAAGTTAACTTTACCAAGAAACAATATAAAGAAAATGTATGCATTCTTAACCAATTCTTAAACTGCCTTCACTTAAACAAAGTCAATAATGATTAACTCGCGGGTTTATTTTAATCCATATAAGAATAAACAGTTATAAAATTCTTGAATATTCCCGACTATTTATTATTTTTACGGAAAAAAAAAAAAAAAATCTTACACTCAAAAAGTTCGGAATGTAAACATCTGGCGCCGAAACGGCCGCGCCGAAAAGTAACAAACCGATTTATTTATTTATAATTTAACTAGTATAGGAAATATTTAACTTATATTTTTAAAACAGGATGTTTGATTAGCCATTTTCAAAAAATTTTTCATTAATAATTTAATTTTTGAAAGTTTTTCATGTGACGTAAAGACAGTAGGTCCGCCACCCCTAAAATTTGCACCAGTAATCACGACTTTCACAAAAAAAAAAAAAAAAAAAAAGTTAAGATAAATGTTTATTAACATCTATGAATTTGAATCCGTCTGCACTAGATTCCCTAGAACTGGAGAATATAGCTTGGGCAGATACAAATTAATAGACGTTAAATAACACTTATTTTAACATCTATTTCACTAGGGTGGCGACTACTGGTGCAAATTTTAGGAGTAGTTAACGCTGGTATCCTTAGTTTTATTTGTTTTATATTTTTTAAATGTTCCTTATTTTATAGTATTTTTATATACTTGAAAATTTTGGTTCTATATTTTTTCAGGTCCTTTTTCAGCCATATATTTTTATTTCCTCACATTTGTGTTATTATTTTTAAAACTCTTATTCAAATTTTAATTTTTACTTTTCTGATTCTCAAAAGAGCACATAGAAGTATAGAACGTATAACAAAGAACATACAGCACATAAAACAGCTGATAGAACCAAGAAAAAATGAGTTGACAACGACAAGACAGGTATCTTTTTGATGCTTGAAGGTCAACAGCTAGAATACTAGAAGAAATAAATTTAAGAACCAGTGCAAGCAAGGCATCAGGAACATGCTCAAAAGTAAGTTAATAGAAGACAAGAAAAAACTAAGGAACCCAGTAGCAGAATTTTTTGTATCATTCTGCAGCACCAGTTTCAGCCAAAATTTTTCTGCGACTCTGAACGACGCAAGCCAGGCTTTACTTTCATGATAAATTACTTTCTTTTTAAAGCAAAATTTGCATTTTAAAATATATGACAGATGCCTTTAATACATGCAGACAATAAATAAATGTTTACACAGCTTAATATTGAAACAGCAGTTAATGCAAGTTAAAAGAAATGTAATACCTGAAAGCAAAAAAAAGTAACTTACACTCAAAAGCAAAAAAAAAAAAAAATAACTTAAACACAGTTCAATCTTTCAAAATTATTTTATATAACTAATGAAAACATGGTAAACAGTCAGAGTTATTAATAACTCTGCTAACTACTTTTGAAGTAACAGCATGTTTAAAAGTAACATTTGTTGAGACATGCTTAAAATGTTGAAAGTAGGACATGCCATATTTTTCAGCTAATGCAGCTTTCAAAAATTTGCGTGTATGCTTAAATCCACTTTCAGGACCATTAAGCATAATAAAGACACGCATATCTCATGTTCCCAAGCTCTCTCCCTACAAAGAGGATCATTCCACTTCGATTGCAGGTGGGAGAGGCCGATCGCGAAGAGAAAATGCGGGAGGAATTTTTCTATTCAATATTCCTTGGTTCTTCAGCATAGCGCGCGTGGTGAACGATCATAGCAAAAACAAACTCGAGATTTTTTTCCGGTCGCATTTTTTTTTTTTCTTATGATTTTTTTTTTTTTTTTCGTTTTTGTAAATTGGTAAATAAATCTGCAAACTTCAAGATCATTCTGCAAACTTCAAGAAAATTCTGCAGCGCTCGCTGCCGTGCTGCACGATTTCTGCTACCGGGCTAAGGAACAGCGAAAGACACAGTGCAAATGCTCAAGGAACAGTGGCTAGACAATAAGATGTATCTGAACAGTCAAGAACAGGCTGTAAGGAAAGCTATTCGAAGACCAGAAGAAACTTATAAACAGCAACAATCCATGTTTCTTACAGATGCTCAACAGGCAGCGGCATGAACACATGGGAGGACAGGGGACTCCCAGACCACGCCCGGAACTATGCACCATATCGAATTAGGAATGATGTCCTGGGAGATGCTCAAATCTCTTCCAGAAGAGAGCAGTGGAGGAGGAAGATCCCCCCCCCTGCCCCCAGAACACCGCTTGACCTAGCTGCTTACTGGCTAGGTCAAATCTTGAAAACACACTTGAACCTATTTTTTTTTTTTTAATCTCTGATTCAAATTTTTTCTTTAAAAGATAGCTGACAGAAACGAGAAAAAATGGGTGAACAGTGACAAAACAGGTATGCTAAAAAATTAGCGGCTAGAACACTAGAAGAAATTTAAGAACTAGTACAAGCAAGGCGTCAGGAACATGTTCAAAAGAAAGTTAATAGAAGACAAGAAAAAACTAACGAACAGCGAAAGACATACAGTGTAATTGCTCAATGGACAGTGTCTAGACGATGAGATGTATCTGAACAGTCAATTAACATGCCATGTTTCTTACAGATGTTCAACAGGCCGTGGCATAAAGGCAAGAAGAAACCAAATATCAGGTACAAGCCATGTGTCAGGGACATGCTGAAAAAAAAGCTCATCGAAGACAAGAAGCAACCTCATATTTGAATTGAAGCTGATGCCAGACATTATATACCTATCAAGCATTGAATGGTGCCAGTTGAATCTCATGAGCGTTTTACGATGATCCTACTTTCAATTATGCTTTTTAAAGTATTGTACGCACATCAGGAATGCTAAATGTTTGTGTACATTATAATGTGCAGAAGCAGCACAGAAAATCTCATGGGATGTGTTATCCCAATGAAAGAGTTCAATTGCCTCAAATTTCTGAATTGCAAGAAACTTTGATAATTCTTCTTAAATTCTATAAACACTACTTTAGCCCTTCTAACGCTGGATACATCCTGCTAATGACAAAATAAAAGAATAGATATAAATCATGTTAAAAATTTATTTCTCCCCCAACATAAAAAAGATAGAAATCCAGGTTAATTTTATTTGTTTTGCACATGAATTGTTATACACATGTCTATGTTTAAGGATTTAAAATACCTTCAGTACACCATCTTTTTACAAAGATAGAAATCTCCTTTCCTCACAATGCAGTCAGAAAGCAAAACCTTCAATCAAACCCATAGACCAAGTTTCTTACTTTTTGTGGTTGCACAGTGCATTTTGAAATAGTAGAGTGCAAAAGCTAGATGCTTGTCAGCTAAATCTTTCTTCTAGACAGTGGCAACCTACAACTCTCGAGGCCCAAGATCTCACCGAGTCCTATGCTATATTGTGACTCCTTCTCATTTCTTCACTTAAAGTTTATTACTATAAAAAAGGCACTAAAATAAATTTTAAGAATGATACAGAAGCCCAACCCATGAAGAGGGCCAGGGGCATTAATCAGGCATTGCATAAATGATTTTTTTTTTTTTTTTTTTTGGAATTGTCGCTCTATGGTTACTCTTTTGTACATTGATTATTTAGACAGAAACCTATGGCTTAAAGTGAAAGAAATTGCAGCGAATACTTAAGGTTAAAATAATGGTGCAACTTTACAGATACTATATATTTTAAAGGTTAAGTTTTTTCGGAAGCCATCGCTCATGACCAGAAGCCTGGGGTGGCTTGCCCCCTCAACCCCAGCGTTGGGATGTCACTGCGCTTAGGATAGCTAAAGGTGTAGGCACGGTCCTGATTAAACCTAAGAAGTACAAGGTTGGTTAGGTTTTTGGACTAAGTTAAGTTTTACTTAAGATTGTTTAAGTTTCAGTAAAAGTTTTGGCTTTTTATTGAACAACACATATTTTCCAGAAAATTCAATATTAAAATAATAATATATCTAGGTTATAAAAAAAGTTTAAAATCTTCATTAAAAAAAAAAAAAATGTAAGATTTATTAATATGCAGTAACTATAAAAATTAATAAATGCCATCTACACAACACTAAAATTTCTATAGTTAAAATTAAAAACTACTGAAAGTTTAAAATTAGAAAGCGTTTCACGTGTACACATATTATAAAAAAAAGTATAAAATCACATTGAAAACACGGAGATAAAATTTTTTTTATTAAAACCAGACACAAAGCTTTTCGCTATTATCAAAATAGCATCATCAGGTGTACTTAAGTAACATAGTAGCCAGCAATATATAATTGAAAAGTTCAATACGGTTAAAGTTTAAGAAAAAAAAAAAAAAGAAGTTCAGTCTATTTCAAATTTATTAGGATGAGCAGAAGAAACAGGGATGGGGAAGGGATACCCTTCCCCCATCCCTGTTTCTTCCGCTCATCCTAATGAATTTAAAATAGCTTTTTTTCGCTCTTATATTTTTCGTGCCATTAATTATACTTCTTTTCAGTTTAACAAAAATAAAGAAATTAATAAAATTATTTACTTAGGTATTAATGCTGGGTATAGTAAAAGTACTATTTTAAAAACTATCAATGGCGTCAAAAATAAAATCTAGAATAATACTAGAATAAACCAATATCCTAAAATTAAATATACCAATAGTCTAACTTTCTGTAATGAATTTAAAAATTTTAAGCACTTTATTCTACGTAAATTTAATCTTCTCATTCCTTTTTCCTCCCCCTGTACTATTAAAAACTTAGGGATTTCAACAAACCTACTGGTGGGGTTTATAAAATCCCTATCAAATATAATGATGAACTTCTTACTGCATTGGGAAAACACGTCGCACGCTTAAAGCAAGAATAAATGAACACATTCGTAATGTTAAAGAGAAAAAAAGTTCTATTCTAGTTGATTTTCTTTACGAGCACCCTGAAGCTATTCCTCTGCAGACCCAGTCCGAAGTTATTTCAGCCCCTCGCGACTTTCAAGACCGGCTAATGACAGAAACAATAAATATTATCAAGCACAATCAAGTTATTAACTCCAAGGATACTGCATCGCTTCATAAAATATGGCACACGTTGTGCTCGTAAGAATATTGAAAATTGTATTGAAATCTTTTTTTTTTTTTTTGCCATGTAGTTCCTGTGTGACCTTTTGTGGACTGAACTTCTTTTTTTTTTCTTTTTCTTAAACTTTAACCGTATTGAACTTCTCAATTATATATTGCTGGCTACTATGTTACTTAAGTACACCTGATGATGCTATTTTGATAATAGCGAAAAGCTTTGTGTCTGGTTTTAATTAAAAAAAAATTATCTACGTGTTTTCAAAGTGATTTTATACTTATTTATGTACTAAAATTTCTGTTTATGCAACCCAGTGTTGACAGATTTGTGCCTTTTTTATTTAATAGGCACCAATAATTAAAAAAAAAAATACTAGATATACAAAATAGATGATTTAATCTTCGAAGAACCGTTATAACTAAAATTTAGTGGTAGATATTGAATTTAAAAAAAACCTTAAATCTGGAAACACTGATACATCCTCATGTCAAACATAGGGTTGCTTAAAAAAAAAAGTCGCCACAGAAACTTACTGAATTTAACGCAGCTGTTTCGTCCGTGCTAAAAACAAAATGTCAACAAACACAAAAAGTCACAAACACTGAGTAATAAGACAGGAGAAGAAGGTAACGCTGAAATTTTGTGATGTTGTTTTCTAATGTTTACAGATGGCGCCAGCGTGCAATCCTTCCTTCTCTCCAGCTTCCGCAATGTTATTCAATGGGGAAATGTCTCGTTTTAATTATTTTTTTAAAAATAATATCAAGCTGAAAAAATTTCGATTGAAAGCAAATTTCATTAAATAGAATATTCTAACCAACATGTTTTTTTTTAAGAGCCATTTTATACTAATTTTACTTTGAAAGAAAGCTTTTAAAAAATGACGATTCTTATGAACCGAAGCTAGCAAAAACAGACAATTGGGAGGAAGGAGAATGGATGAAATTTTGTAAAGAAAAAAAATAAACTTACTTTAGGTGCAGAAAACACGAACTCGGACTTTATTTTTCTCCTAGGGCTTTTTTTTTCTTTTCTTATCACTATCATAGCCTGTTTTACAACTAGGAACGAAGCATTTATTTGAAACATCTGAATTATGCCGTTTTAAGAACTTACAAAGAAATTAAATTGCTTAAAATAAAAAATTTTAAATGTACTCCAGCAAAATTCTATTGAAAACAACAGTATATCCGCGCTCCGCGCCTAGGTAGGGAGGAATGACAAGTGGCGCCCTCAATATTTACCAAAAAATTTAGATCACAGTTTCGTAGCTTTCTCCCATTGGACCTTCAACTCCTATTAATATTACTCCGTGGTCACAAACAGACAAAATTGACAAAATTATGTATTACTGTTGCCACTCAAAGCTACATAAAGAAGCAATGGTCCCAACAGAAGTCCGAAATTATCAGTTACATTCAAGCGTAACGCTTGTGAATAAATCGATTGAAATGTCAATCGATATTTTTCTACTCACGTGACGTCACTGGTGGTGGTGGTATCGGTATGGGTGGTTTGTAAACAAGAAGCACGGAGATGTGTTTCTGTTCTGTTGCAGATTTTATCTGGATATTTTCGTGCTTATAAAAAGATCTGCATTGCAATTTTTAGTTGAACAATGCCAGATATTGTGACTGAAGTATAACTTTTATGAGCGAATAAAATCAATAAAGTAAAAAAGCCTCGAGAATTCTTTGCGACCTATCTGGAAGTAGCTCAGTGCTCAGTTTATTAAAAATAGCGAAGTTAAAATTGATACCGACAGAAGCACTGGTGTATCGGATTGTCCAGTTACACACGCTTAGTGATCAACATAAATTTTGTTTACTTGCATATAATTTTAAAAATGGATGATGTATCTAATGTACTCAATGCTATTCCAGTAGTAGGACATGTAAAAGCAATGATACATATGTGGAACGGAGACAGTGATGCAGGGGACGAAGCACTTTATGAATCGACGAGGTCAACAGCAATGGTTTTGGGAGCTGCTATAGGAATTGCGTCTGGGCCAGGAGGGCTTTATTTTGGAGCTCAATGTGCTGGTATTGCAGCTGACGCTGTATTTTCTGTTGTACAACTCCAGCCACGAGGCATTATTCAAGTAATAGATCATAATCTGCGATAATCTTTGGTCATGGCAGCAATCCAACTGGATCTGCATTGTCTCAGTTTTGACACTAACTTAGATGTGTTAATTTTCTAGAAAAGAGTAAATAGTGCAAATAATGTTGGAAAGATAATAAGTTCTGAAGTAGAAAACGAAATTATCAAGCAATCTGTAAACAAAATATTAGAATGCGGAACAAATTGGTGCGTTGACAGCCTGAGCTGTGGAAGTTGCAAATATATGGATTTTGTAACCATTCCTACTAAACTTACTACAAGCAGACTTCAATAGACAGTTGTCTATTGAAATTTCTTACGCTTTGACTACCCTCTTTCTGATCTTCTTAAGATTTATATTATACCAATTTGCTTTCAAATTAATCAGGACTGCTGGATTTTAGCTGGGCCAAAAAGTGCTGCTTCCTTTTTTTTTTTTTTTTTTTTTTTTGTTTAAACTACTTAAAGGCCGGATAAAATTTTAATAAGCTGGCTTTTATGAACTTTTTCTATTGTTTTGAAAAAAAAAAGCTTAAATAAAAGTGATACTTAGAACAAAACATATAATTAAATTATTACTGTAAAAGATTACATGAAATACGAGCAAAATTATTTAATAAATAGAATTCTAAATAACAACAAAAACAATACTCCCCTATTAGAAATTTATTTCTGTTCAATAACATTTAAATTATAAGAAATTCTTACTCAGTCCTTCAATTTACCATATAACAATTCAATAACAAGTACAAATTACCAATCATTTGCCCCAGTTTTAAATAACAATATATTTTTAACAGTTTTTCTGTGTTTTTTTTTTCCATACCTAAATTATTTCTTAGTTTATTCTAAACCTAAATGAAGGGATATTTAGAAAAAAAAAATATTTTTAATTGAAACTGGAGGTGGAGTACAGCCCAGGAGTAGAAAGTGCTTAAAACGGCGACGCACGTCGCAGAACAATTGAGGCTTTTGCAGAACATTTCATCTATTCCCTAACTGAATGATGTTGATTGATACAGCTAACATTTTAAAATTCAATAAAACCTAGATATGCTCAACTGACCTGTAAATCTGTTAGCAGACTAGAAAATTGCTGGAAACAGTCATTGTTTCAATGTATAGACAAAATTTATAAACATTTTGTACAGGCCCGGCTCAACCATATAGGCGAACTAGGCGACCGCCTAGGGCGCTGGAAACTGTGGGGCGGCAATAAAACAGCGTTTTTTGTTTTCTGGTGTAAATAAGCCCGCTTACTTAAAAAAAAAAAAAAAAAAAAAAGAAAGAAAGAAAAGTTCTAAGTATCCTTTATTTATTTTCATAATTCGTATAAACATAATACAACTGACTCTTTCCGTTGATGTTTAAGTTCATCCCCTCGTGAATTCCGACTGTGTGGCTGCACCAAAAATATCCACAATCAGCCGCCTACTGTGGACTATCACGCATGCACAAACACGTGGCTTTCAGTATTGCATATGCAATTAGCAGTGTGTGAAATTCGAACCTTGATATTTTTCTTTTTTGGGAGAGGGGAAGGGAATGCTATACTTTTATACTACTAACTAGTTTATAATTTTAAAAACTATAAGAACAAAAAGCCACAAAGGTTTATTTTAGCTGATACAGCTAACAGCTAGCAAAGCAAAATAATAACTAACTGTACAAAACATATATTCTTAACATGTAGAAAGAAAGAACAAATAAAAAAGTTCTTCAGTCACATCCTTGATAGCTCACATTAATTTAGAAGTCTGGCTCCAGATAATGCAATCGCTTCTGTTCGATTATAATTGACAAGAGGTTTATCTCTCTTTGTGTGTATATATGTAAAGAAAGGCTTAGAAAGAGCTTTACTAATTAATTAAAGTTTAATTAAAAAATAAACATGTACAAATATTTACACTAAGGTATGACCACGTAGGTCTAAACAAAACATAAGTCCACTTAGGACCCATTTCAGATTAATAATAACAAAAAAGCCAAGCCACACAGGCATAAAATGTTATCGCTAACCAAGCGAAACCATAACTCATTCCACAAAGATGTTTCTTTTTCACGTAGAAAAACTAGTATTGTGACCACCACAAGACTTTCTTCTATATTTTCCTACACAAATTCCCTCAGTAACACCATAAAAAAAAATACGATTTTTTTTTCAAAGTTTTTTTCGTTAAAAGTAAAAAAAATCGATAACTTTGTTTTAAATTATCACATATTTATAATTCAACCATTCGTTTTAAAGGTATTGACGAGACCTTTCGAAAGATACCCATCTTGAAAATTTACCCCCTCCCCAGGGAGTACTTCCCCCCAGGAGGGGGGGGGGAACGATGCCCACACATGCACAGTTTTTTTTCCTAATTAACTAATACTATTATCAATAATTCATATTAATTTTACAATCACAGGTTAAGAATAACTCTCATTATGTACATTTATACGAAATTTTGTCCTATACTACCATGTTAAAAATTTAGAAAAAATACGATCACAGCGCCACCTGTTGAGCGATTGATCCCCAAATCTAATCAGCACCAGTTTATGTCAGGGGTCAACTAAATACCAAGTTTAGTTAAATTTCGTTAAAAAAAAAAAGATTTTTTTTTCTAAGTTTTTTTTTTGTTGTTGTTGTTGTTAAAAGTAAAAAAAAAATCGATAATTTTGTTTTAAATTATCACAGATTTATAGTTCAACCATTCGTTTTAAAGATATTGACGAGACCTTTCGAAAGATACCCATCTTGAAAATTTACTCCCCTCGAGGGGGGACTTCCACCCCAAGGGGGGGGGGGGGTGGCGAGGCTCCTACACATATAAAAAAAAATTCCCAGTTTACTATCTCTATTATAAATAATTCTTGTAAATTTCATAATGATTACTAAAAAATAATTCTCTTTATGCACATTTATGCAAAATTTTGTCCCATATCACCATGTTAAAAATTTAGAAAAAGCGGGATGGCAACGCAACCTGCAAGACAATTTTTACGAAAAGTTGATAGGCACTAATTTATGTCAAGAGATGTTCCTGAGATACAGTTGCCACAAAATTTTGTCACACACACACACACACAGACAGACAGACATTTTCTAAAAATGGTCAAATCGTGTTCTACAGCTCTCAAAACGTGTAAATCCATCAAAAACCCGAGGTCGAAAATTTTTACGAATCCAATACTTTCTTCTATTGAATATAGAAGAAAGTAATAAAGAAATAAAAATAAAGTTCTCTGCATCATCCACCAGATGATGCAATCTCTTTCGATGTTTGGATTGTAATTGTACTTGATTGTTCTAGACTCTCTGGAAACTACAGTCATTTTAATTATTTTCAAAACTTTTTTTTGTTTTTTGCCTGCACTACTTTTCTATGACCTCCTGCCGAAAACTCTTCATTTCTTATTAAAGAAGATAATCTTAATTTTTGGTAAGATTTAATTAATTTTTCTTCTATTGTGTGTTATTATTATACTGTATTATAATATTCTTATCAGGGTTGGGTTTCCTCCGAAAGAAACCAGTTTCTTCCAGGACAGTGGAAGAAACTGGAAAAAACCGGAAGAAATGGATGAAACCATCCAGAAGACAAAACAGATGTTCAAAATTAAAATTTATGGAGTATATACACTGAAAGCATAAATTTAATGTCAAATCTAAACTACAATCTAATTAATATTAAAAATATTTTTAGAAAAATAAGTTATTTGATAACAAACACTAAATATATACAGGTGATGGGTTTTTACTTTTCAATGCTAATATTTTTAGAATTTTTTGCAGAGATACTATCTCATGTTACTATACCTTCAAACAGTACAAGTGATAATTACGGAATTAGCCATAATATTTGCACTTTTTTTTGGGGGGGGGAGGGGGGTATCCCTGTACACAAACCATTTATAACAGGACCTGCTAATGCCATTTACTCGTAAAATAGGGAACATTCCATAGTGGATTTGAATAACATATATCATTTTTAAGAAAATGAAAAAGGGCTGCCATTTAAAGGTCATTAAAAGGGGCGCCATTTAAAATTCTCGCCTAGGGCGGCGAATTTGCTCGAGCCGGCGCTGATTTTGTAAGTAGTATATCCACATTAAGGGGACTTATCGCATTGAGGAAGAAGATTGTGGAATCCCATGTTAACCTATGGAGAAAATATAGTCACTTATATTTCACTCAATTTTCAAAATTTCAACGAAATTTTTTGTTTATCTTCTAGATACACGAATTATCTTTTGATCCCTAGTCTTCAAAAAATTTTAAAATATTTTAAAATATTTTAAATTCTGTGTTAAAGTTTAAAAAATCTGCGAAAAATATAAAATTTGTTCTTTACTTGCTTCTAATTTCCCTTTGAAAAAAGATATAAAGATTTGAAAACTAGGGAACAAAAGCTTGTCTTTTTTTCCTTTTATCTAACGTAAACTTTTAAAAATCAAATTTATCTAAAATTTGTTATTGTTTCCAGAAAAAATCATGTTCTTTTTAAGATACTACTGACCTGTCAAGCTGTCAGCCTAACCTAATTGATTACATGGGTTGGGGAGATAGGAGACTTCACTACAGGGGTCAAGGGTTGCCATATGATGGCGGAGCCAAGCAAGGAAATTCTGCTAAAAAATGTGTTTTGTTTCAGATCATTTGAACCGAAAATAGAAACTAAGTGAAAGAGGTTGTTGTAATTTTTATATTTTGTGTCGCAGTTTTTTTTTCTTCTTTCTTTTAATAAAAAGAAGATATTACGGATGCTCTGCAAGTAACCATGGTAGGACGTTATGGAAAATCTGGACAGCTGAATTTATCAGCTAAACGACAATTACTTTTAATCGCAAATATTTATCAATAATTTCTTAATATATGTTATTTCATATTATTTTTAAAAAATTCAAGAGTATTTTCTAGATTTTGTTTATATCTCTTGAAGCATTTCATATTTTCAATCTTACATGTTTTTCATAAGTTACTTTTAATGATTCTATTTTGATATTTTAAGGGTTTATATTTTAAATTTGATTTAAAATAATGATGTTAAATTATACACATACAATTTAGTACATGACATGATACATAAATTTACCACAAGTTACAGAATTTAAGCTAATTGAATATGTCATTTACTTACTAATGGTAAACAAATATGCCGGGTATTTAAATAGTGCAAATTAAAGGCGTAAAAAATAAATCGCTCAAATCTACGAAACTTTAGAAATCAATGTGTTCAGCGTATTTTCCTTCCTTCAATATTTTAGTGTATCCGGGCTTTTGGGTTTCTTTGAGTTATTTTTGTGTATTCAGAATAGATATATTACATATAAAGAATATAAATTAAATTCCTTTAAAAAAAATAATAATCAAGTAAACTAATTAGCAAATTGGTTTTGTGGGTTGTTGTGATGAATTTTAATTTTCGTTCTCATAATAATTCATTCAATAATTTTAATGAATATTAATAATTCATTCATTCAATACTTTTTCATAATCTTCATAATTTTTATTTTTTATAATAATTCATTTAATAACTTTTCGTTCTCATTCTTATTGTTATTATAATATATATATATATATTCTTTTCATTGTACCTTTTCAGAGATGAGCAATAATACTTCAATATATATATATATATTATATACAATGTACAAATACTAATCTAATTTGTCAAAAATATGCAATATACAAATACGAGTAAAGCACCGTTTATACGTCTCTCGCTTATATGTATTTTACATTATACGTCCTTTTTTTAAAGTCCGGATTCATTCCTGTTCATTTTAATACTAAAATATTTCGTTTATACGCCGCTAAGATCGGTCATACGTCTTTTCAACTTTACTAAAATTCGCAAAATTTCTCGACCTGTCATTATTATCAATGCACTATTATATAGCGTAGCCATTCTTAATTTGCTCTCAGTTAAAGTAAAAATATTTAGCTGCGTTCAGTAATATTATCTTGATAATTTTATTTTATTTTAGTTCATAATCATACTATGGTTTTTGACATTTTTACATGTTTCTGAGAAAGAGAGAATCCAAAAATCACAAATAATCAGTAATATTCCATTATAATCATACCAGGGTTTTTGACATTTTTACATGTTTCTGAGAAATGGAGAATCCAGAAATCACAAAATCAATAAGGTGTGTCTGTCTGTATGTTAGTTAGTGTGTTAGACTGTATAGACATTGTCTAAAGCAAAAACGACCGTAAAGAGGTCGGACCAGCTTTAAAATATCGCTTATAATACTGGCAAGATTCTTATTGATTTCTAACATTTTAATTTGAAAACTGGGTAAGTTATTCGAAATGTAAGATGTAGATGTAGCAGGTAAAATCGTTTGACTGTATTTGAGCCCTAGGCCTGGGGAAGCGTCCTTGATGTGCGTGTGTGTGCGTGTGTGTGTGTGGGGGGGGGGGGTCGGTAGAGTTCAAACCAGTATTTACATGAATTTCAGAGAAAACTTGGGAAACTCTGAACGGATAGACCGACGAACATGACCTAGGATCAAACCTTGCACTTTCCGTCTACCAGCTTCAAAAACAGAACATTTCAGCCACTTTTATGGAGAGGGGTTCAAATTTAACAATTTTTTTTTTCTCTCTCTTTTTTAACATGGGATAATAGAGCAAAATTTGGCATAAGTGTGCATTAAGTTGATTACATTCGTCGTAAAGATTTTGGATAAGTTTAAAAGTACCATTTGACATATTCTGTAATATAATATATATTAGTTATCAAAAATTAAAAATTTCTTAACTTAGAAGAATTTTACATAAACGTGCATTATGAGTGTTATATTCATCGTCAATATCTCGGACCAGTTTTAAAATATCATTTACGTTGCTGCTATGAACATCATTGACGATGACAACTTCTAAAAAAAAAAAAAAAAAAAAAAAAAAAAAAAAAAAAGATTTGGAAGCTACTTAAAGTTTAATATTTTTTCAGCATGGGAAAATTTCACATAAACGTACATTTTAAAGGTAATTTTTATCGTAAACATATTCCGACAAATTTTGAAATTTCATTTATCATACTGACTTTAACATTATTAAATATAAACAGTCTACTTTAAAACTTATTAAGTTATTTGAAATTACAGTTTTTCATAAGACGACAGGAAAATTGTGAACTATCTTAAATTCTCTTAATTGCAAGTTTTTGTGAAATAGGGCTATATTTATGTACACGTGCATTATCGCTATTATTGTACTGGAAATAGTTTATAGAATTGCATGAAAATTGAAATACGAAACTAACTCCAATTAAATTAATTAGTAAATTACGATAAGGTGTGGAAGTTGTGAAGAATGCTTAGTAGTTGGGGCAATTTTTTTTTTTTTTTTTTTTTTTTTTTAATGCGACTAAGCCGAATGGATCGGCTGAGCTCATTTCTATGATAATGTTTATAGTATGCTAAATAGGAAAAATGTAGTTTGAAATACTTAATTCCTTTTATCTCTCCCTATATAATTCTGTTTTGGGGATATTTCACAAATTTTCGTTTTATAGATCCCTTTCCATCTTTTGAATATATTGTTAAAAATGTTTCATTCAATATATTTGTTTGGAATATTTCCACCTTCTTTATCTATGTATGTCACAAGATAAAATAAAATAAAATTTCGCACCTTCCGATATAACAGAAACCTTATATAATTAAAATGAATGAACAGATGTTTTCGTTAGAAAGCAGTTAGAGAGTAAGGTTTTTCACTCTACGCGCATTTTCGTACTCAATCCTAAATCAAAAATTCCTGTTTCTTTAACGATGTCATACTTCCATATCCAATTCTATAATTAAATGAGGAGATTAGAGATAAAGAAAGTGCAATCATTTCTGTTTTCCAGATGCACTGTGAGAAAAGAAAAAATGTTATCTATGGAGGTAAGATCGATTTGTTTTAGATTGCCGCTGAATGGGCACCATTCTAAGGCTAATTAGACCCCTAAAAGACCGAGGAAATGCAGGAAAAAAATACATGTGCTTTGTATTTTGTGTTTTCTTTTAAATTAGTCAATGCGTCGATTACCCTTCTGTTTAGTATTTCTAACTTTCAGAGATGTTATTTCAGGGTTAGAAATTGGAATGTAATTGTCAGGTGTCAATGGCAACTATTTTTTCTTACTTGCCAAAATGTTACAATCGACATTTTTTTTTTTTTTTTTTTTTTTTTTTTGGGGGGGGGGGGGGGGTTGGATTAGGATAAAGCTTAGAAATTTTTCCCCCCTTTAAATTATAATAACAAACACAAAAGTTGCCAAAAAAAAAAAAAAAAAAGAAATATATATATATATAAACATAGGTAGATAGATAGATACACATTCATGCTAATTAATTAATTAATTAAAAATTAAAAACTTAATTAAAACAAACCGTAGAAGGGAATTTTTAATTATTTCTGGGTCAACTGATTTCTAAAATAAGTCAAATACCATGTATTACATACTCAAGAAAAATTAGAACTACCAGAAAATATCCATCTAAACTATTTATAAATTATTTGCACTTTCCAGTTTCACACGGAAAAAATTTGGTTTAAATTAATTCAGTATTTCTGAAATCACCATGATGTCAAATTTTTGATTGTATACAAACTAAGTGATAGCAATAAATAAAAAGTTAAAAATTAAATAAAATTAAATTTTTTATGAATTTGGAAATTCTTTTCTGCAAACAGCATTTATGTGTTTACTTGCAGGCTTTGCCCGCTTCGCTGGACATTAAACTTAAATGAGTTGTCAAAATCCCATATCTTTATTAATAACTGCTCGCTGTGATTCGTAGAGGTTTTTCTCGCTCGCAACGTGAGGAGACTGGGACCCCACTGCCTTCGGCAGCAACTTACCCACTTCTTACTTCCCCTTCCTCAGCGGGTGAGTTCGAAGTTTTGCAAAATCCCACTAATGTACATAATGCGTACACTTAATCAATGTCCACACACCAAAATTCGCCATTCTAAGATAATTCAAAGCGAATTCAAACGGAAAAACATGTTTTTACAGTTTATTGCCCTCCGACTCCGAGAAGGGGACGGGATTTCGAATTTCGTGAAATCCAGTTACAATAAGTGCCGGATGCATACAAACAATTCACGCACCAAATTTCGTGACCACAGAAGTCTAATAGAAAATATTATAAATAAATAAATACAAAAAGCTTAGCTTTAGTATGGGACCTCTTTGGTGGCTTTAAATATTTTAAGCCATTTTTGCGATGAATTGAATTGGCTATCTCAATTGTGCAATTAAAGATCTTGGCGAGAAACGTCCGAGCTACTTCGGTGCCAAATTTCAAATTTTGCCAAAGGGATCCGATACTAAAGATGTTCCATACACAAAATAAATAAATAAAAACTCTATTCTGATATTTACAAAAAAAAAAAAAAAATAAAAAAAATCTTAATAAAATCCAAATTATAATTATTTAGAATTAAGGGGAGAACATAAAAGAACCTCATAAGGTACATAATAACAACAAAAAATTTTGTTTTACTGCAGGAAAGAAAAGTACTGCTTAACTAAATAAAAATATTAAACTAATGCCAAATATCTCTATGAAAATATTTATCCACATACAAATTCCTAATTAATATATATATATATATATATATATATATATATATATATATATATATATATCACCAACTTTTGTAGGTCAACTATTTATTTTTCTCTCTAATTTTTATTATTACTCACGTGGAATTAAAAATATTTCATTTTATATCTGGAAAATAAAAAATATATATAAATGCGTATACATAAATATAAAACCTTCTACCGAATCTGGGTTGAAAACGGAAAAAGGGTAAAATAAATTAGAAATATCAGACCTATATTTATAAATTTGATACCAAATGAAAGGGGCGATTTTTCTGAATTCAGGGGGGCAAACAGTTTTTTTTTTTTTTTATGCGACAATTAGATTTTAAAAAAATAACTAAAGTATGAAATATAAGTGGCAACGGAAAAACAGAAAAAGGGAAAAATAAATTAGAAATATCAGACCTATATTTATAAATTTGATACCAAATGAAAGGGGCGATTTTTCTGAATCCTGGAGTGTAAAGAGTTTTTCGATACGACAATTAGATTTTTTTAAATTAACTAAAGTATGAAATTTAGATGGCAATAATTCATTTCAATCTTTTCATAATTTGTAGTGCGAATCAAGCGAATATAAAAGTCTTTAACTTAAAAATTTATTTTTATATTTTATTTTTCCATTCAAAGCGTTTTAGTGAAAAAAATATTTATGGCGTATGCGCAGGCGATTTTTACCCACAATTCAAAAACTAATCAAAATTTTGAAAAAATCTATAGATATAATTTTAAGTTGGGTGAAGACCTAAGTTTCTGCCAAGCGCCGTTGATTTCCGTCCAGCCGTTCTCGAGTGATGCTCGGGCAAAAAAAGTGACATACAGACACGATGACACGCACGCACACACACACACACACACACACACACACACACACACACACACACAGGCAAAATTTTCGGGAGGCCTCTTGCTTATTATTATATTTAATGGATTTTCATGTGAAAGGTCATTTATTTCTCTTGCTTATTTTCAAAAATAGAAAATTAAAATAATGAAGCAAAAAGATTTTGGCACAGCATTCCAGATATAAAGAATTCCGTGTGCTTGTTTCAAAGCAATGTGACAGAAAAATTATTTTCTCTACTTCCTTTTTTTTCTTTCTTATATATATTCTAGTTCATAGATAGCATGGATTCCCCCTCCCTTTTCTTATGGCAATCAATCCTGTACTGATGGTTCAGTATAACTAACTATCAGCAAGATCCGCTCCCCTTGACTTTAGAGAAACCCGGAAATTTCCCTCCACATTTCATCATCTTGGGCATTCATACAATCATATGGCCTAAGAATTGCTGCTTTATAGCGTACAAATGCGAATTAATATATATATATATATATATATCTGAAGGGTTAAAAGATTCATCTCGTTGTTACATTACGTTTATATTTTTATGACGCATTTATAAACAGTTATAATTTCTATATTTTTATCAAAAAATTTGTCCTAAAAGTTTGGTAGTATAAAAGTCTTTTTTTTTTTTGTGCTTCAGATTTATTTTCAACTACTTTCTTCGAGTTAAAAATTATTACTTCCTTATATATTCAGTAGAGGAAATTATTAAATTCGTAAAAGATTTTGATTTTCGGTTTTCAGTGCTTTTTCAAGTTTAGGAACTGCCTGAACATGATTTGACCATTTTCAAAATTGTTCGTCTGTCTGTGTAAAAATGGGGTAAAGCTGTGATATATGACCCCTCCCTCCCTCCTTTTTTGGTCTTTATAACAATCAAATAAAAAGAAGTAACATTAATTAATTATTATTATTACTTTCCAAAAAATTGATGTGTTTATGACTTTGGTTTGCCAAGACTGGCTTGGCAAGATTTCAAGTTCATTATTGAGTGTTCGCCATTAATAATGGCGTGATTGACATTACTTGTTTGTCTACAGAGACTCATGAAAGAACTCGAATATATTACGTTTTGTGACAGTTATTTCTAAAAGTGTTTATAAATATCTTTAAATTGCATAAAATAAAAATGTCATAAACATGTCTCCTAGAAAATATAGTACAAATTGGTGTAATTGAGTGAATTGTAAGTACACAAAAGTATTGTGGTATATGTAATTTAAGTTTATTATAGAATATTTTATTTTGAAAATGATATAAATAATACTGATTTTCTACGGGGCTAACAAAAAAAAAAAAAAAGCATTGTATGCATTACAATGTACTGAAAGTTTTCTTTTCTTTCTTTCTTTCTTTTTTAAGCACATTCAAACATCTTTACATTGCGCTAACATGCATTTTTCAGATGCTATAAAGATTGTTTTCGGTAAAAGATCGTGTCAACTGTACATTAACTGTAGTATTTATTTACAGTTTTACAAAAAATATTCGGATTCATTGCTAAAAAATTATAACTTTTTTTTGTTGTTGTTGTTATGTTATGCATTTTGGTATTTTATAATAACGTAAAAAAGTATTTATAAATTAATATCTTTGATATGAAGGATAAGTACAGCTGGAAGATATTTTATAATCCATGCAAAACACATTATTTCCCCTTCTTGTTTATTTTAACACATATTTAAACTGTTTAAACTTAATTAATATAAAATCAGTCGGCTTGTACGATTTTTTTACTTTCTTTTCCTCGGGGGAAAAAAAATCTCTTATTTAATCATAGAAAATTGCTACAAAAAACTATAAAGGATTTCTGTTAAAAATTACTTATATTAAAAATAGAAGCAAAGTTTATGGGCTGAATGATATATAACTTATGGACACAGGTTTAAAGTCTTTGACGATGACAAAAGAAATTTTGATACATGCTACTGAAATAGAAATGGGTCGAATGCATTTTTCACTTTAGTCGAATCTTAATAAAAGCAAGTTTTAGTCAACCTGTCGAATGTTTAACGAGACAGTTCTCATTTTTCACATCCTAAAACTCCACTTTGATACCTTTTCTCAATATTATCGTGTCTTTATTGGAAAAATAATAATAAACGTGTGCTTTCTAACATATTAGTTTAAACTAGTACCGTTCAGTTGTCAGAACCCCACCAATTTTTTCCCCTGAAATAAGCATTTAAATAAGAAATAGAAATTCAAAACTTCCATGTAAAAAATGTGCTTTGTAATTATTATAGTCTTCCAAAAAGATTGAAAAAAAAAATCGCTATCAGCATATTATTTACAGGACGATGCATATCTCCATGAACTTCTCTTGTACTTCCTCTAATTCTAAACGATCAATCGTCTTCTGAGCATTTCCATAGTAAAAACATCTGGTGTGAAACAACCACACGACTCCCATTACCCACTATTACACATATTATATGAATTTTTTGGAGATCGTGATCAGAAGATATAAAAGTGACCTAAATAAGTAGAAACCTAACATTTTTCTAGCAAGATAAACTTTATATACATGTAAAGACGTATAAAACGAAGCTTTCATATAGCGAGGTAAAAAATAAGGAAAAAAAACATATGGTAGAGTTATTTTTTGAAACACCAATTTTCGAGATCTACCAAAACTTCTGACCTACCGAAACAGGGCAGCTGTTAATTTTCTTCTAATAACTACGTGATACATAAGAAAGAAATGGATTTATATAACAATTTTCAAGAAAATCGTTAGAGCCGTTTTTGAGATACCAACTTTTACCAAAACTCAATTATTGACAGGAAAACAATAATTACACACAAAAGCATATTTAAAAGGGAGTTAATATGACGAGTTTGAAAAAATTCGTACAGCCGTTTTTAAAGAAACGCCCTTGCGAGACCTAAAATTTAGCTATTTATACAGGACCCCTATCAATTTTCCTGAACTAACCAACTATATCATTAGAAAGGACATCTAATAGCGTGTTTATATAGCAAATTTGAAGAAAATCGTTAGAGCCGTTTTTGAGATACGGACTTGTGTTTCCACTTCCCGTTTCCGATGTCCATTTTTCACCAAAATTTGGAAAATTCATCTGTACGCCAGGCTTATTTCATTTCTAAAGTTTCGTAGTTCTATATTTATTAGTTTCCGAGATATAATAGCCAGAAGATTCCTCATACGCACACACTGACCAATTGTCAAAAACTACTTTTTTTTTTTTTTTTTTAAACTGAGGGGACCTTAAAACGTGTAAATCAGGTGAAATCTCGATATCGAATTTTCAGACCGAATACAATACTTCCATTACCTACGGTAGTAGGATAATGGAAGTAAAAAACATTGCCAACATCAAAACAATATGTCAATTTTTTGAAAGAAAAAGAAACTAAAATTATACTTAAATTATGACTAGATAAATAACTGTGGGCCGGTTACTATACTATATATATATATATATATATATATATATATATATATTTATTTTTTTTTCGTCCGATTTACCTTAATTTTATTTTAAATATACATTTTCTTTTCTTTTATTATTATTATTATTATTATTATTATTATTATTTTTTTTTGAAGGAATAAAAGAAAAACATTTTTAAATTGGTTTAAATATATAGAAAGAATAATAAATGAATAAATTAAATAATTAACTGTTTTTATTTATTATTTGAGTTCTTTAGCAACGGTTACTACATTCATGTCTTAGAAATTCTTTTTCAAGTTTTATCTTAAATTTACTGTAATATCTCTTTTTTTTTTTTTTTTTTTTTTTTTTACTTTTTGAAATAAATAAAGAAATAATTAAATAAAGTAACATAAATAAGTAAATTAATTAATTTCATGAAAAATAAAAGTAGAAGAAAAAACTTGGAGAATTCAGGTGTAATATTTTGTCTGAAAGCAACAGTCTTATTATCCTAAGAAAAATATTTTTGGGCTTCCTTCTTGGCCTCATTTATACTTCTGTAAAATACAAAAAAAAAAAAAAAAAAATTACTTTCCAAGCCACACTATTTTTAAGCCTTTTATTAAAAATAGGGTAAAAACGTGAGACAAATTTGATGTCTGAGGGTTTAAGAAATGAGATAAAATATAACTTTGTTATAAAAATTGTTTGGTGTAATTGAAATTATGTCATAGATAAAAAGTGAAAACTGTAGTTTGTATAACTAAAAATTATTATTTTAATTATTATTGTAGCAGATATATGAAATAGGAGTTTTAATAATTAGTAATAAGTAATTATAGAAATAAATTTCCCCATAGAATAATACAAGCTTTAACTGTCGACGAGGTTATGTATTGTACGCAGTTTATTTAAAAGTACTTAAGTTTATTAAAAAACAACTTAATGAATTATTTTGCTAGTGACATGAATAACACTTGCTTATATTTAATGTTTATGAATAAAAATACTTAGTAAATATATCAGACTAGTGCAGGTTCAGATTTAAGAATAGGTTAAATCCTGCTCAGAACAACCAGTTTGATGCCTTTTGCTGAAAAATTACGTTCCTTATAGAAAAAGAAAGATGCAAATAATATATTTTAGTATATCAATGAGTCATCAATATTTTGCTATAGATAAATGTAAAAATGATTTTAGAAGTATGTCAAGAAATACTGTAAATAGAAAAGTCAAAGAAAATTGAGACTGACTTATTGCTTATTACATATGTTTTGTAAAAAAGAAAAACAGAAGCCTTACATATGTAATAATAGTAGCAATTAAGAAAACAAAGATGTAGAACGTAAATAAAAGCACAATTCTGTATTGTTCATAAAATTCCGAATACAACTATATACATATAACTTAGTCCAAGTATTCCGTTTCCTTCCCCTTTCCCGAAGCGCGCTTTTACTGCTTTATTTTGTTTTGCTGTCATTACAAATGTAAATAAGACAAACAGCGATAACATGCCAAATTGGTAAGCTGGTCAAATAGGGACCGCTTTCTTTGATCTGTTGTGTCCGATTATTCCACCCGCTAAAAAGCCATAAATCAACGACCCTAGTTGATGTTTCTCCACTAGCCTCACAGGGGTCGCTGATTGTACGTAGGAGTTCTCTTTTTTCAAATAAGTCCCCTTAATGTGACAATATTAATGCCAAAAGCCATTGAAAAAATTGCAAATTCTGGGTGTATGCCTCAGTTTTAGATTATAAAAATTTTAAACCATGTTTTATTATAAATGTGTAATAAATATTTTACTAATAAGTATTATTTTTATGCTTATTTTGCATTTTACTGTGCTTTGACAAATTTGGACAAAATACCTGCAAGAACATTTGCAAATTTTAATGTCTCGTTGCAGAACATCGGATATAATTCTGCTCCTGGGGAGTACAGCTTTGCAATTTAAAGTCATTAGCCAATAAGCATTCGCTTTTTGGTGCTTTATTTATTGCTATACTTTGTCCCCCCCCCCTCTCTTTTTTTCTGAAATTTTTTTTATAACTCTTCTAACAAGAAAGTATTTAGTGTATTATAATAATTATGTGAATATGTTGTAGGATTTTCCCCCAGGGTTGGGTTTTTGACGTCAAAAAGTAGTTTTTGACATGACAAAGGTTTAAACATGGTTTAAACCGTCAAAAACCTCAATACCGTCAAAAACCTGTATTGTCAAAATTCAACATCTATAAATGAGCTAAAATCTGGTTAGAAATAGGATTTAGTAATATTTGCCATATACAAGTGAATATCTAAATATTATGTTTTCTAATTCTAAATATTATGTTTTCTGCTGTTTGCTCGCTTCGCGAGCATTAAAACAAAAAAAAAAACATCACTGGACGCACCTAATTCGTGGAGCATGAATCAGTAAAAGTATGAAAATTCATGGAGCAGTGGTCACTATGTTTTCTGCTGTTTGCTCGCTTCGCGAGCATTAAAACCAAAAAAAACATCACTGGACGCCCCTAATTCGTGGAGCCCTAAATCATTTTATTTCTCGAAAATAAAAATATATATAAATGCATATTTATAAATATAAAACCTTTTACTGAATCTGCGTTGAAAACGGAAAAAGGGTAAAATAAATAAGAAATATCAGACCTATATTTATAAATTTGATACCAAATGAAAGGGGTGATTTTTCTGATTCCAGGGGTGCAAACAGTTTTTTGATGCTACAATTAGATTTTTAAAAAATAACTAAAGTATGAAATTTAAGTGGCAACGGAAAAATGGTAAAAGGGGAAAATAAATTAGAAGTATCAGACCTATCGTTACAAATTCAGTACCAAATGAAAGAGGTGATTTTTCTGAATCCTGGGGTGTAAACAGTTTTTCGATACGACAATTAGATGTTTTAAAATTAACTAAAGTATGAAACTCAGATGGCACATTTCAATCTTTTCATAATTTGTGGTGCGAATTACGCGAATAAAGAAAGTCTTTATCTTAAAAATTTATTTTTGCATTTTATTTTTCCATTCAAAGCGTTTTAGTGAAAAAATATTTATGGCGCAGGCGTTTTTTACCCACAATTTAAACACTAATCAGAATTTTGAAAATTTCTATACATATAATTTTAAGTTGGGTGAAGACCTAAGTTTCTGCCAAGCGCCGTTGAATTCTGTCCAGCCGTTCTCGAGTGATGCCCGGACAAACGTGTTTTAGTCTTTTACCCCCCAGGGGGGAACGGGGGGGAATTTCTGGAAAGTTGATAGATATAATTTTAAGTTGGGTGAAGACCTAAATCCCTGCCAAGCGCCGTTGAATTCCGTCCTGCCGTTCTCAAGTGATGCCCGGACAAAAAAAGCGACGGACACGATGACACACACACACACACAGGCAAAATTTTCTGAAGTCATTTTCAGCTTTCATGGGGTGCGAAACGTGAAGATATCGCAAAATTTTTCAATTCCGACAAATTTACAGACAAAAGTCTGATTTTATTAATATAGATGTAACTTATAATTTCAGTGGCAAATTCCCCCCCCCCCCCCCTTAAATCTTCCCCTTGCTGCAAATGTTCATGTTATAGATTTTTTCACCTTTTTCCGCCTTCAGAAGATATTTAACAGTTAAAATATTTCTTTTCTCCACTATAAATCAAATTTATATCCATAAAATTACTGAAAAGTGGTGAATGTAGGGGAGGGGTCCCCAAAAAACGGTGGATGATAGGGCACAATGGCCGTCATATTCAAATTCAGCAGGTAATTTTACATAAGAATTTGTAAAAATGATGTTTGTGGGCAATTTTCATGTCGAGCAGTGTAATTTTAGAGGTAATATGAAGGAAGAAATACGATCATTTTCTTTCCCTTCCCCCCCCCCCTAATTTCCAGGTATATGTAATACACACTGTAGTTTTTGATAAACAGTGCGAAAATTTCGCACTTTCTTTCTTTTCTTATTTACCTTTAAAATTTGAAATTCGTAAATATTATACCAATTTCACCATCTAATTTAAATCTTAATTTACCAGAAGCCAAATTATTAGTTGTACCAAATTAATATTGTGCAATAATGAAACCAAAATCAAAGAAAGTTTTCAAAATAAAATTCATGGTTCACGATCCAGTTTTCATACTTCTGCAGGCAGTATAGTTAAAGGACTCCCCACGACGCCTTTTAAATTTCTGTCTCCATGTTGGAGATGACTTTTTAGTAATTTTGGTATACTTTTTTGTTTTTTTTAAAAAAAAAAACTAATTTCTATTTTGATTATATTTTATATGATTGTGTTTTTTAATCAATTTATGTTAATAATCCCTATTCTGTATATATCTTTAAAGTATTTTTAGGTTTAAAATGACGCTTGAAAAGATTATGAAGAAGCAACTTTTAAAAATACATTTTCCAGTAAAATAATATCATTACTTTTTTCATTAGTTAATTGAGCTGAGTCCACGTGCTTAAATATTGTTCCTTTTTAAATATTATTTTTTATCCTCGCATATTTTATTAATTACACCACTATCGTATCCAGAGGGGGGGCTCGAGCCCCCCTCCCCCCCCCCCCGAAATTTTCTGAGATTACTTTTTTCATGTTCTACTGACCAGAAAAAAAACTAGTATGTTGTGGCCACCACAAGACTTTCTTCTATATTTTCCTATATACATATTCAATCAGTAACAATATTTAAAAAAAAAAAAAAAATACGATTTTTTTCTAAGTTTTTTTTTTGTTAAAAGTAATACATATTCAACCAGTAACAATATTTAAAAAAAAAAACTTTTTTTTTTTTTTTTTGTTAAAAGTAAAAAAAAATCGATAACTTTGTTTTAAATTATCACAGATTTATAGTTCAACCATTCGTTTTAAAGGTATTGACGAGATCTGTCGAAAGATACCCATCTTGAAAATTTACCCCCCCCCCCGGGGGGGTACTTCCTGCCCAGGGGGGGAACTGGTGCCCCCACATGCACAAAATTTTTTTCGTAGTTAACTACTACTATTATCAATAATTCACATTAATTTTACAATCACAAGTTTAAAATAACGCTCATTATGTACATTTATACGAAATTTTGTCCTATACTGCCATGATAAAAGTTTACATAAAATGCAATCACAGCGCCATCTGCTGGGCGATTGATCCCAAAAACTAATCAGACCCTTTCCATGTCAGGGTCCAACTATACACCGTTTGGTTCAATTTCATTCATCAGTTCGTGAGATACGGTGAAAAATAAGAAATTTTGCGATCACAGCGCCACCTGCTGGACGATTGATCCCCAAATCTAATCAGCACCATGCCCCGTCAGGTTCCAACTATATGCCAAGTTTGGTTGAATTTCATTCATTGGTTCGTGAGATACGGTGAAAAATACGAAAATTTGCCCTATACTGCCATGTTAAAAATTTACATAAAATGCGATCACAGCACCACCTGCTGGGCTATTGATCCCCAAATCTAATCAGCACAATGCCCCGCCAGGGTCCAACTATATACCAAGTTTGGTCGAATTTCATTCATTGGTTCGTGAGATACGGTGAAAAAACGAAACCACAGACAGACAGACATTTTCTAAAAACTATCAATTCGTGTTCAGGACATCCCAAAACGTGTAGATCTGTCAAAAAACGGAGGTCGAAAATTTTCGCGAATCCAATACTTTCTCTATATTACATATAGAAGAAAGTAAAAATGTAAAAAAAATGAATTTTTTCTCCACAATATCTTTTTTTGTGTCGTTAATTTGTTTGCTTGTGAAACCTTATTTATCAGCAATTTTCTGTCTTGTAAAGTCCAAATTACCGAAATGCATATTAGCTTTTTGTAAAAAATACTAAAAAGAGAACTTTATGGTACTTATTGTTGAACACTGTAATGTGTCTCCTTTCTTTTAACACTTCTCTTGCCAGAAATAGCGTTTTAATTCCTTGTGAGACAAAAGATTCGTCTTTAACAATGATCACAGTTGCATACGGAACTTCTAGTTTTGTCAGTTATGCACGTAGTATACCTTCCATTCCGTAGTATACCTTCCATTCCGTAGTATACCTTCCTTCCTTCATTCCTTTCTAAGGCTCCCTGAGTTCGACAAACATCTGAAGAGATCTAAGACGGTCGTAAAACAAAAGTGGGTGTGAGCTGCGATGCAAGTAGAATAAGTGGCTGTGCTATCTACTGCTCTGACAGGCCTTAAATAACCAACACGTTATGTAAACTTCTTTGTTACAATTGTCACAAAGCAGACATATCTGTGTGTGATGTAGAACGCGATGATGGGCCATCGTTTCACTGTTCACTTTCCAAACGATAGCCAATAATGACGTGCAGCCACAGTTGAAGATACGCTGTGTCACATGAGACACCTGGTTGATACACATCCTGGGTACATAAAGAAATGCTAGATAGTTCGATACGTACGCCATGCCAGAAGATTTTCAGCAACTACAATGCGTATAACCATGGCCCCAGGGTCTGTTGAAGACACGATAAACAGTAAGCCATATAAGAAGACCTCAATGTTTTCGCTAAACATAGACATGTAATATGCCTAGGTTTAGTGGACGATAGCAGACAGGTCTTCATGTTTCCGATAATATGATCTAAAGCAAGCAATATTATCTAACTAGAAAACCACATGTATATATTATTTTCTTCTACATACAAAACAAGAGAAAAAAGTATTAGATTCGGAAACTTTTAGACCAGTTTTCAATGTATTTACATGTTTTTAGGTGCATTGAACACCATAAGACAATTTTTGGAAACTTAGATATAATTTTTTTTATTATATTTTTGGGTATATCGCCCAGCAGATAGCATAGCTGCACTAGATTTCCCTTTTTACGGAAAAGATATATCTCGGCTTTATTAAAAAGAAGCTATATCTAAAAAAAAAAACGAAAAGTATTTGAAACATGGTTGTGCATGGCACATAAATCATGCGCCGTACCACTGAATTACAACGTCAGCCAGTTTTTGGTACGTCAAATTTGAATGGACTTAACATTACACTAAAGCTAGACAGATAGCATAGCAACGGTCTAGAATTCATTTCTAGGATAATCCGGAATCGTACCATCACAATTTAAAACCTCCACGGAGAAGACGTTTCCCCAATTTCAGTATACCTGAGCTATTATATTTACAAAACATGGAGGACACAACGGATTTTACATGCAACTGATACCATTAATCTACATGACAATAGTTGGATGGCTCCAGTATCGATCACTCAATCCTTCAATTACGAGCTCGACTCCTTATTAACCGGACTACCATGAGTCCAGTTTTTGGTGATTTTCTCCGTTTGTCAGTGGTTTACAACATCACGGATTAAAGAACTCTCTAGCAGAGACTTATACATTTTAAAGGACTAGTTCCATCAGTTTTAGACCCAAGGCACTTTTTAGAATTATTATTATCTTTAAATCTTTTCTTGCCATTTCCGATTTTAGGAACATTAATTCCATTGTTTACTGACATGCGGCGTTGTAACTGATCTTATTTATAGCGGATAACCATTTTACTATGCCTAGATACGAAGCTTAAAATAATAACTTATATTTTTCCTAAAGTTAAGGTGACTGGGGGGGGGGAGGGGGGTACAAACTTTAGCACACACGCTCTAGTGAAAGTTGGGCCCCCTCCGAAATTTTTTTCTGGATACGCCCTTGATCGTATCGCTTCGACAAAAAATAATTGTAACTGATCTACGTTAGAGAAATATTATGTAGATAATTTTTTTTAAAGTTGCAGTGGTGGGGGGAGTGAAATTTTCCAGTGATTTTATTAATGGAATTTTTTCTGAAAATCATATTATAAATATAGGTACTACCTCACAGATGCCCTGCACGGGAAAGAGTAGTCTGTAATAATTTAAAATAATATTTTTTACTTTCTTCTATATGTAATAAAGAGAAAGTATTGGATTCGCGAAAATTTTCGACCTTCGTTTCTTAAGGCTGTACATCAGTGAAATCTCTAAAATCCTTTCTCCATGTTAATCCTATGGGAATTAAGTACCTTCAGTTTTCTAAAAATATCTCAAAAGAAAATTGTGATTTTCAAATTTGGATTTTTGCATGCAATTCTTGAAGGTCTTTAGATTTTAGACTAGTGGGCATTTTTTTAAAAAAAGTTAATATTAATATTTAATTTAATTTCAAAACTCAAACATTATCATGAAAATTAGACAAGGCATCAAAAAAACTGGAATTTACTCAGTTCTGTTTAAGATATTTGAAATTTTAATCAAGAGGCTAATAACTTCAATTTTTTATCTGTGCATTGATTTAAAAATATTGAATTTTTATTAAAATGAAAAAAAGATATTTTAATAATAAAACAGACATTTTTATTTTAAAGTTGAATCTTCGTACTCCAAGACCAGTAGTCAATCACTTCACAGGTGGTTGTTCCCCACTGTTAGTGCAAATTTCTCAACCTCCCCTTTTCGTTAATTACCTGGAGGGAAGGGAATACTCTATAAATAGAAGTGTAGTGGTTATCTGTTTTGAAAACTACCAAAGTAAATGTATAAGGAATTTGTGTGTAAAACAACTTTTTTTTTTTTCCCAAATAAGTATAAAGTTATCTCCCCTATCTCGAATTTAATAAATTATTTTCATATAAAATTTGTAATTTTCATTTGAAAGGACATTAGATATTTTGCCACTAATGACAGTATATAAAAAAGTCAGTTACTTGAAGCATTATAATAAATATCCCAAATGTTTTAATTACATCATTAGTTTCTTTTAAGAGTTATGGAATAGAAAAATTTTTTTGGGATGTCATTAACTCTTTATCAACTTTAAAGCTGATTCGTATCCACTAACTTATCACAAACCAAACTCAAATGAAAATTCCTATCTAATTTTTTTTTTTTTTTCTTTTCATGAAAGAGAGAGGGGGGGGGGGTTGTATCTGTGTGTTCCAAAAGTTCCTGCATATAAATATTCTGTTTTTACTAATCCATTATAAAGTAAATTAAACAGGAGCATTTATTATTATTATTATAAATACATTTATACAAAGTTGATCAGTGTTTGCAAATATCTTTTCTTTTTTTTTTACTTTCTCTTACCGATAGGGTCGAGAAAGTATTGTTTTAGTGTCAAATTTTGAAACATGAGTTTTTGTTATATTTACATGTTCTGAGGTTCTCTAAATATGAAAATCACGTTTTTAAAGAATGGTCTGTGTGTCTGTCGGTGTGGATGTCTGTTGTCAGCATATCTCAAGAACAAATAGTAGCAGAAATTCCAAACTCGGTATTCTAAATGTGTATCATATAGGGATGCTACAGTAAGCTTTTCGTTGAGATGAAGCTAATGGTTCGTGTACATGGAAGCTTAAAAGTATTCAAATACATTACGTCTATGGGGGGAAATTGCAGGTAAGTAGAGTTTAACATCTATAGACTGCACTAAACCAAATGAAACGAATATATATTTTTTGTAATAGAGATAGTCAACAGGGAAAAAAATTTTGTGTATGTAGGAGCCCCGCCTCCCCCCCCCTCGAGCGGAGTAAATGTTCCTATCTTTCAAAAGAGCTCGCCAATACCTTTAAAACGAATGATTCAACCATCGATCTGCGATAATTTAAAATAAAGTTATGGATTTTTTTTTTTTTCATTTTTAACAATTTTTTTTTTTATGTAATATTGAAAATAAATTTAATTTTTTTTTATATATATATTTAGTGTTATACTAATTCTCTAATATGGAAATCGTCTCCATTATCATAAAATATAATTTTTTTTTTAATAATAATTTTAATAAATTATTTTTACTTTCTTCTATATGTAATATAGAGAAAGTATTGGATTCGTAAAAATTTTCGACCTCGGGTTTTTGATGGATTTACACGTTTTGAGAGCTGTAGAACACGATTTGACCCTTTTTAGAAAATGTCTGTCTGTCTGTCTGTGTGTGTGTGTGTGACAAAATTTTGTGGCAACTGTATCTCAGGAACTATTGCACAGAATTTCATACAAATTAGTATGTAGTTGCACCTTGACATAAATTAGTGCCTATCAACTTTTGGTAAAAATTGTCTTACAGGTTGCGTTGCCATCCCGCTTTTTCTAAATTTTTAACATGGTGATATAGGACAAAATTTTGTATAAATGTGCATAAAGATAATTATTTTTTAGTAATCATTATGAAACTTACAAGAATTATTTATAATAGAGGTAGTCAACTGGGGAAAAAATTTTGTATGCGTAGGAGCCTCGTGAACCCCCCTGGGGGGGAAGTCTCCCCTCGAGGGGAGTAAATTTTCAAGATGGGTATCTTTCGAAATGTCTCGTCAATACCTTTAAAACGAATGGTTGAACTATAAATCTGTGATAATTTAAAACAAAGTTATCGATTTTTTTTTACTTTTAACAAAAAGTAACTTAGAAAAAAAATCGTATTTTTTTTTTTTTTTTTTTTTTTTTAACGAAATTTAACCAGACTTGGTATTTAGTTGGCCCCTGACATAAACTGGGGCTGATTAGATTTGGGGATCAATCACTCAACAGGTGGTGCTGTGATCGTATTTTTTCTAAATTTTTAACATGGCAGTATATAGGACAAAATTTCGTATAAATGTACATAATGGGAGTTATTCTTAACCTGTGATCGTGAAATTAATATGAATTATTGATAATAGTAGTAGTTAATTAGGAAAAAATTTTCGGTCATCGCTTCCCTCCCCCCAGGGGAAAGTACCCCCCGGGGGAGGGGGGGGGGTAAATTTTCAAGATGGGTATCTTTCGAAAGGTCTCGTCAATATCTTTAAAACGAATGGTTGAACTATAAATATGTGATAATTTAAAACAAAGTTATCGATTTTTTTTTTTTTTACAAAAAAAAAAAAAAAAAAAATCGTATTTTTTTTTTTTTTTTTTTTTTTGTAATATTGTTACTGTGTGAATTTGTATAGGAAAATATAGAAGAAAGTCTTGTGGTGGCCACAGCATACTAGTTTAAAAACAGAATTATTTTTTAATAACCAAATTAAATTCTATATTAATGTAGGTGCATTAATGAAGCCAGGGGTTGAGGGGTGCTACCGCTCACCTCACACAGAACTAATTATCATATAAAACTCTTCCTAAGCCTAATTTGAATAATTTAACACAGGTTTACATAACAGTACTCGTTATCTTTCTTCTTAATCTGCAACCTGTATTTATAGACTTATAGTATTAAATTTCAGGGTGAGAGAAAGTCGTGTGAGTGACACATCAGATTATTTTTAATGTAAGAATAATACAATAATCATTAAAATTGGGAGGTGAAATTTCGTGATTTTTCCCATAAATTATATTCTATGGTATATACCCCTATGGTATATTAATAAATAAAATAAATTATATTCTATGGGGATATCTTTGAATAGAAAATATTTTCAATTAATCACTCCCAATGCCTAGGGAATTTGTGTATTAGGAAACTTTTTATTTATTTATTTAATGTTTGTTTTAAACAATAATAATAGAAATAGTTTTATTGCAGCAGGTAAGTTTTTATACAGAAACATTGTACGCTTGATTGTTACTGATTTTCACGTAAGCTGAAAATATAATAAAATTGAAAGAAAGAAACATTATAAACAGTTTTGATCTAAAACTTCCTATAACAATTTACTTTTAGTTTTTCAATATTTCAAGCAGGGTTGGGTTTTTGACGTCAAAAAGTGGTTTTTGACATGACAAAGGTTTAAACATGGTTTAAACTGTCAAAAACCTGTCATAAACCTCTATACCGTCAAAAACCTGTATTGTCAAAATTCAACATCTATAAATGAGCTAAAATCTGGTTAGAAATAGGATTTAGTAATATTTGCCATATACAAGTGAATACCTAAATATATTATGCTGTTTATAAATTAAGAAATCTTGAAAACAATTTGTAGATAATTTATAAAAAATTAGGAAGTATGCATACAGTTATATTTTGTATGTTTTGTTTATTTATATTAATATTTATGAAATTCTAAAATCCCGAAGTTACTTATGAACTTTCACATAAGACATGAAAACACAGGAATACTGGATTTTTTTTTTTTTCTTTAAGTAAAACATAATATATGTGGGCAGTAAATTAATATGAATTTGAAAATATTTATATTTATAATCTACATTTATTATACTTATCATTTATTAATGAATTTTTATCTGTTTATTATTATTATTGATTGTATAAATATTTGTACCTGTTTATAGCTTGGATTATTGGTGTTCAGTGTTTTGGGAGTAAGGCTGATTGACTACTGTAGTATCTTAGGCCTAAGGGGTATTGCCCTCCGTATGGGTCTGTCTACAGGGTCCTAGTCCGTATTTGTACAAGTTTCGGAGAAAAACATGAAAAACTCTGAATGGCTAGGCCAACGAGTGCGCCCTGGGATTAAACCCTACACCTCACGTTTACCAGCTTTGAGCATAGTACCACTTGGCTGCTGGTGGGCCCTACAGCTTAGACTAAACTTTTTAAAAAATCTGTACGAGTAAATATTACATTTATTACAATTTATACATGTCCAGAAAGCATTCATATTTCTCGTGTTTCACGGTAATTATATGAATTTCAGACACAATTCAAACTTTTCTAACATTCAGAATTATTACTTTTTCTTAAAAACTTGCAATATCAGCAGTCATTAAGAAAAAAAAAAAGTTATATTTTTCTATAAAATATTTAAATTTTAAATACAAAATATTAGGCTATGCATTTTTATTTTACTGGTTAAATACATAATACTAAAAGCACAATACTAAAAAAATTGAACTATACAATGTTGTATTGCAAATAAAATGATTTGTCAATCAAAATGATCTATCAATGATATATGAATCATAAATTTTTAGAAGCCTAAAGTTTTGTTTTTATATTAATCAAAATGTTATGATAATGTTTCTCCAAAAACATTAATATGTATTATGTTTACCTTTTAAAACATACTGATAAATAATATCTTATTGAAAACAACTATATTTTTAAAGTATCGCATAACTAAGTTTAACATGTGCTATATCAAGCATAGTTATAAATAAATATCATAATAATATATAAAAGTATCACAGCATATTTTGAATGAACATAGAAATAATTCATAGTAAAATTTTAAAAGCCTAAAGTTTTGTTTTTTATATTAATCAAAATGTTGTATCAATGTGTTTTTCAAAGAACATCATTCTATTTACTTTTCAAAAAATCCTTATGAACTATATTTTATTAAGCTAATTTTTCATACGACAATTAAATTATAAATATAGGTTTTTGACATTTTTGACAAGGTGGTTTTTGACATGACGGTTTTAACCATGGTTTAAACCGTCAAAAACTGTCATGTGTCAAAAACCTGCCAACCCTGATTTCAAGTTATCATTGTTCATTCTTTCTATCAATCTTTCACTCTTCTGTTTACTTTTTTTTTTCTTTTTACTTTCTCTTACCCATAAGGTAGAGAAAGTATTGTTTTGGGGTCAAATTTTCGAACACGAGTTCTTGTTATATTTACATGTTCCGAGGTCCCCTGAATACGAAAATCATGTTTTTAGCAAATGGTCTGTGTGTATGCCTGTGTGTCTGTCTGTCTGTCTGTTATCAGCATATCTCAAAAACAAATTATGGCAGAAAGTTCAAACTTGGTATTCTAAATGTCTGATATAAGGATGCTACACTAAACTTTTCGTTAAGATCAAGCAAATGGTTCGTGTACAGGGACAATCAAGAGAATTCTAATACATTACGTCTATGGGGGAAATTGCAGGTAAGTAGAGTTTAAATCTATAGACTGCACTAAACCAAATGAAACGAATATATATTTTTTGTAATAGAGATAGTCAACAGGGGGGAAAAAATGTGTATGTAGGAGCCTCGCCTCCCCCCCTGGGGGGAATTCCCCCCTCGAGGGGAGTAAATTTTCATGATGGGTATCTTTCAAAAGAGCTCACTAATACCTTTCGAACGAATGGTTGAACCATCGATCTGCAATAATTTAAAACTTTTTTACTTTTAACAAAAAAACACTTAGATTTTTTTTTTTTTTTTTGAGAATAAAATGGACTTTTTTGGATATTTAGTGTTATAATACTTCTCTAATATGGAAATCGTCTGCATTATCATAAAAGATAATTTTTTTAAATAATAATTTAAAAAAATTATTTTTTAAAAATAGAATTATTTTTTAATAGCCAAATTAAATTCTATATAAATGTAGGGGCATTAATGAAACGGGTGGTTGAGGGGGCGGTAGCCCCCTCTCACACAGAACTAATTATCATATAAAACTCTTCCGAAGCCTAATTTGAATTGTTTAACACAAGTTTACATAACAGTACTCGTTATCTTACCTATTAATCTGCAACCTGTATTTATAATATTATATTTCAGGGTAAGAGAAAGTCGTGTGAGTGACACACCAGATTATTTTTTTCCTTTTTGTCAAATATTTTCTTTTTCGTGTAATTGTGTGTTATTTAAATTTATATAAAAATAATAAAGCTACTTTTTATGAAATCACGACCTTGAATTTAACTGCAAATTATTATTTTCCATAAAATCTATAATTTTCATTTGAAAGAATGCTAATTGAGAAATTATAATATGTCAATGCATGAGTAGCTTTAAACTTAGCTAAATGTTACTTTTCTACAAAAATCTCTACTTTTCAACTGAATTTAGATGTTTTCCTGAAAATTCATAATCACGGTTTATAGCTAATTTTTCATTTATGCAGAAGCTTCAAAAAATTGCTTTTTTTTTTTTTTTTTTCCATTCATTGAGAAAAGCTTTTTTATTTTCCAATCCAAAAGCTAAATGATTTATGTGACACGAATTGAAAATTAGATGACTGTAAATTAGAAAATTTAAAATAAGGATACAAATTTTTAAAAAACAATCACATTTTAATTAATTTTTTAAAACTTTCTAATTTTCAACCGATTTTATAGATTTTTGGATAACAACTTTATTATAATAATAATATATTATTATAAATTTATAATAAAATTAGCATTTACACCCAAATTTTCACTTTTGTCAAAATCGGTTTTAAAAAAATTGCAATTTTTTAAGCTTTTTTTAATATTCTATTTCAAAAACAACATGGCTTATTATATAACATAAAAAAAGAAGCACGAGCGTCCACAACCAACCGTCCTAGATTATAGTAAGCTTGAAGTTATAAGTTGAAAAATAAAATAAAATAAAAATTGTTTTATTCCTTTGGAAGCTACATGTTACAAACGCACACGCAAATAGACAAATGTATTTTTTTGTTGTTGTTGTTTGTTTGACTGAAAATTTTTTTTTTCCTTGGGGCAGGGCCCGCTTTACCCTTTTGGCGGCCCTAGGCAATAGACATTTGGCGGCCTCCTCTACGCCAGGGCAGCTTATATATTTCATGTGACCACACGCAAATTTTCTGAGACCTTGGTCTTCATTCCCCCACCCTCCTCTCACCACAAAAAAGAAATCACACTAGAAAAAAGTCTTAATTATGAGTTACTACATAAAGAAGACTTAACTTATAATGAAAATGAACATAAATAGAAAACATTCACAGTTTTTGTAAAAATTCGTTATATTTATGAATAACAAAAATAAACAGGCTGAATCAAACTTTAGATTTTCCACCTGTAAGTGCTAAGCGATTGATTTGGAACCCTAACAGAACATCTTCTACCCAGGATTTCTTCGTGATATCTTCAGGATAAAAAGACATCCCAGAAATGTCCCGAAGATGTACTGTGGATAAGTGTGCTGTTAGGGAAATTGACTGAAAATTTTCATATATACAAACTCACATTCTCTACAAGACATTGCATCACAGGTAGTTTGGTGGAAGTTTTAGTGCAGAGGTGCAGGTGCAGTATATATTCGGACGTACGAACGAAGTTCGGCTGAAATTTTGGCCGATTGCGGAAATTTTGAATGTACACTAAGAGACAAAAAAAAAAAGAAAGAAAGAAAAAAAGACAGATTTTATTATGTTGTCCTCCACATACACTTTAGCTTTGAGTCCAGTGTTAAAAAAAAAAAAAAAAAATGCAATTGTCAGGAAAATTGTAATTTTAGAAATTATTTCAAAAATGGTAAGAATAAGGCAGTTAACGATGCCACAAAAAGTATTAATTTTTGAAGGAAAATCAAAAAATATTGTAATAAGTGAGATGGCAAAATAATTAAATGTTAACGGAATATTGGTAAAAGGATTTTTAGCAAGATATAAAATTTTTTAGCCGTTTAAACTGAAATTTGATTTTAAGCAGCCGATTTTCAGCAAGCTCATTCAAGCAAGATGACCGTAAGTTAAAAAGCCATTGCTTATAAAATCGGTTTGTATTACATTTAGAACATAAAAGAGATTCAGGAAAAGTGCTTAGTAGCATAATTTCTTTAACTACAGTACAGCAACTATTAAACGAAGCAGGTTTAAATGGAAGAAAATTTGAAAAAAAATTCGTTCTTAGTAAAGAGAATTAGGAAAGCAAGACCTCAGATGGCTAAAAATTAAAAAAATGATTAGTTAATTATTGGGCTGAACTGGTTCTCTTTGTTGAGTCAAGTTTAACTCATTTCTAGCTAAAGAAAACAAGTAGATCTGCATCTGACAACGAAAATATGACTGACTTAATGAAAATTGCACTTTTAAAACAGTGACACGTTCTCCGCACATTATGGTACGGAGGTGCATAACTTTTCAAACAGTCGGGGAAATTTTTTTGCTCAAGGGATCGATTAACTCGAAATAAAACACAATCTTCATAAAAGTGGTGCCTGACCGACTATTTTGGAGGTATCTTGGACATTTCCGCAAACAGCATTTCAAGATGATAATGCACCTTACTGCACGGCGTCTGTGGTAATAGTGTATTCACTTCAAATTGTCAAAATTTCCTATCCATTCCCATGAGAACCTGTAATTCTGTAAGTAATCATATCTTTTTTCACTTTAAGTTAAATCACACAAAGGATTTAACTTAAAGTAATAAAAGATTTCTTCTTTACCAGACATGGAAATAGTCCAAATCGGGATCCGCTCGAAAATGTTTCGTCTATAAAAAGGCGGGGGAGAAGGGAGAGAATTAGAAATTTGCAGCCAATAACTCTGCCAGAACTGGAAAAAATTATTTGTGACATTTGGCACATTAAAATTTCTGAGATTTATATCAAAGCACTGTATAAAACTATGCCATTGTTCATTAAAGCAGTAATTCCATATAAAGACGAAATTAACACAATGCAGAATACATATTTTTAATAAAAAATTGCTTAGATCTAACAAATAAATAGTTTTATTTCATATATTAAAATATAACTTGTTTATTTCATATAATAAATCATAATAGAATACAAAGTGTATGGTTATTACATTATGTTCCAAAAGAAAATTTTATGCAGATTTTTAAAAAGTACTTCGTAGAGTGCAATAAAGCGAGTTATTAAATCGCAAATGTACATAGGTATCATTTCATACCTTTGGTATTATGCAAACAAGACTGTTTTGTTTCAAACATTAATTTTAAAGTTATTACAAATAAAAAGGGTATAAGTCATTTTTTCTGCAGTGCAGCTTTTTTTTTTGTCGCTTAGTGTATATTTTCTCATGAGAAAATAATATGAAAACGAAAATAACAAACCTACTGAAACAATAAACTAAGAGCTGTTTCTATAGATTTGTGATTTCCGTTTTATAAGAGCTGTATTATATAAAAAGCACCATAGAACTGGCGTTTAAAAGTAATAAGCACAAAACTTTGAATAAACATCATTAAGTGGAAGAACTCGCATCAATCATGTTTTGTTTGCAGCACTCGTGCCTACTTTGTTCACCTGACAAAGGGTCATGTGTTCTTTCTAACCGAAACAATTGTTCAGAGTTTAATGTATTTTATGGTGTTTATTTAAAGTTTTGTAATTATTACTTGTGCATACTTGTTCACCTGACGAAGGGTTGGGTCATCTTTCGACCTGAAACAATTGTTGCGAGTTCTTGCGTTTTATATTGTTAGTTCCCCATCATACTACAGCTATGGTTAACTTAGGTAACTGTTAAAATTTTGGACCTCGGTTTTTGATTTTTTTACACGTTTTCTGGTGTGAGGGACATGAAAATGACAAAATTTTCATGGTGTCTGTTAGTTTATTAGTTCGTTAGTATGTTAGTCCGTGTACACGACATCTCACGAACAAATGATCGCAGAGAGGTCAGACAAGTTTTGAAATATTATTTATGACACTGGCAAGAACCCTATTCATTTGCAACGTTCGGATTGAAAAACTTCGTAAGTTATTAGAAATTTACGATTTTCTTAACATGGGAGAACAGGTCAAAATTCCACTTAAACGTGTATTAAATGGAAAATTTTTACTGTAAAATTATAAGACCAGTTTTAAAATATCGGTTTTGATGCCGGAATGGACATCATCAACTATGAATATGCTACTTTGAAAATTTCGCTAGTCTTGGAAATTTACGAATTTCTTAACATGGCAAAATAAGGCAAAATTTCGCATAAACTTCCATCTCGAGGGATATTTTCAACATAAAGATGTCAGACTACATTTGAAATATTATTTAGAATACTGGTCTGAATAACATAGACTATGAATTTTTTAATTAAAAAAAATCTTAAGTTAATAGTAATTTACGATTTACTTAACATGGTAGAATAGGACAAAATTGAGCATAAACGTCTATTTTGAGGATCATAAATATATCAGACAATTTCAAAGTAACATTTATAATAATAATTTATTTTTTCACTTTTGTACTTCTGGCGCCAATAAAGGATTGCTTTAGCACTGAAAGATTTTTAAATGTATCTGTCTGTGTTTATTAACATCAGCATTAAATCGTAATCGAAGGGCGCCATTTTATTATCATGTTGCAATTTCAAATTACTCCCCCCCCCCTCTTTTCCACGTAATTTTAAAAAGATCTGGTCTTCATTCATTATCACAATACAATTCAAAGCGTATATTTATTAAAAGTCAATATTTTATTACTTTATGGTGTTTTTATTCTATGTTAAAATCATCAAAGAATGCTACTTTTAATTTACAATTTAATATGCATATATGCCTTAAAAAAAGAAAAAGCCAAAAATCAGTTTATGATTTTCGCTTTTTTTTTAATGTTTTTGTGCAGTGTTTTAAATTTTTTGGCGGCCCTACTTTTTCGGAGGCCCTAAGCAACCGCTTAAGTTCGCCTAATGGTAAAGCGGGCCCTGCCTTGGGGGCGTGGGAGGGGATTAAAGATGAAAATTAATGTGATATATTTTACTTTCTGAGCGTACATAAGTATTGCAATCATGAAAAAATTCGATAATGATTGAGTCCATTCTTGTTTGTGGCAATGTATGTATGGGAGTGTTTGTCTGAACACTATAACGTCTAAAGGTTTTGTTCAACTGAGCTGAAAGATGTTAGGTATGTTATAACAAAAGAACATCGTCGCTCATGCATTGCATAGATTTCGATAAGTGTACAACTTATACCATTTTTCATTTTCTCTCACACATATGTACAGTAAAGTGAAGTTTTTCGGTCGAATTTTCGATATTGAGTTTTCGTTATATTTACACGGCATGAGGCAACCTGAATTCTAAAAAGATGTCCATAATGGTTGTGTGTCTATTTATCTGTCTGTTATGTATATATCTCAATAACAAATAGCAGCAGGAAGTCCAATTCGGTATTCTAAATCAGCATCATATAAGAATGCTACATTAAATTTTACGTTGGTATCAAGCAAATGTTTTCTGTACAAGAGAATTCAAATACATTACATCTGTGGGCAAAGTTGCAGGTAAATACAGATTTTTTTCATTTGTGATTATAGGAAGAACGAAGATTTTCATAATATTGCTTGACTAATGATAAAATATACAAAGACAGAAATACCGACCCTGGCCGGCTAAAGGCTTTTCTAAATCAAAATGCTATTGTTCTGATAGTGAAATAGTGAAAAAGCGTAGATAAAGGAGGGGTCTAAATTTTTAAGCTTTATATATATATATACATATTGTATATATGATTATTTATACTGTCACTGTTCTTTAAGAATAAATAAATAAGAAGAAAATACATTTAAAATAAAATAAAAAATCTCCGATTTTTTATTTTTCTATTTTTTATTTATTTATTTATTTTTTCAAATATTGCAAAATTTGTCAACAAGTGAAAGTTTAAATTTTATCAGTATAATCAAGTAAATTTTCCGACTGAAAAATCACCCTCATAACTAATATAGAACCTAATATAAGCATTGAATCGATAGTATAAATTTTATTTAAAAAAAAAAAACTGTTTTTTAGCATAATATTTCATTAAAAAAAAAAGGGAATTTATTAAATATGATGTTTTGCAATTTGACATAGAGAATATAAGGATTCCTATAGTATTGTTCTGCTTTTGTGTTGTATTATGCACATTGATATTCAGTGAAAGGCAAAGCAGCGAATAGGCGGATAAAGCCCAGCAGGGGTTCATAAGCCAAGCAAGTCGGGGGTTGATGAACCAAGCGGACAGAACCCCCTAGTTTTTGAAATAAATGCTGATAAAATTAGTTACAACTTTAAATAAAACTAACTTTTATCTATACAAATTTATGAATGCTTAAAAATTATTATTATTTTAGAAAAAATGTAATTATTTTTTAATTAATGCTAGAAATATTAAGTAGTTAAGTAAGAAATTGCGTTGCTTTATTATTTAAATTATTATTAAATGTGTATTAATATTATAATAAAAATATATATTAATTATCATATATTCACTAATGTATAATGTTAAAATGTATATTTATACAGGAATATCAAATTTTGAAAAGTGACAGCAACATTTTTGTTCTTGGTAGCTAATGAGTTGTTAAAAAAGTACACAAGTCTACATGTAAAATTTTGACTTAATAATTTCGTCCGATCTTAATGTTAATTTTGTGTGTTGAAACCGATACTAAGACCAGTTTTTCTCTATCACTTAAAGATTTTTACCGATACAATTTCTTCCGCTTCTCCTGTAATTTTTGTGCGGTACTAAAACTATTTTATAATTTTTACACGTACAACTCAAAAATGAATCACTGGAAAGGAAATAAATCGTACACACACACACACACATATATATATATCATCATCATCATCAATTTCAGCCTTTATCAATCCACTGCAGAATGAAGGCCTCTCCTAGGACATTCCAAATTGCCCTGTTTTCTGCAATTTTTCTCCATTCTGCACTTCCAAATTTCAGAATTTCATCTCTCCTACGATAAAGTGGTCTCTTCTTTGGTATAATATATATAATATACATATAACTATATATACTTTATATATACATATACTTTAACTATTTTCAATTTGGAAAAAAAAATAATAATAAATAAATAAATAATTATGGGAGCAATATATACCTTTCACAATTCAATATTGAATAAAATAGCTGTTTTTCCATAAATTATCTGTACTGTTTCAACTACATTAAAATATAGTTTCAATTTCAATATTTTAATCACTTTAACAGAAAAAAACAGAGTAGTCGATCTCACTATATTTAATTTTTCGTAAGTGAAAAGAGAAAATTTCATGACTTCGAATACAAATTCAAATATTCGAAAGGTTCAAAAATGTTTCAGAAAAACTCAATGGAAGAAAGAAGGTGAGAGATAACAGTTAATTCAGACTTCCCTGTATGTAACATAATAAATACTGGTCATTGACAGCCGCTAATGCGGATCGGATGTCTTAGGGTTTGCGCTAATCGTTTTCTAGCACCTATGACAGTTCAAGGCTAAACGGGACTTTTTCCTTCAAAAAGCGAACACGACATTTTTGTTTACTGATGTACAGCCTTAATGGATTTACACGTTTTGGGATGTCCAGAACACGAATTGATAATTTTTTTTAAATGTCTGTCTGTTTGTCTATCTGTATCACTTTTTTGTTGACGCTGTATCTCACAAACCAAAGAATGAAATTTAACCAAACTTGGTATTTAGTTGCACCCTGACATAAACTGGTGCTGATTAGATTTGGGGATCAATCGCTCAACAGGTGGCGCAGTGATCGCACTTTTCGTTAACTTTTAACATGGCAGTATAGGACAAAATTTCGTATAAATGTGCATAATGAGAGTTATATTAAATGTGTGACTATAAAATTAATATGAATTATTGATAATAATAGTAGTTAACTAGGAAAAAAAAATTTATGCATGTGGGGGCATCGGTTCTCCCCTCCCCTGGGAGGAAGTAACCCCCCCCCCCCCCCCCGTTGGGAGTAAAGTTTCAAGATGGGTATCTTTTGAGAGGTCTCGTCAATACCTTTAAAAGGAATGGTTGAACTATAAATTTGTGATAATTTAAAACAAAGTTATCGATTTTTTTTTTTTTAATTGTTACTGAGCGAATATGTATAGGAAAATATAGAAGAAAGTCTTGTGGTGGCGACAACATACTAGTATTATTTTTTTTTTCATTCCTTAAGATGTTATCTAGAGAGACTCTTCCTACGTTTAGTGTAAAGTAGATTTTTATGATGGCCGGATATATTGACATATTAACTGAATACATTTTAGAAAAACACAACTTGAGAGAGTACATGCGAAGTGATGCAACAACTCAGGAAATCTTCAGAAATAGACATCTGTAGACTTATTTTATTTAAAAATAATAAACATCAGTGGTGACCATATACGTGAATATAAAAATTTTCAAAGTTGTTACAAAGTACGGAGTGGAGGGAGAGCCAGGAGCCCCAACACCGACGTCTTGATAGCTTACATTTTTGTGATGAAGTCACGCTTTGATTTCTTGATTATTTTCGCCAGAGCTCTAGTAGATGCCAAATTCAAAAAGTAGAGAAAAAATGGTTGTAATTATGTTACGTATAAACACATACAATTTTTGAAAAGGTTACCACATGATTATAATTCAAACGGTCTTCACTAAATGCCAAAACACGCCATGGGAACTGGAACTTTTAAGCAAAAATCAACGTACCATGTTATGAGATAAAGAATGCACACAGGGCGACAAACTGCCTTTATTTTGTAAGATGAAAAGAAACCGAATTAGGAAAAGTCAAAACAAGCTATTGTAGATCTGCATTAACGCTAAAGAACGAATAATATAGGATCAAAGGTTTCGATAGAGTTGCAATAAGCAAAAGATACATATGTGGGAAGAGGGAGAATGTAAAAATTTAAAGAACATACTGTATGTGAATTTAAGTTGCAATTTAGAGGTCATAAACATGTGTTCGTTAGTTTAATTTAATTTAATTTTTAATATGATAATATATTTATTTTAGAATATGTGATTATCGACACCACATTTAGTGTCATATTTTTTTTTTTTTTTTATGGTGAAATCATTTGCACTCACCATGGAAAATAATTTTAATAATTAATTTGTGCTGCGTGAATTTGTATTGGAAGGTACATAAAAATGTTTTGTGGAAACAACATGCATGTGTATGTTTTAATATTTAAATGGCAAAGAACATAAACTGCTAGGAAAAATGTTTGACAATATCTAATAATTTAACGAGGTTTGGGGAAGAGAAATGTAAAGATATATATTTAATTGGAAGAATCGAGAATTAAATTAAGGAATTCAACTTTACACTCTAATTTATCTAAATGAATTAATGAATAAAAGTTCTAAGTAGAAATTCCGTGGTCTATTGGAGTTGTGCCGACATAGTGACTTTGCTAATGGATATTTTGTGAGAAATGCCAAGTTGGTTATCAGCAACGGTGGCTCAGTGGTAGTGCATTTGCACAGTAAGCAGAGTGCCTAGGTTTAATTCCCGGCTCTGGCATTCTTGACATAGTTGGTATAAAAATCAACTTAACACTTTAATTTATCTAAATGAATTTTTATGGTTGAATTAATGAATAAAATTTCTAAATAGAAATTTCTTGGTCTATCAGTGTTGTGCAATAATTAATACTCTCATCTGTTATAGCTGCGTTTGCAGACACTGTAACTTTGCAAACAGATTTTATGTGAGAAATGCCGAGTTGGTTATCAGCGAGGGTAGCTCAGTGGTAGAGCATCTGCACGGTCAGCAGAGTGCCTGGGTTCGATTCCTGGATGTGGCCTTTTTCACATGCAGTACGAAGCCGAAAATCCATAATCATCGCCCATCGGAACCGCGGCGATTCCGGATTTTTCGTCATGCCTAAAAAATATAATGTTTTGGTTTAAGTACTTAGATAATATGCAAATTCAAGTGAAAAGTAATATATTACGATTTATAAACACATTCTGTAATATTTCTTTTAACCTTAACAATAAATAAATAAATTAAAAATTGAACTTGAAAAACAAAAAGAGATTTACTGAAATATTTGCATACAAAAATTAGTTACAATAAAAGAAAATAAATAAGATAAACATATCATTTTAAAAACATTTCAGTGTTTTTTTTTTTTTAGTACTTTAAGTCTTTTAATTATAAGGTTGAGTATAATTGAAATAGAAATATAGAATTTAGCTTTCAATTAGATAAATGCTTAAGAATTGTTACTATTAATATAACCTTCTTCCCCTTCCTCTTTCAGACTTTGCAAATGTCAGTTTTGAAGATTAATAAGAAATAAAATACTTTTTCGGTTCTTTATTGAAATAAATTTATACTTAAATAATAAATAAATAAAAATCACTGTTGATGATGATTAACGCAGCCAAAATTGTCCGGATTTTCAGCTTCGTACTGTAGTTGGTATACAAATTAACTTTACACTCCATTTTATCTAAAGTAATTGAAATATTTTAATTTAAATAGATAACTTTGATTCTTTCCCATTTTTTGTTACCAAGGAGAGTGCTATGGAGGCTCGAGACCTTTCCAGATGGTTTGAAATTAAATAAATTTTCTTTTTTCATCACTGAAACAAACTAAGAAATTAGTCTCTATTCCCTTGCAAGCCACCTTAGCCCTCTGTTGATAATATCTTTGGTTATGCCCCTGTTTGGAACCTTTGAAGTCTTCCTGCATTCAGTATTTCATGAGAAGATAGTCAACATACATACACTCAGATTTCAATAGTGAGATGCACTGCTCTATTCTGCCATGCTATGAAAAACTTTAATTTCAAGTAACATATGAATTTTTAAAGTAGGATGTGGATATTCCATGATAGTGTTCGATTTTATGATTTTTAGATTTCTCATTTTTCAAAAGATATAAAAACATAAAAAAAAATGGAATTGAAAATAAGATTCCTAAGATGGAGTGACTAAAAGTGACTTTTTACATTTAATTTTGCTAGAGTTATTTATCTTTTTGTATTATTGTTTGCAAGTCTTTTTTTTTTTTACAAAAAATATTCTTATTATTAATTAGATTTATTTATTTGTTTATTTTTTTCCAAATGTAGTATTTATAAGATTAATAGATCAGAAACTGAAATTAGTTCAAATTAAAATTTTTATTCTGACAAAATAGTACCAATTAATACAATTTGAATAATTTACTGTATAATCTTACAAAATATATAAAGCAATTTCAAAGTTTCCATATATATATAAATATATATATATTATATAATATATATATATAATACACATACATTTTTTTTTTTTTCTGATTATCAACAGTGTAAGAAAAAACACTGATAACACAAACAAAGCCAATCAGAATTATCTCAAAGAATTATAGTGATTATGGTTATAATCAGTCTATGTCAGTCATACACACCTAAACATAAAATATTTCATCATAATTAGAAAGGCATTATAAAATTATAATTGAGCTTTGGGGGGAAAAAAAACTTGAACAACTTAAATATTTTTACACATATCAAGAAAAAAAAAAAAAAAAATTGTATTTAGTACATAAAAATATTCAAAGTTTTATCTCAGTTCTTTTTATAATCTGTCTTCATTAAACATAATTAAAACTGTCAATGGTAGAAAACAGATCTTGTGCTTCACTTAGAGTAAAAAATACAATTCAAAAAAGACATAAAAGGAAAAGCAAGCAATATAACTATGCACATAAAATATGAAAAAGACACTTTTGGGTAACAGAATATAATGCCTACACAATAGGACTAGCCTAGTGCGTGTAATGTCACAGCAGCAAACGATCCTTCCTTTACTCTTCTCGGCTAAAAACATGTTTATGTGTAGACAAAACATTATCACTGTGTATAATTTAATGTTATAAGTATTAACTTGTGCATCAGTATTATGTATTTTTTAAACTTTTATTTTATTGTACAAACATGTCGACTGCAAGTTGTGCATATTGATGTAGCTGTGTAGTAAAAGACGACAAAATGTTCCTTTTTCTTCCTCACTAGGGGGATCTGCCGCCTGCTCGCTCTGCACACCAACCCCCCCCCCAGGGAGGCTTTGCCTCCTCCCACTCACTTCACTTATTAACCCATGCAGATCTCTGCCTGCCTATTCACTGCTTTGTTTTTCACTGAATAGAAATATTAATAACATAACACAAGACAAAAGCAGAAAGTTATTATAAAAATCCCCATATTCAATGTCAAATTGAAATACATAATATTTAATACCATATTATTTATTTTTATAAAAATTATGCTGAAAATCAGTAATTTTTTTTTTTTTAAATAGAAAGAAATTTGTAACATTTAGACCATTTTGCACTACAGCTTTAATATATGACCCTTTTTATTTCTTTTTTACAACCATGGATGCAGGCTGCAGTACCCCAGTTGGTTAAGTGCCGAGCTTGTAACTAGAAGATTGAAGGTTTGATACTTGAGCTGGCCAAAGACCGTCGTGTACACTAATGGTGGCTGGTGCTCATAAAATCTGTTGTGGCCGCAAACTCGTCATTGTTAACATCAAAATTATACCTCTGGGGATCACTAAAGCGGGGTTGCTATCTCCTTCGTGGAGGATGAAAATTGTGATGGCATGCCTCCGGAGTATCACTAGGGGTGTGTCCCAGATTGTCGCCAATTACCCATAGCACAGTACTGATGCGACGTTAAACCCAACCTACCAACCTGCAACCATGGATCATATATATTTCAATTTTCCCATGTAAAATGACTTAATGAAGAACAATGTCACTGGGCGAAACTTTTTTCAAGGTGGCAAATAGAGTACTTTCATAAACCCATCGTTTTTAGTTAATAACTTCTTTAATTACAATGATAGAAATCTAAGCAGTTCAGCTGAAATGTCTTCCTTCAAGTATTCTGAACACATTGATACATTTCATGATGTGCAGGACCCTGCCCTACGAGAGAAGATGCGGTTGCAGACAAAAAAAAAAAAAAAAAAAAAAAAATGATGAAAGCGACAGTAACCTTTTTTCTTTTAATATATAGAGAAAAGGGTGTAAAAGGAAGAAAACTTTGGATTTACAAGTTTGAGTGAAAAAATTGACTGCCAAGCAGAACATCCGCAATATATGGGAAACATTTCCAAAAATATAAGGTTATTTTCTTTTGTTGAGTCAAGCTCATGTCTTTGATATCCTTTAACAGTTTTTTTTTTTTTTTTAAATCAGAAATCATGTATTTGCATATTTTAAAAATTAAATCATTTTATTAAATTAATGCTTTATTTCTGGATTATTTTATGTAAGCAGACATATGTAATTTTTACAATTATCTTTTTCTAGTGAAAACATTTCCTTTATTCACCCAAATTATCTGCTAAAAATTTCTGTTTAAGTAATTTTTATTAATCGAGTGCCATGCTTTTATACTGGTGGTATATGTAGCCTTGAGTAAATTCTTTTTTTATTAAAAATTAAATAAATGATTACAAAATGAAAATCACATTAAATAACAAGCATTATATATTTCTAGACTATATTATAAAAATATATGTATATTAGTAATGAATGAATTTCCCATGGTTTTTACCGGTAAAAACCCAACCCTGGTGCCAAGTCTCTGTTATCTCAATGGAGACTTCATACCAGTGAGTTTTTATAGGCGTTTTCAGTTTATTTTTATTTATTCACCAAAAGTATATAGGGGGGTAGGTGCTCCAGTAATTGACATCTATCCCGAAATAATTAATAAATAAGAAAAATCATAAAATCATATATTTTACATATAAAAATTTTAACATTTTATGTCAAACACTGGAGCATAGGGTGCTAATAACTGGTAAAATGAATAACTAGCAGTGTCAAACACTGGAACATAGGGGCCAATTACTGATAAAAGGAAAAACAGGCAGTGTCCATTACTGGAACATTGAGTGGGTGTCATAAAAATTCATTAAAAAAAAAAAAAATGCTATCAAATGTATATATTCTAAAATATATGTGGTTCTGAATGTCTTTCATGCCATATGTATTAACTTAAGATTTCTAAAAATATTTTCTGATGACTAGAACATTAAAATCATCAGAGATTGCTCTAAAAGTGTCAATCACTGGTGTACATACCCTATGATAGATTCCTTTTTAAAGATACTGGTGTTAAATCTGATTAAAAAATTAGGAATGTTGGCAGCTATGCATTCATTATATAATTTGATACATGGATTTTAATTCAGATAAATATTGGCTGACCTTGTTTCAATGATCAAGCAAGATCCTGCAAATGTGCTCACTAAATGAGCTCAGTATTGAACAGGAGTGAAAATGCTTATGGATTGGAGGAAACAAAATATACGCGAATGCAGAATGACGGCATGTTTCTGAAATCCTAACTTATCAGGCAATTTGATATATTTTAAAGTGTTTAGAATCATGTATTACACTAGATGCGTCAAATATAGTCACACTATTTTTGATAGATAAATTTATAGTACATATTCCCGCTCTTCGATGTCTTTTTCTAGTCAATTTTGTCCTTTTATTACTTCCGGTGCAAGCTTTTTTTTTTTTTTTTTTTCTTTTAAACACACTTGACATTGTGAGTTTTTTCGGTTTTCTTACCATGTTATTTCTATGCGTTTTTTTTCCTCTCTTTTTCTACATTCTAAAGTGTGTGTTAAGTAGTAATCGCCACTTTAGAATGTAGAAAAAGAGGGGGGGAATAGCTAAAAAACCCATAGAAATAGCATGGGAAGAAAACCAAAAAAACTTACAATGTCAAGTGCGTTAAAAAAAAAAAAAAAAAAGGCTCACACCGGAAGTAATAAAATGACAAAATCGACTAGAAAAAGACATTGAACAGCGGGAACGGGCGGGCTTGGGCTAACGGGCGTCCAGGGTTAATACGGCTCGCCTAGTATATTCTAAAAACTTTTTTTTTTTTTAAATATTATTACTTTTAAGGAATGGAGATGAACATGACTTCTCTTATTATGTAAATAAAATAAATTAAAAAAAAAAAAACTGTAACTTTAAAAAGTTATAATAAATAAATTCTTTTAGTTTCATGAAATAACTCTTGATTTCCATATAATTCTGACTTTATCAGGATAACATGCTTGATTAATTGCAGTAAAATGCATTAAAAAAAAAAATAATAATAAACTAGTGCTGTGCTGTATAATGAAACAAATAACAGTTTTGTAATGGAACACCATAAGTAAGAAAAACATGCATTAATTGTTTCAGGTCGAAGTAACAGACCCTTCATCAAACAAAAAATATAGAACTGCTGCGTAAAACCAGCAAGATGGGCATGATAATTTATTTTTTTAATGCTTGATGAAGCTTACACTTAAGTAATTAATTCAAAACAATTTTTGTGTGTTTTTGCAATTTATGGTGTTTCTTGCAAAATTTTCATTCTTCATGATTGGTTCATGTTACATAAATAGTTCAGATAAGTATAACCAAAAGTATTTCATTCCCAGTTTCAAAACACTTTGTTTAGTATAAATTACTGATATAATACTTTTTTTATTTTTATCAAGAGATATCTAATTCAGGAGGTATTGGAATGTTTCTTTGAATGGCATATTGTCTTAGACGCTCAAATTCTCTTTTCTTAATATTTATCTCATACTCAAGTCCTTTATTTTCTTCATTCAACATTTCAATTTCCCGATGAATCACATTTCGCTCCTGGAGCAAATCATCTTTCTGTTCAAGTCTTTTATTGCGACAACTTGCAGCATAACCTCTATTTTTAAGAGTACGTCTTCGCTGCTTTATTCTATGAACGTCAGATTTTGAGAAACCTGTTGACTTAAGTAGTCGGTTTAGATCTCTAACAGACAACGAAATCAATTCATCATCAGTAATATCAGTTTTGTACTTAGTTTCATACTCAGCAAAATCCATACTCTGTAAAGATAATAATAATAATAATTATGCAAACAAACCTATTGATAAAACACAGGATAAGTAACAATATCATGCAAAAAGTACACTATTTTTAAACTACACTACAGTACAGACATGTGAAAATATTTTAATAAATTTTATTTTTTTAATTTTATTATATATTTTTATGTAAGCAATAATTCATCAAAAGTAATTTTGCTTTTTTTATATAATTTATTTTTCATGCTATAAGAATAGTTCAGAAGATATTTTCTTAAAAAATTTTCAGTAAAATTTAACTTCAGTTTCTCTGTTAGTCTACGTTTTCTTTTTCACAAATATTTTTAAAGTTATATGAAACACTTTTTACTTGTATTTACCAACACTTTTCAATATCATCAGAAAATAGATAATTAGCCAATAAGCCATTTTTCTTTATTTCTCTTTATATTTAGATCTAGGAATGAAATTTTATCTGTATCTGTACAGTTTAAAATTAAATATAGGGATATATTTCTCCAGAAATATTTTCAAAGTTATTACAGTTCAAAACAATCAAATCATCAATATACCTGAAAAAAGTAATATTTATAAAACAAATTTCAAAAAAGTATAAAAGTAAATTTGCGAAAGCACTCGAAAAACTTGTTCCCATTGGAATTTCTCTCTTCTGTAAAAAAGTAATCTTTCCCGTTAAATAAAACATTTTCAAAAATACAGAACTTAATAAGATTAATCCAGTAATTTTTTTCGCAATTTAAGTAACTGCACCTATCCCAACTTTTAACTGAGTGTTTCCAGTGTTTTCCTCTTTTGATTTGTTCTGTTTTCTCATTCAAGGGTGATATTTAAGTACCGACGAGCAGTGTTAGAAATAAGAATTTTGAAACTAGGTATCAAAATAACGCCTGGATTAAATTTTTTGGGCGTCCAAATTAAAAATCTAGGTCCCATCTATAATTAAATATGTATATTTAAAAATAATAATAATAATAAAGCATCAACTTGTAAATAATATATGCAAGATTATGTAAAAAATATTTATGTAATGAATGAAATTACATTGACAATATTAAACGTACATATTTAAAATCACAAATTCATTCTTCACCCAGAAGATACATCATTCCACCACAATTTAATAGCATTTTCTGGGCAGAAATCTTCAAATTTAGGGCTGTTTAATTTAATCATTAACAAATCGTCAACTACTTTCATAGAGAAATGATTTCTTAAATCAGTTTTTATTAGGATAGGTGAAATAGACTTATTTGCTGTCTGATGGGATTGGGAAAATTATTAGATATGATGAGGAAAAAATCCAGGCGTCAAATATCGCACTTATGATTGGAATTCTAGGCATCAAAATGAAAAAACTGGTCGCAAAATACGACTAACGACTGCTTATTTCTAACCCCGCTGACGAGTAGCCCCATCGGCTGAAGAGGGTTTATTTATCTGGTAGGGGGTTTATCTGATACATTTTATTTGCTTTCTTGTATACATTCAGTAATTCTTTATATTATTGTATTTTTATATAAATTAGTTTGATGTATTTTTATGCCTTTTTTTTAGAATTTTTTACATTATATATGCCAGATTTCTATTCAGTTAACGGTGGTTTTCTGTTTGGTCAGAAGTTGGGAGCTAAGGATAGTGATTAGCTAATTACTACTATCCTTTCAGAAACTTTTCTTTCAGCCCTACACAGAGGGGCCTTCCTAATGAAGACCTCTGTGTCTTTTGGGGTTTTATTTCATTTCATTTGTTAATATATTCCTATATATAAGTTTTGCATTTCCTTTTGCAACAATCTTGTGCATTGGTTTGTAATTCCCCTGTTGTTTTTTCTATTCTTTAAACTTTTATTTTTGACATGACGGTTTTAACCATGGTTTAAACTGCCAAAAACTGTCATGTGTCAAAAACCTGCCAACCCTGATAAAACCTAACAAAAATATTTTCCAAAGAATCAGAAACGATAAAAATAAAATACATTTTTCTGAAACTGCAGGTATTTACAAAATAGATTTTATTAAAGAAGACCATAAAACCGGATGTTATGTCGGAATGACAAAGCGAAAAATAAAAACGCAAGTGAAAGAGCACGAAAATGACATAAAGTATGGTTATATAAAAACAGCTTTCGCCAAAACAAATCAAGAAGAAAACATTAAAATAGACTTTAAAAATTATAATAAATTAGCTAATTATAATAATTATTTTTATGCCGCAAAACGAAAGACTGTCAAAAGTTTTGCGAACAGTAACTCATGCAACACTGACCAGATGGAAATCGACGCAAGGTGGCATGATATGCTGGAGGGGAGTGGAAGAAGAAGATTGACAAAACCACTGGACGACAAAGTTCACAAGAGCGTACCTACCTGATGAAGGCTGCATGAGCTGCAGTTGAAAGCGCTTGTAGAAGGTGATTTTAATGGGTTTTTAATGTTTTAACCTTTTTAAAATTGAATTTTAAATCATTTCAACTAGTCAAACTTAACGTCTTAACCGGAAAGCTTTGCATCAGAATCTGTTTTCATTTTGCTAGTGCGCACAAGTCTTAAACCGATATTATCTTTTTCCCCAATGCGCCTGCGTAACACTAAATCGAAACGGCACTTCAATCTTCATGATTTAGCTGTTTGTGACTGTGCATGCTTTAGATTAAACCGGAATCTTTTTGAATGAATATCTGGCATTATTCCAACTATATTCAACCGGGATTCTCATGATTTAGCTGTCTATGACTGCGCATGCTTTACACTAAACCCTAAACCGGAATCTCTTTGAATGAATAATGAATAGTTACCTGGCATTATTCCAACTTTATTCATTCGGTTTAGCCTGGAATCATACATTCGCATGTTCGAATGTTTCTGCATCGATATTTTACGGAAGATGAAATATTTAAATCAGATAAATGATATTAGCGTTAAATCGATATTTTAATTTACATCAATATGAAGCCCAGTCCTAAACACCATAAACATCATTTTATGGTGTTTATTCAAAGATTTTACTTATTACTTTTAAATATTGGGTTTCCTGGTGCATCTTTATCATGGATACCTACACTGAAAATTATTAATACTACCAAAAAAAAAAAAAAATTCTTTTATGTGGACCCCTAATTTTTAAAACATAGCAAGTCCCTGGAACCCACATACATATTACTGCAAACCTCATTAACCATATTTTTTGAATGATACTACTTGTAAGCCCCTTCTTTTATTAAAAATAGGTTAAAAACATATAAAATTTTCCTGTCTGCACATTAATATTTAGATTTTCTGGAAAAAAAAAAAAAAAAAAAAAAATGCTCTAAATTGTTAAAAAAAAAAAAAATGCTGCTAAAAGGAGAAAAATTAAAAGCTTTTTCTGGGGGGGGGGGGGGGAGGACAGGAGCATGGGCTACAAGACAGGCCTCCCTCTCCCCAGTACCCAGCTAACACCATCCATGAAGGTATGCGGGTGGCATTTTTAAGATGAGGAATATGAAAGGGTGTCAAACTTCGTGCCCCCCCCCCCCAAAAAAAAAAAAAAAAAAATATATATATATATATAAAATTTTCATGCAATGCCCCTGCATAAAACCTACATATATACAGATAAAATTAGTAATTTATTTTTGTCATGTCCAAAAATCACAACATACTACAAGACTACAAATAATGCCTTTTTTGAAAATAGTTTGCCCTTTTTATTGAGTGGTGGCCCTTTTATTCTAGAGTCAGCACTAATTTTGTCCATGTTTTGAGGTTGGGCTCAACAACAATTACAGCATTGCTTGTTAGCTAAAATTTCAATGGTTTTCAACATGAATATTCCAGATAATTTAGCAAACTGAAGACAATAATACTGGCTTTTACATAAATATGACAAAGAGAAAAAATTAAAGATGTCAGACTAAGTAACAAGAAACAGACATTAAATAGAATAGAACTACAACAGCTTTAACCAAAATTAACAGAGGAGAATATATTGAAATTGTAAAAAAGTTTGTCAATTACGAAGAAAACCACATGTACACCATAAAAAATAGAGGAACCATTGAAATTTTAGCCAATGAGCAATGCTGTAACTGTGTTGAGCTCAACCAAAGATAAGATATGGCATTGCCTTCTCCGTACAAAATCAACAAAGAAATAGACTTTTAAGCCACAAAGGGAGTTGTCAGAGAACCGAGGAAAGCCAACCCTGGCTGAAAAGCTTTTGAAATTAAAAAAAGTATGATGATCTAAATTTTTTTTATTTAACAAAATTCTCCTATTAATTTTCAGATGATAAGCCACAGAGCTTGGAAAAAAATATAGATACTACTAACTTTAATCAGTTTCTTTAACAATAAATAAATAAAATTAAAAAGTATATTAAGATAGAAAAAAGATAACTTCTTAATATTTTTTCCCCCCTGTAAATGAAAAACTATTTTAAATATGAGAGTCACACAACACTCAAAGCAACGACAAATATTCTAATGTGACTGAGCATCTATACGTCAAATTTCATTTTATTCTATGAAATACATTTCTTGTTAAACTTATGAAACTATCTAATAATGAATATCTCATGTTATTGTTTCTAACTTACATATTTATAGTCTCACTTTCTTTTAAGAGAGTTTCCCCCCCCCCCTCTCCCCACTTCCTCATCATTTGGATGGTCTTTCAGCAAAATATGTGAAAATAAATTTTTACTTCAGTTTTACAGTTAAAAAATTTAATAGAATTAATTAAACCATTTAACTTGATTAAAAAAATGATCGATTAATTATACTGATTACTTGGCACACCCTAATGTATAATATGTTACTTTTAGCTAAATGTTTTGAACACAATTTGGGGGCTTAAGGGGACTCTTCATCCTCCAGAGAAGTCAGATTCGAGAACCGCGACCTCTACTGGGAAAAAGGAGAAGTTCTACAGACTGCCTATTCACCCCTATGGTCCTGAGATATCCCTGCCTTTAAAGAAAATAGTTCTACCTCTCAGAACCCGCGTAATTTGCAGAATAGTACAGGAGATCGGTTCTTGTATTTCTTTTACGAGAGGGGGTCTGAAAGATCAAATTACCTCTGTGGCAAAAACGTAATAGAATTGATACAAGGGGTTTCTTGCCTCTAGAAATAAGTTACACTGAGAGAGATAATGTTTGTGAGAAACATATTCTTGTCCATTTTTATCAGATTTGCTTTTAATATAATTTGTAATCCGTTTACATACATATATATATGAAAGGAATGGTACTAAGATTTATAAAAGGAACAATGCATATATACACTAAGCGACAAAAAAAAAAAAAAAAGGCCGCACTGCAGAAAAAATGACTCATACCTTTTTACTTTCTCTTACCCATAAGGTAAAGAAAGTATTGTTTTGGGGTCAAATTTTCGAACGTCAGATTTTGTTATATTTACACGTTTTGAGGTGCCCTGAATACGAAAACATGTTTTTAGCAAATGGTCTGTGTGTATGTCTCTGTGTGTGTGTCTGTTATCAGCATATCTCAAAAACAAATTATGGCAGAAAGTTCAAACTTGGTATTCTGAATGTGTATCATATAGGGATGCTACAGTAAGCTTTTCGTTAAGATCAAGCAAATGGTTTGTGTACAGGGACAATCAAGAGAATTCTAATACATTACGTCTGTGGGGAAAATTGCAGGTAAGTAGAGTTTAACGTCTATAGACTGCACTAAACCAAATGAAACGATTTTTTTTTTTTTTTTTTTTTTTTTGTAATAGAGATGGTTAACTTGGAAAAAAATTTTGTGTATGTAGGAGCCTCGCCCCCCCCCCCTGAGGGGGGGAAGTCCCCCTCGAGAGGGGAGTAAATTTTCATGATGGGTATCTTTCAAAAGAGCTTGCAAATACATTTAAAACGAATGGTTGAACCATCGATTTGCGATAATTTAAAACAAAGTTATCGATTTTTTTTTTACTTTTAACGAAAAAAAACTTAGAAAAAAAATCGTATTTATTTATTTATTTATTTATTTACTTTTTAACATTGAGAATAAAATGGACTTTTTATGGATATTTGATGTTATACTACTTCTCTAATATGGAAATTGTCTGCATTATCATAAAAGATCATTTTTTTTAAATAATAATTTTAATAAATTATTTTTTAAAAACAGAATTATTTTTTAATAGCCGGATTATTAAATTAATTATTATTAATTAAATTATTAATAATTAATTAATTATTATTAATTAAATTCTATTCCGGATTATTAATTAAATTCTATATAAATGTCAGTGAATTAATGAAACGGGGGGTTGAGGGGGGCGGTAGCCCCCCTCACACAGAACTATTTAACTCTTCAGAAGCCTAATATGAATTGTTTAACACAGGTTTACAGATCATTACTCGTTATCTTACCTTTAATCTGCAACCTGTATTTATAGTATTAAATTTCAGGGTAAGAGAAAGTTGTGTGAGTGACACACCAGATTATTTATTTGTAATAACTTTAAAATTAATGTTTGAAACAAATAAAAGTGTCTTGTTTGCAAAGGTATGAAATGATACCTATGTACATTTTCGATTTAATAATTCGCTTTATTGCACTCTACGAAGTACTTTTTAAAAATCTGCATAAAATTTTCTTTTTGAACATAATGTAATAACTATACACTTTGTATTCCATTATGATTTATTATATGAAATAAACAAGTTATATTTTAAAATATCAAAAAAAACTTTTTATTTGTTAGATCTAAGCAATTTTTTTATTAAAAATACGTATTCTGCATTGGGTTAACTCCGCCTTTATATGGAATTACTGCTTAAATACACAATGGCATAGTTTTACGCAGTGTTTTAATATAAATTTCAGAAATTTCAATGTGTCAATTATCAAGAATAATTTTTTCTAGTTCTGGCAGAGTTATAGGCTGCAAATATCGAATCCTCTCCCCTCTCCTCCGCCGTTTTATAGACGAAACATTTTCGAGCGGATAGCGATTAGGACTATTTCCATGTCTGGTAAAGAAGAAATTCTACTGAATTCTATTGTGGGATTTAACTTAAAGTGAAAAAAGGTATGATTACTTACAGAATTATAGGTTCTCATGGGAATGGATGGGAAATTTTGACAATTTGAAGTGAATAAACTTACCACAGACGCCGTGTATGTAAGGTGCATTATCATCTTGAATTGCAGTTTACGGAAATGTCCCCGATTCCTCCAAAATAGTCGGCCAGGCACCATTTTAATGAAGATTGTGCTTTATTTCGAGTTAATTGATTCCTTGAGCATAAGAATTTGCCCGACTGTTTGACAAATTATGCACCTCCTTACCATAATGTACGGAGAATGTGCCACTGTTTTAAAAGTGCGATTTTCATTAAGTCGGTCATATTTTCGTTGTCAGATCTGCTTGTTTTCTTTAGCTCGAAATAAGTTAAATTTGACTCATCAAATAGAACAGTTCAGCCCAATAATTAACTAACCATTTTTTAATTTTTTTTTAGCCATCTGAGGTCTTGCTTTACTAATTCTCTTCACTAAGAATGGAATTTTTTCAAATTTTGTGTCATTTAAACCTGCTTCGTTTAATAGTTGCTGTACTGTAGTTAAGGAAATTATGCTGATAAACCCTTTTTCTGAATCTCTTTTATGTTCTAAATATAATAAAAACCGATTTTATAAGCAATGGCTTTTTACTTACGGTCATCTCGCTTGGATGAGCAACGTGGCCGCTTAAAAAAATTTCCAGTTTAAACGGCTAAAATATCTTATATCTTGTTAAAAACCCATTTACCAATATTTCGTTAACATTTAATTATTTTGCCATCGCAAGTATTAAACTATTTTTTGAGTTTCCTTCAAAAATTAATACTTTTTGTGGCATCGTTAACTGCCTTATTCTTACCATTTTTGAAATAATTTCTAAAATTACAATTTTCCTGACAATTGCATTTTGTTTTTAAAACTGGACTCAAAGCTAAAGTGTATGTGCAGGACAACATAATAAAATCTGTTCGAAAATTTGCTTTTTAAACGATAAAATTAGCGGTTGTAGGCAAAAAGGAAAATATTCAAATACGGCTTTTTTTTTTTTTTTTTTTTGTCGCTTAGTGTATATATTATAAACGCAATAGAGCTATATAGGAAGTTCCTAATGAACTTGAGAAGATTACCTAAAGTACGTGAGAAAGTATTTGTTATTAACTAGTAATATAAGAAAAAATCTAAGCAAAAAGGACTTTCGTTAAAAAATAAATAAATAAAATAAATGATGCATTAAAACGTAAATCTGTATAATTAACAGGTAAACATAAAATTTGTAGTACACTTTTAACATATTAATTATGGGAGCGCAGGGTGTTTAAAAATGGTATAATTCGAAAGACATGATTAACCAGATTTGCAGATTACAAAAATTGTTTTCTTACCATGTCAAGAAGGTATTTAAAAATGCTTTTATTTATTATGCATTTTGCCATCTTATACAGCTATTCTTTTATATTAAAAAATACCTAAAGTAGGAAGTTGTTAAATCTGGCAATTTCTTAAAACTCATATGTATAAAACCATAGACAAAGACACAGTAATTTGTATAGACATAGCAACAATATACTTTCGACTACAGATTTTTTTTTTTTTTTTTTTTTTTTGTCTCCTAAGAGAAAATAACTATTAGAATAATAGAAATTTAAGTGAATGAGTGTTAGATCTAAAGTTTATACTGTTTAAAATATATGGAAATTAAAAAAGATGTATGAATTCTATTTATTTATTTGTTTAAGATCTAATTACTATTTTTCTTTCATTTCTTCCTTCCTCTCTTTATTTATTTATATATTTATTTATTTTTTTATGAGTTATGTCAGCTGTAACTTTAAGACATATTTTTAAACTAAAACATAATGCATTCCAATTAACTAAAATTGACTATTTATTGAAAAAAAAAGGGGGGGGGGGGATTCATTATTTTATTTTCTGCATACATAAGAAGAAAGTATAAGATTTGGAAAAACTTTTGATTTCCTGTATTCAATGAATTTACATTTTCTGAGATTTCCTTGCATTTTAATTAACTGAAATTGTCTAGTTATTTTTATAAAAGTGGATTTAAGTAGAATATACGGAAAAAATTTAGATTTCCGGATTTCGATGAATTTACACGTTTTAAGATTTCCTTTCATTTCAATTAACTGTAAGGCCTTATTTAATTTTAAAAAGGCGGATATATTACTAGCTTCTGCATGCATAAGAAGAAAGTAGAAAATACGGAAAAAAATTTCGATTTCTGGTTTTCGATCAATTTACACGTTTTGAGATTTCCTTGCATTTCAAATTAACTGAAATTGGCTACTTATTTTTAAAAAAAATTTGATTTATTACTAGCATCTGCATGTATAAGAATGCATTAGAAAACAGAAAAAATTTCGATTTCTGTTTTTTGATGAATTTACACGTTTTGAGATTTCCTTGCATTTTATTTAACTGAAATTCACAACTTATTTTTTAAAATGTGGATTGATTACTAGTTTCTGTATGTATAAGAAGCAAGTAGCAGATACAGAAAAAATTTCGATTTCCGGTTTTAAATGAATTTACACGTTTTGAGATGTCCTTGCATTTCAATTAAATGAAATTGGCTACATTTTTTTTTTTTTTTTTTTTTTGTGTGTGGCTTTATTATTCTATCCTCTACATATACAGTGAAACCTGTCAAGTTGGACACCCCTATAAGTTGAACACTTTTTCTCGGAACGGAATGTATCCATAGGATTAACATTATGTCCAACCTCTATAAGTTGGACACCCCTCTAACTTGGAAGTTGGACATTCAAAAACTGTCCTAAGTTGGACACATTTACCCAATGAGTCAATAAGACAGGAAAAAAAGGTATAAAAATTCCATTTTATCACTTTTTTTTAGAAATCTTACTTATTCCTTGTAGAAATGGTTGTAAATATCTAAAAAATAATGTTTCTTGTCACAATATATTCACCTCTGTCTCATCTTGCAAAAAAAAAAAAAAAAAAAAAAAAAAAAAAAATTTTTTTTTCTTCAATTGAAAATTTCACAAGTTGCTCAATTTTGGCGCATAATGAAAGTATCTTTCTTTTTATTGATTTGCGGGAATTGTTTTTGTCCCTTTCTCCAGGAAATATCCAGTAGAGAACCTACAGGCATGTTTTGACTTAGACTGTTTTGAAATGAGGATTAGACAATGCATTTCGGTTGTTAGGGTTCCTCGTCATTTGTCCCTTTTATTTTTCCTACGAAGTTTTACTTGAATGTATAATTGCACTAAACTTAATATGTGAGAGATCTATCTATAGTGAAAAATACACTGATTCAATTTGGGTGCATATCAATCGACAGGTATCGCTGCTATGCTGCAGTTTTCCCCGTTCACGGGAAAACTATATCTCAATTTCTAGAGCGAATAAATTCACCAAACTTCATAAGTGATATGGCTATTATGAAAATGAATGTTATCTTAATTTGGGTGTAAATCGGTAGAAAAAGTGGTGCTACTTTTAATCACATTCCCTGATTTTCCATATGACTATCACAGCGTCTATTGAATAAAATTGCACCAAAATGCATATACAAAATCTTTATTGTGAGAAGTTATATTGATTAAATTTTCGTGCATATTAACTGGTGGATGGCGTTGTTAATATATATATATATATACAGTAAAACCTCTCTAAGTTGGACACCTACGGTTCCAAGAAAAAGTGTCCAACTTATAGGGGTTAGACATAATGTTAATGGATACATTCCGTTCCGAGAAAAAGCGTCCAACTTAGAGGGGTGCCCAACTTATAGGGGTGTCCAATTTGAGAGGTTTCACTGTATATATATGTATATATATATATATATATACATATATAGAAAGTGTTATTATGGTCACAATGTACCAGTTTAAATTTAGATTTTAAATTGGCAAATTAATTATTTTTTGTATATAAGTTATGAATACTTAATTATGTTATATTTAGACATGATTAAAAGTTAATAGGCATGTATAGATACAGTTTAATTAAATCGAAAAATGTAAGCACCCCTATAAGTTGGACACCTCTCTAAGTTGGACACTTTTTCCTGGAACCGCAGCGCAGGTGTCCAACTTAGAGAGGTTTTACTGTATAAGAAGAAAGTGTAAGATTTGAAAAAACATTTGATTTCCGGTTTTCATTTTGAGATTTCCTTCATGTATATATAATCTGTGGTAGCCTCTTCTCCTTCTTATGGTTATTTCAGTTCCTTTGTTTGAATATTGCCCTTTTTCCCACATATTTCAGTTCTGAAATTAAATGTATGATTTGATTTCTTATGTCGCATCATATAATATATATATATATATATATATATATATATACATATATAATATTGAATATTCTCGGGTTTTTTTAGATTTTTGTTACACGAACATAAACTTTCTTTTCTGCTTAGATTTGCTCATGATACAATTTTTAATGTGTTCAAGTACAAATTAGGATCCGTTAAGATTCCATTATATTATTATATAAATATATATTTAATGTATATTCTATAAGATATAAATTTACCTCGAATATTTTCACTTCTCGCTATAACCTCTCATTTATGACTGTCCATCATACACGGCTTTCAGTTACACTAAATTTTTTAAAGTGTCGGTATGAGGAATGGGAAAATAATGATAGGTTTTTCATTTATAAGAGTCTTTTTGAACTATGCTATGAAAAAAATATTAAGTTATTCATGTAATTAGTCAGTTGTTTTTCTGTCTGCAGCTAAGAGTGAAATATTTTTTCTGATGTATTAGAAGAGATAAAATTTAACATGAACTAAGTTAAAGATTACTGAAATGGTGTTTTGATAGCGTTATACCTACAGACAATCAGGATGATTCGACTGTTTCTAAATTTATCTTATACTTACTAACGGTTATTGAAACATATCGCGCAAAATTCATCAAATGCAATAAAAAATTTAACGATAAAAAAAAAAAAAAAATTACTAATGAGATATAAGAAAAAAATCATTTAAAATTATTACATATATGCATATGGTTAAAGAGCTAATTAATCCTTTACATACATATCTCACGGATTAATTAAAATTTTATACATTACCATTACTGCCAACAATCTAATTAATATTCCATAAAACTGTTAGTACTTACCCCCCCCCTTTTTTTTTTTCATTCATGCCAGTCTTTTTTTTTTTTTTTTTTTTTTTTAAATATATTTTTTCTTTAATCGTAATTACAATTAGAGAAAAATGCTCAAAAATTAAAATGGTGTAGAAAAAAGGAGCAGGTAGTAATAATTTTATGGAATATCAATTAGATTATTGGCAGGTATGTATTACGGATTAACTGGCATATAATCGTGTAAATGAAACTAATGTTTATAGTATGTAAAATGAAATTATTTGCTTTTGTTGTAGATGTATTTGTTCAATGAGAAACTAAATTCTACAACACATTTCATGTATAATATGGCATACTTCGTGCGTAATGTGCATGGTGATATTTTAAAGATTTTTGCCATTCATTATGTGCAATGTAGAGGAGGTACACTGTAAAAAATGGTACACATATAATTTGAACTACAAAAAGTTTTAAATAATCATAACTGCACAAAATTTGTTTTCATAAGTGCTTATGAGACAAATCCATGTAAACAAATTCTCATAATTTGCATGACAGAATATATTGTAATTCGAACATAGAATAATTTGTTTGAAATATATACATATTTAAAAAGAGGAATAAATAAACTAAAGAATTAAAAAAAGAAAAAAACAGTATGAAAAATAATGAAATATAACTAATAGAAAAAGACTTATTGAACTATCAAAAAATGAACTGAAAACATAGAAACGAAGGAAAAAAGGAACAGAAAAAAAAAAAAAAAAAAAAATGCGTCAGAGGACAAGATCAATTTCCGAAAAAAAAAAATAACATTTCTGTTTCTGAGATTTCAACTCTGACCGTCTGACCAGAGAATAGCAACAAGCAATAAAGCAATAAAAGACTATTATTCTTTTCCTCCCTTTTCTTTGTTACATGATACTTAGCTTGGAGGTAGTTTTCCGATGACCCCCATCCCCTTTCGCACGATGCAACTAAAATTAAGCACTGTATTCCTCCGCACGCCAGGATTAATAGACTACCTTTCGAAAATACTCTAATAAATCAGCTAAAAATTAATTAATTAATTTTTTTTTTACAATCCTGAGAAAGAGGACTTCCTTGGGTACTATTTGTATTTTTCTTCATGTCTCTACGACGCTTCACTGATTTTCTATCGTTTTTTAAAGTCAAAATTTTAGATTTTGACATTTTTGGCTGACTTTAAGCTAAAATTAAAAATATTTCTAAACGTTTTAAAAATAATACAAGAAACAAAATTAGTAAATAAACTTCTGTTTTAACGATTGCAAAAATTTTTAATCCGTTAATTAAGATATTTTTCTCTAAAAAAGGAATGTAATTTTTTCCATTGGTTAACATGGGACACCTCGTAATGGCCGCCGTGGATGAAGAGTCGCCTTAACTTATTAGTACACAGGACATGAAAGAAACTCACCCAAATAACCAATCTTAAAGCAGAAAAGCACCTCATTATTCATTTCATTAAACAAATTCAAATTTTTTTTTTTTTTTCGATAACGACAGTTACCATAATTAAATGGTCTCCAGGCAACAGAAGATCTGAAATTAGCAGCCTTGCTTTGTAATAGCACTCCCAACAGAAGCTCAGGCTCGCCCAGAAAATTTTATTTCTATACAAACATTAAAAGTATATTTAAAAAAAAAAAAAATGTAATAATAATAATTCGAATTGTCACGAGTCTTTAATCGGAACCCAGGTTAGACAAAAAATCAACAGGAATAAAAAAATATATATATTAATATTCAAATATTTACCTTTTTAAATAATAATCATGAAATGTATACTTAATCTCAGTCCGAAGTCACAAGGTTCCAAAAGTAATATCAACTCACCTGAGGTTCTTCCTTGATTTTCACTACCGATTTCCAGTCATTAGACATTAGTGAAACTAATAAATGATCTAAAATTTAAAAATAATGATAAATGTATAGTTACATAATAATTAATACCTTCTATCTAAATATTATTAAAGATTTACACTGAAAGACATAAACTGAGAAGAAATTACCATAAAATATTTGCTAAATGCTAACAATTCTTCAAGTATCCATGCAATTCTTAAAGCAAAGTTATGTAAACAAATTTTGTTTAGTCATTTCAAAACCGGTATAATCACAGTTAAATATGAACGTTATGTATTTTTTTTTTTTTTTTTTAATTAATTTTCTTGTTTCAGTTAATGCATCACAGACAGATTTAAATAAAATTAAAATTCGTTAATACGCAAAACTGGGATTTATTATAATTTAAAAGCATTATTATTATTTTACACCGCACTGCACTAGCCGCAAACATGGTAATAGAATAATAGCTTCATGGCCGCAAATAACTAGTCAGAAAAAATACTTCTACTTCATCGAGCCTTTTCATTGGTACACGTTTGTTTTGTTTACAAATTACAAAAACAGGAAACGTGTCTAGCCTAGCCGGCTGATTGAAATTAAATTGACAGGACGAGTTTCAGTTTCTCAACGACTTTAACAGAACATTAAAGTTATGGCTCAAAAAGTCTTATGTTTATTTGATATTGATGGAACTTTGACTAATCCTAGACAAGTATATTTTTTATAATTTTATTATAATTAATTATTACTTAGAAATGATGATTCTTCACATTTTTGTTTTTATCTAATTTCATTTCATGCTTTCTTTTACCAACAGATTATTTCAGAAGAAATGAAGCTATTTTTGGATGATTTGAAAGAAAAAGTAACAATAGGACTCGTAGGAGGATCTGATTTGTCAAAAATATCAGAACAAATGAATTCAGGCCCTGATTGTAAGCTGGCATTTAAATTAATATATTATTTAAGCGAAACAATCATGCATGTAAATTTATATGCTTTTATATAACTTGCTGATTTTAATATAATTCATCATACGTTTAAAAAAAAAAAAAAAAAAAAAAAAAAAAATCAAGCTTTTGGCATTAATTACAAAAAAATATGCAACGAGTATTGATATTTTTGATATGAACGAGTATTGATCGCCAGCACAGGTGATAAAGCCTGTGCTGGAGACTTAAGTGAGTCTGACTTGGGGGGGGGGGGACTGGGCGGCTAAAAAGGTAGGGTGGTTAAAAATTACGAAATGAAAGTTAGGTCTACTAAAATTGGCTTTTTTTTTTTGGATAAATAAGAAAACAAAACTTGTTAACTTTTCATTTGTGGCAACCCGGCAGATTTATAGGAAAGTTTTCAGAAGCAGAGAAAAAAAATATATTAGCACTGCAATTTTTTTCTTTTTTTTCTGGTGGCTTTGTTTGCTTTTTAATTATTCATGTGTTTTTTGCAGTGCTCTTTATAGAAGAGCATCATCTATCGCAGGAGTGTCCAACCCCCCCCCCCCCCCCTTCCTTCATTAACAGTGTGAAAGCTTACAAAATTGGTTCTCACTCTTCTAGATGAAAGTGATATTAGATTATATGATATTTGTAAGATATATTTATTTCTTGTTAGGGTTTTCACAGATCTGCTTTTTTTAAAAACTACCTCAGCACTATTCTCAAAAATAAACTTCTTCTTAAACACTTATGCTTATTTTATGACAAAATTTTTATTTAAAATTAGTTGTATGGAAAACTAAGGGTCGTGATAACTTTGTATGTGTATGTATACGTACACACACACAATGCAACCTACCTGAATGAAATACACTTAAAACTTGGAATGCAGCCCTCGAAGTCTTTTGGGTTTGAAAGGCCTGATTCTATTGCATACTTTTAAAACAGGATGTTTAATTAGCTACTTTCAACAATTTTTTTGTTAGTAATTTAATTTTTGAATATTTCTCATATAGTTTTATTTGTTTTATATTTTTTAAATGTCGCTCATTTTATAACACTTTTATATTTGAAACTTTCGGTTCTAAATTTTTTTATGTCTTCTTGTAGTCATACATTTATTCTTCCTCCACTCGCATTTTCTTTGTTTCTTTTTTATTTATTCTCATTTAAATTTTAATCTAATTTTTACTTTGCTGATTCCCAAAAGACATCTGACAAGAAAAAGTGGGTAAGTAGTAGGAAGAGAAATAATTTGCAGGTGCTCAAGGTTTAACGGTTAGAATACTAGAAGAAAATAAAGAACCATTATAAGCAAGGAGTCAGGAACATGCTCAAGAGAAAATTAATAGTAGACAATAAAAAACTAACGAATAGCGAAAGACACATACAGTGCAGATGCTGAATGGGCAGGGGCTGGACGATAACATGAATCTGAAGTTCAGAGAAAAATCCAGTTGCTTTAAATTTTCAGAAACTTTGATAATTCTTCTTAAATTCTATAAACACTACTTTAGTCCTGGCAATGCTGGATAGACCTGCTATAACAAAATAAAATAATAGATAAAATCGTGTTAAAAATTTATTCCTCCCCAACATAAAAAAAAAAAAGAGAGAAAAATCTAGGGTAATTTTATTTGTCGTGCACATAATTTGTTATACACATATAATATATATGTACGTTTCAGGACTTAAAATACCTTCAACACACCTTTTTTTTTACAAGGATTGAAATTTTAAATCTCCTTTCCTGACAATGCAGTCAAAAAACAAAATCTTCAATCAAACCCATATATCAAGTTTCTCACTTTTTGTGGTTTTGCAGTACTTTTTAAAATTGTGAGGTAAAGATACTAGATGCTTGTTGACTAAAATCTTACGCCTAAGCAGACTAAACTATCAAGGCCCATGGCGAAAGTCTCACTGGGGCTCCCACTTCTATATTCAAACTCCCCTCTTACTTCACTTAAATTTATTTCTGTAAAAAGGCATCAAAGTAAGTTCTAATATTTATTCAGGAGCTCAGTCCATCAAGAAGGCCATTGGCATTTGCTCAACTTGCCTTGCTTTACTCAGGCTTTGCATATATATATATATATATGTTTTTTTTTTTGTTTTTTTTTTTTTTAGAGCTGTCGCTCTACAGTCACTTTTTTTACATTAAGGCTCTTTAGACAAATTTTTTACAACTTAAAGTGGAATTGTAGCATATGTTTTTGGTATAATAATAGCACAACTTCACTAGATACATATACTTGTTAGACAGAATAAGTTTTTTTAGAGCCCCCCCCCCCCCCCCACTCATAACCAGAGGCCTCGGATGCCCACCCTTCTTCATCACCCTTGGTATGCCACTGTGCCTAGGCTGACTAAAAGTTCAAACATGGCCCTGTTGACTACTATTTATTTGCATCGATGAGACACTCACTTGCTCAGCAGAACTTCACTTCTTATGAAAATGGCTCGATGACTGGTTTGCCACAAAAGAGCAACAGTTTATTTTGGAGTGGCATTCATAAATTGCCAGAAAGATGGATAAAATATGTAGCTAGCGATGGACAATACTTTGAATGAAATATTTTTTATCATTTTCACATGATAAACACATATTTTACAAAAATTCCAGTTGCATATTACACACAAAGTAGGTTCAATTTATAAATATTAGATGGAAATATAAGCTTTTATACGAAACTTTTAGTGGTGCCATGTCAAATGTACTAAATCCCCTTGATGCTTTATTTAAAAAATATTTGATTTAATTTTTTAAAAATGTAAAGTGATTCTGATATGCAAATTGCTTTCAGAGTTTTATACTTAAATGATTTTTTTTTACTTAGAAACTTTATTTAAAGAACTGTACTCAATAGCGTTGCTAGAAAATTTTTCAGGAGGGGGCAAACTTATTTCAGAATCTTAGTATTTAAAAAATTCAGTATGATTCAAATGATAGAATGAGGTGATTAAACAAGACTGTGTCTAAGTATCAACTACAATAACTTTTTATGTATATAATTTAATGCATTTTATTTACAAAAATTATACGACTTGCTCTAAACCAAATCAAATTCGAGAAACTTATTGTCGAGTTGATTCAAACTCTATTCTCCATCAAGTGAATGCAGGTCGGGTCTGCTTTCCTTTAATTGGCTCTGTAATATAAATTTTATTTGATTAATCATTTGAAATATAAGGACATAATTTTAAAGTTTAAATGTAAATTTTAAAAAATACTTTTTAATTAATAAAATTTCCAGGAGGGGGCAAGTGCCTCCCCTTGCCCCTATGTGCCGATGCCCATGACTGTACTTAAGTCATTCTAAATATTTTACATTGAAAAAGTTCTTGCGAAAACTTTTATGTTTTCTCTCGACTCTTGGTCGTCCTCAAGAGTTCTAATGACTCGGTTTAACTGTTATTTTTCGGTTGGCTTGAGCAGGCAACACCATATTGCATCTAAATTTCTTGTCGGTTCCACATCATTACTGACAAATTATTGAAATCTTAACCGATTTGCATGCATGTAACAATTAGGAAACAATGAGAAATTTAGATGCAAGGTGGCATTGCCTACTGAAGCCAACCGAGAAACAAGTCAAGCTAAGTATCAAAACTTCTGAGGATGACCAAGCATCCGGCAGAAAACATAGAGATTCTTCAAGAACTTTTTCAAGTTAAAACATTTATATTGATGAAATTTTTTATCTTTCAGTTGTTAAAAAATACAGTTATGTATTTGCTGAAAATGGTCTTGTGGCCTACAAAGATGGGCTTCTCATAGGAAAAGAGGTTTGTTCTTTATTTGTACAATATATTTTTTATTATCACATTATCTAAAATAAAACTGCAAGATTTTTTAATCTTTCTGTTTTCTTTTTCTTTATAGAGTATCTTAGAATATATAGGAGAAGAAAAACTTCAGACTTTAATAAACTATTGTTTGCAGTACATGTCAAAAATCAGATTGCCTGCAAAGCGGTTTGTATTTAATGCTTATTACACTTATTTAACCCATTTACTTTCATTGATACATCTTATACTATTAAGTGAACAATATTTGTATATATATATAACCATGTCTCTGTCAGTACAAAAAAAAAAAAAAAAAAAAAAAAGCTGTGTACACTTTTGTGTATATCTACAAAAAAATTATAAAATAATAAAAGACAATAAAAAAAGGGGGCGGTTGGGTGGGCAGATGTTTGATTATGGAGGTGGGGTGGTGTTGTAAGGCTGGATGGTTGGGTGGGTTTGTGAAATTAAATTTAAAAAAAAAAAAAAAGTAGAAGGCTTGTTGCATTTGCTTTGTATTACTATGCAAACTTTCTTTTTCCAATAAAATTTCAGATTCTTCCTTTTTGAGTTGTCAACTATATTTAATGTTCTAATTATACTGTTAAACACAATGTGATCAATCGGTGAATTTCATTGTTGCTTAGTGGTTTCATTGTTGTTTATCTGCTTTGAAATTTTGCTTTTTTAAATCCATATGGTTCCTGTTCTGGTCATGGCAGGCTGGGGGAGTGTTGCCGGTGTGAAACTAGTGTAACCCCACAGGCAAGTCACAAGTCTTGCCGCCTGCCTCCTTCTTCCTATCTTGTGTTTCTTGGGTTGTTTTTTCATTAATTTTGATAAGTTTATAGTTTTAAGTTAAGATTTGTTGTTTTACTTTATTGATTCGTTTGTTTTGCAGGCGTTTAATTAATAGATCTGGTTTCTTTACATTAGTGTATTTCATCCACTGATAATTTTTTTTTTTTTTAAATCTTATTGGTCATTGGTGTTTCAGTAATCTTGTATCTGTTGCTTGGCTTCTACTATGCTTAATAGATCATCTTTATTATATATATATATATACAGTTGGAGATCTTTATAACGCCGATCTATATAACGCAATGATCTATAAAACGCACTACTGATTGGATGTAAGCATTAAAAATTTTATTTTGAGAAACTTATTTATGTGATATGTAAATATATTCACACACAACTAAAATAAATGTTTGAAACATTATATTTCTAATTCATAGTTTTTAACTAATAAAGAAAGAATACAGTTATTACAATGATCATCAAAAACTGTTTTAATCACATGCATTAAAGATAAATATCAGATGACAAACTTGAAATTTCCAATACATGTCTAATTAAGGAAGATTTTTTTCTTTTTTAAATACACAGGAGAACAGCCAATGTAGAACAAATTCATATGTGTAAAAGAGGGGAGGGAGAAAATAAATAAATAATAATGAATAAAATATTTTAAATTTATTAAAACAAGAAAATTAAATTTCATAATCCTAAAATATCAGCAAATCTGCAGAAAACATACTGGTAAACGATTCGAAAAACAATATTAAGTATAGTGTTAATGTATATGCTGCTAATTTATTTAAATAATCATTTATGTAAATTTGAAATTTTATTGAATTTTATATTTCATGCTCTGGAAAAATTTAACTTTTGAAATGGTTCTCAAATGTAAATATCATAATTTATTCCAGGCAATATTTGAAGTTTAATTTGTAAATATATTCATTTATTACCAGTGTATAATATTTACGTAACTATGTTTAGAAGGTAAGTTTAATTGTCTGTGATATAATCTATATAATACAAAACCTCTGGTCCCAAGGTGTGCGTTATAAGATCCTCTACTGTATATGTATATTTCACTGTTCTCGAAAACGGTAGCTCGGACAGTCACATGATTTAACACAAAAGTGCACTCCGAAAGGTCATTGTGCACAAGAAAATCAGATTTCCGAATTTTTGATTAGTTTTCTTTTAATTAATAAAAATATGAAAATAAAACTTCCCATTTCTATAATGATGCACAATGGAGAATCTTAGGAGAGATTTGATTGGTTTATTTGATTTTCATTGATTTGAGTGTATTTTACATTGAACTACAGCTACGTTATGAGGAATTACAATAGATTTGATTGGTTTATTTGATTTTCATTGATTTGAGTGTATTTTACATTGAACTAGAGCTACGTTATGAATAATTACAACAGATTTGATTGGTTTATTTAATTTTCATTGATTTGAGTGTATTTTACGTTGAACTAGAGTAGGGTGCACAACCCTTTTTGGCTGAAGGGCCAATCTCGCTGTTCAGTGGGATATGAAGGGCCACAGATAAGATAATATAAAAGAATTAAACTATGCAGATATATTCGCTGTGTAATATATATATATATATATGTATACATACATACACACACACACATATACATGCATATATAAAAGGGCACACTATCCTTGTTATGTGCCTGTGTGCAGAATTTTAGTTTCCATCATATGTTACTTAAAAAAAAAAAAAAAAAAAACCTTATATATATATATATTTAATCAGAGAGTAAAGTGAATCTTGAAGCATGATAATCATGAAGTTATTGAATAGTAAGCAAAAGAATTAAACAAATGTATCACAAAATACAAAAACGATAAATAAAATAATCAAATAAAAAGTATATTTTGCAGAGAGAGAAAAATTATATTGGTAGTCACAAAAACGAACATAAAGGCTGATAGAGGATACCGAAATAGCCAAGGAATGAAAAGGGATATCGTAGCTCAGATATTTCTGAATCAAATAATTTTTTTGTAGAAGTTTTAAGAAATAGGTTTAAGAAATACAACAAATAAATAACAATCGAATGTTTAAGAAATTTTTAGAGAAGTTTTTGTAAATGCCTGTTTTGCGAATGCAGCAAACAAATACTTTTTCTTTCTCTCTTTCATTTTTTCCTCCTGTTGATGATTAATGCAATCTAAAATGTCAGTCCGGCGAGCCGCAAACTGACGACTACTGGGCCGCAGGTTGTGCACCTCTAAACTAGAGCTACGTTGTGAGGAGTTACAAGAGATTTGATTGGTTTATTTGATTTTCATTGATTTGAGGTAGGGGTGTCCAGTGATGTTGTTTGGTTTTAACATGCTTGACAGTGATTGTTGCAAAAACGAGTTTCGTGCATTTTCAGATTCATACACAGCGACATAGAGGTGTCCAGTGATGTTTTTTGATTTTAACAAACGTGATAGTGATTGCCGCAGAACAGAGTTTTATGTGTTCTGAGATTTATGCACAGCGATGTAGGGCTGTCCAATGATTTTTTTTTTTTTTTTTTTTTTTGGTTTTCATGTTCGTGAAGCATACATATGTGCGTTATAGTGATTCCTGTGAAAACAACTTACGTGCATTCTCTGATTCGACCATTCATCGAATATTGACTGTTACTGTACGAATAATTCAACTGTTTCCAGAATATTCGAAGAATTAACATTTCTATTTGACTATTTTCGAGAATATTCGTTTTAATAATAGTTTTGTTGCACAGATTAGAGAAGTTCAAAAAATTGTCAAGAAGATCCCATACTAAAACTGTGAAGAAAATAGTCGCCAACCAAAATATATTTATTTAAATGTTTCAATTATTCAATTAAAAAGAAAACCTTTAAATATAGTGCCCATCGAAGCGGACAAAGCCTGCTAGTTAGTATTAAGAAAGGAAAAAAAGCATATTTATCCATTCTGCTTATGTATCATACATTTAAAATTGACAGATACGTGTTCTTTGATTGTTTTTTTTTTTTTTCTCATCTATCTGATCTGCTCATATTGTCAGGGGTAGTACTTGTCCCGATTTTCCTGAATACTTAAAAAAAAAGAAGAAAAGAAAAAGCCCTGAAATATTCTTTAAATGAAGTTGTCCAAAAATATCTGAAAATTTCAGGTATAATATTTAAACATCTTTAATATTTAAACATTGGAATTTAGGCAACCAAAACCCACACTCACTCTGTACCATTGCATTTTACTATAATTGCTAGATAAATAATAAATAAAAACTTTATAAGCAGCTAACTTAATTCTTTTTTTTTTTTAGGTTGATTTTAGAAATCGACCTATTGCTTCATTTATCTATCTATCTATAATAATGATTTATTAAGCGTAGTAGAAGCCAAGCAACAGATACAAGATCATTGAAACCACAAAGACCAATAAGAATGAAAAATTTCTTTATGTATTAGAAGCTCAGAAAGGTGAAAAAAAATTCCTCAGGGCATGAAATACACTTATTTAAAGAAACCAAATTTATTAATTAACAGCCTGCATAATAAACGAAACAATAAACCAACTCAACAAAATCTTATCAGTAAAACATAAACTAAATCAAAATTTATGATAAATTAATTTAAGAAACTTAAGAAAGGAAGGAAGGAGGCAGGCGGCAAGACTTGTGACTTGCCTGTGGGGTTAAACTAGTTTCACACCGGCAACACTCCCCCAGCCTGCCAAGACCAGAATAGGAGTCATATGGAATAAAAAAAAGCAAAATTTCATAGCAGATAAAGAATAATGAAACTATGAAGCAACAATGAAATTTATAGATTGATTACTACATGTTTAATAGTATGATTAGATTTTTAAAAATAGTTGACAACTCAACAATGAAGAAACTGAAAATTTAATGGAAAAAGAAAGATTGCAAATTAATACAATTTTGTCATCACGATAACTCCCAAAATAAAAAAAGCGAATGGAAGCAGAACTGATCACATTCACAATGTTATTGGACTTAGAAAAAATCCGTTACTAGGCATAGGGAAAAGCAGTTGAGCGCAAGGGAAATATTTCTCTTTAGTTATCCGGAAGAATTGTTCTCTTTTATCTTAAGAATTAATAAATCTAGCTAGATTTTTCTATACTGACCATAAAATAAAACATACGTGTGATACTGATTGCTGCGAAAACGAGTTACATGCATTCTCAGATTAATGCACAGCAAGGTAGGGGTATCCAGTGATTTTTTTATTTAATTTTTTTTTTTTTTTTTTTTTGGGGGGGGGGGGGGGGGGTTATGTGCATGAAGCATACATACGTGCGTGATTCTGATGGCTGCGGAAACGAGTAACATGAGTTCTCAGATTCATGTGCAGCGAGTTAGGGGTGTCCAGTAATGTTTTGTTTGTTTTCATGTGTGCGAAGTGTACATACATGTGTGATACTGATTGCTGCGAAAACGAGTTACATTCGTTCTCAGATTCATACACAGTGAGGTAGGGGTATCCAGTGATGTTTTTTTTTTGGGGGGGGGGGGGTTTCATGTGTGCGAAGCATACATACGTGCACTAATTTATGCTAAAACAAGTTATATGCGTTCTAAGATTCATGCACAACGAAGTAGGGGTGTCCAGTGATGTTTGTTTTTGTGTTGTTCATGTGTGCGAAGCGTACATGCATGGGTGATACTGATTGCTGAAAAAACAAGTTACATGCGATCTCAGATTCATGCACAACGAGGTATGGGTGTCCTGTGATGTTATTTTATTTTATTTTTTGTTTTCATGTGTGCAAAGCGTACATACGTGTGTGATATTGATTGCTGCGAAAACGAGTTACATGTGTTCTCAGATTCATGCACAGCGAGGTCCAGTTTTTTTTTTTTTTTTTTTTTTATGTGCATGAAGTGTACATACGTGTGTGATACATCACAAGTTTTACTTTTTTCCCATTACATCTTTCGTTTTCTATTTCATTACTTTTAGTGGAAGGATCTAAATTCATAACGGGGGGTTTCAGGTAGCAGGAGGCGTTTGCATGTCCGAGGGCAGTTGGTACTTTTTTAAAAGGGGGGAAAATAAACGAGTGCAGTTGGTAGTCACCGCTAGGCTTAATTATTTTGCTCTATTTTCTTTTTTATTTCATTTTGCACTTGCATTTTTTATTTCCTAATTAAATATTATTTAAAATTAAAAATTTTGATAATGACGTCATTTTGTCATAGCCTAAGCAAATTTAATATTTCTTTTATTAATTGCGTGAATGTAGCTAGGCCTAGGCCAGAGAACGAACGAATCCTTGCATAGTCCTTTAACCACTTCACCGACCATACCGAGATAACTCAGGTAAAAGTAGCTTTCCACACACTACAGTGGCCGGTGAAGTGGTTAAACAGAAAAAAAAAATGGGGAATAAATCCCTTGCGCATCACCTTTTTTCCCTAGTCTTCAAGTAGTACATTTTTTTAAGTTCGTTAACATTATGATCAGTTCTGCCTCCATCCGCTTGTCCGAAATAGTACTCCAAATTGAACCAAATTTGTACGGTGAACTGATCTTATAAATACCTTGGATGAGTTCATTAACCAAGTTGCTCCAACTTTTTGTTTTCAAGTGGTGGCCACTTGAAATTTTCAAACCCACATTGTGAAAAGTGTATTTAAAGCTAGATTTGCTTGAATTTTGATGTAAATATACATAACATAATAGTCTCAAATATGAAGTTTAATAATGAACTTTATCTGCCATTTTTAATAATGTGGTGGATATCTTAAGTTAAGCGGAGCCACTTGAAATCAGGCTACCACTTGAAAATTTAAAGTCATGATAACTTCTGAAATAATACTCCAAATCAAATCAAATTTAGATAGTGAACTTATCTTATAAATATCTTGTGTGAGTTTGTTAACTATTTTGTTTTCAAGTGGAGACCACTTGAAAATTTCAAATTCAAATTGTAAAAAGCGTATTCCGGATTTGTTTGAATTTTGATGTATACATAGACCATATAAGTGTCTCAATGAACTTTATTAATGAACTTTATCTGCCATTTTTAATAAAGTGGCGGATATCTTAAGTAGAGCCACTTGAAATCGGGGGGGGGGGGGGGGGGGGGCGACCGGGGTGGTCACCCAGGATGGCTAAAAGCTAGGGGCGGCTAAAAATTACAAAATTTCAGCTGAAAATTAGGTTTACTAAATTTTTTTTTTTTTTTTTTAACAGATAAAAAAAGAGAAAAAACAAACTTGATAACTTTTCATCTGTGGCAACCCGGCAGTTTTTGGCTTTAAAGGATAGTTTTCAGGAGCAGAGAGAGGGAAATAATTTTAGTGTTGCTTTTTTTCCCCCTGTGGCGGGGCTTTATTTGCATTTTAATAGTCATGTATTTTTCACAGTGTTCGTAATAGTAGAGCATCATCTATCCAGAGCCCAGTTAAGGGGGGGCTGAGGGGGCTGCAGCCCCGGGCCCAGTGAACAAAGGGGCTCTAAATATCGCCAAGAAAACCTGGTAAATAGAATTTTTTTTTTTTTTTTTTTTTTTCTGCTTTTACTGTCAGAAATTAAATCCTTGATACTGTTATGTAAAAATATTTTAAAAAGACAAATTTTTGAAAATTGTAATTAAATCTTTAGCTGTCAGAGGATTGGCTTTTGAAGGAGATGATAGTAAACTAGGATCAATTCATAATGAAAATTTTTTAGGAATAATTGAGCTTATCGCAGATTTTGATCCCTTTTTAAAGCAACATTTGACTGATTATGGAAACAAAGGACACGGAAATGTTTCATATTTGTCCAATACTACGTATAATGAACTAATTGATTTGATGGGCCATGAAGTTTTGAAGAAAATTCTTGCTGATATTAAGGAAGCAAAATATTTTGCTGTTATCTTGGATTCAATACCAGACAAAGCTCATAGAGATCAATTCTCATTTGTAATAAGGTACTGCCTAGAAGGTATAGTTTATGAAAGGTTTATTACTTTTCTTCAAATCAGTAGCCATACAGGAAAATCGATGGCAGAAGAAGTGTTTTCATTTATGCAGAAGCATGGTATTGACACTGAACTGTGCAGAGGCAGTCTTACGATAATGCCAGCAACATGACTGGAATTTATCAAGGTTTACAAACTCAAATTCGTAAAAAGAGCTGCTTAGCACTATTTTGTCCGTGTAGTGCACATTCTTTAAATTTGGTAGGAGCACATTCCGTTGAATGCTGTTCCGATGCAATGAGTCTCTTCAGACTAATTCAACAACTATATGCTTTTTTTGTAGCTTCAACACACAGATGGAACTTATTACTTTTGAATCTTTTTCCTACTGAAAAAAAACAAATGACTGTTTTGAAAATTTTAAGCACAACAAGATGGTCTCGCCACGCTGAATCTTGCAAGTCAGTGATAGTGAATTATGAACACATTTTAAACATTTTGCTTCAAATTTCAGAAGACAGCAATGAAAGGCAGATACAGGTATTGAGGCATTGTCTTTGCGCAGCAAAATGGTGACTTTCGAAACAGCCTTTATGCTAACTTTGTGGCAGGACATTTTAAATGCTATGAATAAAGTTAGCATTTATCTTCAAAAACCAGGTCTTGATTTATTTACAGCTGTTAACTTGTTGAAAGGGTTGAATGCAAATATTGCATCCTTCAGAGATCAATTTGATAAGTTAAAAGAAAGATCTCAATTGCTATCTCCACATGTAGCGACTTCACCTAAGGATCAGGGAAAAAGACTGAGAAGAAGAAAATTTACCGATGGTACTCTCGAATCTGAAACAACTAGCCATGTAACTCTGCAAGGATTTGAAAAACTTAAAGTAGAAACTTTATTTGTCATAGTCAATAGATTAAATTCAGAAATGATATAAAACGAATTGATGCTTATAACTCAGTAGGCAGCATTTTCAATTTCATTACTAAATTAGGTCTTGAACAAATAAATGAAGAATCGGTTAATAATTTTCTTGAAGTTTATGAAGGAGAAGTAGATTTTGAAGCCACTCAATTTTCACAATATTTGTTAAGCTGTAGCTTAGGGAAAAAATCACTGATACATATTTATTGATCATATGTTTAAAAATCAGTTAAATGAGATTTTTTCAAATATGTTTATTGCATTACGTATTTATTTAACTCTATTGATATCAGATTGCAAAGCCGAGAGAGCAAACTCCAAATTAGAGAGAGTTCTACCTCTGAAGAACAAAAATGCAGCAGAATAAACTGCAATGTTTGGCTTTGTTGTGCTCAGAGCACGATTTAACAAGCAACCTGGATTTTAAAGATGTAATTGAAACTTTCAGCGCTGCAAAGACTAGAAAGAAGCTAATTTAATTTTTTTATTCTGTAAAATATATTCAGTAAAATATATTTTGATGCAGCAACTTTTCCTTTGGTTGGTGAGTTAGATTCTTTTGATGTTATTATTATTATTTTTTTTTTTAAATTAATTTTTTGCAAACAGTTTCAGAGTTCATTTAAATGGTAATGAGAATCTTATTCTAATATGACCATTGTAAAAGTTTATCTAATGATGAACATTCATATTAAAGAAAAAGAAAAATGTGTGTGGGTGGGGAGGGGGCCCCCGCTATTATCACAGCCCCGGGCCCTTAAATGGGTAAACTGGGCACTGCATCTATCGCAGTGGTATCCATCATCCGCTCACTGGGCTGAAATTGGCTCGCCCAACAAAGTTTTGTGATTCACGATGGAATTTAGAATTTATGCAATGCTATCTTCTGTTAACAGTGCAAAAGCTAACAAAATTCGTTCTCACTCTTCTATATGAAAATATTAGCTGATATAATATTTGTGAGATATATTTATTTCTTGTAGTATACTTCTTACAAACATATGGTTATTTTATGACAAAATGTCTATTTAAAATTAGTTAATGCAAAGTTAAGGGCATCGATAGCCTAGTATGCGTATGTATATATACATTATACATACAGTATAATGCATTTACACAGGCATTTATAATTGAATAATTTCATATATTGCGGTGAATGCAGGCTAGTTTATATTTTGGTGCTTAAATTAAGGGAATTTACTTGTGTACATTTTCTCCAATTCCAGCTAACTACAAAGTTTAATGAAAATTTTGTATATTTTTCGAGTGGTCTGTAATAGTCTTTACACCAAGCAGTCAGCGGGGGTCCCTAAATTGATTTGTGCTTCCCCTCAGTTGAAAGGTTAATTGGGCTCCGGATAGAATACATGAAGAAACTTAAGAACAAGTATAAACAAAGCATCAGAAACATGCTCAAAGAAAGTTAATAGAAGACAAGAAGAAACTTACAAACAGCGAAAGACACATACAATGCAAATACTCAACGGACAGTGGTTAGACAACAAGATAAATCTGAACAGGAATAAACAAGGCATCAAGAACAGGCTGAAAGGAAAGCTGTTCGAAGACTAGAAGAAACATAACAGCGATAAGCGATGTTTCGTGTAGATGCTCAACACGCAGTGGCATGAAGACAAGAATAAATCAAAGATCAGGTACAAGCCAGATGTCAGGGACATGCTTAAGAGATATCAAAGGCGAGAAGAAATTGAGCAACGAATTGCCAGGTTATGTGAACTATTTAACGGACAGCGACTGGAAGATAAGAAACTGAAGAGCAACTTCATATTTGAATTGAAGCTGATGCCAGAGATCATGCAGATATTTATCGAGCATTGAATGCTGACAATTAAATCCTATGTGAATTTTTCGATCATTCTACTTTCGATTATGCTTTTCAAAGTATTGTCAGCATAGCAGACAAACTGGCAAATGTTTCTGTAAATTGTAATGTGCAAAAGCGGCACAGAAAATCTCCTGAGGTATGTTGTCCCATTGAAAAAGTTCCATTGTCTGAAATTTCTGAATTGCTAGAAATGTTAATAACTCTTCTTAAATTGTATAAACGCTGCTTTAGCTCTGACAACGCAGAATAAATATGCTAATGCCAAAGTAAATAATAGATAAACAAAATGGTATTAAAAATTTATTCCTCCTACAACATTAAAAAAATAATAATAAAATAAATCTAGGGTAATTTTATTTGTCCCGCACATGATTTGTTATACATATGACATATAATAATATGTGTATGTTTCAGGATAGATGGATGGATGGATGGATGGGTTTTACATCGCACTAGTGCTGCGCAGATGGGCAATATGTGTGTATGTTTCAGGATTTAAAATAATTTCACTGCATTTTCTTTATACAAGGATTGAAATCTTTCCTCACAATGCAGTTAGAAAACAAGATTTTCAATCAAACCTACAGATAAGTGGTCCATGGACTGCTAATAGTCAACATTTTGGTGGTCCGCAGAAAAATCTTGACATCATTTGCATTTTTTAATGTTTTATTAGAAGTTATTCTGATGTGAATATTTAACATAAGAATTTCCAGAATGCCTCTATTTCACAACATTAAACTTCAGAATTTCCTGGATAAGAGACTTTATAAATGAAATAATCTTTCATACATAGTCATTGCTTTGAATTTCTGATCTGCGTAATGTACACAAAAATATAATTTTTCATGAGATTTCTAATAATCTAGCAATACAGTATACAGATTACTATATTTAGTTAATATAGTTATATATATATATATAGAGAGAGAGAGAGACAGAGAAATAGCAATTTATCAGTGTAATTAAACCTCGTCTCTTAGAATATGGAAGCAATAAAAATATGTCCACGTGCTTCCCCTATAATAAATTTATTACAATGAAACAATATTTAATCATCGTTCTTATGATTAAATAAGTATTTATTTTCCTTGCAATAAAATAAGCATTTTTACTGTTTTATATTAAATAGGCATATTTCACATAGAAAAAATGGGCATTATCTGTTTATTATTCCAGAAATATATTGACGTTTCTTAATAATGTTAGAGATCTGCGTAACTTTATATTATGAATTTAGTGGTCTGAGGGATTTTTAGTTGCGACTTTGGTGATCCATGAAATCAAAAAGGTTGCGACCGCTGCTATAGACCAAGTTTTTCACTCTCCGTGATTGTGCAGTGCTTTTTGAAATTGTAGGGTGTACGCTAGATGTTTGTTGGCTAAAATCTTGCCTAGTATGGCAGCTAAAATCTTTTGCCTAGGAGGGCGGCTAAAATCTTTCGCCCAGGACAGCTAAAAATGTAGGCGCGGCCCTGAAATCAGGCTACCACTTGAAAATTTACAATCACGATAACTTCCGAAATAATACTCCAAATTGAACCAAATTTGTACAGTGTCTTAAATTATCTTTTGAATATCTGGGATGAGTTTCTTAACCAAGTTGCTCCGACATTTTGTTTTCAAGTGGAGATCACTTGAAAATTTCAATTCAAATTTTAAAAAGCATATTCTGAATTTGTTTGTATTTTGATGTATACATAAACCATATAGTGTCTCAATCAAGTTTATTGATGAGCTTTATCCGCTATTTTTAACAAAAAGGTGGATATCTTAAGTTAATCAGACTACCACTTGAAAATTTAAAACCACGATAACTTCCAAAATAATACTCCAAATCAAATCGAATTTGGACAGTGAACTTATCTTTTAAATATTTTGGATGAGTCTGTTAACCAGATTGCTTCGCCACTTGATTTTCAAGTGAACAGCACTTGAAATTTTCAAATTCACTCTGTAAAAATAGTATTTGAGACTGGATTTGCTCGAATTTTGATGTGTACATAGACTATATAAGGGTCACAATCAAGTTTATTCATGAATTTTATCCGCCATTTTAAACAAAGTTTGGATGTTATAAACTAAGCGAGACAACTTGAAATTGGGCTACCACTTAAAAATTTATAAACATAACTTTTTTAATTCTGGTTCAATTCAAACTGAAGTTGGACAGTGATTTTAACATATAATTATCTTGGATGAGTTCTTTGGGCAAATTATTGCAACAACTTGTTTCCAAGTTGTGGCCACTTGAAAATGTGCTATCAAAGATAACTTAACTTTTAAAATACTAAATTGATTCAAACAAAAGTTGGATAATGAACTTATGGTTCAAATATCTTGGATACATTCGCTTAATAACTTGATCCGCAATTTTATTTCCAAGTGGCAGCCACTTGAAAAATTTGTTATTATAACTTTTGTAATACTGAATCAATTCACATCAAATTTGGGTAGTGGATTTGTCATTCAAATATCTGAAATAAATTCACTGGGCATCTCACTTTTTTTTTTTTTTTTTTTTTGAAGTATTGGCCACTTGAAAATTTCTTATCACGATAACTTTTGAAATACTGATTTAATTTTAACTAAAGTTGGACTATGGACTTGTTTGGACAAACAATTTATACCTGTTTTCGATATTTCTTAAATTTAATTCAAAAGGAAAAATAAGAATTAAGTGTTTCTTACAAGCAAGTTAAATATTCCTATAATATATTTATAAAAGTAAATTTTCTATGAAAATATGAAACCTTTTCATTTGATGTGCTGTAATATTTTTCAGGGGAAATTTTGTGGAATTTCGCTCTGGCTTAATTAATATTTGTCCAGTTGGAAGAAGTTGTAGCCAGAAAGAAAGAGAAGAATTTAATGCTTATGATAAGGTAAATATGTTTAAAATTTACTTATTATTCCATTTGTTTATTTATTTTTACACTTTATTGTCTAACAAAAAGAAAAGAAAAAAAATCTTGTGCATAACAACTATAATTATTATATATATTCTTTGGATATAATGTGGTTAGAAGATATAAAATATGACTGAACAAATCAAACGCCTATCAATTTTCATGTAAGGTCAAACTAATACATATGTCATGAAGATAGATTAAAAAAATCAATAGAGCCGTTTTTTGAAACTACACCAATTTCTGAGGTCTAAAATTGACCTGTTTAACCAGGATGTTAGTCAATTTTCCTATAGTAACCAAGTGACACATGCTAAAGGACATTTAAAAAGGGATTTATGTAACAAATTCAAAGAAAATCATTAGAGCTGTTTTGGAGTTAACAGCTTTCTGTCCCACCTCAAATTTTCACCAAAATCTAGCAAATTCATCTGCTCACCAGAAATTAATAATTACCATATGAAAGAACATATAAAAGGGAGTTAGTAGGGCAAGTTTGAAGAAAATCCTTAGAGCCGTTTTTAAAGGAACACTCTTGCAAGACGTAAAATTAACCTATTTATGGACTTCTATCAATTTTTCTGAACAAACCCACTTATATAAACAAAAGGGCATCTAAAAAGGTGTCTATATAGCAACTTTGAAGAAGCCATTTGTGAGATACAGACTTACAATCCCAATTTTAGTTTTCAATATCCCATATTGTTTTCCAAATTTCACCTAAAATTGGCAAAATCGTCAATACACTAGTTCTGTATTATTCTGAAGTTTTGTCATTCAATCTTTATTAGTTTAGGAGATATGATAGTCAGAAGATTCTCCACACACATACACACACAATGACAAATTGCTGAAAACCACTTTTTTGGAATTCAGGAGACTTTTAAAAATGTGTAAATCAGGCAGGGTTCGCACTAAGGAAAAAAAATGAGTGGGATTCTCCCACTCTAACAAAAAAATTAAGTGGGATTTTGAAAATTTAAGTGAGATTTTTGAAATTTAAGTCAGTAATTACATTTTACAGAAAAAAATTATTTTCAAGAAATATGCAAATTACAGACATGTGATTGCTGAAATTATAAATTAGCTGAAAATTTTTTGCTAATATGATTGATTGGATGATTAGTTGAATATTGATAATGTCACTTTCAATAAACTGATGACATAAACATTTATATATATAGTTTTTATCTACATTAAGCATTTTCAGGATTTTTTCATTAGCGTAAAAAAATTCTTCAATATACCGGCAATAACTTTTATATCTACACAAAATCTTATTAAAATTTCCCACCAAGAGTAAAACAAATTTTTCAAACAAATATAGAATATGATTTTTACTTTCTTCTATATGTAATATATATAAAGTATTGGATTCGCGAAAATTTTCGACCTCCGTTTTTTGACGGATCTACACGTTTTGGGATGTCCTGAACACGAATTGATAGTTTTTAGAAAATGTCTGTCTGTCAATGTGTCTGTCTGTCTGTATCATTTTTTTGTGGACGCTGTATCTCACGAACCAATGAATGAAATTTAACCAAACTTGGTATTTAGTTGCACCCTGACATGAACTGGTGCTGATTAGATTTGGGAATCAATAGCTCAACAGGTGGCACTGTGATCGCATTTTATGCAAATTTTTAACATGGCAGCATAGGACAAAATTCCGTATAAATGGGCATAATGAGAGTTATTTTAAACTTGTGATTGTAAAATCAATATGAATTATTGATAATAGTAGTTGTTAACTAGGAAAAAAATTTTGTGCATGGGGGGGGCATCGGTTCCCCCCCCTGGGAAGTAAGTTTTCAAGATGGGTATCTTTCGAAAGGTCTCGTCAATACCTTTAAAACGAATGGTTGAACCATAAATCTGTGATAATTTAAAACAAAGTTATCGATTTTTTTTACTTTTAACGAAAAAAAACTTTAAAAAATCGTATTTTTTTTTTTTTTTTTTAAACGAAATTTTACCAAACTTGGTATTTAGTTGGTCCCCGACATAAACTGGTGCTGATTATATTTGGGGATCAATAGCTCAACAGGTGGCGCTGTGATAGCATTTTATCTAAATTTTTAACATGGCAGTATAGGACAAAAATTCGTATAAATGTGCATAATAAGAGTTATTTTACACTTGCGATTGTGAAATTAATATGAATTATTGATAATAGTAGTATGTAACTAGGAAATAAATTTTGTGCATGGGGGGCATCGCTTCCCCCCCCCTAGGGGGGGTAAATTTTCACAATGGGTATCTTTCGAAACATCTCGTTGATAATAGTAGTAGTTAACTAGGAAAAAATTTTTGTGCATGTGGGGGCATCGGTTCCCCCCCTTCCTTTCAAGATGGGTATCTTTCGAAAGGTCTCGTCAATACCTTTAAAACGAATGGTTGAACCATAAATCTGTGATAATTTAAAACAAAGTTATCGATTTTTTTTTACTTTTAATGAAAAAAAAATCGTATTTTTTTTTTTTTTTTTTTTAACGAAATTTTACCAAACCGTGTATTTAGTTGGTCCCCGACATAAACTGGTGCTGATTATATTTGGGAATCAATAGCTCAACAGGTGGCGCTGTGATAGAATTTTATCTAAATTTTTAACATGGCAGTATAGGACAAAAATTCGTATAAATGTGCATAATAAGAGTTATTTTACACTTGCGATTGTAAAATTAATATGAATTATTGATATTAGTAGTACGTAACTAGGAAAAAAAAATTGTGCATGGGGGTGGGGGTAAATTTTGAAGATGGGTATCATTCGAAAGATTTTGTCAATACCTTTAAAACGAATGGTTGAACTATAAATCTGTGATAATTTAAAACAAAGTTATTGATTTTTTTTACTTTTAACAAAAAAAAAAAAAAAATCTTTTTTTTTTTTCTTTTTTTTTAATATTGTTACTGGTTGAATATGTATAGGAAAATATAGAAGAAAGTCTTGTGGTGGCCACAACATACTATTTATATATGTACATTAATCATTCATATAAAAATAGCAGTAGCTAATTATTAGTTTCAAACGTGCATAAAACCAACTGAGTATTATTTTTCTTAAATTGATTTGGATAAAATTTTCTTACCTGAAAAGTCTATTCTTTATTTCCCCCATGTTTACAAGTTTGGTATAGATATGACACCCCATAAAGATTTAATTTAATTGAGAAAAAATAAATAGATTCATTAAGTTCAGCACTAAAGGTCTAAAAATAATTACATATGTCAGAAATATTGAGCACTTCTATTGCTTTATTGTAATTGATCATTGACCACAATCTGTGTTCCGGAGATGGGAAAGAGTGGGGGGGGAGGGGGGTTAAAGAAAATAATTACAGAGTAAGAAATATTAAACTCTTTCAATTCTACATCTAGAATCTAATAAAACAAGTCTAAAATGAATATTTTAAATATAATTTATGTTTCAGATGGGTAAATATTGGGAAACAAGACTTCTGCAGAACATTTGATTGCTGATTGCTAGATGGAAAAAAATAACGGGGGAGGTGGGCAAAAAATAATTACATGAGCAAGAAATATTTAACTATTGTATTTATTTACAGGTTCTAGAATCTCATAAAGCAAGTTTGAAATGGATATTAACATTTATGTTGTGGATGGAGAAAGATTAGGAATCAGAAGCTTTTGTTGAACATTTGATCGCCGATTGTTCCATTTTTATTTATTTATTTATTTTTTAACGAACGATATCCGCGTTTTTTTTTTTTTTTTTTTTTTAACGGAAAAAATAAATTTGCGGAGTTCAATGAATTAGATAAAAAAAAAAAAAAAAAAATCGCGGAAAAATAAGTGCGGGAAAAGCGCGCATATGAAAAATTTTTAAGTGGGATTTTTTTAATATTGCGCGATCCCGCGCTCTAGCGCGAACCCTGAAATCAGGTGAAAACTCAGGCGATATTTAATGTTTAAAATTTTATATGCAAAAATTGTCTTTCAGTGTATATATATTTCCTCATTTTACTTTTTTATACTGTGAAAGTATTTGGAACTGCAGATTTTTTAAAAATAACTTTTATACGTTTGAAGTTTTGCTTAAAATTAGACATATACACTTGTAATTTTTATGTAATATTTAACTGTTAGAAGCTGTGGGGTTGCAAGCCAAAAGGTCATTTTGCAGGTCAAGTTTACCTGACTTGCGCAGGGCTCTAGTTCAAACCCAGATCAGTGTAGATGTTTAGAATTTCTTGTGGTTTTCTGCAAAACTTGCATGAATATAGGCTAAAACAGTTCAACCCAAAAGACTTTGTGGGTTACTTTGGAAATGCATTTTATTCTGGCAGGCCACATTGTATATATAATATGTGCATACATATATCTGTAGATATCTGTCCATATAATATATGCATACATATATCTGTACTGTAGATTATCTGTCTATGTTTATACATACTTGCCAACTTTTCCGGTTTTCCCGGAAGACTTCCGGTTTTTTAACGTGTCTTCCGGACAGATGATGAAATCTTCCATTTTTAAAAAAGTCGCGGATATCGTTTGTTTTAAAAAAAAAACCCAAATGTTCTACGAAAACTCCCGATTCTCAGTCTTTCTCCATCCATAACATAAATGTCAATATTCATTTCAAACTTGCTTTATGAGATTCTAGAACATTTAAAGAAATAGAATTGTTAAATATTTCTTGCTGATGTAATTATTTTTTGCCCCCCCCCCCCCTTTATTTATCTCCAACTAGTGATCAGCAATCTAATGTTCTGCAGAAGTCTTTTGTTTCTTAATCTTTATTCATCTGCAATATAAATGATAATATTAATTTTAAAGTTCTTACATTAGATTCTAGAAGTAGAGTTGAATGAGCTCAATATTTCTTACTCTGTAATTAATTATTATTGTACCCCCCCCCCTTTCCCCGGATTGTGATCAATGACCAATTCTAGAAACAATAAAGCAATGGAAGTGCTTAATATTTATCACACATGTAATTATTTTTAGATCTTTATTGCTGAATTTAATGAATCTGTTTATTTTTCCTCAATTAAATTAAATATTTGTATGTCATATTTATACCAAATGTGTAAACATGGGGGAAAAAAAATGAAGAATAATTTTTTCAGGTAGGAAAATTTTTTCGAAATCAATTTAAGAAAATTAATACTCAGTTGGTTTTATGCAGGTTTGAAACTGATAATTAGCTACTGCTACTTTTTTTTTATATGTATGATTAATGTACATACACAAAAATTAAATTCTATATTTATTTAAAAAATTAGTTATACTTTAACTTAACTATGTTTTTTTGTCTATTGTTAAATAAATTTCTTACAGATTCTGTTTTGTAGATATTTATATTTTGAAGAGGAATAACTTCATTTAAAACTTTTATATATTTAGTATAATCAATCTATAGTAAAACGTTTTTATAGATTGCTTCTAAATATTAAAATTGTAAAACTGTATTGTTTAATACGTCAAAGAGCAAAAAAAAAAAAAAAAAAAAATCTTCCCTTTTTTTTATGAAATTTTCTGGTTTTTCAACAAAAATCTTCCCTTTTTTTATTGAAATTGGTTGGCAAGTATGGTTTATATATATAGTGTTGCCAACTTTTCAAGAACAATTTAGGGAGTATTCAGAGAATTTTTGAGGAGCAATTTAAAAATTACGTAATTAAATAATAAATCTATTAACTAAAATAAATTTACGAAAACTATACGAAATTAACCACTTGAGAGTACGTTGTCAAAAGAAGCAGACGGCTTCCCGCTACCAGGCTTTGCAGGAAAGCAAAGACAATTCTAGGCAACACGCAGATACAAAGCGCAAAATAATAAATTGATGGTCGCACTCTGTTACTCCACTACAAGACATAAGACCCATCTTCTGATCTTGTTTCGATTTTGACATTAGTTATATTGGAGAACTCGGAATCACTCAACTCATCTTCATCTTCATCTGAAATAAATTCTAACGCACTACTATTTTCGTCATCCATATTTCATTCAAATTCTTAAATAAAATTAAAAACGAAAACACTCACATGGTCTAAAATTTATAAATCACTAACGAAAACATGCACTTACTCTAAACACTAACAAAGCAACAAAAAGAGAAGAAAAATCCTCGTAGATAATCAGTTCTATTGCCCCTCCTTCTTGGAGTGCATGTTTCTGGTATGCTCTTGGTTCAAAATGTCCACGTGATTTGTACATTTATAATACTAAGACCTTTACCTTTTATTTGCCACCAAATTTATTCTTCTATTTCAACTCACTGGGTGCAAAGCTAGGAACTTTTCAGCCTCCCTTTGTATGTCTTATATTTTTGCGAATGCAACTCTAGTACATTTGCAACCACTGAAAATCTTGGTGGTCATTTTGAAGCACAAAATGGTCCATTCTCACCAGATAAAAGCATTTGAATGTTTTGTCAGCTATGCCTGCTATAAAATTGTGTCCTACACATTCTTTTAGCTGCTGCTTCATTTCTGTTTGTGACCCCATAAATCATAAATGATCCCAATCATTATTGCAATCTGTGTTTTTATCAGTTCTACAAAATAAATAAGCATCAATCAGTCTTTTTTTCTTTTTTATGTCACCAGACAGAAATAAATTCAATTAACTGCACATTTGAAGTTTTTATTATTATTATTTATTTATTTATTAATGGAAATTAAATACTATAAATTTACATTAAATCATTACTTCATCATTTACATTATTTCATCATTAATTTTAATACATATAATTATGTTTTGGAGACAGATTTAAAAAAGAAAAAAAAATTGAAGAAGAAGCTTTTATTTACTGATCATTACATTTTCCAGTTTTTAATCTTCTCAGATAGTTAAAGATGAATAAATAATCACCAGTAGATTATTCCGTAATTTTTCCATTAAAAATTTAAGAAACCTATTGTGGGTTACATTACTGAGAAATACAGTTGAGAGTCAAAAATCCACACAACTCGGGACCAGAGGCTGTGCGGATTTTAGGATTTGGTGGATTTTGGAGCCCATAAAATATCATTTTCTATTTTAGTTTAGAGGACCGGAAGGCCCGGGTTCGATTCCCGGCTCTGGTATTTTTCACATAGTTGGTATAAAAATCATCCTTCCACTCCAAGTTTTCTAAATTAATTAAAGTTGATAAATAAAGATTTTCTAAATTATCATTTTCTATTTGAATAATAAAAACAGAATACTAATCAAACTAAACATATACTAGTGAATAACACAATTTCACTTTTATATTAAATTATTAGATACATAAGAATAACATTGAACATTAAAACATATATATAATGAAAACAATGAATAAAAATGAAAAATTATTCGTGAAATTTAGACAAAATCTGTTCACACACAGTTTGTTTTTAAACTACACTTGAACACGCACACATACATCATTGAGGTTTTTTTTTTTTTTTTCTGTTGTAAATGCTCATCAATTCTTATTTTGTAGCACAAATTTATTTTTCAAAGAATTTAAATGAATTTTTTCTTACAACTATGCCTTCATCAGATAGAATTTTTAAAAATTAGTTTGTTTTCCTCATTTATATCATCATCATAATTTTCTTTTGATTAGTTTGATACACTGTTCATAATTTCCTTATCAGTAACTTGGTTCTTGCAGTTTTTCATATTTTTTACTGAAATCATAAAATGGGAGCACAAAATCTGCATTCAATATCTTTTTCAAAAATTCTGATTTGCAGTTTTGCAACTTAAATTTCATTGTTTGTATCTGAAAAGCTGTGCGGATTTCGGACTTCGGCGGATTAAAGGTCTGTGGATTTCTGGCTCTCTACTGTATGTATAAAATCCAACATTTTCATCCCCCCTCCCCCACAAAGAAAGGAAAGTTTTTATAAATGCCAGTTTTGCGAGTGCAACAAATAAAATATTTTATCTCTTTTTTAATTTTTTCGCTCCTGCTGATGATTCATGCAATCTATAATGTTGGTCATTCTGCAGGCCGCAAATTGATGGCTACTGGGCCGCAGGTTGTGCATCTCTACTTTAAAGAATGAATCATTTGCATAACAAATTTCCCAATAGAACACAGAGTTAGGCTGCAGGCCACATTAGGTAAAGCATCCCCTTAATTCCTTCATGTAAACGATTGGCCCATATAATACACCACACACCATACATAAAAGGTTTTTTCCGAAACATCATATTATCATACATATTTTCTCAGTTCTGTTATCTAACCTACTTTTTTTCTTATAGGTTCATAAAATAAGAGAAACATTTGTTAATGAATTACGGAGAGAATTTTCAGATTTAGGCTTAGTTTTTTGTATTGGTAAGTAACTATTTGGTATTAAACTAAGCTTTCAGTATATTTTAGAATTAATTAAAAAAAAATTTTTTTCTTTTCTTTTATAGGGGGTCAGATAAGTTTTGACTGTTTTCCATCTGGTTGGGACAAAACGCATTGTTTAAAGCATATAAATAAAGATGATTATGCAACTATTCACTTCTTTGGAGATAAAACTTTTGAAGGTGGAAATGATTATGAATTATATACTCATAAAGATGTAATTGGTCACCATGTTAAAAGTCCTGAAGACACAATGAAACAGTTAAAAGAGATGTTCTTTTCTTGATTTTAAATATTGACTTTATGAATATATATTTGTTATGTTTTTGAGAACAAATTTTTTAAGGTGGAGTGCAGTAAGTGTAACAATGGCTTAGCATAATGTTTTGACATCATTTTGTTCAGTTGTTATTATACTTTTGAAAAATTTTAGGCATAAACTACAACTAGTTGGCCTCTAAAAAATATATGCTTTTCATAATTTAAATTTAAGAAATTTTTCGCTTGCCCTATGGTTCAAGGCATGTATAACCCTGCACAAAGGGAAATTTCAGGACAAAATTAATAGTCTGTTTTATATAAGCGAGATGTCTGGAATATATTCTGCATAGGCAAAAGTACTAGTAGTTTACTTTAAAAAGTAGAGAAAAACATTCAATTTTTTAATGTTTATTTTAGATTGCTTTTTGATAACTTATGAATAAAATATTAAAAAACAGCAAACAGATAAAAAGTTAATTAGTATATTTTAATACATTCAAGGAAATTTAAAGTTGCATAGAAATTAAACATTTTTAAGTTACTTTAATCAGAGAGAGTGAAATTACTAAACCATGATTTCATTTACACAGTGGCAGACCTAGAATTCTCGAGGTGCTGGGCAAAAGTCTTACCACCCACTGCACTCAATACGAGCCTATCCTATATTGAAAAACCCCTTGCACTTCTTCACTTAAATTTATTATAAAAAGACATTAAAGTAAGTTTTAAAATTGATTCGTAAGCCTAACCCAACAAGAGAGAACTGCCTTAGCCAAGCTTTGCGTAAAAGAATTTTTTTGGTTTTTGAGTTGTCACTTTTTGTTCATTAAGGATCTTTAGACAGGAACCTGCGGCATAAAGCGGAATTGCAGTGAATGTTTCATGTTAAACTAATGGCACAACTTCATTGGATACATGTACTTAAATGTTTAATTTTTTTGGAAGGCCCCCTCCTGACCAGAGGAGGCCTATCCTCTTCCACCCTTTGTACACCACTACATTTACAGTAGTTGTTTCAAAAACTTTCTTACTCTCATGTTTTTTCAATAATCACCATATTAAAAAGCACATCTTGGAATTTCAACTTAAAGATATCTTTTTTTAAGGTATAGGGCAAACAATCATAATCTATAACAGAAACAATATATTTATTATTTCTGACAAACAGGAGTAACCTTTTAATTAAACTAAAATTATATCTTGTTCATCATTACCAAAAACTGTAGAGGTATCATCATATGTACAGCAGTAGGAAATTGCATTTTGAGAGTTGGCATTTTATCAACGAAGAAAATATCAGATTTCTAAAATTATTACTGTTTCCTATTTGATAAGGCTAATATCACAAAGAAAGGTCCAAACAAACAGATAGAATGAGTATTTGATCCAAATTCAGCTTATCAGTGAGTTATAAGCCGAGGTTACATGTACCCACTTCACCTTACATACAGGGATGAAGCTACTTAACATGCAAAAGCCTGAAAACTGTCACTTGCATGCAGAAAGGAATAGTGTAGGGAGACATTAATAATATAGGGGTGATTGTGTTCAGGTACTTTACCTGATTTCAGGTATTTTTCATTTTTGGTATCAGAATTCCAGTTTTTCTGGTTGCTAAATTTATATATATATATATATATATATAAAGACTAAAATATCAAACTCATATGACTGCTAAACATAATTAAAACTAATATCTATTTATAATAATAAAGGAAGATGTCTGTCTGATCATTTATACGTTCAGCCCCTACTGAACGCAGAACTACAAAATTTGACATACGGGTGCTCAGAAGCCTGCCCGAGTGCATAGTGAAAAAAAAATTTTAAAGTTTTAATTAGTTCCGGAGATATTAATTAAAACGCCAATCAATGACTAATTAAAAAGCGAGAGGATCGTAATTTCCACCCTTCAAGTATAATTCAGCGCGTTCCTCAAAAAGAGGAAGCAGAGAGAGAAAAATTTCGCGGTTTTTTCTAAAGCGATTGCTGCAAAACTTTTGAAGATATTGAAAATACACCTGTACCACAAGAAACAGCATTTATTACCGATTCTTACGGTACAGTCTTTTTTTTAAATGCGGATTTTTTATATTTTTAAAAAAAGTTTTAAAAAGGGTCCAAAATTTCTCTTTTTCTCGATCGTCTTTTTTGAAACGCCCTGTACGAAAGAGAAATTGTTCCATTTCTTAACAATTGGTATATTTGGAAAGGTCATTTAATCCTCTTTCAAACCATATAAACATTTTAACAAAATACGGATTAGCGATCCATATTTTTACATTTTACGAAACATTGATTTTTTTCACAAAACATTTTACAACTCAACATCTTTTTGAGATAAATCATTTCTTTTTTTTTTTCTTTTTTCTGTATATAGATCTCGATTAGACAAACCAGATTTCAAAAGATTGAGAGATTTTTTCAAAAACTAAATCCATTATAATTTTTTTAATTTTCAGTATCCCTGTAGTTTTTGATGAAATTCTGAATCGACGTTTCTAAAACTTGCGTTTGTCATTCGAACAGCAGTGGGTATTTTTGTTACTATGGTAACTTCGCAGATGATATTTGGAAAGTAGAACGAAAGAGAAATATCTTTTACTGTCACATGTTTCCAGACTGCGATTAAAAATTGCAAATTTCAAAAATTTTCAATTTCCTCTCCCGTGCACAAAACTTACTATACACCTTTAACATCACAACACAATGTTGCAGTTCAGATTTCATAGATTTTGGAGAATAAACAAACATTTACATTTTAATTTACATTTTAATTGCAAATTAAATTTTATTGTAATACGCATATTTCAAATTCTAATTACGATTACATTATTTTTAATAAATCATTCAATTTTGGAGAATAAACAAAAATTTACATTTAAATTTACATTTTAATTGCAAATTAAATTTTATTGTAATACACATATTTCAAATTCTAATTACGATTAAATTATTTTTAAAAAATCATTCGATTTTGGAGAATAAACAAAAATTTACATTTTAATTGCAAATTAAATTTTATTCTAATACGCATATTTCAAATTCTAATTATGATTAAATTATTTTTAATAAATCATTCGAAAGATATTTTAAAATACTTTTATATTATCGAAAGTGGAATTCGAGATTTTACCCAGTTTACACGTTTTGAGGTCTCCTGATTAGGTTTTCTTTGATATCTCAGCTACTAATTAAAATAAATTCACAAGTAATACATCATTTCAAAGGTTTGTTGATTTGGAATTGAACAGTTCTAAAACGGGGATAAGGTGTCACAGGCCACACCGAGTGGGACTTTGCTGAAGTAAAAAATTTGAAAGATCATAACATGGTGAGCGAACTGGCTGTTTCAGATATTGAAACTGGAAGAGGGCACTACCGAGCGAGAATTTACTGAGATTAAATTTTTCAATAAAGCTATTTTCACTATATGTCACTAAGCTGTTGTAAGACCTGAAACGGGAAAAAGGCACCACAGGTGCCACCGAGCGGGAGTTTAGTAAAGTCGGATTTTTCAAGGATTGCGAACCAGCTGGTTGCCGAAGGCGGCTAGTTTGTAATAATGAGAGGACTGTATCTCCTTGCAATGATTATATGTTCTTTACCCATACAAAACTTTTTTTTGTTAAAATTTCAGGTATTTTTTCAAGAATCCACAATCACTCCTGATAATATATGGTTATTATTTAAAAGTACTTATTTACATTAAATGATATTTGGAAAGTTCTTAATACATTGTAACGGCAATTATGAGAATTTTCTATAAAAACAAAATAATTTGACATGAAATTCAGAGACAGTAAAATGTTCAAAAACCCTAAATTCAGGTGTAAGTAAAGTTTCATCTCTGTATATATTTTTTAATATGCAAAAGAAAATTCCAGTGCAGAATCAACCTTTATTCATTTTTCTTTATTTAGTTATCATTTTAGAAATTTATTATTATTTATTTGTAAAAAAAAAAAAAAAATGTTTAATCTGAAATAAATGTTTTCATTTTTTCATAGCTGTTAAATACTCTTTATTTTCCCAATATTATTTTTATTAGATATTCCGAATTTCTAATTTTTCTTTTTTCATAGCTGTTAAATACTGTTATTTTCCCAATATTATTTTTATCAGATATTCCAAATTTTCTATAAAAACTAGAGCTGTAGCATGTGTATGTATTCGTTAGTGAGATAAATGTATTCTTTCAGGCTCAAAGTAACGAGTCTTCACTTTTTAAACTTAAAACTATAACTCATTACTGTATTCCGTGTCGTGTGGATCTTATTGTCCACATGCCTGCAGAGCAAAGTTTGAACGTGCAGGAAGTTTGATGTGGAAAGATGAAGTGTCTTAAGCCGCTATCAGACGAAAGAATATATATTCTAAAATATAAGTTATTGCTGCTCAAAAGCTACCAAACAACTTTATCAAAGTGTAGTAGGGTTGTTTTTAAGCATAAATGAAATCCTGAAAAGTAAACAACGTACCCTATATTTGGCGATAATCCACTTCAAGGATGTTTAAAAGGGAAAAGGATAGAGGCTACTCTGTAATCGCGATTCTCTGATTGGAGGACTTCATTCTAAAAACTACCGTATGTGATTTTAACAGCTAAAAATGTGTGATTGAAGAAGATATGTGAGGCAAAACTATCAAACGGTAGTATTTCACCTGTTTCCTTCATGTAAAACCTGTTTATGCGTTACTATAGGCTAATGCCTTTCATACAGAACTTCGTCTGATAGCGGCTTTAGTTGTTAGTTCTTCATTACCCATATGATGATGTTGTATTTAACATTTGTATGGGATGTGGGATTGTCTGATGCGAAAAAATTCAGTATTCTCACTACTATTTCATTATATGTATTATGCTATGATTTTTATTCTTGTATGATTTGGATTACAGAAGTCACATCATTAATACACTGATGGAAAAAAAAAATCCCAACACCAAGAAAAAATTATTGTACAGTAATGAAATTTCAGCAATACATTTGTCTAGGTAACATATTTAATTGATTAAAGTTTCAAGATCACAGGTAGAGCCATTGGCGAGAAGAGCCATTTCAAATGTGAAATGTTGGTACATTAGTAACCGGTGTAACCGCCAGAATTTTGAATGCAAGCATGCAAATGTGCATGCATTGTGTCGTACAGGTGTCGGATATCAGTTTGTGGGATGGAGTTCCATGTGTGTTGCACTTGGGCGGTCAATGCAGGGACGGTTAATGCTGGTTGTGGATGACGCTGGAGTTGTCGTCCAATGATGTCCCATACGTGCTCGATTGGAGAAAGATCTGGTGATCTAGCAGGCCAAGGCAACATGTCGACACTCTGTAGAGCATGTTGGGTTACAACAGCGGTAGGTATGAGGGCAAGCGTTATCCTGTTGGAAAACACCCCCTTGAATGCTGTTCATGAATGGCAGCACATCAGGTTGTATCACTAGACTGACGTACAAATTTGCAGTCAGGGTGCGTGGGATAACCACGAGAGTGCTCCTGCTGTCATACAAAATTGCTCCCCAAACCATAACTACAGGAGTAGGCCCTGTGTGTCTAGGCCGCAGACAGGTCGCTAGCAGGTGTTCACCTGGCCTCCTTCTAACCAACACACGGCTATCACTGTGACCAAGGCAGAACCGGCTTTCATCGGAAAACACAACAGATCTCCACTCCGTCCTCCAATGAGCTCTAGCTTGACAGCACTCACGTCGCAAACGGCAGTGGTTTGGAGTCAGTGGAATGCACGCTACAGGGCGTCTGGCTCGGAGCTGTCCTTGAAGTAACCGATTTGTAACAGTTCGTTGTGTCACTGTGGTGCCAACTGCAGCTCGAATTTCAGCTGCAGACGCAGTACAGTTAGCCACAGCCATAAGCCGAACACGGCGGTCTTCCCTCTCAGTAGTGCCACGTGGCCGCCCGGAACCCGGTCTTCTTGAGGCAGTACCTTCCCTTGACCACTGCTGCCAACACTCATGCACAGTGGATACATTCCTGCCAAGTCTTTCTGCAATATCGCGGAAAGAAAACCCACCTTCTCGTAGCCCTACTACACGACCTCGTTCAAACTCAGTGAGCTGTTGATAATGGCTTCTTCGTCTTCTTAGAGGCATCCTTGACTAACATTAACCCACTACGTCAAATCTCAACTGTAAATAACGATCACGAACCTTACAGCACTTATTTAAAGCAAAACTCATTTGCATGTTCATAGTGTCGCTACTAGCGCCACACTTATGCACATAGCTCGAAATTTGAATCGACGTCATCTTTCAGATGTATAAACACGCCTACCAAATTTCGTTTATCTAGCACAGCTCCTTCCTGGTGTTGGGATTTTTTTTTCCATCAGTCTATATATATATTTACTCTGTGCAGCAAAGTGTTTTTGAAACACACACACATAAAAGTGGTGATCGGCCTTGTTTTTATGATAATTATGTAGAATTTAGATTAGATAGTAAAAAAAAATTTTCATGGGGCAAGGCTTGATAGGTGTGAGACCCGGGGTACACAAATTTTCGCGCCCCCTTCCAATCGCACTGTGCACCAATCAGTAAAGGTACATAAATACCTGTATATGGTAGTAAAATGATAGAATTTTGCATTTTATGATACCATTATTAGGGGCAAAGAGGCAAAATGACATTTTCAGGGTCAGTTTTATATTCTCTTGCTACTCAGGGCACGGAACACATACCCTGCATTAATTAGACTCTGACATGGAGTACTAGTGAAATTAAAATGACACATGATTTGAATGATTAAAATCAACATGCAAGAGGTTTTTTTGCGCCATACACATTTGTTCAGATTTGTCTAGTCTTTCGAAAGAAATTGATTATTTAAAATCTCTTGCTCTTTCTTGAGGCTATAATTTCTCTATCATCGATAAAGCTCTTTATAAATTCAAAGAAATCTAAGCATTCTGTTTCCAAATTGAATAATTATAGTCTCATTCCTGTAGTTTTCCTTTCTGTTCTTCCCTTTCTTTTAAAACTTCTAAAATTCTTTCACAATTTGGATTTTAAAGTCATTTACAAACCCATCATTAAAATTAATTTTTCTTTTGTCAAAGATCTTATTCCTACTGAAAATCGATTTGGTATTTATTTCATTCCATTTTCTTCATGTAATTTAGGCTATACTGGTCAAACTAGGAGGCATTTGAAATTTAGAATAAAAGAGGCCCGTCTGAATGTTCGTAATGAAGAGATTTTCCAAGTCTTTCATTCTTTCCCACTGTTGCGTTGATATCATGGTCATTTTTTTACTTTTCAAAACTAACTTTTTTTTTTCATATCTTATCTTACCCTTTGGATTTCTGCAAAGGCTTTAAACGTACTTAAAAATCTAAAACTCTTGTTAATGATATTTCTTGCACTCTTTTCTTGTCGGATGCTAGGAAATTACTCATAAAGTTTTTGTTTGGTTTTTATTTTATTTAATACATATACAGTCGACACCGGTTATAACGTACTGTCAGGGGACCAGAAAATATGGTACGTTATAACCGAAGTACGTTATAAGCAATATTTCCAATATAATTTAGTGCCTAACGAAAGAAAAAGAGGCATCACTCGCAATTATAGAGATTTTAAATAGAAAGTTTATGATTTTCTCAAAATAAAATAAGAAAAAAGAAAAAAAAAAAACATTTTACTTCTTACATGTTTATTTAGAAAAATAATCTGTTATTTTTCGTTGTTTTCTTTGATTAGATGACACAGTAAAAATTACATTTTCAATATTTATAATGGAACTTTGCAGAGTCTCTGAATAGTCAGTATGGAATTCAACGAAACGCGATAAAGTTTTAAAGGTATAAAGGAGATATAAGGTGATAAAGGAGACATCGAAAGACGGTATCCAAGAAAATATACCGATTTCCAAACCAAAAATACAAGGTTGACATCCAATTTTGGCTTTTCATTCCAGTCTAAAAACTACGTTATAACCAGATTAGGCTTTTGCATAGTCCGTTATAGATGAAGAGGTAAACCATTACATTATATAGTGTTTCATTCGGGACCAAGCATCTGAGTACGTTATAAGCGAAAGTACGCTATATCCCAGGTACGTTATAACCGGTGTCGACTGTATATATTAGATTTGTTTAATTATATTTTATTTTTTCTCTTTCCCTTTTATAATTCTTGTCACATTGGTATTTGTAGTGACTTTCGGTTTTATTTGTTTTAACACATCACTCAAATCGGTTTTGTGTGTTGCTGCTCAGTTCTGTAATACTTATGCCCGCCCACCCACCCCCACCACCGCCAAGAGTTATACTAGGCGAGTCGTGTTAATCCTGGACGATAGGACCCATGCCCCAGCCCGCCCGGTTCCCGCTGTTCAATGTATTTTTCTAGTCAACTTTGTCCCCTTATTACTTCCGGTGTGAATTTTTTTTTTTTTTTTTAACACACTTGACATTGTGCGTTTTTTCGCTTTTCTTCCCATGCTATTCCTATGGAGTTTTTAGCCTTTTTTCCCCCTCTTTTTCCACATTCTAAAGTAGCGGTACTAGGCGAGTCGTATTAATCCTGGACGATAGGACCCATGCCCCAGCCCACCCGGTTCCCGCTGTTCAATGTATTTTTCTAGTCAATTTTGTCCCCTTATTACTTCCGGTGTGAATTTTTTTTTTTTTTTTTTTTTTTTTTTTAACACACTTGACATTGTGCGTTTTTTCGCTTTTCTTCCCATGCTATTCCTATGGAGTTTTTAGCCTTTTTCCCCCCTCTTTTTCCACATTCTAAAGTAGCGGTACTAGGCGAGTCGTATTAATCCTGGACGATAGGACCCATGCCCCAGCCCGCCCGGTTCCCGCTGTTCAATGTATTTTTCTAGTCAATTTTGTCCCCTTATTACTTCCGGTGTGAATTTTTTTGAGTTTTTTCGTTTTTCTTCCCATGCTATTCCTATGGAGTTTTTAGCCTTTTTTCCCCCTCTTTTTCCACATTCTAAAGTAGCGGTACTAGGCGAGTCGTATTAATCCTGGATGATAGGACCCATGCCCCAGCCCGCCCGGTTCCCGCTGTTCAATGTATTTTTCTAGTCAACTTTGTCCCCTTATTACTTCCGGTGTGAATTTTTTTTTTTTTTAACACACTTGACATTGTGCGTTTTTTCGCTTTTCTTCCCATGCTATTCCTATGGGGTTTTTAGCTTTTTTCCCCCTCTTTTTCCACATTCTAAAGTAGCGGTCCTTGTTCGCATTCCTGGCACTATGAATAGCAGCAATTAAATTTCTGGTGAGTTAAGGACCGCCCATCTGCTCTATATTCAAGGCCTCCGTAGTGCAATATTTAAGCAGGATAATGCACGACTGCAAGTTGTCTGTATTGTCTGGACCTTCCTTGATACAGAATGTATTCAACTGTTGCTCTGGCCAGCGTGTTCTCCTGATCTCAAACCAATGAAAATGACTGTTTAATCGTTGAAAAGTGAATGGCCCGCCACCACTCACCATCAACTACGATTGATGAATTATGGCATCGTGTTGAAGTTTCATAAAGTTCTGTACCCAAATATGTCATCCAATTGCTGTTCGGTTTAATTCCTATGCAGAAAACTGTAGTTATTGCTCCTAGAGGTCGCTGCTTTATGTACTGTTTTCTCAGGATATATTACTCAAAACTTCCTGAAAATTTAATCAATTGTTCTTCTTACTATAAAGTATGTGCCCAATAAATATCATTCTTATATTCACGTTCCTTCTTGGTGGTGCAATTTTCACAAATGTGAGTGTATATATATATCAGAGAGAATTACAAAAACATTTTTTGTACATTAATTTTCCATTGCTTTTATGAATAAAAAAAATTATTTATGCCAATATTTATGATTTCACTTTTGTTAGCTTTACTGGAGGGGTTCTTAGAAAATGGTCATTGTAAGAACATTTATAAACAAAAATGAATTTAAAAATAGAAATTCTTTGAGGTCATTTTATATAATCCAATATCTAAATTCTAACTTAATCAGTTTTGTTTTAAAATTATGCTCATTAAAATAAGCTTTTATTTTAATAAGCATTTTTTTTTTTTTTTTTTTTTTGTAAACACTCGTATAACATCTAGAGGTAGATTAGTAGGCTAAATTTTACAATCTTGAGCAGTGGCCTTTTATATATTCTTTCTTCAATATTTAAAGAAAAGAAAATTTTTAACCACTTCACCGGTTATCCCGAGATAATTCGGAGGAAACTGAGCCTTCCACATATTACAGTGGCAGGTGAAGTGGTTAAGAAGCAATAGATGAACTATTTCTGCATGATTCATGATGGATCATTCTATTATAGCTTTGTGTTTTGTTTTGCCACAGACATATTTACTGGCAATTTGGCTGTCCAGAATTTTTTTTTTCAATAGCAGTGTCATGTGGTCAGCTGCAGCAATTGGCAAATTATTTTAAAAGAATATGCACTGAACAGGCATGAAAGTGGCAATCCAACGAAAGTCTGAACTTGTGCGCGATACAAATTTATCACAATATAATGCAAAAATATGTATTTTGGGAATGAAAACACAAAAATGTGCAATTATTAATTTACAGTACACTAATCAGTTAATTAGTGAATTCATTGAAGGCAGAAATTTTTTTTAAATAATCAGCAATTTTTGCACATTTAAAAAAAGCAGAAATTTTAATGAAATAATTACATATCTCAGACAAACACACACATTGGGAAAAAAAATGTTTTATTCCTGGTAGTGCCAAAATAATTATTTTGAAAATTGACAACAAAAATTTTCCCTAATTTCAGCATTTAGCTGTATATAAATGTATTTTATTTATTCATTTATTTTTAATAGCAGTGAAATAAATCCATAATTCCCTAATCAACTGCAAAAATATTGCATATTTCAGAAATTTGTGACCAAAAAAGCAGGAATTTTGTTTTACACTAAGATAATCTTTTATTTCTGTAATCAATTTCGAAAATAGTACAAAATTTTATTACAATTAACAGCAAAATAATCTTATTTCATGAATTTGCAACAATATAAAAATTTAAAGCAGTAATTTTGTTGATTTTTCAGCAAAATAATCACATACTTTTGGAAGTTAACATAATTTGCTCCCCCCCCCCCCCCCCCCCTCATAAATTTTGATTATGATTTCTCTTTGGATTTAGATTGAACTCAGAAACAGCCAAGATGGCTTTCAAAAGGGAGGATTTCAGACTAAAGTCTGAAAACTTTCATGCCTGATTGAAAGAACTATTCTGATAATTTCACAGAAAAGTTATTGATGTCCTGGAAAATTGACCAATATTCCGGTACTTTTTGGCAGTTGTTTATTTCAAGACAAGGGCGTAGCAATTCAAAAATCATGGGAGGGGTTCAAAAAATTTCATTTTAAAAATGACTCAAAATTAACCTGAACAAAATCAATAATTAGATGTTAATTAACATCCACTAATTATTAGTATTAATTATAAAATATTACCAATTATGAGCCTTTATAACACATTAATTTTGGTTTTAATTTGGTGATTCTTTTATTTGGCATTAAAAGGAAATTTCGTAATAATCAATAGGGGGGGGCCCTCCCTTTCCTACGCCCGTTTCAAGATGCCTTTCGTAATATCTTTCTCTTTATGTAAAATGGAAAAATCAGTTCCAATTTAGAATGTAAAATGCATACTATTTTCCTTTTCTGGGAGATAATATTTGAGTAAATTTCTATGCATACGACTCATTAAAAACAGTTCCGTATATATTTTTTTCCCCCTTGTGCATGATTTAACACTTAACTACACACGCTTAATATTTTAACACAAGTACACGCGTGGTGTATTTTGTACACCATGCCTGCCCAAGCAAAAATGCATGGTGGTCTGCATTGGGAACCTATTTTATTCAGGCAGACCGCACCTTATGTATATTTGTGCAGGGGTGATTGCATTCTGGATTTTTTATTTTATCTCCCTCCAATAAATTTAAATAGTGATATCATTAGTAGTTTTCTTGTAATGGTTAGCAATTAAATATGGCCAAAAATACAATCAGGGGCCGATTTATTCACTTGGAGGCCCAGGGCACTCATGTTCAATGGGCTCTTTTCCTCATGCTTTAATATTACAAAAAACAAAACAAATCGCATATTTTTGATTTACACGTCTAAAAATTCTCTCCACTTTTCTTTTTATAGCTGTGAGCCTGGGATTTAGTTAGCATGTAAGAGTTTAGAATGCAGTATCGGTAGTATGCAGTTGTATTTCCGTTTAGCGAAAATATTGCTATTTTTTCAATGAACTGATAGTTTCCTTGAAAAATTATACCGCCGATTCATATAACAGTGCAGTAACACCTCCATCCATTGACGAAAAAACTACGACCACTATAGCAAAATTTGAAATATTTTCATTTTAAGTATATATATATATTTAATGTATGATGGAATGGAGAGCCCCTCAGCGTAAGGGCCCAGGGCACATGCCCTTAATGCCCTGCTTAAATCAGGCACTGAATACAATTCGTAATTACTGGTGGAAAATAAAATAAAAAATCCGGAACGCAAACACCCCTGCATGTGTGCATATGTTTGTGAGTGTATGAATCATGTATGTACAGTAGAGCACCGACTATCCGGATCGATCAAGGAGCACTTTTTTTTTCTTCCCAGGTCTTCTCCTCCCACAAAAAAAAAAAAAAAAAAAAAAATACCACAAAAATCAGTTTTTATTTTTTGACTCTCTGAAGACAGTCGAAATTGCTCCTTTTGTCCCCTGCCCCTTCCACTCGCTTTCTTCCGCCCAGTAGGGCTGAATGAAAGGAATAGGATTTTTCTTTTTCCAAGAATTGGAGAGGATAGGAATGCATTTTCTGATTGCTGCATCATTTGCTACGTTTAAAAAGATTAAGGGATATGGCTGCTGAAAAAAGAATGTCTTCTATGAAGCAGAAGATTCTCAAGAATTTCTTTTTACCATCACAATAAATTGTTTTTTAAATATGTAATACTATACTGTAATAATTTTCTATGTGAGCTTTTATGTAAAAATTTGTAACATTTTTATAGAAAAAAAAAAAAAACTTCTAAATATGCCATTTGTAATATGCTAAATAGTCACTATTACAATTGCCAATCCTAAGCCTCGAAAAAGTGTGAATGGAAGTTACCTAAAAATCATTAACTTAGCCGTTTCATAAGTTGCCCAAATATCCGGATTTTTCGTTAACCGGATCGGACTTGGACCCAACCAATCCATATAATCAGTGCTCTACTGTATATGCAATTTCAGGTGATGGGCAGGATGAAGATTCGGAACAGATTACATTAATGTAAATTATTTACAGCAGTCATAAAACAACAATAGTATTCTTTAACTACATTTCTTGCGACCATGGAAGCCTCTGCGCAAGTGTGGATTGAACGAGTCCAGTGTTAAAATAGGGTTGACTGAGAGAAAACAAGCGATAAGGGAACACCAAATAACTGGATGTTTGCCAAATAACTATCTCTCGGCCAATTTTGCATCCCTCTAAACTTTTGGACTCGGCCTCACTGCTAGTCGTAGGAAACATGGTCGCACTATACCATAAAAAATTTCCGACATATACATTAATAACTATAATAAAAAGAACTAATAATATTTCATAACAACAATGTGATTCTTTAGCTACCATAATCGTTGAAAGGTATTTATTTTCACTTTGAAAAGTCAGAATGTATTTATTAATTTTTAACATGTTAACTAAAGTTGTCAAACGTTAAATATCGTTAGTCTCCTCGCGGGCTGCAAAAAAACTACATGGCGGGTTTGTTGTTTTTCAATAGTTTTGTTAAGTTTCATGCTGTTAAATAAACATTGTTATTAAAACTCTGTTTTATTTAAAAAGCTGCACACTATAATTTATATCAAGATGAGCTAAATGAAGCTTCTGTTGTGTCACAGCTCTGCTAATTAAAAAAAAAAAAAAAAAAAATTAGGCAATAAGGTTAGTAGTCTACATTAATAAGTTACAAATATGTATGCTACAAGACTGACATATCATATTAAGGACACTTCAATGATAGGTTAGATGTGCACACAGTGTGGGGAGAGGGATCCCAAGGTCATTTACATTCTGTTTACTGTAAATGGCATATTTTTTACACCAGCGTGTGTAGTTAAGTGTTAAGGAATGGGCAGCCTCAAAGGTCAATGTCAATTTCTCAAGTCCATTATTTAAAAAATATATATGTCAAGAAATATTTAATACTTTAATGACTACCACAGTAAATAAATAAATAATTTGCAAAACAAGGATTAAAATACGCTTAGGACGATAAATATAGCGAGCATATGGCACACAAGAAATGTAAACAGAACACAAACCGAACTCGTATCGCACTGCCAATTTCATAGAAGCAGTTCTTTTCCCTAAACGAAATCTGGTTGGAACTACTTTAGCCTTTCATCGAACGATGGTATTTCATTTATTTCTAGTCTAGTTATAGTTTTAAATGTGCAGAAAAGATCCATACCACACAGACAATGCGCAAGAGAAACTGACCGACGTCAACAAGTGGGGCGGTTCTTCTTCAAGGATATCATCATGCATAGCGTTTCTTCGAAGACATCGTCTGCTACACGGAATAGAAACTAAACTCGCGTATTGCGATCGAAAAAAGCTGGAGATTTTCAATGGGAATTCAGAGATAAAAATGGTTGTGAATTTTCTGAATGTGAAAATGAAATTTAAAAGAACACATTATGTAATGAATAATTTCCTCATAGAATAACATGGGCTGTGGGCGAGATTAGACATTATCTGCTCTTAAGTGTTCAAAATAAAGCACACTTTTACTAACATGATCTTTTTTGTCTTTCCATTAATTTTCATACCTCTAACCATGTTTGGTCAGTTATAAAGTTTTTACTTTTAATTCAACACCATCACTGCAAAAAAACAACATACATAGAAACCATATATCAAATAGAATTGTAAAATTTATATTAAATCTATTTTTATGTGTTTAGAGTTACGTTAATTTGTGATGCAGTATTTATTTATTTATTTTTTTCCCTAAGACTAACTTTTTCAATTGAAAATATCAAACTAACAAAAAACATATAGAAGTGTGTAAATTATTTTCAAATTTATCATACTTCTCAAAATGACATTCTAACAAATTAGCTCCCAGACATTTTTCAGGATTTTACATTTGTTTAATGAGATTTGCAGTTAATTCTTTTCAGATTAAAAAGTTCTACACCTTTTTAAAAATACTTCATTGATTATTAACATTTTTTAGTGAGTATGATTTCATGTAACAATTTTAATCGGCATTTACATTCTTTTGAATTTCTTAAGAAGATTTCAATGTATTAATGAAAATTCTAACAAATAAACATTCACAAAAAAAAAAAAAAAAAAAACACAAAACAAATTTAAGAAAGCAAATTTATTTACATTTTATAATTACATGTTATATTAAAAATATCTTCACACTTTTAAACTCTAAAATCTAGAAAATATGTATCAGCAATCTGAAAAGTATTTACATTTAAAATTGGACTAAACAAGTTTTCTCAGAGAAAAAAAAGGATATGCTTTTATAACTATTTGAACTTCAAAAACAAAAATTAGCATGCATAAGCTAATAACAGACATTCTCTTTTGCTTAAAATGACAACAAACCATACTTTTAAACCTAGTACAGAATCAACAAAATGTACACATATAACAGGTATTTGGGGGGAGGGGGGGGAGAGTCCAGTACTACAGAATATAGAATCTTAAGTGAAATGGCTGATCTCTATTTCCATTGGACAGAATTCATCGAAATGCTTGTAGAGATTTATTTAATTTCATTTTGCTCTTGAAGAATATTTTATTTAAAAAAAAAAAAAAAAAAAGAATAGTAATTTTGATTTTTACAAAACATAAATGCAATTTATACCCAAAGTTTTTACATTATGGAAAGAAAATTTACAGCTGACCAAATTTGCTTCTTAAGAGCAGACAAGACCTAATCTTGGCAAAAGCTGTGGCCCATGTTATTCTATGGGAAAAATTTGTTTCCATAATTACTCGTTACCTAATGAATATTTTTTCAATTCTGTTTTCCTATTTAGAAAATTCATAAGTGTTAAATTAGTACTTATTTTTCAAAAATTGATTTTTTAAATTTTTAGCATTTCATTTTACGACTAAAAAAAAATGAGAAAAATCATATTTTTGAACTCAAAATTAAAATGTAAAAATTTTAAAAAATCATTTTTTCGAAAATGAGTACTCAGGAACTTTTGGACAGCCCCTACCTGCCTGCACTCGGCCAAGCTTAATGGGTTTGGAGTGCTGACTCATTTAAGGGTTATGAATTTTCTGATTGTGAAAACAGGAAAAAAAAAAAAAAGAATTAGATAATGAATAATTATGGGAACAAATTTCCCCACAGAATAACATTCGCCACGGCTATTTACAGGATTAGGTGCTGTCCCCTCTTAAAAAAAAAAAGAGAGAGCGGTGATTGCAAGCATACTAGATAGTGGTTGAGAGGATTAAATGATTAAAAAAGGAAGGAAGAGAAGAAATTAAAAGAAACTTTAAGATAAATAAAACTGATACTCATAATCATCATCAAGATAATATATTCAGGGATGAGATTAGCAAAAAAGCTGAAACTACATGTCAAAATCCAATATACTACAGTAATAAATGCATTTTATAATCTTAATCTCTTAAAAATAATAATAATAATAATAATAATAATTATGGTTTAGTAATCAATCAGGTTTCATTTGACTAGCTGATGCAACAAATTCACATCAAAAAGACAAGAAGAAAGAAAAAGACTCATTCGACGTATTAAGTATTGCCCCCTATAAAGAAGAGGAAAAAATTAAATGAAACTTTGAGGATAAATAAAACTGATATAATCATCATCATCAAGATAATATATTAAAAAAAAGAAAGAAAAAGGAGTCATTCGACATATTTACAATATTGGAAATAATTATTATAACACCCCCCTCAAACCTGCTGAAAAAACTTTGCACCACCTGGGAAAACAAATAAAAATTACTATACATAAGAGGACAATGTTGCCTTATAAAGCCAAATACTAACATTCAAGTAAAGAACTTATACATATAATAAATAAACATCTTTATGAGGCAACACAGTCAATATATATATATATATATTAATATAAAGACTAGTGATAATAGTAACAATGTTTCGCAAACAATTACATCTTAATATTGAGCATCTTCACAGAGATTTCTTTTGTAAGTAGATAAAACATTGTAATGTTCAAAGAAATTTTACAAAAAATATGTTTGATCAAAAATACAAAGGTGACTGAATTCATTTTTGTATTATTACCCTTAAAAAAAAAAAAATAAATAAATAAATAAAAAACATAAAAAGGCTATCTGATACAGAAAAGTGAATTGGAACATGTAAATTTTTAACAAATATGCATCAAATGCCAAAAGATAACAAAATTTAAAAACATGTGTTCAAATTGAACATTTAAAGATGAACACATAAAATATATTATATATATAAATGCATGGTAAAAACAACTAAATTTTGTTGATCAATAAATGTACTTATGAGACCAGACTGTAACATGCATACATAAATATTTATCTTGTTAAAGTTTTTTATGCTTTCATAATAGTAGTTTAAAAAGTACTGTTTTACTTCAGATTATAGAAAAACAAATTTAGGAGGACACAATATCTATGGTACAAACTGTTATGAGAATATTACTCATTAACCAATGCATTACATTTGGTTTTTGCATTCAAAAAGCAGAACTATCAATTTAGTTTTGTTTTTCAAAAATCGATATTTTTTATTTGGGCTTTTTAAAAAGTGCATTTAAATCACTTTACATCTTTAGAAAGAAAGAAAGAATATATACATATATCAATTTTTGTTAAAACAGCAATTTTAATGGATGTGAAATTTCTGAATATAAAAATGGAAATATTTAAAAAAAAAAAAAAAATTAAGAAATTTCCCCATATTACTGGATTTGATTGTCAGTGATTGGAGAATTTTTAAAAAAAGGTAGAGATTAGCTGAATTTAATTTGATATAAATAAACACTTTAAATGCCTTAAAAATTTCAAGCTAAATAATTTTTGTAATTTCTTGATTTACTTATGCTGGATAATTTTTAAAATTTCCTGATTATTATTTTTTAAATAAAAAATAAGCTAACCAAAATTGGAGCCTGCATCAAGAATGGCAGGCTTGCCACTCGGATAGGAGAATGAAATTCCTTGACTTTCCAGGTGTGTTCTAAGAAAATTCCAACCTAACCATATATTGAGCATTGGCTGTGTGTTGAGGGCAAAATAATTATGGTACCACTTGAAAACACAAAAGTTACATATTACTTTGACCTGTGGAGAGATTGCCCTCCATAGGGGGGTCTTTCTAAAAGGTCCTGTTAAAAAAAAAAAAAAAAAAAAAAAAAAATGGTGGAAGCTAAAAAATAATGGCGGAAGCAAAACAATAATAATAATAATAATAATAAAGGTAGAAAATTGTTTTATTTTGGCAATCATCATATGAAATTCCCAGACTTTTATGATCAGTTTTTAAATTCCCTGACTTTTCCAGGTAGTGTGGCAACCCTGGAATAGTGAAAAATTACACAAATATATTTCTGAAGTTAGGGATCAATCCAGATTTTAAAACTTGTAGCCAATCTTGGGGAAAAAAAAAAAAAAAATCAAATGTATTGTGTAAAACTCTTAGCTTCAGCAGTATAAGCTGAATAATGCTTGCAAATAGGGTTCTTACGACATGCATTTTTTTTTTTTTTTTTTATGAAATTCTGTGCAAGAAACCTGCAGTACAATTTTGTAAAAAGCTAAAATTTTAGAGTGAATTGATCCCTAGCAGTAAACAATTAAAGATAAAAATTAAAACACAATTCTTCATAATTTGAATAACATAATTCTTCCATTTTTAGAGAGCTTTTGCCTTACTTCCCAAGTTTGTTTCAAAAATTAAAAAACGTCAAACTTAATTTTATGGAGGATTTGATATTTTTTCACGTTCCTCTTCAATAATACAATTTTACTTTGTAACTCTTAGATGTTTGACTTTTATAATAGAACAATAATAATCAATTTTCTATTCAGAAAAGAAAAATAAATGAAATAAAACTTAAGTTCACTTTCTGTTCCCCCCAAAAAAGTAAATGCAATAATTTCTTCTATTGCAGCTTTGAAAAAAAGCTTTGTACAATATATATATCTTAAATAATCTCTTCCAGAATTTGTACTATACATAATGAATGCAAATGATACAAAAATGGGAGGAAATAATGCATACAATATCATACATAGAGAACATAATCATCAGTCTTTAGAACACATCCATATTCTAACCAGGATTACCTCCTTTTTTTTTTTTTTTAATTAACATAAGCTCCAATTACTTAGTCCACACTTTCTTTTGGCAAAAATTGAAATTTTAACAAGTAACAAAAATACTTTTTTCTTTCTTTTTTAAAAAAAGCAGCCTCCGAGACTACTTGTCTAAAATGCCACATCACAGTGAGTATGAATCTAGAACTAGAGTCTTTGAAAATTAAATAATAGCATTATCATCTATGGACTCAATGACACAAAATAATTTGCCTTCCCATAGGGGTAACACTTTACAATCTTCAGTCACTTCTTCAAATACAACTCCTGTGCCTAAATCATCTCTGGCTGTTTTAAAGAAATACCTAAAAGAAAAAAAAAAAAAAAAAAAAAAGAGTTAAAATATATAAAATGTTAAAATATTTCCTAAGAATTATATAACATTGAAAAGGCAGGGTAGTTTGACCCTTTTGATTTACCCTGCACATCCTAGGTCAATTTCTCCCATTTTGTTGTGACATTCTACAAATCAACATTTTTTGTCTAGAATTTCCTGGTTATAATCTAAGTTTTCTGATTTTTATTTATTTATTTTAACCCTACAAGGCACCCAGTTTCATATGTGGAACACCGACTTAAATCGTTCCTATAGCTATAAAACTATTAGTAACGACATCTCTTGACATCTTGATAGAAGCTACTGACATTTAGCAATGTAGTAATACGAATCTTTACCTAAAGATGTTGTTCGTGTTTGTGTGAAATTTGAATGAAAGTGATACGTTAGTCGATTGTCTGAATTCAAAAATAAAAAAAAGAATAGTTATTGAACAGTTTTGACTCGAAAGAAAAAATATTGTGTGTTATAACAAAGTGTATATTTTGCAAAGTTTTTTTTTTTTTTTTTTTTTTTATTACAATAGTAAACATATTAGTAAATCATATTTTTATGTATGTTCCACATTCGGTACGTTGAGCTAAAAAACAGGGGTGAAACTACCTAGCACGCAAAAACCCTGAAAACTGATGCTTGCATGCAGATAGGGGAGACTTAATAATGAAATATCACATGGCTTTATTTAATAAAAAAGTACCACAAAACTGGCGTTGTAAAAATTATTACTTACAAACTATAAATGATATTTGGAGAGTTCTTAATACATTACAAGGCAAATTAAACATTAAAAATAAGAAATTTCTGTAAAAACAAAATAATTTAACATGAAATTCAGAAACAGAAAAAATTTCAAAAATCCTGAATTCAGGGGTAGCCTCTAAAAAGTTTCACCCCCGTAAAAAGTTGATTTTTCCATAAATTACGGTTTTATTTTTGTAAGTTTTCCCTATCTTCTGATCACTCATTATAATCTATATATTTTTGTCGCGCACTAAAAAAACTAGTTGGCATTGGTGGACTCTGCTCAGTTCCTCATCATATTTATGTTCTCATAAATTTCTAGAGCAAGACATATTATAATCATGTTAAAAGAAATGAATTTGACCAAAGCTTGATACAGTGACAGAATGAAATTCCCGCCTAATAGGCTATGCACCGTTCATTTCGATATATTTATCTTATTCTAATCTATTAATTTATTTTATCAGGGTCAATTCCGTTGTTTAATTTTCATGCTACTATTTCCAATGCAATAATCCTCAAAATTCATATTTATATGGAAAATTTACAATTTCGCTATGCTGATAAAATCGTAAATTACGAATAATTTGCGAAATTTTCCTATTAGAATATTTGTATTCAATCATGTTCAAACCAATATTATAAATGTAATTTTGAAGTTGTCTAATATATTTATGATCCTCAAAATGGAATATTATGTCAATTTTGCCTTATTCTGACATGTTAAGTAAATTGTAAATTCCAAATAACTTACAAATTTTTTAAATTGGAAAAATCATAGTCTATGATATTCATGCCAGTATCCTAAATAATATTTCGAAAGCGGTTTGACATCTTTACAATGAAAATATCCCTCAAAATTGACGTTTACGTGAAATTTTGCTTTATTCTGCCATGTTAAAAAATTTGTAAATTTCCAATAACTTAAGAAATTTTTATATTGGAAAATTCATAGACATTAATATTCATGCCAGTGTCCTAAATAATATTTCAAAAGTAGTCTGACATCTTTACGATGAAAATATCTCTCAAAATTGACGTTTATGTGAAATTTTGCCCTATACTGCCATGTTAAGAAATTCTTAAATTTCCAATAACTTGCAAAATTTTCAAAGTAGCATATTTATAGTTACTGATGTCCATTCCGGCATCAAAACTGATATTTTAAAACTGGTCTGACATTTTTACAGTAAAACGTTTCCATTTAATGCACGTTTTAATGGACGTTTAAGTGAATTTTTGTCCTATTCTCCCATGTTAAGAAAATCATAAATTTCTAATAACTTACGAAGTTTTTTTAATTCGAATGTTGCAAATGAATAGGGTTCTTGCCAGTATCGAAAGTAATATTTTAAAACTGATCTGACCTCTCTGTGATCATATGTTCGTAAGATATCGTGTACACAGACTAACAAACTAACACCCTAACAGACACCCTACAGACAGACACCATACAAATTTTGTCATTTTCGGATTCCTCACACCTAAAAATGTGTAAAAAAGTAAAGAAAACGAGGTCGAAAATTTTTCATGATTACCTAAATTCCCCATACCTATAGTATGATGGGGAACTAAAATTATACTGATAGGCAAAATTATCTCAATCTTTATTTTTTTCTTTGTTGACTTTGTTATAAAAATACACAACAAAAAGGAAAATAAAATAAAAAATTCAAAATTTAGGAAAAATTAACAAAATTATAAAAATAAGAATCATTTTAATAGACAACATATTAATATCAGAACAAAAAAATATTTTTCAAGTTGGTGCACTTTTTTTTTTTTTTTTTTTTTTTTTTTTAACTTTCTTCAATAGAAGAAAGTATTGGATTCATAAAAAATTTTTGACCTCTGGTTTTTAAATGGATTTACATGTTTTGGAGGGGGAGGGGGGCTAAAAAGAAAATGAAAAACATAACAGGTAAGTTGTTGATTTATTGTCCTGATATTTTCAAGCAATTTTAAAAGAACATTTAAGGATATGATGCATCCCAAATCAAATTGTTCCAAGAACTTTGAATTTCTCAGATGAGCGATATTTTTACAAGGCAATTCATTTTTCAAAACACATTATTATCAGTGATGAAACTTGGATATATGCTTTTGACACAGGAACAGCTCAACAATCAAATGATGTTTTTGAAAGATGAAGCAAGACCGAAAAAAACCACCAAGTTACTCAAAAATCAAGATATGCTGACTTTTTCCTTTGATTGTCGTGGTGTCGTGCATTATTTATACCTGACCAATAAAGTTTTTTTTTTTTTTTTTTGAGTGTTTTGTGCCATTAGCAGGAAGTAATTCCTCAAAAAGACCTGAAATGTGGCGAGATAACTTATGAGCAGCAGCACTATGATAATGTGCTTTCAAAACACTGCAGTTATTCTTACCAATTTTTAACCAAACATTCTACAAATACATTAACATTACAAACAAACATTACAATAAACATTATACAAAAAAGCTGAAACTGCACGCAAAAGCAAGATGTTGAAATGAAATGCTAGAATTTTGATGACAAAATCTATTGTATTAAGAGTAATAAATATTTATTTTAATCTTCAATGTATTAATAATAAAAAAAAAAAAAAAAAAAAAAAAAAAAATGCACATCAGAAACATAAAAAAAAGTTAGAACATTGGCAAGAATGCATTGAAGTCAGAGGGAAGTACGTTGAAGGAGATGCAATAAATTTTGACTAATACATTGATACCCCTTCTTTCATGCCATCATTCTGAATAATTTTTTTAAAATCAAATTTTTTATTTTAGTACTTCATCTAATTTGTAAAAAATCCACCATGCATTTTTTTTTTTTTTTTTTTTTTTTTTTTTAATGGCAATACTAGATTTCCACATTAATGAATTATTCCCTTAAAAGAGAGGATTATAAATATGCCTCTGACAATTCTCTTTGCTCTTTTTACAAGCTTTTTCTGCAATTAAATAAAAATCTTTCCAATGGTGTTGACAAACTTTAAGATATGTTATAATGGATGATCTACAAATGTTCATTTGCCTTTCAAGATGAAGCCATATATAGATAAGGGTGGGTGGATTTTTGATAGCATTCCTGACTCTAACCGAAAGTTGCTGGAGAGATATTAAGAGCGTATTTCATGTACTGTTATTGAGATTTACAATTTAAATGTTAAAATAAAACAGCACAAAAATAAACATCTTTACACAGAAAACACATACCTGAAGTTTCCCTTTTTTGATAATAATGATTTAAACTGTCGTAATGTGACATTTTTTCCTGGTATTTTTGAAAGATATGGAACTGCATGTCGGCCATAACTATACCCAACAATAGTTACATCATTTGAACTTGGCTCAGCATTGCCATATTTTTTTGCTAGTTTCCTAGAAAATAAAAATTATTAAAACAAAAATTCAAATAAACATATTTATTATTATTTAGAAAACATATACATTTCAAGATTGCTGGAATATATACTTAATCAGTATGCCATTCACACTAAATAGAAAACTAACTTCATTGCAAAATTAAAACAATATGCAAATTTTAAACATTAAGAGTGGAAAAACTCTTTGCTGAAAAATTATAATTAACTTATTAATTTATGACGTTTACGACACTTAATTTTAAATATCAACTTTTCTTTACATAGTTTGTAACTTCTGAATTGCAACTTGACTTGCAGAGACTGGTGTTTTAGTTTAAAACTGCCAATGGAAAAATGGTAAACAAACAGTTTGTGCTTATAGATTACAGCTTTAATACATAAAATTTTGAAATTAAATGCTATTTAACTTTTAGAAATAATTTAACTTTTCAAACAATAACAATAAACGAATAAATTAAACAATACGTTTAATTTTTTAATTTTGACTGCATTTTACCCCATTTCAAATAAAAATTAAAATATGAAATGGGCAGAAAGAATAAGTTCTATGTGACTCACAACTGGCATCATCCACGAGTCTAGTTTGACCTGATGTGAACCCCAACAGATGAGTTTTAGATCAAGCTGAAACCCGAACCCAACAATAAAGTCTCATCAACCCAAAAAACGACCCGAATCCGCAATACAGTATTTTGACAACCTGAACCAAAGCACAATGCAAAGCTTGAAATCTAAATGAAAATTAATTATTTATCTGAAAATCATGCACAAATTATATTTTTAAGGGGACTCTCTACCTATTGTCTTTGAAAGCTGAAATCAATGTTATTCTATGGGAAATTTTTCCCCGTTATAATTCATTAACTAATACATATTTTTAAATTCTGTTTTCACTTTTCAAAAATTCACAACTATTAAATAATTTATCACTTTCTAAAAATTGAATTTTTTTATTTTTAAGATTTCATTTTTAAGCTCAAAAATGAAAAATTTCCCATTGTAAAAATTCACATTTCACAACCTCAAAATAAAATATTAAAACATTAAAAAAAATATTTTTAGAAAGCGATAAATTGTTTAATAGTTGTGAAGTTTCTGAATGAGAAAACAGAATTTAAAAATATACATTAGTTAATAAGTTATAATGGGGCGAAATTCAAAATAGAATAACATTGGCTCTGGCTTCTGGGGACGATAAGTGCAGAGGCCTCTTAAGTTGATCCAACTCTTTGAAAACTAAACCTGACTCAAACTGCAAGAAAGAAAAATTCAGTCAACCTAATTCGAACTTGACCTACACAAGGTTCAGTTAGAAATAACATACAGCAACAAACTTACTTTATTCTCATTTTGGCTCTGTTTTCATCTTCTAATCTTTTTCGAGCTTCCACTAAGTTAGAAGTAGTATCTGGAGCTGAAAATCCTGGTGCTGTGAAATCATGAGAATACTGACGACCAGAATTCTGAGATGCACTAGTATATTGGGAATATTGAACATCTAGGTTTCCACCCCAAGAACTATTATAGCCAGTTTTTCGGCTGGAACTGAAAAAAAGAAATTATTTTAAATATTTAAGATACCTTATGTAATAGATTTAAAAGAAAAAGATGTGAAATTATAATGCTTCAACTCTTTGAACCCTATGGTTGTTAGCAGAAGTGTTACGAACAAGGTTCAGTTGTGATTTTAAAATTAGAATCACGCTGAAAATCAATGACATTAGTTCCATCACTAATGGCCATATCACACGGGAGCATATATACTCAACACAACATTATACGCAATATGTTTACTATGCTGAACGAACGAGAAACCGGTTAGCTGTCCGTAGGGTTTCCCCGAATTGATAGCGTGTATTCCCTTCTCTAAAGGTATTCCAGGAAAAAATCCTGTTTATTCCTGCTATTGGTCAATTTTGATCAGCACGCTCAACATATTCAGCTTTTACTAAACGGTTTCGTAAAAATTGATCATCCAAAAACTTGCTGTCCTTGAACAAAATCAGGCTGGGTATGTTGGGTATAATGCTGTGTTTAGTAAAAAGCTCAACGAAAGTCTCGCGTGTGATATGGCCATAACAGTATTTACTTCAATTGCATTATAAGTGTCAGACTAATATCAATATCATTAGGTTATGATGTGTATCACTAATTTCAAAGTAACTAATCTCAATTTAATTTTCTGTATTAAATACGTAATGTTAATACAGGATTGCTATATAAATCTTTGGGGGAGGGGGGGGGAAGGAATTCTCTGAGCTTTCCCTGTCTCATAAAAATAATTGAAATCCATCCCCTCACCTTGAGATTTCTATGGCTTTTAACAGATTTTTCCAACACTTCTTTTAAATTCCAAGTACTGTAGTAACCCTGCAATATCATAAACTTTCAAATTCTAAATTAGTCTGTCCTAAAAATATTCAATAAAAAGTCCTTTAATGTAATGTATTTGTGTCTTAATTTACTGGCTTTATTTATGGTTTTCATCATCTCATTTACCGATATATAATTAAAGGTAATAATGGTGTAAAAATTCAAATGAAAAAAAAAATTTGCAAAACTAAATAAATACAGGCTTAGCAGTATGATTTTCCTGAAATATTATAGGAAATCCAGGAACTTGAATTGTGAAACATAGAAATTTTTTAGGAATTAAAAACACATGGTATGTATGAAAAATTATGTATACATGCACATATTTTTAATATGGAACATCTATAGAGAAACTATTTGCACATACATAATTTTTATACTCTTTGTATGCATGTGAACACAAATCAATAAATATATTTACATACGTTGCAAACAAAATGCTCTTGTATTGAAATTTATTTTTCCGACTGAGTGAAAATAATGCCTGGACTGGGAGTCGAACCCCAGATCTTTGACTTACAAGGTCAAGGCTCTACCAATTGAGCTATCCAGGCCGACAACCGGTGGCCATTACTCACTCAGACAACCTTTAGGCAAACACATCTGATGTAGATAGCTCGACAGAAATAAGCTGCAGGTAAAGGAAAACACCATTAAACAATGGCAGAAAACAATGGATTGTTTAATGGTGTTTTCCTTTACCTGCGGCTTATTTATGTCGAGCTATCTACATGATAGACCAAATGTTTCTGCCTAAAGGTTGTCTGAGTGAGTAATGTCCACCAGGTGTCGGCCTGGATAGCTCAATTGGTAGACCCTTGACATTGTAAGTCAATGATCTGGGATTCGACTCCTGGTCCAGGCATTATTTTCACTCAGTCGGGAAAATAAATTTCAATAAATGATTTTCTTCCCAATCAGTTGATTGTGCGATTTTAATACATTGTAAAATGCTCTTGTGCTCAGATTTTAACTGGAAATCTGTAAAAGTAGTCTTAAGATTACTGATTTTCAGATAATTTGTAACAAAAATACTGCAAGTTAAATTTTTAGGCTAATTAGATAAGAATTCTTAAATTGTGCACAAAAAAATTATAATCTCCTAACTAGCATATTACTTATGCATAATAAAATTATCAACTGAACAAACTGATTACAGCCCATGGAACCAATTGGATGTGGAAGTTTTTTTGGGTACAGACTGCACACACGACTTCCTCAAGTATCAGTTCAACTATTATAGTTGATGACATCAAAAAAAAAAAGTTTTCAGACTAAGCACCAAAAATATGGTAGATTTTAGTGATTGGACACTAAAAGCAGGACTTTTGCTCATTTGTGGTGATATAATTGCATATTTTGTCAATTGGTTGCAAAATAATCGCTTACTTAAGCAATCAACATTGAGAAAAAAAAAAAAAAAATATTATAGCAACTCTGTAAATAAATATAATTTTTTTCCAGCTAGGTGAAATGATCCTGCAATTAAGGCATTTTTGATAATCTGTAATACGCACACAGAAATCTTTTGATAGTAAGACATTTTTAATTATGCAAAAATGAAAGTTAAGAATTTATTCTTAGCAAAAATTAGTTTCAAAGTAGTGTATAGTAATTCACATTCAAACTGAACTTGATAAATTGCAAGACAAGATAAATTTCAATTTTCTTTCAAATTTTTTTACCCAATCCCACAAATTTTAAGCATAAATTATGGTAAGAGGGATAGATAAAAATTACATCAGAAAAGCAGGAGAAATGAGTGGAAAACCACGAGCATAGAAAAACAATCAAAAAGCAGGAGACTTGGCATGTCTGCTATTCCAAGCTGCGGGAAACTGAACCCAACATAGAGCAGTAGGGATGTTGCCAAAAGCAATGAGGTTCAGTGCAAATTCAATGAAATTTTTCACAGTTTATGAAGAAATTTATTTAAACAGGGTCCCCACTCAATTTCAAAAATAAAATTCCCCAACTTTTTCAGGTCTATTTTTAGAAAAATTCCAGTCACAAAATTTGATTTGTGACATAAAAAATAGCTCACGACATAAAAGACAACATAGTAACGAGACTCGGGACATAAATTGAATGCTCAAAAAGCATTTTCCAGGTTTATATAATCATTTTTCAAGGTTCTGGGGCAATATTTGCAATTTTCCTTGACATTTTCCTGACTTTTTCCATTAATTTTAAATTCCCTCACTATTGCAGGTTTTTCAGGTTTACCCTGACCTGTGGGAAAAATGTTTAAATATACCTGAGCAGAGAAATGAGCAAAGATTGCCAGTAATAATAATAAAATAAAAAAAATGGCTTTTTTTTTTTTTTTTATTAAAGTCCACAAAATGTTCAGAGATTCAGAGACTATTTTTATTGAAATTACATCTTAACCCTACAAGGCTCAATTTTTTTTTAGTGTGCGACAAAAATATATAGGTTGTAATTAGTGATCAGAAGATAGGGAAAACCAGGGGTGCAGAATATGTCCGAACGCGCGAACGATGTTCGGGGGAAATTCTGGCTGTCTGGGGAAATTTTGAATATTTATTATCTTAGGAAAAAAAAAAAAAAAAAACGGAAGTAAGAAAAAATTACTGAAAAAACAAACTTTCTAATATTAAACTACAAATTAACAGCTGTATTCTTCTGTTACAAGTGTATTCCCTTTAAATACCCATTACCCCCCCCCCCCCCCAAAAAAAAAAAAAAAAAAAAAAAAAAAAGTACTAAGTATTTGAAATTTGATGATAAATATTTGGTGATTCATTTAAGCTAGAGAAAATATCAAATATAACTTTTTTTTTCCTATATAGTCTTGCTAAAATGCTACAAACAAGAATAATTACCCAGTCCACATAAATAAACAAACACTTTAATGACAGGACGCTGGGAGAAATGATGTGTTTGTTTACTTTAGCTGATAAAACAAGGAGGGAAGAAGGGGAAAGAGAAGTAGGAAAGACTTTTTTTTTTTTTCATGATTTTGAGTCTCATTTACAGAAGTTAAGTTATGAGTTTCAATTGTGCATTCAGCAATTGCCTCCCCTCCTCCCCCTCCCCCTCCCCCTCGGACCAGCACACACACACAGACACAAAAAAAAAAAAGAAAGAAAAAGTATTTGAGCAATTAGCCAGTGATTAAACGTAAGTTTTTGTTTTGAATGAGTTGATTCTTTTGTGTCTTAAAGTTTAGTTTCCACATAACAATATTAATTTTAGCAATTAATTAAAACTTCTGTTGTTCTTTTATGGATATTTATAGAAGCCTAATCATTTCATATTAATTGTTAATAATCTAAAATTATGCTTAAGATTCTTTGTATTATTTTCTCAATTTAAAATTACTTTGCATTAAAGTAACATACATACTATTCTTCAGTTTTTTCTTTTTTTATTATTCAATAGAAGAAAGTATTTGATTCATAAAAAAATTTTGAGTTACGGTTTTTGATGGATTTGCATGTTTTGAGAGTACCAGAACACAATTTGACAATTTTTGAAAATATCTGTCCATTTATGTGTGTGTGACAAAAATTTTGTAGCGACTGTATCTTGGGAACTACTGCACATAATTTCATGTAAATTAATATACACACACACCTTGACATTAATTACTGTCTATCAACTTTTGGTGCCAATCGCTCATTAAGAGGCACTGCTGTGTACAGCAATTTCCGCAATTTCAGAAAAGGCTCTATCGTAGGAACTTTTGCATGAAATTGCATATTAATTTATATGCAGATGCACCTTGACATAAGTTAGCGCCTATCAACTTTTGGTGCCAATTGCACAACAGGTGGCGCTGTTATGCATCGATTTCCGCAATTTCAGGGAAGGCTATATCTCAGGAACTACAGCATAGAATTGCATCTAAAAACTGTATGTAGATGCACCTTAACATAAATTAGTTTATGCCATCTTTTGGTGCCAATCGCTTAACAGGTGACGCTGTTATACAGCGATTTTCACAATTTATGAGAAATCTATATCTCAAGGTTTATTGTGCATAATTGAACAAAACTTAATATATGGAAAAGCCATTATGAGACATTATTTTTTTTTAAATTGGGTATATATATGCGAAAGGTGATGCTGCTATACTGCAATTTTCCTTGAGAATGGGAAACATATCTGCACGGTAAAAATTCACTTCCGTTGGACATTTCGACTAGTAATACATCTCTGAAATGAAAATCGTCTATTAATAAAGGATAAAAAAAAAAAAAAAATTCTATTGCAGGAATTTGTATAGGAAAATATAGAAGAAAGTTAGTTTTGTGATATCTTCAACATAAGTTTTTTTTTTCCTCCCTGGGGGAAAAAAAAGGCAGGGTTTAAAACTCATATATATATGTATTAATACATATCAACAAATGTCTTAATTAGCTGTTGATTCTGTCATTCTTTGAGCACTATTTTCTCGGGCTATATGACTCATATGCTCAAAGTTAAAATTTGCCCATTTTGTATCTCTATACCAATTTGTCTCCTATTTATAGCATATAACTTTTTTTTCTGTTTGTACAGATTTTGTTCTGTTTCGTGCATATCAGTTAAGTCATATTGCTTACTTTTCTTATACCGTGTCCCACAATAATTCATCTTGTAAGCAGAAAATTACAGAATTTTTATTGAATGATTATAGTTCATACATGTTTGTCTTATTCTTGTTTTCGTAATTCTGTAATAAAAAGGTATTTTAAATTTTCATAGTCAGCAAAGTGCAATAAAACAAAGCAACATTAACTTATGTATAATTATGTACTATTATTAAGAATTATAGCCTTAAAAATTATGTTAGTTAATAAATCCAATTACCTTAAACTTTTTAATTTTTCATCTGGTGGACATTAATAGCAACATTAAATTTAGATGTAGTTAAGAAAAAAAATGTAATATAGTAGCATAAAAAATCTCCCTCAGTATTTGGACTAAAGAAAGATTTCCCTTTCCCCCTCTACCCCCCCCCCCCCCACCAACAAGAACAAAAAAAAAAACTTTCAGATAATAGGTTGGTGCGTTATTTTTGGGGAAATTTAGAATGTGTTCTGGGGAAATTTCAGAGGTCTGAACATTTTCTGCACCCCTGGGGAAAACTTATAAAAATAAAACCATATTTTACAAAAAAATAAACTTTTTAGCTCTACGTACCGTATGTGGAACATACATAAAAATATTATTTACTAATACGTTTACTATTGTAATATTTAAAAAAAAAAAAAAAAACCTTACCTCTGCAAAATATACACTTCGTTATAACACACAGTATTTTTTTTTTTCAAGTCAAAACTGTTCAATAACTATCCTTTTTTTTATTTTTGAATTCAGACAAACGACTAACGTATCACTTTCATTCAAATTTCCCACCGAGTGCACTATAACAAAAACATGAACGACATCTTTAGGTAAAGATTCGTATTACTACATTGCTAAATGTCAGTAGCTTCTATCACGATATCAAGAGATGTCGCTACTAATAGTTTTATAGCTATAGGAACGATTAGAGTCGGTGTTCCACATATGGAACTGGGTGCCTTGTAGGGTTAAAGAAGTTCCTAAAAAGGAGCATTCAATTCTAAATTTGAAATTTATCATAGCTATCGAAAAACAGTAGATACCACTTCATTTCAATATACACAATTTCAGCATTTTTGTTACAAAAATGAAGTAAGAGTTAATATTTATTGAGAGAGGAAATCTTTTACAATCAATTTTAAGAATCCCTTTTATTATAGAACTTTCCCTGATCTGTATTAGCGAAAAGCCATGAGTCAAGTTAAAAGAATGACAGGAGTAGATAGAATTAAAAAAAATTTAAAGAGAGGCTAAGGAAGCAGGCGTATTAAAAAACAGGCAAGCGGGTAGCGGCATAATAATTAGTATATGTAGTGTAAAGTATTAAACGGGAGGGCAAGTATTAAGGGAAGTTCAACTACCTAGATCTGCTGAGAACAGGCGAGGTAGATGAATTTCTCCATGAAGGTTGCTCCCTTTCTTGTTCTGCCATTCTTTTTGTTTCTAACCAATGTGTAACTCTGCAATACATATTTAAATATTTTTAGTCTTAAAAACTTAGACAATATAAACAACAGAAATAAAACAGAAAGGAGAAAGAATATTACTGAAATTATAACCTTCAATTAAGCCAATAAATTAAGACGCAAACAACATTATTATTATTATTATTATTTTCATTCATTTTTTGTCCGTTCATTTATTTTTTTGAAAATACAAAATAAATCTCTTTCTAAGGTGAATATATTGAAAAAGCTAAATTGCCCTTTGAAATTTCCGTCAATGAAGAACAAAACCGTCAAAAAGAACGAGCTACCAAGATTATCTTATAACTAAAAAGAAGATCAGTAATACATTATAACCACACAGATTACAGAGAATAAAAATATTAAAACTTACTTTGAATAACTTGGTACAGATTCACAGCTTATTCCACTATCGAAAAAGCTACTCCTAGAGTCAGTCATTGATGAAAACTTTTTACTAGCAAAGCGTTTGGAGTGTTCCTTATATCGCTTGCTGTAATCAGTGGTTAAGTTATCACTAGACTGATACATTGCACTATCTTTAGAATAGGTATCGTGGTCCTAAAAAATTATAAAAATACAACTATATAATGATTTATTTACTTATTTTAAATAATTAACTATTGTTGGTAACTTATTTTAAGAAGAAATATAATCTCTTAATGAGAAACAGGTAAAAAGAAATTATTTGACATTTATCAACGTTCCCACTCAATTTCAAAAATTAAATTTCCCTGACTTTTCCAGATTTTCAAAGCCAATTTTTATAAAATTACAGGTCACAAAATTCAGTTCATGGCATAAAAGGTAGCTTGCAATATAAACAAATAAACACAAAAGAAAACATAGTTCATAACTTAAAACATAACGTAAGTATATTTTTTAGGTTTTGGGGCAATATTTGCAATTTTCTCTAACATTTCCAGGTTTTCTAGGTTCTCCCAGAACCATCGGAGCCTTCATTAATAGGCCATGGGATTTAGAAGGCTTGCATATAATATACTTGCAAGCAATGCTCTTTTCTACAGAATGTAAACAAGGGGGAAAAAATGGATTAACAAAAAAAGATTAATTAAAAATTAAGACTAACTAAATACAAACATTCTTTAGAAATATTAAGTGTATCATGACTTCTGAGCAAAAACTTGAGAGAAAAAAAAAAAGTAAGCAGAGGTCGATCCAGGTTTTAAATTATGGGTCCCTTTTTTGTGAAATTTTATTTTTGTGAAAAAAATTGTGTATAAAACCTTCCATTTTAACTGCCATTCTAAATAATGTTTAATGTATCAAATTAACATAGTTTCATTGAACCAATTAATTAAAAATAATACAGAAAACACATAAACATTTTTGAAAAAATAACTTTTCTAAAACAAATCTTGTGAAGGACTCATTTCATAAATGTGAATTTTGTGAAGGGTCCTCTTTTATGGATTTGAATTTTGTGAAGGGTCCTCTCTTTTATGGTGTGGAATTTTGTGAAGGGGCAGCAATGAGGACCCAATTTTTGCCTGGATCGACCCCTGGCTAAGGGTAATATTATTAAGATATATCATGAAAATTATTTTTGGGGTGTTTTTATTTAACTGTATACGAAATTAACTATCAAGTTGTATTTGAAAATTAAAATTCTATTAATCTTGATAAATTACCACTATTCTACGAAGCAAATTTATTTTAAATTTGACTTTATATCCAATTAAGAAAACACAATATATCAAAATACACAAAGAAAAAAATAAAATAAATGCATACCCTTCGATATTTCATATTGTGTTTGTAAGAATATTCCTGGGTTTCACTAGAACCTGGCACAGGTACTCGAGATTTTTCTAAGTCACTAGAAGGTCGAGGAACGGTTGGCGATAACATTCCCTGTGCAGGAGTATGCTGCCCAGAATCAAATACCCTAGAGATATGTTGATCCAAAATATCTTGCACATTTTCTTCTGTTGTAGAGGAATAGGCAAGAAATCCATGTTCAAAGACATTATTTGAATTTCCTTTATGATACTGGCGAGCAGAAGCATCTACTGGTGGGACAGGTAACACCGGAGCTTCACATGGCCTTGAGGGTTCTGGATCCTGAAATTAAATAACATGCATGCAGAGTTAATAAGTTGTTTTTGTAATAAGAATTAAAATCTTGAGGTTATGTTAACTGAATATTTGTATTAAGGCTGCACACATCTACCAGATCCTCCCATTTCTCCTTTCTTGTATTTTTCTTGCTTTGTATTATCACGGCCCTACTAGATCACTCCTCGGCGCCAACGCGCCAACGTCGTGAAAGCGGCCATAACAATCGACGATTTTTCCGGAATCAAATGCATTGGAAGTTAGGGTTGGCGCACAGCACCACAACGGCAGAACTAACTTAATTTTGTATATGAAACTGCATAAGTTTTTTCCATTTGCAGAGAATTTAAATTGATTTAATTAAATTTGAAATGCAGTCTTCCGATACGCAAAAATATATGAATCATAAGAATAATTGTGGCAATAATTTTAAACCAATTCATTGAAAAATGATAAATGATGTTAGTCATTTTCTCTTAAATAAAAGATACTCTTCTTCCAATTTCTGTTTTGCATGAAAGAAAATAAATGAAAGACCAAAATAAATAAATTAATAATATATATATATATATATATATATTTCTATTTTCCCATTATTATCCTAAAACCAATTTTAGCGAAAGTGGGTGTCATTAAAATATATCGGAAAATTCGGCTATACTTTTACTACTTTTATAAAAATAATTTTAAATTGTGCCTTTTTTAAAATTATATTATATACATATAATATTATTTTGTTGAACCATGGATGAATATTTAATGTTTCTTGGCATTTTCCACGTTTGCTAAAACCTGGGAAAGTAGATGGCGCTTGTTGCCGACCCTGAAAATCGATTCCGCGGTATGCATTGATCCTTGCAGTTTTGTTACGGCCGCTTACGACGTTGGCGTGTTGGCGCCGAGGAGTGATCTAGTAAGGCCGTGGTATTATAAGGCAGGCGTGAGTAATACTTTGAAACAAATGCAAATTATTAATATGTGATACACACTTATATTGTCAAATAGATATAGAGAAGGTTTGCAATAGAATCTATCTCAAAAACTTAAATTTAAATATAAAAAAAAATAATAATAATCAATATATAAAAAAATGAATAATCTTCGAAATTTTTTAACATTTCCATTTAAAGTATGTTAATAATAATAATAATAATAATAATAAATCATCATTTTTGTATAATTCATCTGTTTGTTAGGGGAGGAGGAGGAGGGGAAATACAGTTTCAAAGATAAAGAGCTAAGTTACTAACGAATAAAGAAAAATTTAAATGAGAACTTTCAAAATCTAATGTTTTAATTTGATCTTCGTGTCAAAATTCTTTCACTGCTGAGTTTGCTGAAAATATCAGTCATATTTACAACAGTAACAATTTAGCAGTACAAATGTTTGGTGGTAACAAACAACTATCGAAGAAAAATAGTATTAAAGTCTCTATGGTGTAGATTTCATTAAAATATAGTTTCTAATCTTTTTTTAAAATGATTTTTATTCATTTATTATTATTATTATTAGTAGTATTAATTTTTCTAATTATCAAGTATCTTAATTTATGGAAAATAAGAAAATTGCAGAGTCAAAGGAAAAAAAAAAAAAAAAAAAAAAGTCATACAATGAAAAAGCAGAAAATTACAGATGAATCTCATGCTGATAAGGATATCTCATTCAAAAATAAGTTTTTTTAAACCTTTTTTTTTTTTTTTTTTTCCTTTTAGCTTAGTAAGCTTAGTAATTTTTGAAAAAATTAATTTAGATATTTTACTTAACTAAAATTAAAATTTTAAGTTTGGATCTCTGAACAAAATATTGCACATTAGGCTGAAAGGCAACATATTCAAAGAGTTATATTCAAAAAGCAGAATTTGAAAAGCTTTTTTGAAAGAAATATCCTTGTAAAACAAAAACAACGGAAATCCTACTGATTAACCTGGGAAGAAAGAAAGAGGAAATCTGATGTACAGCCTTAATACTCACACTACAATTCCATACTACCAGCATTGAAGGATCAAAATAACAGATTCTATAAGCGGCATTTTCAGGCCTAGACAACACTGATCAGTTTTCGACATATGACACTATTTAATAATTTAATCCAGGGTGCGAAATTTCCGCTCGCCAGCTGCGAGTGGAAATTTTACCATGTAGATAGAATTCTTACAGTATACGGTGCTACAATTAAAAAAAAAAAAAAAAAAAAAATCTATTTAAAAACATAAAATCATGCTAATATTAGGTAAAGTGACCAGATATTCTCTTTCTAAGAGTCAAAAATTGATGTCATTATCACTTTAAAAATTTTATGCACATTGATAAGAGCTCTGCGATTCATCGGAAAATTTAAAACATGGTATATAAAAAGTTTTTTTTAATCTTATAATTATTCTTTTTCTTTTCTTTTTTTTTTAATACTATGTTAAAATGGTCTTCAGTTTTACACTTGTAATTAAAATATCTAGTATTTTGTTATTTAAACAGCATGTTAACAGGTTTTACAAATTATCTTTAAACCTGTTAAATCCAGAAAAGGTTTGTCGAACTTTGCCATACTTTCTCTGATGAGAGTCCAATATATTTTGTCACTTTATATTACAAACAAAAATAATAGTCCAACATCATACATAGAAAGGAAAGTGGAAAATTGCAAGGAAATCTGCTTTCTATTTTGCCACTTAATATTGTGATTCTGTCATATGTATATATATACATATTAATATTAATTGTAATTATTTAATAAAAAGTAACTAAAATAAATTTTTTCTTTGTTGACTAAAGTAGGAATTGACTTTTTTTTTTTTTTTTTTTTTTTTTTTTTTTTTAATTACATGTTTAGTTTTCATTTATAAAATTACATAAAAACAATGATTATTGTTTTTTATTATTATTCATTTAAATATAGTGACCAGCAAAGGGGACAAAGCCTGCTAGTTTTGTTTCAGTCCAATCTAAATTTTAAGCCTCTAAAAATGATCAGGAAACACTACAAAAATATGTAGCAGAAGTAAAAAAAAAATTCTTTTTGCTTACTATTATATGCAAAAACAGTGAATAAATGTTAAATCAATTACCTCAACTGCTTTTAACTTTTCATTAACTTTCTCTGCATTTTTACGATCTTCTATAACTTTATTCAATTCCTTCACGAGAGCAGCATGGAACTCCTTTGGACTTAGTTGCTTTGTTGTATCAGGTAGGCGTTCAGTCCGCTGTAAAATATGAAATATTACATTTCATTTGATGTTATCACTGAAGTACAAATTTTCAATATCATATATAATAAAAAACATAAATGAAAAACTTTTTAATAGCCTCTGACCATTTTTTTCTTGGAAAATTTATTCAAGATTCATCCTCTCTCAAAAAATTTTTGTTCACTATTAGCCCAACCTTTGGGAATATTCTCGATACGCCACTGTACACAGAGAAGTTTCACAAATATTTTAAGTATTGTCATTTAACAGTAATAAAATAATTAGAAACCCCCCCCCCCCTAAAATTTTTTTTATATATATATGTATATAGATACTTTTCAAAACACAATTTTTAGTTCTTACTTTGTTATTTAGGTATATATTAAAAAGAAAAAACTAAGTCATAAAATGTGACGTATTTCTGGAGACATGAAGAGATTGCACACACAGTCATGGACTCCGAAATAAAATAAGCTCACTTTCTAGAACATCTTTTTATTTCAATCCACTTGTGGCTACTGGTACTATAAAAGGCAACGAGCCAGGGTTGTAGCGATTTAAATCACTTCTTTTAAATATCAAAGTTACTGGCTTTAATGGAATGAAATTGTTTATTTAGCTTTAAAAAATGAGATTTTTAAATATTTCTTATGTAAATTAAAAAATACAATTTGTAAAATAGTAACAAAATATTTCATTAAACAAGCTAATATTTCTCATATCTTGACTTTAGCTCCATCTCTCAGGGATGAGATTAGCAAAAATACAAAAAAGCTGAAACTGCATGCAAAGGCAAGACGTTGAAATGAAATACCAGAATTTTGATGACAAAATCTATTATATTAGAGCAATAAATATTTATTTTAATCTTCAATGTATTAAAAAAGAACAAATGCACATCAGAAACATAAAAAAATCTTAAAGTTTTTTTTTTAAAAGCTGAAAAGCTAAATGTACAAAAAAGCTGAAAAATCCCATCCCTGATACCCTGATCTCTACTAAGCAACATTAATAAACACAAAAATTATACCTTAATTTTCTTAAATATTTATACATTTTAATTATTTATTAATTATATTTTCATTATTTATACAAGCACAGTTTTATGACTGGGGTATGAATTGTAAATATTTAGTTAGTGTAGAATTAACTGATTAAGAGGGGACAATACCTAATCTCGCCGGCAGCCTTCGCCCATGTTATTCTATGGGAAAATTTGTTGCGACAATTACACATTACCTAATGAATATTTTTTAATTCTGTTTTCGCAGTCAGAAAACTCATAACCGTTAAATGAGTACTCCTTTTTGAAAAATTCATTTTTTTTAATTTTTACATTTTAATTTTGAGTTCAAAAATGCGATTTTTCACAAAATGCATTTTTCTCATTTTCTAGTCGCAAAATGAAATACTAAAATTTTAAAAAATCAATTTTTGGAAAAGAAGTACTAATTTAACGCTTATGAATTTTCTAAATGTGAAAACAGAATTGAAAAATATTCATTAGGTAATGAGTAATTATGTGAACAAATTTTCCCATTGAATAACATGGGCGAAGGCTGCCGGCGAGATTAGGTATTGTCCGCTCTTAATATATATATATATATGCTAGTTCGCCTTTGTCCGCCTTGTGGTTGATATTTAAAAAAGAAAATATTTTCTTGCTTATTTAGCTCTCATACCAGTTTAACATCATTTAATATTGGCTCACAAGATATTTTAAGAATAATGGAATATTTTACATTGTAGTATTTAAAAAGCCCCGAAGCTCCAAAAAGTTTTAAAAAACCATAACCTTTTAATTTAATTATATATAATCAGCTTTATACAGTACGAGGCAGCTGTCACTGCTTGTTTAATGAATTGCACCTACTCTGTATAAAGAAAGATAAAAGAATAAGTGAAAGTATTAAGATAGTAATGAAAATATGAATTTTGTTAATGGGTAAAGTGAGAAAACTTTTTCTTGATTCAAGTAATATTTGTTTAGCATAAGTAAAAAAAATTTTTAGGATATATATATATTTTTTTTTTTTTAATTCTTTATTACTTTTTTATTTTGTTTAGAAACCATGAGTGAAAATTTATTTCTCTTAATACACTGATTGCTTCAGTTAGGATATCATTTTTCCTATTAAATTATCCTTTTCCAAAATTATTTTATGTGTTCCATACCATAAGATTTTGCTTTCTTTATTGCACTACATTATTGTAGCTACAAGTCAAAGTCTCATGTTGAGTGGCTCACGCTACTGCATTTGTGATTGCTATTAAAATTATTTCTTAATATGAAGATACTGTGTTGAATAAAAATATTCGTATAATGCCTGCATGGATTTTTTCTATGGGAATAAAATATTTTTATAATTTTAGTAAAATGATTGATAGTGTGGATATTGTGCATATATGTACACATACATACACATAATAAAACACAAATGTAGTACAATAATGTATTAATATTTTTAAAAAAATCGTTAAAATCAAATAAATCTTCATAAAAAAAAAAAAAAAAAAAAAAAAAACCTGCAACGAACAGTTCAACACTCTGGAAACTGGCGGAGTGACGGAATTTGCGGCCCCAACTGCGGGTAGTTGGTCTTTTCATGCATGTTGTGGCACTTCGTATGCATTTATAAATGACAAACTCAAAATTGCCATTTTATGACTTGTGTAATTTTTTTTGCCAGATTTGGATGTGATCTTTGTTTGATCTCTTGAAGTTTCCTAGATAGCAACACCAACATCATGTGAATTATGTATGTTAACTCATATGTATGTTAACTTATGTCTTTCTTAACTCAACTTTAGAAACATACATTATTATACTGTTATTGATAAAGACAAATTTTGTCAGATATCATTAATTATTATGATTAATGTAACGAATAATTAATTTTTTTTAATGTTACTTGAAACTAGGTAAAACAATTGTTTTCATTTAAATATAATCTATTTCTTAATTACTCTGAAAAATCTTAATTTAACGATAATTAAAAATTGCAAACCTTTTTCAAATGATTAAAAAAATTTTTTAAATTGAATTTTTATATGTTTAACTAGCCGAATAATTTGATATTCGGCTAGCTGAACAGTTTTAGATTTGGCCAAACAGAATATTCAGTAGTATGGCCGAATAGATATTGAATATTCGGTGCATCCTTATTTATAAACCCAATTTATCTTATATTCTTCCTTATATTACTTTATTTTTTTATTTTTATTGAAAATTGACTCTTCAAACTAAATCTTGAATCAACCTTCATGGCTTGATCAAGCCAATCATGAATTTTTGCTTAGTACGCTATAAACAAAGCAAAATTTCTATTTACTCTACAAAGCAGCATAGGAAGTATACTTACAGGAATGAAAATTTCATCCTTATTATCAATTGGATTATTTAGATGTTTCATTATTTTCTGAGGTCGCTTGTGTTTACTTCGAGAATGGGTAGGATAATCTCTATGAAATATAGAAAATAAGTCATGTTTAAAGAAAAAGTATTTAACACTGGTAAAAATTATTTTTAAAAATGGAATAAGACAATAATTGGAAAAAACTTCAGCATTTTTATTTTTAGAATTATAGATTATTTCATAATATATATATAAAAAAAGATCTAATACCTCAAAAATATGTAAGAAAAATTGGTTTATTCTCTTGAATAAGGAGTCAAATATATATTTTTTAATTAATTTTTTTTTTTTTTTTTTTTTTTTTTTAAGTAGAGCCTTAACCCTCTGAGGACTTACCCGAACCTCAAGTCAGGCAGGTGAAACACAGAAAGCCATCTTTAAAAGGTAATTTTTACTTGTATTTAAACTTTTTTTTTTTTTTTTTTTTTTTTTAAAGGAAATGTTTAAAATATATACATCTATGAAAATAAGCATTAAAAATTGACATTTTTTTTTAAATTTCTGACCCAGAATGAATTGAGCTGGGACGGAGTTAATAATAATATACCTGATAATATTTAAGAATCAAAATAAGGGAAGATTTTACAAGAGCGGGCCATTTTTGGGCTTAACATTGATAGGTTTTCAACATATGGCAATTTTTAACAGTTTAATTTAATCCATGATTTAAAGTGTCTAAAACATAAGTAATTATAAATTCAGTAATATAATTACATCCAGTAATTGTAAATTTAAATTACTGCTGCTTATCCCAAGGCAATTTTTCCAGCAAAAGCATTGCTTAAAGCAGGGTTCCCACTCAATTTCAAATATAAAATTCCCTGACTTTTCCAGGTCTATTTTTAGAAAATTCCAGTCACAAAATTTGGTTCGCGACATAAAAAATAGCTCACGGTATAAAACAAAACAAAGCTCGGAACATAAAAGACAACATAGTAACGTAACTTGGTATAAATTGAATAATCAAAAAGTATTTTCCAGGTTTATATAATCATTTTTCCAGGTTTTTGAGTAATATTTGCATTTCTCCATGATATTTCCCTGACTTTTCTCAGCAGTTTCAAATTCCCTGAATTTTCCAGGTTTTCCCTGACCCGTAGGAATCCTGTTTGAATTACTGCTGTCTATCCCAAGACAATTTTTCCAGCAAAAGCAAAAGTATTGCTTAAAAATTTGAAAGGTTTTAATAAATTTTATGCAAAACTTTAGGATATTCAGGAAAGAAGGGAAATGCATGAGGATAATGGAGAATGGAAGACAGTCTCAAAATAACACTATCTTTCTTGAAAAACAGGCAAAGTAATAAGTATGTACAAATAACAAATGCTAAATCTAAAAATGAGTTTAAAAAAATATTAACTTACGCATTACTACCATCTGTAAGTGACATGGTGTCATCTGTTTGGGCATCAGAAGATAAGCTCTGTAATTCACTATCTTGGGCAGAAACAGGTAGAAAGGCATTATACTTTGTGTGATAATTACTGTAATTGCTGTAAGGTGATCGCAGTAACCTAATATAAAAAAAAAAATTACATGAATTACAAAACAAGATGTATCGAAATATTTTAAAAAGAAAAAAAATATTTTTCTTATATATTTAAATCAGGGTTGGCAGGTTTTTGATGCATGACAGTTTTTGACGGTTTAAACCACAGTTTAAACTGTCATGTCAAAAAACCTTTGTCAAAAACCTCAAATTTTACATTTTTTGGTATATTTTAACAATTAAGTACCTAGTCATTTTTAGAGAAATAAAATAATGTAGTCTTTAAAAAAGTGGTTAGTTTATAAGTTTCCCATGATAAAAATAATTGTTAGAAGAGTATCATCTGTTTCCTCTGAACGCCAATGGTTTCTGTTTAAGTAAAAAAAAAAAAAGATATTTACTACCTTTACAAAATACAAAAATTTGAAAATAGAAATTTGTCTGTTCTAAGGTGAACTACTTATTGTACATTAAGTCATCAAAACTTTTACAAAGTCTTATTTTTAAAAAGTAAACAAAACTCTTCTAAATATATACTGCAGGGGTGATTGTGACTCAAAGGTAAAAACCCTGAAAATTAGACCCTCAAATTAGAGAAAACCCAAACTATCAAATAATACTCAAACTATTTAGGCCAGAAGCCCTCAATTCTTTTACATTTCATTCACATATCACCTGGATAACAAATGAACAAGCAATGAAAGCAAAAAGTAAGTTTATAGGAAATATGAAAATACAGATTGTTAGAGTAAAAACCCTGAAATCAGGGGTAGACCCTGAACACAAACACCCCTGATATTGACTGATAATTAAAAGGTGTCGTAAGTATTTTATCCCAATGAATAAAATTACTGTGCAATACTGCATCATGTTTTTTCATTTTGGTTATAATCAACATCAATAGTATGTTTTAATGTTATATGATTAAAAATATTTTAGGTATTGCATGATTAGATGAACTAAATTTTTAATATGAATTACATAATGCAATTTTAAATTATTTTCAATGAAGAGGTTAATGGAAAGCATCTCTCTCTTTCGTGAATTAAAAGTATGAAAATTTGCATTTATATGCATTGAAATGTAATATTAAATGCTACATTAAAACAAAACCCAATATTAAATAATACGTTAAAAATTTTCAAACTGTATGTAGATAAAAATAAGTAAATATCCTACACTTTTTAAAATTGCTCGCATCTAATTAATTTTATATCTTGATTTCACATTATTATAAGTTTAACAATAAATTCTAAAATATCTGAATATTACTTTGTGGATTCATCAATATGATTTAATTAAAAAAAAAAAAAAAAAGAAAGAAAGTAAAATAAAAAAAATGAATGCAAAAAATTTTCATTGGAATTTCAGGGGAAACAGAAAACATTTAAAATTTAATTTTTTTGGTAAAATTTAGTCAGTTTTAAAGAATTTTTAATACTAGTATCGCCCAGTGGTCGAAACTCGACCATTTTTTTTGCAAAGCGAGGCAAAGCAAAGTTATTGCCTTGTCCTAAACGGAATGCAATTGCAACACAGCTGCGGCAATTGTTTGCCAATATTCACTCTAACTGAATCAGCAGAGTTTTACTTAATATAACTATTTCTCTCTGTAGATGTTAGCCTTTCCTGAAATGAGAGAAAATCGCAACGTGAAAACGCCCCTTGTTGTATGATACAGCCCAGACGCTAATAGGTACCATGTCAGACCAAGGTCCAACCAAGTATCAAATTCTGTTAAATTAATTCGATTGGTTCATAAAGTACAGTGTTTGAACAAAAAAAAAAAAAAAAAAAAAAAGATATTTTTCAAAAATGGTCGAATTGAGTTCGGGAAATTTCAAAACGTGTAACTTTATCGAAAACCGAATATCTAAAACATTTCTAAATCTTATATTTTCTACTTATATATGCAGAGGAAAGAATAATAAATCCACTTTTTAAAAAATAAAAATAAGTAGTCAATTTCACTAATTTCACTTAATTAAAATGCAAGGAAATCTCAAAACGTGTAAATTCATCGAAAACCGGAAATCAAAAGTTTTTATGAATCTTCTACTTGCTTCTTCTACCCACAAAAGCTAGCAATAAAGACACTTTTTTAAAAAATAAGTAGCCAATTTCAGTTAATTGAAACGTAAAGAAAGCTCGAAACATGTAAATTCAGCAAAAATCGGAAATCGGAATTTTTTCCGTATCGTCTACTTATACATGCAGCAGTTAGTAACAAATCCATTTTCCTTTTATTTAGTATATTAGTTCAATATTTATTGTTTAAATATCACCCTTTGAAATGAAATGTTTATGTTTACATTCGAAACTGGAAGTTTGCCATTTTTTTTTTTCTGGAGTTTTGTGATTTTAAATTAAAATTTTATCAATTTTACAGAAAAAATAACTCAATCAAACACATGTAGACAGTAACTTATATATAACTCTACCCAAATATCGGATTAAAAATCAGCAGATAATTTCCATTATTTTTTAATAATTTTTTAAAAAAACTCAATGGACAATTAACATAGAAAATCTTTTACATGGCTCCATGGACAGACAGTGACGTCATCACTTCGCTTGCGTATAGTGATGCTACATTATACAAATTACTGTGTTTATGGTTTTATTTGAGCTTTATGAAATTGCCAGATTTAACAATTTTCTACTTTTAGGTATTTTTTAATGTGAAGGAATACGTGTATAAAAGGGAAAAATGGGGTAAAATCCATAAAAAATAAATGTATTTTTAAATACCTTCTTGACATCGTAAGAAAATATTTGTATTCGCACCTTCCGTCGTCGAGAGTATAGTGACTTTACATTATACAAATTTCTGTGTCCATGGTTTCATTTGAGTTTTAAGAAATTGCCAGATTTAACAACTTTCTACTTTAAGTATTTTTTAATATAAAAGAATACGTGTATAAAATGGAAAAAGGCATAAAAAATAAATGTATTTTTAAATACCTTCTTGACATCATAAGAAAATAATATTTGTATTTGCACCTTCCGGCTAACCATACCTTACGAATGATACCATTTTCAACCCTCTACTCCCATAATTAATATGTTAAAAAGGGACAACAAATTTTATGCTTGCCTATTAATATATAGATGCTTAATTGTATTACTAGTATAATTTACCATATACATATGCAATTTTTCGTAGCTCTATGGCAATTTACAAAAAATTAAAAAAGATTTATAAACATTCACTCTCCTCTTAAGACAATGCATAAATATGTTTCCTAACATAAACATTTATATTTTTCTGTATATATAACCAATGTTAACTTATATACTTAGTACATTGCAACTTAAAAATATGAATACAATTATTTTACGTTACAATTTCCAATTTTCAAATGACATACGGTTTTCGACAGTTTAAACCAGTTTTTGATGTTAAAAAACCAACCCTGATTTAAATGAAGTTGCCCCCCCCCCCCCCCCTCAAGACACTATTTCTTAATCTCAGTACTACAACACACAACAGGAAATATTCTTTTGTAATAACCAAGAAACTCCTTTGGGACTCATCGCTGGAAGAAGCCAATGTTATTGTATGGGGAAATAATTCCTGTTGTAACTTAATAATACAAATTTTTTAATTACATTTTCATAATTTAAAGAATTCACAACTGTTAAATTAGTTATTTTCTAATAAATTATTATTATATATCTCTCTATATATATATTTGTAAAATGCAAATTTTCACAAAGTGAAAATTAACATTAAGAATTATTATTATTATTATTATTATTTTTTTTTAATAATTAATTTTACGTTTGTGTTTCAGATATCTCAAAATATGTAAATCCATCAAAAAACAAAGGCCACATTTTTTTATGAATCTTTCCAATACTTCATTCTTGTATAATATAGAATAAATTAATAAAAGAAAAACTAGGAAAAATCCACACTAAGAAGTGAGTTAAAGTACAGTGATTGTTTACATTATAAACTATCTTTCCCGTCCAACAACTATATATTCAAAATTTAAAGTGATTCAATTCTGTAACAATGTATTTTCGAATCATATCTAAATTTATGTATAATCAAATTAAAAGTAAGAGTTAATTGTAGAAAAGAAACTAATTAGCATAACAGATTTTGGAGAAAGGAAAGAAACAAAAAAATATTATTACCCAGATGATGATGCTTCTGCTTTAAATTTAGATACATAGGGTGACTTGTTCCTTTGTAATAAATTAGTTTTTGTAAGAGGTATTTTAGAAGGTATAAGTAACTCTGAGTCTTCATGAACTGTTGGTAATGATTCAGTAGGCTCAGGGGTAACTACTCTTTCTTTCTTAGGAGAAAGTTCATTTTGATATCCACTTAAATGTTGGATGTATAAGTCTGATTTTAAAAAGTTAGGATAAGTAGTTTTCATCATATAAGCCTCAACTTCTTGTAAGGCTTTATCGAATATTGTATTATTTACATCAGTATTAGACGCAATCCTCTGCCATATTTCTTTTTTTGTTTCATCACTAATTGCAGGTATCCTTATAACGTACTTTGAATATATTTTGTTAATTAACCTACTGAATTTGTCCTCTTCCCTTTTTATACCCCTAGATGCACACCAAAATTCTATACAACTATCTTCTCCTTCCTGCCTTAAAAATTTCTTGAACAAAGAATAACCTTGGCGATCTTCTAATAAACACTGTAAGCTCTGTGCCCATTTTAAGGCAGGAGGTGGGCTAGGATTAGGTGAATTATCTATACAATCTCTTGTTTCAGTTACACTATCTGTACACGATGAAACTGACTGATCAACAGATTCACCACAAGTTGTTTTAGAATTATAATCCATATTCCAGTTTTTGTACTGTTGTTCAGGGTGTGATGTGTCATGGAATATCTTTACCTCTTCCCCGACAGCAGGAGGTCTAACAGAGGTAAATCGTTTTAATACTGGAGAAGAGGTATTTGTAGCACTGCTCATTTTTATCACATTTGTAATTGAGTAGCATATTTTCAACTCACAGCAGTCACCGAGTCTGAAATATAAAAAGAAAAATAAATTTAAATGCAACAATGATCATAATTAAAAGGCATGTAAAAAAAATATCTATACATAAAATAAAAGTACAGTAGAACCTCGATCCATCGTTTTTCAAGGGATGCGTGAAAAAAAAAAACTATGAAAGTAGCAAAACGATGAATGGGGGTTAAAGTTAAAACACGAATAAAACAATGTTTATGAAATAATACATGCAATATATATAGTATACTACTAATAAAAACTAAATTGTTACCCTCCAAGTCCAAACAGTCAAAGAAATAAATTAAAGTTAGTGATTAACTAACATAATAATAATAGTGATAAATTAACATTAGTGATATTTATTTTTTAAAATCAGTAATTTTATGTGGGATTTTTTGTTCATTTTTTAAATGGGGATTTTCCTGGTTTACATTTTCTAGTTCTTTTCTGTAATTTCATGAGCATATAAAAAAATTTGCGAATTTTCAAATGCTATAATTACGCCAGACACACTTGGCAGTGCCATAAGCTTAGCCTCAAGCATGTGAAAAAAATGGTCAGTAACTGGCCATACTGGATGCATCTTTTCTCTTCTTTACACAAAGTAGAATACCGTATATTTCCGTGTATAAGCCGAGAATTTTTGGAAATTTTTCGGAAGCTAAAGTACATGGGTCGGCTTATATACGAGTTCACAAAATTCTAGCAAAAAAAAAAAAAAAAAAAAAAAAAAAAACGTACATTAGAAACAATGATTGAATGCATATATTTTAAGCTTAAAAACTATATATAAAGTAAAATAGTAATATTAAACCTTATTTTTAAATAATTATCACATATAAAACTCTTAAATTAGCAATTTTAAGTTTATTTCTACAGCAGCTCGATGCAGAAAAATACTTTAAAAGTAACATGGTGTGAAGTAGAGGCAAGGCTAAAATTGCTCCGGAACAAATTAAAATTTTGGCAATTGTGTGTGTGCATATATATATACAGAGATATTGCTAGTATTTTTTCCTAGGAGTGAAAATACTCCTTGATCTTTTTTGAAGGAGTGAATTTGGCATTATTAAGAGCAAAAAAAGGGTGGAAGAGAAAAAAGTTGGTCTTTTGTGAAATCATGCTAAATTTTACTTCTTTCTTAATAAGTTCAAAAATAAAATATATGTATATGAACATGCTATTTAAAGCATCAGCAACTGGCTTTAATTGTTGATTTATAATACATAAATTTGCTATAACTGATTTTTTTTTTTTTTTTTTTTTTTTTTATAATAAAAGAATATTTTCAAATATATATTTTTACTTTTTAGAAGGTAATTTAAATGTTTTCAGAAGTGGAAAAATATTTCGTTTATCACTGGTGTTAAAAAAAAATAAAAAAATAATAAAAAAAGTTTTAATTGCATTATTTGATGCTTTACAAAACAATCTGTTAATCAAGGTTAAATCAGTCATTTTAATCTGTTAAAATTATGATTCACACATTGAAATCACGTAACTAAAACCTTTAAAACTTTATTTTGAAATGAAAATAAAAGTAATTTTTGCCAGTGGCAAAAACTATTTTTGCTGGGCCAGTTTTTTCCACTTTGGCAAAAATTTGCCAATCTTGGTTTTACTCAAAAATTTTTTTATTTTAAAACTTTTTATCCATTGTAAAAGAAGATATTAATTGATTAAAAAAAAAAAAAAAAAAAGCATACAGTGCATTGAATTGTAGAAAGAATATAAACTTTTTCAGACACATTTAATAAAGTACACTAAATTTTACCTAAAAATACAAAGCGTGAAAATACTCATGGTAAAAATTTTAAGTATTTTTAGATTTTAATGTGTAAAATACGTTTGTGGAGGAGTTAAAAATATCTCTGATTTCATATGATTTACAAAACCTAAATATGAAATGACTATTGATCCAGATACTTATTTTGAGCATCAACTTTTCATATGCAGGCAAAATTTGCCTTTAAAAAATATTTTTTTCAAACATAAACAGGACATGAGATTTCGAAACTAAACAAACAAATATTATATATATATATATATATATATATATAAAGAGAACTATATTTTTTAAATACAACAATAAAATCATGAGTTATCATTCACTATCACAAATAGGCAAAGATATAATAGGACATAACTGGATATCAGACCGGCTACAATTTGATCCTTTTTGTTTTCCTTAACTTTTCCAGGTCATTTTACTCCATTTTGGTGCGGAATTTTACAAATAAACCTTTTTTGTCTAGAATTTCTTGAATGTAATCTGTTTTTTCACCTTTAAGATTCAGTCAAAACTGATTGACTTTTATAGATTTCAGTCAAAATTTCCTGACTTAGTTTTCCACAGTTCCAAAATTCCCTGATGTTTAGGTTGCTAAATTATTGTGTCCTCGCAGTGAAGATGCTGCGGTTTAAAGGGTTATTAACAAGAATTATCTAAATTAGTATAAGTATTTAACTGAATTTTATTTTGCAAATATATATAATAAAAATCTGGTGTAAAACAACCACGCGACTTCCATTTACCCACTATTACATGTATTATATGCATTTTGAGAGATAATGTGATCAGAAGAGGAAGACATAAAATTAACTTAACTAAGTATACACTTAAAATTTTTCTGGTAAGAGAACACTGATACGAGTAAAGACATATAAAACAGTGTTTATATACATTATACACACAATGAGTTAAAAAAATGAGAAAAAATCAGTAAAGCCATTTTTTTTTAACACCAATTTTCGAGATCTAAAACTGACATACCTAATCAGGATGATTGTTAATTTTCCTGTAATAATTATGTAATACATAAGAAAAGATGTCTAAAACGGGTTTATGTAATTATTTTAAAAAAAAAATCATTAGAACAGTTTTTGAGATAGACTCTTACCAAAACTTGACATATTCAACTGTTGACTGAAAAAACAACAATTACAGACAAGAGGATATTTAAAAGGAGGTTAAATATGGGGAGTTTGAAAACAATCTATACAGTTATTTTAAAGGAACTCACTTTGAGACCTGAAACTGAGCTATTTATGCAGGACACCTATCAATTTTCCTAAACTAACCAACTGTTAAATAGTATATATTACCAACTATTAAAATACTATACAAAAAGACATCTACTTAAGGTGTTTACACAGCAACTTTGAAAAAAATCATTAGAGCCATTTTTGAGATATGTCCCACTTCCCTCATAGAGAATAAAATTTATAAAATGACTGACAATTATTCTTAAAAAGCTTGAGTATTGCATTACTTTATAATTAATTTTTAAACATTTCATCAATTTAAGATAGTATACCTATAAACTGCAGGGGGTGAAACTACCTAACATGTAAAAACAAAGCCCTGAAAATCACTGCTTGTAATGCAAAATAATTAGCAAAGGGAGACTTAGTAATGACATATCCTATGGTTATTACTACAAGTATTTATTTATACTTATGTTAAATGATATTTCAGTTTGATGAGTACTTAATACATTATAAGACAAATTACACATTCAAAATGAGAATATTTTATAAAAAATAATTTAACCTAAAATTCAGACACCAGGGGTCGATCCAGGCAAAATTTTGGACCTTTTTTACTGCCTCTTCACTAAATTCAAATCACTGAAATGGGCCCCTTCACAAAATTCAGATTTATAAAAACAGCTTTTGCACAAAATTTCATTTTATAAGAATGATAATTTTGTAAAATTTTTCCATGTTTACGCTATTAGTTTTAATGAGTGTCTATAATTTGGTTCAATACAATGCCATTTACCTAAAACATTAGATACAGTAACTGCTAAAATGAAAGGTTTCAAGCAACAATTATTTTTTCGCAAAAATAAATAAATTTCACAAAACAGGGGTCTATCCAGGTTTTAATTTTTGGGGCCTATTTTTGTGAAAAACAAATTATTTTTGTGAAATTTTCATTTATTTTTGTAAAAAAAAAAAAAAGAATTGTCGCTAGAAACCTTTCATTTTAGCAATTACTCTATCAAATGTTTAACATCAAGTTAATAGCATTTTATTAAACAAGTATAGACACTCATTAAAAATAAAACTGTAAATATGGAAAATCTTTACAAAAACATTATTTGTTTTAAACAAAATTTTGTGAAAGGGCTGTTTTTATAAATCTGAATTTTGTGAAGGGACCCATTTTTTGAATTTGAATTTTGAGAAGGAGCCCATTTTAGAGATTTGAATTTTGTGAAGGGGCAAGCAAAAAGGTCCCAATTTTTGCCTGGATCGAACCCTGTAAAAATAATTTGTTTTTCACAAAAATGAGCCCCCAAAATTAAAACCTGCATCAAACCCTTACCCTGGACACAGCAAAATATTCAAAAACCTTGAATTCAGGGGTAGCCCCTGAAAAGTTTCACCACTGAAACTGTCAATAGTGATTCAATATAACTGTTTGCTTTTCTAATGTAAATATTCAAACATGATACAAAACCTAGATAGAAAATTCTTTTTTAATTATCAAAATAAGTAACTTAATTTATCTTCTTGACAGATATAGGATGATATAGTCAGCTGATTTAAAATGCAATAAAATAAATACATGAATGTTAAACTATAAATTTTCATTTATTTCATACGATAATACAGTTGCAAACAGATACTTTTACAGCAAAGCTTAACAAATTAAATTTACATTAAAAAAAAAAATAATAAAAAAAAAAGACCCTTTTTCTAAACTTAGAGAGATTATCTTAAAAAAAATCCCATGAGTTTCCCAGACAATTCTCAAGAAAATATTAGTGACATATTACAAGAAATGCTCCTCTAGAGAGGAGAAAATACATCTACTTCCAGTGTATGATGTTATATTACTGCCGATCATGATAGAAATTTAGGTAGAAATCATTGTTTACATGAGTATTTTCACGATACTTAGTCAGGTTTGAATTTTGATAAGAAGCTAAACAAGAAAAGTATAATTTGACAGAAAAGAAATATTGGATTTTCCAGGTTTTATAATTGATTTTCCCTGACTTTTTCTTACCAAAATCCAAATTCCCCCTGAGTATTCCAGGTTTTCCCTGAGTAGTATGAACCTTGAATTATTACATGAAACCCTTTCATTTTAGCAGTTACTCTATCTAATCTTCAATATCAAGTTAAGAGCATTTTATTGAACCAAATATAGACATTCATTAAAAATAATATTGCAAACATGGGAAATTTTTCACAAAATTATAATTTTTATAAAAAGAAATCTTGTGAAAGGACTGTTTTTATGAATCTAAAATTTGTGAAGGGGCAGCAAAAGGGTCCCAATTTTTGCCTGGATCGACCCCTGCTCTCTAAAACATTTAAATCGACTATCATCATAATTAATCATCCAAATTAAAAAACATCATCGAACCAGAGACATGTTTACCTGGTAATTGAGGACACGAGAATCAGGCATGTGAGTACCCATCATTAATTTTAAATTGCACACACTGATGACACAAAAACTAATCCAAAAATCGGCACTGAAAACAAGATAATCCAAAAATCTCGATATCCAATACGAATCCAGTAGTAAATAGCGGCTTTGAACACGTGAATTGCACTAAGCAAGAGTCTTGCCAAAAAAGAATCAGCGTGAAGCAGGAAACTTCCAACCAACACGGAGGTACACAGCGTTCCAACGTATTTCATCCGAAAGCACAAAATGCAATGCTATCTCCCCACTAGCGGCGAGGAGGAGGAGAATGAATAAGCTACTCTCAGCATGCTTCCAGAGCCAGATCTCATTCTCCCTTCCAACGGGGAGGAAACGGGGAAGAAAAGAGCAGGGTAGGGCAGGCAATTACAGGAGATTAGAGGCGGCAGATATACAGGAGGAAAAAGAAAAAGCGCGGAATTTGTCGAAAGTGTCCAAAAATCTCAAGACCAACAGATCGGACCCAACAAGCAATTCATCTTCCTGAAATTCTAAGAAAAGAAGAAATGCAAAGAGAAGAAACGCCTACGCGTTTGAGATGAATAACATATAAGATTTGTTAAAGGTATTTATTCAGAAATACACAAAAACAGTGGTGTAGTCCTTTGTCAAAATACGCTCCATTCATCTCTTATCAATGAAAACATTTATTACAAATTTTTCTTTACCCTTAAAAAAAATCTGAACGATATCGTCCCTTTGGGAGAGAGGTCGAAAGATTTGGTAGGAGAATGTTTCATGATTTATCTAAGATGTCTAATTTATCTTTCTTAAAAAAAAAAAAAAAATGTTGCAAATCCATTTTTAACAAAAATAATAAAATGTATTCATTTAAAGAGTCGCCAAATGCAATAGTTGGTTGGCAATTTCAAAATAAAAGCTATAATTTAAATGAATTAACAACGTACAACCTTGCAGTAGAGATGCACCTTTAAGGAATGAAGGCTACTCATACAAATGATTTCCCTCGCAATACAAATGGAGGATTTACATACAGGGTGATTCAAAATCCAACATACAAACGGGAAAGGGAGGTAAGCGTAGGGCACATCATAAGTATCGAAAATTGCATAGGAACTCATGGTCGTAAACGTCATCTTAACCCTTGATTGTTTGAGAGTTGAGAATTGATTGCTTTTGATAAATTTTTAACCGTAAAACTAATATACGGGCGTGGCTTTTGTAAATTGCATATTGTACGTAATACTGATATATCACCTTTTTTTTTTATGGAAATTTTTAACATCTAAAAACGCTCAGTTAAAAATGCAATATACAAAAACCACACCCATTTTTGTTTTTACTGTTAAAAATTGACCAAAGACATATAGTTCTTATACTGTAGTTAAAAATTTTATCAAACTAAAAAATATAGTTCATATTTATATTATAAAGTTATTAATACAAAAATATATATACGTACATAAATAAAGATAATTTATATTTCATTAAAAGAAAATTTTAAGATTTTTTTAAAAAATTATTTCCAATAAAAAAGAAGCTAAATTTAAATAAAGTTGCAATGAAAAAACATTAATAATAATAATAATAAAAAAAAAACCATTATTTATCGAAGATAAATTTAACGTATAAAACTATTACAATAGGAAACTGAAAAACTTTAGTTAACCAAAAACAACTAGTATGCCGTGGCCATCACAAGACTTTCTTCTATATTTTTCAATACAAATTCGCGCAGTAGTTATTTTCCATGATGAATGCACACGATTTTTATCTCAGAAAAGCATAACACTCAATTATTAAAAATAATAATAATAATAAAAGACAATTTTGTGCCAACATCTAAAGATATATGTATATAAATAAATCGATAATTTTGTTTTAAATTATCGTAGATCTGTCGTTCAATGATTGGTTTTAAAGGGATTTACAAGTTCCTTTGAAACATACCCACTTTGAAAATTTACACCTCAGGGGGTTGAGATGCGCCTACATATACAAAATGAAAATTTTTTGGGGGGGAGGACACACATATATATATATATATTAGATATTTATTATAAAGGGGAAGAAGAAAAAAAAAGGGGGGGATGGCAGCGCCACCTTTTCAACGATTGGTGATCCCCAAATGTAATCAGCACCAGTTTACGTCAAAGTCCAACTAACTACCAAGTTTGGTTAAATTTCGTTTATTGGTTCGTGAAATACAGCATCCACAAAATTTGAGATACACACAAGAGACATTCTCTTAAAAGAAAGAAAAAAAAAAAGTTAAATCGTTTTCAGGATATCTCAAAACGTCTAAATCCATCGAAAACTGGAGATCGATTTCATTGCCCCCCCCTCCCCCCACAAATCCAATGTATGTAGAAGAAAGTAAAAATATAAAAAAGTAAATAAACAAATATAGCACATGATGGCAACATTTTAGTTACAAAAATATATTTTTGAAATCAATCATTTTTTCCTATCGCAGTATGTTATAAACGCTATATATCGGATTAAAAATTATTTTTTGTAGCTTTTTTATGTGAAATGATCACATACATAAACAAAAGAAAAGTAAATAAATAATTTAGCAGCATTACAAATGACGAATATTCTACGAAAAATGGTTTTGGCCAAGGTATGTATTGGTGTTTTGAATTAAGCACAATTGTCTACACTTGGGCCCTAGGCCTGGGTGAGATGTCATCCTTGAATATCTTTCTAAGGGATCCGATTCCGTATTCAAGCGAGATTCGAAGAAAAGCATGGAAATCCCCGAAAGGCTAGGTCGACGAGCGCGACCTGGGATCGAACCCAGCACTTCCCGTCTACCGTCGTAGATAGCACAAAACTACCGGCCACTGCTGTGGCTTTATTTTTCCCATAATGTAAATTTCTAAATGTTCACATGTTATTGTCAATATATGAGGTACAGTAAAACCTCTCTAAGTTGGACACCTACGGTTCCAAGAAAAAGTGTCCAACTTAGAGAGGTGTCCAACTTATAGGGGTTAGACATAATGTTAATGGATACATTCCGTTCCGAGAAAAAGCGTCCAACTTATAGGGGTGTCCAACTTGAGAGGTTTCACTGTATAACATGTTCTATAAAGAACATGTTATACCTCAATAAAAGTTTTGTCCTGAAGAGGAAAAGAGAAGAAATAAAAAATAAACAAAAATCAAAATGTTTTGGATCACCCTGTAAAAAATAATGCTTGAAATACGCTTCCGCTGTAGCATGTAATTATGAGGGCTTTTTTACCTGGGGCTACCACATAGTATATTTCATTGAGAAGATATATAATTTTTTTTCTTTAAAAAATTGATTAAAAAAAAAAAAAAAACACTTTTTTAATTATACATGCTAAATACACATTAAGGAGTGTATATATATATATATTGCCGCCTGCCTCCTTCTTCCTATCTTGTGTTTCTTAGGTTGTTTTTTCATTAATTTTGATAAGTTTATGGTTTTAAGTTAAGATTTGTTGTTTTACTTTATTGATTCGTTTGTTTTGCAGGCTGCTAATTAATAGATCTGGTTTCTTTACATTAGTGTATTTCATCCACTGATGATTTTTTTTTTTTTTTTAATTATCTTATTGTCATTGGTGTTTCAGTGATCTTCTATCTGTTGCTTGGCTTCTACTATGCTTAATAGATCATCTTTATTATATATATATATATATATTTCTTTCTTCACTTAAAATTTTAATCCCTTTATCTACCGCATTATAAAACAGATATAAAATTATATGTTTTATAATGTGCATATAAAATTATAATGTTTTACAAGTTTAATGTCTTCAAAGCTTGAAACATACTTTTAATTCTCTTAAGTGCTTTAAAGATATATCCAATAAAAATTATGCATATCACATCATCATATTAATTAAAGAGGATTTTTGTGAGGTGGTACTTTAGCATACCGCAGGGTACATAGAAGCCAGAAAAAGAAATTTGGACCTTAAAAAGTGTGTAAAAAAATGTATTTTATGTTCCTGATATTTTTTTGAAAACTGACAGGAGATTCTTAAATGAGGTAATATAGGAAGTGAAGATCGTGAAAAACGCCAAGCAAATAAATAAATAAATAAAATGATTTAATAATTTAACAGAATATTTACTTTAAACAATAATAAAATTAAAAGCAGACGATCAGCATTTCCTACTAGCGGCTTTGGCGTAAAATATTAATAAAATATAACCCCATTTCGACCTTCTCACCCCCCCCCCCCCCCAAAAAAAAAAAAAAAAAAAAAAAAAAAAAAAAAATTCGATACTGATTATTATTTTCTTTTATTTTTCTTGGAAAAAAAAAAGATTTCGATGGAATTCTGGCAAAAGCAGAATTTAGTTTAGTATGGAGGACTATTAGTGTATTTTTTTTTTTTTTTTTTTTTTTTTTTTTTCCATATTATAACATCGCTTTCAAATTTTTCAATTGTATTTTCGAGAAATTTTCGATTTAGATAAATGTCTAACTATCGTAAAACTGGTATCGTAAAAATCAGTAGATTGAGACTAATAGTCCTCCGTACTAAAAAACGGTGAGGGCACTCTATAAAATGCTTTCTGGGGGGCAATAAACAGCTTATGTAGCATCTAGTGCAGTGAATCTCACCCTTTTCTTTGTCGTGGCACACTTTTAACGATTTCAAAATTTGGCGGCACATATTTCATTTGGGGCAAATATTTCACTTTATGAAAGGTCACAGTTATCGAAGATAAAGTTAAAAATATGGGGTATTTAACTGTAAAAATACCAGTTTTATTTTACAGGGTACTTTTCTTTAATTCAAACAAACTTTATTTGTAATAAAAAAGAAGCATTATAATATATACATTTCTCAAATTCGGCGGCACACAAAAGTGCCGCGGCACAGTGGTTGAGAATCACTAATCTAGTGGCTTGTAGGGAGGTTAAAGTGAGGTATGTACATTCTATTACTATTATAATTTCCTTTGACATTTCTTCTATGAATTCGATTTCATATGCTTTTTGAACTAATGGTATTGTCAGTAGATAAAGGGTTAATACCCTAATAGCACACTTATCCATAGTACATCCTGAGGATGTCTTGTGGATGAGATGTGCTGTTAAGGGTACATTACTGAGATGATTTGGTTAACTAATTTAATAAAAATAAAAAAATAAAAACTTGCTTTTAAAAAAAATGACAACAATTGGAAACGACTAAATCAACCTGTCTTAAATTATTTAAGATTTTTATCTTATCTCAGTTACAATTTCAATACATATCAGAAGGTATTTTGCTAAAAAGTAGATTTTCTCTAAAAACTGAACAATTATATAGACAAGAAAACATGACAATATCAGAGATACCAACTTCTAATGTCCAAAAAGCAGGAGATTTTTTAACATAAATCACAAGACTTTTTCCAACAAGGAAGTTTGTAAAGAAAAAAAAAAAGAGTAAAATAATGCAAATTTAATTTTAAGTAAAGCTTTATAAGCTTAGGAGGTATTTACAAAGCATCAGTATTAAAATTAAATGAATAATATATGTTTGTTGCAGTAAAACAAACTATTTAAAAAAAAAAAAAAAAAAAAAAAAAAACCCTCAGACATACAATTGTTTAAAATTTAAGTCAAAATAGACAGATTTGATCATTCTTCTCCTAATATAAAACAATAAGAATCTTAATTATCTTTTTAAAAGAAAAGGTAATAAAGAAATGAAAATATCAGCTATATTCTAATGAAAATTGATTTCTTTAAGTTTTCAATAGTTATGGTATTTAAAAAAAATAAAATAAAAATTCTTTTGATAATAAGACATTTTTCATTATGCAAAAATGAAAGTTAAAAATTTATTCTTAGCAAAAGTTAGTTTCAAAGCATTGTATAGTAATTCACAATCAAACCGAACCTTGATAAATTGCAGGGCAAGATAAATTTCAATTTTCTTTCAAATTTTTTTACCCAATCCCACAAATTTTATGCATAAATTATGCTAAGAGGGATAGATAAAAATTACACCAGGAAAGCAGGAGAAATGAGTGGAAAAGCAGGAGCATAGAAAAACAAGCAAAAAGCAGGAGACTCCTGCCAAAAGCAGGAGACTTGGCATGTCTGCAATATCTTTCTCTCCCCCCCCCCCCCCAAAAAAAAAAAAAAAAAAAAAAAAAAAAAAAAAACGTTTTCAAGAAGGGGTGGGGGTGGGTATTAAGCAATCCTATCATTCTGAGACAACTTTCTTTCGACTTTATTCTTCCACCATAATCTAAACTTCTTGATAGTGTGAAGAGCATTTATCGAACTGATTTCCTTGATCTTAGATAAATAAAATAAAAAAAATCATAAGTGGTTTTTGGAGAGGTATGTTCCCACACCTATGACATGTCGAAGCCCGTTTCAAAAATATCACACTGAATTGAAAAATACTTACAGAAGAAGAGTCAATTTTTTATCCGTTATGTTCAACTGATAATTCTTTTAAATTGGGTTCTAATTTCCTCTATTTTAAAAAAGGAGACTCAGAAATTCCTAGCACTATACAATATACAAAATTTTTCAACGCACAAATTTAAAATATTAATTTTAAATGTATGAAGGAAATATTTGTTTAACAGAAAAAAAAAAAAAAAAAAAAAACCTCGAAAGAGGAGTTTCTACAGAATAATGTACAATGTAATTATAGCTACATAAACTCCACATAAATATGTAAAAACAAATATTAAAGTTTTTTTTATATAGAATTTCAGATACATCAAAAATATCCAGAAAAAGAAAAATTGATTGTTTTACTTATATATTTTTTAATGTTTAGTAATAATAGTAGTAGTATACAAAATATTGCAAATTATCCAAATATAATGCCTGGACAAACATCTCCATCCCCCACTCTTCAATAAAGAGGGGCAGCGAGGTTAAAAATCAAGCAATATGCATCAGTATATTCATGTTTTTTCTTCTATAAAAGATTTTTGACAGGGCTAAAGTCTACTTAACCAAATATCTTTTGATATTTCTTTGTCTGGCCTCAGGGATGTAGAAAAATAGGGCCTCGTCGCCCCCCCCCCCCCCCCAAAAAAAAAAAAAAAAAAAAAAAAAACTAAAGCTTTATAAATGTTTACAATTAGTAATACAGTAGAGCACCTTTTATATGTTTCTCATTTATACGTTTTTCAACTTCGGTCCCAAATCATTCCATTGAATTCTAATGTTAAAACATTTCGTTTATACGACACAAGTAAATTCTTAATTTCATTTATACGTTTTTTTTCTCTCGTTTGAGTTTCATTCCAGGATTTAAAAAAAAAAAAAAAAGATGAATGCTCTTTATGTTTTATTCTTATTTTTTCGATTATTTTTTCTTAGAACTATGTAACAAAGTGCGACTTGCATCGATAACCTGGGGAAAGGGGGTTAGAGAAATTTTCAGAGATAAGCAGTTGGCAACTGGGTTGAATGCTAGGTATACAAGTAGCCAGTGACCACTTGGAGTCCTCCCACTTTCTCTTTTAATTGATTCCAGGAATGGAGTATGAAAGGAAAAAAGCCCACAACTTTATAGGCATTTTGTAAACTTGAATATTTATAACTCACTTCCGTTGGGCGACTTGGAAATTTTTCTTATCGTGTTTATTTGACATTACGGTTGGAGAAACATTTTTTTTTTTTTCCCTTCCCTTTAATCGTTTGCAAAAATGTCATCTTCGTTTAGAGAACAAAAGGCTTTGTCTTTTAAAGGTTAAAATCGAAATCTTGAAAAAAAATTCTGAATTTCTATATTTTTAATTATCATTTAATTTTTATTCAACCTTTTAAAAATATTTTTAATATAATTAAAAATATATCGTATTCGAATAAATGTAAAGGAAATCATGAAAATTGATTAGACTTTTATTATTAATATGGTATACTTTATTCTGTATAAATGTTAAAAAGAATTTTCAGTTGTACGTTTTTTAGGAACGGTCCCTTGAAAAGCGTATAAACGGTGCTCCACTGTATTATATAAAACTAATAATTAGTGAAAATTAACATTTAATAATTGTAGATTTTCTTGAGAATAATTGTGTATGATTTTTAAAATGAAATTTTTAAGCCCCTCCCATTGCTTTTTGAATTACTAGACCCCTGTCTAACATACGTAGTTTCTATTTTAAAAAAATCGCAACAACTTTTTAATCCGTATAGGTAGTACAACTGAACTTTGCAGATGACTTAGATCGGACTTTACGGGTCTCTTCCGTTTCTCACTCAGGACGTCGGACTTTTATTAGCAGATTCTGACAGAACACATGGAGGGTCCAAGTTATAGCCGTTTCACTCATCTCCTGAGTTGAATGTGGCAGACAATGGTTCAAAGGAACTCGCCGACCGCAGCTGCGTGAAAAAAGGTTTCACCCTCCCAAGCAAGACGCAGTACGTTGGCAGGGGGGAAAGAGAGAGAATCTACCGACAAAGAGGGATACCGGTCGCGAAATGATAAGACCCGGCCCACCAGTCAACGGGAGCCATTTGGGACCCCGAGTGAAAAGTAGAAGGGAAAGAGGGCTTTCAGGACGGAATGCTTTGATCCTGTCAGGATTGTCCATCTCAGGTCAACCATCAACAGAAAAAGAACAGATCTCCCTGTATTTCAAAAGACTGGTACGAGAAAAATAAATGGAATATGTATCAAACTTGTTCTAAAAGAGTAAAGATATGGTTGTCTTATTTGTGACTTCAAACCAAAAAAGCGTTTGTTTTTTAATCTACAATGTAATCTCTTATCACTAACAAAAAGAAAATCCCATTGTTGAGATGCATCAAGATAATTACATAGAGGGGCTTGCTTTTTTTTTTTTTATTAAAATATTTTAAAGTAGAATAACAGAATATTAAATGTCACCTACAACTACAATAACCAATAAGAATTAATTTTTAACTATATTAACCTATCTTTTTGATATAGTTTCTGACAACAATAGTCAAAAACCTAAAATTCTGTACAAAAAAGCATTCTAAAACTACCTTTTGCAACAAAATTATATCTACAATTTATTACAATTTTCTAATTTATATGGTTTTCAGCCCTTGATTTAAACTTTATGACAGTTTTAAACACTAAAAAATCCTCCATGTACCATCAAAAATTAGTATGATCCCCCCCCCCCCCCCAATAAGCTTCTTTGAAAATAGAAAATAATTTTAGGTTACTATAAAATATAAAATGAAAAATTGTACACAGCAATACATCAATAAAATAATCAATACATTAATTCCTTTAAATTTTGAAAAAAAAAAAAAAAAAAAAAAAAAACGCATTGTATTTCAATTTTATACTGCTGTTTTTAGCGTTTCGCCTCATTATAGTCCCCCCCACCCTCCCTCTTTAGGGTATGCAATAACAAATACTAGTTAGAAAGCCTTCTGCACTGTCTCTTTCTTAATTTAGAATGAATTTATTATACAAAATTAGAAAAGATCTTCAACAATTAATGCTGAAGTGAAGGTGTAGAATATAGATGTATTACGAGTTGAATAAATTCAGTTGGAATATGAATGCTTTTTAAGGTCGGTCCTACACCTAAGATATATTTTTGATTTTTAAATATTGAATTTTTAAACTATAAAAATGCAAAAAATACACTTAGTTCATGTGTCGTACTTCATTAAAAAATTGAAAATTCAATTTTTGAAAACAACTTCTAATTTAACAATTGCAATTTTTTTTTTTTTTGTAAAAACAGATTTATATATATATATAAAGTAATTTTGACAACCAATTCTCCAATGGCTTGGTGTTTAGTTCTTTGTGACAAAGGATATGCGTCACTATAAACCTTTTCCCCATCATACCCTTGTGGAGACATCCCGATACTGATAACATTTATAAAATATTGATAATGATCAACCATTTTATTGTACAGTATTAATTTGAAACAACAGTACTGATTGCAAATTATACAATATCCATGTTGTAACTGTCGTTTATATCACGTCTATGTTCAAAATCAAATATTTAGGAAACTTAAAATCAGTAATTGAATACTATCACTTTAAGTTTTTTTTTTTTAATTATTATTATTTTACCACAAGCTTTAAAAAAGTCATGGCTTTAAGGCCCTCTTCACTTACCGTCGCCGGAAGCCAATGTTATTCTATTGGGAAATTTTCTTTACAAATAACTCATTAACTAATACATATTTTTAAATTCCGTTTTCACATTCTGAAAATTCCCAGTTGTTCAATGGACGGACCTTTTTAAAAAATATATTTTTTTAATTTTTAATATTTTATTTTGAAACTGCAAAATGAAAAAATTTCACATATTGAAAATTCGTATTTTACAACTTCAAAATAAAATATAAAAAAATTAAAAAAATATTTTTTTAAAAAAGGTGCGTCAATTTAACAGTTGGGAAAAGAGCCCTTCACTCACCGCCGCCGGAAGACGAAGCTAATGTTATTCTTTGGGAAATTTTTCTTTACAAATCACTTATTAACTAATAGTACATATTTTTAAATTCAGTTTTCACATTCTGAAAATTCCCAACTGTTAAATGGACGGACCTATTTTAAAAAATTATTATTTTAATTTTTTATATTTTATTTTGAAGTTGCAAAATACGAATTTTCAATGTGAAATTTTTTCATTTTGCAATTTCAAAATAAAATATTAAAAATTAAAAAAACACACTTTTAAAAAAGGTCCGTCCATTGAACAGCTGGGAATTTTCTGAATGTGAAAACAGAATTTAAAAATATGTATTAGTTAATAAGTTATTTGTAAAGAAAATTTCCCCATAGAATAACATTGGCTCGGGCTTCCGGCGACGGTAAGCGAAGAGGGCCGTTTAGTCCTAGAGATTCACCAAAATCTATACAGTTCGTGTGACGGTGATCTAAAACTTGCATCTAAATTAAATTTTCAGCTCAATCGGTAAGACATTTAAACGATATCGCTTTTCAAATAATTTCAGCCTACAGGCCATAATAATAAAGAATATTTCGCTTTGTCCCTGTAATTATACGATATAGGTACATACATTAAGTGCTAGATTCACTTAAATCTATATAGTTCGTGCGACGGTCACTCGCACACATACATACATCACTGTAAAAATAGCAAAAATGAATTCGAGGGACCTCAAGACGTATAGATAAACCAAAATCGAATTTTTTGTCATGGTTACAATACTTTTTTTTACATACGCATATTCGAAAAGTAAAAAGGAAAATAGAGAGTAAAAAAAATATTCAGACTTTTTTTTCTTTCATCAGATTTATTCGGTAAAAAAACGAGGAAGAAAGAGAAAAATAAAAACATTGCTCTAAATAATTTGTATTTTAAAGAGATTTTTCTTTAGCTTTCTATTATAAATTATCATTAGATGTTTCTGACTTTTCTTACAATGCAGATCTGAATATGGCCCGCTCTAATCGAAATTGGGGATAGGACGATCACAAATTCGTTTCGGCGCAAACCCTCTGATAAGCATACCAGATCGAATATGCTGTTAGCGGTCATGCTTGAAGCTCAGGAGGAACATACAGGCAAAATAAAAGGTGCGATAAAAAAAGAAAACACATCAAAAAATAAAGAAAACATTCCAGGTGCATGAATATCCTGGGGGTGTTCCTTCTCGGAAAAAAAAAAAAAAAAGCAAAAGAGGACCACTATTGTGTGCGTACGTGTTTTTTCCCCCCAAACTGGTCCCAGGTACGTAATCCTGAGCCACTTGTTCCGCGCTCATTAGGCCGGCAGGGCGTCAAGTTTCCTGCCCCTTTGACGCGATATTTCTTTGCTGTTATTATTTTTTTTTCTTTTGACCCCCCCCCTCCCCCCAACACACACGCAAACTGTTTATGCACTGTCTTTTCTATTTCCTTTATTTCATCGTGCCGCGCGCTTTACTATGAAACTCAACCTCCCATAACACGGTTTATAATTAAGTTTACGGAATCGTGCAGTCAATCCTTCGCCTTGTGTCTCGCCTTTGATAGGGAAAAAGGCACAAAGAATGATTTTGTTGAATATTAATGGAGCTTTGTTAGAACTTTACTGAAAAGCACTTCGTGCATGGGATAGGCAAAAGAAGGATGCGAGACTTTTTTTTTCATGGACACAGGCCGAAATCAAGCAGCGCCCAGCACGGTGGGCTACAATGTTACTTAAAATTAAATTAAGACCACTTAATTTATCTCCCAGAAAATTTTGGCTGATTCATGAAATTCAAATGATTTTAACTTCTTAAGGCTGTACATCAGTCAGATAGCTCCCTTACTCCCTTCCCATGTTATTCAATGGGATTTTCGTTGCTTTGTTTTATAAAAATATCTCATTAATAAATGAAGTTTTTCAAATTCTGTTTTTTGAATATTACTCTTTGAACAGGTCGCCTTTCAGCTTAGTGAGCAATTTTTCGAAAAAAAAAATAAATAAATAAATATTTTATTTCAATAAGTTAATTATGGACTCTAAGGGTGAATCTCTAAGAAAAATATTTAAATTTATTTTTTCGAAAAATTGTTCACTAAGCTAAAAGACGACCTGTTCAAAGAGTAATATTAAAAAAAACAGAATTCGAAAAAGTTCATTTTTGAATGAGATATTTTTATAAAACGAAGCAACAAAAATCCCATTGGATAACATGGGAAGGGAGAAAGGGAGCTGACTGATGTACAGCTTAATAAAAAAAATATTTTATCGAAATTATATTTAATAATAATTAAAATCAAACTTTTTTCTTATTCTTCTTTCTTTTTTCTTTACAAGCTACAACAGATCTCATGAATGAGATTTATTTTTTTGCCGTAATAAAACCTAATTTTAATCTGACAGGAGTTTAAACGAATTTCCCCCTTCGGATATCCGTAGCCGGAGTGCTAATTTCTGACCCCGAAGTATCTCTACAATTTCGCCGGATAGGCTGAATACCGGATACAGAGATGCCAACCTTGTAGGACAATTTTCAGTAGTAGACAAGTAAATTTTCAGTAGTTTTGGGTACTTGTCAGTAGTCTGGTAAGTCGGTCTGATGTAAATTTAAATTAAAAAAAAAAAAAAAAAAAAATTTAAATGTTATACACTCAAAAATGATTTATTTTTATACATTAAACTAATAAGTTCTTTTTGTCATTCACTTTTTAAAATTATAAATAAAATTTGACCTTTAAAAAAAAAAAAAAAAAAAAAAAGAATGCAGATGGGAAGGAGGGAATTTTGGGGGGGTGAGAGATAGAGTCAAAAAATAAATAGATGTTTGAGAAATGAAACCATTCTACTCCTTTATAGGTTCTAGAACCTAATAAAAGAATTTTAAAGTGAATATTGACACTCATATTGCTGATGGAAAAGACTGGGAAACAAAAGGCTTCTGTAGAGCTTTTAATCGATTATCGCTAGTACTTGGATATAAGAAAAGAGGGGGGGGGGGGTGAAAAAAAATTACTTGAGAAAGAAATATCAAACAATTCTATTTCTTCATAGTTCCTAGAATCTTATAAAGCAAATTTGAAGTGAATATTGACATTTATGTTGCGGATGCAGAACGATTGGGAATCAGAAGGCTTCCGTCGTATGTTTGACCGTCGATCGTAAACAGGGTTTCATTTTTTTTTTTTAACGAACGATATCCGAGATTTTTTTTAAATGTATAATCCGTAATTTTTATATGTTGTCCGTAAGGCCGTATTTTCGTAAAAACCACGGACAAACCGTAGTTGTTGGCATCTCTGCGGATATTAACCGGATATCCGTTTCATCCCTATCCGATGATACCCTTTCTTACAAAAAAATAAATAATAAATCGCTATCACAAATAAATTAACTTAAAATACAAAATAAAATATTTTTAACGTACACACACGTTTCTTGAAATTATAAGCCACTCATCACATGAAAGATCTCTAAAAATCAGATAATATTTATGGTCTGGGAGGTCTGATCTTCGAAACGTATCCGAGGAACGATAACATACATTAATAGATAAAAAGCATTAACCAAAGATGTTCACCTGGCAATTCGAAAACTATCTGTTTACTTTTCGTTAGGTGAAGAAAAAAAAATAAGGACGATAAGATAAAACAAACAATCTGAATATTTCCGGATCAGTCATTATATTTCTTTAAATATTCCGGGAAAGCAATCGCTGGAGCAAAGAAGGATATTAACATATAACAAATTATCAAAATAGAATAAGAAAAACATCACTTCGCTCAACCATCTGTGAAATGCATTCAAAAAAATACTTATTCCGTATAAATGGAAAGATTACATTAATCGAAAACACTTCCTTTTACTGATCCCCCCCTGTTTGAATATACTTACATTTTCATTTGTCAACAGATACTGAGCAAAGCAAAATTAAAACTTTCAACGAGGGTTGAAAAGGGGGGGGGGGAATATGGGCAAAAATAAATAATGAAAACTTCAGTTGCGTTAAATTAACAAAATGCAGGGTTAGGGTTTAAGACGTCTGAAACTGGTTTTGGACAGGATTGGTGGTTTTTACCGTCCAAAAGTGCTCTAAACTGTCTAAAACCTAAAATTATAAGAAATTTCACCCTCTACATTCTCAGTAGCAATTATAATTAGTAATTACAAGTATTTTATACTTTTTTTTTTTTTTTTTTTTTTTAAGAAATTTACAATTTAACAATAGCTATATAAAATGTAAATTTTAGTAACTCAGAAAATTTTCTTACAATAAAAAATGTATGATGAAATATTCAAAAAGAAGACTTTTTTTTTTTTTTTTTTTCCTCCTTTAAATACTTTTAAGACTTACTCATTCATTATTTCACAGAAATTCTGTTTAAAAACTATTTTATTAAAAGTTCTATCGTAAGTTATATGGATTAGTAGATTCCAAAAATTAATAAAATGCAAAGTTATAATTAGGCAATGAAAATGAAGTTTATACATTCTTAAAGAGGGCAAATATGTCTACATCCTCCAAAAACATAAATCGTTAAAATATATCTGTACTGATAAGTATAAAGGATTTAAGTCCAAAAATGTCGATTTTGAGTTAAGTAAATAGTCAGACTCAGAAAAAAATTCTCTATCGATTGGTATAAAGGATTTAAATCCATGTCATTTAGTCTTTGAGAAAATCCATTGGTAAAAAAAGATTCAAGTTAGAAATTTAGCATTAATCTTTAGTATAAAATATTTAATTCAATTTTTTCCCTTTATTAAATGAAGACTGACAATCACTGAATGGCATAAAGGGTATAAATCAACCTAATACCTTTTTCCTAATCGATTCTTCTGATTATTTTTTAGTTAGTTTAACTTTATTTTTCGTCTCCTGAAAAATCAAGAATAGGGACTTAAATCCTTTATACATATCAGTACAGATCAGGGTTGGCAGGTTTTTGACGTGACAGTTTTTGACGGTTTAAACCATGGTTAAAACCGTCATGTCAAAAACCTCCTTGTCAAAAACTGTCAAAAACCTATATTTATAATTTAATTGACATAGAAAAACTTAGTTTAACAAAATATAGTTTATAAATATTTTTTGAAAAGTAAATTGATTGATGTTCTTTGAAAATCACATTGTTACAACATTTTGATTAATATAAAAAGTGAAACTTCAGGCTTTTAAAATTTTATTATGAATTATTTCTATGTTCATTCAAAATATGCTGGGATACTTTTATATACAGTGAAACCTCTCAAGTTGGACGCTTTTTCTCGGAACGGAATGTATCCATTAACATTATGTCTAACCCCTATAAGTTGGACACCTCTCTAAGTTGGACACTTTTTCTTGGAACCGTAGGTGTCCAACTTAGAGAGGTTTTACTGTATTACAAAATTTATTTATAACTATGCTTAATATAGTATATGTTAAACTTAGTTATGTGATACTTTAAAAATATAGTTGTTTTTAAATATTGTTTATGAGTATGTTTTAAAAGATAAACATATTAATGTTTTTGGAGAAACATTATTATAACATTTTGAATAATATAAAAACAAAATTTTAGGCTTCTAAAAATTCATGATTTATAAATCATTGATAGATCCTTTTGATTGATAATTCATTTTATTTGCTATACAACATTGTATATTTCAATTTTTTTAGTATTGTGATTTTAGTATTATGTACTTATTTAACCAGTAAAATAAAAATGAATAGCCTAATATTTTGTATTTAAATATTTTATAGAAAATATATCTTTTTCTTTTTTTAATGACTCTTGATATTGCAAGTTTTTAAGAAAAAAGAATAATTCTGAATGTTAAACAAACTTGAATTGCGTCTGAAATTCTTACAATTATTGTGAGACAAGAGAAATATGAATGCTTTCTGGACATGTATAAATTGTAATAAATTTAATATTTACTGGTACAGATTTTTAAAGAATTTGTCAGTCTAAGCTGTAGGGCCCACCAGCGGCCAAGCAGTTCTATGCTCAAAGCTGGTAAACGTGAGGTGCCGGGTTCGTTCCTAGGACGCACTCGACGGCCTAGCCGTTCAGTGTTTTTCGTGGTTTTCTCCAAAACTTGTATAAATACAAGCTAGGACCCTTAAGAAAGACCCCCACGGAGGGCACTACCTCTTAGGTCTAAGACCCTAGAGAAGTCAATCAGCCTTACTCCCAAAATACCAAACACCAATAGTCCAAGCTATAAACAGGTACAAATATTTATACAATCAATAATAATAATAAATAGATAAAAAATTATTAATAAATGATAAGTGTAATAAATATAGATTATAAATATAATTATTTTCAAATTCATATTAATTTACTGCCTACATATATTATGTTTTACTGAAAGGGGGAAAAAAAAATCCAGTATTCCTGTGTTTTTATGGCTTATGTGAAAAAATTCATAAGTAACTTTGGAATTTTAGAATTTCATAAATATTAATATAAATAAACATAAACATACAAAATATGTCTATGCATACTTTATATATATTTCTTAGGTCTTAGGTTATAAAACAGTATATCTACCTAAATGTTTATAAATTATCTACAAATTGTTTTAAGATCTGTTAATTTATAAACAGCATAATATTTAGATATTTACTTGTATATGGCAACTAATTCCTATTTCTAACCAGATTCTAACTCATTTATAGATTTTCATTTTGAAAATACAGGTTTTTGATGGTAAGAGGTTTCTGACGGGTTTTTGACGGTTTAAACCCTTATCATGTCAAAAACCCAACCCTGGTACAGATATACCATTTAATATTTTTGCATGTATATTTTCTAAGTTATTATTGAAAAATAAAATAAATACATTTAGGGAAGTCCACCAGTGATTGACACCTTTAGAGCAATCTCTGATGTTTTTAATGTTTTAGTCATCAGACAATATTTTTAGAAATGTTAAGTTAGTACATATGGTATGAAAGACATTCAGAACCACATATATGTTAAAATATATACATTTGATAACAATTATTTTTTTTAATGAATTTTTATTTCACACCCACTCAATGTTCCAGTAATTGACACTGCAGTTTTTCATTTTATCAGTAATTGCCCCCTATGTTCCAGTGTTTGACACTGCTAGTTATTCATTTTGCCAGTTATTAGCACCCTATGCTCCAGTGATTGACAAAAAATGTTAAAATTCTTATATGAAAAATATGTATATTATTTTATTATTTTTCTTATTTATTAATTATTTGGGATAGATGTCAATTACTGGAACATGCCAATCACTGCAGCACCTACCCAATGTAGTTTTTTTATTTATTTATTTATTTATTTGAAGATTATTATTATATATATATTTTTTTTTTTTGCAAATATTTAAAAAATAAATAAATAAATAACAATTTGATATTATTATTATTATTGATTAATTTGTTCGCTTTTAAAGCAAATACGATATTTATTCATGTTGTTTGTGTGTGTACAAACATTACAAATATCAATAACCTGAAAGCACAATAATCCACATTTTTCCAATGCCTCGATAATAATTTTTTTCTTTTTATAATTTATAATTGTTATATGCATCTCTCACTAAATATATTATTAGAACAATGGGAAAATTCTGGAAATTGTTACAAAATAACAATTATAATAATTTTGTAATTTTTTTCAAATATTCGCATAATTTTAATAAGACATAATTGATAATTTTGCTAAAAAGTATTGTTTTTGACAGTTTAGTACAGTTTAAGACACTGCTAGGGTTTTGGACAGTACGGTAGAAACCATGGTTTATACTGTGGTTTTTACCATAAGTCCGAAACCTTGCCAACCCTGACAAAATGTTATAGTTAATAACAGTGAAATCAAATTCAAATTTTTAATCTAATCCTTATTGGTGAAGTGATAAACGTCACAAAAAAGAATGAAAGAAATATTAGATAAAGTTAAAATTTATTTTATATATCATTATTATTATTATTATTATTTTGTATGTAATCTTTGTGAATTACTTCATCGGCAATTTATAAAACGCATGAAAATTTTGTTAATTATTTTTCTTAGTATATATGTATTATTATTGACAGATTTATTCACTTTTTTATTAAAATTATTTCAATTACTACGAGTATTAAAAATTTAAATTATTAGTCCCCCAAAGAATATCTAATTAATCAAAATTATTTGATTTCATTTAGTAATTACTTAAAACTGAATCAATGTAATGCAAATATCGAGAAGTACTACAATTAATATATGTACAAATAATTGAAAATTATATTTATTAACTAGTCGGGCTTTGCCGGTCTAACGATCGATATTTCCAAATTTACTGCTTGCATATTATCGCGGCAAGCCATATTCGCCAAATGCTGTTCATGTTCATACCTACCAACAATGAAGGATCAAAACAAGGGAGATTGCATAAACGATATTTTCAGGCCTATAAAATATTCGTCAGTTTTCGACATATGGCAGTATTTAATAGTATAGAATGCAATGATTTAATACTTACAAACTGATATAAAAAATAAAATAAAAGAACAAATAAAAATAAGTTGCGTAAACTCAATAATACAGCTCGGCATGAAAATTGCCCCCAACAACTATCTTTACAAATTCTTATGTAAAATGACCTCCTAAATCCGAATAGGACGGCCATTTTGCCCTATCACCCACCTTTTTGGACCCTCCCCCCTATTTTTACCACTTTTCGATAATCAAGGATGTTAGCAAAAATACAAAAAAAAAAAAAAAAAAAAAAAAAACTGAAACTGTATGCAAAGGCAAGACATTTAAATGCTAGAATTTTGATGACAAAATCTATTATATTAGAGTAATAAATGTTTATTTTAATCTTCAATGTATAAAAAAAAAAGAACGCATACACATCAGAAACATAAAAAAGGCTGAAAAAACTATAAAAAAAAAAAAAAAAAAGTTGAAAAGGTAAATGTACAAAAAAGCTGAAATGAGCTGAAAAATCTCATCCCTGGGTAATTTTATGGCTAATTTTATTTATAGCGGCAAAAAGAAATATTTTAACTGTTAAATATCTTCTGAGGGCCTAAAGAGGTGAACAATTCTATAACATGAAGATTTAGGGTGTGGGGGGGGGGGGATTTGCCACTGAAATTATAAGTTACATTTATTACATTTCATTAATCAATTATTATTATCATCACTTATTATACTTTTTTTTTTTTTTTTTTTTTTAAGAGTTAAAATAATTATTTTCCATTTTACAAATCAAATTCATGGCCATGAAAGTACCGAAGACTGATAAAAATTGGGGGAGGAGGTAACGTCAAGAGAAAACGACGGGTGATGGGGCAAAATGGGGGTCCTATTCGGATTCAGGAGGTCATTTTACATAAAAAACAACAGGGCTCGATTTTTTTTTTTTTTTTTTTTTTTTCCAGCGTAGTGTACTTATGAATAAATTTGTTAATTCACGAAAGAAGACTATTCAATAAGACTATTTTACAAAATAACAAATGCATAACCAATCAAATACACAAATTTAATTAAGTAAACTGTTGGGGTTTATATGCCAATGCCATAAAGATACTTCAGGAAACTACTATACAACAGTAAAAAATTCAAAAAACTTACATAAAAACACTTCTAGACATCTTATAGGGTTATAATTTCAGGGAACAACAAACTTTTCCGGTGCAGCACCAAGCGAAAGCGATAAAAACAAGCAGTGAAGTAAGCGCGCGAAACTGTAGCGAAATACATGAAGGATAAATAGAACAACTGGAAACAAAATAAACGTTCTATTTAAAATGCTCTTTTAATGGAAAAAATAGCCACTAAAAGGACACCGCTTTCAAAAGATCTGCACATATGGGATACAGATGCCCAATTTCATCGGGAGAATCCATGTCCTAATGGTGTTTTAATGACATTAGTCACAAAATGATCGATCTTCGTCCGCCACCCTTACGAAGTATGCGAACGGTAGGGAAGGGATGCGGACAGGAACGGTACTGTGTAACTATTTACCAGATGGCCAACAGAATACAGTGATTATTAATCAAAAAGCACAAGTCATGCTGTACTTTTTATCATTAAACAAGACAGATTTGTAGATTTATTGTGGTGGTAAGTTAGAAAAGTAAGGAAACAATTGGTAAAAATAATTTATTTTCCTGCCTGGAGAGATATCGGTAAATTCCCCCCATCTGTTAAGAATAAACTTACAATTAATTCAAATCCACAATTTTTTTTTCTCGATAGCTACATTATTTGACCCACATCGTAACTCGAAATTATACTACACTGTTAAAAAAATGCAGACAAAATACAGAAATTCTCTGTAATTTCAGAAAAAAAGTCGTAAAATACGTTTTGTCTACGTAATTTTTCCGTAATTTACGCCTTTTTATCTGAAATTACAGAGAATTTCTGTATTTTTTCTGCATTTTTTTAACAGTGTAACTTAAATAATATGGTGAATTTTTGAGTTTATTATCTTATTATTAATTGATTGTATCCATCCCAGTAAAGAAAAATACATACTTAAATCTAAATAATTATAAGATTAAAAAAAAAACTTTTTTTATACCATGTTTTTTAATTTTCTGATGAATCAATCATCAATAAAATACGCCAGGATAAAAAATAATATTTAAGCACACTGACTCAGTTCAGCGAAATAATAATAGTGAAAAAAAAAAAAAAAAATGGTTTTAAAAATAAAATATTACTTCTTTTTAGAACAACGTGTATTAGCATCTTGAACTACATTAGCACTTATCAATGTGTATAAACTTTTTAAAGTGATATTGACGTCCATTTTTGTGAGATGCATCATTTAACTTTTTATAATTTTTTAACGCTCACGTTGAATTAAACGTATTTATTTTTATGTCGAAAGAAAATGAACTCTTTTTTTTTTTTTTTTTTTCAACATATAAATTATAGCTAATATTTTAATGGCTATTTTATTGCCATTAAGATCTTATTATTTTCACACTTTAATTAATTAAAAGAAAACTATTCGAAAATCTGACTTCGAGGTATTGTGTTGCCACCGGGTTCTGAGCTACTGTGAAAGTTTCGAATGTCCAACTAGTAGAGAAGTTAGTTAAAAATAGATTGCAAGATTTGTACCGGACAAACAAACAAGAATCGAAAAACACGGTAAAAAGTAAAGAATTTGCAGAATGAAATTCAACGTAAATAACGCTGGGATTGCATTGCTAGAAAATGTAAGGGTCGTGTTTTTTTTTGCCACACGAAACAACTGCTGCGAGTCCTTGTTTATTGTTTAATTTTTTTTACTTATTATAATGTATCTATTTAAATAAACGTCGAAACCTTTCATAATAAAATGTAAGATAAGTATATATGCAAAGCAAAATAAAAACAAACATGACACTATGTACCGAAAAAATGAACGAATTTTTGCAATAAAATAAAAACAAACGAATCATTTTATTATTATTAATATTATCATTTAATCAGCAGGTACTTCTTAAATTACACAATTAGTAAGTTCAATAAATATTTTGCATCCAGTCTGGTGAAAACATTTTTATCCTACACCGATTACGTTATTTGTTCGTTTTCACTTTTAAATCCTTTTTTTAGAAATCCACGATAATCCCTGTAACAAAAGTCTATTTCAAGAATTTCTCTTAATAATTGATCTTGCAATTTTTATTAACTGGATTTTTTGTTTTACACAACCACATTGCAAAAATTGGCTGCTTTTTTTCATTATTATTCGAAAACACTTAAAAAAAAAACATATAAAAATTGCTAAATTATAAAAAAGAAACACGGTAAAAGCACTGTTACGTCTTTTAAGTTTAAAAGTGGATTTAACAGAGTCCTAATTCATCCCAATCTATTTTTTAATGCAAAATTGTTTTGTTCACACGACGCCAAATATCGATTTATACATCGTCCTTCAATAATTCTAAAATTTGCAGATTTTCTACCTCGGTCTTTTCTTTTTTTTTACTAACTATGTATTGTAACCATGATAAAAATTCGACTTTGAGATTTTAGTGCATCTACACGTTTTGAGATCTCCGAAGTTTTTTTTTTTTTTTTTTTCTTTCTTTCTTTTCTATTTTTATACAGGGTTGCTACTCAAATCACGAGAAAAAATTCCCTGTCTCTTTTAGAAGTAAAATAGATGGCACGCAATACTGCAGCATTAGAATCTAACATGTTTACAAGTCAATTGAACATATTTAGGGCAAATTAATTTTATTAACTTACTATACTTGGGGAAAAAACCATAACTGATTCATTATAAAGCACTAAATAAATAAATAAATAAATAAATAAAAATATTTGATTATGAAAAAATAAATTTCAATGTTAAAAAAAAAATAATTCCCTGAATTTTTGCAATAAATTCTGAAATTCCCTAGGTTTTCCCTGTTTTTGATTAAATTCTCAAATTTCCTGAGTTTTCCAGGTTTTCCCGGAAGTGTAGCAACCCTGGTCATGTATGTAAGTGAATGAACACGATAACGTCAGGTATGTTATAGGTGACCATCGCACGAGCTGTATAGATTTTGAGAATTTGCTAGCATACAAAAAATAATAAAGTCATTCAATTCATTACTGACTTTAGATTTAACACAGCATTTAAAAAAAAAAAAAAAACCTTAATGAAATTTCTAAAACATTCCGCGCAAATCTTAATTCCTTACATCATCACCTTCAATTTTCGGATGTCAGTGAATGTGTTATTCATGACACAATTATTAAACAATATTTTTCGTTAGAACGATTAATTAAATTAGCAATTTTTAAAAATTGCATTAGGACGCTAATAAAATTTCGACACATCTGAAATCAGTGTTCCAGAAACTTTTGCAACCTGGTCACGTGCCCCACTTGTGCTGACAACAGACAAAGAACTGCTGACAGATTGTGAAACCTTAAAGTAAAGGCAATAACTAAAAGTTAACCTTTTCAAAATGACACCATTATTCTGCATGAAATAGTTAAAAACCCAGGTGTTAAATATAATAAAAGAAATGGACAGTTAGAAAACTGAAGTACCGGAATTCATCAAGCAGATTAACTTTTTTTTTTTTTTTTTTTTTTTTTTTGAAATGACAGTTTTGTTAAAACCGAAAATTTAACAATTTAGGGGTGGGGTGGGGGAGGAACTCAAATATTTCGGCCTACAACTTTGAAGCCGCTGGACATTCCAGCTTTCAGCTCCCATGGGAAAGCAAAGCTTCAAAGGGAAAACCAAGGAGAAACCGATTGTATGATATGTGGTATGTTTACAGAGTTCTTTTTTTTTTTTTTTTAACAAGAAAAAAGAAATGATACTTTAGGCAGGGGTCTAAATCAAAAGATCGCCTTGTCAAAAATATTGCAAAGGCAAAACTGGGCATTAGAATGGAATTTTCTGAATTCTTTTCATTGAACTGGGGACCAAAGGTTATGACAATTTAAAATAAATGTCTTGATTGATCCCGGTGTCATGATGAAACGATTCCTAACACTATTTAAGTACATTTTTTTTTCTTTTTCTGGGGAATAGGAGTAATACGTCAAATTAGCATGGAAGAGATTGCAAAGATTATTTTTTTTTTTTTTTTCCCCGTTAATCGTTTTTATTCTTCTTTCTTTTGTGGATCCCGGGGAAAAGGGCACTTTTGCAATTTGCAAATAGCAAAATAATAAATATTAAAGAATGAATTTAAAAAATGACTTTCAAATTACATTTTTAGAAATTTCAATTGATTTGGTACGACATTCACTTATACGTGGGGGGGGGGACCCAGATCGAAAAAAAAATAATTGTTTTTATATCACCTTCTTACCGATTTTAATGAAACTTTGTATAATCACGTACAATTTGTGAAAAAATTACAGTGCGTGTCAGACATAAGTGGCAGGGGGTTTGAGAGGGGGGAGGGGTGCTAAAGGGGAAGAGGCAGAGAAAATAACAATTTTTTGTATCACCATTTTACAGATGTCAATGATATATAATTTTACTATCACTTACTTTTTATCAAGATCAGAAAGATAGAAAATGATGTTTTATATCACCATGCTTTGCGATAAAAAATAAGATTGTTTTTAAATCACACCACTTCATATTTATAGAAAATTTTGTATAAATATCATTTATTGTTTATGAAAAATTTTAGAGAGTGCTAAGTATCGCAGTATCTTTCAGTTTCTAAGTTAGAATGAAAATATTTAATGCATTATTAATATCAGACATAATTAAAAACATTATATCAAACATTGGTAAAAGATTATTCTAAAACAGAATTTTTTTGTTTAATCTGCCTCACCTCCCCCTCGTAGATTTAAAAAAAAGAAGAAAAGAAATTGTTATCGTTCATGTTTAGAAAATATTTTACAAGTAACAATTAAGAAAAGTGCCTTTTTTTTCAGATCGCGAAAAAAAGGGCACTTTTCACAATAGCTGCTTGTAAAAGACACGTGGTCTCGAAATTATTTAAGGGGTTCTAAGGGGGAGAGAAAAAAAAAATGATGTTATGATATAAAGAACATTTTATTTTTCTCTGCACCTTAACCTCCAAAAATTTTGCAGGTGTAGCAATATTGTAAAAAGCACGGAAAAAGGGCACTTTTCTTTTAGATTTCTCCTTGTAAAACTCATGCTATGAATAACTTATTTTCACGACACTGATAATTTATCCGAACAATTTCTTATGCAACAAAGTAATAATTCGCTTTCACATAATCATAATGTACAACCTAAGAAACGATCTTTCTTTTGAAATTTTTAACATTAGTTTTACACAATTCGTTTTCTCTCGCAGCCTGTAAATATCAAAACAGCAGAAGAAACTGGAAGAAACAGAAAGGGGGAAAAAAAAGTAGGAAAATGAAAATAAAACGGCAAGGAATTTCGGAGAAAACAGAGCGAAAAGAGAGGGGGGGGGCTCTCCTATTCCCCAGCCATTCCGCATCAAGTCCGGCATGATGATATGACCCCACGATTGCAGTTTTTCCAGGAAAACAAATAATCCAGTTCACCAAAAGAATGGACGGTGAAGACAAGACCACAGAGCCCTCCCCAACAAAAAGGGGACGGCCGGACAGATGCCTTTGTTCTGATAAGCCGTACACACAAACCCGTAAATAACAAGTCTCAGGGAACAGTTAATAAAAGGCATTCCTCGGGATCCACTAGCAAATTGCATGACAGGAAACAGAGAGGTGCCTGCATGCTGCCTACGCGGCATACATCAAAAACATAGTTCCAAAAGATACACAGAGAGGAAAGATAATCCCTAAAAAAAATTTCTAGCGCATTAATAATAATTTGGCAATAAAATAAATAGTACACAATCTCTTAACGATAATAAACCATTTATAATACTGCCTAGATGATTTAGAGTTGCATGATTTCTTGGGTAAAGAAATATCATACTCATTAAAATTATTCATATCATACTCATTGACAAAAAGTCCTTATAGCACAACTGTTATTTATTTAATATAATTATTTGGAGAATTTCTTAAAGTCCATGCAAAGTAGGGTTAGCTAGATTATGCCCAACACGAAAAAATGCGGGTAGGTAAAACCCACGAGAAAAAATCCAAGAAAAAGACCAAGTGAATTTTTTCAAAATTCTTGTTTAAAATTGTACTTTTGTCTAACTCACAATAAACATAAAAAAAAAAAAATATTATATACATTATTAGAACATGAACAAAGAATTTTCAGAAATATTGGAGATGCTAAAGCTGCTGTATAGAAAAAAAAAAAAAAAATCTTGAAAAATTCACCATGAAAAAAAAAAAAAAAAAAAAAAAAGTATAATTATCTTATTAAAACAGAATAAAAAATATTAAAAAAATAAAAGCAAGAAAAAACAGAGTTCGTTTTCAATATAAAGAAAACTGTACGACACGAGGTATGTAAATGTAAATAAATAAAAATAAAATTTCTTAAAAATTTCTTAAAACGTTAACAGTGCAACACTGTTGTGTAATGTAGAGGGACAATAATTAAAAAATGTTTTATGAAAATCTATTGACTACGAAAAGTTCAATAAAGCAACATGAAATAATTATTAAAATCCAATTTTTTGTTGTAAAGGGCAGATAAAAAGAATTTTAGAATATTTATACAATTATTTAATATTTAAAATTTCAATTTTAATGAATAAATAACAACTTAATTTTTTTAATTATCTTAATATATTTAATGTTTAAAAAAAGGAAGAATGAAAATATTCCTGAAAACTCTTATAAACCCAAAAATACTCTGAAAAAAAAAAAAAAAAAAAAAAAAACGATAAAACTCACTGGGCTGAGTTTTTTCTGGGAAAGAAAAAAAAAAAAAAAAAATTGGCATAGGCGGTCTCTGCTCAGTTCCCCATCATATTTATGTTCTCATAAATTTTTAGTGCGATACATATTATAATCATGTTAAAAGAAATGAATTTGACCAAAGCTTGATACAGTGACAGAATAATATCCCCGCCTAATAGGCTATCCACCGTTCACTTCGATATATTTATCTTATTCTAATCTAATTTCTTTTATCAGGGTCAATTCCGTTGTTTAGTTTTCATGCTACTATTTCCAATGCAATAATCCTCAAAATTCATATTTATATGAAAAATTTACAATTTCGCTATGTTGATAAAATCGTAAATTACGAATAATTTACGAAATTTTCCTATAAATATATTTGTATTCAATCATGTTCAAACAAATATCATAAATGTAATTTTGAAGTTGTCTAATGTATTTATGTATGCTCAATTCTGCCTTATTCTGACATGTTAAGTAAATCGTAAATTCCAAATAACTTACGAATTTTTTAAATTGGAAAAATCATAGTCTATGATATTCATGCCAGTATCCTCAATAATATTTCGAAAGCGGTTTGACATCTTTACAATGAAAATATCCCTCAAGATTGACGTTTGTGTGAAATTTTGCTCTATTCTGCTATGTTAAGAAATTCGTAAATTTCCAATAACTTGCGAAATTTTCAAAGTAGCATATTTGAGGAGCAAACATTCAAACCGTGTTTTCTCCTTCGAATGCAATTTTTCAGAAAACACAAAAAACTGATAAATAAAAAAATAACCCTTCTTAGACCCTAATTATCATTTGTTTAGTTGTATTATTGGTTACTAGGACGATCTGTAGGCCTACTTTACCTAATAAACTTAGATTTAATTAGAAAAATGTATTTGAAATTTGGAGAAAGCATGTTTTGACCGAAACACAGAGGAGAAAACATGTTTTGAATGTTTCCAATGTGGAGAAAGCATGTTTTGACCGAAACACAGAAGAGAAAACATGTTTTGAATGTTTCCAATGGGGACAAAACATTTTTTGAATGAAAAAGTATGTAGCTCCAATATTGATGAAATAACATTCTTAATGTAATTAACAGAACAGATTTTGTTATGTAATTATAAAGTTAAATTAAATATTTACGCGTGAAAAATCACCATGCAAATTGTAGGGAAGAACTAAAATTTTTAAGCTAATTTGAAATTTAAATTTTTAAACCAATATCTTCACTTAAGCAATTTCATGCTTCCTCTGTTTCTTCATATTCTACATGAAAGTTATTAGTTATAATATCTTTATACCATTTAAAAACAGGCTGATTTTTTCACTCTTCACCATACATCAATTGTAAAAGTTTGTCTATGTCATTCTGATGCCTTTAAGTTTGAGATGAATTCTCTTACCTTGTTGTTGTTTTTTATTATTATTAATACTTAAGTGGCTTTTTCTATCCCCTGCTCTCTTTTCCTCAATAGGTTCACCAGCATGTACCTTAGTAACAATATTGGCTAGCATTGTACGACCTATTATAGCCATGAAATTGTTTTTACACACAGGAATTCTCCTACCACTGCTACTAGTAATAAAATAAGAAGCAGAAAATGCATGCTGTAAGCCAGATGATTGCGATTTTTTTGGGGGGTTGGGTTATTAGATCTACGTCGAGTTACATTTTTTGTAACAACCAATGAGGCTATAATAGAATCTTGTCGCTGTTTGTCCGGAATTTCGTAAAGTCTATCCCGAAACTTCTTAATGTCATTAGATCTAACATCAGTGCATGAAAAAGTTTTAATAGAATGTTTGCATGGATCATAAATGTTGTTATATAAAGGTGCTGAATATCGTTTCTTTTCTGTTTCCACCAATTCTCTGTATTTTTCTAGTTCCATAATTAGAAGTACTCACTAATACACCATTTATAATTCTTCCATTTGAAAATAATAATAATAATAATAATAATAATAAAGTACACTCCTCTAAAATGAAGAAAACAAGATAGAACTAACGAAAAAACAAACATAAAAAGCTGGTACATGTACGAGTCACGCGACCAGAAAGAGCAGTACTGACTGGTTGGCTGGAGAAATCACAGTTTGACTGAAAACAGGCTCTGGAGGAAACACTGTTTGATTGAACCCCTAACTTTCTAAGAGCATTTATAATGTGATAAAAATTATTTTGGTTTAAAATAATAGTATAATTTTGTGCTATTTAATGTTGAGTTCACAGAAAAATCACTAACTCATTTTTTTTTATTTTTGGAGAAAACACGGTTTGAATGTTTGCTCCTCATTTATAGTTGCTAATGTTCATTCCGGCATCAAAACTGATATTTTAAAACTGATCTGACATTTTTACAGTAAAAAGTTTCCATTTAATGCACGTTTAAGTGAATTTTTGTCCTATTCTCCCATGTTAAGAAAATAGTAAATTTCTAATAACTTACGATGTTTTTTAATTCGAATGTTGCAAATGAGGGTTCTTGCCAATATCGAAAGTAATATTTTAAAACTGATCTGACCTCTCTACGATCATTTGTTCGGGAGATATCGTGTACACAGGCTAACACACTAACAGACACCATACAAATTTTGACATTTTCGGATTCCTCACACCTAAAAACGTATAAAAAAGTAAAAAAACCGAGGTCGAAATTTTTCACGATTACTTAAGTTCCCCATACCTATAGTATGAGAATAATAAAATTTTTATTAATTAAGTAAATAAAATAATAAATACTAAATACATATTAATAAAAGTTCTCTAACATCAACAGAAAAATTTTGAGGATCTGTGTATACAAAAATATACTAAATGCAATTCCAGAACATTTTAATTCTTGATGTAGATTTAAAAAAAAAAAAAAATGCTGGTCAACATAAATCAATGTGGTTCGGAAAAAAAAAAAAAAAAAAAAAAAAACAGGAAGAAAGAAAGAAGAAAAAGCGTCAATGTTTCTTTTTTACTTTCTCTTACCCATAAGGTAGAGAAAGTATTGTTTTTGGGTCAAATTTTCGAACGCGAGATTTTGTTATATTTACACGTTTTGAGGTCCCCTGAATACGAAAATCATGTTTTTAGTAAATGGTCTGTGTGTGTGTCTGTCTGTTATCAGCATATCTCAAAAACAAATTATGGCAGAAAGTTCAAACTTGGTATTCTAAATGTGTATCATATAGAGATGCTACAGTAAGCTTTTCGTTAAGATCAAGCAAATGGTTCGTGTACAGGGACAATCAAGAGAATTCTAATACATTACGTCTATGGGAGGAAATTGCAGGAAAATAGAGTTTAACGTCTATAGACTGCACTAAACCAAATGAAACATATATATACAAATTGTAATAGAGACAGTTAACTGGGAAAAAAAAAATTGTGTATGTAGGAGCCTCGCCTCTCCCCCTGGGGGGGGGGGGGGGAAGTCCACCCTCGAGGGGAGTAAATTTTCATAAATTTTTCATTCTTTCAAAAGAGCTCGCCAATACCTTTAAAACGAATGGTTGAACCATCGATCTGCGATAATTTAAAACAAAGTTATCGATTTTTTTTTTTTTTTTACTTTTAACGAAAAAATAATTAGAAAAAAAAAAATCGTATATATATATATATATATTTTTTTTTTTTTTTTTGTAATATTGAGAATAAAATGGACTTTTTTTGGATATCTGGTGTTATACTACTTCTCTAATATGGAAATCGTCTGCATTATCATAAAAGATGATTTTTTTAAATAATAATTTTAATAAATTATTTTTTAATAACCGAATTAAATTCTATATATAAATGTAGGTGCATTAATGAAACGGGGTTTGAGGGGGGGCGGTAGCCTCCCTCACACAGAACTAATTATCATATAAAACTCTTCAAAAGCCTAATATGAATTGCTTAACACAGGTTTACATAACAGTACTCGTTATCTTACCTATTAATCTGCAACCTGTATTTATAATATTAAATTTCAGGGTAAGAGAAAGTCGTGTGAGTGACACACCAGATTATTTCGTATAAAATGAACATTATTTAAGATTTGACACCTTAATAAATCTGTCTAATCTGCATAAAATTTTTCCAGTTTTGGGGTGGGGGAAAAACTGAATCCGGAATATAATTGGGATACATATACTCCCGATGAACGTGATTGCTTGAAGTCTACTGCAAGTCCAGCTCTCTTATAAAAGATTAAAATAATTAATTAATCAGGGTGCATGCTCAAATATGGGAAAAAAATTCCCTGAGTTTTCCCTGAGTTCCCAGACAATTTTCAAGAAAATATTAGCGACATATTACAAGAAACACTCCTCTAGACAGGACAAAATACAGCACTTCCACTGTATATGTCATATTACTGACGATCACGATAGAAATTCAGGTAGAAATCATTATTTACATGAGTATTTTCACAACACTTAACCATTTAAATTTTGATACGAAGCTAAACAAGAAAAACTTAACTTGAGAGAAAAATAAACATTTGTTTTTCCAGGTTTTATAACTGATTTTCCCTGACTTTTAATGAAAATTTTTATTTTCCCTGAGTTTTCCCTGACTTTTTTTAAAAAATTCCAAATTCCCTGAGTATTCCCTGTTTCCAGGTTTTCCCTGAGGAGTATGAACCCTGTTAATTAATGCTTTATAAATGCTATTTTTCCTAATTCAACAAATCCAGCTACAATAAAATCGAAATTTAACATCCACAATACATCGAGCTATAATGCAAATTAAATTCAACGTCTATATATAAGTGCCCACATACACTACTACAAAATAAATAAAAATACGAATAATTACGTCTTATTATTATAAAATGAAACTTTTATTTAAAAAAAAAAATAATAATCAACAGGAAAGACTACTGCAAAAATAATTTCTCGAAATAAAAAAATGGAGTGCAAGTAAAAAAAAAAATCTTGCGGAGTTCCAATTAAATCAACTATGTGAACGTTAGACGGAGCAGGAGAAGGGGGGAGGGGGAACAGAAATCGCCATATAGAGCAAGAGAAACGGGATTTGAAATCATCCAACTAGAAAATCCTAACCGAGAGATGCTAAGGAGAGAGATGACTAGATTCAGTGTGCTCCTTCGTGGCTATTGTTGGGGGCTGTCTGGAAGAAAATATCCTCGAAATTAAAGGTCAGAACAGAATTAATAAGATTTTTGGGACAGTTTTGATATTTTAGTTACGATTTACTGTAATCAGGGTTGCCACTCAAACAGGAGAATGAAATTCCCTGACTTTTCCCAGGTGCGTTCTAAGAAAATTCCAGTCTAACCATGTATTGAGTACTGGTTGTGTTGAGGGCAGAATAATTACGATACTACTTAAAAACACGAAAAATACATATGACAAAAGTGATAGCATCTGTCGCTTATGAGCGTAATAAGAAATTTCTTTCACGAACGGAAAGGAAGGCTGGCGATGTTTAAAAAAAATCGTGGAAGTTAAGGAAGAAAAAAAAATAATAATAACCCTTAAATTGGCGGAAAAATTGTTTTTTCTTTAGCAACCATCGTATTAAATTCCCTGACTTTTCCAGATTCTGGCTAAAATATTCAAATTCCCTGACTTTTATGGTCAATTTTCGAATTCTCTGACTATTCTAGGTTTTCCAGGTTGCGCAGCAGCCCTGTGTAATTGTTCGTTTTTTGAAAACAAAGACAAGGCTCTTTTTTAATGTAGTACCTATTAACTTAAAAAACAAGAAAAGAGTGAAAATTGCTAAATCAGAAACATTGAGATTATGAAAATGTTCAATTAACCATTTTAAAACACTTATGATTTCTACCTAAAATGTATATTATCCGTTGAAAGGGAAAAAAAAAAAAAAAAAAAGATGATGCAATATGAAAAACTGATGTCATGAAAGTTATAAAAAAGTGACAAATTGCACAGTTACATTAATTAATTTCTATTTTTTTCTTTTTTTTTTAAACCATTGTAATAAAAACAATTTGCATACTATAAACAGAGGTTAATCCAGAACAAATTTAGTGCCTCATTGAGACACTTTCACAAAGTCAATTTTTGACAATGAGGTACCTTCACAAATGTAACTTTCAGCAAAGAGGCACCTTCATAAAGTCAATTTTCAGGCAATATAGCTGCACAATAAAAAATTTTATAAGCTTCACTGCATCGAACACATAAAAATAGCCTTAATTTGGATATTTACTGGAGACGGAGACAATGGTAAATATCTAAGTAAACACCTTCTTATCTTACATATAAGAAATATCTAGACTTGCCCATATATATATTTATTTTACAACTGTTTCACTTTATTTTTTAAATGTAATTTAAAATTAAAAATAAAATAAAAAAACACTGCTTCGCGCATTTTGCTAAATTGTTCTGAAGCATTATTAATTTTCACAAACTTATTTGATCTTTTCACAAATTATTTTATAAATTCACAAATGGGGGTACCATTTTTAAAAAGCTTGACTAATCCCTAATAAAGTAAATGCTTAAATAAATCGTTCAGTATTGTATTTCTTTAGAATTGCTACTAAAAACAAGGGAATAAAATTCGACTTTTTCATGCATATTACACGTATATTTTTGGGTATACATATTGTTTATTTTAGTTTTATTATGAATTTCATGAAAGTGTTACTTTTGTAAATTGAATTAGATTATTGAAAATAAAAACACATCCCGCACATGACAAAATCGTAAGGAAAAGTTTAGCTTGTGTGAATAAAAAAAAAAATTACGATTTACTTAAGTCTCGAGAATATCATTTCACAAGGTGGAAATGCGAACTTTCATTAGAACTTTTCCAAATTTCCTGACTTTTCAATGACTATTTTTCACCATTTTCTCTGACTCGCGCTGTTTATTTCAAAAAAAAAAAAATTCGCAAAATTAGCGAACTTTTTCGCAATTTTCAAATATGGCTTATTTTCACAAAATTCGTCGAAATCCCCTGACTATTCCAGACTCATTTAAATTCCCCGACTTTTTCACGATTCCCTGACGAGCGACCACCCTATTTCGTTATTAATAATGACATATATCCATAACGTCAATGAATGCAGTGACACAAATGATATTAAAAGAGGTTTTACAAAGAGATGTGCTACAATTATAGTCAATCCAACTGGTTATCTTTCCTATGCATGGCAAAAACATTCCATTGAGCCTACTTATTTAGCCATTTGCTTTACAAAACTATTCTATACACAGCCCCTTCTCCAGAACGCTGCTGCTTTTCCTGGAATAACCACTTCATTCCGGAGCGTACTTCACAATTTCAACCCTCAGGCACGATCATGAACCCAATTGAAAAGCAGGATTAGGAGACATAGCTAGCGATCAATGTTAAGATTCTACAGTCAAGAGGCAACCACTACAGAAATTCAATATATAGTTTAGAAAAGATTGTGAATTTTGCTTCAGGAACAATCTTCTGGAGAGAGAAAAAAAAAGCCCTGTTCTGTTTCGAGGAGTGTTAGCAAGGATAGGGTCGTTGAATAAAAGCACAAAACTTGACTTATACCACTAAACTTAGAATTTAAATGCCGGGGTAATGATCATTTATGCGGTTGATTAGCGCTGTAAATTCTCGAATTAGGGATGCGGTTACAGATAATTTTGCTGCCAGAGTAGGCTTCGTAAGTCAAACTCAATCTCATTATAACTGCATCAATAATCTTCACAAAACTCGTTAATGATCCGGACTTCCGGATGAACAGAGAAATTTTGAACATTAAAGCCATATTTTATTCACAATATCGGTTTTCTATTTAATTCCTTAGTATCAAGATATTTCTAAAAAAAAAAAAAAAATTGTAACTATTTGTTTATTTATAAAATTTTCAAGACTCTTTTTGTATGTGTGTTTCTGTGTGTAATACTCTAAACACCTAAAAGCCAATTAAATTTTTATCAAAATAGTTGCTGATATAAAAGTACCAATAATTTGAATAAATTTGAATGAAACTTCATACAAAATAGAATTTCATTATTCATTATCATAATGAAATAAACTTAAGCTTTTAAAACTGGAAAAAAAGTAACATATTATTAACTACCAGGGTTAGCTAATTTTTGTCAAAGTGGAAAAAACCATGGTAAAAACCGCGGAAAAAACAATCCTGACAAAATAATTTTTTGCCACTGGCAAAAATTACCAGTATTTTAAAACAGGTTTTTAAAGATTTTAATTGGATTATTCAAATGTTCAAATCATAATATGTAGTAACAAATTAAAATCAGAAATTTTATTACACTCTTGATAAACTAATTCTTTTGTAAATTATCAAATTAATGCATTCTAAAATTCCTTTAAATGAAATTTTTAACATCAACAATTAACATAATTTGTTTCATTTCTAAAAAGGTTTGTATTGTTATACTTTTTATTATTACGCCAAAATGAATAATTACAAAACAAAAGGCATCGCCAACATGGCGGCAAAAATTTAAGTCGTCATAAGGATCCTATACTGAAGCTGTCCTGCCTCGAGAAGTATGAAAACTGGGTCGTCAAACAATTTTATTCTGAAACTTTTCTTTAAATGATTTAGTTTAACTATCATTAGCATTTCATTCCACATAAAAAATAATAATTTGGCTTCTGATGAATTAAAATTTAAACTGGGTGGTGAAATCGGTATAAGAATTATAAGTTTGAAATTTTGAAGGTAAATAAAAAATAAATAAATTGCGAATATTTCGCACGGGTTTCCTAGTCTTTTAATAGTTCATTTTGAGTCTAATACTCAATCGTTTAATACTATTGATTTATTGTTTAATACTACTGATACTATTTTTATTACTTATTTGTTAATAGTTAAAAACATCGACTGAATGCTCCTACGAAATACGGAATTTAAATTCATTGAAAATTATTTGGAATGACACCCCCCCCCCCCACCCCTTTTACCCAAGGGAAAAAAAAAAAGACCTGTTCTTTAAATAAGCTCTGTGTTCCAAGATCCCAAGAATTTCACTCCGTGTGCTCATACAGCCATACTCCAACAGAAACTCAAATGACTACAACGCCCTAGCATGAAAAGGTATCGGTCGCTGTGTCTTCAGCAACACCTCAGCCAGATATAATAATTTGCTTCTCGGCTCCGATGGAAGCAAAAAGAAAAATGAAAAGAAAAGGCTAGCCGTGTGAGCGTTACTTAAAAGTCGTGGGTCATAATAATGAGGGTCCCTGGGGTAGGCGAGAGATGGGGCCCACCCGAAATCAATTGCAGAACTCGAACCCCGTTATTAAGGGATAATTTACACGGCTGCATTCCGCGCGGCGAGTTGCACCGCCTCGGGAAACGACACCTTTTCATTTCTTAGCTTGAGCGGCCTTTTTCTCATTCCCACCTCTGAGCGTTCATACCTGTTTTTTTTTTTTTTAATACTATTATTATTTATTCACTCACACATTCATTCCTTCGTCTATTCCTATTCATTCATTCCACTTCTCACACTATATGCGGTGAAATATTTCTATAGCTAGAACCTTTGGGAAATTACAAGCATTTATTATTAAGAGAATATAAAAAGCAGAGATATTCTATATTTAATATCGTGGTACGCCGAAACACACAGCCGTTGCAAAAGAAAAGTATAATCAGGGACAGGCCCGTGAGAACAGGGGTACTTATTCTTCGCCCCCTCTGAGCCCTTTTCGGCGTCCTCTCCAACTTATAAATTATCAGGAAATTTAACTATTCTACATACAATTTCTTCAACTTAATTCAGTAAATCTTGTTTCAGAATACAAAGATATCTGATATATATATATATATATTTTTTTTTTTTTTTTTTTTTTTTTTTTTTTTTTCCTGTGTCGTTATTATGAAGGCACAAATACGAGAGCACAGTGGCATAAGACTCAGCGTAAAAACGAAAATGTCGTCAGCACCATTTGTGCAACGCATTGTAAAAAAAGTGGAAGGCAGGGGGTTCAATTAGGCAAGATTTGAAAGTCGTTTAGCCGCTCCTTCATAGAATTAGTCTAAAATTGAAGATTTTACATATTTTTTTATCCTACCACAAAATTAGAAACCTCGCAAAAATATTTTCACAAAAATGAATTATTATCAAAATTTCCCCATTTTTTTTTTTTTTTTTTTTTTTTTTTTTTAAGGGGGGGGGGGGGGGGGGCAGGGTTGTGCTAATAAAAAAATTGCACAATTTGAGTTCTTGAAGGCACATTTGACATTCAAAATCCGGAAATTTAATTAAAAAATCCAGTTACAAGTATGCATACAAAAAAATAAAAATAAATAAATGATAATAATAAATAAATTTCTTTACTTTTGCTTGTTGTTACAAATGTACGAACGAATGTTGATCGTCCTACACAATGCTTCTGTTTATATTTATCTTCGGTTTGGAGGTTATTTTCAGCAAAAGACAGTAAGGGTGCAACTTTTTGAGATGAGGGGCAAGGGTGTTATTTTTTCATTAAACGAGCAGGCTGGGTGCAGCACTCACCTAAAAATGTCTGGGGAAACTCTTATTATTTAAATTATGATTCCAATTACAAAAACCTCACCGGTGGCCGAGCGGTTTCTGTGTTCAAAGCTGATAGACGGGATTCGATCCCAGGACGCATACGTCAGCCTACCTGTTCGGAGTTTTCCCGAGATTTTCTCCGAAACTCACGTAAACACAAACTAGTTTCCCTCAGAAAGACACTCATGGAAGACACATCACCCTAGGCCTAGTAGGACCGAAGTGTAATCAATTGGCCTTACTCCCACAACACCAAACACTCCAGTTACAAAGTTTTGAAATTTATTAAAAATAAATAAATAAATGCGTGTTTAAATAGTATAAGAAGCTGTTTCAGCCTTGCTTTCCGTTCAAATTTAACTATAAAGAAATTTTCAGAGAAATAAATCTATAGTTCTGAAAAACTGTTTCAATGTAAAAACATACATTTTTTCGTAACTGTTATGGCAGCGTTTACAAATAAAAGCGCCTCTCCTTCTCCAACATTATAGTACCCAACCCACAGACAACCTCTTTTCTTTATCTTTTCACTCAGATTTTTAAAACCCTCAGAAAAAGGAAACCTAATTAAAGCATACAAAACATCTAGTCTTATCAGCACAAGCAGTAAATAAATCATGGAAAAGAATCGACGTAACTAAATTATGTTGTACACAAAATTCAGTTATCAAACGGAGAAAATAGGAAGAACAGTGAGAAACGACATTTTTATACTGCTGGAAATTATCAATCATCGATTAGATGGAAGTCAAAGAGATTCTGAGAAATATGGTACCATGATCTGTTAAACAAGGGATGGCATTCACTGATGGCACATTATCCAATCTATTTTGAGTCTTTCATGTCCACTGACATTAAAAAACAAGACATAGAAAATAATTTATCGATAGGGGGCGGGGGAGGGGAACTTCACACTGATAGTAACCAAGGGAAACCGCAGATAAAATGATGGTATCCATAAATAATTCTTTTTGACAGAAGGTGAGCCAAAAGCTAAGTGACCTTCTTTTGTTTTCCCCATTTATAATGAGAATTTTTTACCAAAAGTCCATAATTTGTAGGGCTCAATTTGATTAAAAAAAGAAAAGAAAATGCGTAAAATATTTAATTTCAGCACCTTTGTTTTACGTTTAATGTAAAGCTAATGCAAGTATATATACAGTAATTTCATATAACAGTTAAAACAGGGTTCAGCCAAAAAAATAAATAAATAAATCTCATTACGTGCATTTATACGAAATATTGTCTTATAATGCCACATTAAAGTTTTTGTGAAAAAAACTTTTTCGATGCTGATTATTTTTAATTTTCTCTTCTTTCGAAGAAAAGAAAGAAACAAACAAAAAAAAAAAAAAAGATTTTGATGAAATTCTGGCAAAAGCAGAATTTAGTTTAGTACGTAAGGACTATTGTTTTTTTTTGTTTTTTTTTTTCCCAAATATAACATCGCTTTCAAATTATTCAGTTATATAATTTTCGATTTCGATAAATGTCCAACTATCGTAAAAATCTGTCGATTGAGACTAATAGTCATCCGTCCTAATAATATAGACATCATTTTTATTAAAAGAACAATTATAACATGGCCGATTTTATGAATTTCGCGAACAGGACATTTTTTATTAATTTAAATTTTATGTAGGGGTCTTTTTTATGGTTGGTTGAGGCTTATGGCCGATTACTTATCCTAAGGACCTAAGCATGGTGGGATGTTCTATGTTCTTTATGGAGTCTTTCTAAGGGATCTTGGGCCATATTTACACGTTTTGGAGAAAACCACGGAAAACTCCGAACGGTTAGGGCAACGAGTGCAACCTACTAAGTTCGAATCTAGCACAACCTCTCAGCCACTGTTGGGTTGGACCTTTTTTATAATTTTAAATCATGTGATGTGCCCTTTTTATGAAGTGGATTTTGTAAAGGAGCAGTTAAACTGCAAACAAGTTTAGTATTATGCCGAGTAGCAGGGCACTCTAACAGAATGTTTATAGACTCAAGAGACCTTAAAACATGTAAATCAGGTGAAAACTCGATATCGATTTTTTTTTTATTTGAATACAATATTTCCATTACCTACGGTAGTCAAAGTCAGGTAATGGAAGTAAAAAGAGTATACACATTAGAAGAAAATTAAACCAAAATATGAATATAAAGCTATTTCCTTGGTGTGTTACAACACTCTGAAGCATTATAGGTGTTAATTTATTTAATTTATTTATTATTATTATTTAAATTTATATTTATTTAACCCTTAAATGCCGAGTGTTGTCTTTCGGCAACATATCCTATTTAGTCTTCTATAAAGTATTATTAGAATAATATTGAAGCTCTAATACCTCATGTTTGCCGATTGGCAATAAATTGCTACTTAGCTTTAACTCATAGTTAAAATAAAATTATATTTTTAAAAAATTAAAGAATACGCTTTTATTGAAATGTGAACTAAAAAGCACAACATATCTATACCTTTGTGGTATTAAAATGCAGAGTAAGAAAAAATCGTGTAAGTGGCACACCATAATATTTACATCGTTAATTAAAAAAAAAAAAAAAAAAAAAGATTAATTAATTTTTGCCACTCAAGGTAAACATTATACAAATACAGCCAAATCCTGTGCCGCATACGATCGAGTTTTATATACATAGATTTTTTTTTTTTTTTTTTTTGCCCCTAGAACCTGTCCCTGATGGGATAAGAGCATGGAAACACTTGTATGTAGTATTGTCATCGACTATGAAGTCGTGTGCAAAATTTTAGGTCAATCGAACGAACAGAAGTGGTCGAAAATTGAATTGCAAGAATCTGTTACATACAATACATTTATTTATTATTAATTCATAAATAGACATCAAAATGGAAAGCCGATTTCTTATAAATTTTAAAATAAAATATTTCTTTAATAAAACTAATCAATCATATTCATATATGATGGTAAATAATTTAGGCATATTCAAATAATACATACCAATAAAATGTAAACATACATTTTCCTTTAAAAAAATATATTTTGTTTAGCATATTTTAAGTACAGAAAAAATATTCATAGCTGATTATTTTTAATTTTGTTAAACATTAATCTAATAGTAGTTTGTTTTAAATCTTTATACACTTTCCTCACATCCTTTGGCTTGACTTAGCGCTAGTCTGTATGAATTGCAGGATAATAAAATCTTACTGTTTTTTCTTCAACTGTATTTGAAAGCAAGGATTAAGCTAAGAATTTGATAAAAAAAAAAGTAAAAGTGTGATAAATGTTGCGATTTTTTTTTTTTTTTTTTTTTTTTTTTTTTTTTTAAATATTAGCTGTAAATTTCTTTGTTTGCATTAAAAAATCACTTGCGGATTAAAGAGATTTGTGGATTATAGGTCTGCGGATTAGAGAGAATTGACTGTATGTGATTCAAGATGGCAAACTACATGTTTACATCAAAAGTATTTCAGAACTTTTGCGACACAATGTACGCGCATGTGCACAGTTTAGAATCACTTTAATTAAGTTCAACGATTATAATTCATAATTTTGGTCTTCATCAGAATCATCAGCCTCAGTAATTAGTTTAAAGTTCCTATACACTAGGACATAATTTAAGACGCATGAAATATATATACAAAATAGGATATTAAAAATCAAACTTTCATCAGTGCATTAGACAGCAGATCTAAAAAAATATAGAAAAATCGGTGATTTAAGATTAAAACTTGCAAACGAAAAATTTGATTATTAAAATATTTTTAATAGTATTTTATACTGTTCTGTTTGTTTATCTATTCATCTTTATTGATGCAAAATCAATCTTTTCTCATAAATTTACTTAATAATCCCTTTTATTTTTACTTTATCCCTTTATACTGAATTATACAAAATGACTGACTTTTGTTTGCATTAACGTTTCTAAATTTCTCTTCAATAGTGTTTTAAAATAATCATATCCCTACAACTATTGGTAGTGGTTGAATATGTAAGTTAAAATTTTGCCAAGTACCCAGTGTATTATATTGATACAACTAAATACTCGATAATAATAATCTAAATACCAAATACTCGATACAACTAAAAACAAGCTCAAAGAATAAATAAATAAATAAGTGCCCCCCTCCCCCCCCCCCCAAAAAAAATGAAATATAGGACAATGTATTAAAAAAAAAAAAAAAAAAAAAGTGAGGGGTCTTCTTCCACCCTCAGAATAGCGACCAATTCGACGAAAACGTCAAAAGCAATTTTTTTTTAAATATAATTCCTAGAAATTGATTAAACAAGGGCATAAGTTTGAACAATGACTTTTTTTTTAATCAGAGTAACTTATATGCCTGTATTGCGCATGCGACAATACATACACATACATATCAAATAATAAAGTTTTTTTTAAATGAAATTACAAATTGAGATACAACTTGTCAAAGATTACATGGCATAAATCCGACAAGAATTCAAAACAGTCAAAGCACCATAAATGATTTATGAATCAAATTTCACATATTGCCTGTATGACTACTACCTCTCTCTGCCAGCAAAGAACAAGAACCTTTCGCAACAAAACACGCCATCTATATTAAAATGTTTTATTATCTAGCTATTAAACATTACAGCGCGCCAATTAAAACAAACCGCACTTTTCTTTCTCCTTTTTAATGGCCGCCAGCAAGTAAAATGAGTTATTTGATGGCCAACAGACACCAGCAGTCTTGCAAGTGTTCTCACGTGTTCGCCCCCCCCCCCCCTCCAAGATCGAAGAAGTCACGCTTCGGTTACTTCGTCGGCGAACTTCAAAGAGGCCGCGTAATCTCGCTTCCGAAAGACCCGAGGCAAACGTTACAGCATGGGCGACACCACAAGAAAGTAATCTGCATTATTATTAAATCGGCCGAAAATAACTACGTTCAGCTGTGTCTGTGTTAGTTAAAGTATTAATAAGGTTCCAGTCGGAAAACACCTGATACATATTAAAGCAGAAGAATTCCTATATCCACTAAATGTAATTAAAAATTCAATTTTCCTCACTCAATTTAGCTATTGAAAATTAGTAATTGAAACTTTTTTTTTTCAAACTGAAATACTTGGAAAATAAATAAAATAAATAGGTTAAATAATAATTAGTTGCAAGTATTTTCCTCGTTCCACTAAACTAAATTAAATTTCAAAAGAAATTTTTTGCTCAACACAAATAAATGAGCAAAACATTTTAAGAAAAACAAGTAAAACGTAAAGAAGTATGAATGCATCCCATATTAAAGCAAAAATTAAGTTATTGGCTACCGTTCAAATATAATTTAAAAGCAATTTTCCCACTGCATTTGGCAATTCATTGAACAAATTAGTGTATATATATATATATATATAGGAATAGATTATCAATAGGGGTGGGAATAGATTAAGAGTTTTAACTGGGTTAATCGTAGTTCAGTAATCGATTAATCGGATTTTTAATCGGATTTCATTTTTCTTTATATTATTTTATTTCAATGATGAATAAAACTCTCATACTGTGAATCTATATATATAAAAGAACACTTCCTGAGTGAGTGAGTGAGGGGGTGATCTATCAACGCCCAGACCAAACCCCTGGACCTAGAAGCATGAAATTTTGTGACAATGTTCTTTCTATGACGTAGGCATCCACTAAGAAGCGATTTTACAAAATTCACCCCCCAAGGGGGGGAGGGGGGGCAAAACGTGATTTCATAAAATCCTTCATATCTCAAACAAAAAAACAGATATCCATAAAATTTTTACTTTAAAATATAGCTAATACAAATGTCAAAAAACCAATTTCTGGAATTTTCAAAATTCGGTCCCCAAGGGGGGCGGGGGGGCAAAACGTGATTTCACATGCGTAAAACGTGATTTCGCATAATCCTATATATCTCAAACAAAAAAATAGATATGCGTGAAATTTTTGCTCTAAAATATTGCTAATGCAAATATCTAAAAACCAATTTCTGGAATTTTAGAAATTCACCCCCAGGTGGGGCAGTAGGGGGGGGGAGGGGGCTAAGGGGCAAAAACAAATAGAAATACAGTTAGGGCGTTCAAAATTGATACAGATAGGTTTTAGAGGCCTGCAAGTCGAATGAGGATATTTTCGATTGTGTAAAGTTATTAGGAGGGGCAGGAAGGGGGGGGAGGGGAGAGGGGGGCAAAAAATAAAAATAGAGTTAGATCGTTCAAAATTGGTATATAGAGGTTTTCGATACCTACAAATCGATTTCGGATAGTTTCGAATTTGTAAAATTATTAGGAGGGGCGGGAAGGGGGGCTATGGGGCAAAAACAAATAGAAATGCAGTTAGGCCGTTCAAAATTGGTACAGATAGGTTTTAGATGCCTGCAAGTCGAATGGGGATATTTTCGAAAGTGTAAAGTTATTAGGAGGGCCGGGAAAGGGGGAGGGAAGAGGGGGGGGGGGCAAAAAAATAAAAATAGAGTTAGATCGTTTAAATTGGTATATAGATGTTTTCGATACTTACAAATCGATTGCGGATATTTTCGAATTTTTAAAATTATTAGGTGGGTCGGGAAGGGGGGGGGCGGTAAGGGGGGCTATGGTCAAAAACAAATAGAAATACAGTTAGGCCGTTCAAAATTGGTACAGATAGGCTTTAGAGGCCTGCAAGTCGAATGGGGATATTTTCGAAAGTGTAAAGTTATTAGGAGGGCCGGGAAGGGGGGGGGCAGATGGCAAAAAAAAAGAAAATAGAGTTAGATCATTCAAAATTGGTACATAGAGGTTTCCAATACCTACAAATCGATTGCGGATAGTTTCGAATTTTTAAAATTATTGGGAGGGTGGGAAGGGGGGGGGGCAGTAGAGCGGCAAAAAAATAAAAATGGAGATATATCGTTCAAAACTGGTGCATAGAGGTTTTTGATACTTACAAATCGATTGCGGACATTTTCAAATTTGTAAAATTATTAGGATAGACAGGAGGGGGGGTCGAAGTGGGAAAATAATAGAAATAAGGGTTAGAGCATTTTGGGAATTTTTTCCGAAGGCAGTGAGAACCCGGTGCGACATTTTTCCTACTCAGATTTTGTTTCTCTTTTTTTTTCACGTGATAAAAATTAATGCAATTTTGAGAATTCATTATAGTGATTCATTTAAAAATAGGGACCAGCGAAGCGGGCGTTGCCTGCTAGTATATATATATATATAATTCATAAGTTTGACTGAAAAAAAAAAAAAAAAAAAAAAAAATATTTTTTTTTTTTCCAAAAATTTTTGCCTAATCAATTATATCTGTTTCATAGCTGAAATTTAAATCAATTTTCAGAGTAATAATTGGTTATTTTAAGTGTTAATTTTATAATAAATATTTTCACTTATTCAACTTATTTTTTTTTTTTTTTATTTTTATTTTTTTTTCAATTCATTTTGAAAGAAACATTAAATGAATTTACACATATTTTAGTTTTATATTTGCAGGCCTTGTCCATCTCGCTTGTCACTATTTTTAAATGAATTCTGAAAATTACATATCATTATCATAAAAATCTCAAATTCTTATATTTTAGTGCTTCTTTGTCACTTCGGACTAGAACACAGAATGTTATTTTCTGTTTCTACTTCAATAGTTACTACAGTGAAACCTCTCAAGTTGGACACCCCTCTAAGTTGGACGCCTTTTTTCTCGGAACGGAATGTATCCATTAACATTATGTCCAACCCCTATAAGTTGGACACCTCTCTAAGTTGGACCCTTTTTCTTGGAACCGTAGGTGTCCAACTTAGAGAGGTTTTACTGTATCAAGCAATTCTGAACAGACAATAAACGCTTGAAGATTTTGTGAAACTCTGTTGACATTTCCCAAAATCAGAGGTATAGAGGAAATCTCAATCCCTTTTTTTTTTTAATCTTTAGCATTTCCATTTTTTGAAAGCTTGTTGTTTCTGAGAATAATATTACCCTAGCCAACACTTTCTGTAGAAGGCTACAGACAGGTAGTGTTGCTCCATCATGCACATGAAGCGACATTTTGTTTAATAAATGCCCCCCCCCCCCCAATTTTCTCTATCAACAAAAGTGCAACAACTTCTTTTGAGAGGTTTTATTTTATTTATTTATTTATCTTTTTGCTTTTTCATTATTTGATGGATGTTTCTTAGAATGTTTGTCAGCAAAATATGTGAACAAATATTTTGTAGGCAGATCAGTATTCTTACTCTAATTTGTAGTTTGAAATTTTAATCGGATTCCAAAAATTTTTTAATCGAATTAATTGATCCAATTTATTCGATTAAAAAAATTGATCGGGACTAAGTATTGATCGATTAACCGAACCAATTAATCGATTAATCGGCACAGCCCTAATTATCAATGAATAAATAAATTATCAATGAATAAAATGAAATAAAACCCTCAAAAAACACTGAGGTCTTCATCAGGGAGGCCCTTCGGTGTAGGGGTGAAAGAGAAGTTTCTGAAAGACAGTAGCAATTAGCTAATAACTATCCCTAGCCCCCAACTTCTCACCAAACAGAAAACCACCATTAACTGAAAAGAAATCTGACATACATATAATTTAAAAATTCCAAAAACAATTATAAAATTACCAAAATTACAAAAGTAGTACAATTACAACAAATTAATATATATGAAATATACAAGAAATAAGAAATTGCAAAATACAATAAAATGAAATACAGTAAGATGAACCCCCCCCCCCCCCCCCCCATCCGATAAACTAACCCTCTTTGGTACTTAAATATCACCCTTAATTTAGGAACTAGAACAAAC